>CM046665.1:11758710-13025710 GCA_025594165.1 Tamias sibiricus
CTGTAGGTTGGAGGGTGAATACCTAGAGCAGACCAAAGCTCATCAGAACAGAGAGCCCACTAAAATTCTTGGTCAAATTTGTGGTCAGTGTTCACTTCCCTTACTCTGAACATATCTTTCCTTCGGCGATCTCCCTGCTGGAGAAGAATGAGGGAGAAAGCAAGATAAAAAGGAGATTTTTTTTCAGTCACTTAATTTCCTTAAATGACATCATGAATTATAGATTGCCGTTGCCAAGGCGATGTAAGAAATACATATCGGAAGGAAACAAAGAAATTGATTGCACCAAAGATGACTAGTCTTAGGCTTTGGAGAATCATTTTGCCTTTTGAGTTGTTATGATCAGTTCTCTATAGGAACAAAGACATATTAGTCATCTAAAAATACTCAATCATTGTCTCCATTCAGCAAAGAACAAAGAAAACATCATGCAGCGCTTAATTCTCTTTCTTTCTGCAGCACATAGAATTGAAGGGCCATTTTCCTGCCACATTTATCAAGATTAGGGACAGAGCTCCCTGTTATTCCATGAAACCCCATCCTCTGTCCAGAATCTAAAGATCCCCCCTCGAACACTCTCGAATAGGAAATGACTTTTTTTCTCGAAGTTAAAAACATAATTTCCAGGCAGTGAGTAATTTTTTTCCTGAACCATCCACTCAACGGAAAACAAATGAAGAGGGAAAAAATGAAGTAAACAAATCTGAAAAAGAGGCCGCTACACCCAGAGATGGAGAAGCCTGCAAACTTACCAGTCACGGGGAGCAGGAACTTAGGGTTTGTCCCAAACAAAACCATAATTTTAACTGGTCCTGCAGTTGAGCCTCGCTGCATGAATGACTTCCAGGGCCTCTGGTTCTTTGGGACTAAGCGGGAAGATTATTTTTAGCACAACTATTTGGAAATCTTTGAGAACTTGGACCTGTTATTCTGTCTGGTACCAAAGCAAGCTTTTCACCGAGCTCTCATGAAGAATCCTCAGTCTCAGTGCACTGAGCGTCCTGCAGCCACTCACCAGCCAAGAGCACGGTATGGTGTTTACTCTTTTATAGGATTTTGGTGAATGTGGGTGCCGTGGCCTTTTCCATTAGGGTAGCTTTTTAGTTTCTTAACCAGGTGGTTTTGTAGGAAGAATCCAGGAAGCTGAAGTTCTGGGTCCGAATCTCTGGTCAGCGGCTCGCTTCATGACCATAGACAGTGAGTGGTCTCTGGACCTTGGTTCCCTGTCCAACCGGCCACCGAATGTCTCTGGGGGGATGGGATGATCTTAGCATTGCTCTGTAGACCACGAACTGTTTTGCAGGTGTCAGAGTGTTTTACTGCTGTGCCGTCAGAGCACTTAACAGGAGATAGCCAAAACTTTATAAATCATGAACTGTTGATGGTAAGAACCGCTGGCAAAAGTGGATGTTCTTCATCCAACCCCGATGAGCCTCTCCTGTGGGCCAGTCTCAGGCTTGTGTGTCAATGATACAGAGCTCACATTCTGTTGGGAAAATGAGCAGGAAAAGGTCATAACACAAAGGCGACTGTGTGGCCCTGTGGGACCCGAGTAGTGCCAGGAGGAGAAGGGAGCTCATTCAAACGGGAAAGGCAGCCCCAAAGCGAGATGCTGAATGATGTCAACACAGAAGAAATGGAGGCATAAATAGCTGAGGTCCCCATCCTGTCCCCAGCTCAGTGCTCCTGTCAGGACAGGCCTGATCTTGTGAAATCTCTAGGTCAGAGGCCAAGGAGATGTCCTGTTTCGGCCCTCCCCCGTGGCCTACCCTCTTCCTCTGTCTTCCAGGCAAAGCATATTTCAACTTGAATTCATAATCAAGTCCAGACCTTTGTCTTGAAGTGAGCTGTTATAGTCTCCTTCACGTGATGTGGAAGAAAGCTCACGTTTGGAGACAGAAAGAACTCAGTTCAAATCCTGGCTGTGCCATTTTATGACTGCAGATAGGACCACAGAGTGCTATAGATGTTTGTCTCTGTGAATGTGGCTGGTCTGGGAGCATCGTGTGAAAGAAATCCTACGATGTTGGTCATTTTGCATAGCTTATTTCACACAGCGCGATATCTCCGGGTCTATCCCTTCCTCTGTAAGGCTAAATAATAGTCCCTGGTGTGAGTACATCATGCTTTGTCATCAGTGGACACTGGGTTGCTCCTACCTTTGGGCTGTTGTTGTGAAGAATAGTGCCATGGACATGTGTGTGCAAATATCTGAGTTCCTGCTTTTACTTCTTTTGGATGTATGGATACATATATATATCCAGAAGTGAAATTGCTAGATCATTTGATAATCCTATATTTAATTTTCTTGGGGATACACTACACTGTTTTTCACAAAGGTTGCACCATTTGACATTCCCACCAAGAGCATCTTTTATTTTTAGAAGAAAAAAAAAAATAGGCTATTTATAAAGGGATTCCAATCTGTGAACACCCTTTCTGGGAGTTCAATCTTTGCATTGTTTTAATCAGTGTTTCTTCAAGAGTTTTTCATGGCTAGTTTAGCAAGAAAAAAGGATTCTATGACTTTCAAAAGTTTACAAAATATCCCTGTCTTAAAGATTCAAAACACACATTAACGTGAACACTCTGGTATGTATACATGTATGTGTGCTTCAAATGTGTGTTTAAAATTTTAAAAATTTGTTACTTTATTATCCCCACAGAAAAATAGGATAGAGAGTCATTTACAATTAGCATCCAGGACAGATCTGTTCAAGATTAGCTTTATTTCCAGAGCTTTGATTTTCTAATTCCAAAGGAGCACAGAAGTGGAAATATTGTACTTCAAATATGTAGCATGTATTCTGCATAAATTTGCATAATTCAATTGAATGCTTTAAAGCATACTGTATGAGAAGTGACTGCTAATGGGTATAGCTTTCTTCTGCAGATTTTGAAAATATTCTAAAGTTGGACTGTGGTGTGCATTGATTGTATACATCAGTTAATTTTATGGTGTGCAAATTATCTCTGTAAAGCTGTTAAATTATTATAATGCTTATAAAGCTGTGACACACATGGTTCCTTTCCAGCCAAAATAACCAAGTTGACACAGAGCAGTGGGCATTCTGTGAAGGGTGGATTGTTCTAGACAAGGTGTTGGAAACATAAAGTTGGATTTCTACCTCTGAGTTTTTAATCAAAAAAATTCTAACAAATCAAATTTTTTTAAGTGACAAAATGAAACAAGAGGGCTGAGGTTGTAGCTCAGTGGAAGAGTGCTTGCCTAGCATGTGTGAGGCACTGGGTTCGATTCTCAGCACCACATACAAATAAATAAAATAAAGGTCCATAAACAACTAAAAAATATTTTTAAAAATGAGATAAGAGAATTGAAAGAAAAGCATATTTTGTTTATTTGTTTCTGCAGTACTGGGGATTGAACCCTGGGCTTCACACATGCTAAGAAAGTGTTCTACAACAGAGCTATACCCCCAGCCCTAGAGAAAGAGAAAGATTCTTTTTAGTACCTTAAAGTGGGGAAGCTTTCTAAACACAATAAATTTGACTTCAAAAAAATGCTTTTACAGTAAAAACGTGTTCTTTTAAATACATGAAAAAAGTGAAAAGACAAACTGGGAAACGCTTTTTGCTGTATGTCATGAACCATGTGCAGATAGATAAATATAAATATTCACTGCACTGTTGTTTAAAATAACAAAAGAATGCAAATATTCCACCTGTCCATCAACTACTTAAATATAACATATGATGTATATTCTATAGACACTGAAATAACAAGGACTAAGGTAGCTCTGTCGACCCCAGTATAGACACATGCACTTGGACTCGCACATCCACAATTTCCGTATCTGTGGATTCAATTAATCACAGATCGGAAATATTTTAGAAAACTGTGTACTGGACACGTACAGACATTTTTCTTATTATTCTCTAGGCAATACAGTAACAACTACTTATATAACATTTACACTGTGTCATGTATTATAGGCCATCCAGAGATGACTTAAGTATACAGGAGGATGTGCATAGGTCAGAGGGGAATACGCCAACATTTTCTATTAGAGGCTGGAGCATCTTGGACTGTGGTGTACAGGGGGGGTGGGCAGTCACGGACTCAATCCCCATGGACGCCAAGGGATGATTCTGCATACCCATACGGAAGCTCAGCAAGAAGGCCAAGTGCAGAACCCGATACAGAGGATGCCAACATGGGGTAGGGGGAGACACAAGAAACTGACAACAGTCACCACCTTCAGGGCGGGAACTGGGTCTCCTGAAGACAGAAAAATAAAGAAGAGATTTACCTGTCATTTCATACCCATTTTCTTTTTAATTTTAGTGTGCCTATATTATAAATACAAAAAAGAACTTTTTGTGTATTTTTAAGCACCATAGGCTTAAAGGCAAAACAACTCAAGTCCTTTATTTGTATTCCTCAAACACTACAAAAGGGACACATAGACCCCAGAAAGCCTTCTTTAAATCCTCGTTTCTCTCTGTCTCTTATAATATTTCATACTCCATAATTTCACACTACTTTTTATTGAACAACACTCACATCTGCCCCACAGAGAATCTCCACTTCACCCCCGCTGGGGTTTTCTGTAACAAGCACTGTTGTAGGCCGGTGGATGTCTTGATGACTAAGACAAAGCACTCTGCCCTCAGGGAGCTTCCATTCCCTCAGACAAATGTACACTATAAAATAAAGACAGGAGTAGTGCAGGGAGTCATCCATGGTGAGCACAATGGAGAAAGACAACTAGAGCAGACAGAGGGAGGCTAGGGGTGGGAGAAGGCAGATTGCATCGTGAATAAGGTGGCAAGTGTTGGGCTCCATGAAAAGATGGTGTTGTTGTCTGAAGCGATGGCCGCTTGGAGCAACGAAGCCGCGGGAAGAAGTTCAGAGGCAAACTGGAGACAAACAGCTTTTTATTCTGATAACTTTTCTCTCTGGCTCTAACAACGACTAACATGCACCGCACACACCACCAAAATGGCGCTGACCCGATCAGCAATCTCGGCCAAGTCACTCGAGATCCCGGGCCAAGTCCCGTAAGACTACGGAAGGCGACAATGCCCAAATCTCCATGGCCCATAGTCAACCGCAATTCAAGCCATCTCCCCAAACAGGGCTCCTGCATTTCCCCCCTTTTGTTTTAAAAGAGGGGATGCTCTAGGACGTCTATGTGTAACCAACATTCTTACCCGTCATCAGATAATCAAGGCTGTGCCCTTGACTTCTGTATTAGGTTGATATGTTGGCCACATGAGACTGTCCCGTGCGACTGTGCCTGTCTTAGGTTGTCCCCCTCTGGGGATCTTACCCGTCATTGGCTAACCAGCCATCCAATGGAGCCCTTTAGGATCGACTGTGTATGATGACTAACAGCCGTCTAATTGTGAGGAGATGTTGCGGCTTTAAGGCGACAAGCCTTTTGGTGATGAGCCAAATTGCATAGCATATCAAATTGTTTAAACAAATCAGCTGCCCTACGTTTCATCAAGTAACACACTGAATTCTCTAGACAAATACCCGCAAGGCATTGTCCCGTAAAGTCTCAAACAATGAAAGATCAAAATGTCCATTTGTTATAACACGTTGATGTAGGAGGCCCCATGCATGTAGAGCAGAGGCCACACTGTTGGTGAGGTTGTTTGATGCTTGAGCAGCAGGGATGCTTGCGGCGGCCGCGATCCCTGCAACTGTAGCAGCAGACGTCTTTTTTATGTCTAGACAATGCCACCGGCAAATCTCCAGAGCAAGCCATCTCCCCAAACAGGGCTCCTACAAGATGGCATTTGAGCAAGACTTCCAGAAGGAGGGGCGGGAGGGGCCCCTGTGGACATCTCGGTGAAGAGTGCTTTCAACAGAGGGAAGAAACATGGGAAGGCCTGAGGCAGAGGCACCAGTGTCCTTGGGGAACACCAGGGGATCCACTGTGGACCTGGAGAGTGAGCAGAGTAGCAGTCAGGGGAGTTGGGAGGGCCTTGAACACCATGGTACCAGGTACCACGGAGCTGTGCTTCCTAAGTGAAGTGCAGAGCCATCGTGGGAGACTCCGCTGTGGCTGTCCATCACGATCCACAGCCCCTTTTCCTCCTGCGTGAACCGAGTCCCAAGACTGGACTTACTGACACTCATCATCAGGCCCTCATTGCCCATCAGGTCCCAAGACACATTGTGCCTCTGTGTCAGCTAAGGATTGCTAGTGGATGAGCATCTTGAGAGCCTTCCAGAAAGTTCTACTTGGAGATGTGCTTTTAGACTGGTGCAGAGAGTAGACCAGTGCATTTCTCAATGAAAAGTAGCCCTTTCGATCAAGCTTTATCTCAGTAGCTCTTATTTATCCCTTCTTTGAGCACCTTGCTGCCTGGCTGTTGGCAATGTTCAATATCCTTTCATGCAAGCACATCTTTTAGGTTTCCGCTTCCTCGGTCCATCATCAACTAGATGTTACTTCGGTCTTCTTCCAGTCTCTCCCCCTGACTGTTGGCATTGTTGTGTTCGCACTCCATCACTGCCCAGAGCACCTTCCTTCAGATCATTTCCAGTCTGTCTTAAAACCACCTCCTGGCCTCAGCCTATGGCCTTCTGTTCCATGTGGGTCAAAGCCTCAGAAGTTCTCCACTTTCACATTCCTTCTCAGAGCCTCCCCATGATCAGTCTTTTACAAAAGAGAGGAACAGGCAACGTAATCGACGCATCTAGGTTTGACTGTTGCAAGGATTGTGCCTAGAATGTTCTTACAATTTTCCTTCATCCGCAGCTCGTTTGGAAGCGCTGGTGTCTTTATCAGAACCCTGGGGCTGTCAGAAACAACCTTAACACCATTTGAGCAATAGGATCAATCATTTGGGTCTGTGCTTGTCAGGATGTGGATACGGTTTAGGTGTGTGCCTCCAGGGCTCATGTGTTGGAAGCTATGTCCTGAGTGGTGGTGGGGCTTTTAAGGGGAGGGGCCCAGTGCAAAGTCACAAGACAGGCCATGCCCGTTACTCTGGCTTCCTGTCTTGCCAACTGATCTCTCCCTTTCACTTGCATTCCCCCCATGAGACCACCTTTCTTGAAGTGATATAGCCGAGAGGGTCCTCACCTGCACCGGCGCTATACATTTTGGACTTTCAGCCTCCTTAATATGAGCTAAATAAACCTCTTTTCTTTGTAAGTACCCAGCCTTGGGTATCTCATTAGAGTAGCAAAAATCAGATTAAGACAGTGTGGTAGGTCAAGCCTAGCAGATAGAACATGGCAAAGACATTCTCTTTAATTTGGGAGGGAAGAAAGAAGGCTGGTAACACTGAGATTTGGTCAAGAATATGGAGTCTCTGTTTGGATAAGTGACTTTGGCTTTTCAGTAATAAGATTTCTAGGAATCAGGCTTAATTCAAAGTCTCAGGAGCATTGTTTTCTTCAGTTTGTCATTCCTATGCTCTGGCAAATTTCTGGGTCTACCCCTCGAATGTTGAAATTTACCCCCAGGTACCATAAAAGTGGCATGATGTTGGTGGTTCAATTCTCTGAGGTGACTATCTAAAAACAACAAGCTGGGCATGGTGGCACACACCTGCAATTCCAGCAGCTCGGGAGGCAGAGGCAGAGGATCACAAATTCAAAGCTAGCATTAGTAACTTTGCAAGGCCCTAAGCAAGTTAGGGAGACCCTGTCTCAAAACAAAAAATAAAAAGGGCTGGGGACATGGCTCAGTTGTTAAGCACCCCTGGGTTCAATATCTATAGTTCTATCTATCTATCTATTTATAGACAGGGTTCACATGTTGGAATATATATATATATATATATAGTTGCTTGTCCCGGGTTTAATGATTATTTCCTTTGGGAGAGTATAGTCCAGATCAAGCACTGTGCAGATTTCTTGCTAGAACCCAGGTCCAGAGAAACCATCAGAGAACAGGAAGAGGATCAAAGGAAGGGGGAAAGGAAAATAGGAAAGAACAATGGGGGATGGATATGTTCACAGTACGCATTATCTGCCTGTACAAGTATGTCACCAAGAAACCCATTATTTTGTTTTTGGGTTTTGTTGTTGTTGTTGTTGTTTTGTGGGGTTTTTTTTTTTTGTTTTTGTTTGTTTGTTTGTTTTTTGGTACTGGGGATTGAACTCAGGGACACTCGACCACTGGGCCACATCCCCAGCCCTTTTTTGTATTTTATTTAGAGACAGGGTCTCACTGAGTTGCTAAGTGCCTCTCCATTGCTGAGGGCTGCTTTGAACTCTTGATCCTCCTGCCTCAGCCTCCCAAGTGCTGGGATTACAGGCGTGTGCCAATGCATCTGGCGAAACCCATTATAATCAAAAGCACTAAAAAGGTTCAACTATCCACATACTCCCATCTACACAAAATCAGAACCACCTCTCAAGAAACTGCTCATCCTGAGGACCATTTGTTGTACCCAATTTGCAGGAAAAAAGTCTCACAAGCCACTCACGTAACAGCCAGAGAAGCCTTTATTCCAGCCGGAGCCACCAACTACTACCCGCATGAAAGCAGGGTGGTAGAAGATGGCTGCGCCTCCTAACAAGGGCAGGGTTTATAAAGCACAGGGTTAATACGCCCTCAGGTGGAGATGGTTTAAGTCGCCTCTGCTTATTACACATTTAGCCTAAAAACTCAGGTTTCCCCAGCCTGCGCCACCCCTCCCCAACCCTCAGCCTGTATGCCAGGGTCCATGCTGATAAGTGCTCCATCCTCAGGCCTTGTGGAGGGAAACCCGCTTCCTACCACACCAGAGCAGAGCCTTGTGGAGGGAAACCCGCTTCCTACCACACTGCGCCTGCTTCACTCGGAGCATGTGGCGCGTGCGTGGTTTAATTTCACATAGCCCTCTAATTGACCCCCAGTACTAATGGCTTAATGGGACACCATGGCATTACATCCTGCAGATTCTAAATTAAAGTTTGAGACTCCCCTCAGGATATGCACAGTACTCCAATTAACACTAATCGGCATTAGGCATGATCATCAAGTGAAAAACATGGTTTTCCTGCAAATGCCTCTTCCTTTCTCCTGCTTTAAGAATCCCATAACTTTTACAAAAAAAAAGAAAAAAAAAAAAAAAAAAGATCATGGATATATGCAAAGATTAGTTAGAACATGTCTGATGTACTGTTTACATTGGCAGAACACTGGAAACAAATGTCTATAATGGGGAATGACATACATATGTGTGTGTGTGTATATATATGTATATATACATACATGTATACATGTCTGTGTGTATAAATGTGTGTGTGTATATATATATGTACATCCATATGTATATAATAGTAGAGACAAAAGCAATGATTTTTTTTTTTTTGTGTGTGTGTGTGTGTGTGTGTGTGTGTGTGTGTGGTACCGGGGATTGAACTCAGGGGCACTCGTCCACTGGGCCACATCCCCATCCCTTTTTTTTTGTATTTTATTTGAAGACAGGGTCTCACTGAGTTGCTAAGTGCCTCGCCATTGCTGAGGCTGACTTTGAACTCGCGATCCTCCTGCCTCAGCCTCCCAAAGTGCTGGGATTACAGGCGTGCGCCACGGTGCCCGGCTAAAAGCAATGATTTTTGATGTTGTAAATAACTTTTTTTCTGGGGTGGGTACCAGGAATTGAACTCAGGGGCACTTGACCACTGAGCCACATTCCCAGCCCTATTTTGTATTTTATTTAGAGACAGCCTCTCACTGAATTGCTTAGGGACGCGCTTTTGCTGAGACTGGCTTTGAACTTGTGATCCTCCTGCCTCCGCCTCCCAAACCGCTGGGATTACAGGCATGTGCCACCACACCTGGCTAATGCTGTGAATAACTTTTGACATAAGAAGATATTCATAATATATTGTTAAGTAAAAAAGGTTGGAGAATCATAGAAATGATACCCTATAGCTTTCCTCCATGCACGGTCAAAAAAGACTGGAAGCATGTATGTAAAGGTAATTATTATCTCTGAGTGATGAGAATAGTGCTGATATTTATCTTATTCATTTGCATCTTAATTTTCTATTTTTTTAAAAAATGGATTCGTTTTGCAAAATGAAAACATCATTTTTCAAAGTCTATCACTGCTTCTGTAAAATAAACTCCATGCAGTGATTTCTTTCAGAAAAACTTTTCACCCAGCCTTTCTCTACACCAACCCCTGTGTGGGACGCTGAGAACTCCATATCAATGTCATTTTCACTGGAATTAGGAGGGCACACATGTGAAAAAGCAAGCTCCCCAGGGAGAGGCGGCCAGTGCCAGTCCCCGTGTTCCAGCACAATCAGCCACGCCGCGCCCCACCCTGGAGGGGGCACTGATGTGTGTGTGTTTGTCTTCCAGAGCCAAAAATGTTTGTCTTGCTCTATGTCACAAGTTTTGCCATCTGCGCAAGTGGACAACCTCGGGGCAATCAGGTCAAAGGAGATAGCTACTCCCCAAGATACATCTGCAGCATCCCTGGCTTGCCTGGGCCTCCAGGTCCCCCCGGAGCAAACGGATCCCCCGGGCCCCACGGTCGCATCGGCCTTCCCGGAAGAGATGGTAGAGACGGCCGGAAAGGGGAGAAAGGTGAAAAGGGAGCCGCAGGTAACAGACGATGAAGCTGTGTCACCCACTCCACTCCCCACGCACACACACCACCACCACCACCACCACCACCACCCCCATTCTCTGTTGCTTTATCTCATGGGAATCGCTCCTAAAGTCCCTTCTCGACCTCGCTTTCATCAGTCACTACACTTCACTGAGCTCTTGTCATGCTTCAGGTACTTAGTACCCTTAGGCACTCTTCACTCTTCACTCTTCCCCTGCATCCTTGCTCTGTTGTAATGACAACTGTTTCAGGTAGACACCATCACACTGTGTAGGTGAGGAAATGGAGCCACAGCATGACTACGACGTGGAATAGAGGAGGTGGACAGGCACGGCTTATGAGACGGACTCAGACATCTGGTGCCTGGAACCACCCACCTATTCTAGCTCCAGATGATGTCTGGATGCACAGGTCATGGATGGATAGACAGACAGATGGGCAGGAGGGGAGATGCACAAACTAAGCAGAGGCAGAAATCAGAGCCAGACACACAGGTGCCTTCTTGCTGAGCACTGACGGAGATGCCAAAGGGGCTTCTGGATTTTATTTTTCACCACTGAAAAGGCTGTAGCCTTTCCTAGCTCATCGCTTTTCCACCTGTCCTGAAGCGGTTAAAGCACAGATTTCTTATAGCACTTTGCAGCAACACAATTGTCCCCTAGTCCTTCAGTAATTTTCACTTTTTTTCCCCCCATCAAATAAGTTGGCCCGGGAATCTTGCCAGACTTTGCAGTCCTTCAGAGTCAACCAAATTGAAATTCTAGAAAGGCTCTGTTAACTCCAAAGGATTCAGAATCAATCTTTGAAAACAAGTTTCTGAGTGTAAAAGTCAGGATCAAAAAGAGGAAGGAAAAAGTCAATAGATTTAAGATATATGCCTCTATCTAATCATCGCATCTGATTTACTGGCGTTCTATGAAACAGAACCATAATGGAGATTCCAGTTATCGGCTAATAATTCATTTCTGAATCTCCCATGCAAAAAAAAGACTTGGCAAATCAATACTGCCAAACCTATGCGCACAGTTCAGTATTAGACAAAAAAACATTAGTAAAGGTTCAACATCAAATAAAGAACCTTGAATGTGAAGCTCAAGTGGAATTTTTCAAAGGCTTCCATAGGAAACTCTCATGAATCTAAGTTATCACTGAGCCAAGACTACGAGTGTCCTTGAAATCCTGCAGTAACAACAGGATCACAGTTTCATGTTAGTGACCCTTTTGGTGTAGTATGGTGTCTCAGAGTAACCATGTAGTGGCTAAACAAACAAGCACTAGAGCCAAAAGGACTTACACTCAAATCTTGGCTCCTTCGATGACTTAACTTAGTACCCTTAGGCAAATAAACCCTTGGAGCCTCATCCTCCTCATTTGTGAACTGGTAATAGTAAGCTGTAATTGTGAAGTTTAGGGCAAATAAGCATGCAAAACATTCCACAGAATAACTTCCATGTGGGTAACACTGAGTAAATGTTAACTGTTATTATTTTTATGTCTTGATCTGCGAATATGGGTCCAGAGAAATTGTGACTATCCAAAGCCATCTAATAAGCTAGAAATGATTGATCTGTTTCATGAGGTAGTTCTAATGTTATTTCAAATTAAATTAAATGTTCATAATTGCTACAAGTTCAACTTTCTGTGAGGCTAGCTGCACACCCAAACGCATCGATCCATTTGTTCATCCGTGTCCCTGGGAGTAATTCACTCAGAAATTTTTTTATGCACCTGTTAGTATACAGTATTTTTCTAGACAGTGTTTCTCAGCCTCTGCTTTAATGACATTTGGGGATGACTATTTATTTGTGCAGGTATCTGTCCTGTGCACTGTAGGCCTTTGGGCAGCGTCACCCTAATGCCCCTCAACTACAACAACCAGAATATCTCCAGACACCACCAACCGTCCCCTTGGGTAGGAGGTGGGCAATGCAAAATTGCACCTGGTTGAAGACACTGGGAATAAAATCATGAATAATACATTGTCCTTGTCCTGAGAAGCAGACGTGTGTAGGGGAGGCCAATACGTGAACACATGATTACACTGTGTCTAAATAATGAACTTTCATTTAAAACTTACTGCTCGTCGAGAGCTCTAAATTTAGTATTCGATGTCTACCATTATAATTTGTAATGATGATAATGAGCAATAAAAGGAATGCTATAAATTAAAGAATTAATATTCAAAAATAAAGTGACTCTCCCAGCCTGAGATTATTTAAACCCAACATGCACATAAAGCTTTGTAACACCTCTGAAAGGAAAGACAAGAGAGAGAAGCATTCCTCAGAGAAATTGTGGGAGCTCAGCCTTGGACTTTGGGGATATGTTTTTAATGTAGCTGCAACTGGAAGAGGGGCTTTCTGCTCCCTGGTTTTCCTTTAATGAAACCACAACTCTCTTTTCACTGGTCACCCTTAGTGAACACCCACCACATCCACCCCAACCAAGTCTAGGCAGAACCAAGGGTATTTTTTTGTTGTTGTTGTTCCCTAATCCCTAGATTAGAAACATAGAACTGATTATACTAAATTATAAATTTTCTGTAAAAGATAGCTGTCTCTCTCACTGGTCTATAGCAGTAATTACTGTAACATATTCACATTTCATTTAATTTGAATGTTTACCCATAAAAAATATTTTCAAATAGCATTAGAACTGACTCATGAAACAGATTCCTCATTCCAGTTTACTATATGGATTTAAGGTATCATTTAGCTTATCTATGACCCATACTTAAAGATTTCAAGATAATAACAGCTAATTTGAGGATGGGGCAATTTTTTGTGTTTTTTGTGCCAATGTGTAAGAGCCTTGTATGAGGAAGTAGCTAAGATAGTGGCTGGCTGAGAGCCAAAGAGGAGGCGTTTAATTGTTTACACCGGATCTTAATGTAATTAACTAAGACTCTTGCTGTGCCCGTGAACACTGTGTGACGCACCTGTAAGTTGAGCTTGTGACACGTGTATACTTGTTAAGGTAAAGAGTATTTAAAGAGACTGTGGGGGAAACAGAGGGGGTGGAGAATATAGAAGAGAGAGCAGAGAAGAAGAAGCAAGAATAAAGGAACCAGTCATTCCCAGTCTGCCTCCGATTTCTTTCCCACGGTATCGTTGCTGTAGGCAGCAACACCAATATCACACCCAACCCCTGTCACAATGACAGGCATATAGTGCATGGTCAACCGATATTAAATGTTTTAGATGGATGTGTGCATACATGCATAGATCCAAGGATGATGGATGAATGGATGGATGGATAAAATGGCCCTGAAGAGGAAATCAAGGTAAGTACATTTCATGGAGAAATAAGAAAAAATTGCTTCTGTCCAAGCTTCAGTACCTAAGCATACACTAACCCTTCCTCCATAATTCTCTTTATCTGAGCATATACCTGACTAAATAGGGAGAGGGAGAATGATTTGGCCCTTTTTTCCACTCTTAGTGTGTAGGCCTTCTGCACAAGGACAAATTCTTCATGCACAAAGAAAGGAATTACTATAAATTATTACAATTAGTCAATGACTATCCATCACCACAGCAGCTTAGCACATTAACTAAATATTATTATAGGACATCCAGGCATGGAGGTGGTGAAGATCTTTTCATGTGCAGCATTGTGAAATTACATCCCAGTTTTTATGATTTGGCCTCATTGAATTTTCAGGAGGATGAGACTTAAGTAAGCTGGTCCAAACCTTCATCTCAACTACTAGGAATCTGGAGCTAGAGAGTAAATGCACTTAACCAATCCATGGCCAAAGTGGGTTTTACCCCAGATCTGTTGAGTCGCTGTTGACTCCTTTGTTCACTTAAGTTTGAAGTAGATTTAGGTCTGCTTTTTTTTTTTTTTTTTTTTTTTTTTTTGCAAGTGTAGCATTTGAAGCCAAGAGTGGTGTACCCAAAATCACAGAAGCAGGGGTATTTGAGTTCATAATGAAATCTTATGATTAAAATTGTTACTGAGACCAAAATGATTTTTATCAATACATAAAACATCAACGATGAAGACAGAAAATTTTAAGCTCCTGTTGAAGATAAAATAGCAATTCAGGAGTTGTGGGTTTTGATTCTAAAGTTTCATGTTCCATTTCTACCAAAAAGTAGCAAACATGGAAAGATCAGGCCATTCTGACCTTGTTTGAAGAAATAAATATCAGAGTGCTCTGGCTGGGACTAGAGTTTCAACTTAACAAGAGAAATCATCTTTAGCTGGAGGCAGGAGGAGGCAGGACTGGATCAATAAGAACACTGGTCCTGACCCCACAAGTAAAGGCCACATTCACTGTTCACATCCTCTATGCAACATAAATTGCCCGCAGCCACTTTTCAAAATTATTAAATGACAATACTTTATATATTAAAGGCAAAGCTTTAATTCTTCTCAAATTTGCATTACCCAGGTTGCTTCATTGTTAACTTTTCTAGTTCACTGAAAAACAAATCAAAACTCACACATTGATGTACATACCATATCCAAACAAATGATGTCAAAGCACTATCAAGACAAAAAGATTTACCTTCATAAAAGTTCTTGAGAACAGAATCACAGTTAAAAGTAAAACTATATATCAGCAACATATTTTCTGACTACAAAAGTACATTACAGATAGCTGATAATTTGGATATTTTGGGGGAAAGTATCGTGATATGAGAACTATTTATAAAATGAATTTGACCATACAATTGTGTTTTAGTCTGCTTTTGCACTGCACTGATCAAGAAACCTAACCAGAACAATGTAGAAGAGAAAAAGTTTATTTTGGCCATGGTTTCAGAGGTTCAGTCTGTAGATGGCCAACTTTATAGCTCTGGGCTTCAAGGTGAGGCAGAACATCATGGTGGGCGGGCCTGGTGGAGGAAAGCAGCTCAGAACGTGAAGGCCAAAAATCAGAGAGAGCTCTGCTGACCAGGCACCAGACATGAACCCCAAAGACATGGCCTCAGTGGCCTGTTAATTCAGTCACACCCAGTAACTGCACTTGCCTAGAGTTACCACCCAATTAATCCATCAATGGATTAATCCACTGATTAGTTTAAGCCTTTCATACTCTGATCATTTCACCTCTGAGCCTTCTTGAATTGTCTCACGTGTGAGCTTTTGTGGACATTTCATATCTAAACCATAACAAATTGAATAACACCTTTTAAAACAGTAAGTCCTTACAGCTTTAAAATTAAGTGTATTTTGCTTATTTTAACCATGATCACCATTTCTCTGCACTTAACCTGTAGCTGATCTGTAGATCTAGAGATTTGAACAGAGAAAATAATCTTGTATGGTAACTTCAAATTCATTGAAAACATAACAACATAGTTATTATGTCCTTCTGAGTTAAATTAATGAGCTTCCTGAAGAGGAAACAACCTTATAGTAGCAGAACCAAACAGAATTAGGATTGTTGCATCCAGCCCCCCAAGGTAAGAGGCATTCTGAGGACGGGGCAACATCATCAGGCTATTAAGGCTTGGACTCATCATAGAGGATGCTAACAGTGGCTGTGAACTTTACTTGGTGGGTCAGGACCAGCGTTCTTACTGATCCTGTCCCTGGCCTGGCTACAGAAGCAAGTTTCTTCACTGCTCTGGGAATCAGTTTTCTCGTCCACAAAGCAACTACTGCAAGGTGGCAGCAGTCACAGTTTTCTGGTTATTATAGCATATTGACACTACGTGCCAGTTTATACTTTAGCCACTGCCCCTGGGGAATGCTCAGTCTTCAGAGTCAGACAGGACGCATGTCATTCAGATCACAGTTCTATCATGCATTAGCTCTATCCCTTGAGCAAAATAATGTTTCCATGGATCAGCTTCCTCATCTGAAATGAAGGTATTAATAATTCTTCGTTCATAAAGTTGCGTGGAATTTAAATGAGATAATGCATGCAAATAAAACTCCTAATGCTATTCTTGGCACATAATAAATGGTTTATAAATATAAGCAGATTTAACTTTAATTCTTTTATTTAAAAACCAACTGAAATAGAATGGGGCATGAGACTAAATAGACTCTAAGAATCAGAGTTTGCCCTTATGAGTCTACTCTGAAGAATAATATCATTGTGCTTACTGAATTCTTCAGACAGTGACCAGTACCTGGATGTGAATAATTGAATGACAGGTGATCCATCATCAAAATAATAGTTAGTTAGTTTAAATTAGACATGTTTTAGCCAGGTGTGGTGGCATACACCTGTAATCCCAGCACTTGGGAGGCTGAGGCAGGAGGATCACGAGTTCAAAGCCAGCCTCAGCAATGGCGAGGCACTTAGCAACTCAGTGAGACCCTGTCTCTAATAAAATACCAAAAAGGGCTGGGGATGTAGCCCAGTGATCGAGTGCCCCTGAGTTCAATCCCCAGTACCAAAAAAAAAAAAAAAAAATTAGACATGTTTTAAGTGATATGCAACATACTCAGGAAATGGACTTGAAATTCTAATGAAAATATTTGGTTTTCATTTTTAGTGTGTCAATGATTTTTTTAAAGGATTTATTATTTAGTAGTACACTGTTAAAGGTTGACAAAAAAGACAAAGTTGGGGGTGTACTGGGACCGTGTAGGTAATGCTGTGCATGGCTCTTTAAAGGGACTATTAATTCAACTCTAAACTCTCTTTGAAGGTCTGAGAGGTAAGACGGGACCCTTGGGTCTTGCCGGCGAGAAAGGGGACCAAGGAGAGACGGGGAAGAAAGGACCCATGGGACCAGAGGGAGAGAAAGGAGAAGTAGGTCCAGTTGGGCCTCCTGGACCAAAGGGAGACCGAGGAGACCAAGGGGACCCAGGGCTGCCTGGAGTGTGCAGATGTGGCAGCATCGTGCTCAAATCCGCCTTTTCCGTTGGCATCACGACCAGCTACCCCGAAGAAAGAATACCTATTATATTTAACAAGGTGCTCTTCAATGAGGGGGAGCACTACAACCCTGCGACAGGAAAGTTCATCTGTGCTTTCCCAGGAATTTACTACTTTTCTTATGATATCACTTTGGCCAATAAGCACCTGGCAATCGGGCTGGTGCACAATGGGCAGTACCGGATAAGGACCTTCGACGCCAACACGGGGAACCACGACGTGGCTTCGGGGTCCACAGTCATCTACCTGCAGCCAGAAGATGAAGTCTGGCTGGAGATCTTCTTCACGGACCAGAACGGCCTCTTCTCAGACCCAGGCTGGGCAGACAGCTTATTCTCTGGATTTCTCCTCTATGTTGACACGGATTACCTGGATTCCATATCAGAAGAAGACGAACTCTGATCCTGACTGCAGACCTGAAATTTCCCAGGTCACCACGGCTGACACTTCGATTTCATCTGGGTTACTGGAAGGTGCAACAAGCAAGAAGGAGTTCCAAAGAAACCCCAATTCAGATTCCAGAGCATTTGCGGACAGTTCTGGAGGAATTTCTCAAAACAAGATGAATCCCGCACGGCTAAAACCACACCAACAAGAGCTGTCTTACAATAACTCCAGCTATGAATTCTCTTGAAAGTCATGTTCATAAATATTTAAACAGATCAAAGACAATATGGACAAAATTTTTATTAATTGCCCGTTGTGATAAAAGTCAGCTGGTGATGCTATTGTCCCATTAAATATTCATAAAATTACAGTTTTGTCTGTTATTTAAGAGAAACATAACATCCCAGACAGGGTTTGGCAGTTCTCAAAAAAAAAAAAAAAAAAAAATAGGTCAAAAAAATCAAGGTAAGAGAGGCTGAGCATTTTTAAGCAAACTAAAGTGATAAATTTCCTTTGTTTTGTTGTTTAGTTCTTCGTGCTGGTGTATATTCACTCAACAGCTCATTAATGAGCCTGTGTGGACAGACACTGTGGCTCCGAGTCAGATGGAATACTGAGTTAAGACAGAAGCCTGACTTTCATAGTGGCTAGAGTGCAGGGAACACATTGTCACAACTCAGTGTTAGGGACACCATGGAAAATAGATGGATTCAGTGCTAGAGCTATACAAGGCCTGCTTTTCCTGGGACTGGGGACCAGAGGAGATTTTACACGTGGCAAAACAGTAGGTGTGCCAAAGTGTATTTAAGTGGGTGAAATGGATGCAGAGAAAATGAGGAATTCAGCATCTTCTTACTAACCCTCTTCCCTCAAAACATGGTATTTTCAACTGGGGGAAGGAGTGAAAATCCTAGAGAGAGAAGAGAGGCCTGGGAGAGGTAATGGAAACGAAGATGGAAATGGAGAGAAAGAGCCAGTAGGTCCTTCTCCCAAACCTTTCCACACGATGGTCTCCTAAATCAAACAGCATTGTTCTAACAACATGCTCACAAATAAGACCACTGCTTTATATTACTCTAACACGTGGTTTCTTGTGGATTTCCTAAATCTTGAATTCAAAGGAGGCAAAATATTTGCTCCCTGATCCATGAGCGCTAACTGATCTACAAGGGAGCTGATCAGAGAATGCACAGGAGGAGGCAGGAGAGACATCAAATGGATCAATAGCTGTCTCCTCCAAGCCCCCGGCTCCCACTTCTTATTGCCCACTGAACTGCAATTCATCAGCTAATCTGTGGTTCTGTCTCATCTCCCACTCCCTTGGTTTAGAGTAATCATATTCCCTTAGACTTTTCCTTTTGGTGTCTTCTAATGTTCCTTCTATTTAGTCCTCTTTTTTTCTGGTTATTTTAATAAGTCTTTCAATGCCTGCAAATGTGTGAATCACGTGACCTCCTTTGTGAAGACAGAGGAACACCCAGATGAATACGGCACAGCCCCTGCCATCAAATTTCTAAGGATACACGAATGCATACCTAAAATTACCTGTAATCCTGGAAAAGAACACACGAAAATATGCTAAGTGTTAGGCTGGGGCTAGAGACCAAATGCTGTAAAAGAGGATGAAAGGTTTGCTTCCAAATTGTGAGGTGATAGAAGAGGACTGAGGAAATCTCTGCCCACTGGGCCTCAGGCGATGATAGGACTTGGAGTGACCCAAGTGAGAGGAGGGACACACGGGCAGAAATAGCAATGCGGACAAAGCAAGAAGTGAGAGCAGGGACCCAGGAAAGGTATTGGTGGACCATATTTGTAAGAGCCTGAGGGGTGATGAGTTCACGAGAGGGTGAGGACTTGCGTGCCCCAGACCGGGTGCTGCCATTTCAGAGGTGAAACTTGTAATGATCCGTGGGTTGTACCTGGGCGCAATGCATGACCCTCCTGTTTCTCAGACCTCTCTTGCCGCCATACTCTGTTCACCTGTTGCTCTCCTGAGCCAGACAATAGGCCCAGTTGTCCAAGAGCAGTGAGAATGAGACCAAGAAGAGAGAGCCAAAGTGGTTTGAGATAACCATCTGCCTCCGCAAAACAGCTGAAGCCAGAATTCCCGGATATAGAGTACAAACACCAGAAGCTATCTAATCTGGGAAATAGAAAATTTAGGCCATTTCAGGACAACAGAATTCGCTGGACAAAGTGGAAATGGGGAATGTCACACAGACGGTCATGACCCGCGAGATTGTTGTGTAAATTTTTTTCTGAGCCTGATCTACAAATGCATTTATTTTTGGACATTGTTTACTTATCTTATAAATGCTTTTCATTTCAAAGCCTATTTTGAGTAGCACTTTAAACAAAGTTTCTCTTATTAGTCTTAGGCCCTGAGATAAATTTTAATCTTGAGATATCTGCTGGGTGGTGATGGGGCTCAGAGAGCTGACATGGGAAAGGAAAGGCAGTTTTGGTATTGAAAGAATAAAATCTTAAGCAAATAAATGCCAGTGTCTTTTGTTTCTTAAAAAAAAAAAAAAAACAGCAGATACAATTTTTCCACATTTATGGATATTTGTGTAAGGAAAATGGAAGAGTGATAATTTTTTTAAAGAAAAATCTAAGTCTCATTCCAATCATTCTTAGTAAGGGCTAACTTGTAACGAATATTAATTAGGCTATATGAATTAACTACATACTATCTTGTTCTAGAAAGACTATAAGCATCTTGGAAAAGTAAAATACAGACAAAAAAACAGCAGTAACAGTCAGGATAGAAGAAAATAGCAAAACAAATGAAAAGACAAGGGCAAGGCTAAGACCACAGTGTGGGTCAGCAACTGCATGAACCTGGGCGATGGTTTCCTAGGGCACATTCTGCACAAGGATGTACCAGGTCATTCGTCACTGTGAATGATGTTGCTTATGGTGAAGAAAAAAATGTCATGAGCTCTGAACATACCTTTTCTGTTCCACTCTGGGAAAAAGATGCTGAACATATATAAATTTTAGATATTAGCTATTTTTTGTCTTATATTGTCCTCTCTCCTTCCGTAGCTCCACCTTGCATAAATGGCATCACTATCCATGTTGTCATGAAAGCCACAAGCCTAAGTGCATTCTAGAAGTCTTCTTTTCCCTCCC
Source organism: Tamias sibiricus (assembly GCA_025594165.1). NCBI lineage: Eukaryota > Metazoa > Chordata > Mammalia > Rodentia > Sciuridae > Tamias > Tamias sibiricus. The sequence continues at coordinate 11,779,622 of CM046665.1, forward strand.
TGCTGAATTTTGTCCAGCACAAAATTCTTACAGTTCTAGCCCCTAAATGTATATCTCTGAAATCACTGAAACTTTCCATTCTCCATGCCAAGGTTTCATCCATATAGTCATCATCACTTCCCCTGGTTAGAAGAAATCTTTGCAACTGGCCCCTTACCTCTAGCCAAAACTCTCCAACTCATCCACCACACTAAGTTCAATACATTCTTCTAAAATAGAAATACAGTCATGTCCCTCCACAGCGTTAAAAACCAGCAATGGTCCTCCTGAACTCTAAATATAAAACGTGTCTTGAACTTCTGGGTCTTTCTAACAGGCATGCGTTCCATATTCTTTTTCTGCTATCCATACTCAAGGATAGCAGAAGGAATATCCTCCTTTACATGCTTAGTGTATGAGCTTCTTGGCCTGATGAATTGAAGAATAGCATTCCCTCATCAAAATAATTGGTTCAGGTGACTCAGTTAAAGCCAACGAGACTTTGCTGGAACTTCCTTGGAGAGAATCTCTTCTTTTTTGGACTTGAGCTAATGAACCTCCAGCTGGCATCTTTCATCACGAAGCTAATACCACTTGAGAATGGATTCGTCCACAAATGAAGATGGGGACAAAAAGAGAAAAAGTGAGTCTTGGGGTTATCATTTGAACCTTGAACTAGTTATACCCGTGGTCATATTTTTCTTTGGACTTCTTCATAATGATAACTTCTAAATGTCATTTTAACTTAAACCTTCTGTGTATTTGGTCATTTGCAAAAGATGTAATCCTACCTACCAATAATAGTAGTGCCCTTTAGCATGGCACATGGGCCTTTGGGGATCTGGCCCCTGCTTACTTTTATGGTACGCAGAAATCACCCACATATAATATATAATCCAAGAAAATTCAGATAACAGCAGTTCAAGGGTGGCTTGCCAGTGCATGCCTCAGAACACTTACGTAGCATGCTTCATTTGCTCATAAGGCCACTTCTGTTCTTATCTGCCTAGCTGGCTTGTCTTTCAAGGCCCAGCTCAAAAATACTTCCTTTCCTCTATTCATCCTCTTCCCTCTGCAGAAGGGGACCAACAGGTAACCTCATGTGTCTTCCCTACCATCTGCAAAGTGGTGCCTAGTCACAGTACCACCTGTTACATGCACTACCAAGCACCTGTTCTATGCATTACCTCACTTGGATTTTGCTATGGTCTGCACATTTCTGTCTCCTCCAAATTCATATGTTAGAATGTAATCACTAGTGTGATGGTAACAAGAAACAGGATTTGGGGGACATGATCATTTCAAGAATGTTCTGCCTTCATGAATGGGATTAGTGACCTTATAGGAGAGGTCTCAGAGAACTACCTTGTCCTTGCCAACACAGAAGAACAGAGTGATAAGAAGACCACCATTTATAAACTGGGATGTGGACCCTCATTCAGACATGGAATCTGCCAGCAACTTGATCTTGGACTTCCCAGCCTGCATAATTGAAAGAAAGAAATTTCTGTTGTTCGTATCTGCACAGTTTTTAGTATTTTGTTACAGCAGCCCAAATGGACTAGAAAATCCTCACGGTGATTATTCTACCCATTCTACAGACAGAGAAACTGAGGGAGAGAGGTAAGGAAATGTGTGAAATCAATAATGTCATGGTAGACCCAGGCCATCTGGCAATAGAGCCCATGCTCTTATCCACTGTGCTGGGCCTGTCCCCTGTCTCACAGGAGTGTTCTTGCCTGTTTACATTTGTCTATCTGATGCAGATTTTTTCTATTAATCTTCATGTCCCAGGACTCCACCTGGTAACTGCCATAATATGTGCTCAATGAAAATGCAATGAGCTAATGGATGACAAGTCCTTTCAGTCACAACATCCACATGTGGATAGAGAATGAGACAGAGAGAGGTAGGGGGATCGCAGCAGAAAAGTCCAGCAACATCCTGTGCTTTAATCCAGAGTCTTTAGATGGTAGCTGCCAGAATCCGAGTCACACTGACTGACTCAAGAAAAAAGGGAAGGGAAATAGCAGACAATTCTGGAGGCAGATCTGGGTACTCAGTCCATGGTGCCATGATTTCATCTTTCCCTGCATCAAAAGTCAGCTCCCCTCAGTGTTGGCTTCAATTTTGGCAGGTTCTCGCCTGTGGCAAAGATGGCCACCAGCCAGCAGCTCCAGGGTTGCATTCTGGAGTCTCAGCAAGAAAAAGAAAAGCGTTTGTCCCAAGAGCTTACAAAAGACCCCTGTCTGACAGCCTTCTGGCTCTTCTCAGTCCTGCTGAATCCTGAATCAGTGCCTGGCCAACGGGATGGGCTGGTCCCGATGGCCTGGGCCGCATGGCACCTTCCCTGGAGCTAGAAACAGTCTCTGTTCTATCAGAGTCCCATGGATTTAAGTGGGGGAGAGATTATTTCCCAAAAGAAAATAAAGGAGCCAATTCTCAAAAAAAAGAAGCATTGTTTAATTGGCAGTCAAAAGCAAAAACAACACCACCTCTCTAAAGTGTTTCCATATAAAATCAAAACCACATTTATTTTATCTAAAGTAAATGTGTTGGTAGAATCACTTTTCTCTGAAATAACCTAATTTTTGACAATACTTGGTCACAACGAAGTGTTTCTCACTATATTAGCCTGTCAGCTGTGATGATCTTATCCCACTGGCTGGCTTTACCCCAACAGACACTTTTAGTGAAAGAATATATTATTCTCAACTGAAGCACTTCTCATTTCCTTAAGACCCTCTGACTTTTTCATCAATACTCTAGAAGGTGCAACAATAGATGAAATTGTCTTTGATAATTATGAAAAGGGGAGCATCCTTTGAGGTAAGTCTCTTTATGGAATCAAAAAAAAAAAAAAAAAAAAAAAAAAAAAGGCCAGTAAATCCAATTCATTCCTTAGACAACATGACAAAAGCCCCCAAAAAGCCATTCTAAGTCACAAACTACATTGCCGTCCTGCCTTCTTCCTTGTTTTGTTCAGAAATCACAAATCAGTGTCTAAGGATAGAGCAGCTCCAATTCACCATGTGCCCTCTTTGTAAATGGCACTGTTTTTTATTCTCATAAAGAGCTCGTGTTTGTGGCACATTCTAATTTTTTTCCATATTTTGTTGGTGCATCATAATGGTATGTAATGGTGGGACTTATTGTTGCATAGTTGTACACACACCACAACATAATTTGGTCAATATCATTCCCCAGTATTTCCACTTTCTTTCCCTTCTTTCCTCCTGCTGGTCCTTTGAGACCAGTTCTTTCATTCAACTCTCCATAGTAAAATCCTTTGGAGGGAGGCCTACAGCTTCCTGCCTAGTCCCCAAGTAGCACATTGTCAAGACAGCCGAGCCCAAGAGACCTGGAGTAGGTGGCCTCAAGAGACTGACTCCCTCCATTCTCATGCTTAAGAAATACCCCGGCACTGGGGTCCCCAACATTTCCATACCAAGGTCCCTCCTTTTATAGGGCAGGGATTCGGGAGAGGGAGTGAAAGCAAGCACTGTATTCAGAGGTGCAGGCTGGGCTAAAAGAGCCCAGAAGTGTAGGAGCCCTAATTAAGGAGATAGCTAAGATTGTGGTTAGCTGTGAGCCATAAAGATGTTCAAGCATCACCACCTTCCATGGTCTCGCGAGACTTGGCCCGGGACATTGCGGATTGGGTCGGCGCCATTGTGGGGTGGTTGGAGGAGTGTGGATGGTGTTGGAGTTGTTGTTGGAGCTAGAGAGAGAAGCTAGCAGAATAAAGAGCCTGTTCGTTTCCAGTCTGCCTCTGAACTTATTCCCGCGGCGTTGTTGCTCCAAGCGGCCATCGCTTCAGGCAGTGACAAAGAAGGGGTGTCGAGGTAGCAAAGCATTGGCAACAGCAGGGACCCGTCACCATCCCAAAGCCTGTAGGGACAAGGAGGCACTGGTGGCTGCTGAGCCTGAAGACTGGGGACAGGGACCATCCTACAGAAGCTGTGCCTGGAGAAGGGTTCCTGCCGGGACCACACCCAAGGAAGGAGGAAGCCAGGGCAACAAGTCCCCTCCACCCTCTGTCTCCTACTTGTGTCCTGCACTGGTCAAATCCATCAATGCCAGGAGTCGTGCAGTCGGGGTGATGCAGTGCACAGAGAAGGAACAGAGAACACAGGAGGATAGACGGGAACCACGGGGGTTGGAGGAAGCAAAGGGAAATTAACCAACCCCAGCCTTCTCTTTTAGAGCCCTTCCTACTCTACAGTCCCTAAAATCCCATGGCGCACTAGAACAGGCAACCTTTCTTGAGAAGCTCAGAAGGGACACCTTTCAGTATTGCTTAAGGCTGCCTGGAACTAACGCAGAGGAGCCGCCAGGTCTCAGAAGTGGTGCAGCTCCACTTACAAGAAGACTGCATGGTGGCGTGGGGCCAAGGCCTTGCCGTCCTGAACAGGGAGTGTGGCCAGAGCATCTGCACTTGCAACAGCCTCAGCAGCCGGCCGGTGGAGCATCCCGGGATTCACATTCCTAGGCAAATCACTTTCCAGTTCATCGCGAGTTCCGTTATCTTCTTACCCTTTGAGAGATTGGACATGAGAATACTGAGACTCAGAGCAGCTGGGCTAAAAGAACCAAGACGGGGTGTCGAGGTAGCAAAGCATTGGCAACAGCAGGGACCCGTTGTTAGAAAACTGCTGAAACATAGTTAACTTAGCTGGGAACACCGTGTTAGTGAAATAAAAGGGTTTATTGGGGTGCCACATGGGCAAGGGTAGGGAAGGGAAGGGGGGGGGTAGGGAAGGGATGGAGGGGAATAGGGACAGGCAGGAACAGAGAGCAAGAACAAAAGGCGGCAGGAACAAGGAAAAAGGGCAGAGTTCAGTCCGGGGCTGGCTTAAATAGAGTAGGGGCCATAAAACCCCCTTGGAGTGAGTCCTTGTCCTATAGGCCAGCAGAGGTCATGGGGGGAGGTAGTGGTAGTGGACAAGGGACTTGCTGATCAGGTTTTGGTCACGCTGAGGATCCTGGGAGCTGTAGTTTTTCACAAGGCACCTGGAGAGGTGTGGCCTTCTGCCTGGGAGGTGCAGCCTCTGCCTAGAATCCAACACCCGTCACCATCCCAAAGCCTGTAGGGACAAGGAGGCACTGGTGGCTGCTGAGCCTGAAGACTGGGGACGGGGACCATCCTACAGAAGCTGTGCCTGGAGAAGGGCTCCTGCCGGGACCACACCCAAGGAAGGAGGAAGCCAGGGCACCCTTAGCACACGCGGGCTCTGACTCCTGCCCCGCCGTGCGCCTGGACCCCGCACTCCCCACCTAAGAGGCTGCCTTAAGGCGGTTTCGCAAGGAAATCGTGGCACTGTGGGGAAGTCGCTCCACCCTCTTCTTTGCCCTGGGAGGCTTCGGTTGCCTCTGCTTCAGCCAGGAGCCAAGGATGTGACCATCAGGCTCATTCATTGCGGAAATAGCGTGGCTGACCCCGCAGCTCCGCAAACTCCGCAGAGCCCCAAATCTACCCCCGCCCCTGTGGCTCTGTGCGAAGAACAAAGACTGACCCCACCGCAGATCCTCTGTGTCAAGGACAACCTGGGCAAAAGTTTAGCATAATCCGTCTATCACTATGTTGAGAAAAATCTAGGCGAGCTGGATTCCTTCCGCCGGCACACGACTCTTCTCCGGATGAATCCTAACAGAACCACCTCTCCACAGACCTCCTGTGTCCCCAGTGTGGCTTTTAAACCAAACCCAAGACATGACGAACATGTTGGATAACTGAAGAATCCTTTTAAAAAGAAAATTTATTTATTTATTTATTTATTTATTTATTTATTTATTTATTGGTACTGGGGATTGAACTCAGGGGCACTCGACCACTGGGCCACATCCCCAGCCCTAATTTATTTATTTATTTATTTATTTATTTATTTATTTATTTATTTATATTTATTTATTTTTGGTTCTGGGGATTGAACTCAGGGGCACTCGACCACTGGGCCACATCCCCAGCCCCCTTTTTAGTATTTTATTAGAGACAGGTTCTCACTGAGTTGCTAAGCGCCATTGCTGAGGCTGGCTTTGAACTCGAGATCCTCCTGCCTCAGCCTCCCAAGTGCTGGGATTACAGGCGTGCGCCACCACGCCCGGCTAAAAAGAAAATTCATTTTAATCGAGAATTGACGGAACTTGAATGCCACGCTGTGGCTTCCGAGAGTCACATGGACAGACACACCCTTCTCTTTTTGCCCCAGGTCAGTGACTCTCAACCACAGCCACACTTTGGGCCAGATCCCTCTTCACTGTGAAGGGCTGCCTGTCCGTCAGAGGTCCCATAGCAGTGTCCCTGGCCTCTGTGCACTAGATGACAGCACCACCGGTCCTCAGTAATGACAACCAGCAGTGTCTTCAGACAGTGTCAAATGTCCCGTGGGGGGGGGGGGTTGTCCTCGGTTGGGAACCACACCTCTCTCTGCAATCTTGGCATGGTGACAGAGCCCAGTCAGTCCTCCAATCTGTGTATTTGCTAATAATAATTTTCTAATTGACCTTTTTGATAGACATGGCCATATGGTTGGTCATTTGTTCCGGTAAGATACATATTTGTTCCCTTGTGAGACCCTCAAGTTGACCTGCACCCCATCCTGAAGGAGTCCGAGAGGCAGCAGAAACTCTGACCTCATCACACGTCCTTCTTACTATAGCCAAAATAGTTCTATTTTTTTTTATGTCTAAGACACAAAAATCATAAAACCTCCTATATCTAAGAATTAACTCCAAAAATCTAACTAAAAATGTTTACAAATGTTTAATTACAGAGTCTTGAAGGAAAGCCTACAATATGCAAAACTGAGAAATAGCCTAAATGCCCAATAATAGGATATGTGTTAAATGAGTTGTGTACCTTTCTCCATTGATCTAGAAGCTGAAACTGAGGGTGGAAATGCACTAGCACCACAGATGATCATGAAATATTAATGGAACAAACTAGATTACTAAGGAATATTTTCCATAATTATCCCATTTTTAAAGTATGTTTGCACATGTGCTTAGAAAAAAAGTTTGAGTAAAAATAATTAAAAGATATTTTTAAATTTTTACCCTTTTGATCTTTCTTTTTCAGTCTTTATAATAAACATACTTGAGTTATTTTACATAACACTTTTTTATATAGACTCTTGGATCATCAGAGTAGTTGTAAACTCTTTTACTTCCAAAGGATTGCAGAGAAAAGGTCTTAAGGGGAGAGACAAAAACAAACCCCCTAAAATTGCAGGTTTGAAGTATGAAATGACATTGTCCTCAAAGTTTCTGGTGGCTTACCCAGACTTCTACTCCAGGGGATCCTTCAAATAAGAATAAGACAAAATAATGCTGGTTTGTGTATTTTTTAAATTGTTCCCTCCTAACTTGAACAGGGAAGGAAATGAGTCTTGAATTGACATCATTTTATTGAGTTTTTAATAGTCCGGAACTATAAACCCAATGGGCTAGCTGCGGCATGAAGTCATTCAGAACCCATGCATGTGTCAGACGGCAAAGGCGTTTATGGGCAGCAACGTGAAGACTGGACCGTGGCCTTCCTCCGCTGCCATCACAGAGCCCGCAGAAAGCGCTGAACCAGAGACTTGCCCAATCCAGCCAGCATTCCAAGGAATGACTGGGCGCGCTGGGAGTAGAAAGACATACGCTCTGAGGGGTTGCCTGGACGCTCTTCCGTGACTAAAGTGCTCTTTTACAAGAGCATTTGTGAGATGCTGCCTTGGCTGAAATAAAAAGAAAGAAAAGTCCAAATCTCTGCGCTCTATCCCTACCGCAGCTTCAGAGACCAAATCTGGCACACGGCTGTGCACCCCTACTGTTGATGGAACTACTCAGGAACAATGATGGGGAGTTGAAAAGATTGTCGACGGAAAACACCCAGGTCTTCCCATATTCAGAACTAGAAGTGAATTCGCTGCCCCCCCCCCAAGGCATCCTGGGTGATCAGACTATTGGCAAATTATAATCAGATGCTTGGTATGTAAGGTGCTCAGGACCTTGCATACATATGCATTCATATACTAAGATACACAAACAAAAATGTAGTGGCCTTTCTTACCCCCATTTAGGGTTGCCAGATACAATTCAGGAAATTCAAGTTTGAATTTCAGATTATGCCACAAATAATTGTTCAGTGTAAGTATGTCTCAAGTATTTAACTGGATAGTCCGTATTCTTATTTGCTAAATCTGGCAACTTGACCCTCCTAGAACTGCCTTCAAAGACATAATGTACATTCTAGTAAACTTCACAAGGACTGGGCATACAATTTCTCATATAATAACTTTCTTATGAGAAGAGAATCTTAGCTTCCCAAAGTAGTTGTGAATGGCCAAAATTAGCTGCATCAGAAAGATGTCAGAGAAGCTGATGACTAGAAAGGCAGAAGAAGACATGAGCTGTAGTCTCAGAAATTGGCCCTGTGTGCTGGGCACGGTAGCACACACCTGTAATCTCAGCAGCTCAGGAGGCTGAGGCAGGAGGATTGTAAGTTCAAAGCCAGCCTCAGCAACTTATCAAGGCCCTAAGCAACTCAGTGAGACCCTGTCTCTAAATAAAATGCAAAAATTGGGTAGGGATGTGGCTCAGTGATTCAGCCCCTTTGGATTCAATCCCTAGTACCAAAAAAAAAAAAAAAAAAAAAAAAAAAAAATTTTTTTTTAAAGAAATCAGTCTTGTGTGACTTTTAGTACGAAAGTCCTATAAGCCTCCATTTCCACATTAGAAGGGGCTGGACAGTATGCAGCGGCCTTCACACTCTGCTCTTTGCAGGAGCCCTGTTTGGGGAGATGGCTTAAATTGCAGTTGACTATGGGCCATGGAGTTTGGGGCATTCCCACATTCCGTAGTCTCACGGGACATGGCCCGGGATCTCGCGGGACTTGGCCCGGGATCTTGAGTGACTTGAGCCGAGATTGCTGATCGGGTCAGCGCCATTTTTTTGGTGGTGTGTGGTGCGTGTTAGTCGTTGTTAGAGCGAGAGAGAAAAGTTATCAGAATAAAAAGCTGTTTGTTTCCAGTTCGCCTCTGAACTTCTTCCCGTGGCTTTGTTGCTCCAAGCGGCCATCGCTTCAGGCGGCAACAGCTCTTGGCAGATATTGCTTAATCGATCAAACCTTCTTTCCCACCATGTCCAGGGCAGCTTCAGAATGCCCAGCAAAGCCTCCAGGTGACCACCATCCACCAGCAAGTTTCTACCCTTGAGAGGCAATCAGGTTGCCTTCGCTGAACTAAATGAGCCTTTGGTTTCCTTTCCAGCTCTGATGAAAGTTTCAAGCTAATTCAACTCTAAAAGGCAAGGTCATCCCTAGCTACACATCCTCAACTAAAAGCAAAACCTGGCAACTCTTCTCTGTAATATCTTTTCACGAAATCAGAACAGGAATAATGGATGCTGGAGCCCTGCTCTGACCAGGCCTTCTGGGAGCTAGATGGTTCCCACGGCCCCCAAGGATCTCAGCGGAGGACTAGAGAGATCCTGACTCTGGCCCACAGCAGTGAATTTGGCTCCATTCTGCTCCAAAGTTCTGCTTCTTTCTGCAAGCCTGGGCTCCTCAGACCAGCAGCTGGATTCTTCACCCTTTTCTACATTCATGGCTTCTGCTCTCTCATAATTTCAATGTGGTCTCTCGTTGCTGAGCTCCAGCTTTTTGTTTGTTTGTTTTGCTTTAATTTGTTTTTATGTTTTGTTTTGTTTTGTTTTTGCTTAGCTCCAATTGCTCAATCCCTGCCTGGGTCTTTCCTTACTTCCTAGTTCACCCTACTAGGACCTAGAGTGAGGATCTCATGGCTTAGTTGAGCCTTATTGGCCAAGGGGCCAGCCTGAGATTTAGCCACCAGCTGGATCAGAACCCTGCTTTGGCCCAGTCAGCTAGGAGTGTAAATACCTTAAATACAACACAGTTGCCTGGTCAAAACCCATCAGCAAGACATGTTGGCTAGTCTTCCTGTTGTTGTTTTGATTTGTCTCGTTCTTTTTTTCCAAAGGGTGTTATTGTGTAGGCACCAGGGTGTTCAGCTCAGAATCCTTCCAAGAACGAATGTGAAACCGTATGTGTAAACTGATTATTTGAGCTGATCTCTCCCAAAAGCAGAGCTTGAGGCAAGGAGCAAAGTGTAAGTAGTTTGTTGGGGAGGTAAAGGAAACACCAAAAATGTGTGTGTTGCCAAACAAATTGCCACAGTAGCTGACTGGAGCTGATCCCAAAGGACAGCCAGGGGAAATGGGAGAGCACACAGCCCCTAGAACTGGTTCACCCAAAGTGGGACGACAGAGGATTTAAAAGCCAGCTCCCAAGAGTCATTGGTTGAGGGCTTCCTCCAGTAATGTCCTTTCTCCAGCCATGGGAATGCCACTGACACCTGGCAGAAACATGTCTCAAGGTTTTGAAAAAAGAATTCAGGCGGACAGATGGAGAGGAGAACTTTGGAGATCTGTCAGAGCCCTCAATCAATTAAGGCCAAGGGCGATGGCAAAGGCATTGACCCCCACTACCACAGTACCTTGGAGACTCTCAAATAAACGTCAGCTCCATGAACGAAGGGGTCTTGTCCACTTTGTGGCCAGCACCTGAAACCATGCTTGGTACATAACCAATGCTCAGTAAATGTTGGACATACAAATGAGTGGTTGAATTTGATGCTAGAAATTTCTCTCCATTTCAATGAATGCAATCATTCTGTAACCTGGGGCAATTTCTGTGGATCCTTCATGTTTTGCCACCATAACCATGATACAGAAAAAATATCTTTCTCCCGCATACTCCTCAGGTTGTATTTTAATGACTTCTTGTCTCCTATTTGTCCTTCATATTCACTTTAGTTTGGTTTCCACTGTACAAAATGATGATAAATGGAGGTGGGCTATATTTGTTTCCTTTCCCCAACCTGTGTCTCCAAGGACAACTCTTGCTTAAACCCCACCCCAACCACGTCACCAACACTATGGGAATAAGTGTTGTGCAGGGACAACATCGACCCACCTCCTCTGGGTAGAATTTGAGACACTTCCATTTAATCCCATTGTTCTCTGCTGACTGAGAAACATACACAGCAGGCAAAAATGGACCAAAACACTGGCTTTCCTATAAAAGTCCCCCTCAAAGAAGCAGCCAAAAGAAACTTCCCAGTGGCCACTCTAGATCTAGACCTGATGTGCCCTGCACAAAATAAAAGTCTCCACTCAGCCCCAGAGAGGACAGAGAACTGCCTCACCCCAAATCAACCCCATAACACCCAAGAGAGGCCACACCTGCAAGTGACCCTTGCACACATTCCACTCCCCACAATGACCAAAGCCAAGAGAAGCCAGACTCTTGCCATCTCACCAATCAGAATTGCTCCTCCTCTCTGCATTGAAGGAGCCACTCAAAGGCAGAAACAAGTCACTGCAGTTTTGAGCCACTAGTTATAAGAAAGTGGACATTCCTATTTTTCGGAGTGTCAGGAACTTAAGGAAAGGGGAACTGATGTCTTTCCTACCACACCCATGAGGAAAGAGCTGCTTTGAAAACATTTCCTCTCAAACTCTCAGTACCTGCCCCATTGGATGTGAAGGGGCTGGCTCTGCCGAAGAGTCACGTTCAATTGCTCCTCACTCCTGTCACAGACATAAATGCATTTGGGTCTGCATAGACGATAAATTTTTCTATGGCTAGGGCTGCACCTTCTGTTTGTTCTCTCTCACACACACAGATTGTTAGTAAATAAACCCTGCAGCAAATGCTCAGCCAGAGGAGTTGAAGGACGTCAATTCCAAAGCACCAAAACGTCAAATGCTTCTTCCTAACCAAAACAAGGTAAGCAAATACCCGTTTTGCTTTTGCTTCAAGCAGGAGGCTAAAGGCAACAGAATGGAATGTGGCCGGTTTGCTTTTTAAGGTACTGACCTCTAGCGGCCAGAAGCTAGAATGACGCCACTGGAGGATGGGTTTTCTCAAATCTCATCAAATCCAAGCACAGACTGGGAGAAGCGGTAGAGATCAGCTTTCTCTGCTCACTTCATATAACAAAAGAGGGAAGAAGAGGGCCACAGAAGGTGAGGAACGGGTCAGTGGTCTCCAGATGGGGAGGATCCAAGCTCTTCTGACTTTCATTAGTTCATCCCCCGCTCCCCCCCCCCCCGCCCCCGTTGCCTGGCACACATTTAAAAGCTACTTTTTCATTATTCTGCAATTAATAAATAATAAATAATAATAATAAATAATAATATATAATAATAAATAATAATAAGTAATAAAATAATAAATAATAATAAATAAATAAATAATAAATAAGTAATGAATAATATATAATACATAATAATAAATAATAATAAATAATAAAATAATAAATAATAAAAAGTGGCAACATTGCAGCTTCAGAGTGAATTACTGCAAAACCGAGGTGGACAGTGTGGGTAGCGGTTTCCATCCCCACGAGGTGGTAGGATTTTATCTTCATCCTCTTTGAATCTCTAGGGCTTTGTGTCACACCCACCACGTGGCAGGTACTAGATAAATGTCAAATGGATGGATAACTTGACGACAGAAAAAGTTCAGTTTAAAATCAGACATCAGCTAGAACCAAAAGCTGCTTGCTTTGCTAATGGCACATGGCAGCTCTAAGATTTGAAGCCAGCTCTTCAGTCTTGGGCTAAATGCTGCCACTCTTTAAGGACCCCACCCTTGCCTGAGGGCCCCTCTCACTAAGGATGACTTTCCTCAATTTACCAAAAGCTGTTTTTCTGCCTCTTTAATCACCACACACTTGATTCAAGGGTGCATTGTTTCTCAGACTTTTCGTCTGTAAGTTTTTATCCTCAAATAAGGACCCAGTGACAACTTTCTGTCAAGTGTGTGTTTGTTCTTTCAACCATTCAGCATTTTTATTGTCTCCTATGTTCCAGAAAATTCCATAAGTCATGAGAATTCAGGAGGAAAAACCAAATGATGTGTCAACCATTACATTAGCAGTGAGCACTGAGAGGATAAAGGAAGAAGGGAGTCTTATAACGGTGGTGGAGTCTTTGCCAGGGTTGAGGATGCTTGAACTAGGGGAGAGCCCTCGTTGAATACCTTGAACTAGGTATCAAGCATGGGTCAGCATCTGGCGGGAAGTAGAAGTAAAGCTCAGGATCTTTTGGTAAAGTAGCCCAGGTCAGCAGTATACAGAGAAAATCTCCAGATGAGAAGGGGCAAATCTCAGGCCCAACACTGCCTCTGCCCACAACTATTGTTCTAAGTACTCATTTGCCTTTTGAAGATTTTAACAAACTCCATCATTTTTACTCCAAAAATTATGTTTTTTACCTTCCCATCTCTAGCATGGTTATAAACTTTCTTCCACAGAATAGAGGAGATGATACTGGAACAGTTGTAAGATTTTATCAAAGTCTTAGAAATAAAAGAGAGGAATTATAACATAGAGAATTACTAAGAGCTGGCAAGTAGGCATGGCCCTGGAAGCCACAAGACCTGGTCCACCCTCCTGAGGTGGGATCCTGTCCTCATGAGCCCCCACATGGCTGCTTCCCTGTCTACCTAAGCCTGGTGGGTCAGCATTTGGCAGTGTCTGTCTTCTCTGATTCCCTGAGGAAACCCTTCAAGTATGGCAACGCCCCTTGGGATAGGAGCCTAAGAAAGCAAAATGGCGCACAGTGGTTGGGGTTCTTCTGCTCTCTCTCCAACCTCCACCTCTCACCTGGTGAGAGCACAGGCAGCTACCAATTCACAGATGGATTTTACTCCAGAAATATGTGGCTAGCCATTTCTTTGGAATCTGCCATGTCCTCCTCTGCAGTGAGTGAGCTCAGAGGCAAGTCCAGGAAAATTCCATTTATACCCTCATCCACCTGAGGACATTAGAAACACAGCCTTCCAGTTGAACAGAAATCAAAGTAAGTACATGTGCTGCTGGGTACTCTTTGTGCCACTATATCCTCTACCAACATAAGGACCCAAATCCCTAAGGTCTGCAAGCATTCTGACTCAGGGGTACAAAGTGACGACATTGCCTCCTAGGGAACAGTCGCTGCCAATAGCAAGGACATGAAAACTCTTGACCTGGAATTGGGACAGTGGTCATTCTGAAAGCACGTCTGGCCAACTGCCTGTTTCTCAAGTATTTTAGCACTTGGTGCATTGGAAGGAGATAGTGCGTGACTGTGGCATCGCATAGAAAATGGTAAATGGATCCGAGTGCCTGATAAAGCAGAGCATATTATTTTAATCATGAGAGACTGTCTGCCATCCCTCTGTCTAGGGAGGCTAGCAAGTCTCCTTGAATAAGAACTTGTTTCAATGAAGGTTCTTGGAGCAACTCGTCTTAATTATGCAAATACATAACAAATGAATACTCACATCTCTGGGAAGTGGGGATATAATAGAATTTTCTGTGGCATTGCTGGTGATCCCCAAATTTCCAAATGCCCCTTTTGGTCTTTGACATGGTTTGGGTCAATTAGCAAGGTCTGAGACCTCCTGGAGAAAAATATGGATTTAGAGACCGACCGGCCTCTTTCCTGGTGAATGTCAGCAGCATTGAAATCTCAGTGATTGATTTGGATGGTCCAAGCTGAGGCTGACCGGCCGAAAAAGACATTTGGCACCACGGAGGAGAAAGCTATATGAGAAGGAGATTGTGATTGAGGTCTATGATTGAGGTCTAATCCTGTCCAGGTGCTAGAAACAATTGTGAACCCTGTTGGTGTTACCATAATGAAGAAATCAGGCTTTCTCAACTTGGGCACTGTTGACATTTGGGACAGATGAGTGAGTGAGTGTGTGTGTGTGTGTGTGTGTGTGTGTGTGTGTGTAGGGGCTGGTGTTGGGGAACTGTCCTATGCATTGTAGGGTGTTTAGCAGCATCCCTGGCTTCCTCTCCCTAGATGCCAGTAGCATTCCCCATCATTTTTGATAACCTAGAATGTCCCCATGTTTTGTAAATGACCTGGAAGTCAGGGGATCAACGCTGGTTGAGAGGCATTCTTATAAACTAAAAGAATATTACCCTGGAATCTCCAATGGCAGGCTTCTGGAATGAATATCTGGACCACCAGGTCCACCAAGGTTCTGAGGGCAAAATGCATGAGCATCTTGGAACAGTTTCCAGCAGGATCTGGCTAGAAACTTCTGCGGTTACCCTTTGAATCAAGTCTGCCTCTAAGGATTTATGAATGACTCTGTGTGGCAAGGAAGCTTCAAGAAGGAAACCCGGAGTGTCCTGCTAGAAAGGGCAAGCATGTTTTTAAGCAACTACTTAGAAAATGATAGGGTTGTGATATTTGTACACTAATCTAGTGAAGCAGAACTTACTGGTGAGTTGCACTTTAGGGAAGTAGCTGGAGAGAAAGAGAATGCAAAAATTGTAGGAAAGTAACCTTTTCAACAACAAAAACATGAAAATGCACTACACAGATTGAGCAGCCGTTTTCTTTAATGTGTAAGAGCATCTCCCGTTATTTCAAATTATGATGTGAGTCTCTAAATAAAATAAATCTATGGTTTTTTGTTCTTAACAGCTCTGACAGCTCTCTTAGGAAGTGACAGTGTTGTGAAATGAAGCAAATGACAAGGAGGTATTATAATTCAAAATAGGTTGGAAATCACAGCGCTGCAGGAAGAAAATTAAATGCTTTAATATCTACAAAAGGAAAATAAGCTATGCAGCAATATATCTGAGTCAATACATGTTTCTGTCCGTTTGCCATAGAAACGAAATGTTCCAATTTGCTGAGATTTGAGCTATACTTCAAGGAGAGAGAGATATTTTTCAGTAACTTGGAAAATATAAATCCAAAGTTAAAGAGTATGTTTTTTTTTATAAAAAATTTTGATTCAAAGTTGATTCTCAAGATGGTGGAATGAGATGGACATCATTACCCTAGGTACATGTATGACTGCACACATGGTGCGACGCTGCATCGTGTACAACCGTAGAAATGAAAAGTTGTGCTGCAATTGTGTACAACAAATCAAAATGCATTCTGCTGTCATATATGCCTAATTAAAATTAATTAATTAATTAATTTTAAAAAAGTTGATTCTTCAGCTTCCAACTTGAGCCTTACCTTTCTCTTGTGATGCATATTTTGTTTGTGGAGAACGAATAAACTACAATCGTTAAGTGTTGTAAAGTTCAAAGAATAGAGTAAGAATGATAAATTCATCTAAAAATAAGGTTGTGCCACACATGTGCAGGTGTGAAAAGCACATCTTGACCTAAATAATGCACTCTTACACCTTTATCCCAAAGAGAAGACAATGTAGGAGTCTTATCTTAGGCTCTGACATTTTTTGATATTTATTCCAAAGTTCTAATTTTCCAGAAAGGTTTCAAATGCATCGTGTTTTAGTGGCATTGACCTTGAAAGAATTGAATGTGTTTACCTACTTTTTTTTTTTTTTTTTTTTTTTTTAGGCATACTTGTGACATGAACTAAAATGTTTGTGCCCTGGGCTGGGGTTGTGGCTCAGCGGTAGAGCGCTCGCCTAGCACGTGCACGGCCCGGGTTCGATCCTCAGCACCACATAAACATAAATGCATTGCATTGTGTACAACTAAAGCAAATAAATATGTATTTTTAAAAAAATGTTTGTGCCCTCCCAAAATTTGCGTGTTAAGCCCTATCCGCTAACACAATGGTATATAGATGTGGATCTTTGGAAGGTAATTAAGAGTTAGACAAGGTCTTAGGAGTGTTGTCTCCACAGATTAGTGCCCTAACAAAAAGAGGCCAGCGCTCACTTGCTGTCCAGAATGTGAGCACACAACTAGCAGCCGGTCATCTGCGAGCCTAGAACAGAGCCCTCCCCAGCACCTGACCACGCTGGCCCTCCAGCCTCAAACTTCCAGCCTCCAGAATCATGGGAAATAAATGTCTGCTGTTTAAGCTACCTAGTGCATGGTACTTTGTCCTAGCAGCCCCGCCAAGACAACATGCATGAAGCATGTTCCTCAGGGTTCCATGTAAAAATGTAAAAAAAAAAAAAAAAAAAAAAAAGTCACGATAATATGTCATTTATACAATCATCTGTTTATTCATTTTTTTTAAAGATGGAACTCCTGTAGTTGTCATAGTTGCATAAAAAATGCCCCAGCTGGGCGTGGTGGCGCACGCCTGTAATCCCAGCACTTGGGAGGCTGAGGCAGGAGGATCACGAGTTCAAAATCAGCCTCAGCAATGGCGAGGCACTTAGCAACTCCGTGAGACCCTGTCTCTAATAAAATACAAAATAGGGCCGGGGATGTGGCCCAGTGGTTGAGTGCCCCTGAGTTCAATCCCAGGTACCAAAAAAAAAAAAAAAAAAAGCCCAAAATACAATGGCTTAAAACAGACCCTTTAGAATGTACGTGGATCCCATGAGACAGAGATTTGAACAGAGCACAGCTGGCCAATCTCTGCTCCATCGTGTCTGAGATTCAGCTAAGAAACTTGAATCCTGGGGGGAAACTAAACGTCTGGGGACTGGAATCATCTAGTGTCGTCCACTGACGTGTCTGGAGCCTTGGCTGGGGAGGCTCCGACTGGGACTGCCCACAGCACAGCACACCCGGCCTCCCCGGGGGTGAGGCTCCCGCAGCGAGGTGGCCTCCACGGAGTCAAACCTCTCCCGAGGTGGTGCAGGGATCTGGGCACACACGTCCTAGCCAGTAACAGAGAACTGCGCCGTCTTTTATGGCTCAGCCTGAGAATTCAGGCAGCAAACCAGCACCGCTTTGGGCCATACTGCAGGTCACCACGGACGCCAGTCCACAGGGACTCAAGCCGACAGAATAGACCCCACTTCCTGATGAGAGAGGTGGCAAAGAATATGGAGGTTTTGTTTTTAAAACCACCACAGGGGCATGCCAAGATAGGGCACAGGATGCTTGTTTTAGGAATAGTAAAAGGAATAGAACTACAGATCTATCAGAGTTTCAAAATAATAAGGAACATTTTTAAAACTCTCACCATTCCATTTAAAAACAAAGTAAAAGGACAATTTTCTTAAATTATATAATATACTACAGCTAACCAAATGGCAGAGCACTTGCCTAGCATATGCAAGGCTCTGGGTTCCACTTCATCACAGAATACACATGCGCACGCATGCACACACACACACACACACACACACACACACACGCACACCTATATATATATATATAAATGCTAGGCGGGCGCTGTGGCACACACCCGTAATCCCAGCAGCTCCAGAGTCTGAGGCAGGAGGATCGTGAGTTCAAAGCCAACCTTAGCAACTTAGTGAGGCACTTAGCAACTCAGAGAGTCCCTGTATCTAAAGAAAATACAAAAAAAGAGCTGGGATGTGGCCTAGTAGTTCAGCAGCCCTGGGTTCAATCCCTGGTACATAAAAAAAAAAAAAAAAAAAAAAAAAAGCCTTAAAATGAAACTAGAAGAATCTGAATAGATTGATAAGCATTAGTTACAGCCACAACCGACCCCACCCCCAACATGCAGATACACATACCATTATCCAAAGAAAACTTTATGCCAATAAACACAATGAAGCATGCTACTCAGCATCATTCATTAGGGAAATGCAAATCAAAACTACAGTGAGATACTTTGTACCTACTAGGATGGCTATAATTTTTTTTTTTTTTTTTTTTTTTTTTTGGTATCAAGGATTGAACCTAGGGGCTCTTAACCACTGAGCCACACCCCCAGGGTCTCACTGAGTTGCTTAGGGCCTCCCTAGGTTGCTGAGGCTGTTTTTGTACTTGCAATCTTCCTACCTTAACCTCCCAAGTTGTTGGGATTACAGACAAGCATCACCATGCCTGGTGGCTGTAATAATTTTTCAAAACTGAAAATAACAAGAGTTGCTGAGGGATTCACTAAGTTTCTGAAGCTGGCTTTGAATTTGCAATCCTCCTGCCTCAGCCTCCCAAGCCTCTGGGATTACAGGCATGAGCCACCGTACCTGACAAAATTTATATTTTTAATCATAATTTAAAAAAATACATCTCACCAGATCCACAAGATTTTATACACTAGTTCATAGAACAGATGATATTAATTTTACCTGATCTGTTGCGGAAAAGAGATATCAGTCTGCTTTTGTAGAGGTTATAATTCCCTCTTTCCTAAAATGTCACATCTTCCTTGGGACAAGTGAGCAAGGCTCCTTGTCTGAAATAATAGGGAGAGAAAGCAAGGCATCTCTCTCTCTTCCAGGAACGATGTTAGACAAAAATGGTGCCGCGATGGTTAATTCTATCTCCCTATTCTCACTGTGTTTCTGTGTGACCACTAGGGGCTCATAAGTTAGCCTTTAAACATAAATCTGATCACACAAATTTACATTGTGAAGTCTGAGTCAGGAGCTCTATAGCAAGTTCATTAGTACATGAGTAAAACAGGTTTATAATTAGACATTAGGCTTGTAAGTAATGATTAAACTTGTGGCTCTTGCTGTGCCCCACAGTTCAGACTTTTCTAAGTTATAGTTATAAGGTTTTAAGTTATAGTTATAAGGCTTTCTTGTGATTGATAAGGACTCTTTTATCTTAGGTAAGTTTAGGATATTAGTTTAAGATATATTGATTTACGTTTTCCATGGTAGAGACCCCTTAGATCTAACACCTGATCAAAGGAAAAATACCTGTTAGCTTAACTTCTGAGAAATAGCTGTACTTCCTTCTTTCTAATTCAGAACAAAGTTATTATAGGAAACAATAATAAGCTGAGTTCAGTCAAGGTTTAGCTATGATGTATTAGGGCAATCAAGGTGTGGGACATTGTGAGTGATCTTAAAGGGCTGTAAAAATAGTTTTAGGTAAAAACAGTTTTTGTTCTTGACATTTAAGATTGATCATATATGCTTTCTTTACGTTTTTAGATAAGTTTAATCAGTAATATGTACTTAGAACAATATCCTGTTTCCCCCAGAATGTATAACCCTAAAATTCCTTAATGTAACTTGTTTCCTTCATAATGTATCACTCTGAAATTCTTTAATGTAACATCAAAAGCTGCAATGCAAATGACTGTGCTGTCTGGGCTATAAAAACTCGGGTAAAAGAAGTAAAGTTAGAGTTAGCCTCCAGACCTGTGTGCTGTGTGGTCTATCTCTCACCTTTTCGCCAACGTCTTCTCCCCCACAACCGGAGCTGGTCTCTGGCACTAAAATAAGACTACAGCCATACAAGAAAGGAAGCAATAACAGGTTGCTATCAGTCAAAAGCCTGAATGCAAAAACATCTAAATAATAGAAACTAAACCAACAATTAATTTTTAAAATATCTTGATCAAGTTAAGTATATTCCAGGAACACAAGAAGAATTTGACATTAAAAATTCTATTAATGAAATTCACCACATCAACTGATGAAAGAAGAAAAATTATATTTGATTATCTCAAAAGATACAGAAAAAAACACTTGTGATATGTGATTCAACACACATCCTTGATTACATCCCTTAAGTCAGCTGGGAACACTTAAAAGAATATTTTTCCATTATGATTTAAAACAAATCTGTTAGATTCCTTTATTTTGCTTACATAAAAATGTGTTCAAGAAATGGTGTTTTGGAATGAGGCCTTTTAGTGCTTTTGTGACTTGGCTAGAAGGTGTTTAATTCCTATGAACATATTTCGCTACATCTACATTAATTCCTATGAACATATTTGGGTTCCTTAAAGACACACAGAGCATAAGACAGTTAAGTTGCATGTGCAAGTCATGGATTCTCTAGGGAATATTTCCCCATCACAGGCAGAAGACAAACTGAGACAGACAAGTTTCCCTGTCTCGTTGTGCCAGCACCCACCATCCCCTTCAGATTGAAGACTCATTCTTTCACTCTGACAATTTTTCTTGTATAATTTCTTTGATAAATTCTACCTTTTCATTTACTTTGTTCTCTTCTTCTATAACGGTGAGTGTTGAACTTCTCAACCCGAGACTTTTTTTTTTTTTTTTTTTTTTTCGTTAAGGGTGATCTGTTTTTCTCATTGGAGGGTCCAGACATGTCCACATCGGGGTCCATCCCTTGTGATCACTCCATTTCTCCAGTAATAATTTCCCACTTTTTCCAATTCAGTGCCGGTAGAGGTAGGATGGAGGGACCAGAGGTCTGCATCTACGGCCTTGAGGAGGACTTCGAAAGGGGCCGCCAGTCTCTCCATTTCTGACATCTCGTTGCCAGCCCTGAGAATCACCCACTGCTGCTGGACCTAGAAAGCTGAGACTCCAAAGTGTCTGCCTCGCTTCCCTAGAGAAGGAACCCCCAGTCTCCCCCAGCAGCAGAAGAGGCATGCCAGGAGCAAGGGGGTGCTGAGGAGCCAGCCCCTCCACACAGACTTTCCAATATTCCTGCCCTTGTGCCCCTAATTCTCCCCACTTTCTTTGGTGTCTAGTTTTATTAGTGTCCTAGAGCTGCTCTGACAATGTACCACCCACTAGGTGGCTTAAAAAGACAAAAATTGTCCCGCAATTCTGCAGACGAGAAGTCCCAGGTGTTGGCAGGGCTGGTTCCTTCTGGGGCTGTGAGGGAGAATCTGTCCCAGGCCTCTGTTAGCCGCGGGTGGTCTTGGGATCCTCAGCTGATGGAGAGGCTGTTCTCCTGTGTCGCCACACCATCTTCCTTCTGTGCCTGTCTGTATCCAAGTCCCCCCTTTTATGAGGACACAACCCTCTTGCAGTAGGTCCCACCCTAATGACCTCATTTTGCATCTATAAAGTCCCTGTCTCCAAATAAGGTCAGAAGGGAGGGCACATTTCAGCCCAGGACGCCACAGCTCAGGTGCTGAGCCAGGAAGCTCTGCATAGTGGGCGGGCTCAGCTCCAGCTCATGCCTCCAAACACCTCCGTCAGACACACTGCACATGCGCGCGCGCACACACACAAAGAGACACACACCACACACAGAGAGGTACACAGACACATTCCACACATGCAGATACACACACCACACACACACAACACACACAAAGACACAGAGACACAAACCACTCTCAGAGACACATAGACACACCACAACACACACAGAGATACACAGACACGCACCACACAGAGACACACCACACACACAGACACACACCACACATAGAGATACACAGCACATGAAGAGTTGCCACATATAAATACACACTGTGCTAAAATATATGCTCTGAACTTCTATTAGAGATGGTGAGATATGAAATGATGGTCAGGAAATAAATGCATTCTCACAAATCACTAGAAAAGCAGCCATGGTGTCTTGGTTCGTCTTGAGCTGCTGTAACAGAATACCACGTGCTGGGAACAGTGTGACAAAAATGTATTTCTCACAGTCTGTGGAGGCTGTGAGGTACCAAACCAAGGGGCTGGTATCCGGTGAGGTTCTTCTTGCTGTGGTGTCGCAGAGGAGAGTGGGAGAGAGAAGGGGGGTGAACTTGTCCTTCCCTGAGGAACCCACCGCCACCATAAGGCACCCATGGGTGCGTGAGGGCAAAGCTTCTCAATAGTGCCACCTCCCAGTGTGGTTGCAGGGCAATTGTGTTTCCAGCAAACCCCGGCACATGGCCTGGAGGGCCTTCGGGAAGGACCAAGTTAGCCCAGACAGGAGAGGGCAGAGGACGGCCCAGGGCCTTCCTGGGGTTTTCTGGGAAGGAGTGGCTGGATCGGGGTGGGAATGCTGGGTGAGTCTGGCACCGTGTCTGTGAGCCCTGGGCTGCAGGTCCCTGGTTGGCTTGTACCTGGCCCTGGTGTGAAACAGGACAGGAAGAATATTGGCTTGGTATGAGTGTGTGATAAAAGGAGAGGTTGGAAGTGTGGGTTTTGATTGGTTGGTTGGTGTATCAAAGGAGAGTTTGAGTTATTGCAGGAAATTAATTTGCTATCTCTAGAAATTAGCTAGCTTGGGGGAATCAGTCTTTCCAGGACCAGGGTCCCAAATGCCAGAGCATCAAAAATATGGAAAATGAGAAAACAGTCGGTGCATGTGTTATAGTGTCCTTGGAGTGTGGATTCCTGGGTCTGCTTGCTCCATTATTTCTCTGTCTGCTTTCCCACTTCCTTTTTTCTTTTCTTTTTTTTTTGAGCCATAGTGTGTATAGCACCTTTCAGGAATTATAGTGGGAGTCAGAGAATAAGCAGAGATTAAGCTCCTCCTGCATTCATTCACCCAAAATCACCCAGGGCAACAATTAGGTGCTCCTCAGGTGCCTCCAGGAAGGAAGATTTTGCTGCTCTGAGTTAGACACTTTCCTGGGGCTTTTTAATCACTTGGGCTCTGAGCATCTCCTGTACTTTAGGAAAAATGCATGACAATCAAATGACAGGAGGAAGGGTAGAGTTCTTAGAACCATGGATTCCAGTCACCTGAGCACTGATTTGATCTGTGTCCTACTGTAGGCTGCGCCCCTCTGTGTACCCACCACTCTGGGATTCCTCAGCTAGAAGCAAACTGTCACTTTAAAAGAAAAAAAAAAAGACCCCGCCCAGTGACCTTCCTAGGGAACGCGTTGCTAAGCTGGTGTTTTCACCCTGAGACGTGGCTGCAGCTTCCGGGCTTCCCGGAGCATCCAGCCTCGCCCACGCTCAGCCCTTCCTCCGGACTAGTCTAAAGATTCCTCGGCACACCCAGGCCATCTCTGTCTACTTCCCTTCCATCCCAGAGAGCAGAATCTGCAAGGTGCCTTTTGTAAAGTTCCTTAAGGTAAACCAGTTTCTAACGGGACCAGGGCTGCAGCCATGGTTTCCTGTTTTGGGAGTTCTGAAGTCTGTCTCTCCCTGGCTACCCGGGAGTGGATTGAATGAATTGTAAATGGAGGGGCTCTTGTCACTGCTTGCTTTTGCATTTTCTGGAATAGGAATGTAGAGCTTTGATTTGAGCTGCTGTCTGGTGTCTGGTTTGCAGGAAACGTAAATCCAGTTAATCACAGTCACACCGATCCCTGAGTGGAAATCCTCTCTGACCAGCACTACGCAGCACATTTGCTGGGTTTTGCATTTCTGGGCCTTTTAGTTCAAATTGGTTCAAGTACTAGTTATGGCCACTTTCGCTTTTCTTGCCATTGGACAGAGAAAGGACTCACAGGGCTGAGGGCTGCATGCCTGCCAAAAGACCTCAGGAAGATGCCCTGGCTGTGGTTTCAACTGATTGTTCCCCTTGGTTGCAAAGAGGTACTCTGAAAAGCTAATAAAGTTAACAGGAAATATACATCTGCTATCGCATTTTTTTATATAAACTTTTCTGCCAAGAAATGTACTGGCAGAAAGAAATATCTCTCTATACATATCTCCTAGAGCTCATTTATAGGGTCACTCATTCAAGTATTTCTGGAGCATCAACAATGCACCAGGCCATGGCTTAAGTTTAGAGTGTGCAAAAAATGAATTAGTCCGGGTCAGGAGCTGGAGGTTTGCTGGGAAGACAGCCTGTAAACAGGTAATCAGAGCACAATGAGCTGAGTGCCTTAAGCAGTTTGTGGGAAGGCTGAACTCCTGCCAGGGAGGGGCTTCCAGCACCTCAGTGCATTGGCACATGCCACACAGCACAGCACAAACATGGCTTTACGTGCACGCTCTGAGTGCAGGATAGATTGAATTCATCTGATTAAATGATTCCAAAAAACTATGTGTCCCTAACTTTATGCTTTGTAAAGCCATGGCTGGAATAGCTTACAGAACTTGATAATGGATTCAAAAAAGGTGCATGTGACCTCTCCTGTCTTCTTGACTATCCCCAAAGTTCTTTTTTATGACTTCCCTGCTATCCCCTAAGCTCTTTTCCTTTCCCACTCATTTCTTTCACATCCGCTCCCTACTATCGCCTCTTCTGGTTGTTTTTTTTTTGTTTGTTGTGTGTGTGTGTGTGTGTGTGTGTGTTTGCTGGAGATTGAAACCAGGGCCTCATAGTATACTAGGCAAGAGCTCTACCACTGAGCCATAGCACCCCATCACCTCTTCTTAAAACCTACCCAAATAGAGAGCCTGGTCCATGCTAGGCATTTTACTACACTTCTATCACTGAGCCTTCATAACCCAGTCGCCCTTCAAGGGAGGAAGCAGGATCCCAATCCTAGAGAGAAGCAAAGGCTTCACTCTAAGCCCACATGCTGCGCAGTAGAGCTCGAATTTGAGCACAGGTGCATAGAATTTTTTACAAAGGCCTCACTCTTTCTGTAAACCCATGGTTTCACTGTAATCGGATAATATATTATTTCTTTCAGCAGCCACAGTCCAGATGCATTGTATACAATGTTGTCTCTTTCCAACGCCTTCATTCCTTTCCCCGCACCCTATAGGATTCCCACAGGGTCCTCGGGATGTGGCTGTAGTCTGCTGATGACCCTCAGGGACCATCCATTTGTTCTGATGATGGTGTTAGTACTTTCCTTGAAAAATGTTTGGTTTTCTGCACTGAGTGAAATAAATCATTGACCTAACATAGCCTAAGCCCTTTATCACATGTACAAAGCTTCACAGCTTTCGAGTGTAAATATTTCCAGAATAATAGGCTAGCCTAGAATAGTTACTAATAACATGGCAAAAGTAAGACTAAATGGTGAGACAGAAGTGGCAACAAATGGGGAGGACTTCAGAATCACAGTCTTGAGGTCAAATGGTTTTTAATTAATTTATTTATTTATTCTAATTAGGTATATATGACAGCAGAATGCATTTTGATTCATTGTACACAATTGCAGCACAACTTTTCATTTCTCTGATTGTACACGATGTAGTGTGGCACCAAATGTGCAGTCATACATGTACCTAGCTAGGTTAATGATGTCCATCTCATTTCACCATCTTTCCTGCCCCCTTGACCCCTCCCCTCCCCTCCTTCCCCTTTGCCCAATCAAATTCTGAGTGTGACCTTTAATAACTATGACCTTGAGCAAATCCTATAACCCATCAGTCTTCGTTTCCTCTTGTATAAATTGGGGCATGTACTACTAGGCCAGCAGTGTTCTTGTGGAGAATAAAGAGGACATATATCTAAAGAAAACACAAAATAAGTGTGCAATAAATCACAAGTCCTGTTTTGATGTTGCCAATAAGAATATATTAACAAGTGCCCAATACAAACGGTGATGACAAGTGGCATATTAAAGTTGAGTGGTGTTGATTTATCTCTTCTTAGCAACAGTGCTCATGAGAAAAATAGATTCTGGTGTCATTTGATTTCCTTAGAAACACATTCAAAGGTAATGATCAGGAAAGAATGTGGAGAAAAAAAGCAATCCTGTTACATTTTTCACATCTATTTCTTTCTTCCATGTGTGATATATTTATTTAGAGAGAATCATTTTTTATGTACTAAAATACTTCACAGTTCTTTTTTTTTTCAGTTAATAACGACCAGAGCAGTTTATTGGAGAGCTTTCTTTTCCTTTAGCATTCCCCGTTCATCTGTGGTTACCCTCTCACCTTTTATTTATTTATTTTTTTCTGATCTAGTTTCATCATTTCCCTTCTGAAATTTTTTATTGGTGCATCATAATTGTACATAATGGTGAGGTCTGTCGTTGCATAATCGTACCTTCACACAACGGAACAATAGAATTTGCCGAATATCATTCCCCAATATTTCCCCTTTCTCCCTTCTGCTTTTTGTACCTTGTGAGGCGTCTGTGTGGAAGACGACAGAATTTCAGATCCTTTCCCTTTTCCATGCTAATTCCTCGGGAGGGTCAGGGAGACCTTCAACACCTCAGACAAGCTGCCTAACTGACCAAGTCCAGCAAAGACTCCGTGCTATTAGGCTTGGGCCTCCTATTTTTCCCTGTGTTCTCTTACTTATCTTCATACCACTGAGAGGAAGGCTTTAAAGTGTTCCAGAACATGGCCTTGAAGATGCAGCCAATCAGTAGTAACTTAGGCATTCATCCGATAAATGTAAATTGAGGTCTGTGTGTGCCATGGTCTAAGGCTCTGGGGGTAAAAAATGCAGAAAATACTGTTTCCGTCCTGTGACAACCGCATTCTAGTGGTGGTAGGCAGATGCTAACAAATGAGTACATATGTTGGATTGGTGGTAAGTGCCGTGGAAAAAGAGATCATTGTAAGGTATTTAGGAAGTTGCAGGAGATGAGAAGTTATCATTGTATTGTAAACTGTCAGAGAGGACCTCACTAAGGAAATGACATTTCAGCAGAGACTTGAAGGAAGTGAAAGAGAGAGAAAGCTGTGTAGACAGCTGGGGAAAAGAGAGTTCTAGGCAGAGGGAACCCCAGTGCAAAGACCCTTTTAAGACAGTAGGACTTTGAAATGATCAGGATTTTACCTGGATAACAAAGGGAAGTCATTGGAGAATTCCGAGTGGTGAAATGACATAGAATCTCACTTAAAATTTCAACTTCACTCTGGCTTTAATGCAGAAAAATTAGGAGATTCTTGCAGTGGTCTACATGAGAAAATGGTACTCAACCAGGGTATTGATAGTTGAGGTGCTTAGAGGTCACTGAGTTCTGAATATAATTTGAAGCCCAAGCTTGCAGGATTTCTGATGGATTGGCTGTATTAGCCATGGTTCTCCAGAGATGCAGAACCAATAAGATATGTGTATGGACATAGGGGAGTGGATTTATTAGGGAATTGGCTTACACAATCACGGAAGCCACGAAGCCCCAGGACAGGCTGTCTACATGCTAGAGATTGGGATGTGGGATGTGGTACAGTCCAATCTGAGGGCCTCAGAACCAGGGAATGTGATGGTGTGACTCTAGCGTTGAAGTAGAAGGTCCGAGAACTCGAGGCCTGCTGGCGTTAAGTTCTGGAGTCCAAAGGCCAGAGAGCCTGGGCTTCAAGAGGCTATCATGCCCCAGCTCTTAGGGGCGTCAAAGAAGGACCAATTCACCTTCTGTGTTTGTTTCTCAGTTCTCAGAAGGTGCCTGTCACATTGGGAGATGGCCTTCCCCACCTAGTCCACTAAGACTCCAATTCCAAACTCCTTTGGAAACACCCTCTCAGATGGACTCAAAATAGCACTCTTCTAGGTTTTCAGGTATTCCTTAATCCTAAAATTATCACAGTTGTGATTGTCGTGTGAGAGTAAGAAGAGTTAAAAACGAAGGCCTGTTTTTCATGATGGGAAGATCTTAGCATAGCAGGCTTGGGGATAAAAGCCAGGAGCTTCCTGTAGGTCATGTTGAGCCAGGTGACACTGTCCATCAAGCAGCCACATTCGGGTTTAGGGAGATGTCTGGACTCAGGATGTGAATTCGGGAAGCATCCGTATGTAGATGGTCTGTAAAGCGCAGAGATGGGAGGTGGTGGCCCTGGGAGTGAGACCAGGTTGGGCTGAGCCCCAGGACACCCCAATATTTCATGCTAAGGATATGAGAAGACACCAGCAAAGGAGTTTAAGAAGGTGAGCAGAAAGAAAAACAGAAAGGAATTTGTCCCAGAAGCCAAGAGAAGAAAGCATTTCAAAAGAATGCAACGGGTTGCTTTCATCACTAAATGCTTCTGATGAGGTCAAGCTCCCTGCAGACTGAGGACTGACCAGGAGACGTGGTAGTGAAGGTGACATTAGAGATTCTGATAAGAGCAATTCCAAGCCAAGGTGTGCTGTAGCCACCCCCCCCCCAAAAAAAAAAAAAAAAAACAGAAAAAGAGATAATGTTTTAAAAAACTTTCCTATAAAGGATAAAAGTTGAATAATCACTAAAGTCTAGTTTTGTTTGTTTGTTTGTTTTTGGAATGGACAAATTATAGCACTTTTGACACTGATAGGAATGAGCTGAGCCAAGAAAGCAGAAAGAAATGATTATCCAGGTGAAAGAGGGGGAATTGTCCAGATCAAGGTCCTGGAGGAGCCCAGGGATGGGGCGCGGTGACAAGCAGGGGTGCTGGCCAGAGAACAGGGATTGGCCAGAGCAACTGGAAGCACCTGACTCTGAGATGGTGGGAGAGGAAAGGCAGATTTGGGTCCCTCTCTGATCTCATCTCTTTGCTTAGGAAAATGAGAACCAAGATCCAGGGCAGAGAGTGAGAAGGGATAAAAAGATGGAGGTTTAAGGGAGAGAAGCTGTGATGTTGTCCTTCTAGAGCTGGGTTCCAACCAAGGTCATCTGACTTCAAGACTGTGTGCAGTGAAGACAGGGTCATGGGGACAGAGGAGTCTGGCATCCTCCCTTCTCCTCTGGTGCTTCTCTCCACCTGTCCTGGGATCTGCAAGTATCCCTGGTGGACAGAAATTCTTCGCAGCCTAAGGTCTAATTCATATGCCTCGATGTTAAGAACAACATGTCACTGACTTTAACCTGCCTGACTTCTTCATTGTTCTTTCTCCTCAGAGATCCGTCACAGACAACATGAATCCCAAGGAAGAAAAACTTAAAATAATTACAGAGGTAAGTCATTACTTACATGGCCCCTTGGGATGTTTTGTAGGAGAAAGTTAAGGCTGGTAACAAGCATCTATTGCATGTGTTAAAAGAAAAACTTTAGACAAATTAAATTCAACTGAGTTTGAACACAGAACAATTCATGAGTAGAACAACCTCAGCACCAGAAGAGGTTCAGAGAGCCCCCTGCACACATAGGCAGGCTGCATTTAAGGAAAGAAAATGGAAGCAAAGCTTGGGAACAGCTTGACTCGTCGCAGCTCAAGAGCTGCCTTCAGTGAACAAGGTCTGATCAGTTGGCCATGATGATTTACTGACCTTGGCTGCCGTGATGGTTGTGTTAGGCTTTCAATTAGTTTACATACTAAGTTAGGTTATAGTTTGTTAAGTAGGGACTCAAAGTATGGAAGCATCCTCAGACCAAATTTAGTTTAATTGAACACACAGGCATGAAGTGCAGAAGGTAGGCAGATGTGAGGCCAGCAGCCCTGCAGACACGCCAGGTCTTACCTCTGCCTCAATGCTCTGAAATTAATTTGTCATCATTTCATGAATTCCAACCCACTGCAGCTCTAACTTACTACCTATTTCTGAAGCCCAGCTCTGCCTGAAGCACATTGATTTCCTTAAGAATTCAGAATGAAGGTAACAGTGGTAGATTATAATGCTAATAAAACTATCCCAGGGGTCTTGCAATTTCTGACTCATGGTGTACAAACACTCACTGCCAAGACCAGAGAAGGAAAGCTGTCTCCAATTGGAAACAGTAGACCACTGAACAGAAGAGAGTGTTCCTGTGTCCTTACTTCTCCATTGGCTGAGGGGCTCACCATCATGAGACCACAGGGACAGAATTGGAGACAATGTGCTGTTCCCCACACAGTGCATGAAAACGCCTGAGGGAGCTCATTACAAAACCTTGCAGATTAACTTTAAGCAGAATATCAGGTACGAACCAACCACATAAGTTTCTTCATGTGTACAACAAATATATGCTGTGCCTCTTGTCCCTGGGGATAAAGCAGTGACCCACATTTCATCTTACTGTAAATTCTATGGACAGTTTGTCTTTTGGTCAAGGATTAAAACATTGGAAAGGAAAAGATGACCTAGATTTCTCACAAGTCCGTTCTCAGCCAGTAAAAATCTAGAATTGAATTTAAAACCACACCTACACACCTTGATGTTATCATCACCTTACAATCAAGCCAGTGAATCATTGAGCTAAGAATACTCCCTATCTGGTGAACCCTGAGGAAAAGAGGCCAGAAGGAGGTAAGGCCTCTACTCAGAACTTGAGGAAGAGAGATGGGTCACATGCACTAAGGAAGCTCCAACCTAGCCCATTCTCTGGTGAGGGGTCTCAGCTCCGTTCTCTGTAATGGAAGTCCACGCCTTCCCCAACCCCAACAGCCAAGAGAAGTAAGGAGTCCTGGGGCCTGGCCCAGCAGTCGAGTGAAACTTGAGACCTTATATCCTATCATGAAAATCCAGGTTTTGTGTTCCAACTTTGTTGCGGTACAAAAACAAAATATTTCCCAATTTTAGAAAGAGAAGATTCATAAATTGGGGTACCAGGGGCACAGGTTCTGTGATTGTCTTCAGCTTCTTGTCCACTTATGCCCCAGTCTGCAAAACTCTAGGATAGAAAACGTAAAAGCTTGAGCACTGTAGAGCTTTCAGTTGTAACCCCTGATGTCTAAAACATTAGAATGTGCAAACAGAGAATGACATCTGCCGTATTCCCTTTTCACAGAGATCTGCCAAAATTTCCTGTGACTTGGAGCTTTCATAATGATTTACTGCATTTTTTACTTCTCCCCACCTGCTGGTAAAGTTGGGAAGCAGACCAACCCACCCCAAATACAACTCTTGTGTCTGTCCTGGGCTATGGTTCTCCATAGTTCCCGGCAGAGTCCCTTGTCACCTTTCTTAGAATGTAAATTTTGAAAGTGGGGAGTGTGTTTTCTTCTCCAGGTCCTGCTGCCAGGACCTGGAACACAGTAAGTGCTCAATAAACATTATAAGCATTTATATATTTAATATAACATTAAATTTGGATACAACCTTCCAAGACAGGTCTCTGGTGAAGGGTGGGCGGTGGTGGCTACTCAGGCTGTTAACGGTTCCTGCCTCACATTGAATGTGAGTGGATGGAGGCCAAGGTCAAGACGGTGATTTGAAAAACACACCCCTCTTTCCCCCTCTTAATATTCTCCTTCTCTTCCCTTTGCATTTTCACAAAGGAATTCACTGAAAATGATGAGGATACGGATGTGGGAAGTCGTAAGAAGAACCCAAAGGGTCAAAGGAAACCAAGAAAGAAACGGGTA
Organism: Tamias sibiricus; assembly: GCA_025594165.1. NCBI lineage: Eukaryota > Metazoa > Chordata > Mammalia > Rodentia > Sciuridae > Tamias > Tamias sibiricus. The sequence continues at coordinate 11,811,197 of CM046665.1, forward strand.
GGAAGTGAAGAGAAACCCTGTCTGCATGTGGTGCCCTTAATCAACCTGCCTGCGGGGACCCCCGCCCAGGGGGCCACAGAATCTTCCCAGGGAAGTGTCCCTTTTGGGGTATCAATTTGGGGCCCAGTCTGGGGAACAGTGAGGCAGGGATGCGAATAGATCGTCCAGTGTGCAGGACCCTGGCGGGGAGCTGACAGGTAGGTGATCCTCATAACAGGCCATGATCCACACCTGGAGCTTTTCCTTTTAAGTTTCTCCCAATCTCCTGAGAGAGGTCTAGAAGCACAGAAGCAGCCCCTTCCTGTTGCTGAAGGCCGGAAACCAGCACTGGCGGTAGATGGCAGTGCAGGATCACAGGTCTCTGGGAACTCCCTCTTTCTCCAACTCCAAGCCCGAATTGAATTCCGCTCCTGTCTGAGCCAGAGGCCAATTCCTGTCTCCGGGCTCTGCTGGCTGTGCCTCCCCCACCTCTCTGCAGGAGCTCCCCTCTTAGGCTGGAGCATCCCCATGCAAGATAAGCCTTTACAAGGTAAATCAATTCCCTTGGTAAGGAGCTGCCCTCCTCTGAGAAGGCGAGAAGGGAGAGGGCTATTGTGGATGAGACACTTGCCTGGCACAATGGAAAAGCCAGCCTGGGAGGGAGGGAGGGAAGGGGAGCGCCATTTTGAGCCAGGAGTCACGTGATGGTGCTGCCCGGAGAGGGATGGACTGGGGAGGTGGGAAGCCCTGGGAGAGCCAAGTCAGGGCAGAACCCTCCCTCCGGACCGCTCTGGTCCAGCTGGGCAGAGGGGCCGCCTGCTCTTTCCTGCAGGCTGCGACGAAGCCCTTCAGGGGCGGGTTGGAGGTGGAGAAGAGATGCCCAGCCCACGTGGCCAGTCTCGGGCCACTCTTGGGGACCTGGGAGACTTACTGCCAGATCTGCTCCCTGGAGCTTTAACCCCTTCCTGCGGGTTGAGCCTGCTGCTCTGTCCCTTACACTGAGGTGGCAGAGGAGCAGGGTTCAAGCCTTTGCCCTGGAGCAGAGCGCCGCGAGCCTGGCTGAGCAGGGCTGAGGCTGCAGACTGACAGGAGAGAGGAGGAGCAGGGACCGAGAGGGGGTCTAGGAGCCCTCACCCGCCAAGCTTCCCGCTTTGTAGGCACGATACCTTGAATTTAACCGCACTAGCCCTGAATGAGGGTTTCCTTAAGAAGCCTCGGGTCCATCCCCGGGTCATCTATTTAAGTCAGAACTGCTGTGCTCTGTACGAGGCCTCCCACACGGGGACATTTTCCTTGTTTTACAGATGAGAAAGCAATGCGTTTGCCCCAAGTCCACAGCCAGTCTGTCTGGCGGCAAGCCCTGGCTTGTGGGGCCACAGAGGCGACATTGCCAACTCTGCTTACTTGTTCTCCCCTGAGCGCTTGGGGAAGACAAAGGAGGCTATTCTGGGGGCACCCAAAGTGGGGACTCAAGATTTGCCGCAGGTTAGCCAGGGACACTTTAGCAGCTGTTTGTAATCTGTTTGAAGTGGGGAGTAAGATTATTTGATTGTGATTTTCTGCAGAGTTCTATGCATTTTACCTAGAAAAGGTGAAAATAATCATCTTATTTGGGGATGCCCCAGTCATTTTATAAAATACCTCCTAGAAAAACTCAGGGCAGATTCTGCTTCTCTGGGGTTGGGGGGGGGGGGAGGGGCGGGGCCCAGTGACTGGGTGTCAGGTCTGAATGGTTACTAAGGCCCATCACCTCACTGGCTACCCATGGTGTCCCAAGCAAAGAACTAAGCCAACAGAAGTCCTGGTCATCATTGAACCTCTGCTCTACTGTTCACAGTTATCAACTGCTGGCCCCCAAGAAATGGTGTCAGAAAAATCCCACGTTGGCTCCCAGCAGGAGCCCAGGCAGGAAGAACCAGAGACTGGCCTTCTGAGCATGCCAGCCCGGCGGGGCCCACGCAGTAAGTGCCTCTCCATCCATTCCGCTGGTGCTTTTTAATTGCGTTCTGGAGATTTTTAGGGATATTATTTTTCATGCACAGTCACTGCCTGTCCAGCCCACTTTGCCACAAGTCTGTGGGTCATTTTCCAGGTTTGCATTTGTCTAGGCGACAGGACACACAGCTTGGAGACATGTTTCTATAACCAGGTAAGTTAGGAAGCATTGATGGAAATAGAAAGGATGCAGATAATAAAATATGTAGACGTTCAAAGGAGGATGACATAGGGAGACATACACATCAAGGACGCCGGACATGACTGAATGTTGGAGGGAACGAGGGAGGGTCGGAGCTCTCAGTGGCCTACACTCGTCCCCCTGTCCCTCTGCATACTTGCCCTTCCCCTTCCAAGAACCTTGGCCTGTATTTTACAGCATTTGCTCTTCGCGGTACAAGGAACATTATCTGCTCATTGTAGGGAAAGCGATTGCCCTTCACTGTTGCTTTTCACGAAAAGTGGATTAGACAGGAGGAGAAGTGTGGTACACTTTTTGATCCTTACGTAATTGCTACATTATTTCACTGTGGCAGAGCGGGGGAATAAAGTAACTTGGAAATTAGAGGGTTTCGGAGTAAATTGATCTGAAGTCCAACCCTAAGAAAAATGTGGTTCTGATCTGAAAGCAATGATACCATGAGAGCTGTATGGTATTACTAAAATCAGAACCAGAATTTATCCCATAGAGCTGTTTCTTTTTCCAAATGCTCAAAATTGTTCATCAGTGAAGGTTACACGTGTTTCCGTTTGGGCTCCCATAACATGGCAGACTATATCATAGGCTGGGTGGGTTAACCTGTAAAAATGCATTTTCTCATAGCTCTGGAAGCTGGGGCTCTAAGATCCTGATGCCAACAGGGCCAGTTTTCAGTGAGGCCTTCCAGCAATGGCCGCCATCTTGCTCTGGGCTGACATGGCTTCTTCTTTAGACCTGTATCACAGGGCAGGGGCTAGTTCTGGTGTCTCTTCTTGTGATAACTCCAATCCTGTCATATCAGAGGCCCACCCTTATGAGCTCATTCAACTTTAATTACCTCCTATAAGCTTATCTTTAAATGCAATCACTGTGGGGGTAAGGGCTTCAACATAAAAAAATTGGAGGGAGACACAATTCAGTCCTTAACATAGCTATTGGACATTAAGTAGTTATTTCAAAATCAATTGGGAAAAAAAAAAAAAAGTCATAGGAGGTGGCCAGTAAGAAAGGCATAATGTTATGAAAAGTTAGATTCTTTCCTTATTTCTAAAATGAGGAGTTGGGTGCTGTGGTGATGCCTATAATCCCAGCGATTTGGGAGGTTGAGGCCGGGGGATGGCAAATCTGAGGCTGGCCTGGGCAACTTAGTGAGACTCTGTCTCAAAATAAAAATTGAAAGGGCTGGGGATGTGGTTCAGTGGCACAGCACCTCTTAATTCAATTCCCAGCACCAAAAAGAAAAAAAAAAGCAGAGGAGACAGAGAGAGATAATAAACTCTTCACTATGCTCATGTGGGTGATTGTGAAGATTAAATCAATAGATGGATGAAGTATCTGAAAAGAAGAAAATTAATCAATTAATCTATACATTAGTCAAAATTAAAAGCAGTTTTTTTTTTTTTTAATTTGGAGAATGGCAAGGTATGGAGTCTCACTTAAGACACATCTACTTGAGTCAGGACATGACCAGTTGGTATCTGAATATGGCTGAACGCTCTTGCTGATTTGGAAGCACTGGTGGACCCAGATGCTGAGAAAATATCCTAGGAGTGGGGAGCAGAGTCCTTGACGGATGAGAAGCCTGACTTCCTGAGCTTTGGTTCCCGCGCAAGGGAAGCTCTCCGTGTGCTCATCACACAGTTGACTGAAGGGCAGTCAAGTCCAGTGGCTTTGGCATCAAAGTGGGCACCTGCCTTACTCACTCGGCCACGTCTCCTGACCTCCCTAAACTTCAGTTTATTTGTAAAATAAAGTAGAATGTCTCAATACCTACAGAGGTTTTGTCCCATTGGACAAGAGAGAACACAATTGAAATGAATATGATAAACACCTCACGGCAGCTGGTGAGGCATGCTGTAGAGAAAGAGACCGAATGAGCTGGCCAGGACTCTGGTGGGAATGAGAGGAAGAGCTGCTAGTTATAAAATTAAATGAGAGATCCCTGTGGGGACAATGTTCCAGGAGTGGCCATAAAGCAAGAGTGTGCCTGGTGCATCTCAGGAACCTCCAGGAGGCAAGGGGTGTTGAAGGAGAGTGAGCGAGGAGCAAAGGAGGAGGGGACTTGCACCCAGTCCTGCAGGTCCTTGGCCTTTTAATCCAAGTAGATGAGAGTTGCTGGAGGGTTTGAGCAGAGGACTGATTTGATTGGAACCAAGGTTGAAAGTCGCTGTGCTAAGAATAGACTTTGGGAGAAGCAAGGGCAGAACAGAGACAGCGAGTGGCCAACAGCAAAGATCCAGGTAGGAGGTGGTGGGAATGCACCTGGGCTGTGGTGGAAGGGGCAAAGGAAGTGGTGGGAACCTGGGTATTTGGAAGGCAAAGCCTATCGGGTTAGCCCTGGACTGAATACGAGCTGTGAAAGGAAGGATGACTTGATGGGTTTTGACTTGAGCAAGTGGGAAGTGGAGTTGCCATTTATAGAAAAGGGAAAGATGACAGGACGGACAGATTTGGGGGTAGACATCAGAAATGCACATGCAAGGTTTGAGATGCCTGCTGGACACTCAGTGGACCCAGACATACAGATGCAGGGATCTCTCTGGTGGCTGGGGAGAGGCCGAGGCTGGAGAAGGCTGCCCTGACCTCCCTTCTAGAATAGCCCTTTCCCTCCCCGTCATACAGACTCTGTCCTCTCACCTGGCTCTGATTGCCTCTGGTGTGCACATCACCTCCCAGGATGCTCCAGTGAGCTTCTTGTGTGCTGGTTATCTGCTCTGCTGAAATGAAACTTCCTGAGAGCAGGACTCTGTTTCCCATGTTCACTCTTTGATTGTGTCATTTTTGAAGCACAGAAGCATTTAGTTTGATGCAGATCCCTTGTCTATGTTTGCTTTTGTTGCTTGTGCTTTCGATGTTATATTGAAGTCGTTGTCAAATTCAACAATGTGACGCTTTTCCCTTAAGTCTTCTTTTAGTAGATTTATAGTTTGATGTCTTATATTTGGGCCCTTATCTACTTTTCATTAATTTTTGTATATGGTATAAGTAAAGAACCAACTTAATTATTTTGCATGGGGATAGCCATTGTTGAACAATTGCGTGATCTTGGCACCATTGTTGAGGATCAGCTGACCATATGCACAAGGGCTTATGTCTAGTCTTTCCATTCTATTCCATTGGTCTTATGTCCATTTTTTTGCTAGTGCCACACTGTTTTGATTACTATAGTTTTGTAATATGCTTTGAAAGCAAGGTGTATGAAACCTACAACTTTGTTCTTCTTTGAAATTGTTTTAGTTATTCAGGATCCCTTCTATTTCTTAAAAACTTCAGGATAGATTTTTCTATTTCTGCAAAAGAAACGCCATTGGGATTTTGATAGTGATTGCTTTACATCTATACGCTATTTTGGAAGTATTGACATCTTAACAAAATTAAGTATTCTGATCCATAAATGTGGAATGTCTTTCCATTTGTCTGTGTTGTCTTTAATTTCTTTCAGCAAAGTTTTAAAGTTTTCAGTGTACAAGTCTTTCATCTCCTTAGCAGTTTACTTCAAAGTATTATTTTTATTTTATTATAAATGGAATTATCTTCTTACTTTCATTTTTGGGTTGTTTATTATTGGTATACTCAAATGCAACTGATTTTTATGTGTTAATTTTGTATCCTGCAATTTTGTTGAATTCATGCATTAGTTATAACAGTAACAAGGGTTTTTTTTTTTTTGTGGATTCTTTTAAGATTTTCTATATATAAGATTGTGTCATCTGTGTGCAGAGATAATTTTTACTTCTTCCTTTCCGGTGTGGGTGACTTTGAGTTTTGTCTTGCCTAATTACACTGGGTAAGACTTCCAATTCTATGTTAAATAGATGTGGTGAGAGTGGTTATCTTTGCATTGTTTCTGATCTCAGAAGAAAAGCTTCCAGTTTTTCATTGAATGTGATGTTAGCTGTATGATGTTCATAGTCCCTTTATTATCAGGTAGTTTCCTTCTAGTTCTAATTTGTTGGATGTTTTGATCATGAAAAACTGTTGAAGTTTGTCCAGTGATATGTTTTTCTGCACCAGTTGGGATCGTCATGTGGTCTTGATGTTAATTCTGATAATATGATGTATTGCATCAATTGATTTCCATATATGTCAAACCTTCCTGCACTCCTCCTCTATTTTATGTTCGGGGGAAGTTGCATGTTTGCCAGTAAGCCTGCCAGGAAAGGCTTCCTTCCCTGGGCTGGAGCTAAGAGTCTATAAATGGATCATGAGGCTTTTTCTCATGACAATCCATAAATGCTGTTGCCTACATTTTCTAGATAAAACTTCAAATCCAGTGCTCCCTGGTCCTAACAAGAAAGTTCATATTCATAATACTGAGAAAGGTATGGAACTCTAATTTATCTGAGACTTTTACTCCTGTGAAAGGGAGTAAGGGGATAAACCGACAGACCAATAGATAGGTAGGCAGACAGATACACAGATCAGTCTGATAGCCTTGAACTCTGAGAACTTGAGACCACGTCCAGAGCTAGGCAGCAGTCTGGCAGGCACCCTACTCAGTCTTCACATGTACTTTGCTATTAATTATCAGCACACTCCTGTTCTTAGGCATAGTTTTATAGATTAGGAGACGAGGGTCCAGAGACCATCGGCAGCTAGAAGTGGTGGATTAAAGTCCAAGCCCACATCTGTTGACCTCCAGAGCCCACGTTCTTGTTTGCTGCAGGACAGGGTCATTCTAGACTGACAGATTTAACCCTGGTTGGTCTTGCCCACAAAAGATACAGTGGCAGTGCTGTAACCCAGCCGTGGTTCTCAGCGACCCATAGGAGACTCAATATAAGACATAAGTCAGGGGCTGGGGTTGTGGCTCAGCGGCAGAGCGCTTGCCTCGCACGTGCGCGGCCCGGGTTCGATCCTCAGCACCATGTAAACATAAATGCATTGCATTGTGTACAACTAAAGTAAATAAATAAATATTAAAAAAAAAAGACATAAGTCAGGTCAGAGGTTTCACAAGATTATCAATCTGACTGTCCCCCATTTTTCCCAAAATTATTGGCACTCGGGTAGATCATTGCCCTTCCCTTCCCTAGAATTGCTCCATCCTTCCCTTCCCTTCCCTAGAATTGCTCCATCCCTAATGTTTTTTTTTTTTTTTTTAATATTTGGGATTTTTAGTTGTAGTTGGACACAATACGTTTATTTTATTTTTATGTGGTGCTGAGGATTGAACCCAGCTCTCCGCAGGTGCTAGGTGAGCATTCTACCACTGAGCCATGACCCCAGCCCCCTAATGTTTTTTATTTATTTTTTGTCTTATCCTAGCTACTCATCTTAACTAAATCACTGAAAACATGCTGTCCCTTTGGAAAGCATGCCCTACTCCTGGGGTCACAGCAGGCCCTGTGCTCCCATGCCCCTTGGGCTATGTGAGTATCTGAAGTCATCTTGTGATCCATGCCCAGCCCTATCCCACCACTGCCACCAGACCTGAAGCCCTAGAGGCCAGAGACTGCCTTTTGCCTGTGCTTGGCCCAGCACTGCTGCACAGAGCATGCCGGGTGGGCTGGGGCTCAAGCTGGGCCTTCTGCTCTTTGCCCCAGGCCCTGCCCTGGCTCAGGCGTGTGCACTCATCACCTGAACTGTGTGCCCTTCCAACCAAGTCTGCCACCACCTGGATCCAAATGTTCAAATCCTCCCTTGACTCTTTACTTCCCAAAACTCTCTTGGATCTGGGCTGCCCCTCAACATGACCAGCCCAGTTGCTCACCTTGAACTTGTGCCCATCTGCCACACTGCAGTGTTGCTACAGGTCCAGTGTTGTCAAGGTCAGGCTGCTCTGAGAAACTGAGAGGCCGGTATTGCTGAGCATATGTCCTCCCACATGGCACCAGACTCATGCCCAGAGGTGCTGTCGCCCCGTGAACCACAGCACAGAGCCTTGCTGTGGAAGCTCTGGCTTCTAGTTTTCTAACCAAACACATATAAAGTCATAGCATGCAAATAAAAGCCTTTCACTGAACATGTCCTAGTTCCAAATCAAATAAACATCTAGTTTAAGAGTACACACATTCCCCCACGGTTCCATCTTGCACCATCTCTTAAGGGAATAACTATCAAATGCTAAGTAGTTTCTTATGAACATAAATTTCTTCATTACTAACATCTGTTTTCCATTCATTCATGTTAGTGTCTCTGATTAAAGTATCTTTTCAGAGCCAGTTTCTCAGTATTGGTTGAAAAGAAAGTTCAGAATCCAGTGAAATTTGATGTAAATGAAATGGATAATTGGCTTTAGGTTACTTACTAAAAGTCATCAAGACTTGGAGAGACTGACCCAACACACAAATGTAATGAAGTACACTATGAGAGCCCAGGAGAGCGGCCTGACGCAGGAAACATCACAGTTAACCAACACCGCAGTTCCCCACCTCACAGGGCTCTCCGAGGACCCAAGGGAGGACTAAGACACGTGTAAATAAATATTGCCTAGTATCATTAGTTACAAGGAAAAGCATGACCCATAGTTCACTCTAGTTATAGCTTCAATTCTCTGGCCTCCTTTCAAAATAAGTTTCTTCAAATTAATTTGTCTCTAGACTCATCTTTTCCCATTTTTGCCTCCAACCCTCTCTTGAATGCACGCCAATCTAAAACATCCCCATTCATCCACCAAAAATGTTCTTGTCAAGGTCATCCATGAATCGCCTACTTGCTAAATTCCACAGTCAGCTCTTGGTCCTGATCTTCCTTGGTTTCCAGCAGCAATTGAAGCAGCTCTCCACCGCTTCCTGGGTTTTTGCTTTGCTTTGAGGGCTGCACCCACCTGATTTTCTGTCTTCCTCCTTCTCACTGTGGGTGAGTCTCGCTAACATCCCCCCCACTCAGTGTTGGAGCACTGCAGGCTCAGGGCTTGGCCTCTTTATCAGCATGTTGTCATGACAAGACTTAAAATTCTTTCTGTACACTGACCAGCCCCGAATTTTTCCAGCCTGCCCCTTTTCTAGCGTAAATATGCAACATCCACTTTGCATATCTAATAAGACAACTCATGCTCTTAATAGCCTGATTGAGGTATACATCATAAAATTCACTAGTGTAAGTGCCCACTTTAGTGATTGTCTGTACAGGTATAGGCTTTGGCCGTAGCACTACAATGCAATTTTAATTTTGTTAGCCCCAAAAGTTCCCTTGGACCTACTTATCTCCAGTCCTACCCCTAGCCCTAGACAAATACTGATTTGTTTTCTATCCATAAAATATGCCCTTTCTGGACATTACATGTAAATGGAATCATATGTTATGCAGTGATTTGCATCTGGCTCTTTCACTTAGAATAATTTGGGGGGGGATTCATAAATGTGGCATGTATCCACATTTCATTGCTTTTTATTGCTGCGTTATATTCCGTCCTATGGACATACCACATTTTGTTTATGTACTTACCTATTAATGGACATTTGGATTATGTTCATTTTGGTGCTATTATAAACACAGTCACTATGAACACTCAGCATATCTTTGTGTAGTCTTATGTTTCCTTTCTCTTGGGAAGATTCCTAGTGGTAGTCTCTGGGTCACATGATGAATTTATGTTTAATTTTTTAAGAAATGGCCAATCTGTTTTCCCAAGGGGCTGCTTCATTTTACTTTCTCACCAACAGCATATGAGGGTTCCAATTTCTCTGCATCCTGTTCCACACTTGGTATCATCTAACTTTAACTACATGGTCCCTCATCATGTTCCAAGACCCCCAATGGATGCCTGAAACTGCAGATAGTACTGAACTCTACACTGCGCTTTCCTATACACAACTACCCATAAAAAAATTTGACTTGTAAATTAGGCACAATAAGAGATTCACCATAACTAATAATAAAATGAACAATGTCAGTATTCTGTAATAAAAGGTATGTGAATATTCCCTCCTTCTCAAAATATCTTATTTTTCTGTAGGTCTTAACAAACTCAGCATATGATTTTTTTTTTTTTCTTCTTTCCTTATTAAGTTAGAACTTTCACCTTTGGCACTTAGAAGAAGTACTTCCCAGCTTCTCTTCAGCATGTCTGAATTGCCAGCATCACCACTCTTGTACTTTGGGGTCATTATTAAGTACAATAAGTGTCACTTGAGCACAAGTGCTGCAATTCCATGGCAGTTAATCTGAGAACACAGATGGTTACCAAGTTTAAAGATTAACGGGCTGGTAGTGTATATAGCCCGGATACACTGGGCAAAGGGATGACTCATGTCCTGGGCAGAAGGGAGCTGGATGGCATGAGATTTTATCCCACTATTCAAAACAGTGAGCAATTTTACATATCTTAAAATTTATATCTTAAATGTTCCATTTAATAATTCTGGACTGTGGTTGGCCACAGGTAGCTGCAGGTAAGGAGGGACCACTGTCCAGCTTTTGAGTAGCTACATAGTGTTATTTCTTGTGTTTCTAACTTGCATTTCCCTAATGATTAATGATTTTGAGTATTCTTGATATTATTATTAACCATTTGTTTATATTTTTAATAAAATTCTATCTAAACTTTTTGGTTTGTCATACTGTAGAGCTGTTAAGAGTTCTTTATATATTCTAGATACAAGTACTTAATCAGATATATAATTTGCAAATATTTTCTCTAAGTCAAAAGTTTGTCATTTCACTTTTTCAATAGTGTTTTTGAAGTACAAGTGTTTTTAACCTAGATAAACTCAAATTTATTTTTAATTATACATCATGCTTTGGAGTCATATCTAAAAATTCTTTGCACAACCCAAGGTCATGATTTTTTTCCCCTATGTTTTCTTCTAGAAGATTATTGTTTTAGCTCTTACATAGTTAGGTCTATGATCTATTTTGAGATGACTCAAATTTGACTCAGCTGAATCTGAGCTTCTGATCTCTTTCTCCCAACACAAATTTGTTCCTGCTACAACTTCTCCATCTTACTACATGAATATTTCACTTTTCTATTGCTTGAGCCAAAAGCTTAAGAATCATCCTTGACTCCTGTCCTTTTATCTGCCCACATCAAATCACCACCAACACCTGCCTGCCTTTCATTGCTATGACCAAAATACCTGACAAGAACAACTTAGTGGAGGAAAAGTTTATTTGGGGCTGTGATTTCAGAGATTTAGTACATGGTTGGTTGATTCCATTGCCCTGGGCCCAAAGTGAGGCAGAACATCATGGCAGAAGGGTGTAGCGGAGGAGAGCTATTCAGTGTATGGCAGCCAGGAAACAGAGAAAGAAAGGAGAAGGGGCTGTGGGAAAGATGAACCCTTACAAGGAACACCCCCAGTGGCTACTTCCTCCAGCCATGCCTCAACTACCCACAGTCGCCACCCTGTTAGTCCATTCACATAGGATGGTCTGGCTGGGTTGCAGCTCTCGTGATCTAACCAGTTCACCTCTGACTGTTCTAGCATTAACACAGCTCCTGGGGCCAGCTCATATCCAAAGTGCCCACTTTCAGAATAAACCTAAAGTAGGACCCCCTCTCACTACCTCCACCACTAACTGCCACCCTGATCCAAACCACTCTGCCTCTCATCTAGAACAATGCGACAGCCTCCTGACTGACCTCCTTGTCCTCATTCCTTCTTTCTCTCTCCCTTCTTCCCCGCCCCCCATCTCTATCTCCAGCGGCAAGAGTGAGCTAATAAAAATAAGGTCCTGTCACTCCTCGGCTCAATGCCTTCGATGATTCTCATTCAGCTTAACATCCAAGCTCCCCCTTCCTCTGTGACCCGATAGTGTGGTGTTCTGGCATCCCTTTACATCGTGTGTGTGTGTGTGTGTGTGTGTGTGTGAGAGAGAGAGAGAGAGAGAGAGAGAGAGAGAAAGGTTCTTGGCCACCCTGAGAGTCTGTAAAGTCCTGTTTGAAGCCCCTTGCCCTGTGCCACAGCACAATGAGGTCAGAGCACCTGGTCTTGTCCAGGCAGATAGTCCCCAAGCCTAGGAGGTCAGCTGCAGCATGACAAGGAGGAAGGGGCGGCAGGCAGGGCCAGAATCCCAAGGCCCAAGGAACTCAGGAGCCAAGTGCCAGAACAAGGGCTGCCTACACTTCAGCCCGTCTCCACTGAGAACACTAATGAGGCTAGAAGAAAAAATCTGGGAGAACTGGAAAGGAAGAAAGTCCCCAAAGACGTCCCCCCAGAGCTGCTCAGCAAATGTGGATCATCAGCAGTCTGGCGCTCCCTCCTTGACTGACCTCCTCAAAACTCAGTCAACAATTGTCACTGACAGGGAGACCCGATTGTTCTCAGCCTGTGTCGACTTCCTTTTCATGGAAAGACATAAGTGATACTAGTCTACTTTATTAAAACTAGAAAATCAGAAGAAAGAAATAAAATAATCACCCACGTTCTTAGACCCCAGGGCAGCCACCCTTCACCTTTCATCCTCTCCTGCTCTGCCTTCTTCCAGCCTGAAGGTCGGGGACAGCCCTGTGTTCCCAGAGTACGACTCTGGCATGCCAGGCATGCGGGGCTCCTGCGTCTGACTCTGCACCCAGTTAGCTTCCCTCCCTGGCCTCTCTTCCTCTGCCCTCTGTTCCCTCTCCGGCTTTGCTACTGAAGTGAAGCTGCCTTCTGTCCCACCACCCAACGCCATGTTTACATTCCGTCCCTGGAACTTTTCAAGGGGGAAAATGATCTTTATGGTGGGGTTGAGCCACGGGAAAGGCAGAAGTGAGATAGCTCAGGCCAGGGGTCGCCCGCCCCTCTACACCGCCACCGCTCTCCCAGAGTTCTAGAAATACCAGCTTCCCACTGCCTGTTTTTAACTTGCCATAAATTTTTATCATACTTTTAAATAGTTGCCAAGATTTAATCTGTGGCCTATTGTAAATGTTTATGTTTAAAAATAAAACTGTTTATCCATTTTGTTTCCCAAAGGAATCTAAACATCACAGTGATCTGATAACCACTGTCAGCTAAATCAGAAATAATAAACTCTTTCTTAGCCGTTGGAAATTGCATACCACCCTTTTCTTCTCAGCCGCCTTCATTCCACTTCCCTACCAGATTTTATGTATGTTTGTGCTTGAGGATCTTCTATTGTCTACCCTGCTAACAAACTGATTTTTTGATTGAGCTGTATTAGAGTTATCAATATAACAAAATTGATGAAACCAAAGAGACACTGCAAAACTCAGTAAATAATTGTTAATGACAGAAACTTAAGTGAATAAAAACTTTGAGCCGGGCGCAGTGGCACACGCCTGTAATCCCAGCACTTGGGAGGCTGAGGCAGGAGGATCTCAAGTTCAAAGCCAGCCTCAGCAATGGCGAGGCACTTAGCAACTCAGTGAGACCCTGTCTCTAATAAAATACCTAAAAGGTCTGGGGATGTGGCCCAGTGGTCGAGTGCCCCTGAGTTCAATCCCCGGTACCAAAAACAAACAAACAAACTTTGAGAGCCATATTCTTTATCTAGAGCAGGAGATGGAAGAAACAGTCATTTCACCATGCTTACCTACTCTACAACCCGTGTGACTCAGATAATACCAATTAAGACCCCCAGCTACCCCGTTTCTAATTCCACAGTGAGTCCTTGTATACTCCAAGGTACACAGCAGCTCTGGTCTAGTCATCAAGAGCCACAGAGCAATGGCTTAGCTAGAAGTGCAGGGGTTTCTGCAAAAATAAGGGCAGGTGGGGGCACTTAAATATTGGCAGAGCCAGAACCTTAGAGAACCCACTTCCCCAAACAGAACATTGGGAAAGCTGTCAAAATTAACTTACTTTATTCTATTTTATTTTTAGAAATCATCTAAAGGTTTGCAACAGTCCAAGGATTTTTTTTTTTTTTTTTTTTTCCCACAAAAGCAGCTGAGTCTCAGTAGGAAGAGCAAGCTTAGTGTCACGGTCCCTTGCCTTAATCCTGTTCCCCTTTACCCAGCTTCATAGTCTCACAGCTATGGTGTCTGGGAAAGCCAGCACCTTGAAGTCACTGGAAGGGGAAATGCATGTGGGGTCTCCTCAGGAGTCCTACTGTCCGAGAATCATCACTATTTGACCTGTATAATTCAGCTTCCTGAAAAGCTCTTTTCTCAGGGGTTATTCTTATTTGACGGAATCAGGCCTCCCTCCACGAGAACTGGACATTTGTGAGAACCATAAGCAGGGGTCACTTGCAGAGCAGTGGCTGAGATGGCATTGCCAGTTGGGGGTCGACAAGAGGATGGCAAAAAACGTTAAAGTGAAAAACTGGGGAAGGAGCTGTCCACTGGTGGCTTTGAAAAGTCCCAACATCATTTCTGCACACCCAGGTAGGGCCTGGGAAGTCCCGAGGCTCTTATCTCTCGATGACATCAACACTCTGCACAACCCGTATGGGATAAAATATTTTCAAGTCAAATATCTGCTAGGGGAGTAATATTTAGAACATACAAAGCCAGTAACCCCATGTTAAAATAGGCTGAAGACTTAAATAGGCTTTCTCCAAGAAGGATGCATAATTGACTGACAAGCTAATGAAAGATGCTGAGCATCATTAGCCATTAGGAAATGGAAATCAAAACCTCACTTAGTTATCAGTGCACCCCAATAAGATGGCTGTAATTTTTGAAAAATAACAATAAGTGGTAGCAAGAATGTGCAGAAGTTGGAACTCTTGTGCATTGCTGATAGAAATGCAAAATGCTGCCTCCACTTTGGAACTACATTTTAGTAGTTCCTAAGAAAGTTTAAAATAGAGTTCAAATTAGCATATGACTCAACAATTCAGCAACTAGGTCTGTATCCAAAAGAACTGAGAACATATGTGTGTCCACACAATTACTCATACACAAATGTTCAGAACAACAATGTTCATAATAGTCAAAGAGTGAAAACAACCCAAATTCTGTCAACTGATGAACAGAGAAATAAAAACTACCGAATTGTGTTTTTTTTAAAAGCATGAGCTTTGCAGTATGTGACTTACCTCTCAATAAAGGTGTTCTTAAAGAATAAAGTAGTGGTGTGGGCATCAGGATTCTGGACCACATTATTTGGGGACATAAGATGAGAGAAATAGGAAATGATTTCAAGATGCAATTCTTGGTTTTTTAGGAGCATGATGTTGTGGTTTTTGAGGAGTCGGGCATACCAGAAGTGGTTAAGAGAAAAGTGGAAATTGTCCACCATGTTCTTAAGCCCGTAAGGAGAAAGAAAGGGGTGCCACGAGGGAAAGGCAGGTTGGGTACGTAGATCCAGAAGCCATGTGCCCATGTGAGGCTGAGGTCAACTTGGCTGATGGGTTTGCCGGGAAGCGAGGGCAGAGCTGCCCACCGTTAGTCCCTCACTGACTCTGGAGGGATGTGTTGCTTCGTCCGGGAAATACGTATGTCCAACTCCATAGACCCTGCATTTATGTTTTAATGGAATGTCCTGAAATTCTCTCAGAAGCCATAGTTCTCGCATAGCCCCAACCAATCTTTCTGAACTTTAGAAATTGCTTTCATCCCATTCACTGGGCATTTAGGAGAACAGAAACTTTTTTCATGCCAGATGCCCCTTGCTGTGTCAGAAGGCCACTTTCTGGATGTGCCTCTTCGTGTGTATGTGAAATCACACCCTCCTGCAGCCCGGCAAGACCACTCACTCTCTGCACCAGAGCCAGAGCCAGATCAGTCTAGCAAGATTGCCTCCCTGGCTGCTTAGTAACGAAGTGGAGTCACTGACAATGACGTGGGGACAAAATATCTTATGAGGCCTGTCTTAAAGCTGTTTAAGGAAACTGCTTGCCATATTCTAGCAAGATAAAAATAAAACACTTAACCCCATTAGTTATTGTGTCAAAGGGAGTGAGCTCCTGCCGCGGGTGCCTTGGTAGCAGTGCTGTCCTGAAGAAGCCGCCATAATCATCATCTGGTTTCAGCCAAATGAGGAGTACGTTTATTTTGTTTGAAATGCCTTTTTAAGTACAGTACCCCCCCACACCCTCATTGCTGCTCTGTGTATTTTTCCTTGACTGGACTGTCACTATAGCATACCAGCTACAAAAGCCTCCAGCTTCTGTAAAAAATGGTCCTTGCCTGAAAGCTGGTGGCATGCTAGCTGGGAGATGACGGGTCATTCAGTGGTTGTACAGACCAGATTTGGAAGTCCTTACATCCTCTAAATGTCTTTTGCTGTTTAAAAAAACAAAAAAAAAAAAAGATCAGTTTTTAAAACCAGTGGTTATCAAGGGATAATGGGAGGGAGGGAAGAACAGGAGAAGCACAGAGGAATTCGAGGGCAGTGGACCTGCTCTGTGTGCGACTGTGACCTGGATACGTGACGTTGTGCATCTGTACAAGCCCCCAGAAGTACACCACCAAGAGTAAGCCCTGGTGTAAATGATGGCCCACAGGTGATGGCGATGTGCCCAGGCAGATGCATCAGTTGGAACACCGTGCAGGGAGGCTGTGCCCATGTGTGGGAAGGAGTTCTGGAACATCTCCTTACCTTCCCCTCATTTTGCTGTGAACCTAAACTGATCTACAAAAATGAAGTATATTAGGGGCTCAGTGGTAGAGCCTAGCGTGTGTGAGGCCCTGGGTTCGATTCTCAGCACCACATATAAATAAATAAAATAAAGGTCTATTGATGACTAAAAAGATATTTAAAAAAAAAAAAATAATAAAGTGTATGAAAATAAATAAATACCATCCTTACCAAAAAATATCAGGTAAGACCTATTTTTTATTCTTTCAAAAAATTTAAGTTTCAAAAAATAATAATAATACTATTATTTAGAAGTGATAGTGTTTAGTAAAATATCTTGTCTCTATTTTAAAGAAAAATTCAGAAGGGCTACGGATGTGACTCTGGTAGAGCACTTGCCTAGCATGAGCAAGGCCCTGGGCCATCCTTCCCAACACCCCTCAAAAAAAAAAAAAAAAAAAATCAGAAAAGTATTCTGTGAATCAGGTACAAGTAAAAACTGATTTTGAGTAAACTGGAAAAACTCAGTATTTTCATCTCCTTTAAAGGGCAGTAAATAAGCAAGATGATTTTATGTGTTCAAAGAAATTTATTATTAATTTTGGAAAAGGCCTCTGGCCCTCTGAGAGGGGAGGCAGGGTAGGTGGCCAGCCAGAGAGCACTGGCAAGCTCCAGAGGAAACCAGGGCCCCAGGTACCCCCAGCACACCACACGCTCAGTGACACTGGGGATGCGCCTCCCCTATGTGATTGGGACCTCAGAACCTGGGAGGAAACAGGTGTCAATCAAATAGCCACAGAGATGTATAAATTCAAACATGACAGACGCAGCGAAGGAAAAGCCTCAGGACGCGGGGCCTGTGTCACAGGGTTGTCATCTGCTGTGGCTACACAGGCTTAAAGTGGAAAATGTCCTCCTAACACTGATTTTAAAAAGAATGCCAAAGGCCATTTTAGCGAGCTGATGGAGACTCTTCTTGAGAACTTTGAACCTCAACAGACACATGAGAGATTATAATTGTTATCATGGATATTTCATGCTTCCATTAAGACATGAAGTAGGGCTGGGGCATAGCTCAGTTGGTAGAGTGCTTGCCTCGCATGCACAAGGCCCTGGGTTTGATCCCTAGCAACAACAACAACAACAAAGAAAAGACAGTAAGCATGGTTGGGGACAAGGTGTGCATGCTATGTGTCGTTCTATCACAAAAGAAAGACAGCACAACCCAGAAACTTGAATGGCCATGCTGCCCCAGTAGGCTTCGAAGCCCCGTGAGGGTCAGTGTCTGCAGAAAGCAGGTGCCAGGAAACGGCAGAGCTGTTGACTGGTCGCTCTTCACTTCCTTCTCTGCCTCTTGCCCTTCACCTCCTCTGCCTTCAGCCGCCAGCCTGCCCCCTTGACAGTGTGGTCGGCGTCAGGACCCTTCTCCTGCAGCATCTCTCCCTCAGAGTCTTCTCAGACCTTCAGCTCTCCATAGTCAAAATGCTCCCCAAGTCTTTGCCTTTGGCCCTGTCCCTGTCCCAGCGCTTGGTGTCCTGGACAAGCACCCCAGACTCATCCTGGCTCTGAGCAAACTCACCCTGGAAGGCCCAGCCTGCCTTCCCCCTCAGTGGCCTCAGTGTCCTGACCACCTCAGGTGAACCTGCAACCCCTTCTCCTTCTTTCTCTAGCCCGGGGTCTTCCAACCCGAGTGTGTTTAGACCGCTACGTGGTGCTCTGGATTCGGACTCAGTAGGCGGGGCACAGCCTAAGACTTCATATATCTAAGAAGTTCCTAGATGATACCCATCGGTGCTACCACCACCAAGGACTGTTCATTGCCTCCCGCCTGCCCATCACTGTGAGGTGGCACTGACTCCCAAGGACCCCCTTTCCCTGTTATCTTACACCCATCCCTGGTGCCTTGCCCACTCCAACCCAACCATCCTTTACCTGCACCCAGGTGCAGCTTCTAAGAATGCTGCAACTCTGACTTCCTCCTCCCTCCGCTTTCTTAAAGGCCTCCACCTTCTTGGAGAACACAGCCAAGACTCCCCAGAGGCCCCCATCACAGAAACCCTGACTCCTGCCATCACCTCTTCCTCTTCCATCAGTGACTCTACTTCACCAGACTGATATTCCTTTCATCAAAGGCTCCATTTTATTTCCACCCTTTTTGTAATGGTGTACAGCATCAGGGAACAGAGAACTGGGACCTGATCCCAAGCCTTCTGCAACCTAGGTGAGAGATGGTGGAGCCAGGCCTCTATTCACGGGTCCTCAGAGTCTTCATCTTCACCACACCTGGCGATGGCAACACCTGGGCCCTCTCTATCAGGATTATCAGGGTGCTGTGAAGATTGAGGAGAGCATACACTTGACACAATAGCTGCCCAGTGGTCCAAGATGTTTGCATCTATATTCAATAATATGTGCAAAATATTGTCTCTGCGATGCAGCCCAGGGCTGTGGCCTAATCCTGTAGAAAAGTTTCTCTGGTCAAAGTTAAAACGTAAAACCCAAACTCATTAACCATCCATTTGAGAAGACTGTTCTCAAATCAGCAAATTTGAGAGCATCTTCCTAATGGTAATTGAGTTGGCAAGTGTTTGGGCGCCTTGGAGAGTCACATGTCATTCATTTTATTCTTAGCTAAGTCAAGGTGACAGGCCCTGGCAGACCCAGGTTCTCGTCATCAGTCTCAAAGAAGCCAAGATGGATACTTACCGTGTCAAAAGAAGGGTTGTCAGCATTTTCTCATGTTTGCTTATGTGAAGGTCTGAACTGGCAAAATAAAATTGCATTCTCTCACTTTTTAAATTTAATTTTCCCTTTAGGAAAAAAAAATCTTAAAAGTAATTTCGCTTTATTTTTAAAGGCTTACCTCCAATTCCTTCAGCTTCCAGAATGGGCTTTGCAGAGTTCTCCATGAGGGAACGCATGAGGGAGAAACTGCAAGCTGCGAGGGTGAGAAATTGCATGAATGTGCTTCTCCCTGCCCATCACCATTTTGGAGGGTGTATCCGGCCTGCTTTGGGTGCTCCCAACCACGCAGATTCTAATACCATTCCACTCATTTCTCAAAAATGTTAATGTAGGATTTTTCCTTGGTACTGATGAAGACTAGACATGACAATTGATGTCACTCTTCCAACCCGTCTCCCCTGCTCTAATCTCTTGAAGAGGTATTGCACGTGCCAGGTTGTTCTCTAGAGAGATGGTGACTGAGGTTTTCATTCCTCATGACATGAAGCAGAAATTTTCTGTTTATCTTTTAGTCCAAAGCAGAAAGTGCATTGCTGCAGGAAATCCCCACCCCACGACCCAGGCGCCTACGAAGTCCCAAGGAGAGAGAATCGGAGACTGAGTTTGGCACAGAGGTGAGAAGTGGACTGTCTTACTTGGACATTATCTTCTCTACTCTCTGGATATGTTTCCACTTCTATAAAATCGGGATAATACCAGGACCTCATTCTGGTATTGCTTTGTGGATTCGGTGAGTTAATGTGTGTTCACAGAGTTTCCAACGGTTCCTGGCACATGATCTACCCTCTCTAAGTAAGTCTGCGCCATCATTAGAGGCTATAGTCAGACTGAAAGGGGAAAACCAGTTGTAATGCCTTGGTCAGTAATCCAAGTTCACCAACACAAGCCACTGCTTAATCTCTTTTGAATGCAAACCTCCAAGAACATGTAAACATCAAATGGAAATAACCTGGCTTTCACTAGATATGACCAAAATTTCTCTACCTGTGATCCTGGTCCACTGTTGAGGAGACCTAGGATCTGATCCTTTAACATAATCTACCTCTTACCCAGCCAGCATTCATGGGAGAAGCCTGCCTGTCACAAACCCAATAGGCTCAGAACACAGTAAGTCACAACTGGACCTATAACAGCCTGCCCTTGAGGAACCCAGTGGGGGTGACAGCCATTGGAGGTATAGGTGACCTCCACTGATAGGTGCCCTCAGAGCCCACCAAAATGGGATTGGGGGGGCAGCATTGGACTTATTTATGATCAGACATTACTGAAACTTTTCTTTATAAACTGTTTGAAAATGATCTTCTGTGCCATGGATAATTTACTGATCTACAGGATGAAATAACACTTTTCATTTTAGGGTTTATTGAGCATAAAATTTTGTATTTTTTCAGTCTTGACCTTCAAGGATATTTGAAGTTCATAAGCATTTCATTTCTTTGGAATGATGAGATGCATCGGTGGTCAGAAGAGAAGTTTTCGGAGGGTTTACCCTCAATTTAGTTTGTCCTTAGCTTCTTGACTTTAATGGCTCATCCATCTATCATTTTTTTCTACTCATATAGCCTGGTAAAGAGGTACAAAGCATTCAACAAAAAGATGATGCCCAAAGTTATTCAAGAGTCAAGTTCCATGATTCTGTGCAAAAAATCAAGTCTAAACCCCAGGTAAGAAATCCTGTCTGTTGAAACCACACAGGCTTGTTTATTTGTGCTTTAAAAAAAAATATCCAATAAGAGTTAGCCATCTGCATACCTGATTCCTACTGCCATGGAGCATGCAAGAAAGAGAATGAGAAGAGATTCCTACTTCCAGAAGTCCTAGAATCTAGCTGGAGAGATGAGAAACTGCCTCATTTGAGGAAGGGAGGTACATGGAAGGCAGGAAATACCAGTGGTAAGACGATTTGTTCAGTCTGAAGTTGCACCACCTTTCATTATGGGGAAGAGAAGTGGGTGCTAACAAAAGAACCAAAACCAAAAAAAAGGTCATTTTTTTTTTTAAGTTAACAAATTCTACATTTCTCATCATTAAGCAAAATTATCTCAGCATTGGCCTGTAGAACAATGAATCCAATTTTCAGTTCGTTAATCATCTTTTCTAAAGCTTTTACTGCTGTAAATACTATGTTTTTGTGCTTATTGGAATGTCAATAATTGCTGGCTTTTTAGAAAGTAACTAATTAGAGTTCCTTACTTAAAAGGCTCCCAACTGCCTGTTGCACTTGTTAAAATTCATGACCAGTCATCTAGCTCTTTCCACAGAGACAACAGTTAGGAGGCCTAAATGTGCCCCAAAGCATTAGCGTCAAGCTGGCTGTCGGTTAATTGTGTGGAACTCATTTGGTTCAGAGCCTCTGAAGTTGCTATTGCCCCCTGCTTCTCCTTAGGCTCCCCCTGGTTTCCCTTCTGCAGAAGAGGCCTATAACTTCTTTACTTTCAACTTCGATCCTGAACCAGAGGAATCAGAGGAAGAACCCAAAGTAAAAGCTAGAGACGGAGCTAGTCACGAGGAGGAGGAAGGGGAGGAAGAGGAGCCACCTGTCCAAGGAGGAAGCAAAACGGTATCGAATATGATGGCAACAAGAAGGGGGAAAGACTGCCGGGAAAGAGGAGGGCGGTGATGGCCTAGTGAGGAAGAAAGTGGCCGGGTACCTGCCAGGTGGAAGAACTCACCTGTGTCCCAGTAAAGCTGCATGCCTGCTGCTTAGTGAGTCGAGTTAGCCTCACATGGCCTTCTGTAGCTCTTGGTTGCACCCCACAATTTGAGTAGTAAGGGCCTTCATTAAATCTGTCCATCTTTCTCCTGTAGGGAAAAAAAATGAAATAACATGGTTTACAGATTTCTCTTGCTAGACTCTGCACAGTGATTAGCATGCATTTCACATGCAAACTGTTGTTAAAAAGCAAAGGAAGCCGCACCTTCTCTCCCTACAACCTTACCAGTGATCAGCTTTCTGCATCCAATACCAGCACCAAGCTACAACCAGATTCCATCATTGTGGGTGGTATTTGTGAGATAAAAGAAAACATACCACTTAAAAGTGGACAAGGTCTTTTTAAAATTTATTTTCTAACTGATACATATAAGAATTGTATATATTAGTGGAGTCCCCTTGGGCAAAGGTCTTAATTAAAACTTTCTCCATAGAAGATATACAGATAACCAATAAACAGGTGAAAAGTTGTTTGAAATCACTAAGCATTACGAAAATGCAAACTAAAACCACAGTGAGATACCACTTCATGCCCATCGGAATGGCTATTATTAAAAATATACAGGAATGAGTGTTGGTGAGGATGTGGAGAAACTGGACTCTTATGCACTGCTGGTGGTATAGCTGCTATAAGCAGTATGTGACTCTTTAAATTTTAAAACAATCACCATATGATCCGTGAGTGAGTTCTACTCTGAGGATATACCACGAAATTTTGAAAATAGGGACTTGAATAGATATTTGGATACCAGTGTTCAGAGCAGCATTGCTCACAAAAGCCAAAGGGAGGAAGCAGCCCAAGTGCTCGCTGACAGATAAATGGATGAGCAAATCATGGCACAGAAATGCAATAGAAAGCCACTCAGCCTCCAAAAGAAAAGAGATTCTGACACCTGCTGCCACAGATGTCCCTTAAAGACATTATGCTAAAGGAAAGAAGACATTCACAAAGTGATGAATATTGTGTGATTCACTTCCATGAGATACCTAAAGTAATCAAAACCATAGAGACAGAGCTGTAACGGTGGTTTCCAGAGTCTGGAGGAAGAAAGGAATGGGAGCTGTTGTTTAACGAGTATAGTTTCAGATTTCTGGAGACAGGTGGTGGGGTTGGTAGCACAATGATGTGAATGTGCTCAATGCTGCTGAGCTCTACGCTTAAAATAATTGAAATGGGAAATGTTATATTACACGTATTTTGCCACATTCAAAATGGAAAATGGAAAACAGCCAAACATGCCAAAATTTGCATAGTTGGCTTATTTCTTTGCTTCACTTATACTCTTCCCCCTCAAAACATGCTTCCCAGAAATATATTTTCCTAGCTAGATCTATGAAAGCTTGGGAACATTTCAGTTTATTCTATAGTAGTTGTTTAACAAGTCAATCTTCAGGTCACTCTGGATCTCTCGTGAGATTGCGGCCAAGACGGTCGAGGCTGCAGACATTTGGAGGTTGGCTGGGACTGGAGGGTTTGCCTGCAAGGTGGCTTGTGCCTCCCTCCTTGGGGACCTCCCCATAACATTGCTTGAGTTCTCATGACCTGAAAACTGGCTTCCCCCAAAGCAACTGATCCAAGAGAGAGACTTGAAGGAAGCCACAGTGCCTTTGGTGACCCAGTCTCAGAAGTCCTATGCCGTTACCTCCACCACACTCTGCTCCTTGGCAGCAAGTTCTGAAGGACAGTGCGTATGGGGAGGACAGGGAGGAGAATTAGGCTGCACCTTTAGAAGGTAGAAGCATCAGTTTATAGGCATCCTCTGAGATCACGCCTATCACCTCAAAAGTTTCCTCCTCCCTTCTCTTGGTTTTTGGCACCCTCTGGGTCCCCCTTTTCCTGCAGTGCCAGTTATGGCCTTCCCAGACACTTTTTAAGCATTTTTGTATTAAAAGTAGATTTAGATCCTTCAGGACAGTTAGATGATCCAGAGTCCCCTGCACTGGCTTTCCTTGTCTGTCTGCTCTGCAGTTTGTCTGTCTCTGATCCCCAAAGCAGAGGGGGGGGCAAGAGCATGACAAATCACACACTGCATTGGGGACTTTTATTTATATATATTGGCATTCTCGGTCTTCAAGTTATGCTGGAAGCATGGTTTCCATAAATATTTAGTTTTCTCCTCTTGTTATTTTGTATATCTGGAGGAGAAATATTAGGAGACAGGTAGCTAGGCCACCACCATTGTCTTCAGCTCTATAGAGGTCTCCACGGGGTTTAGAAGATACTGCTCCAACATGGATGCCAGGTTTACATGTTTAAAATAAGAGGAGAAATAGAAAGGAGTTAGGTGAAGAAAGAGAAAGAGAAGAAGGAGAAAAAGGTTGGAAAATTGACAAAATTTGCATGCTTCAGTTAATACAGTCCCTGGGCTTAAAAACTGTGCATGCAAAATTTTCTCTTGTCCTCATGAAGTCCTAAGATGTGAACTCTATTAATATCCCCAAGTTATGGCTGATAAAACTGAGGATCTGCAGGAGGCAGAGCTGGGCTTCAGAGCCAAGCCGCCCAAGCATAGCCTGTGACCCTAGCACTTGGGTCCATGCTGGCTGGAAGGTTAAATGCCACACGACTTATGTGGCCAAGTTCTTTACATAAGCATCAACAAATGAGTGCCTTCAAGGGAGGTCAGCTTTGTCGGGATTTCGACTGCTTTGCTTACCACTTCTCTGCTGAGTCAGCACTCTCTGACTGGGACATCTCCCAGGTATGTAGGACAGTGAGAAAGAATCAGCAAAAAACCACTTGTTAAATATGAAAGGTCAACAATTCTGTGCTTTCGTGAAAAGCAAGAAAAGGTAAGTAATTTTGTTGCAAGACCTGTTAAGAAGTTTGATGAGCTCAGTATCAATAATTATTTTCCCTAAGTAAATTAAGAATCTTGGCCTGATTTTTTTCTTGTGATGTTTTAACATCTTGCAGGATGAGGAAGAGTTGCTGAGTGGTAAGGACGCCGAGGACTTCCTTTTGGGCTTAGATCACGGGGCCAATGATTTTGTGGCTGTCAGACCTGCAGATTATGAAAGCGTCCACGTTTGGCTGCAGAAGGAAAAAGAAATCCTCTTCATACCCAGTAGACTGACAGGTACTTCCTCTTTCAACTGTCTGCTCAGCATGGGTATCTTCATGTTCCTTCAGATAAAATGAAATATGGCTGACATATAAGAATAGCCCACTTACAGAACTCATTCTAGTTTCTAATCTAATTTAACAGTCAAGAAAACAATCCTAAGACAAAAAATATAGACCATGAGAAAAATCCATTCAAAAAAATAGTCATTCAGAGACTAGCAAAAGAAACACCAGAGAGCTATGAGGGCCTCTTCATCAGATCCATGCCAGTTCCAGGGACCAAAAATACATGAGGCCTTGAGATTCAGGCTGGGTGAGGTTTCTCACCCTCGGGGGTATGTTCTGGAACTGGGGACATCCAATGACCCTGCGTTAGTACTCCAGGCTTCCTTTGTGGCCTGGGTCTTTTTTCTCTTTTCCTCTAAAAGTGCCCGAGGGTCCTCCTGTCTACCAGCCCTAGTAGTCCACACACGAGATGACAGAACATGTCCTATAATAGAGCCCCCTGTATTAAAAGATGACTTTGGGGACTGTGGCTGTGGCTCAGTGGTATTGCACTTGCCTGGCATGCGTGAGGCACTGCGTTTGATTCTCAGTACCGCATATAAATAAATATAAATAAAGACCTATCAACAACTAAAAAAAAATTTTTTTTTAAAGATGACTTTGGCATTGAAGGAATAACATGAGTGAAGTGGCTAGTATTGTGACTCACACATAGTAGGTCTTCAAAAATCTAATTCCTGTCCCTGGGACTTGGCTATTATTGAGAGCAGTGGCTTCCTAAGGAGAGTTTGCTTATCCCCCAAGGTGCAGGAAGAGCATACCCAGACTCTGCTTATGTCTATTTATGACCACATCCTTTCTTAGATGAATTTTGGAGGCACAGCAGTGCATGTGTAGTAATAAATAAGCAAACATATATTGGGTGAGCAATTAAAAATATTTCAGTGGAAATTTTGGAGCCCGCTAGATTTGTGATGAGCTGGTACCTGGCATGTGAATGGAGGTGAAGCATTCGCTTGCCCCATATTTTCTGAGGAGGAGAGGTGAGCTTTTCTAGGACACTGGTGTCACTTAGTGGATATGCAGGAATGCAGTGGCCAAGTGGCCACCCAGCACTGTTGGGAATTGCCCTGGCTCAGAGTGAGGCAGTGACAACACAGATAACAAGTTCACAGTAACCATTGATTTTGAAGTGACATCCTGACCCGCACAGGCCACTCTCTCCCAGCTTCTCAGTCTCTTCTCGTCCCCTCGGCCACAACAGGCCTGGTGGTCTGCTTGGAACCATTGTTCTGCTTGAGTGCCTCCCCAGCACAGAGCCCCAGACTCCTCTCTGTGACCCGAAAGCTCCCCTTGATTGCTCCCTGCTCTGCTCACTACAACACAGTGTTCTGGAACATTCTGCTTCCCCAGCAGGCCCACTCCTTAGTGCAGTCATGCATTGCGGAACAGTGGGGACATGTTCTGAGCAACACATCCCTGGGTGAGTCTGTCACTGTGTGAAGGAGCCCTAATTAGGAAGGGCTGTTGCAGCTAGCTGGAAGCCATAAGTTCCACCTGATATGTATGTGACGCACCTGTAGGCACCCGCAAACCTGAAGGTATATAACCGGGTGAAAGCGGTCCGAGTTAGGAGAATGGAGAAATTCATTCAGTCAGTCGTGCAGTCGCTCGGTCGGTCAGAAGAAGAGTTCGGGTCTGAGAAAAGAATCGGAGCGGCCAGAACGTAGGCAGAGAGGTTACAGAAGAGAAACCAGATAGAAGAAGTAATGGCTGGTCAGAGTTAGGCCGAGGCTCCCGAGGAAGAAAGAAGAAAGAAAGAAGCTCTAAAAAATAATCTTTCTCTAAGCTAAGCTCTCTCTATCTTTCTTAAGCTACAAGAAGAAAAGCTCTCTCTAATCTTTCTCTCTAAAAATCTTTCTTTCCCTCTCTAAGCTCTCTCTAAGAAAGTAGAAGTAAAAGTAGTAATAGCTTTACTCTGCCTCCGAGTTTTCCTCCCGCGGCGCTATGGCTGGCCATGACAGGCAGCTTACAACTGTGTGCACGTCACAGGATGCGCTGATGCAAACCTGCACGCCCCCTGCCCACCTCGGCTCTGTGTTGGGGCCTGTGGCTTCCAGGCTAGAACCCACACCCAGTGCTACTCTACTGAGTACTGTAGGCAAGTGACACCTGCTGGTAGGGACCTCGCCACTAGGTGACAGAGATTTTTTTCAGTCCTGTTATGACCCTATGGGATGCCATTACACACTCAGCACGCCCTGGATGGGATGGCTCGTCCTTGCGTGGAGCATGGCTGTAAACACTCTGCCCTTGATGGATTCGCTCTCCCGCCCCATCGCCAGTTCCTTCCTTCTTGACCTGCAGGTGCCAGTTACAAGGCATCTCCTAGACAAGCTTCTCTGGTATCTCCAGTCACCTCCAATGAACCCCTCCCCTCCCTAAGTCACTGTCACCGCTGTATTTTCTGCATCTCACATCACTCTCTGGCACGGACTCTGTGTGTACCTTGATTTCTTGTTGCTGCACGTGGTTCCCCTTGGGACCTAAGAGGGGTCAGAGGGCAGGGCCTGGCTTAGAGTCCAAAGCCTGGAGAGCACTGGGCACGAGGAGGCTCTCAGGAGGATTTGTTCTATGAATGAAGAAAGAATGAACAAATCCATGAGGTAATGGTCACGTTTACTCAATGAGACCTGTTTTTTTTTTTTTTTTTTTTCTTCAGTGCATGTAATCAAACCCAGGGCCTTGCAAGTGCTAGGCAAGAGTAGCAAGAGTAGCAAGTGAGCCCTCAAAGAAGCTTCTACATTTACAGAGCATTCCCTCATACTTTATGTAACTCTCCCAGGAACCCAGTGAAGCAAAAACTATTATCTGTTGTACAGAAGGAAGAGCCTGAAGACATGCCTGATGTGGATCCACCAGGTTGAAGGGTCCTAGAGCTAAAGCATGTCCCTGGGCCCTCTGATGTGAATATTTCATGCTGATTCTTGTCAGGAGGCCACACTGCGAAGTCAGGTCCTGAATTTTTTATGTGTTGTCCACACGCTCATCTTTTCCTTGGTTATGCTTCTGGAAATTAATTTGATAAATCTGCAAGTTCCCAAGAACATAAATGTAATCTCTGGGGGTTCTTTAAATTCACCAAACATGGTTTGAAATGTTCAGGCTAACACTAACCTTCATCTGTTTGTGGACCATCTAGTGCCAACCTATAAAAAGCTTCCCGAGAATGTGCAGCCCAGATTCCTGGAAGATGAAGGCCTTTACATTGGGGCGAGACCGGGAGGTGGCATCCACCAATCAGAACATCATGGAGAACAGACTGCTGGTGCAGGAGCCTGTGAGTGCAGGCCTGCTCCCCCGGTCCTGGTGTGCTGGACACCTCTGCATCCAGTACCGTCCTTTCCTCTTGGGTTTGTCTACAGAAAGTGGTTCATTCGTTTTTTTGTGTGTGTGTGTGTGTGTGTGTGTGTGTGTGTGTGTGTGTGTGTGTGTGTTTAACTTGTCTTACGTACATTTCATGATCCTCAAACAACACAACCTCTCAGCTCCTCAAAACACAGCCTCCTCCAGCCGAATCTGAGCTTTCTGCTAAATCAGACGCTGGCAACCTTTCCCTGTTCACAGAATTTTCTAAGTGTCCACAGACAGACTGTTCTCAATTTCAAGTTTTTCTCCCACAGTTGTTTCCCCATTAAATCTTTAATGAACTAAACATGAAATTCTTCTGAAGTATTCATTCAAGCTTTTTCTTAAACTTTCTTGGGACTGGGGGTGATCAGGGAATTGCAGGGGGTGGTAGTGAAGGCTCAATTTCCAGTGGAAACAAACTTTTAAAGTTCTACTGGGGTAGGACGAAGTATGTGAAATACTGAGTGTTAACAATGGAATTTCCCCTACAAACGTTTGTTTTGTAAACGTTTTCTATTCAAAGAGAAACGATTTTGGTCCCTGTGTCTGCTCGATCATAGGGAAGGAGATGGTTTGGAGATGACGGCAGAATCCTGGCTCTGCCAAGCCCCATCAGGCCGTTTCCCTCTAGACCGCTGCTGTCAACTCGGGAGCAAAGCACCAAGGCAGAGTTGGAGACGTTGTACAGCAAGGTACCTTCCTCTCTTTCCCCTTCCAGTCCACACGAAGATGAAAAAGAAGGCTTTGTTTATTGGGGAGCTTGGGGTGCTGAATTTGTAAACTTCTGCTTTGTTTTTTTTACAAACAAATAATTGCTAAAGAGCATGAAGAATAAACAGAAGGTGAATACCTAGTCCCTTCTGGTCCCTTCATATAACTAGGAATGAGTTTCCTACCCAGGAACGGCTCCTTCCACATCTTTATTTGAGTATTCAGAGTAGCCAAATATAGCTATTCCAGATCTTCTTGCTTTTAAGGTCTGGGTTGAAAAATCTGGAACATAAATCTGATTGGTTCCCCCTATATGTTAATTTGCTTCCTTTCTCTTGTGGCTCTTTAGTATTCTCTCCTTGCTCAGTGTATTAGGCATTTTCATTATAATGTGTCCTAGGTGTGGATCTGTTGAGATTGTGTTTGTTTGGTGTTCGGTAATGCCCTCTTGAACTTGGTTTTCCATTTCATTCCTCAAGCTTGGAAAATTTTCTGTAATTATTTTCATTAAATAGATTACTCATTTCCTTTGGCTTGAAACTCTGGCTGCCCCTTCCTCTACGCCAATCACTCGTTAAGTTTGGTCTTTTTATGCTGTCCCATAATTCCCGGGATGTTATGTTCATGATTATTAACAAGTTTTGCTGTATGGTTTAGAATTCTTCTCTAAGGACATATATTTTTTGTCTTCATTGTCTGAGGTTCAATCTTCCAGATGGTCTATTCTGTTGGGAGATGTTTTCAATTGAGCTTTTATTTTGGTTTATTGCTTCTTTCATTTCTGGAATTTCTGTTTGGATTCTCTTTTAGAGCCTCTATTTCCCTATTGAAGTAATCTTTTACTTCCTGTATTTGTTTTTGGAGTTCTTTGTCAAAATGATACTTTTGCCTCCTGTACCTGCTCCCCTCATCTCATTTTTGAGTTCATTTTTAAGTTCCATAAACATTTGGCATATGTAATTTCTAAATTCCATCTCTGGCATTTGACCAACTGTGCTTGCCATGACATCTGCCGATGAGGTATCTTGATTTTGTTTGTGTCATTTTCTTTCTTGTTTTTTTCATGTTGCTTGTGTATCTATTCTTCCTGCACTGTGGACCTTGACTGTTTCGATTTTACCTTAAAGCCTTAATGTTGTTCCTGTAGTACAATGCTAAATCAGATCACCTTATAAATTCCTTTATACTTTTAAAACCTAACACTTTCCTATTCAGAAAATCCAAGTTTGGTCACAATGTACAGATTTTGTGTTATCCAGATATTATTTCAATTTACTCTGTACGTTTCTGATAGGATTTTTTATAGCTTCAAGTATTGGATACAGAGGTGTTTATGTTTAGGAAGAAGGAAGAGTGTCTTGAATTGTTCTTTCTTGGCAAGTATGAAAAGAGATATCTATGAAATGGTTTAGTGGAAGTGGTTTTTTTAGTATCAGTATGACGATGGAAGAAAGAGAATGGAGGTTGACTATTAGGTAAAATGATCAATTTATATATATATTAGTAAGAATGGAAAAAAAAAAAATGATAAAGAGTAGGAATTGGTGTAAGAGAGAGGAAGAGAGAGAATCAAGGATAATAGAGAGTAAACTATATATAAACCACCACTTTGCTACCCCAGTTCAATTTGCGCCAGTTCTAGAAAGCCCAAGTTTTGCATATAACTTGTTTTTGGCTCTGTTTAGTAATGCACTGGGCAGGATGAAAACATGAAAGATGAAGGAGGAAGAAAAGATTACAAGGTGAGAAAGGAGTAAAACCCTCATTTTAATTTTTGACCCTCTCTTTTTCTCTTCAGTTATCACACATACACTACAGGATAATTTCCCACTTGTTATCTCTTTATGATCTAACTGGAGATTTGCTACTCCTGCAAATCCTTTTTTATTGGTTTGTACTAGGCTCTGGACCAAGCTGCCCAATTTGAGTCTTCCCTGTACCATTTATTGGATGAGCTTGGTCCTCAATCACTCTATGCCTCAATTTCTTCATCAATGACATAGACACAGTAATAACGTCTACCTCCTAGGACTACTGTGCAGATTGAATGAGATAATACATATGTATTGGTCTGTTTCATGTTCCTATAACAAAATACTTGCAGGTTAGAACTTTGTAAAGAAAAGAAGTTTATTTAGCTCACGGTTCTGGCACAGGGCATCAATATCTGCTTGGCTCTGGTGAGGGCTATATGGTAGAAGGCATCATGGAAGGCAGGAGCCAGAGAGAGAGCCCCCAAACAGCTGAACTTGCTTTGTAACAATGCATCCTCTTGAGAACTAATTCACTCCAGGAAGCTAGTATTAATGTCTTCTGAGGACAGTGCCACCAGGCCTGCCTCTTAAAGTTTTCTCCACCATAAGGGGACCAAGCCTCCTGAATCTTTTGGGGGCAGATGAACCATTTCCAAACCATGGCAGCATCTAAGTACTTAAAACAGAGCTTGGTAAGGCTGGCTGTGATCAATGGGCTTGTCCCCTCGCCTCATTAATTATGGCTCTTGCTTTTCTGGGTCCTCCTCCTTCAGAAACTCTTGTTAATTTGAATTTGAAATATTTCAACCCTGATAAAACAGATGAGGAGGTGTGATGACCCTTCTGTGAAGTACGGTGAGGAGCAGAGAAGACGCAGGTTCAACTCAGAGCATCTGGGCAGTGGCACCCTGTCTCAGTGCTCTGTGGCTCTGGGCAGGTCCCTGTGCTTCCCTGAACCTGTCTCTTTAATTGAAAAGTAAGAATAATCATGATCTTCTCTGCCTCCTTGAGTCAGTGTAAGGATCGAGATGATGTATGAATGTGCCCCTTTTTAAAATTCTAAGTTTCTGTAAAACATTGTTAAAAGAGACAAGTATTAATGAATGGCTGCTTTGTAAAGAAATATGATCCTGGGAGCAGATTTGCAAAACAAGCACCAACCTGAGCTCAGCCCATGAGGGATTCATCATCTATTTGGTTACATGACAAAGATACATGACATAATTAGTGATCGGGACAGTATGAACTTACGCATGTATCAAATCATCCTTCAGTCCATCTTTTCATTTGTCCATCCATTTCAGCATGAAACACTGAACGTGAAGCTCTAAATGTGATTTAAAATTAGAAAGCAGGAGAATAATTAATATGGAGAGTAGGGCATGAGGGAGCCCAATTCATCTTATCTGTCCCCTTTAGAAGTTCTAAACTAATTTGGAGATGCACTGGAGTCAGGGATCGGGTTATCAGTTGCCCTGTGGGTAAGTCTGGCTGGCAGAACACCTCCTGGACCCAAGACCAGGCGGCTGCCTAGTCCATCTACCATGAACAACCTAGACATATGCTGGGCCACTAGAACTGCTCTAGGGAGCTCACACGTGGAGTGCCAAAGAAATTATGGAGGTCTCCTGGAGACAGCTAAGACGGTACAGCCAGCGACCACAGCTTAACCTTCAGCCAACCATCTATCAGATCCATTCTTCCTTCCCCTTTGGGAAACATCCAGTGGGGAGTGAGAGAGACTGAGTAGAAAAGAACAGTATTTACTTCCAGTGCTGTTTTTTTATTTTCAATTGACAGACAATATAATGTTTTAAAATTACTAGTGATGGCCAATTAACAAATATGTTACTTCATAGTTATCGTTTTTCATGGTAACATATAACATCTACTTTCTTTGCATTTTTTCTTTATTTTTATATTTATTCTTTAGTTATAGATGGACACAATATCTTTATTTTATTTATTTATTTATTTTTTTTATGTAGTGCTGAGGATCAGACCCAGTGCCTCACGCATGCTAGGCAAGCGTTCTACCTCTGAGCCACAACCCCAGCCCTGCATTTTTTCAAGAATAGTCATCATTAACTATAGCCACCATGCTGTATAATAGATCTCTTTAAATTTATTTCTCCTATACAACTGCAATTGTATATCCTCTGACCAGCATCTTCCTGTCACTCTGTCCCCCTCTAAGCATCACATCACTATTCATAGTACCCAAGTTAAAGAAGCAACCTCATTGTCCATCAGTGGATGAATGGATAAATAAAATGTGGTATATATGCATAGTGCATGGGTTAATCAGCTTTCCATTACTGTAACAAAATACTTGAGATAATCAACATAAAAAGAGGACAAAGTTTTGAGTCACAGTTTGGAGGTTTCAGTTCATTGTTGATTGACCCCGTACTTTAGAGGCTGTGATGAGATAGTACACATGGTAGAGGAAACTATTCACCCTTTGGCCACCAGTAAGCAAAAAGAGAGAAAGGAGGGTCCAGGGTCTCAATATCCCCTTCAAGGGCCCACCTTCATAGACCTCCTTTCCTTCCCGTAGGCCCCACCTCCCAAAGGCTCCACGGCCTCCCAGTGGTGCCATGGGCTGGTGAATCAAGCCTTTAACACGTGACAATGAAGGCACACTCAGTGGAATACTATGCAGCAGTAAAAAAAAAAAAAAAAAAAAAAAAAGAATAAAATCCTTCCATCAGCCACAGCGTGGATGAACCTGGAAGACATTTTGCTAAATGAAATAAGCTAGCCGCAGAAAGACAAATACAGAATGATCTCATAAGAAGCGGGATCTCCAACTGTCTATCCCTCCCAATGTTTTGAGAGGGCAGATCTTCCTATCTGTTGGGTAGGAATAAGGAAGTAGAGAAAGAAAATCATTGCACTGAAAGGGGCTTGTCATACTGCCTCACAGAGCAAAAGAAGTTAGAGGAAGGAAAAGTCATTGCTTAGAGGGGTGGGGTGGTGACGAGGCAGTCAGAAGGTCTTGAGGTGTACGACAGAGGTACAGGGGTTTCTATTAAATGGAAGACACAGCTTACCTAATTTTTTTTCCCATAACAGGTTACCTATTGAGTTTATCATTGACTTGTCTACCCCAGTCTTTTTTATATGATTATGTAACCTTCCAGGTATTCAAAGCACAACATGTTTCTTTCAGAATTAATAGTTTTGCGGTTTATTTATTTACTTATTTTAACCTTTTCCTGCATTTATTCAGGTCTGTTTATGCCAAAAACTGTTTTGCCATTGTTCTGTGCAATATGCTTCCCCTTTAAAAAAAATTTTTTTAAATTCATATGTCCTATATTTTCAGTCTCATGTCCAAACAGACCTTCCACCTAGGAGTTTTTGACATGATGTAAAGCAGAGAAAAAGACGGACAGGTAGAGAGCATTTGTTTCACGGATGGTTCATTCATCTTTCTCTCTTGCCCCCTCTGCCCAAGTGACTTGGGGGCAGGTGTGAGTTCCATTCTCCTTGTGAACCCTTGTGAACTTGGCAGGGTGCCCAGCCCATAGAAAATAGCTCAGTGCACAAATGAACACCAAATACCTTTAAAGTGATTTAGCTAAGTGTGTTTAGAAGAAATGCCTCCTTTTCTACTCCTCTCTTGACTCCATGTTCTCTTCTACCA
Source organism: Tamias sibiricus (assembly GCA_025594165.1). Classification (NCBI taxonomy): domain Eukaryota; kingdom Metazoa; phylum Chordata; class Mammalia; order Rodentia; family Sciuridae; genus Tamias; species Tamias sibiricus. Next base: position 11,845,789 of record CM046665.1, read on the forward strand.
AATAGTAGCTTATGTTAGGACCTGGCTTAGTTCTAGTATCCAAATGACAGTAAACCAAGTCAGACGCTAGATCAGGAGTCAGTGACGACGCCTTTGGCCCTGGGCGCCTTTCTGTCTCAGAGCTCTCAGGTCTGATGCTAACTCCACCCAACAGGAGTGACAGAAACTGTCCCTCCATTAAAGTCAAGCCTACTTCTCATTTGGCTAGATGCACTAGACCATCAATTTGAATGATGGATTGTATGCCCTCCCACAAGATAATTTAAGAGTTTTATTTAGAAGGAAGTTGTTATGGCCGCGTGTGGGTGGGACACGCCTGTAATTCCAGCTACTTGGGAAGCTGAGGCAGGGGGAATCTCAAATTCAAGTCCAGTCTCAGCAATTTACATTGAAACCCTACTGGTGTGGTCAGATGTCATTCAGTGATTTAAGTACCCGGGGGTTCAATCCGCAGTGCCAAAATACTACTATTACTCCTACTAATAATAATGATAATAAAGCCAAACAGGACATTGCAGGTAAAGCAGAATATAAAATGCAGTTTCATAATTACAATCCCCAGTACCTTGGGGGGAAAAATAGTGTTCATTCCTCCCTGCTATTATGAACATTTTCTTTAATGACAGAAAGCATTGCTCTTAAAAGCAAAATACTCTGCTGTTTCTAAACTAAGGAGAGACACTTAAAGATAGAGAAATTCAAAGAGAGATTAGATATCATATAGAGAACAAAAGGCAAGTTTCAAATGAGAAAGAATGCCATTATCACATTTTAAGAAGGAACTAATCCAAAAATAAAAATGCCAAATGGAGCAGGGCACGGTGGCACACACCTGTAATCCCAGTGGCTTAGGAGGCTGAGACAGGAAGATTGCAAGTTCAGAGCCACCCTCAGCAACTACGCAAGGACCTAAGCAACTCAGTGAGACCCTGTCTCTAAATAAAAATATGAAAAAGGCTGGGGATGTGGTTCAATGCTTTAAGTACCCGTGGGTTCATTCCACAGTGCCAAAATACTACTACTGCTGCTATTACTACTACTACTACTAATAATAATAAAGCTAAATGGGACATTGCAGGAAAGCATAATATAAAATGCAGTTTCATAATTACAACTGTGAAATAGGTTAAAGTAGTTGAAACACAGCCCTCAAAGACCCCTTCCTTCCCCCCTTCTTCCTTCCTTGCTGTCTTGTTCTCTCCATCTATAACTGGATCTACTATGCTCTCAGTGGTGCTAAACTCTGGGATCACAGGGGTACCAACATCCAAACTTGGCCTGTGAGAAGCTCTGACATGCGTGGGAGATGGAGATGGAATCAGGTGTTAAAGCTGCCACAGCCTGTAGGAGCCGCTCCTTTCAGAACTGTACCCACTGAAGGCAGTTGTCAGGATTCCCACCTCATTGATAGCTACCACTAGATAAAATTATCACTTTCCCCTTCCACTCTTCTTCCCAACTGTTCACCCAAGCATTGGTCACCCACCGTATCCTGAGCACTTGTGTTAACCGGGACTCTCTTTGGGTTGCAAATGACAGAAACCCAGTACAAACTAGCTTAGGCAAAGAAGGAACTTGGTAGCCTAGAAAACTGCGAAGTATCTGGGGATAAACCACAAAATTGAAGGAGGAGCTTTAAGAACCAGGACCTCAGGCTGGGGCCTGGGTCTTAAACCCAGCAGGACACTCTTCCCTCTCTCTCTTCTTCTCTCTCTTTTCTTTTCTTTTTTTTTTTTTTTTTTTTTTTTTTTCTCCTTGAGTGTTGATGGGCCTCATTCTCTCCTAATTCAAGCAGGCTATTCTTCCGTGACCCTTGATGGCCTCGCTTAATGACTCCAGAGGAAAAGAATCATATTTTTTCCCACATTTCAATTTTTAATACCAAGATCAGTTGTAAGTAGATCATGTACCCAACTAACCTCCTGTTCGAAGAGACATGGCATGTCCCTAGAAGAAAGAAATGAGAAAGTTCCCCCAGGGGAAACACTGAATAGTTTCAGAACCTACTACAAGATGCAGACTGAACTTGGACTTCATTGCTACTATTTTCCTAGGATAAATATAGAAACACATTTTAATACCACCAGTGATTATTATTTTTCTGTATAACTTTAAATCTTTTTATCCAATGATCTGCATCTTGGAATGTTCTGAGAATATCAATAGATAATCCATACACATTACCTCTTATGGTTTCAGTTTTCAGTTGAAGACTGAAGAATCAAGTCAATTTCACAATGAAATCTACTCTATAAATACTGTCTATCCTTGGGAGAGGTAGTTGCTACTGTTTGGGAATATATGAGAGAAGAAAACAGACACAACAACAACAACAAAGTACTAGGCATCTTTCTCCCTAATAGGAATAGTGTTAGGGTGTTTAGAGCAGTTTATCTCCATGGCTACTGGGAGTCCTGGAAGCCTTTTGTATTTATTTGAGCTGAGCTTAAGGCCAAGAGGACCAGCAATGATTGGAACATGAGCTAATGCAGATTGGAGGAAGGAGATTCAAGGTACAGGTGACACAGGTAGCATTCTAATTAAATAGGAAGCCATCTACCAATGTTGCTTACTCATATCAAGAAGAGTACAAGAATGAACCCGAGAGCCAAATCCTAGTGATTTCACAAGTCTGGAACTCCAGGGAAGGAGGAAAGGCTAGGCTAGAACCAGCAGGCATAGAGCAGCCTACGAAGAATTTTCCATTACCTCTGCGAACTGACCTGTAGTCATACATCTCTTTTGATTATTCCATGTTATACAATTCTTTAATTATTCCAGGCCATCTGGGCGGTCATCAGACATGTAGTGGCCACAGGCAGGTTAGAAACTTCTGACACAAACACAGGTTATAATTGAGTACTTTTACCTGAATGAAAAAGAGAAGGGGTCTCCATCGATGTCATCTCAAGTGTAAGGACACTGATGACCAGAGCTCGCCTCTGAAAGGTCACAAGGGGCTCACCCAAGATATGAAAGATCAGTGGGAGATGACGCAGGAGGGCTGACTTCTCCTCTTGTACATCAAGTGGACTTTCTTGGGAAAAATTTTGCTAAGGTTTCTTGACAGTTCTTTTTTTAAATATTTATTTATTTGCTTTAGTTGTACACAATGTGTTTATTTTTATGTGGTGCTGAGGATCGAGCCCGGGCCGCGCATGCGCTAGGCGAGTGCTCTACTGCTGAGCCACAATCCCAGCCCCTCATGACAGTTCTTGATGTATAACACAGGAGGACAAATGCCACAAAAGGACAAGGAACTAGGTCTTGCTCTCCAATAGGAAGAGAGTTGGAGTCTTTTGAGCAGTCTAGTCCGATGGCACCAGGAAATTCTAGCCTGATGCCCCAGAAGTTCTGCCTCCTTGGTTGAACTGAGCACAAGGCAGAAACCACCAGCAATTATTGGAACGTGGGCTTGTGCAGATTTGGGAAGCAGATTTGGGGAACAGAGCATACTTTGGAAGGTACTAAGATAATCCACTCTTGTTCGAGCCTACAATGTCTGTGAACACATCAGTTTTTTACAAGGACACTTTTTTTTAACTAGAAAGTTATAAAATTTCTCATCAGTACCATCAGAGTGAATGTTATTTTACAGAAGAAAGCAATATTTCATGAATATAAATGTAGGACCCACTATATCAGAATCCTTTAAGAAATCATAAATCCTAAAGATAAATTAATAGCCTGCTAATCTAGAAACAAGTATGAAATCAAGTGACTAAAATGAAATAAACTCAAATGTTCTTTCTTGTGATTACCAGCACAAAACAGGCAGCAACCCAACATAGTCATGAGTTTACTGGTAAACAGACTCATAGATCTACTTTACTGTAAATGCAAATATTGGCAATTATTTTGATGACTAGTAGTAAATGAAAGTCAGATCACACTATAAAACAAATGGGCATACTTTTCTACAATATTGCACAAACATGCACACATGTGGACCTCCCCTTTTCTGTTCTGCTGATAGGAAATAATATTTTTTTGCTTTAATATTTTTATTTGTTTTATTAGTTATACATGACAGTAGAATGCATTTATGCACTATGATATACATAGATGGGATATAATTTCTCATGTTTCTAAGTGTACATGTTGCAGAATCATATTGGTCATGTAGTCACATATATACATACAGTAATAATGTCTGTTTCATTCCACTATCTTTCCCATCCCCACTTCCCTCCCTCCCCTCCCTTCACTTTCCTCTACCTAATCTAAGGTAATTTTATTTTTCACTAGTGCCCCCTGCCTTATTGTGAATTAGTATCCACATATTAGAGAAAATATCTGGCCTTTGTTTTATGGGATTGGCTTATTTTGCTTAGCGTGATATTCTCCAACTCCAACCATTTACTAGCAAATGCCATAATTTCGCCCTTCTTTAAAGCTGAGTAATATTCCATTGAGTATAAATACCACATTTTCTTTTATTTTTTAAAAAATATTTATTTATTTGCTCCAGTTGTACACAAATACAATGCATTTACGTGGTGCTGAGGATCGAACCCGGGTCGCGCACATGCCAGGTGAGAGCTCTACCGCTGAGCCACAACCCCAGCCCGACCACATTTTCTTTATCCATTCATCTATTGAGGGATACCTAGGTTGGTTCCATAGTCTAGCTATTGTGGATTGAGCTGCTATAAACATTGATGTGGCTGTGTCACTATAGTATGCTGACTTTAAGTCCTCTGTGTATATTGATATCTTATAATCATAGGACTCAAATGCTGGAATCTCTTCTTCTGGGTTCCCACACCTCGTCTGCACATCTGTTCAACTCCCAGGGCTTTCTTCCTCTCTAAATTGATTCCTGTTTGAAGATGAATCCCAACCAACTTGCAAGCACCCATTAATCTTGAATAAATGAAATGACATAGGGGAAGTGGTTTTTTTTTGTTTTGTTTTGTTTTGTTTTGGTACCGGGGATTGAACTCAGGGGCACTCGACCCCTGGGCCACATCCCCAGCCCTTTTTTGTATTTTATTAGAGACAGGGTCTCACTGAGTTGATAAGTGCCTCGCCATTGCTGAGGCTGGCTTTGAACTTGCGATCCTCCTGCCTCAGCCTCCCAAGTGCTGGGATTACAGGCGTGCGCCACCGCGCCTGGCAGGGGAAGTGTTTTATGTGAGGTCTAGTGAGCCTCTATGTGCTACCTGAATCCTTTTCCTCAGCATCCCATTTCTGTAGATGAAGACATAGAGGCCTAGAGAACACATGGCACGAGGTCCCGGAGTAGCTTCCCTAGGGCTAGAATCCAAGACTTTTGGCCCAAATCCATCATCAAGACATGATAACCTCCAGAATAATTAAATGAAGAAATGATAGATCCTGTTACCCACAGTCTGAAGGCTTGAAGTTTCAGTTCCAACTAGAGATTTTACAATTTCTATTTAAGTTTATAACTTGTCAATAAAGCTTTGACCCACATAAGCTTCTATTATTATTTTTCAGACAATACAAACAGCTTCCAAAACTCATGTCTGCAAAAGGGAAGAACTGAGTGGTTTGTCTCAAACCACCACATCCTGACCATAGTCAGTGTCTGTAACCAGGAGAGAAAATAAACGCACAACATCAAAGAGGTCTCTCCTCCACCTTTAATCTCCCCACCTGAAGATCTTATGAAAGAACAACAAAGTCTTATCTATTACACTATACACCAAATAATCCAAGAAATTCTCTCCGGGAATTCCCATCCCTGTTTTCTACACCCCTGGCTTAGCAATTCGCCACCCCTTTTCCTGTTATTTTAAATACTGACTCATCCCTCCCCAGGAAAGCTGGGTGCCAACATGAACTGTCTTAAGAAATGTGAATCTCTTACTGCTGTCTACAAAACCACACCTTCTCCGCATGTTTTAAAATTTTAGTTCTGTGGGAGTATATCTATGATCCAGATAATAACCAGTTTGGACTAGAATTTCTTCTTCTCACATTAAAAGAATTTCAAGGTTGCTGGCTACAAAACCCCAGATTTCAAGTAACAGGATTAGAGTTGACTGGAGAATAAGAAGTCAGAAAGACATAGGAAAGCAAGAAGAAGTGGTTTCTTTTCTGGGTCCTAGACTTTTGTTTTCCTTTTCAAGTCTTCCAAAAAGAGCAGGACCCTAAACGGGTGACCAGCACGTCCCACCTGACTTGGGAGGGAAGGAAGTGCTTTGAACCCGAGTGCTTCACACCTGAGTGCTTCTGCTGGAGGGTGAGTCCATCGTTACCTAGTAAGAGCTTTAACTGTGTCCCACCCACTCCCTGTTTTCTTCGGCAGGCAGTGAAATATGTCCACAGCAGTAAGCACATGGTCGGATCTGGAGACCCTCCTGGAAATTTCCAGCTGGACATTGATATCTCAGGACTACTCTTCACTCATCACCCCTGTTTCAGCCGAGAGCACGTTTTGGCAGCCAAGCTGGCCCAGTTATATGACCAGTACCTTGCAAGACAGCAGAGAAACAAGGCAAAATTTCTTACGGATAAGGTACATTTGCTCTCCATGCTTATTGTTGTTGGGGCAAATTCTTCTGATGGGCTCAAACAATTTAAAAAAAAACTTACTCTGCCTGGGGCATGCGACGCATTGCTCTGCCTACAGGCAAAAAATGGGTATGGATGGTGTATGTTTAGCAAGTGCAGACTCCGTGGCACACACGCACCTTAAAGTGGCATGGCAAGAAATTATATCAGATGGAAGATGTGTGGCTATTACTTGCCAAAATGATCTCCATTTCTGAGACCACTGGTGACTCAAACATCTGTCTTTAGAGACGTCTCATATTTATATATAGTTGAGGTAGTGTTGCACTAAACAAGCCCGCTGCTCCAACTGACACTCAAAGGAATGGCCACCAGTGGATTTATTTCCAATGTAACACTATCACATGAGATTTTCATGGGTAATTTGATCATAGGCACTTTCAGTCTCATGCCCTGATTTTAAATCGTACTGCCCAAATAAGAGATTAATCTACGATACCTCCTTTTATGGGTCTATAATTTTATGATTTCTTCATATCACAAGACCCACTGTCAGCTTTGAAAGTAAAGTGGTTTCTGAGACACTCACGTAAAAGTAGCATTCCTCATGGGCGGCTTAATTATTGGAGCCATAGAACAAGACCAGACAAACACTATGTCTTATTATTGCAGGTTTTTAAGAATAGGTGGAATGGTTCTCCATCAAAGTTCATTTTGGTGAAAGTCCGGAGACAGCTGGGTACTTGAACATCCTTTCACCAATGCTTGCACCGCTTTGTCCTGGAGAGCTGGGGGGGTCCAGTCACACTGTGTGCAATAGGGATAGAGTTTCTAATCCAAGGCTTGCATCCATATCTTTTTAAGCTCCAAGCTCTAAGAAATGCTGTTCAGACCAGCCTTAATCCAGAAACACCTCAGCAGTCTCTTGATACAAACCAAAAAACCATCAAAGAATATAAGTGTGAAATTCGGTGAGTAAAGTTCATACTTGCAACTATTGCTTTATTTTTTCCTGTTAAATATGTACTTGTTTAATATTTATTTGTCTGGATAGTTTTCCTAATGCACTGAATACATATGAAATTTTGCCAAATGAAATAATGAGATGCATCCATCATACAAACACAAAATTTGAAGTCTAATAATATGAAGGAAGATGTAGGAAAATGGTAACTCTCATTCTCTGCAGATATAAGCAAAAATTTCTACAACCACCACTCTGGTGAGTAGTGCAGCCATAGATTAGTAAAAGACTATTGTAGGAGCCCCTCAGCGGGGACCCAGCAATTCTGCTTCAGATGTGTGCATCCAAGGAGTCACATATGCACGTGCTCATGGTGACATCTGCAAAGATATGCAGAGTATCACTCATAAAGTAAGAAACCTGAAATAAACCAATCCTGCAGGAACACACATTGGTCTACAGTGGACCTCTGTTCTACAGTTAAGATAACTGAATTAGATCTGCACATACTAATGTGGATAAAATGGAAAACAACACTGAATGAAAAAAATCAGGTGTCCGAGGATGCTCACAGTATGCCATGGCTCGCAAAGCCTAAAGAACACCTGCCACCGTACCCGTGTTTTGCAGGCACCCGTGAATACAGTACATCCACGTGGCAGTTTCCTTCTCCCAGGAGGGAAGCACGGGAATGAAATGAAGGGGGTCTTCAAATGTAGCTATAGCATTTCATCTAAAAAAATCTCAAGTCAAGAGACAGTGTGTCAATGGGTGTCATATTATTTATTATCTGCACTTTTGCTGTTTCTTCAAATTATTCATAGTTTTAAAATACAAAAAAGAAAACCCTGATCATTGCCTAACAAGAAAGGAAGGTAGCCGGGCGTGGTGGCGTACGCCTGTAATCCCAGCACTTGGGAGGTTGAGGCAGGAGGATCACAAGTTCAAAGCCAGCCTCAGCAATGGTGAGGCACTTAGCAACTCAGTGAGACCCTGTCTCTAATAAAGTACAAAAAAGGGCTGGGGATGTGGCCCAGTGGCCCAGTGGTCAAGTGCCCCTGAGTTCAATCCCCGGTACCAAAAACAACAACAACAACAACAACAACAAAAACAGGAATGTAGAATATAAAATGCTAACATCATCTAAAGTCACTTTTCCTGGGGAAAATCCTGGTTAGCAGGGTTTTGTTTTGTTTTGTTTTCTTTTGTTTTTGCCAATTCTCTGTACTGATGCTATTATGTGTTTGTATTTTATTTTTAAAGGAATATTGCATGTGACATTCTGCAGCTTGCTTTTTATGTGCGATGCATCTTAGAACTTTCCCTCTTATGATATGTCTAAAGTCTCTATTGTTCAGAGGTGGGCAGGCGTGGATTAACATGGTTTATGCAATCCCAAATTGGCAGCCATTATTCCTATTTCTTATTATTTAAATTGCACTATAATGAAAATTCCTCTGTCTGGGTATTTGTGTGTGAGTATTTCCACAGAATAAATTCTTAAAGTAGGAAATAATAAATCAAGGAGTTCCAGTGTATCTTTTGCTTTTTGTGATCTAGCCATGAGCTAGAAATTGTTCCAGCAAAGCAGAAATTAATTGTTTGTATACTATAATTGGAGAACATAAAGGGTGTGTTTAAAAATGAAAATTTTTTGTCTGTTTTTGCAGTGCTAGGGATGGAAGCCCTCAGGGCCTCACACATGTTAGGCAAATGCTCTTCCACTGTGCTACATCCCCAGCCTGAAAAGTGAAAATTAATTTTTTTATATTAAAAGGAAAACATTGCAGCCTCAACATGAGAATAATTTTTGGTTTAGCACAAATTGGGTAAGAAAAAAAGTGACATCCAGTTGTTCTTAAACCAATCATTATTTATATGAAATCATGTTTATTCATTGCTATTTAAAAACGAACAGACCTGTGTTAGGCAAAGCCTGGTGGACTCACTGATCGCAAACCCTGTGCTATAGTTCTGCCTCCCCTGGAGATGAAAACCTCTGAGGGTTAGCGTTTATGACCCAGAGAGAGAGGGCTTTCAGGCCTTTGCTGACTTTTCATTCAATGGTAAAACAAATTCTATGCAGATGATCTGTCCCTGGATGTGTCTGTTAGTGGGTTCGTTTCCTTAAGCCCCTGCTATCTGCTGATCAGCAGCCCCCAGAGCTCCCCACCCAAGCACCGGCTGAGCCCTCTGTTGGTCCAGCACCTCTTTAGTTTTGTATTTTATTTTTCATAGCAGCATCATGACCGTGGTTCTTATTCTCCAAACTGAAACCAGGATATTCAAGGAAGGATGCTCACGTACTACAGGGAAAACACTTTAAGTCTCTCTACTGAGACTTTACCTGAGATGTGCACACTCTTGAACAAATTAGATTTCCATAACCCCAGGTGCCCATCCAGCTACCACTTTGTATCAGCACTTTCCTGCGGGGCCAGACTTCTGGAAAGCATTGATTATCTGCACTGTCTGCCCCTCTCCTCTCTAACCAAGCCTCTCCACTCCTGTGCCCCACAGCCATTAGGTCATCTGTAGCCCTCTCGGCTCTCGGGCACTGACGCCGTCCCGGTACATTGTCCATTAAGGCGTTCTCTTCCCTCTCCTGATGTCCTGTCCCTCTCAGCCAGCTACCTTCTCTCCATCTTTTGCCTAATCTTCCTTTTCTGAACACCCGAGCATAGGTGTTCAGAGTTCCTCAAGTGTGTTTGTTTTCCTTTTAACCTTTTAAAAATCTACATTCTCTCCTAGATGAATCCAGTTTAAGTCAATCCAAAAATATATGGGACATTTCATGGTGGTGGTTTTCAAACCCACATAGATGCCAATGGTTCCCAAACCCTGTCTCTGAGCTGGGCACCCTTCCACACTCCAGACCATCCGTATCAGGTTGCCGAAAACCGATCCCTGCCTCCCTGCCCGAGCTGTGTTCCCCTCTTCCTCCGCAGCACTGGCCACCATTTTTTATTAAATATTTTCTGGGGATTCTTTGCTCCCTTAGCTCATGTGTCAAATTTTTCTCACTGAGTTCTTTTTAGTGTTTCTCAGAAACTATTGTGATAGGAACTAAAAAAAAGGAGGTAGAAAAATATTCTTAAATATGTTTTTTGAACCTATCAGAAATCCTGAGTGGGTCCTATAACTTGGTAAAGTCATTTTATGTTGCAATTGTGAAAAATAAGACAGAGGAGGTAGCAGCTGAAGTCCAAAGAGGGGAAACGGCGACCTGGTAAGGATGATTAACATTTGTGCACCACGTTCCGGGGCTCAGGCTGGGTTCTGAGCACAGGGTGCAGGAACTCTTCTACTCCTCCGAAGCCCCGCGAGGTAGGCTCTGTTAGGGCGCCTGTTTCACAGACGGACATGGAGAAGCCAAGCAGCTTGTCCAAGGTCAGCTAGTCAAGGACAAAGCCAGCACTCAGGCCTGTGTGGTCTGCTTCAACAGCTGCACCCTCCCCACTGTGCCTGACAGTCCTCAAGGAGTGTGTTCTTCTACTTTGTCACTGTTCTGCTTTTCTTGGGACTTCAGAGAGTCCTGATCTTGGCTACCCAACCACTAGCTGGCATCATCTTCTGCCATCTTCCTTTTCTGCTGCCTCCAGTTGGACCATTGGAAACCCAGGCCTGAGCCATGACAAGACTTGAGCTTCCAGACTCAGGCCTCCCTCAGGTCTGCAACACTCCCTCCTCGTGACAGTCCCTCAGGCAAACTCACATCCTGTCATCATCGTTTATGTGTGTGTGTGTGCCTCCTGAGCTGAACTATAAACTCTCTAGGGACAGAGACATCTCTCTCCAAGACACTTCTGGGTACCCTGGAATGATACCTGGCATTTGTTCCAAAAATTAAATACTTGTCTCATTAATTAACTCACTCATTAATGGCATAGTATGGTTCATTTTGGATCTGGATCTGGCTATATCATTCATAAAGAGGAATTAAAACAAGGTATTAAATACTTCACATACAGTTTAAAATGGAAATAAAGATGAAAGCATTTTCAAATGATGCCTCTTTAGGTCAAGCCAAAAATACGGGCCATTTCATTAGCACAGAAATTTCTCCAAGGCATGCAATAACATTACTTCATCTGCTCAGTGGGGAACCCGTGATCTCTTATGACAGAAAGCCTTTAGTGTTTTGCTGTTAACTTCAATAGCCACATTCTTTGCAGTGTTTACAAAAATTTAGTCCCTGAGAACTGCCTTTACTGCTGGGTCCCTTATTTTTATAACCACAGTGGAGATTGTTAGTTTAAGGGTGCATAGTTGTGATTAAAAAAAGAAATTTAAAGGTGATTTAGTTTAATTGAAGTCAGATTCACCTAGAGAGAACAAAATCAAATAAACCTCTCAAAAACAGACCAGCAACCTGTTGCCTTCAAATTCACATCAGTATTTGGTTTTCTAGCACTGTCTAAAAATTTTGTAGCTATCTAATTGAATATACCACCTTCACTGTAGCATTATTAATTTCACTTTTGCTTGCAAACACATCTAAATAATTCTAATATACATTCACATATTATCATATCTCATAGGCAAACAAGAAAACTACGTGATGCCGAGCAAGAGAAAGACAGAAACCTGCTGAAGACCCTCATAAAAGTCTGGAAAGAGATGAAATCCCTTCGAGAGTTCCAGAGGTTTACAAATACACCCTTGAAGCTTGTTTTGAGAAAGTAGGTTTTCTTTTTATATTATTATTATTATTATTATTATATTGGGCTATGTCATACATCAAGAAAAATGTGTAAGATAGATACGGTTTGAAAATTACAAATGGGGCTGGGGTTGTGGCTCAGTGGTAGAGCGCTTGCCTAGGCACTGGGTTTGATCCCTGGGACCACATAAAAATAAATAAAATAAAGGTATTGTGTCCATCTACAACTAAATTTTTTTTTTTTTTTAATGACAGGACTGGGGATATAGCTCAGTTGGTAGAGTGCATGCTCGAAGTGCACAAGGCCCTGGGTTCAATCCCCAGCACCACCAAAAAAAGAAAGAAAGAAAGAAAAAAAATGACAAATGGATAGCCTTGTAACCACTCTCCAAGCCAAGAAAGGAAATACTGTAGGCACCAGGGCAGCCCGAGGTTCCTTTCTGCACCAGCATCTCCTCTACCCTGGAAGTAATAACAATCAGAACTTCTGTGATCCTGTCTCCTCACTTATATAGTTTTGTAATCACAATATGTACTTTAACATTGCTGTGTTTGACCTACAGAAGTCAAAGTGCATTGTGTACAGTCTTTAGTACACACATGCTTCTTTTCCTCAATGTTATCTGATGTTCATCTACTTGAGAGTACATAGCTGCAGTTCATTCTCTTTGCTTTTTAAAATTTCATTACGGGAACACACCAAAATTTGTCCAGTTTATTGGCATTAGAGCTGGTTCTGCATTTCAACTATTTATAGACACTACTTCTGTAGACACTTTTGGATTGTTCCTCAGGATAAATATGCCCAAGATTTCTAGAAATATACCTGAAAGTAGAAATGGTGAGTCTGAGCAGAAATCATGGGTGCTTCTTTTAGATACCTGATCCCCAAAAGAGCACCTACTGTTTCTTCTCAGGTTAGCCATCTGTCTGCTCAGTTAATTGGCTAATGAAAAATTCAGATATTCTGTCCCACAAAAACCACAGATGTCTCCCAGAAGTTCCAGTGTTTTTGCTTCCCAATTACATCTCCTAGGCTACCCCTCCTACACAAAAGCAATACATAAGTCTTTGCCAGTTTATTCTCTCCTTCCCTCGCCTTCTTCCTGGTTCCTTTGTTTCTTCATTCTTTCATTTTCTCCTTCCCTCCTTCCCTTTCTTCGTAAGTATGTCTTTAGGAAATTTACCCATAAGTAACTATAGCCAAATTACTTTGGATTACCCATTTTTTCACATTCTTGATTTGTCTATCACCTTATGACAAAGCATGATTTCTCCTGCCAAACAATAATTGAAATCTCAACTAGTTTATTCATGCCTCTGACTCAATGAGCAAAGGGAATGGCTCTCTATATATCAGAGATGGGTCATAATTGGGGGGGGGGCAAATTTTCCCAAGAAAATGTCAGGTACCCCTGCATATCTCAAGGGATTTTTTTTTTTTTTTTTTTTTTTTTTTTTTTGTAGTTAACATAGAAACTTGTAAGAGTTTGTGCCTTTGGGGCACTGCTCCCTGCCAAACCACTAGGCCACGTGAGCCTAGATATTCATCAGCTTTAGACACTTGACTAAGTTTATCTAAAATATAGGGAGGAGATCTCCACATCTTCAGAGATGAGGAGAGTTAATAAAATCACGGCAATGAAACTTCTACATTGTGGGTTGAGGACTGACAGGCACTGTGTCAGCAGCCCACTCATAGAAAGTCCAGAATAAGCACTTTCTGCAATTATTATTTACTCTCTTGCTTACTTCTAACCCAGAGGGGCATTGCTGCTGAGAGGTCATAAGACTGGGCTCAGACTCCAGCTCTACCACTCACCAACTGTGTGTTCTTGGGCAAATGACTTGACTTCTCTGCTGCAGTCACCTATGTAGGGGATGACAGTCTTTCTCATAGGGTCATGGTAATACATATACAACACTTTTAGAGGAGGAACCCGCTCATAGCAAGCCCAGAATAAGCACTTTCTGCAATTATTATTTACTCTCTTGCTTACTTCTAAGAAATAACCAAGGTACTGTAAATTAACTTAAAGGGAAAAAGTTGATCCAAAAGCTGATGAAGAGGCATATGAAGCAGAAATTCAAACTGAAATAAATGAACTGTTGGAAGAGCACAGGGAAGAGTACGAGCAGAAGATGGAAGAGTACAGGACCTCACACCAGCAGTGGAAAGCCTGGCGGAGAGCCCAGGTTGGTGAATGGCGCTAGGCCTGGCACAGGGCTGGTGGGGAGGATGCAGGAGGGTGGCCCCCGCGACAGCAGGAGGGAGACTGACTGGTAGACTGGAGTCTCCGGCTGGCTCCACTGTGATTGACTGGTTAATGCTTTGTTTTAAAAACCCACCTGGACCAGGCGCGGTGGCACACACCTGTAATACCAGCACTTGGGAGGCTGAGGCAGGAGGATCGCGAGTTCAAAGCCAGCCTCAGCAATGGCGAGGCACTTAGCAACTCGGGAAGACCCTGTCTCTAATAAAATACAAAAAAAGGGCTGGGGATGTGGCTTGGTGGTTGAGTGCCCCTGAGTTCAATCCCCGGTATCAAAAAAAAAATAAAAACACCCGGCTAGCCAGGTGCGGTGGCGCACGCCTGTAATCCCAGCACTTTGGGAGGCTGAGGCAGGAGGATCGCGAGTTCAAAGCCAGCCTCAGCAATTGGCGAGGCACTTAGCAACTCAGTGAGACCCTGTCTCTAATAAAAACACAAAAAAGGGCTGGGGATGTGGCCCAGTGGTCGAGTGCCCCTGAGTTCAATCCCCGGTACCACAAAAAAAAAAAAAAAAAAAAACAAAAAACACCCGGCTAGCTGACACCAGAGAGAGCCAGCCTTGTCCAGAGCTCAGTGGGAGCACTCCTTTATTTGCGTGAACAAACAAGTAAGTAATAACACAGTAATGGCTAACGTGTGGAGCACGAGGCTAGGGATCCTACCGGTATTATCCTATCGAATGTATAGCACTTCTGTTTCCCTCAGAAAACTATGTAAGTGCACAGGACCTAGCAAAACTGAATCCAGGGGCAACAAGGAAGAGATGAGGGTGACCAGCAATGTCCGCTACTCTCCTTAATTTAATTTTGATCCAAATTGCTGGCCTGGACAGCCAGTGTCCGTGAGCACACCGAGAGCTGCAGCTCCTAAGCTCTTTGCAGGCACCAGGCAGCGCACACCTGGCAGGCACCATCTCCTGTCAGCATCTTGCGAGGAGCTTGCAACCCTTGCCCCGACTTGGGTGAGAGGACTGAGGCCCAGAGAGGGCAAGTGGCCAGTAGTTGGAGCCATGGGCCCGTGTGCCTGCAGCTCTGTCTAGCGCTCTTACAGGAAATCTCCAAACCCCTGTTTGACGTCAGGCTGCCTCTTACCCTCCAGAGGGCCAAGAAGAAGAAAAAGAAAGAGGCAGCGGAAGAACACCCCGAGGAGGAGACAGAGGAGCCCCCTCCGGGGGAGGAGCCCGTGAAGCCGGTCCCCCCAGAGCCCACTGACCCTGGAGACCTAGAGCGGAGGGTGAGGGAGCGAGCAGCCCACAGCAGGAGGCGGCCTGGGGAGCCCTTGCTACTGCCCGAGCTGAGCCTGGCGGGGAGCGTGACGCCCAACGAGCAGTGTCCCAGGTGAGCAGATGCGGTGACCACAGATGAGGTTGACCCCAGCTCCCACTCAGGTGTGTGCGTGCAGGTGCGTGCACACACACAAACGCGCCCCCTGTGTGAAGTATCCATCTATTGAACTCCATGATCGGGAGGCCCGCTACCCTCTGTGAATGCACATTAGATCGAGCCTGCTCACGTTTGGTGATTCTGCAGGATTCAGCCACCTCTGCATCCGCACCAACATGCAGGGGACTTGCACAGAGCTGCCTGTAGGAGGTGTGGCAGCTGCCAATCTGAGCCTGCTCTCCACAGGGGCTGTCTGCGGGGCTTTGGGGTGGACTGGCCTACCTGTAACCTCCAGACACCTTTCAGTTCACTGTTAGCATCTCCCTTCTCTCTGGTGCAGATACTGAACCTCTCTTTGCCCCTTGATTTTGCCTACACCAGAGACCAGAGGTTTACCAGAGCTTCTGTCTTTGAAGGCCTTGTAGAGCCTCCCAAATCGAGTTACAGGTGTGCCCTAAGGCTAGTATTTAAGTCAAGCTATCTGAAGCAGACCCTCTCAGTTTGATAAAAATACATTTCTAAGCCAAGGTGGTGCATGCCTATAATTCCAGCAGCTTGGGAGGCTGAGGCAGGAGGATCGGGAGTTCAAAGCCAGCCTCAACAACTTAGTGAGTCCCTAAGCAACTTAGCAAGGCCCTATCTCTAAACACAATATAACAAAAGGGCTGGGGATATGGCTCAGTGGTTAAGTGCCCCTGGGTTCATTTTTATGTAATACCTAAGAGAAACATCTCTTTCTGTAGGTTTATATGTGTAATAAATCCATAAACATACATTACATGTCTTTTTTAGAAATTATAAATATTTTTAGATTCCCTGTTTATTTTACTTCCTACACTTTATTGCCACGGTTCTCCTAAGTGTGGCCTCAGTATCAGCAGCTTAACATCTCTTGAGAACTCATTAGAAAGCAGAGGCTCAGATTCTACCTGAGACCTGTGGAGCCTGAAACTGTGGGTGGGGACAGAGAGCCAGGTTTTCACAAGGCCTTCAGGTGATTCTGATGCATATTACAGCATATCATAATTGATTAAAGGGGATCTGTTAAAGTCACCGAAACCCCTAGACCCCAAGCTTCAATCTCCAATAACTGCAAGACCTACCTTGATTGTGGGGAATATCTTAGACAGGTATCTTTAGCATACCAACATGAAAAGTGAGAATTTGAGCTGGGCGAGTCAGCCTCCAAGTTCACTAGGATGTGGGATGCCACCTTAGAATGCCATTTTAAGATTTCCTGTGGCCTCCATGATTTCAAACTTCTCTTAATATGCTAATAATTGGGAGTTGGGGTTACAGGGGATTGAACTCAGGGACACTTGACCACTGAGCCACATCCCCAGCCCTATTTTGTATTTTATTTAGAGACAGGGTCTCACTAAGTTGCTTAGCACCTCGTTTTTGCTGAGGCTGGACTTTGAACTTGAGATCCTCCTGTCTCAGCTTTCTGAGCTGCTGGGATTATAGGTATGCACCACTGCTCCTGGCTACTAATAATTTTTTAATTGTAATGTCTTGTGCATTTTTGTGTGTGCTTTCAACCTTACATATCAGATACATAAATAAACTGTTACCATAGTGAATCGGCTATTTTCAAAACACACATACCACATCATGTCATTTTGCCATGGACATTCGAAAATTTCTTAAAGGGAAAATTGAGGCTGGATTAGGTAATATTCTTGACTGAGAATGAATACCTCAGTCCTAATAAGTTTCTGAAGTTTCACTGGGATTTGGGACTATAACCCAGGTACCTCCAAGCCAATGACCAGAATCACCCCTTCATTAGACCATCAAGTAAGAGAAACCATGATAGAAGGGGGGTGTTTTGCTCTGCCTGTTGCATTAGGTCCCTGGGAACAACAGTTCTGATGAAGTCCAAGTCTGTGGGTGTCTTAAATTTTTCTTGCAATTTGGTGTTAAATGTCCTTTACAGGCTGAAGTCGCTTGAGCAATTTTGTGTCTGGGATAGGTCTAAATTGTAGAGATGTAAAAGTTAAAACTACCACCAAATTTAACGAGTACAAAATTTCTATTGGAGATGATGAAGAAGTTCTGAAGACAGGTGGTGGTGACAGCCGCGGAACATTCTGAAGATGTGCTTTTTAGTGCCTAATCATGGCTTCTCCATAAGTTCCATGTCCCGACAGTTTGTTCTAGTAAGCGCTGCAGGACAGGTGGCGGTTTGGGCTCAGTGGGAGCTAATATGCCGATGGAGTTGCCCCAGTGTATGTTCAGCGTCCATTCATCCCACACTTCAGTGTTCCTTGGTAAACTAATACTAACCCCAGCTGCTGTGAATGGTCTTATTTGCAGGGTGGAGGTCTTGCGGAGAGAAGACGTGAGGAGGCGCTCTGTGTACTTGAAGGTGCTCTTCAACAACAAGGAGGTGTCCAGGACAGTCAGTCGGCAGCTTGGTGCAGACTTCCGAGTTCACTTTGGGCAGATTTTTAACTTACAGATATTCAACTGGCCAGAGAGTTTAATTCTTCAGGTACACATTTCAATTATAGTCACTGGCCCGAGGGTGGTATGGCCACCCAAGGTGTGGGTGGTTCTAAATCATCTGTTGGCTCTGCAGATATCTTGATAGATTCTTAAGAGAAACAGGTCACCCTCTTAATTTTAAAGTTTCTTTGCTTAAAGTCTCAGTGAAAAGAAATCTGTTACCCTACACAGCTCCTGAAGAGACTGGCAGAGTCATTGGTGGGCGGCTGAAAGAGCATGGAGGGCCAGTTCATTCGTTGAAGAACTACTTCAAAATCCCTGTCAACAGGACCCTAGCATAACGCAACAGAGAGACCAATGACGCCACCATCACAGGTGGCAGGTGATGAGCCTGGGGTACAGGTGCTAGATTCCCCCAAATTAATAAATCTCCCCACCAGCCTGAATCCCACCATCAGCAACATATTTGGTTTTGTCTGGTTTAGTTTCCCAGGGCTGGCCTAGCTAAGTACCACAAACTTGACGGCCTAACACAACAGAAATGCATTTGTTCCCAGTGCTGGAGGCCCAAAGTCTGAAGTCAAGGTATCAGTAGGGGCCACGCTTCCTTCAAGAGCTCTGGAGGAGAACCCTTTCCTGCCTCTTCAGCTTCCGGCAGCTCTCAGAGCTCTGATTCACGGTCATGCTCCAGTCTCCACCTTTACCTCCACATGACCTTCTTGAGGTCTCTGTGGATCCCTTTTATCTCTTATAAGGACCCTCTCACTGGATTTAGGGCCCACCCTAGTCGCATCATGATCCTTAACTAACTACGCCTGCAGAGTCCCCATTTCTAAATTAGGTCACATTCTGAGGATCTGGGCAGCTGTCAATCTTAGAGGATGCACGGTGCCCAAAGGCAGTTGTTCTTTTGTGAGTTCTCAGGATGTTAGTGGATTTCTCTCATGATTCTAACAGGTTTGTTAACTAGGGTTGCAGATAAGCAGCATGCGTGCCCATGTTTCCTAGCTACTTCCCAGGCAGATGTCACAAGTCCTCAGCCATCACACAGGCAGAAATTTTTCAGTCCCACCCACCACCATGGCCAGAAGTGACAATCAGCTGCAGCCTTTTCCACCCTGAGCCTGGATCTAACTTTAGAATCCTCTCAACGAGTACTCCTCCTGGTAGCCACTGCCTATTGATTGGGATTGATTTTAAGTTGGCCAATACCATTAGAAATGTATAAAGATTATAATTTATGCCTCTTTACCAAGTAGAAAATAGCTGCTGCCCTGTGCCCCCAAGTACCACCTTGATCACATAGACCCTGCTTTTAAGATCCCCAGACCTTCCCACAATTCATCAGTAAACGGGGTGGTCAACCAAGGCTACTGCCCCTAGGACCTGTTCCCAAGCTATGCAGACAGCACTTCTAACTGTTGAGGGCTTTGCCCTGTGTGCTGATACCGACCTCAGTAGTTAACAACCTTCTAAAACTGGAAGAAGTTTGAGACAGCCAAGATAGAGGTTCTTGTGACCGTGGGAAGGAAGCACAGAGGAGGGGTGCCAAGAAGCAGGACGGGGGCCCTTCAAGGAAGAGCACGGGGTAACCTAGGCTGACCACCTTGGCCTGGGATTCTTCCAGAGCCTGGCAGTTTTGTTCTACACCTTTGCATCCAGGACCTGGGGTGGGGGCAGCAGAGATGGTCCTCATTTACAAAGCACTGATCGTCAAGATCCAAGCCAGATAGGTTCCTTGATATTATTATTATCAATGCAGTTATTGATGACCACATTGATACCTGCACAACTGAAAGAATGTTCTTGAAATTTTAGAATATGGCATAGTCCGGTCACTCATATGATCCTTCAGAATGCCCCTAATTTTTTTTTAAGTCTTTGCATTCTGGAACTTGAAAATAATAGAATCTATTTTAATAGAACTTACTAATTTAAATTTCATAGACACGAGAGAAGAAACAGGTACATTTTTCAAAGTAAAGGATGGTATTAGCAGTGGGATCAACATTGGAGGTTTGGTGAAAACCTGAGATTTCCTTAACCCTAAAAATTCCCTCTCTGCATACCATCTGTAGGAAAACTATCTCTTTATAAATTTCCACTTCTTCCTGTAATTTACAACTCTGAACAAATGCAGGGCATAAAACAGGTGATTTTGTCTTCAGATGGGAGTGGGGAGCCCCCGCAGTCTGCACTGGGAAGGTGAGTCAGGTGATCGCCAGCTGAGTGACCACTGGAGCTCTGTTGGAGAATCGAGAGCCATTGAGAACAGGGTACACAGGGCCCTGGCCCAAGGAGCATCAGTCCAGTGGGGAAGGACAGAGGAACAGCACTGGCTGGCGTGCAGATGTGAAGGGCCACTGGAGGGAACAGTGTGGACTGTGGTGTTTGATTTCATGCACAGTTTAACCACAGGCCCAGTGCTTGCTAGCCAGGCTTGAGATAAGAATGCCAAGGCAGTCCTGAAGTACATGAATCCAAAGAAGCCAAGAGCAGGTGGGAAGGACCCAACCACAGAGATGGGAGGAAGGGAGCTATTAAAGCAGCCTTCAATGGTGGGACCCAGGGCTTGGTGACAGTTTGGCTTGAGGGAATAAAAGGCCCCAAGAGATGGCTGAGACCAGACTTCCAGGGCAGGGGAGTTTGAGCCAGGCCAACATCATTCCAGAAAGGTCTTGAAACTCTCAGCTTCCAAAATAAATGCCTTACCTTTTGCAAAGGAAATTTGCCTTAGAAGTGTAAAAGCTTTGTGATGATTGCCTTGGTTTCTTTGTTTATCATTTATGTTCTCAGTCTCAGCTTAAAAAAACACTAACAACTGTTATGTAATAGTGCTGGGCAGGTTGCACATTTTTTAAGCATTATTGTTTTCCCACAGGAATCAATCCTGTTGAGCTTTTACTTTCCAGCGCGTAGACTGAGATGGGGAGTTGAGGATCGTAAACTCCTCCCAGGGCCAGTCCTGATTTCTCTGGCTCATCTTTGGAACGGCACCATCACAGCAGGGAAAACAGTAATATTTGGACAAGGTCCTTGTTTACCTTGTCTCACTCACTTTTGTGATTGTTTTTGGTCCTCTGAGAACAGAAGTCCAAAGAAGATTATTTTTCATATTCATCTTACTTTACGCTTTTAATTGGTGACAGCAAATCAGACTGTTGCAAGTCGTCCCCGGGAGCTGAGACAAGTAGATCCAGGAGGCCCCGCAGTGTTCAGAGTGGAGTCAGGTGGCCAGGAGCAGGTGGGAAGGGCAGGTGGCTGCCTAGGACAGGTTACCAGGGGCAGGTTAAAGACGGCTGTGGTCATCTATTGTAAAAGGCAGGAGTAGACACAGACCAGGGGCAGCTGGGGAAAGTGTCTAGGAAACAACACTTATGACAGTACTGCAGGGCCTGGTCGCTTAAACATGCCATTTCATGTTACACTGGAGAAAATTGTGAGTTTCAGAGATCTTGAGTCACGTGGCCGAGTTGAATTCAAATCCAGGCCAGTTAGGGGCTAAACTTTATCCTCATTTCACCTAATTAACAATAACAGTAAAGAAGAGCAAAGTCCAATCAATTCTTCTGGAATTGAATACTGCGAAGGAGCCTTGGAAGGCCATCTCAGGCACCCCATGTATTGAACTGTGTTGATATTTAATAAGGTGACAGTCACAGAACAATGACAACAGTCCAGGCACCATTTTAAACCCTTTTCACCTAAACTCCTTGAACCATTACAGCAATCTAATGGTAGCTGTATTGCTGCTCCCATCATACAAATGGAGAAGTTAACTCAGGGAGAAGTTAAATAACCGACCTGAGATCACGCAGCCGGAAAGGGGCCAGGCCAGGCCCGTTCTCCTAACCACCTGACCAGGCCACACCTGTGGTTAGGACACGCAGTCCAGCAAGTGTTTGCTGAGCAGAGTAACCTGCAGGTCACTGTGGGAAACAGAAGGATGAACTAGATGTAATCCCAAATGTAGGTGGCAGTGGGGAAATGACACCAGGGCTTGGTGGCTGGGATTCTGTGGACTGGGAGGAGAGAAAATGAAGATGCCCTGAGGAGGACTCTCTCCCAGAGGCTCTGCAGAAAGGCAGAGGAGGGAAATGGAAGAGGAATTGGGGCTGGCTTCAGGGTGTGGTTGATTTGAGCTTGGTTACCAGCTGTGAGGAGAGCGGCCTGCACAGATTGATGGCTTTGGAAATAAGAAGGAAAGTTGAGGGGAGGTGGGAGCCAGCGCCACAGAGTGCTGGGAGAAGTGGGACTCTGGAAGGTCCCTGGAGGAAGGAGTGTTGACACAGAATGGAGGACAGGGCCATGAAGGGGGAGCATGTCACATGTCCTCAAGCTTTCCTCAGTGGAGGAAAAGGGTCTGAGGGCACAAAGGAAGGGGAGGCTGGTTCGATGCTGAGCTGAAACAGGGGCATTCCCCGGGAGATGACTAACCTCAGCGAACTTCATCCAGGACAGCTTGCAAAGCAGCCGTTCGTACCAGATCCAACATGACCACGTGCAAGAGATGAAACTGTCTTTTTAATCAGGGAAATATGACTAAAACCATGCAATACAACTTTATTTCTGGATGGAATTTTTGTTGTTTTGTTTTGCTTTGCAGTGCTAGGAATCAAACCCAAGGCCTCAGACAGGCTAGGCAAGTGCTCTACCACCAAGCACATTTGCAGCCCTGGAACCCGCATTTTTAGATCTATCTTAGATTGATTTCCAAGTTCCTCTTAGCATACATTTCTGAATCATACTAGTAGTTAAATTTGTACCAGATTCTTCAGTTAAAGCAAACACTATTCCAAAGCAGGAAAAGTAATAATAATTCCATAAATGGCCTCAATTTTGCTTTCACTGCGGAAGTTTTAAACAGTTAAATGTAGATCAAGTTAGATTTCCTGGCTTGTTACTGAGTTAATGTTCCATCTTCAAACACACCCCATTTGCTCATTTGCTCAAGTGGTTGAGTCTAGTTGGGGGACATTTTTTGATTCTCCTAACTGGTGGAGAATCTAGCATAAGGCATCACTGGTGGGTAAAAGCACTAACCAGAACGTCTGCTACCTTCAAAGAGTAGGGTGAAAAGTTTGCGAAAACCTTGAATGTTTTTCAGCTTTGTTAGATGGAATCCAGTTTTTCTTACTGGAAAGTAGGCAATTACCTTGTGAGTAGAAATCCCAGTGGCCACATCTTCCATTCCCTTGGAGAACGTAGTCGCCCCTGCCATACGGACCCGGCTGCAAGAGTCCCCCTCAGTTCCTCTCTGACACTGGATGAGAATATGGTCCTCGAAACTGATAACAAGGACTCGCGCACTCATGTCCACCAGAAATGCCCTTGATGTGGCCAGTGTTTCATCACTAAGCATAATGACCAGCACACCCAGGAGGAATAAATGCCAAAACAAACCCAGAAGCATCTCTTGAGGTCTTTCTACCATAATATATTTAGTGAATGCTTAAATTCTAGCAGGGGTATATTTGCAGACCACCAGAGTCATCTAGTAAACAGATACTTGGTAATTCTGTTACAGGAGAGTAATAGAACTAGAACTGTTGGGTCTGTTATCTTATTTAATCTGCACTGTAAACCAGACACACCTAAAGCTCCTAGTGGGCTTTATATAAAAGGATGTCCCAATAAGTTAAAATTCTGGCTAGTTAAAAAAGCTAAGCATGTTTTTAAAGGAAAGAAAACACACCATTTTCTCATGCTGAAACTTCATGCAATGAATGTGTATTTAACAGGTCAAACCCGAGTCTCCCATGCAATAAGTAATTGCTGACCATGTGTTTGTGAAGATGTGAGAGTCAGAACTGCAGGCTCTTAAGAGGCATTGGGACAGGCAATAATGACACTCCTTTTCCCCTCAGAGCTCTAAATCCATGGAAATGGGAAGAAAAAGTGCACTCGGAAATTAATAGAGGCTTGAGGAACTCATCAGTCATTTGCAATGTATGGAATACCTTTTGGCCCTGATTCAAATAAAATATATAGGTTTTCAAGAAAATTTGAACCTTAATAATTGATGTTACTAGTGAATTACTGTGATAAGAGTATTGTAATCATGCCTTATTTGATATCTTCCCCCCCCCCCTTTTTCAGTACAGGGAATTGAACCCAGGGCCTCATGCATGCTAGGAAAGCATCCACCACTGACTGAGCTGCATCCCAAGCTCTTTTTAAATTTTATTTTGAGAAAGGGTCTTGTTAAGTTGCTCAGGTTGGTCATTCTCCTGTCTCAGTCTCTCAAGTAGCTGGGATTACAGGCATGTGCCACAGTTCCCAACAATATCCTTATCTTTTAAAGATGCTTATTGAAATATTGATAGATGAAATGATGTTTAGGTTCAAGATATTGAAGGAAAGGAAGTGGTTGGAGGGTATAAATCAAATAAGATTGACCCTAAATTAGTGATAGTCAAAGCAAGGTAATAGGGTCCTGGTGTATTATTATTGTTGTATTATATATGCTTGATATTTCCCATTATAATTCTAATACAGCTATAAATATTATTTTTTTTACTGATGAACCTGAATCTAGAGAGCATGGTTTACATGTGCCATCTATAGGCTCTCAATGGAGCCCCTGGGCTAGGTAGACGTTGGCATCCCACCACAGGAAAGCCGTGAGCATCACAGGTCTCCTGGTAGACCCAGCCTGTTTGGATAACTCACAATGACAGGAAATCTGATGTCTTGAGTTCAGTTCCTATGCAAATTTTGCACTTTTCTCCACTAGTCCCACCAAGCTCAGTCAGCCATCTTGCAAATGCGAGCTAGCAGATCCCAGGAGATGAGGCCAGGATGGTAGTCAGGCACAAAGTCATCCTCACTCTGGGAAAAGACTTCAGATCACATGCTCTGTGAGGGAGGGTGGGCAGGGAGGATCCATGGTGATATCCTTGTACCTTCAAGTGACGATTAGAAAATACAATGGGGAGGAAGGGTAAGGGAGGGGGCAAAAGGTTGAAAAAAAAAAAGATGGTAGAATGAGATGGATATCATTACCCTAAGTGCATATATGAAGTCACGAATGGTGTGAATATACTTTGCATACAACCAGAGATTTGTAAAAAAGTGCTCTATATGTGTAATATGAAATGTAATGCATTCTGCTGTCATTTATAACATCTTAGAATAAAAAATAATTTAAAAAAAAATACAGATTAGGGCTGGGGTTGTGGCTCAGCAGCAGAGCGCTAGCCTAGCACGTGCACGGCCCAGCTTCGATCCTCAGCACCACATAAAAACGCATTGTGTACAACTAAAAGCAAATAAATAAAAATTTAAAAAAAAAAAGAGAGAATACAGATTAGAGGGAGACTTTATTATATAAGAAGGAAAATATGAAGATTAATTAGTAGAAATAAAAGCAGTAAAATTAGCATGTTCAGAAAAACAGGGACCAGTCAGGAGACCTCATGGAGAAAAAGAGTAAAACACAGGACAGAAACCATCAGAACTGTGGAATACTTTGTCATCTTGCCACAAAAGCAAGATGAGCCAAGAATACAGGGGAAACTGGACCAAATGGAGTGGTGGGTCCAACTGAGGCTGGATTATATCTTCTTAATCTGTGGTTGCCTTGGCAATGGGCCCTTCCCCTCAAGGCAATGGCATGATAAGAGACACATCACAATAATGAGCCTCAGAGCTACAGATGATCTAGTTGGCTTTGTCTTGGGGGAAGGACTGAGAAGGAGCTGGGTTGGGCTACAGAGCTAACCAATAGGATGACCTCTGAAAGGGTGGAATTTGAGAGATTTACCAAATATCAGGTTTAAATGTGACACTCTTGAGGCTTCTGGGCACAAGGCTTCTCCTACTGACTTAGAGGTTGGTGCAGATAATATAAAACATCTAGTGGTGTGTCCTTTCTGTCACACCCATGCCACCTGATATCATTACTCTCTGAAGGTTGCCTGAATCAGGAAAAAGAAGAAGCCCATTCTCCAAGTAATTTGTGTGTTAATTTAGAATAGTGACAACCATAGTAGCCTGTGGCTCTGATTAACCTCCCTTCTCCAGGAGATTAGCCAGGTAGGAAATCAGGGTGTCAACAACTTGAACTCAAGTGGGTGTAAACCAGTTTCCATGGGACCATAGTAACACAACTCGGCTTTCTACTCCGAGATGTGCCCTTTGGGCTGGGACAGTGACCAGCACAGACACTAAGAATTTGGACTGAGTATCTGAGCGAGCACATTCTAGTAACAGCTGTTTTTATTGGCTATTTCTCTTCTCTGGGTTTCAGGTCTATGAAACTATTGGACACAGCAGTACCACCTTGCTAGCAGAAGTGTTTCTGCCTATCCCTGAGACTACTGTTGTCACTGGAAGGGCTTCCATAGAAGAAGTGGAATTTAGCAGTAACCAGCATGTGACACTGGACCACGAGGGAGTTGGAAGTGGTATGGAAAGCGAATTGTCATCAATAGGGCTTATGGTTTCACTATCGGATTTGAATATATCCTTCTCATATTACTCAGACAACCAGATAATTTTTAATTGCTACCAGACATTCATATTAAAATAATGATGTTATATAATATTTTGCCAAGTCATTTTTATAAGCTACTATTGGCCATGTAAACACATGTAACTATATAAATATAAAGTGTTTAGCAGTGTGAATTAAGAACTGTTAAAATTCCCTTCTATGCCTTAATTCCATTTATTAGAATCTTTTTTAAGAAAATAATTTGAAATAAAGACAGAGCTTTGTACATAAAAATATATATCACAGTGATATTTGTAAGGCTAAAAACATGGTGATAACTTTAGCAAGTAAAATAGATTACCCTTAACATTCTCTCTTATCTTCTACAATTTTAATAAGCTATATGATAGATATTCTTACTGTCCTCCATATTTCTCAATTTTTCTTTATACTTTAATATTTAATATTTGATGTTTTCTTTCACTGCTACATTATATGTAATTTCTTTAAAATCTGTATTCCAAGTCACAAGTTCACTCTTTGGCTATGTCTAATAATTGGAGTTCATCATTGTTTTCTCCTTCCACTTTTCCTTTCATTTCTCCAATTTTAGAAACTCTATCTAGTTCTTTTCCAATCAGTCTGGCCAGTTCTGATTGCTTTTTTTTTTCTTTTCTTGGACTCCCAATCATTTTTCTTTTATTCATTCATTTTACTGAAACATATTAAAAATTTTAAAAGATTCTGTATCTGATAATTCCAATACCTATCCACATATTGGTCTGATTCTGCTGCCTCTTATTCATGGTGGCTTGTTTCCTCATGTTCCTGGTAATTTTTATTTTTAGCTCATATCTGTAACTTCATCTGTAAGAATGCTTTAAGACCCAAATCTAATCACCATATAAAATCTGAAGACCCAGGCTTAGTTGCAGCTCTGACATGGACAAACTGTGTTACCCCAGCAGTCATAGAATCTCCCTGGGTATTATCTTCTTTATACATTAAATAACAAACACCTCCTTTAATATTTCATCAGTATGTTTTGAAGATAAAGATGAAAATCCATCCAATATGAAGGACAGATTTGAAAAACATGAAGATGCTATTATGGCATAATAGTGCTATTGTCTTGCATGAATAATAGTTTCTGGAAGTCCAGACTCTGAAGTAACTGTATTTAGTGCCTGGCCATCTTTTCTTGGTTTAGTGGACTAAATATGCTGCCCTTAATTTCCAGTTGGTGGAGGTCAGGTGAGCGGGGCCTGGCTGTGGCCACAACAGCTGAGCAGTGACCATCGTCTGTTGTGTGCTCACTGCTGCCAGGCCCTGTCTCAGCTTTGCCACGCTCATCCCTTGAACTTGGGGGTCTCACTTCAGGGTACCTGCACGTGCTCCTTCTGCTTGGAATAGTCTGTCCAAAAGTATCTACTTCCACTTTTTTCAGTCATTTTTTCAAAAGTCACTTTTACCATGGTGACAGCTACGCTCTGCTGTCAGAGACAGAGCCAAAGGTTGATTCTGTGCATCGTCACCCAAAGCAGTCCAGTGGCGTTGGCGGGGGATCACATGTTCCCGCCCACCATCTTACCTTCTCCAAGTTCCATTTGCCTACCATCTGCATTCCTGCTAGGACTGGGCTCACTCCTCCTTCTCAACACAAATTAATCTTATTTAATCTGATGTGTCCCCAGGAGTGCCCTTCTCCTTTGAAGCTGATGGCAGCAATCAGCTGACTCTGATGACCTCGGGGAAGGTGTCGCACAGTGTGGCATGGGCTGTTGGAGAAAATGGCATCCCCCTAATTCCTCCATTGTCACAGCAGAACATCGGATTTCGGAGGTAACATGTGGCTTGAACAAACTGACAACCAGTATCACTGTTAGCACTAAAGATTTGCAGGGAGGGAAAGCTTACAGTATCGTGTCCTTTCCTTTAATTGTCAGGTGCCAGTGTTTTCAGAGAATTTCAAAAATTGTTCTTAACATAAAAATTAAAATAGTAAGAGCCTAACAAATATTAGGGATTTATCAGTGTCAGAGGAAAGCATTTCATTTCATCTTCACAGTAACCCTGAGGGTACTGTTTTCCCCATGTTACAACTGGGAGAGGCGCCCACCATAAGGTTGTGTATATTTAGCCCTCAGTAAAGGTTTGTTGCTAACAAATCTTCTGGTTGCACAAAAGTCCCTATTCTCCAGCCCCTTTCTGTATTGCTATGTCCTTACTCAGAAGAGGAGAAGGGGCTTCTGGGCTGCCACTCCCAGGCAGCTGTTTTGCCACTGTGACTAAAAGACCCAACTGGGGCTGGGGATATAGCTTAGTTGGTAGAGCACTTGCCTCAAATGCACAAGGCCCTGGGTTCATTCCCAGCAACACAAAAGAGAAGGAAGGAAGGAAGGAAGGAAGGAAGGAAGGAAGGAAGGAAGGAGGAAAGAAGGAAGGGAGGGAGGGAGGGAGGGAGGGAGGGAAGGGGGAGGAGGGAAGGAGGGAGGGAGGGAGGGAAGGGGGAGGAGGGAAGGAGGGAAGGAGGGAGAAAAGAGAAAGGAAGGAAGGAGGGAGGGAGGGAAGGGGGAGGAGGGAAGGAGGAAGAAAAGAGAGAGAAAGGAAAGAGGGAGAGAGAGAAAGAAAAAGAAGGAAGGAAGGAAGGAGGGAAGGAGGGAGGGAGGAAAGGAAGGAAGGAAGGTAGGGGACCCAACCAGCACAACTGTAGAGGAGAAAAGGCTTATTAGAGGGCTCACGGTTTCAGAGGGCTCCATACACAGCAGGCTCCATTCTTCGGGGCTCAAGGTGAGGCAGAACTCGTGACAGAAGAGTGTGGCAGAGGGAAGCAGCTCACATGGTGATCAGAAAACAGAGAGAGAGACTCCACTCTCCAGACACAAAATATATACCCCACAGCCACGCCCCCAGTGAACTCCTCCTCCAGCCACACCTACCTGCCTCCAGCTACCACTCAGTGCATCCCTATCAAGTGACTAACTCACTGACTGGGGTAAGACTGCCACCCAATGATTTCTCCTCCAAGCTTTCTTGCATCGTCTCACGTGTGTGACACCACATCTCAGCCATAACGGCAGCCCTTGAGTGGTGACCTGGTCCAGGAGCCCTGTCTTCTCCATCAGGGGCTCCCTCTGACCTTCCCCATAGATGTGCCTTGAGTCCATCAGCTCCTCAGTGGCCTCATCTCTAAAATGAAAGGATCTCTCCTCATCATCAAGAACACACTTTCCAAGTCCGAGACCAGCCGTTTTCAGCGTGTGGAAAACCAGGACAGGGCTTATTTGGTCCCCTCGGTCCCCTCCCCTCCCCATCCCCATCCCACGCTCTGTGTCGCACTGTCTCCGTGCGATGGAGACTGCGAGGAGGTGGGCTGCTCCAGGTCAGGGGCTGCTTCCTGCAGAGAGCCACTGCCCTGGAGCGCAGGCATGGTGTGTGCATTTCCCTTGAGCTTGATGCTGGGGAAACCTCCTGGGGTGAAAGTTTCCAATTTTTCAGAGGAGGAGGTGAAACAGGAAGCTCAGAACTGTTGACAAAGCCCAAGGCCACGTGCCTGATGCCTGCTCCTCCTTGGAATCCCTGTGTCCAAAGCTGGTGCCTAAGTTCTTTGTGTTGCCTGTTTCTTTGGTTTGTTGGCATCTGAGTGCCCTCCCAGCCTGAGATGTGAGGCATTCAGGGCTTCCTGGACCACGGGCACAGCTACGCACAGGGCAGAGTTGTGGGACTGAGTCACATTTGCATTCCCTCCATTCATATTTCCTTACTGCCTGTGACATTTAATAGCAATCATCAAGACAAATGGCTCACGGCCTCATGTGAAGATTTTTCTCTCCTGGAGGATACGCAGTTCTCTGGGATCACCTGGTCCTGACGCAGCCTGCTCGGTGGTAAAGTCAGACTCACGGAATCAACTGGTTTTTCTTGTTCATTTGTTTATTTATTTTTCCAGTGCTTTGAAGAGAGCAGATGCCATCTCATCTATTGGCACATCAGGACTGACAGACATGAAGAAGTTGGCCAAGTGGGCAGCAGAGTCCAAGCTTGACCCCAACGACCCCAACAATGCCCCTTTAATGCAGCTGATCTCGGTAATGTGGCCAGAGGCACACAGGCCATTTCTAAGCCCAGAGTGTCAATAAAAGATGAAATGGCAAAGTCCTTTGTGCCCCTGTTCTTCTACCCCATGTTCTCCCACTCGGTACTGTCTAAGGGCCCCAGAGCTGAGTGAGTGCGAGGTTTAAATTCCTGCCCCGCTGCTTCCCTGGCTGTGAGACCATGGCCAGCGTAGGAGCTTCCAAGCCCTCTGCCGCCCTTGTGACGCAGTTGTGAGAAAAAGCGATGATGCTCATAGTGGCGCACGCCTATAATCCCATTGACTTGGGAGGCCGAGACAGGAGGATCTTGAGTTCAAAGCCAGCCTCAGCAAAGGCGAAGCAACTCACTGAGACCCTGTCTCTAAATAAAATACAAAATAGGGCTGGGGATGTGGCCCAGCGGTCGAGTGCCCCTGAGTTCAATCCCTGGTACCGGAAAAAAAAAAAAAAAAAAAAAAAAAGATTAAAAAAAAAGAAAAAGAAACACTTGGCTGGACACACAGCCACCTGCAATGATATCAGCTTCTTCTTGTTATTTCTTCCTATAGCTCTGTCCAGACCTAAAGAAAGATTTTATTTCCTCTATGTTTTAATGGATTTTGTCTTTCAAATCTGCCCATCTGAGTCTGTTTAACATTTCCCAAAACTCAGGGCTAGGTTTCTTCGGGTGAAATCCACCTGACACCTGGCCTTGTATATTTTCTGGTTTCCGTAGGTGGCGACCAGTGGTGAATCCTATGTCCCTGATTTCTTTCGACTGGAACAGCTGCAACAGGAATTTAACTTTGTCTCAGACGAGGAATTAAATCGATCCAAACGTTTCAGGCTTATTTGCCTTAGAAGCCAAGAGGTGCCAGAATTCCGAAATTATAAGCAAATTCCAGTATATGACCGAGAAATTATGGAAAAGATATTCCAGGTAAAAAATTTCCTGAGAGGGGTTAGTAAAATAATAAAATGTCTGCTATGCCTCTTAGTGTAATATTATATATGAACTTTCTTCTCCTTATTAAATTCTCAAGAGCAATATTATTTTTTCCTATATAACACTTTTATATGGAACCTGTCCATTAATTTTCTTGAATTTAATATTTAAGTAATCTCTTTGCTTCAATGTAATGATATGTAAAATAACCAGTAACCAGGAATCTGAGTCACGTGGTTGAACTGCCTAGGTTTAGAATTGTAATGCTGAAAGATGAACTAGGGGTTAATGTGGCTATTCCTCCATTGGCCAGGAATTCAGTTCTGTTTTAATGTAGGAGATATCTGCCAACCATCCTGTCCCAGGTATGGTAGAAAAATGCTCCAGGGAAAGCTGGATGGGTAGGATTTGAATAGCCTGGGTTGGGCGGGGCAGGAAGGAACAGAGGAGCTGGACCAAATCTGAAACCTGGTCAAGGGCAATTAGTAGGAACAGAGGCTTAGGGGAGGGCAGATAGCAAAGGCATGGCAGGGATGGAGGAGCTTTAGAGGAATTTTAGGGCACAGGCTGTATAGACGGAGCAGGCCAGTGGAAAACAGACGAGCTTGTATTTGATGAAATGAATGGAGAACAACTAAAAATTAAAACCATTGTGATTTTTTTTCTGCAGAAATTGTTCTTGGAGAAGGCATTTGGTTATTTGGTTCTTAGTTATTTGGTTCCTTAGTTTGGATTTGTGATCCTAAGGGATAGAAACCCAATTTTAAACCACCTCAGGCATCAACAATGAAAC
The DNA here is from genome assembly GCA_025594165.1 of Tamias sibiricus. Classification (NCBI taxonomy): domain Eukaryota; kingdom Metazoa; phylum Chordata; class Mammalia; order Rodentia; family Sciuridae; genus Tamias; species Tamias sibiricus. Next base: position 11,878,254 of record CM046665.1, read on the forward strand.
CCCAAAGCAGGGTTAACCATCCAAAGACACAGGAGCAGCAGGAATCCATCTGTGCCCAGAGCCCTGGATGCGGGGCCTGCCTGCTGCCAGGATGCTTCTGCAGTCTGTCTGGGCTCCTGGTGCTGTGGCTTCCTGCCCCTGATAGGCAGATAGCTTTCCTCTGCTTAGCCACATGATCACATCTGATGGCTTCAGCCTGCAAAGAGAGACGTGTCTTCATGTCCCAAGTTCAGAAATGTTGGGGTATTCCCCAACTCTGTGTTGGGACTGGATTGGAAGCCACTAATGGGCTTTCGACTGTGACCAACACTAGGCATGAGGGAGAATGTGGCAGTTCCCAGGGCACATACATTATTGGCAGAAAAAGGGAGAAGCCCTAGCTGATGTCACCAAAGCAAACCCCTGCCCTCCACAGAGTGGTTGGCCTGTCAGTGCAGCCAGATGTCACGGGATGGGACAATATTTTCACCGGGGTTTCTCAATTATTTTTTGTAATTGCTTTACTTAAATTGGGTAAAGCAAAACTTGAGCTTGAGTTCGGTTCAGTTGCTTGATGAGTTAAGTGTCTTGAATTCTGACTACTTTCTCTGTTCCGTGGCCTCTATACCTCCCTGCATGAACACCTGAACTTTTAAACACTGCCTAGAATTCTCTTCTTTTGTTAAGGCAACTTAACCAAGTAACCTGGAATCCTGAATACTGCACCAAAGATCAGTTCTAAACCAAAAGTTAGGAGGAAGATGAAAGAAACATTTGAATCCATAATTTATGACTTGAATTGCATGAGATACATAATTCCCTAATTCCAAGAAGAGCATCAGAGAGTACTTTAAGATCTTAAAATCATCATGTCCTTTTAATTTTAGGACTATGAGAAGCGGCTACGAGACAGAAATGTAATTGAAACCAAGGACCACATAGACACCCATAGGGCCATTGTAGCCAAGTACCTCCAGCAGGTAAGAAAATGACGCAAAACAGGTTTCACCAGGGGAAGAGCCAGCATTCTGGAATGGGAGGTTCTCTGTTCTTAAAATGACTATGCCATCTTGTGTAAGCCACATAAATAAAAGTATGTGCCTGACAGTTATCTTCACCTTTTGAGTAAATGAAACCAGTATTATATGTCATGGTTTATTATCAGTGATTATCTTAAATGAAGATGATAACAAGGGACTCAATTTCTCAGTCTTGTGTTTTCAAATATTTCAATGCTTACATTTATGTTATATTGCATTACAATGATTACCATTGTAATCAGGAAAAAAAAAAAAACATGTTTAAAATCACATGCTAAGGGCTGGGGTTGTGGCTCAGCAGTGGAGCACTTGCGTGGCACATGTGAGCCACTGGGTTTGATCCTCAGTACCACATAAAAAAATAAATAAATAAACAAAATAAAGATATTGCATCCATGTATAACTAAAAAATGTTTTCCAAAAAATCACATTAAGTGCCTTGTTCACCAGAAAACTAGAAATTAAAAATATCATTTAATCTTTTTCCTTTCTTTTTGTTCTTTCTTTCCTTCAGTAAACTTAATGTATAAGAAATGCTATAGTGAGCATAGTGCATCTAATTTATCTATAGCTCATGCACACAAAAAAAGAAAGAAAAGAAATAAGTTATGGCATTTAGAGATCCTTTATCTTATTAAGTTTGAATGTATTGTTAGAGTCCATTTTCGCTTTTCCCATGAACCACAAAGAGCCAGACAGTATGTAATATACAAACGGAGTTTATTTGGGCCAGCTAGCTGGGGTCGAGCTTTCCCACAGACACGCAGGAAGGGCAAGACCCTGAACAAAGGGGGAGTCTCAGGTTTTGGGTTTTTTTTTTTTTTTTTTTTTGGTACTGGGGATTGAACTCAGGGGCCCTTGACCACTGGGCCACATCCCCAGATCTTTTTTGTATTTTATTAGAGACAGGGTCTTACTGAGTTGCTAAGTGCCTCGACATTGCTGAGGCTAGCTTTGAACTCTCGATCCTCCTGCCTCAGCCTCCCAAGTGCTGGGATTACAGGCATGCGCCACCGTGCCTGGCCTAGTCTCAGGTTTTAAAGCATTTCCTACTTCAAGGCCGCGCTTGCGAAAGTTAACAAAGGGGGCTTCAGGTTACCTATCTCCCTGTTAGAGCAAATAGCCCGTGCTGAAATTCAAATAGCCCGCCTCGCCTAGGGGCTTAACTTCCTAGCTCACCTGGGGGCGGGGTTTCCTATCAACATTCCAGCCCGCCTGGGGCGGGGTTACCATCCTAACAGTATTTATTTTTATTTATTTACTTTAACTCTTTTACAGTGCTAGGGATCAAACCCAGGGCATTTACATGCTGGGTAAGTGCAAGGCCTCCATCACTGGGCTGTTCTCCTGGCTCCTGAGGTCTCTATTTAAATTAGAACATGCATCATTTTGAATAAAGGAAGGACTTCAGAATCAGCTCTGAACTGTGTGTGCTGCAGTCTATTCCTATTTTTATTTTTTGTGATAGGTAACACATTTTTCCAGCAAAATTCTACTATCTTCTGTATCCAGAGCTTTTCCAGCTCCTGGCAATGTAACAGTGAACAAAACAAAAAGCCTCTGCCTTTAAGGAGCGTTAGTCTAGGGGGAAACTAGAGAGCTGACAGCCAGAGCCAGCTGTGCAGCAGAGAAAGAGACAGCTGGGGTGGGGGAGGGGATGAGGTGACCTCAGGGCAAAGACTGGGAGGAGTGTGGAGTGAACAAGGATGTTTAAATAAGCACATTTTAAATAAAGACAATTTTTCCCCCTAGGTTAGAGAATCAGTGATAAATCGTTTCCTAATTGCAAAACACCATTTTCTTCTTACTGATTTGGTAGTAGAAGAAGAAGTTCCCAATATCAGGTAAAAATAATCAAAGCCATTATTATTACTTCCTATAAAATCTTTGTTCTTATTCTATTATCTGAAAGGTGTCATACCAGATCTTTTAATCATTATAGAGTGGGCATGGCCCAGTACTGTGCTGAAACCGGGTTGCGCCTGAGGGATCTCTCCTAGGACAAGCACCCTCGGCTCTCCCCTAGCATCCAGTTCAGCCCGTCTCACCTCCACTGCCCCCAAGTCAACCTCACTCTCTGCCATTTTCTCAGTTCAGAGTTAAACCGGCCCTGACAGCACATCCCCCCACCCCCCAGGTCCTTCTCTGATTTCCTAATCTGATGCCAGAGCCTCTCCACCACGGAGAGGCTGCAACCTTACCCTCAGAGGCTCTGGGGTCACAGGGCAGGGGTCTGGCTCGGGCACCCCACTGGGAGGACAAAGGGCAGCAGGGAAAAACGGATATAGACATGGAAGTTGGGAACTGTGTTTGCTTGGTCAACGCCCTATTTTTAGAATAATCTTGAAAGGTCTCAGCTAGGGGTGGGCACCTAAGAGGTGAAAGGTGGTCTTGTGGGGCCATTAACTGCATGACTTTTTCTGTGGTCAAATTTATTCTCCCAAAAAGGTCATTCCTGTGCATGTCCTTCCTCTCCCCCATTTGACTGGTGGAAAGGCAGCCCCGGCCCCCACCTCCATCCACGGACAGAAGGGAGACAGTGTCCGCCAAAATTCACACAGAAACCCCTGTCTTTGCAGAGTCCTATCATTGAATGTTGTAGTCATGAAAATGACACTTAGAACAGATGGTGATTTTCCATTTTTTCATGCTGTTTTTCTTTCCTTTCTTTCTTTCTTTTTTTCTTTTTTTCTGCTTTACTTTCTGCATTAAGTTCTGAAGGCTCGGGGTATGTTCATTCTTTCTTTTTTTTGTCTTTTTTTTAAATTTCCGTTTGTTCTTGGCTTTAAACTAGAATGTCTCAGTATTTACTGGTCCCAGTCACGTGATGCTCCCAGGCTGACAGTTGTGGAGGAGTCACTGGGAGGGAGGAAGCATCGATGAGGGAAGGGACTTGCCATGTCAGGATGCCTGGCAAGGCTGTGTCTCTGAGGCCCTGAGTCTGGGTTAGGTAGGCGTCCTGGCTCCATCGTCAGTGTCCTGAGTTGGAACCCAAGCCCCCTCCTGAGAAGCCTTCAGCAAATCATAGTACCTCCTAGAGCCTCCAGTTTCATCTGAAAAATGGGGTAAATATTTTATTTCAAGAACGATTTCATCATAGGCAAGGTCCCAGCACCCTCCTTGACACATAGAAGGGCTTAATAGGTCCACAGAGGGTCCCTATGTTGTGTAGGACCCTGGAGAAATGGAACAGCTCCTGGAGACCCTCTGGGATTGCCTATGGGAGCCACCAGTAGTGCCAGGCAGGAGTTGCAGGCCCCCCATCCAAGAGGGGCCCAGTCAAGAGACTGCCCCACCAGCTCAGCTCTCAGCAGTGAAGCTGAGAACCATGAGCCCCAAAGCCCCTGGCTGCCGCTGCACAGGGGGCGTTGTTCTGTGGCCCTTTGGCATGGTCATTAGTGTCCACTTCCAGACACAGTCACATCTGTGTTTCTGTTCAGTCTCTGAGCAAGAACTTATGTTGCTCCGTGCACTGCACTTTTCTCCCCTGGTTGCTTTCATCTTCCTGGAAGTACTTATTGATTATCATCTCAGTGAAAGGGAGAGATTGATAAGAGAAGGCTTTTCTCCCCCCTCCACCTCTTCCTCCTGCAGCACAGTCACTTAGCATCACAGTCCCTGTCCTCATCCCAGCAGTGGCATTTTAGGGACCTACTCAGTGCTAGGCCAGGTGCTTTACACCCCTCCTGCTTCATCCTCCCAGCCACCCCAAGAGGAAGGATTATCTTGCTCATTTACAGAGGATGAACAGAGACTTAAAGAGGTGAAATAGTTTGCCCTAGGGCAAGGAGTAGAGCCAGGATTCACACCCAGTTCTGTCTAAACTCAGACAGTGAGAGGTCCCCAGAACTGCCTGAGAGGGCTGTGTACACTGTCTCATGTGGGTGGAGCACTTAAGAATGCAGGGGACGGGTGTACAGCAGTGGGTCCCTTCCAGCTGAGTGACACTGGCCCTAAGGAGGGAAGGCAGGACTGGCAGGAGCAAAGGTGAGGGGTGGGGGGGAACAAGGGCACGTTTGGGGGGCTGGTGGGTGAGCCAGGTAGAGAGCCAGGCCGGAGGGCAGGCAGGGGCCAGGACATGGCTTTTCTTCCTCTGCGGAGTAGCAGCTGAAAAAAAAAAAATAAAATGTTTAGCAATCGATGCAGTGGATGGGCAAAACTTCTAGACTCTTCCAACCTGGCTGAATAGGACAGTTTCCAGAGGCCTTGAGAAGCCTTCGGCAGAGTAGAGACAGCCAGCAGAGTAGAGACAGCCATGCCCTAGTTTTCCAGGCCTTTCATTTCCTTTGGGTCCTAATCCTGTTCTGTAACCACTAGCATTTTGGGCCTGAGCCTTTTCAAGCTGGCAGAACAAAAGCGGCCACTGAGGCCAAGGAGGAAAGGGCGGAAGAAGGTGACAGCCCAAAACCTGTCCGATGGAGACATCAAGCTGCTGGTGAACATTGTCCGGGCTTATGACATTCCAGTGAGGAAGCCACCACCAAGGTGAGAGTCTCCTGCAGCCTGGGATGGGAGGTGCAGGAGCCCAGCTAAGGCCATCTTGTGGAGGATGCTCTCTCATAAAATATTTTTTTTCTTTTTGGTACCGGGGATTGAACTCAGAGGCACTCAACCACTGGGCCACATCCCCAGCCCTTTTTTGTATTTTAGAGACAGGGTCTCACTGAGTCGCTAAGTGCCTCGCCATTGCTGAGGCTGGCTTTGAACTCGCGATCCTCCTGCCTCAGCCTCCCAAGTGCTGGGATTACAGGGGTGCGCCACCGCGCCCAGCTCTCTCGTTCTTAACATGGGCTTTACTCAGCGGGCCTGGGAGCTCTAGTGGAAGCCGTGGCCTGTCATTGGCATGGAAGAGTCGATTCGGGTTAAATAGGGCTCTCAGTGGGACTGGGAAGAACGTCTCCTAGAATGGACAAGAGATATAGCTGAACAGCATGGTGGGGCCCCGGGAGGGAGATGGTTTTCCCTCGGCCCCACCGTCCGTCCCTCTCACCGCTTCCCTCTGTTTGCTTCATTTTCACGTGAAGCAGTGGTCCCTACAGCCAGGGCACCCTGAGCTAAGCATCACATTCTCAGGACAGAATCTGAAGGTGCTAACTGGGGACAGGTGTCCACCCATGGTATAGTCACCTACAGCCAGAGGCGGGGTCACAGACGAGGGTGTGAGCTGGGCAGACCCACGGGAAGCATCAGCTCACGGTTTAGGACTGAGGACTACCATGGCCACTCTCCTGGGGGCAGCAGGGAGCCCACAACCACAGGTGAGATGAGCCTGAGTTCCTCATGCCTTTGCAGAGCAGAGATAAAAGGTCCAGGAATTATACCTTCTTTTTGCTGGTGGCCTTTCCAGTGTCATGAAAGAAGGGATATATTGTCCCTTCCACCGGAACAATACCACACTAAGCGCATCCACGTGTTGTTTCGGGGAACACGTCCGACTCTTACATCTTCATTCATTAGCGGGAAAGTGGGAGGGGATGCCCGAGGCTGGGCCACGGTCACTCGGCACCTGATTCCACAGGAGAGCGCCAGGCCGGCTGCTGGCATCTTCTTTCCTCCGTGGTTCTCCATTTCTCCAACCCTCCGTGGGCTTACTCGCTGCTGCGCCCTGTCCTCTTTACAGAATTGTTCTTCAGCCTGTTAGGGTACATCTGTGGACGTCCACGCTCATTGCTCTGCTCCCTGTAGGCGTCCACCTGAGTCCTGAATCTGCCAGGGCCTTGCTCTCCCGAGCTACCCTGACCGCCTGGAAGCTTAACTGACTGTGGGGTGAAAACCCACGCGTAAAGAACATAGCAGTGTTTGTTCTTGTTTTTTTTAAGAACATAGAGGCATTTCTTTTATTTTTGGTCTCTACATGATATTTTAAAATATTAAGCCATTCATTCAGATAATTCTAGGATATACCATTGGTCCTCCATGCTGTGCATTTCAGCACGGATGCATCCAGACAGGGCAGATATCAACTCTTCCATGAAACCTGCCCAAATCTTTACCCCCTACCCTTGCACCCAACCACACAGGATTTTCCACTTCCTTCTCTGTGCTCCTACAGCTCAGGCCCATGGCTACAGTCACTTTATTGAGATTGCTTGTTTACCTGCCTGCCTGCCAATTTAGTAGGAACTGATCTGTCTTATTGGATTTTTCATCCTGAGTCAGACATAAGGCCTAAAATAGAGCATGTTTTTTCTTTTCTTTTTTTCTTTTCTTTTTTTTTTTAATAATGTAACTGATGGTTTTCTAAACAGAAAGAGGTAGCTGTGATGTTGAATGTTCCACTTACACTGTCTCACAGATTGTCTGAAAACTTAACTTTGAAAAGGTGAGAGTCTGATAGACACAATTTGTACTTTGTTGAGTAATGGATGCACAATAATTGGCAAATCATAAAATTCAGTATAGATATGCAAGTGGGTTGTTAGGATGGTGGGGTGGGTATCTGGAAGAGGCTTTCTGGAGATATTCTTCATTTGTTTCTTTAAGAATGCAGCCAGAGGGAGAAAGGGAAAAGACCCATTGGTCCTCACTGGAACTAGGAGTCCCCTTTCCCAGTGAGGCTTGGCAGGCATGCCTGGGGCAGGTAGCTCTGGCCATTGGGAAGTGCATGTTCAGAGAAAATACAGTGGGAAAGAACTGGAACTGGGTGGAAGAGGGACTTTCTGGTAAGATTCTGCTACCCAGAGGGACAGGCTCTCATTTCTGGGGGAAAAGTCAGGTCCCCACTCAGGCAGGCCCTGGGAGTGGAGGAGAGAGAGGGAACATTTTTCCTTTTCTCAGTTCTCAGCCAGACATGCAGGCCTGGGAATGGAATCTGGGGAAGGCCCTCATAACCACCAGGTGACCGGGGCGATCTGAGCATACCTAGCCTTCTGAAGTGTGAAGGAGCTCAGGGATAAGGGCTGTCATCGCAGCCACCAGGGTCAACGTCTCTGAAGGAGACCATGTTCTCAGTAGAAAATTAAAACTCCTCGTATCGTTTTTTTTTTTTTTTTCTTTCATACCTTTTCCCTCCTAGCAAATTCCAGCAGCCCTCAAGGTCCTCCAGGGCTTTCAGTGAAAAGCACGTTGCCTCCCCAAGCACACACAGCCCGGCCCACAGCCCCGATTATGCCCTCGGCCAGGTGAGAGACCCCTATGCCGGGTTCAGCTTTGAGTCCTGCCCCTCAGGTTTTAAGAACCTCCTGCTTCATGTTCTTTCAAAACATGCTATTTATTAAGCATATCCAGCCACTACTAAGGACAAAATAATTCATCTACCCACGATGGACTCAGGATTTGTTCTTGCTTTTAAGGTCTTAGTGCGTCCTTTTGTAGAAGTCTCTTTTCAACGAACAATTTGCCACACGACAACGGCTGAAGGGCCGAATCCCAGCTGGAATGAAGAACTTGAACTTCCATTTAGGTGAGCGTATGTTCCTCTTTAAAAACTGTAGGATGTTTTGGAAAAATGCAAAGGAAACACAGACACAGCAAGAAAAGACCAAGGCAGAAAGTTTGTAGCTGGTGAGCTTCAGACACCAGGTCCCACGGTGTTCGTCTGGGGCCCACAGCTGACTGTATTCAAGAATAAAAGTGGGAAGATGTCTGAGTTTGGAAACCTGGGGTCATTGTTGGGACACTCTACTTCCCTCCAGGTGCTGGCTTCTTTACAGCCCAAATTTTCTCATTCCCTCACACCACCAGCCATATACTGCTTTTCCTTTCTTCCTCAGGTCCTCTCCTGAAGTGAATCTGAAACTCCCTAGTTCCCATCAATGACACTTTCTCCCTCACCAAAAACACACAAGTATTTCACAATGTTGGTCAAAGAATATTAGATATTTAAAAGATTATCATTTCAGTACTTGAAATGATCTTATCTAATCCAACCCTTCGCTTTTATGGAGAAGAAAACTAAAAGCCACAGAGGGAAGGTGACTTACTTAAAACCACACAGTAAATTAGAGGCAGAGCAGGGACTACAGCTAGTTCAGCCAGGACAGGGGGACAGATACCACTGTTCACAGATACTTTGTTCACAGAGAGTGAACAAAGGGAACAAGAAAGATTAAAGGCAATTGTTCAGCAAAACACCTGTGGTATCCCACCCCACTCACAGCTACACCATGTTACAGCGAAGGAACCGTGCCCCGTGAGCGGGTAGCGGGACAGTTCAGCAGCGACAGACAACAGGAGGCTGACACTGCCAATGGTCTCCCTGGAGATGCACCTTCCTAAGCTGTTTAGGAAGCCCACAACCAACTCCAGCACCCCTGGAGGCCTTGTCACCATGCCACCACAATCCTGCCAAAACGACTCCTTGAGGGGAGGGGAATGGGAACAGGAAAGACAGAATGAATGGGACATAACTTTCCGACGTTCGTATACGAATACACGACCATTGTGACTCCACATCACGTACAACCACAGAATAGCATCCTAATCAGAATAAGTTATCCTCCACATATGTATAATATGTCAAAATACACCCTACTGTCATGTGTATCTGAAAAGAACAAAGAAAAAACAAGATGGCTACTTGCGAAGCTTATCACCTCACTAGGACGAGCCGGCAGGGGGTTTGGGTGGGCACAGAGCCTCCAGGGAAGGGCTCTCTCCATTGGAGTGTAGGTGTGGCCTGCCAGTACCCCTGTCCAAGAGAAAGCCTGGAAATGAAAGCACGGCTTTTAATCCCCACCTGTGTGTGTTGTTCAAATGTTGACATTTGAGTGCTCATAATTTCTATTCTGCCTACTTTCACAGTCCCTGTTGACTTTCTATTTTGCAGGGCCCCTAATGGGGATTACAGCACAGCGAGTTTACAGTCAGTGAAAGATGAAGTGTTTATTAACATTTTCGATGAAGTACTATACGATGTCTCAGAGGTGAGTTCTCAGTTTGAAGGAAAACATCTGAACTCTGCTTGTGGCAAACCTTCTACCCTCTACGTAAGTCCTAAGCACAATTTCCATCTTCCTTGTGCTTGAAGTGCTTGAAACTTGACAAGTATAATTGGGGGAAAAGAGAGATATAGAAGAGAACTGGCTTCTTAATTTATCAGCTGAATATTTGCTTTGCCAGGAATTGTACTAGTGCTTTGCATGCACTGTCTTATTCAATTCTGAAATAATCCTATGAAGTAGATCACGAAATCTCCAGTTCATTGATGAGAAAACTGAAGTTCTGAGAAACTAAATGGCTTTCCTAGGGTCACTTCATAAAGTGTCTGAGCCAGAACCTGATTAGGTCTGTATAATCCAGGTCCACAAACTTTCAGCTAAAATCTTGCTGCTCTCCTGCTGTCAAATTAATTAAATGAGTGTCTGGTGTTCTTCAACAATTATTACTTCCCATGTGTCCTTTAGGATGACCGTGAAAGAGGAAGTGGAATCCACACCCGTATTGAGAGACACTGGCTAGGATGCGTGAAGATTCCATTTAGCACTATATATTTCCAAGCAAGGGTAAGTACCTATAGTCAGGGTTCCATGAGAAAAAGGCATAGCTCTCTCCATTTTTCCCATGAAAGTCTCAACACTGAGAGAATATATGTGCAACCCTCTTGGAAAGATAAAAATCACTACATGAAGTCATTGATCTTCCATCAGTTTTGCATGGCTTATTAAACTTCTGTGTTCCTCAGAGTTTGCAGTTACTGCAGGTCTGTTCAAATCTGAGAATTTTTAAAACATTTCAACAGAAGTGAAGGTGGGACAAAGCGGAGATTCATCAAAATCATAAAAGTGAAATGAATGGTGCCTGAAAGTAATTTGAAGGAAACGATCAGGAGAGTCGAAGACCCATTGAGTGAAGTGTATTCTATTAATAGTTCTGCTAGTGCACACTATTTAAACCATGAAAATCCATGAGCACCGGCATGCTCCACAAAGGCTCCCTTCTTCAGAGTTAGCCATTTTCCTTAGTGGATCCATTAAGTTGGCAACTCGTGAATGACTTAGTAACTCTAATCTGGGACAGTTAAAGATTCTGAAATTTCTTTGACATACCAGTATTAAATCCACAGCAACAGGAGACCATGAGCCACTGTGATGACCACACAGAGCAAATGCTACTTAGGCCACAGACTCCAGCAAGACCGAGACCCAAACTCTAGTTTGGGAGGCTTAGATTGGTTGCAGTCTCAAGCATCAGCTGGAATTGCAGTTGTCCCTGGGAAAATGGAACCTTCTATAGCTCATGTTGCAATGGTGTGCTGGCCCAAAGAATTTAGGACAAATGGGAGGGAGGGGAAAGGAGGGGGCATAGGGGTAAGAAAGATGGTGGAATGAGATGGACATCATTACCCTAGGTACATCTATGAAGACACAAATGTTGACTCTAGTTTGTGTACGACCACAGACATGAAAAATTGTGCTCCATACGTGTACTGTGAATTGATATGCATTCTGCTGTCACATATAACAAATTAGAACAAATGAATAAATTTTAAAAAAGAATAAATTACAACTATTTTTATAGAAATTATTAAAAAATGATCTTTTACCTTAAAAAAAAAAAAAGAACATACATTTTCCTCTTGGAATAGATTTTTTTTAAAAAAAAATTTTTTAGTTGTAGATGGACACGATATTTTTATTCTATTTATTTATTTTCATGTCATGCTGAGGATCGAACCCAGTGCCTCGTACTTGCAAGGCAAGAGCTCTGCCATTGAGCCACAATCCCAGCCCTGGAATAGGCTTTAAATTAAAAAAAAAAATAAATAAAAAGCACATCGCTTTTTTTAATACTTATTTTTTAGTTACAAGTGGACACAATATCTTTATTTTATTTTTATGTGGTGCTGAAGATAGAGCCCAGAGCCTCACACATGCTAGTCGAGCGTCTACCTCTGAGCCACAACCCCAGCCCGAGCACATCATTTGTACAAATCAAACTGCCTGTAACATGTGGCACTGCTGAACTTCACCTTTGGAAGATACACATAAGTAGTTACTAACACTCTCCTTGGCCTGCCTGGTGATGTTGAGGTTCTGCTGGGCTCCTGGAGTTCGCTGATGAGGCCCTCACTACCCCGAGGCAGTCTGTTCTCTTTCCCACGCTCTGCCGTGGCGATTTCCCTTGCGCTGTGCCATAATCTGTGTCCTTCCCTGGACTTCTCATTTTTAGGCCCTGGTTCTTTTCTCTGGAGCTACTTCTAACAAGTAGAATCCTGATTTGGTAATAGCTTTATTGGGTGCACGTTGCATACCATTGTTTATATGTCACCTTGATTAAGCTTCACAACACCTCTGGCGTCACTAGTCCCATTTCAAAGATGAAGAAATGGAGAGATTCAAATCACAAAGGCTCCAGCACAGTTGGGATACAACTTTTAATGACTTCCAACATGCTAGGATCGGTAAAAGGAGAAAGAACTAGTCAATGTTTTGGTTTATGTGCTTCATTATATCTTTGGAGATTGATTTCATTACATTTGTCTTTTAAAAAGTTTTGTCTGACTCCCAAATTCCATGCTTAAGTGTGGTGGTGGTTGCTATGGCATCTAGTGTGCAGAGGCCCGAGATGCTGCCAAATACCTGAATGCACAGGACAGCCCTCCAGAACAGTGACCTGGCGGCCCCCAATGTCAACAGCACCCAGGTTGAAAAACCCTGTCTTAAATCCTTACACTTTGAACATTTCAAGATAGTACTCATTCCTTCCTGTGTCATGTACCTATTGTACAGGACGAGTGTGCTCTGTTATTTCAGCTGTACTTTTTATGTGATTGTTTTTTTACCTGCCCACCCCCTACCCTATCATCTGATTAGATATAGGCTTCAGTGAGCTCTGTTAGTATAAGGAGAAAAATAAATAAGGGGCTTTTCAATTCATCCCTAAAAGCTACATTCCAGTTCTTCAAATTTTAAATTCTTCATTTCTCCTGAGATATAAATACCACAAAAGACTGAAAGAAAAATTGGATTCTCTGCAAACTTGTGAGTTTCAAATTCTGGCTTTTAATAATTCTGCAGCATTGGTCTTCAATAAATTCGTTGTTGCTTTGACTTTACAAGAGCGAGAAAGCCCTGGCTTTTGAAACTCTACATAAGTTAGTTCTTGATAAGTGGCTGATCAGTCATTCAGCCCACATTTATTGAGAACATGATGTGTATACAAAACACTTCCACATGTCAGAGAAAGATGATTTAAAAAAAAAAAAAAGGGAAAATATTACAGGGAATAATTATCTAGAAGAATGACAAATGTGCCCTCAACTATAAAGTCCATCAGAAAACCATAATATAACAAATGAAATAAACAAAAATAAGGGTGGTAGAGATAACAGAGACAGCACTTCATCTAAACAAGGCTAGAAAGATGGGATGGGCTTCCGGTGCCAGTCTAAGCAATTTTTATTTAATAATGAGTTGAGACTTGCCTTTGAAATTCTGTTGGAAACTCACCAGAATGCTTACCAAGTCATATTTTCTTCACAGATTGATGGAACATTTAAAATAGATATTCCCCCGGTTCTCCTGGGCTACAGTAAGGAGAGAAACATGATTCTTGAGAGAGGCTTTGATGCTGTCCGAAGCCTAAGTGAAGGTTCCTACATCACCCTGTTCATTACCATCGAGCCTCAGCTGGTTCCTGGAGAGTCAGTTCGAGAAAAGGTAACTCTGCTTAGGGTCTGGAACCCACGTCCCCTGCCAGTGAAGCAGGAGAGGTGCTTACCAGGCTGAGCTTTACAAACTCTGCACTACACAAACAGGTTCTCCTACTGCAGTCTCCGTTTATTATTCTTTCAGTTGGAACAGGATGACTGTGAAAGAACAGATGTGTGGGTTTGCACTTCCACTGAGCCAATGATTAGGTCAAGCAGCAGTCTAAACTTTTAGGCAGAGCAAGACAAATGTAAACATGTTCTGCTTTTAGAAGAATTTTTCTCAATGTGAAGAAAACAAAATATGACAAATGAGAACATCAGATTGCTCTTTCATTTGACAGTTGCTGGCAAGCATGCTGAAATAGATTTCCATGTCTGACCTCACATCTCTGGCTGTGCTATGTATTGAGTCAATTCATAGGCTCATAAGGCCAGATGACCTTCAAGGGTCATCACAATTCATTTTATGAAGTAAACAAACATCTGCACAAGTACTTTTTTAAACAGCTCTAGAAAAAAGAATTTCTAGAACTTCCATTTGTTAACAACTATTCCCAACCTTCATCACGAGGAAATAGTTTTCTTAACATAATTGCTTACACAGCATTTATACGCACTGGCATCATTGGATTTGAGAGAAGTTATTGATTATGACCTTTTATGCACATGTAAACTAATCCAGTAGTAACAACCACCACCAATATGTTTGAAGTCCCTTACTTTGTCCTCAGCACTGGAGACACGTTGTCTTCTTTCACACTCACAGGTGTCTTGGGCATGGGTCTCCAACTTAGAGGTGAGAAAAAGCAGACTCTCTTTCTGCAAGGGCACACAGGCAGCATGTGGCAGAGGTGACACCTAAATGTCTGTCTGACTCCACCTTGGATTCATTCAACCCACAGAACTGAGCATCCCCAGAGCTCTAGGCACTGGGGTAGAGCAGTCAGACAAGCAGGTGGAGACTCCGCCCACCTTACATCCAGTATGCCACATGTTGTCAACCTCCAACCTCTAAGTGCTGCGGAACTTAGTATTTTGCTGACTCTAGTTTCCCATTGTAATTAAGATGGGGAAAAAAAAGTGATCACACTTCTGTTTCTTTTCCTGTATTACAATTTGGTTCACAGAGAAAAATACTTTTAATATTCCATTTGCAAGGCACTTCTAGGACATGAGGATTATTGAAAATATAAATGTACTGAAATTCAGATTAATCTTATATGCTAGGCTTTATCACTAAAGCTCAGGTTCTCAAGAAAACATTAAAATATATGCATTTCAAAATATTTTCAGAAAGGGAAATATATATTCTAAATGTTTGTCTTCACATAGAGACTCAAGAGAAGGATGTCAAATATATTTGCATGGAAGAATGCTCCCAGACAAAAGATGAGTTTGTAATTTCTATGAATTGTTAACAAAAGAAAAGGCAGGCAGTTGGGAGCCAGACTGAATGTGAGCTTCCAAAAAGCCACAGTAATCTGGGACTGGCAGAAGCAATGAAAACCTGGGACTGCTCTGTGCTAAGCCTCCTTTCCCAGCCCTCACCCCCTGTTGCAGGACCCTGGGGAGGTTCCCAGGGCTCAGAACTGGTCCTTAAGTCCTGCAGCCTTTCTTCTCTAATGCTGCCTGTAGTGGCATTTCACTGCCCCATTGTGGCTGTATGAAGCATTTCTCTTAGACTTCTAAAAAGAGGGCTCATCCTTGGTTGCTGTTTGATAAGGAAGGTATGTTGAATGCCAGGGCCCTGGTATCCTTAACACCCAGTGGCAGAAAACACCACCCAAGGTTCACCTGCAGACTCTTCAGGAGAGAGAAGTTCGCACCTGAAACAATTGGGACCACAACCTTGAGTTGTTTAGACTAATAGCAACTTCTGGGATTAGCAGATTAGAGTGCCACTATAAACTTGGGCAAGTGTCAGGCTCCCATGTGGAATCATTCCATATGATTTTTTAAAGGCATTTATGAATGTAAAAATTTAAAGAATCAGCTCCTAAAACACTTGTTTTAACATTCTTTACATTGTCTTGGTTAGAAATGAGTTTTTAAAAAATATTTCTATTAATAAAGTCTTCCTCTCATTTCTTCTTTCTTCTTTCTTGCCTATGATAGATGAGCATGCTTAAGAAGGTACCAAGTGTTTTGTTCTGCAATTCATCAGTTGATAGTTGCTAGGTTTACTGCTATCTCCACCATCCCAGGGGATAAGTGCTGGATCCTGATGCCTGTGTGATCCCTTGGCAGTGAATATAGATGTCTGCAGGTCCATGAAGAATGTCCAGTTTGGGGCTGGGGTGTGACTAAGCAGTAGAGAATGTGCTTAGTGTATGCAAAACTCTGGGTTCAATCCAGCACTCCTTAAAAACATCCTGGACATTTTTATTTTGTCAGAATGAGTCTTATTTGGCATTGAATTAAGAGGTCATTGGTCTGAATGTCGCCTGCACACTGGGAGCTATCCCCATGTGTCCAGTTCCATCAAGTCCACGAGCTGCTTCTTACAGAGACATTGTAGCTCTCACAATTGTTTCTGGTCTATAGGGACTTCCATGTGCAGCCGTTAAAAGGCAGGATAAACCTGTTCGTTTTTCTGTAAATGTTTCATTAACCTAGAGTCAAAGAATGGAGCCAGCTAAGACTCCCCCCGATGTCATGCCCAATGACCTTTCAATTTAACAGTTCTGCCTAAATTTGCTTCTTAACAAACAACCCAAGCCAGGCACGGTGGTGTACACCTTCAATCCCAGTGGCTCAGGAGGCTGGGGTAGGAGGATCATGAGTTCAAAGCCAGCCTCAGCAACTTAGTGAGGCCCTAAGCAACTCAGGGAGACCCTGCCTTTAAATAAAATACAAAAAAGAGCTGGGGATGTGGCTCTGGTTAAGTGTCCCTGGGTTCAATCCCTGGTACAAAAAAAAAAAAAAAAAAAAAAAAAAAAAAAACATCACAACCCAGATTCTTTTGGCAGTTAGCTTTTCCTTGACACTTATCAACAACACAGCATAGTACTTAAATTCCTGTTTCATGTCATAAAATGGCATCCTGGTGGCCTAAATAACTATTAATGACTATCAATACTAATTAGGTGGTTACCATGTGCATGCTAAGTGTATAAAGGAATGCCCTCAAATACAGGCCCTGCCCACAATACACTGCTATAGAGTTAAGATACAGAACATTGAGGCAAGTGGTAGAAAAAGTTCCTGATGCACTTTTATCCACCTGGAAAGCCAGTAGTCAGTACGGATTCAAGATCTGTGTGTTCTTCCTGGACAATGCAATAGCTGCTTCTCCTAGCTGCTCCCATCGCACCCTGTGCTTGTCCCCGTAGAAGCTGTGGGCAAGGAGTTGAGCACCTGGTGGCTTGTCAATGGTCCCTTCCAGGCTAGAAGTTCCTTGAGGGGATTATGTCATACTCACTTATCCAGAATACTGGGAATCTTCTAAAAGCTCAGCAAACATTTTTCAAGTAATTGGATGAATAAGTAAATAAATGGGTTTAAAGGAACAGGGTTAAACACAAGTGGGTACCTTTTTTTGCATCATGTTTGTTTCATACTTTTCCATCTTTCTGAATGTACAATTATTCCTGGCTTCACCATTCTATCCTAGGAATCTGTGACAGACATTTTACATTTGAGATTTCTGAGCCTCACCCTCTTAAAAACTAACATCAAAATACACATAAAACTCCATTGCTTGGGCTCATCAATCAGAATTAGTATGCCATAGTTTGTTTTTTATAGAGTATTTTAATATTGCCAGTGGTTTCCACATGGCTGCTTGCCTGTTTACTACTTTCTTTTAATCCTGTTGAATGTATATTTTAAGTCTTTTAATAAATCAGTTTGATTTTAATTATAAATATAATTAAATACAGCTGCAGGCACACCAAGGTGTGATAGTTTTATAAAGATTCACTTGTCATGCTTCTGATCATATGTAAACCCATGGAGTCTTTCTTTTTGAAGTTTGAGTCTCAGGAAGATGAGAAATTGCTTCAAGCAACAGAGAAGTTTCAAGCTGAATGTGCCTTAAAGTTTCCAAATCGTCAGTGCCTTACAACAGTAATTGACATAAGTGGAAAAACTGTTTTTGTTACCCGGTATCTCAAACCCTTAAACCCGCCTAAGGAGCTCCTTAATGCCTACCCCAGTAATCTGCAGGCAACAGCAGTAAGTACTTCATTGCCAATCATGATGTTCCTAACAATGTTTCAAAATTTCAATATATTGCCATTGCATCATATTTCATAGTATTTAAAATATATTTCCTATATCAAGATCATTGGTGATGAAGGTAATAATTGAGACTTTTTTATTGCCACAGGGCTTGTTTTCTCTTTTGAGTCTGCTGGTCCCAGGAATGACAATAAATAATCCTTAATTCATTCTTTTTTTTTGGGTACCAGGGATTGAACTCAGGGGCACTTGACCACTGGGCCACATCCCCAGCCCTTTTTTGTATTTTATTAGAGACAGGGTCTCACTAAGTTGCTAAGTGCCTCACCATTGCTGAGGCTGGCTTTGAACTCGCGATCCTTCTGCCTCAGCCTCCCAAGTGCTGGGATTACAGGCATCTGCCACCACACCCCACCTTAATTCATTCTTTCAGTTAATACTTTTTGAGTGCTTACTCTGTCCCTGGCATTATATTAGGTGGTGAATATTTAACATATGGGAAGGTATTGTGCACTTTCAAAATGTCTTATGTAAACATGACTTCATTGTATATTCTCAGTAACTTAGTTAGGATATGAATCGCAAGGCCTCTAGCTTCAGAACTCACATACTTTCTATTATACTGAAATAACTATTCAGTACAATGTTTAATGCTATAAGCATTGTTGATTAAAATTAAGCAAAAAAATTATTTCAACAATTCAAGCATTTTCAGCATTTAGGTCATCACTCCAATGTATACCCATACTGGACTATTAAATATACACATTCCATTTGCTGACTTCAAAACACCACACCCGTCACAAACTCATGAACCAGAAGCCACATATTAAACAGGATATTTTAGAGTAACCCATAATGTTTTTGGAGAGTGGGTAGTATAGTAAGTGACGGCTGCTAATAGTCATTCCCATAAAGATTTAGAAATAAGATGATTTTTTTTTTTTTTTTTTTTTTGCTGATATAGGTATATTTAAAGAAAAAACAACAACCTTGTGTTTTACATGTCATTTTTCAAGTAATTTTTATTGGAAACCATAATAAGGACTTCTATTCTGGCTAGCATAATAGATGTACAGAAGATTTCTCCCAGTAGAGAACATTTCTGAATAATAATACATTAACTATTTAAAATATTTTAAAAATCATGGCTGAAATAGAAGTAAAATGAAGGGGGGAGGTGAGAAATACAGAGACAAGAATTAAGAAAGCAACATTCCACAGGGAGAGGGCTTGAAATAGTGTCTGCCGTCCTTCCTGACAACTAGAGCTGAGTTTCAGTGAGCCACAGGCTGTGGGAGATGGGAGACAGGGGGCTAGAGCAGGCTGGAAGTGTAGACACTACAGTAGAGATGAGTGAGGGTAATGTCCTTAATGGATAAAGTGGGAAATCCCTGCCCTGAGAAGGAATCTGAGCTGTCTAGCCTGTCTCTGGATGAAAGAGAAATAGTCTTTTTTCCCTGGGTTCAATTCCCAGCATTTCTCCTCACTACTCCCCCCCCCCCAAAAAAAAAGTCTTTCCAGAGAACTTCTAATCATTAACCTATATTTACTAACATGCGGGATTAGAGTTTATATTGTCTGTAGGACTCAAAAAAATTTCAACTCAAAAATTTAGTTGAAAGTATTCACTTTTGGTAACAATCCCAGATCCCTGTCAAAAGCAAACACAAATCCTTCTAGAAGAAAGTCATTTCATCTCAATCTCAAAAAAAAAATTAAAAATCCACAGAAAAAGTTCCAAATGACATGAACATACCATAAAAGACCATCAATGAAGAAATAAGTCACCATAAAGAATGATTAAGAAGTAGCATAAACAATAAGCTGAAGAATCTGGCCATCAAGACTATAGACACATTTATCGGCATAGGATGTAAAACAGATATTGTTTTAGTCAGCTTTTTCACTGCTGTGTCTAAAAGACCCAACCAGAACTTTAGAGTTGGAAAAGTTTGGGAGCTCATGGGTTCAGAGGTCTCAATCCACAGACAGCAAGCTATATTCCTAGGAGGAATCAAGGTGAGGTAGAACATCCTGGCAGAAGAGTGTAATAGAGAGAAGCAGCTCACATGATGATCAGGAAACAGAGAGACTCCACACACCAGATGCAAATATATACCCCAAAGCCATGCTCCCAATGCCCACCTCCTCCAGCCACACCACACCTGCTTCCAGTTACCACTCAGTAAATCCCATCAGGGATTAATTCACTCATAGTTTAAGGTTCTCACAACCTAGTCATTTCCCCTCTGAATCTTCTCATGTTGTCTCACACATGAGCTTTTGGGTGACACCTCACATCCAAACCATAAGGGGTACATCTAAACAAGTTTAAGAAATCAGGAGAATTGGAATTACAGTTGAATAACAATAGATTATTGAAATTGACAGACAGTTGTTTTTTTTTTAAGTACCAAATGAAATTTGCAGTAATGAAAAAAAATATAATACTTATAATTAGAGATTAAACAAACAGATTAAATGAAACATTAAATACAAAGAGTTAGTGAACTGGAATACATGCAAACAAGTTACTTGGAATGTATGCAGGCATAGGAAGAGAGAAAAGAATGCTTAGAGGCAGGGGACATGCAGGAGGAGGTCCAAACTGTGTATAAATGGAGTAAGACGATACTCAAAGAGACTAAGCCAGGAGCTTTCAAGAAAATCCTCCAATTCAGAAAATCCAATGACTCCTAAGCAGGATAAATAAAAAGAGATCAAAATCTAGGCAGAACATAAAGATTAACACGACCTTAAAAGCAGTTAGAAAACATAGATTATCTACAGAAGAAAAATGATTGGCATGACAAACTTGTCAGTTGCACAATGAGCCAGAAAAGAAGCCTCTTGACAAGGCTAACAAAATAGCCTTTTGTCAATCTAGTAGTTGACAGCTAGAGAAACTGTCCTTCACAAAAGTACTGGGAGAATCACAACCAAAAAACTCTTACTAACAAGGACTCACAAAATGTACAGACTGAACTTCAAAGGAAAATCCTAATAGGACACATAATACTTGGTGAAGAAATGGGCAGCTTGTGAGTGAATCTAAACAACATTGTCATGTGTGTGGAGTGTGTGTGTGTGTGTGTGTTGCTGGGGAGTAACCTCAGGGCCTTGCACATGCCAGGCAAGTGCTCTCTACCCCGAGCTGTACCCACAACCCACACACACTGTCTTAAGAGCCATAATAATAGCAATGTTCATGAAAAATCAAGATAGAACAAAAATCATGAAAAAAGTGTGAATGTGTCAGGACAGGACTGATGAGAGTATTTTAATGTCCTTGATGTTCTTCAAAATAAAGGCAAAAATACTAACTTTAGAATTTAATTTAAATATGCATATTGAAATTTCTAGATTAGCCCCTAAATAAATGAAAAGGGTGTATATAACTTTGTCACCGCCTGAAGCGATGGCCGCTTGGAGCAGCAAAGCCGCGGGAATAAGTTCAGAGGCAGACTGGAAACAAACAGGATCTTTATTCTGTCAGTTTCTCTCTCTGGCTCTAACAACTCTAACACGTACCACACACCAGCAAACAAACAACAACCAAAATGGCCCCGACCCGCTCCGCGCTCGGCCCAAGTCTCTCGAGATCCCAGGCCAAGTCTCGTGAGACTACGGAAGGCGGTAATGTCCAAAACTCCATGGCCCGAAGTCAACCGCAATCATAGCCATCTCCCCAAACAGGGCTCCTGCATAACTTCTAAACCAGCAAGAAAGAAAATGAAACAGGGTGAAGAGAGTTGGGAGGGAAAAAAGGAATCACAGAAAAAGTATGGAAAGTAAAAATACAGAATAAGATGATAGGAATAATGTATGACAGAAATAAGTACAAGTCATAAATAAATAGAAAAATGTGACCACATTAAAATTGAAAACTTGAGGGGCTAGGGATGCAGCTTAGGGATAGAGTGCTTGTCTAGTGTGTGTAAGGCCCTGGGTTTAATCCCTAGTGGGGGAGGGGGATGGATTGAGAACTTGAGTTTATCCAAAGACAACATGAATAAAATGAAAAACCAAGCCACAAATCAGGAGATGATATTGACAACAAATATAATACATAAAGGAACAGGCACCAGAATAAAAGACCAAAAAAATAAAAATCCTCTTAGAAATCAGTATAAAAATGTGCAAATTTGGAAATAGCAAAAATTCAAACAAGTGGAAACATGGATAGGCCAATAAACATGGCACAATAACCTCATTAAAATTAGAGAAATATTAATTATAACTACAAGGATGTCCAGATCTTGGTTCTTAAATACCATCCCCCTCTGAAGTGAACAGGCTCCTTGGAGCATTGCTGCTTTTAGGACTGGGCTAAGGAAAGTATGCCATGATCCTGGAAAGTCCTGTTATACCTCAAAGTGAAGAAGTGGAGAGGGAGGGGGAAAAAAAAAAAGACCAGGACATTTCAAAGGGACACAGAAGCCAGTTTCTTCATCTGTGAAAGATGGCTAATAGCTATAACCTTCTGCATAGGATATCTGGTAAGGATTAAGGTAATACAACAGTAGGTTCATACTGAGCATCACTGTTTGTGACTTATAAAGCTTATTTTAAGAAATGCTGTAGGGTTTGCTGCTTTCTATGTTATTGGAAACTGTTTTTCAAAGCTGATCTTGTATATACAGGAACTGGTAGCTCGATACGTGTCCTTGATTCCTTTCTTGCCCGACACTGTTTCATTTGCCAGTATCTGTGACCTCTGGAGCACATCTGATGTAAGTTGGTCTCCCTCTCAGGGAGAGGTTTACTAACTTGAGCTAACTTAGCTGAATCTTAGCTAAACAGCTTGCAAGTCATCTCCAACTGCAACATTGATTTGTCATAAAAAATAAAATCTATTTGACCATGTGAACCAAAATTCTGAAGTATTTCTCTTCCTGGTTCACTTAGCCCAAAGTTCAGAAGTTAAAAAAAAAGAATAAAAATATGACACTTTGGATGTCTTAATGCTGAATTATCCGTCTAGCATTATTACCTTAATATCCCTGTTTTATTCATAAGAAATCAAAATTGCACTCTTATATTATAATTGGAAATGGTGTATTTCTTAATTCATGGACTTCTTAAGGCATGTCATATCATTATTTATTTAGGACAGTTACCTACCACATACCAGGCACTATACCAAGGCCTGGATGTGAGCAAAAGTCTCCACTTTCGTGGAATTTACAATTGATGTGTGGTGCATAAATTTTCAAAGGAATCTTAGGTAAACGAACATCACAGGTATTCATTCTGTTTCTGGGTCTCACGTTGTACTTTTTGCATTACTAAGTATTATATAGTTTCCTTTGAAAGGACAGTTCTAAATTGAAGAAATTAGTACACTTCATAGTTTTTGTTCCCCAACATATTTTGGCAACATAAGGATTGATAATTTTATAAATAAAATTCTATAACCTTGAGGGATCTATAAGAAGCTATGTGAAGACTAGAACAGTACATGTACCTGTATCACTGCCTGGGGATTACTTTATTGATCTGTGCCTCTACTTCCTCATCTGCAAAAACTGGGAAACAAGAATACTTCCCCGAAAAAGTTAATCTAGGATGAAATGAATGAATGCATAAAATGTACTTTAAAGATCATTTAGCACATAGCGAGCTCTCATATAAATATACATATATGTATATATAAAATGAAAACTAAAACTTTGAAATTAGCATCTCCCCTGCCCCACCCCAATCATACTATGTTAATTCTTGAAATCCACATTGAGAGCCTCAGTGTTAAAAGAAAATGCCATATTCGCCCAGAAGTGTTGTTGCTGTTTTAAGGAATTATCAATACAGTGTCAACATTTTGGAAAAGATTTTAAAAATAAGTCTCATGCTTCAAAACACTAATTTCAACTGTGTCCTACTAAAATCCTGCAGGGCCAATCCAGAATGAAGCAGCCAGTCAATACAACCTTTTTTTTTTTTTTTTTCTTTTTGTCAGCAATTTCTTGATCTCCTGGCAGGAGATGAGGAAGAGCACGCAGTGTTGCTATGTAATTACTTTCTGTTCTTGGGTAAGAAGGCCTGGCTGGTGATGGGCAATGCTATTCCCGAGGTAAGACCACGTAGGCTGGCTTCAGCAGAGGAGTGTATTTGTCTAACCCACTTAGATGTTCAGATCATGGCCAGAACTTGTTTTCATAATTCTCTCAGTTGCTCAGAAAGTAGCCCAGAGATGGCTTAACTACCACTGGTAACATATGAAGTGGTTCAACAAGGTACTACACAGCACTTCAAATTGTTTTTTAGCAAACCCAGACCTTTTACCATTCAAAGCCCCTGTTTTAACAGTCCTTTTAGTATAAGCCTTGCCCTGTCCACGTTCCTGAGCATTCTGATTCCTTTAGGAATCTCATTTTCTGTACCCTAAGGAAAGAAAGGGATTCAAAGCAGTGTGGTGAGGCAAGAAGTCTCTCCTTTCATGCCCACTGCTTCCATGAGATGTCTGCTAACTTGGCAGGCAATGGGGACAAGCCAGATAACCCAGGAGCAAAGAAAAGAATGTTGACAGCTGTATTTTGATGTTATCATTGCTATTTTATCAGATTGCAGACATAGTGACTATCAGAATTTTATTTCCTAGCCACAACAAATATCCCCCAAATTTGGGCAATGATGGGTAATTGTGGATCCAAGGATAGGAATTTCACATGGGTTGAAGCAGATTACCCAAAGAATATTTCAAAAAGAGGCCATAGAGGTCAGGCACAAGGAGGCTCTGGGAATCCCTATTAGAGAGCAAGAGTTGTGGGCTGACTCAAGGGAAAGAAGAGTAGTCAAGGAAGTATAAGACCTGTATTCAGGGTTCCATGTCTACACCTCATTAGCCAAGTGACCCTAAGCAAGTCACTTCACAACTTGAAGGCTATTATAAGCATATTGTAAAGTGAAATCATGCATAAGCAATAAATAAATAATTGTAATAAAAGAATCTAACAACATACAAGTACTGTGGGTAAAAAGTAAAAGTCCCACTTCAGGTTCCAACCACAAGCCCACTCTCTTCCAAGGTATAGTCACTTTAACAGTTTGGTAGGTATCATTTTATGCCAGTCAGCTTTCCATCACTGTAACAAAATAGCTGAGATAATCAACTTACAAGGGGGAAAGATGTATTCTGGCTCATGATTGTAGAGGTTTGGGTCCATGGTCACTTGGCCCCCATGTTGGGCCTGTGATGAGGCAGAACATTATGATAGGGAGTGAGCGATGGAGCAGAGCTACTCACCTCATGGTGACCAGAAGCAAAGAGAGAGAGAGCACTTTGGTGACAAACCTCCCTCCAAAGCCATTAAGCTGTGAATCCACAGATGAAGGATCCATTCATGAGGTCAAATCATCTCCCAAAGGCCCCATCTTTGAACACTGCAGCACTGGGGACCAAATCGTCAATATGTGAGCTTTGGGAGACAGTTAAGATTTAAACTATAACACCTTTCAAATCCATGCACGTACCTCATTACAAATATGTATCAAATACCTTACTTTATTCAAAATAGTATTCCCACATAATTAGCTTTCTTGATACCTAAATGGCAATTTTACTGACTCTAACAAGAAAATGCCAGTAACTACTTATTTCCATTAATGATAGTTCTTCAACCAATTGTAAGATATTCTGGTTGGGTAACTATTATCCTTATTTGGTCACTATACTAATATCAGACACAAAAATTTCTCCCCAAAATTGATTTCATTTTTAAAATCAGTAAAACCTAGAACTTCAAATTAATGTTTTCCATTAGCCATGGGGTTTTAAAAATTAGAGGTTCAACTAAAATAATGAAATGTCTATGCAAATTACTATTGACTTTACTTGTATAATAAATTGGAAACTGTTTTTAATGGATATTTCCCTTCAGGGTCCAACTGCCTATGTGCTAACTTGGGAACAAAATCATTATTTAATATGGAATCCTTGCAGTGGACATTTTTATGGGCAATTTGATACATTCTGTCCTCTGAAAAGTGTGGGCTGTTTAATTGCTCCTGACAATGTAAGTATTAACATTTCCTCTTAAACATGGTTGGTTGATTACTGATTTCTTTTCTTAAAATTGATCAATTGATTTAAATATCTTACATGTCCAAAAAAATTATATAAATACACACACACACAACTGAAGAAATGTAGTGGCAAGAACAGTGGGAGCATTAGTCATCCAAACGGTCCTAAATAAAAACTTGTCACCTGACCTGCAGAGAAGCAGAATGAAATTTTAAAATATAGGATTTAGATTCAGAGGACCTGAGTTTCTGTCCTGGCTCTATCTTCAGTTTTCTCTTCTAAAATAGCACATACAATGCCTAACCCATAGGTTTTCAAAAACTAAATGAAAGTAACTTATCTCCTGAGAAGAATGGGTTTCTTTTTCTCCCTCCCTTTCTTCTTTCTTCTTTGCAGTACAGGGGATTTAACCTAGGACCTCACATAGAATAGGCAAGTGCTCTACCACTTATTTTTTTAAAAGGGAGATTCCCAGGTACTGCTGACCTGTAGAAGTGATTCTGTCATGGGGAGGCTGTTTGATATTATTATGAAGGATACTGTATAAAGCAGTGGTTACAAATATGAATTAAGGGGTCAGACTGCTTGAGTTGAAACTATCATTTGCTAGTTGCATGAGCTTGGGAAATTTTTCTTAATCTCACAAACTGTGTCTTCATTGATAAAACACAGGTGATAGCGAGGTCACTGCTTCTAAGTAGAAAGTGGTGATAGAGTGGTTGTGGGAAGTATATGAGATAACTGATGTAGAACACCTGTCACATGCTAATGACACACCCACTGTTGGCTGATTGTGTTTGTACTCATCACGTACTCACTGCTCTCTGAACTTTGTGCATCTGTTGGTAAAAAGTGTGCAGACATCTCCAATACATGTGTTTTTATTTATAAATTATATATACTTACATGTGTATCGATATTTTATATTACACAAAAAGCATTTTAAACACAAATAATTAGAATATCTAATATTTTCCTCCCATACCCCGGAGTGTGTACCCTACTTTGAAGAAAACTTGTCTACTTTTAAGGCTACAACTAAATTAGAGATCATATATGCCAAGCACCCATCAAAGTATCTGCCTTTCATGGTGTCCAGCAAATGGCTACTCCTATTAATTACAAATGTGAAAATACAGTGGAGCACTATGTTTATGTTAATTATTACTTTTAATCAAAGTCTTTGTCATGATCATAAATGATCTGCTAGACTCTGTCTACATTTGGGGCATCAAGGTTATTAATATTCAAACAGGGTCAACAGGCATTGAAAAATCCTTTGAAGAACGCTTTTTTTCTTTCAAAATGATTGTTAGCTCTCAAGACAATTACTGTATAGTTGCCTAATTCTCCTAAAGACAGTACAGGAGCTCATACTGTGCACCCCTGCGGCAGCTGTCCTAACCCCGCTCTAAGCCTGACTGCTCCCAGTGAAGGACCACGTCCGGGCTGCAGTGGCCTGGCACTCTCAAACCTCAGATGCTGCTCTCTACCCCACCACACAACCTCTTTGGATGCTCAGTCCTTTTTCTCCTTCACTCCTTTTCCAAAAATTAAGTTTCTCCCCCTTCCACTATTCCTGCTCCAAGACCTGGCTCTCCCAATTGACTCAACTTACCTACCCCTAGATGTTTTTGCTTGTCCACCTATTTATTTACTGGAGAGTCCAGCAATTCTAAAATATGCTTTTTCCAACCTAGATAAACCCTGAAAAGCCACTGCCTGCCTTTCCTTTCCTTCTAGAATTCTTCAAATACTAGTTATAACTCCCACTTCACTTTGCCAGCACTCAGACCTTTACCCACCATAATTTAGCTCCTCTTTCCTGACCAAACTACAGAAATTAAACTCAAGAAGTACCATTTTGTCGCTAATAAATAAATCCAATGGCTTATTCTCATTCCTCACTCTTCTCTTCTTTTCCAAATATGTAACACAACTAATCCCTTCTTCACGAAAAACCGTTTTTCCCTCTCCTTGGTTAGTCCTTGATAAAGGACTAATGTTGCCTGCTGTTTCCACCATATAAATGACCAACCTCCCTTTATTAGATCTCTTTGTAAATTTTTCCCTCATTTTTTTGCATTTCTGATCGTAGGTCACCTTTGCAGGGAGAACTTCTCTGTCCACATTAAAAGTTCATATTCCTGCATGTTAGTTTCTCCAAAGCCTTCTCACAGTTATTGCCACAATGAAAACAGAAACATATTCCCAACCTAAATGGCTTCAAACATTTATTCTCATGGGTCTGTGGGTCCGCTGCGAGCGCTGTGTTAATGGAGGGGAGGCTGGGCAGCTCGGCTTCTCACTGCAGACCTGTGAGTAGCAAGGAACAGCTCTGCTTTGTGTGCTTATTCTGGAACGTGGGAAGAGGCACAAACGGGCAAGCAGGAACACACAAAGCTTCTTAAGTGTAGACTGGCCCTTCCATTCCAGTCTACTGGTCAAAAGTCAAGGGGCAAGGAAGATGTTTTGTCCCTTACAGTGGAACAATCTGAACAATAACATGAGAAAAGGTATGCTATGGGCAGGGATGAAGAGTGGGGCTGGGGATCACTCTTCTACCTCACTGTTGTACGGTACCCCAGGTATTGTTGATTTGTTTGCTGTATCATCCCCTTAGACCCACAAGGGTAGAGACTCATTCACTACTCTATCCCCCATGACTGAATAGGTACTTGGTTAAATATGTTGAGTGAACATTTAATTAAATACATTGCATGAACAAACTGACCACTCATGTAATCACTCAATACAAGACTACATGCTAGGAGCTAGATACTAAAGGTAGAATAGTAAATAAGGGACACAGCCAATGTTCTCAGGCAATAAGTGTGGTAAGGACATAGATGAATAGATAGGCAATCAGAAACAATCATAAACAATAAAAAGAGCTAACAACTATTGAGCACTTACTACATACCAGCATTGTTGTAAGAGGTATAGATGAATTAACTCATTGAAACCACTCAACCTTCTGAGATTATTACTGTTTTTATCCCACTTTTTTGGAGGAGTAAGCTGTGGCACACAGAAGTCACATAAACCATCCAAGGTCACACAGGTGTAAATGTTGGAACCAAAATTCCAACACAAGTGGTCTTGTTTCCCAACCAGTATGCTACACATCTCAGAAACTGTGAGTGCCACGGAAACAAAGAAGTGGCCAAACAACTCAATTAGGTTTTTCAGTAAGGGAACTGTCAGGAAAGGCTAGTCTGTCTTCTAAAAGTGTTCAAGTTTCTTAGCATCAGGAACTACCTTAATTCACCAAACCTATAATCAACAGTAAGGTGCACTCCAACTTCAGACATTAAAAGATGTGAAAAATGGCCAATGAAAAATGTGATGCCAGTGATTGTAAAACGGGTACAATTTTTGCAAATCACAAAATGACAAAAGGGGCAGCCCGTGGAACACCTGGTGTTTCTACTGCCTCTCTGTAATCAAAAACACATACATGCATGGGCGTGAACATATGTATCTGCTAACCTATATGCTCATGTAATTGTCTTTCTTAGATTTGGTTTAATATTCAACAATATGATTCTCCACTAAGGATAAATTTTGATGTCACCAAGCCCAAGCTATGGAAATCTTTTTTTTCAAGAAGCCTTCCATATCCTGGCCTTTCCAGCATTCAGGTATAATTCTTTTATTAAGACTTATGGGGCTGGGGCTGTAGTTCAGTGGCAGAGGGCTTGCCTAGCGTGTGTGAGGCACTGGGTTCTATCCTTAGCACCACAGAAAAATAAACAAATAATGGCATTCTGTCCATCTACAACTACCAAAAAAGAAAAAAGAAAAAAAGACTTATGAACAAAAGAGATTAAGGGATGTGAAATCATTATACCAAGATAACTAGGTTCTTCTTGGCCCTAAATTCTATTCCTAGGTATTTAGAACAGAATTTGCTTTACAAACTATTTGAGCCAAATTCACACTAAGAAACACGTATTACATAGATGAGAGAACTAGAAGAATACATTTTAGACGTGAACGAAAGTTTTGATATAAAAATCCCCATGACACAAAAAGCACCACAAAATATATTCTACTTAACTTTTTTAAGTGCTGGTCTCAATTTGCTAGATTGATTTCATAACTATACCAATGAAATGTGAAATCAAATTGCAGGTCCAGGCCACTAAAGGCTCATAAAAGTAACTCAAGAGAGTCCTGGCCTGTAAGTGGTTAGCATGAACATTGTTCACCAAAACTTTTGTTCCATTTGATAGCTAGATATGTTATGCATTACTAGGTTTGTGAGGTAAAATATATATTTCTTACTGAGGCACAAATCTTTGGAAAAAACTGAAAAACTTTGCCCTAGAGAAATCCTCCCATATGTGAGAAGGTGAAACATGAGATTTTTCATAGTAACAGAGTTTGAAATAGTTTAAGAACTAGAATGATAAAAAAGAGAAATTATAGTACATGATAGAATATTTTGTAGTACTTAAATCAGTCAACATTAATGCATCTTATTAAGCACTCTAAACATATATTTGCCACTATCCCTAATACATTGAGAAAAAGCAATATTCATAAATTATTAAAGTTCAGAAAACCAGCAAAACAATATAATATGTTGTGTCTACAGTTAAATCACAAACACATTGTATTAATTTGCCTATCTTCACTTATTACAATGTAAGCACCACGAAGAGATTTTTATTCATGGCCATATCCCTGTTCCCATAACCTGGGAAGGTGCCTGGCAACAGTAGGTACTCAGTATCTGTTGAAATGAAGGATTGTTAAAAGACAATGCAGTTCAGTTACTTCTGTGATGAGAAAGAATAGAATGAAATTGAGAAGGAACTTCAGAGCACTTTAATTTACTTAGGTGGGTCATAGGCTCATTGGCATCCCTTGTACTATTCTCTATATCCAGTAGACATTTATGTCTGAAATTTCATCATGTAAAAAAATAAAGTTGTAAATTTACAAAGGGAAAGTACACCTATAAAACTTAGTGTAGGTGATTTTTCCCATTTCTGAACTCTCTTATAGCCTGAAGAGCTGATTTATCAACGCACCGACAAAGCAGCAGCAGCTGAACTCCAAGACAGGTAACATAATATTCATAAATTCACATGTAATCTGCCACTAGAAGTGTAATACCAAACTTTAGCAACCCTCAGCCTGGATCAACATGAAATAATTAGGGCAATTAAACTTTAATTTATGTTTACAGATACCAAGTTAGATGTGATCTCTAAATCCCATGGCTCAAAATCAGGTTTTAGCATCAGCGTGTGTGAGACAGAAATGAATACCAGTAATACATAATTCTCCAAAGACCTTACCTCAGGTTAGGGCTTACTATCATGTTATTATGGGTCCTGTTGAGACATATCATAATCCCCAGCTTAAATATGCCTCTTTGGTCCAATTAGTGGCTTGTGGAACTTCAGCTAGTTTATGAACCTAACCCATGGAGAAGGTCAGTAAGAGCCTATCCGAGTCCCTATAATTCCATTCACCTTGTAAAATAGAATGTATTCTCCCAGTTTCATAAATACAGAAACCAAAGTTCAGAGTAGTCCATGTATTCATTAAGTGTTAAAGGGGGTCAGAGCTCTCTGTGTGCCATTTCCATTAGATACAGTGATGTGAAGAGCATGTCAAGTTACACAAGATTAAATGTGACTCAACTTTTAATACATTATTACTAGAAAATACCAATTTACTCCCAGTTTCTCTATAAAACCTTATTTGGGACCCCCATCTAGGATAACTAATCTCCTACATGCTTCTTCAAATAGCTTCATTTTACTGATTAGTCTCAAGTCACTTATTTCTCTAATATCAAAGTGCTGGGGGTTGGGGTTGTAGCTCAGTAGTAGAGCACTTGCCTAGCATGTGTGAGGCACTGTGTTTGATTCTCAGCATCACATATAAATAAATAAATAATAAATAAATAAAATAAAGGCCCATTGACAAAAAAAATTTACAAAAAAAAAAAATGAAATGCTTAGTAATTCATCCATACCTGAACTCAGACCAAACTGAACCCCAAAACAAAATTTGTTCAGTGCCAAAAAGGAAGGTATCCTATGACTCCTGAGCAATGGGAAGTAGTTATATATATACACACACACATATATCAAATGGGGTGAAGGTATAGCTCAGTGGTAGAACACTTTGCCTAGCTTGTGCAAGGTCCCGAGTTCGGTCCCCAGCACCTCAAATAAAGTTGCATACCTAATAAAATTAAGTCGCAATAACGCTTGTACTTTGGAGGCAGTTTTAAGGCAATTTCGAAAAAATTCTATCATCATGAATAAAAGTTACTGGGGATAAAATCAATATGAGAATCAATATGAGGCATCAACAGCCTTACAACTATTTGAAGCTTTCAACATAAGCTCCACCCCCTTATGTCTGGGTCTAATTTATCTGTCTATATAAACATTACCAATACAATGAATTAGTTATTTGAACTCAACACATTCTGCCTGAGAACCTGTCCTTAGTCCTGAGTTTTACTCAATGACTAATCCACTTTGACCTTCACACTGTTTAACCAACAAAGTTATCTTAGTTATGTAGCTGTTTTACAGGTTTTGTTATCCACCAATAGGCAGTAAAGAGGAAGATAATACCGTCTACTAATAAGAACTTAGAAGGGAAAAGCAATCAGTGTAAAACCACTACTGTATTTAAGTAGCTTCCATTCAGTTATTTTCAAGCATCTGTTGTGGTCCTTAGGATATCATATACTTTCTATTTATAGGTCCATTTCCCAGCCCAACAATACATAATCTGTATGGACAAGGATCACCTGTGTTTTAAGTTTTGCATCCCAGGGATTAGCCTACAAGTTACAAACTACATCTGGTGAACACCACCACCCACAAAAAGTTACATAATCACCTGAACCCACTGCACACACATTAAAAAATAAATAAGTCACAAAAAAATAAAATTTATTTTTTATGAACAGGATTGAAAAAATACTAAAAGAAAAAATCATGGACTGGAGGCCACGCCATCTGACGAGGTGGAACAGGTATTGTACCTCCACACTGCGCCACTTCTTGCCTTTGTTGGAAAGAAGTCAAGGAGAGGTAGAAGATGACCACAGAGCAGAACTACTGAAACAGCTAGGAGACTACAGGGTAAGCAAAATTGCTTGTCAACTCACCCTGTGGATTCCCAATTTCATACCAGAAATTAACCCAATAATGTGTTTATGGAATCAAAATACCTACATTGCTCCTTCAAGTACATATATATAGCAGCATAGACTAAAATATGTAATTTGAAAAGTTTTAAACCTCAGTAATTTAATAAATAACAAAATGCCTCTGTAATATTAAAAGATCATATTTTTTTTGTAACAGGGATCTATGAAAAATACTTGTATGAAACATATCATGGATATTAAATAAAATGAAAACATCTGGCTAAATATTATACTCAAATGTGTACAAAGGTGAAAATAAATACTAGGACATGGTTTTACACTGATTACTTTTCCCTGCTGAGTTCTTTATTAAGAGACAATATATCTTCCTCTTTACTGCCTATTGGTAGTCCCATGTGTTCATTATCTATAGCTGGATAACAAAACCTGTAAGGCAATTACAGAACCAAGACACATAACTTTGTTGGTTAAACAGTGTGAAGGTCAAAGTGGATTAGTCACTGAGTAAATCTCAGGACTAAGGACAGATTCTCAGGCAGAATGTGTTGAGTTCAAATAACAAAACCTAAACAGGGTCGAACAGTAGAAAATTTACTGGCTTAATTAGGTTAAACTTAACAGGGGTGAAGTCACACACCTGAAAATACCGGTACATACTGTCCAGAGCAGGGGAGAACATCTGTATACCACTATTTCTAGCATGTTTCCCGAGACTCACTTTGATCACATGCCCATTCCTCTAGATTAATCTTTGTGATGAGAGTGAAGTGCACTGACTAACCTAGGTCTGAGGAACTGCATGGATTACTATGCATACTAGGAACAATTACAAAGAGGGAAAGGAATGGGCAAAAATGGACGACTAACAGGTATCTTATATGCTAATATACTAGCAACTAAAACAACACAGGTATTAAACAGCCCCTACCTGTTTTCTGTATTGTTAACATACGGCTGAACAGAAAAACTGACCAAATGACCTCATGACCCACATGACTTACTGTATTAAGAATTACATACATGGGGGAAAACATTGAAATCTTCAAACATCACTAACAACTATAAATGTTTTTCTTTTCTTCCTCAGTTCTCTGGATTTCCCCTTCATATGCCCTATTCTGAAGTGAAGCCTTTAATTGAAGCTGTGTATAGCACTGGAGTACATAATATTGACGTTCCTAATGTTGAGTTTGCTTTAGCTGTATATATCCACCCATATCCCAAAAATGTTTTGTCTGTTTGGATCTACGTTGCCTCCCTTGTACGCAACAGGTAATTTTTTCATTGAGAATTCTGCATCATGTAAAACTTATAACTGGCATATGAGAACATTGTTTATTATATTGATCATACCAGAAGGAAGAAAATATTACTTTCAAATAATGAAATAAACTCATTACCTTTTTTCACATTGTGTAAAAATAAGTGTTTTTACTGGTAGTCCATCTTGTCTCTGCCCCTGTGACCTTATATTCAACCGAGATCACCCACAGGAGGGTACACTATGTTTTCACGCCTGTGCTTTTTGTACTTGCTTACCTTCTGTTTGGGAAATGCTTCTCCTTTGTCTGTCCAACAGAATGTCAACCATATTTTTAAGACCCAGAAAAACAATACTTCACCATTTTTTCTGGAGGAAAAAGGAACAACTATGCACTATTAATATTTTTAATGTTAAATATTCCATGTTACCCTACAGAAGTACTGAGCAAGAATACACATGTACACAAGCACACATTCATACTCACTGAAACAAGACAGTATTGGGGGTGGGAGTAATATAAATATTCATAAAAGAGGTAGTAATTTAAAATAAAACGTACGCTGGGGTTCAATGGTAGAGCATTTGCTTTAGCATGAGTAAAGTCCTGGGTTGGATCCCCAGCACCTCAAAAGAAAGAACAAAACCCTCAGATATTGCTGTGGACTCATGCAACCTGCTACAATTCACGGTAGGAACCCTAATATCTAAGGGAAGGGTATTTGGAGTGAAGCCTCTAGGAGATAACTGGGCATGAGGGCAGAGTCTTTATAATGGCTTTAGTTCTCTTTTTTAAGAGATGGGAAAGGGCTTGCTTTCTATCCTTTTTCTTCTCCTTCTTTCTGCCATGTGAAGATATAAATAGATGACTTTCTACAAACCAAAAAAAAAAAAAAAAACTGCCCACAACAGACACAGGATCTGCTTGGCTTCACAGATCTTGAAGGATCCCAGTCTCCAGAACTAAGAAATAAATGTTTGTAGCATGAGCCACCCAGCCCATATTTTTCTGTTACAGCAGCCCAAATGAAGGCAAACAAATTCATATAAAATTAATCCATTAAAAGGACTTAATGTTGCTTATCTGGAAACAAAATAGAAATATGGAAAACAGGATTCTTGACAACACTGACTTTCAGGGCCAAAGAACTATTTGTTATAGAAAGCTGTATATTGTAAGATGATATCAGCATCTCTGGCCTCCACCTACCAGATGCCAGTTGGAGCCCTTCCCTCAGCCAAGTAATAACAAAAAATATCCCAAAATGGCCTCTACATTCTCCGAGACAAATGGCCTCCAGTTGATAACTATTTGTATAGTTCTCATTTTAAAAGAAAATAAACCCATAAAGACAGAGGGGACCAAGTTAAGGAACAACTTTCAACTTGGCTTTATCAGTGATCCTCTATCAAGCTATCCTATAATTGTATGTTGACATACCTTTGCTATCTCTAGTATGAATTCTTTAGGGGACAGTTCCATAAGTGACCATAACAATTACCAATATAACAATACAGAGACAGAATGGCATAGCAGTAAAGAGCAGAAAGTATGGATAAACCCTAGTTATGCCATTTAGTACTGGGTTCCAAGGGCAGGTTAGTTTATTTTATCCACAAGTAAGATGGGAATAATCACACTATCCACTTCACAGCATGTGTAAAGACTGCACAGGTTACTGCACAGAGAGCACTTAGCACACTGCCTGGCATTAAGCACCTAATGTCTCTCAGGTACCACAAGGTCCTTCATACAACTTGCATTTTTTTTTTTTTTTTTCAGAAGGCACTCAATCACAAAATCTAAGACAAGTTTAAACCAAGTATACAGTGTTCCACTAAACATGAACTATCCCCTTCAGTTAATAACAAAAAACAGGATAATGTATAAAAATGAAAAGCAGTTCAACTATGACCCCATGCAACTGCGTGGGGTGGAAGAAGTGGTAGAAAGAGTTACATTTGACCAGACAGTATGTTGACATATTGAAACCAGTTTGGTTCAAGATAACCAAAATGGTTTGCTAATATCAAGCAGCATAAAACAAAGCAAAAATGCAGCATTTCGATTACTTAGAACCCCTGGGAAACTAGCAGCTCAAGGATAACATTTAAGCCAAGTTCGGAAACATCATCTAATCATGATTTTTCCCCATAAATATTATCAAAAATTTTCCCTCAAAAATATTGTTTTCTGATTACACAAGGGATAAACCTTAGCCCTTCCTTGATGGCTCAGGAGCATCACTGTGGATATTCAATTTACCATTCAATCTGTGTAAATATAAAAGATGAAGTATGGGGCAAGATGAGACTCACTGCAGAAGAATTCTCAGTTTGTTTTCCCAAAATAGTCCCTGATACCAACTTTTCAAATAAATGTTATTAATACTCAGGGAAATAAAAATACATTAACTACAAAACCATCAATCTTACAAAATAAAACTTTCCCTTGTGTTTTCTTGAAGTGTTAGTTGAATTTAAAAGCATCTGTAAATTCTTATTATACTCAACAAAAGATTTTTCCTCATCTTTAGACAGCACAAAGAGTTTTTTTCTGAGTCTAAAGTAAAATCTGCCTACCTGTAGTTTGCATTTGTCCTGCTCCCAAAACAAAAAATGCCAAAGGCCACAAAGATCCTGACGACAATTACTTTCTTCTTCCCCAGTTTTGTTTAAAAAAAAAAAAAAAAGTGGCATGGCATTCTTTTCTTCTTCATGATGTAAAATTAAACAAACTGTCAGGGTCATGATTTCACAGAAACACAAAAGACAAAATATTTAATACTATATTTAATACTATTTTATGCTAACGTAAATCCAGATTGAGATTTAAAATAAAATCACAACACAAAAGGTATTACTTGGTAAAATCCTCAAAGTAGATTTTATTTATACATTTCTTCAAACAATTGTGGAATTTTTAAAAATCCCTCCCAAATTTGACAATATAGGGGCAGCAGTGGGAACCAGGGGTCTTGGAAGAAAGCAAATACAAATAGACTGGTGCACTTCTAGCTCACTGAGCTAACACCAAAAAGCCAATTTATTCTACAATCAATTTATTCTACAACCTTAAAGAATCTCCTATGTGGGTATGTTTGAATTGGCCCTCTGATAATTGTTCAAATAAACAAAATGTTACAGAAAAGATTCATTTCCAAAATGTGTGGTCTTTGAAAATAAAATTTCAGAAATGTATGTCTGAAAAGATCTGCAAAGCTTAGTACAGTGTTTCTATGAAGCGATAACCCCAGTGACTTTAAAACTCAAAATAACCTAAAATATACCTTAAATGGCATGGCATTAGTGACATTCTTTTCAAAGCATTCCATTTAAAAGAAATCAAATAAGACTGTTCTCACCCTTATGAAAAAACCTAATCCCTTTCTAAAACAAAAAATGTATTTTGCAAGAGAAACACTGTACAATTCACTGGTAAATTAAGATTTCTGAGGTTGTAATAAATGGGGCCAAAACAAGACACAATCAAAAGGGATGGTTAACACAAGAAATGTGCTATAAGTAAAGTGCATGAAAGGAAGCCTGCTCAGCTAAATGAAGTAGACAAAGGTCAGAAGTCAAGGGTCATTCGCCAGAGCGGCAGCAGGCTCGAAAACCACACTGCAAATTCTGGCATCCACTGGCGGTGTCAGCATGAGGACCTGTATGAAAACAGAAAAATGTGAAAGGAGGAATTTCTTAGAGATCATAGCATAGTTTTGCTTATGAAGTAGCTAAGAAGTTTGTTCTCCTAGCAGCACACTGATACCACAGAAGTAAATCTTAAAAGGAATGTATAAAAAACAATCAGAAAAAATTGCCAATAGCAGCTTGACTTTAATATTTCTCTCATGGTCCGAAAAGCAAATTGAGGAAGGTAAAGAAATAGTTCTTTGGCAACACTCTTACAAGAAGAAAAGGAGATAATCTCTAGAAGTAAAACTGCCAGGCTCATTTAAAGACATTCTTATAATCTGAACATCTTTCCTAGAAATGTACTTGAGGCAGAAACAACTTCATCTTTATGTAAAAGGTCAGCTAAAGAATCCAGTATTGAGCAATGAATATCATATTCCAAGTTTAAACAAAATATACTAGAGAGACATAGACTTAACATGTTTTTATATTTTTATTTAACATTTGTAGCAAGAAAAAAAATCACGTAGGGTTAGATGAAATTATTTTCCAAAATTGAGTATATAATGAGTAATTAAACAAACATCTAAGACATAATAAAAATTGTGATTCACTTACAAAGAAGAGTAATAAAATATTTGTGGATAATTATCCCAGTCACACTATGCTACCCAGACACTAGATAAAAGATCCATTAAGGAACACAGCTGAAAATTAGAATATAACAAAAAAGTTTTGGGGCTGGGGCTGTGGCTCAGCGGTAGAGCGCTTGCCTTCCATGTGCGCGGCCAGGGTTCGATCCTCAGCACCACGTAAACATAAATGCATTGCATTGTGTACAACTAAAGTAAATAAATAAATATTAAAAAAAAAGTTTCACAGCACATTCAAATGTAAAGCACTTTGTATAAATGACAGTTTTCATAAAGGCAGGCAAATGTGGAAAAGGCTTTTTCAACTACATTGAAGTCTTTCAGGATGTCTGCACCATGAACAAAAAACAATTAGCTCTTTAATCCATTATAACAACCAAAATAACTAATATTATAAAGATCAAAAAATGAAAAAAGTACATGAAACGTAACTTTACATTGGAACATAGCAAATGGATTGTAACTGAAAAATTATAGAACACTGGAGTGATACCTAACTTAAATTAGAAATGTATTTATTTTATTTATTTATTTTAGTTGTTGATGGGCCTTTATTTTTTTATTTATATGCGGTGCTGAGACTCAAACCCAGTGCCTCACATACTTGAGGCAAGCGCTCTACCACTGAGCCACAACCCCAGCCCCTAGAAATATATTTTAAATTTGTATTGTTTTGTTTTTTTAAAGTAGATTACAACAAGACTACTATGCTACTACTACTACTATAAGAAAGTAATTCCTTGAAACTGAACACGTAGAATACATGCATTTCCAGATATTTAACTTGTTCTTCCATTCCAAAGAGGCATACACAAAAGAAAAGGGATATACAGTCACTAAAGTGTAATGTTCACACGTTTCACTATGGAATACATTTTCACAACATATCTTTAAGAAAACAGTGAACTTTTATACACCTGTATGGGATAGCAACAACTTATGATTTCACTTATTTTCAAATATTTATACTTAATTTTAATATTGACATGATGTCTAGGATTAGCTTCAAATTAATAGGGGAAGCACATATGGGAATAGGTAATGGTATAGATGGAAAAAGGTTGGCCACAGCTTTATAACTGCTGAAGCTGATGGCACATTAAGAATCATTATATTATTCTGTTTATATGTTTTAAGTTATTCCATAGTAAAAAAAAAATTTTTTAATTACTTTAAATATAAAATTAGACTACTACAAGTCATTTTTATAACTTCAAAATAAAACTCTATACTTTTGAAAGTTAAATGTGCCAAATATTTAAAATTTACAAAGCAGCATTTTTTCTTAATATTATTTTCCCTGAAAATAATGTGCAATGTGAAGCCATTTTAACCACAAAGTCAAGATAAATTTTTTTAGTACACATTAGTATTTACTAGAAATGCCCCGATAAGGAATGCTATGATTTGAAACTCTTCACTCGCTGTCAGTCTTTGGCCAGTTTCCCCTTTGAATGTGTTTCAGCTTTTCCCATGCATCACCCAGACCCCCATATTTCTTTGTCTTTCCTCACCCTTTCTATGGTTATAGCTTTGCCTACCAACCATCTAGTACCTTTCTCCAAGTTCTAATCCCTGCCTCACTTACCATCTCCCTGCCTTGACACTTATCTGTGCAGAAATTTTTAACTTCTGGTTTTTGCCAAATTATATCTGATTATGATTTTATCAGTATATAATTCTAGTTTCAGTTTTTAAGGGAGAAATATGAGACAATAAGACTCAATTTTCCAAGTTAAAACACCCAAAAACACTTCGAAATTTCTGTTTTTTCTTTTTAAGAGACTTGCTCTTACTATGTTGATCAGGTTGGCCCCAAACTCCTCAGCTCAAGAGAGCCTCCAACCTCAGCCTCCCAAGTATCTGGGACTATAGGTCCCTGCATTTAGCTATGTCCTTTTTTTTTTTTTTTTTTTAAATGGCAGAAAGTTAAAGAAGAAATATCATACTGAATTCATCATAAACAATGGCTAGAAGCAATGGAAGTGAATTATACAACAGGTGTGCAAGGGAAAAAAGTAAACAGGAGCCTCCATGGGGCAACAGGACCAAGGAAACTATTCTCCTGAAGACTCATGCCTATCCAGGCAGGCACCACATAGCTGTACCACCCTATCCCAAAGATATAAGAGCCCAGCATCCTCAGTTTCCACCCTGGCCACCTGGGTCACTCCACCCTCAAAGTCTAAGGCATGGTAGGGGGAAAAGGAAGAAAAATGTAGACATAAAAATTTGTGCCCTGGCTTAAGTGAAATGTCAACACAATTGTGATGTCAGCTAATCACAAAACAAAATTTTTGCTGATATTGATATAAAAAACTCCTTACTATATGTATGAGAATACGTTTCAGTGAAATTCTAAATGTATAAAGAGAGGGAATTAATATACTGGTGTTTTCAAATGTAAAAGTAGGCTCTATCTAGAGAGGCCTATAGGTACATAATCACTAACATATTAAAAGCATCATAAGGTCATTAACAGAGCAGTTATTGATATCTGACCTTAATAGTCCATGAAAGTAATAGTATTCAGCAAAGCATTTTATTGTGAAGATCAAAGTAAAAGTGACAACAACCTCTGTTTAAAACCTAGTCTCAAACTGGAGAAAACACGGAAGAATAGCAATTCCCAAAGCAAGGCAACTGTGAGCAAGGTTAATATAACAAGTATCACAGAAGAACTGCTGAGAAAAAAAAACAAAACACATGGACAACAGAAAAAGTAAGGCAGCATCAGAAAAAAATATAACTAGGATACATTGGATTGCCAAGTATCTCAGGTAGACAGCTATCCATACTTGAGAGATGCTAACAATTCTAATGAGAGTTCCCTTTAAATATCTGACTCATTGTGGGCAAACTTCCACCTTAATGTAGTAGAAAATCCAAATGGTTATAATTTATGAAGGCTAAACAATATAAAAGAATAAAAATCATTAAATAACATATTACTTAATGATTATGCATTAAGTAAAATTTTAAAATGCATGGCAAAGAATAAATTTTGGAAGAAAACATTTTAAATATTAGATGAAGATGAAGGTAGCTATTATTTCCTTAAATTTTTACTACAGAATGGATTTATCTTTCCTAGGTTTTCAGTCTATACATCTGCACTTACCTTCACTTACCTTTAATTCCTCTTTAACTTAAATTAGAAACGTAAGAAAGCAAATCATCTGA
The DNA here is from genome assembly GCA_025594165.1 of Tamias sibiricus. NCBI lineage: Eukaryota > Metazoa > Chordata > Mammalia > Rodentia > Sciuridae > Tamias > Tamias sibiricus. The sequence continues at coordinate 11,919,968 of CM046665.1, forward strand.
GACTGTATCACCTCCAGAACTATGACCTAATCTATCTTAATTCATAAACTACACATACATTGAAATGCAAATCAGTACAAGTCTATTAGCTATCATTGTTCAAATGTTCTTCAGAGATCTAAACTATGCCATTCCAATTAACACTTCTTAAAAGGTAAAGAATTTTGTAAATGTTATGGCTAAGAAGTCTTTTAAATTCAAATCAAGTAAAAAATTTAAAAGCCATGAAGAATCACTAGAAGAATTGAAATTTGCATCTTATAGCAGTGCTTTTAGTACAGTGTATAGTTCAAGGCAGTTATTGCTTGAATATCTGATAACTGATCTTCTCCAAAATCTGCTAGTGCTAATGCTTAGGAAACAGACCATTCTGCTTTAATTATCACTTACTGTTTAGTCAATGAATAATGTTTATCAGTATTCTTTTAGGTACTTACAGATTTTAACAAAATACAGTTTGGGTTAAAAGTTACTTTCAAATATTTAAAATATGATCTGTCACCTAAGTGTTTTTGTATTATTCTATAACACTGTATCTTTAAACACACTGACTGCTTTCAGAACTAATAAAAAGCTCCCCTCCTACATTCACTAAATATTTACTGTATAAGTTGAGCTGTTTTAAAAGACACTGTGTCAATAATGTCATCTTGCAAAATGAAACACAATTCTAATACTTTCTAGGTTGTCCACAGGTCCTTTCAAGGAAAATACAGAGCATTGCTTTAACAACTAGTTGGAAGTCTAGTACATAAGTCACCCTGTAAACTCTAAAGATTTCCATTTCTCCCAAATCATGCTTTAACAAGTCATAAAAGAAAATTTAATACTGAACAATTCAAGCACTGCCAATTTCCTTTCAAATCTTTAAAAGTCAGATTTCTTGGTTGAAAATCATTTGTTGAAAATTACCAAGCATTTATTAAAATTTTTTACTGAACAGAGGAATATAGCAGCTCCTTTGGAACACTATAGTAGTTATATATTCAAAACAGGTTAAGATAAAAAGAATGTTGACAAAGAACAAAAGACTTCAAGCATTAAATACATCCTTTCATTTAAATTATTTCAAGAAGTTTAAAAATGAATAAACATGAAAAGGCAGAATAAAAATTAAATGAAACCCAATACTTCACAACCCCAAACATCTTTATAGCCAAAAATAAATGTAACAAATAAGGTTGTGAGATTTATTCACAAGCCCTGAATAAAGTGTTTTTCTTACAAGAAATAACTGCTTACTGATTACTTTGATAATATGTCCTATAACTTAGAAAGTACAGTGAAACTTCAATGATATAACTGTGTTTTAAAAATCCCTTCTCAAACCCTTTTTGTCCAAACTGCTTCTTGCATCAACATACTTTGTTTTATACTTTGTTGCAGGCTTAGCAAGCTGCAACAAAAATAATATAATTTTCACTGCTCCTTGATTGTATACTGAAACAAGAGACAGCAAAGATATGCTCCAACTTAGCACTAAATATCAAGAACTCCATCTCCTGCAAAACAATGTGATTCCAGGAATAAAAGAACTAAAATTCCCATCTCCTGGTATATTTATTCTTAAAAAAAGCAATTTATGAGAAATAGCAACTTTTTTTTAATATTTTAAAATAATTTTATTTCTATTATACCAGCAATAAACAGTAGGAAATGAATTATTTAAATCCCACTTACAAAGGCATCAAAACTCAAATACCTAGGGATGAATGTAAGAAAGTATGTGCAAGACAAGAAATAGCAACTTTTAACCCTTCTACTTTGTCACTACTCTATCTAGGTCTTCCTGGCTCCTGTCAATTGTTCTGCGTGAGAAAAACTCAGTTGATCTTCCTGATACATTATAATGAAATGGGTTCTCAAAGGCAACAGTATGTGGTATAAGAAGAGATACATAGCAGAAATATGAGTGATCTAAATTTTCTTCCAGTTACAAACATAGGATGTTCACTTGTTTACTAATATTTAAAGGGCAGCTTTTTAGGCTTTTGGGAAATTCAGTCTCTACCAATGATGTATCAGTGCCAAAAAGGCACTGAATGTATATTAGACAGGCCCACTGTGGGGTAGGATAGGCTTAAAACAAATTAGGAAATATTTATCTGATGAGATTTAAAAGTAGGTTCAGAAATCAATTTCCAAAATACTATGAAAACTTCAGTCATATCTAAAGCATCTCAGTGTTTTCTCAACCCATATACTATGCCCCTGTCCATCTTCACTGAAATTTACCTGCAACCAGACCCAGAACTCCTAAAACGTTCATATGCTAAAGTCCTCTTTATTCTACTAGACTGAATGAATCTGTCCTACAAGAAAAATGAGTGTATCATCCCTAAGAAATCAGTGTATCTAAAACATCAATACCTCTAAATTGTTAGTGAAAACTACAACACCAGAGGAATTTTCAAATTTTTATAAGAATTTTAGTATTTCCATAATAACTTATCATTTATAAATGACTAATCTATTATATGCATCAAAAATCTAGCAGAACAGATACTTGAAATATCTATCGCACAAGAAAAACTTACCTTTCAAGAAGTTAATTAATGAAAACCTGTGATTGTTTAAAATTTTATCAAATTTAAAGGACTAAATCTAAAAGTAAGACAATTTGGGTAATTAGGAATCTAAAAATAGAAATCATAAAATAGAAACCATAAAAAGCATTAGAACTGCTAGAATTAAAAAAAATCAATTCCTTCAAAATTATTTCAATGTGAAAATGCATTACCGTTAATGTTGTCACAGTAGTAGAAGTATTCATCATTTAGAGAAGGACATGCTGAGACCAAATCCTGCAGGCCTGCACCAGTCACAGTAAGACAGCCAGAGAGATTAAGGTGCTCCAAGTAAGGCAGCCCTCCTCCCAGAGTCAAAACCCTGTAAAGGAAATGGTTCCACAATTAGATCCATTAGCCTGGGAAAATGCTTGTGCTCAGCAAAGCTTTCTTTCAACTTGGTAACAAGAAAATTTAGGAATTTCTGTAAACACTGATAACTAACCTCATCCTCAGGTGGGAATACATTTAGCTCAAAAGAACTCTACATGTTTTTCCTAAAGAAATTCAATTAAAAAGTCTATGAAACTTTTCTTTATAAGAGCATTCATTGCATCAGCTCTTACAGGAAGGAAGTACTGAAACCTGGGATTGTAATGTTCCTTCTACCAGATTACCTAAGTATATTTAAAAAAAAAAAAAAAAAGTACTGAAGACCACTGAAGTTTTAAACCTAATAACCAGTATTACAGTTCCTCAAAAAATTATATTTAGCATATAACCTGGTGTTCCTCTCCTAGGTACTTACCCAATATGAAAACTTGTACGTGACTCTTCACAGCAGCATTTATCCATATAGCCAACAATTTAAAATGACTCAAAAGACCATTAATTGATAAATGGATATACAAAATGTGGCATATCCATACAATTATATAGTCCAAAATATTGACACATGCTATGAGATGCATAACCCTTGAAACATGATGCTAAGTGAAAAAAAGCAGACTCAAAATGACATACATTATATAATTCCATTAATATTATTATTCCAAAATAGGTAAATCGACAGAAAAAGAAGGCAGGGCTTCTTTTGCCATAGGCTGAGAGCAAGGGAGAATGGGAGTGACTGCTAATAAGTACTAGATTTCTTTTTGGGATACTAAAAGTACCTAGTATTCAGTATTTTGTAAGAAACTAAAACCCACTGAATTTTAGACTTTTAAAACAGGGTTAACTTTAAGGTATGTGAATTACATATTAAAAAATCTACTAGCATACTGTACAGGAATATAAACATTCATATAAATAGAATAAAATGAAAGAGTACTAAAACAAGAGTGGTAAAGACAAAACATATATTAAGAACAAAACTAAGAACATCAGTTTTCCATACAATGATTATTAAACAATATTATAACAGGAAAAATTGAGAAATATGACACTTGAGATTAGAAAGAAGTATGAAAATATTATTGATGCATTTAGTGAGGCTACTGCATAGTAAAGAATGGGAAGAGTACATTTTAAAGTTCTGTGAATGCATGTTCAAAAAGAGGAAATCAATATATTTTTGATCTTACATTTTGATTTTAAAGAACTTTTTGTTCTCAAATCATAGTTTGCTACCATCTCTAGACTAAGTTAACAGCAGTAGCAGTTCAGAAACTCTATGGTTTGATAGGACCACAGTATTAGATATAATAAGACAATACAGGGTTTAAGTTTAATAATTCATTTTGGGGGAGGGGCGTTCTGGGAATTGAACCCTGGGACACTTTACCACTGGGTTACATCCTCAGACCTTTCTATTATTTTTTTTTTATTATTATTATTCTTAGGGTCTCACCAAGTTGCTGAGGCTGGCCTTGAACTTGTGATCCTCCTGCCTCAAACTCCTGAGTCACTGGGATTATTATGTGTGTGCCACTGCACCCGGCTTTGTTCCTCACCACTGCCACCCATAGTGGAACAGTTCATAAAACTAAAATACTCAGCTTTCAAAAAGTGGCATAAAAGCTCTCAAGAGGTTTGTTGTCAATGCAAGACAAACTGCATGGGGTATAAAATTTCATATGACCAATACACTTGAGTAAGGGATTTGTGCAGCCACTGGCTTGATTGACCTTAGTGAGAAATCAAACCAGTACAAAAGTAAACAGCAATTATAATATCATATGATGAATGCTTGCCTGGGAATATGCAGAAGGGCCGTGGGAGATCAGAAAAGGTTTCCCAAAAGTGACATAAGCTGTGATAGAAATGTAATAAAAGAACAAAAGTCAATAATGAGATGTTTCAGACAGAGCAGATATGGCTGAACATAATGACTTTAAAAAACTCAGTGAGATACAAGAGAAAACAGGAACAATTCAATGAAATCAAGAAAATCAATTTACTGTCTAATAAGAAATTCAACAGATAGATATTATTTAAAAAAAAAAAAAAAAAAAAAGAACCACCACCAAACAAATCTTGGAGTTAACTCAATAAATGAAATAAAAACAAAAGAGAGCTTCAACAGCAGAATAGATCAAGCAAAACAGAAGAATCTGAATTTAAAGAAAGGTATTTTGAAATTACCTAGTAAGGAGGGGGTGACAATGAAAAAGAGTGATGACAACTTATGAGACTTATGCTATACCATAAAGTCATTAAGTGAGCAAATAATCACATTATAACAGTTACAAAAAGAAAAGAGACAAAGACGGGGGCAGAAAGTTTATTTAATAAAATAATTACTTAAAATGTCCAAAGTCTCAGAAAATATATGGATATCCAGCTCCATGGAGCTCAAAAATGTCTAGATATTTAATTGAAATAAGTGCTGTACACGGTACATTTTAATTAAACTGTCAAAAATTTTTTAAAAAGCAGTAAAAGGAAAATGTCAAGCCACATGTAAGGAAATTCTCAGTATGCTATCAGATTTCTATGCAGAAACTTGGTAGGCCAGGAGATAATGGGATGATATACTCAAAGTACTGAAAGAAAGAAAGACAGACATATGTAAGAACTAAATTGGGGACTGGGATTGTAGCTTAATGGTAGAGCACTTGCCTAGCACATGTGAGGCACTGGGTTCAGTCCTCATCATCACATAAAAATAAATTAATAAAAAAGCATTGTGGGGCTGGGGTTGTGGCTCAGCGGCAGAGCGCTCGCCTTGCACGTGTGCGGCCCGGGTTCGATCCTCAGCACCACGTAAACATAAATGCATTGCATTGTGTACAACTAAAGCAAATAAATAAATATTAAAAAAAAAAAAAAGCATTGTGTCCATCTACAACTAAAATATTTTTAAAAAAGTAAATTGTGACAACAAAAATATAAATTGTGAGGCAGAGGGTAAAAGTCTAGAATTCATGTATACAACTTCAGGTATTAAAATGATCTATTAGAACAGTAAGATGTTTTATGCAAGCCTCATGGTAAACACAAAGCAACCAACTATAACAGATACATAAACAGGAAAGAGAAAGGAATCAAAACAGCACTACAGAGAATCTCCAAATTACAAATAAGAATTTTTTTTAAATTAACAAAATGACAATAGTGAGTTCCTATCTATCCATAATAACAATGAATATAAATGGATCAAGTTCTCCAATTAAAGACAGAGTAGCCAAATGGACTGGAAAAGACCCAACTACATGCTACCTACAAGAGATTACCACTAGACTTAAGGATACACATGGGCTGAAAATGAAAGTATGAAAGAAGAAATTCCATACAAATGATAACCAAAAGAAAGAAAGGGTGGCTATATTTATATTAACTAAAATAGAGTTCTAGCCAAGGAGATAAAAAGGGTCATTATTTAATGATTAAAGAGCTCAATTAAGAGGACAAAACAACTGTAAATATATATGTACCCAATATTGGAGCACTCAATTATACAAAGCAAATAGTCGTGGACAAGAAGGACAAATAGCAATATAATAATAGTAAAAAAACTTCCAATACCCATTTTTAACAACAGATGAATAAGCCAGACAAAAAAATTAATAAGCAAAGACTAGAACTGAAATTTACTTTAGACAAAATTTGCTTGATATTTAAAGAACTCTCTATTTGAAAGCTTCAAAATTCACATTCGTCTCTAACATACCTGGAATATTTTTGTGGGTAGACCTTTAGACAAAAGACAACAAAACATAACATACCAAAACCTATGGGATAGAGCAAAAGCAGTTGTAAAAGGAAAGTTTGGTGCAAGGAATGCTACATTAAAAATAGAAATAGTCTAAAGAAATAATCTAACATTACATCTCAAGGCACTAAAAAAAAAAAAAAAAAAAAAAAAAAAAAAAAAAAAAAGAACTAAGTACAAAGTTAGCAGAAGGAAGGAAATTAAAAAAAAAAAAAAAAAAAAAAAAAAAAAAAAAAAAAAAAAAAAACCAGGACACACGTAAATCAAATGAGAAACAAAGGTCACAGAAAACAAAATCCACAAAACCAAGAGTTGGATTTTTGAAAAAATAAAATCAGCAAACCCTTAGTTATTTGAAAGAAAGAGATTTGAGTATATAAAATAGAAAATGAGTTGAGACAGTACAACAGACTCCTCAGAAATTAAAATTCTAACAGACTATTTTGAATAATTATGTACCAACAATTCAATAACTTAGAGCAAGTTGATAAAGACCTAGAAAAATGAAATCTGCCAAGGTTGAACTTATACGAATTAAAAGGTCTGAATAGATCAGTAATAAAAAGATAGAAGTAGTAATTAAAACACCCCCAACAAAGAAAAGCCCAGGAACAGATAGATGGCTTTACAGTTGCACTGGCTATACAGTTGCATTCTATCAAACTTTCAAATACCAATACTTTCTAAACTCTTAAGCAAGCACCTCCTAACATATTTTACAAAGCCAGCACTGCCCTGATACCTAAGCCAAAGATAACACACAAAAAAATAAAAGACAACATGTCTAAATGAACACAGATGGAAACAGCACATCAAATTTAAACATAGTGATCAAGTGAGATTTATACCTGGCATGCAAGGCTGGTTTAAAGTAAGTAAATCAATAATGCAATGCATCACATTAACAGAATGAAAGACATAAACTACATGATCATATCAATTGACACTAAAAAGCACTCATTGAAGTTCTACATGCTTTCTTGAATAAAACTTTTAACTGCTGAGGTACAAAATGAAAGTCCCTCAATAAAACAAAGGCCACTTTGGGGGGGGGGGGGGATCTCAGCTAACATTGTAATCCATGGAGAGGAAGTGAAAGCTTTTCCTCTAAGATCTGTACAAAGCAGGACATCCACTCTCACCATTATATCTAATACCAGAAGTACTATCACAAGCAATTAGACAAGAAATAAAAAGTGTCCCTTCTCAAAAAAAAAAAAAAAAAACTACCTACATACATATATACACTCCACCCACAACAGCAAAACACACATTCTTCTAAAGTGAACATGGAATATTCTCTAGAATGAATCATATGTTGGGCCAAAACAAGTCTTAATAAAGAAGATTAAAATCACATGAAGTATTTTTTCTAATCACAATGCTATAAAATTATAAAGCAATTATGAGAAGGAAAATGAAATGTAATTAAAGGTGAAAGTTAAAGAATACACTTACACAAGCAATGGATTAAAGAAGAAATCATAAAGGAAATTGATACAAAGGAAAACAAAAAAACATACAAAAGTTCCTGAGATGCAGGAAAAGCTGGTCCTAAAGGGAAATTTATAGTGGTCAATGCCAACATTAAATAAGAAAGTTAGGGGGCTGGGGATATAATATAGCTCAGTTGGTAGAGTGCTTACCCTGCATACACAAGACCCTGAGTTCAATCCCCAGCACCACAAAAAAGAGAGAGAGAGAGAGAGAGAGAGAGAGAGAGAGAGAGAGAGAGAGAAAGAAAGGAAGGAAGGAAGGAAGGAGGGAACTTAACTGTACAGCTTCAAAAATTAGAGAAAAAAGTACAAACCCAGCGACAGCAGACAAAAGGAAATAATAAAGATTAAAGCAAAGATAAAACAGAGAATACAAAAATCAATGGACTAAAAAAATTTAGCAAAACCAAAAGCTGAGTCTTTGACATAAAAAAAAAAAAAAAAAAAAAAAAAAAAAAAATGAACCTTCAGCCAGATTAAAAGAAGACGGAAATTAACAAACTTGGAAATGTGGGTACATTGCTACCAATTTTACAGATTATTAAAAACTGCCAGATTTTAACATATTAACAACTGTATATATAGAATTACCTAGACAAAATTTCAAGAAAACTGACTAGGAAAAGTACTAAAAACTGATTTAAAGCAGAAATAGAAAATCTGAACAGATTTATAACAAGCAAGAAGAACAAATCAGTTATTGAAGAGGCCAAAACCAGATAGCTTCAATGATGAACTCTACTATTTAAGAATTGATACTAACCCTTATCAAACTCTACCAAAATACTGAAGATGACAATGACTTCCTACTCTGTGAGGTCAGCATTACTCAAAGACACAAAAAGAAAGGCCAAGTATACAGATGCAAAATTCCCCAACAAAATACTAGAAAACTGAATTCACCAACTTATTGAAAGGATTATACACCATGACCAAAGTTTTATCAACTTTCAACATATGAAAATCCATCAACATAATACACACTATATTACTACCGGAAAAACACATGATCATCTCAATTGATTCAGAAAAAGCATGTGATACACACAGTAAACTAGGACAAGAAATTTCTTCAATATGATGAAGGTCAGATATGAAAACAAACACCATGCTCAACTGTGAAAGATTAAGGCTTTTTCCCTAAGATTAAAAACAAGATTAAGAACACTCATGGGGCTGGGGTTGTGGCTCAGCAGTAGAGCGCTAGCCTAGCATGTGCGCGGCCCAGGTTCGATCCTCAGCACCACGTAAACATAAATGCATTGCATTGTGTACAACTAAAGCAAATAAATTTTAAAAAAAAACAAAACAAAACACTCCTTACACTCATTACTGCCACTTCTATTTAACTTAATACTGGAAGTTCCAGCCAGAGTGATCAGACAAGAAAAAGAAATAAAAGGCATCCAAATGAGAAAGGAAGAAGCAAAATCATCTCTTTAGAGATGATATCATTTTATATATGGAAAATCCTAAAAGATTCCACAAATAGTCTGTTAGAACTAATAAAGTGAATTTGGCACGATAGCAGGATACAGAATAAACACACAAATCTCAGTTGTGTGTCTTTATACAAATAGTTAACAATCTGAAAAAAAAAAAAGAAAAAGAAAAGAATTCCACTTATAATAGCATCAAAGAAAATATTTAGGAACTAACCAAGTGTGAAAAATTTGTGCAATGAAAATGATAACACTGCTGAAAGAAATTTAAAATGGTCTAAATAAATGGAAAGACAGTCATGTTCATACATTGGAATACTTAATATTGCTGTCATTAATACCCAAAGGGATCTACAGATCAGCAATCCCTATCAAAATCCAAAGGACATTCTTTACAAAAATAGAAAAAGCCACCCTAAAATTCATATGAAATCTCCAAGGACATCAGATAGCCAAACAGTCTTGAAAAAGAAGATTCACATACACTTCTCAATTTCAAAACTTACTACAAAGCTATGATAATCAAAAGTGGTGGCACTTCTATTTAACATAATACTGGAAAATTTTAGCCAGAACAATTAGACAAGAAAAAGAAATCAAAGGCATCCAAATTGCAAAATGAGAAGTAAAATGAACTTCATTGGTAAATGACATGATCTTATATGTAGAAAACCCCAAAGAATTCATTAAAAAAAATTGTTAGAGCTAATGAATAATTCAGCAAAATAAGAGGATATAAATTCAACACACAAAAATCAGATTTATTTCTATATACTAGCAATGAACAATATGAAAAGGAAATTAAGAATTCAATTCCATTTACAACAGTATCAACATATCTAAAATAGTTAGGAATAAATATCACTATGTGTACACTGAAAACTACAAAAGATTGCTGAAAGAAATTAAAACAATGACTCAAACAAACATTTGTACGCTAGTGTTTACAGCAACACTACTCATAATAGCCAAAAGATAGGAGCAACTAGTGTCCAAGAATAGATGAATAAATAAAACACAATAAATAAATACAGGAATATTATTCAATTATAAAAAAAAAAGAATGAAGTCCTGACACATGCTATAATATGAATGAAACCAAATGTGCTTAATGACTTATTGAGATACAGTCATGCCCATTTTTTAAAAATATTTATTTATTTGCTTTAGTTGTACACGATGCGTTTATTTGTACGTGGTACTGAGGATCGAACCCGGGCCGCGCACGTGCTAGGCAAGCGCTCTTCCACTGAGCCACATCCCCAGCCCCAACCAGAGATTTGCAAAAATGTGCTCTATATGTGTAATATGAAATGTAATGCATTCTGCTATCATTTATAACAACTTAGAATAAAAAATAAATAAATAAATAAACTAGAAAAAAAAATTGTGCTAAATGAAATAAGCCAGACTAAAAATGAACAAGTATGATTCTACTCTAAGAGGGTCCAAAGGAGGTTAAGAATTTAGAAAAAAGATTATTTTCTTATCAAAATTCATGATTTATTCCATTCCTAATGAAAATTACAAAACAGTGTATTAAGACAACATGCAATTCTGACTTCATTCTAGTTTAAAACCTTGATTGTCAACCTACATTTTTACAGTTATGCTCTTTTCAGCAAGCCCCGCATAACTTGCCACAACTCATTCTACTTAACCCTGAATAAAACTCAGTGACTAATGCAAAGAGATACAGTGAATGTTCCAATTAGTATAACTCAAATGTTTCTGTTCTCAAAGGTTTAGATATATGCTTCCACTAGTTGTATTTGTTCTCAAACCTAGAGAAACCAGTTGTACTTATCACTATATTACTGTAAGTGATTAATTAAAACATTTTTAATACAATATAGTGAATATAAAAAGGGGTGCTTTTAAACCCTAAATTTGTACTTTATTCCTTAGCCTCCTCCCAGGAACTATATACAAAATACACTAACTTTATCCAGATCTTTATTCAAAAGATGCTTTTTTCCCAAAAGTTTCTCTGTTCATGAAATAATGAAGCAGCATTCTGTATTCTCTATCCTGTAATCGTATATTACTTTTCTTTAGAATATTTGACCTATTTTATGTTTAGTATCTATTTCTACCATTAGACTTCACTGAGGCAGGAAATTTGTCTTCTTTACTCTGGATCCCTAGCAATTAGAACAGGACAAGACATACAGCATGCACTCAGTAAATGTCTAAATGATTTCAAAGGAGTGCTTTAAGGTAATTACAAAGAGAATCTGAATTCAGAGTGCAGACTTATAAATCGGTAACCACATAAGACAGATCCTAGGTGTTCCGTTGTCTCCCCCCTCACCCCCAATGAAGTCTTCCTTTCAAATCCAAGGTGTTTCTTTTAAGAATATCTTAAAAGCAAAATTCTCATCATTACTCATAAAAACCATAAGACTTTGTTTTGTACTAGGGATTGAACTTGGGGCATTCAACTACTGAGCCACACCCCCAGCCTTCACTGTATTTTATTTAGAGACAGATCTCAATGAATTGCTTAGGGCCTTGCTAAATTGCTGAGGCTGACTTTGAATTCTGGATCCTCCTGCCTCAGCCTCCGAAGCCCCGGGGATCACAGGTGTGCACCACCATACCTGGCTCTAAGTATATTTCTTGATGGTAGGGAGTATTAGATTTGTGCTAAGTGAATTTTTCATATCTGAAATATATGAACACCTCTCTCCTGAAGAGAAATATATAATCAGTTTTCCAAGGCTCACATCAAAGATCAAACAATTATTACATAGCAGTTACTGCTTATTGAAAATATCCTGCATCTCTGTATCTCATTGTTACAATTATTCACCTATGTAAGCCTCACAGTTATGCTAACTATACAGAAAATCACAATCTATGCCAAGTCTGTCTAGTCCCAAAGCCAGTGAACCATGGAACTGTCTTCAACACTATGGATAAGAGTACTCCAAGTGGGTCCCATGAAACATGAAGAAGAACTTGTATGTTAAAGAAATCTACCTCTTGGAGTTAATAAATGTTTCACATCTATCTCTTTTTTCCTCTAGGGGGAAAAAAAGTGGTTCCGTTTAATCTGCTAAAAGATGATTCTTACCAAAAAAAATAAGAAAATGTAGAACTTGTTCTCACATGCTACCTTTATGTCTTAAGAAAGCAATAAGCAAATCATGATTAAAAATCAAAAATTCTAAACTCTTACTACACAATTAACCTACAGTCTAGTTCTGAAATGCTTTGGTTTTTATACACACTTTAGCAGCTGCATAATTAAATTACTTCCACAGACATCCTTCATTTTCCACATATTCTATGTGAAACCATCATAATATACACAAATAATACACACCAACAAAATATGGTATACATATTTTCTGTTATACTATCTATAAAAATCATCTTATTCATCCATTAAGATACCTTTAAAAATGTAATGTAGCCATTTACAAAGTATTTATTATTAAACTTTTACATTTATATTTTTCTGTCATAAAGGGTTTGAACTAGCTGGAAAAGTTCATGCTGGTATCAAAAGTCATATTGTTCTACCGTTCTGAAGTAGATCAGACCTTGGTTAAACCTCTTGCTTTAAATAAGTCATTTGAGACTAAGAACATGTCCATTACTCTGGAATTTATTACTCACCTGAGACCATGGTCTGTGATCTGATAACATCCGGAAAGACTGAGAAACAAAAGTACACGGCCAGTCTCTTGATCAGGTTTTTCACTCCCAAAGTAAATTATGTCCTTTCCCCTAGGTAATGTAGTCCTTGATGATTTTCTACACATTGTAGAAGACTCTGGGAGTGCTGACATAGTTCTTAGGGCTGTTCCTGTGCAACAGAATGAATGACCACAATACGCAAAAGCTGGAGAAGCACAATGCTGCTGCCAACAGACACTAGTCCTTAGTCCAACAATATCCTTACTGTAACAAGCAGTTGAGGAACAACCAAAGTTGGATGCTGTTTCCATTACACAGAGACTTTCAACATTTCTATGTCTCCATTCTACAGCATCTTCAATATCAGCCAAATCTTCAGCATCTAACATCCACACATAAGGAGAAGAGAAACTTTCAGAAGAAACAGGCTTAGTCCAGGTGTGTTCGTTATCTATTTCTTCTCCAATGCCTTTGTCAGTTAAACTGTTCAAACAGGCATACCGCTTGGTGGACTGCATGGTAATGTCTTTATTTTTCCATGTAGTCGAAGTAATTTTGCTTGCAGAAGTTTTCAAAAAGCCACTCTGATGAGATGTCAGAATTCCAAGAGCTCTCGAAATCTTCTCTAGAGCCACATCTGTGATTTTCTCACATCCAGACAGATCAAGATGCCGAAGACTCTGGCAGCAACCAAGCCAAGACCAACTATAATTAAGAGGTTACAAGACAATTAATGGATGTTGTTAATTTCTTCAAAAGCATGTGCCTACATGTATACAGAGGATATTAAAAGAAAAATTTTAAATCTAGTGTAACTCAAACACAACAACAATTATCAGGCATTATTTTTGGTGTTAGGGATACAAAAAGAAAGTAAGAACAATTAGGAACTAATAGTATGCTAGCCTTCCAGAAGGGTAGAATGAAAGAAGGACAAAGATGGGAAGAACTTATGTTTAATATTCTAAAAATAAAGTACACACACAAAGAAAGAACAACTAATGATTAATGGAAGAAGATACAGAAGAAACAAGCTCTAGAAGTTGATAATCATTAGCCTTGGAAAGAGAAGAGTTTACCTCTTCCTTTGAAATAGAAAATGTTAGGATGGGGGAGAAAGAGCAATCTAGAATAAAGGGGAAATTTATCCACGCTATCCAAGGAAGTACATCTATAAAGAGTGAAGCCAAAAAAAGTGGTACAGCACCAGAAAAACTGCTAAGAATTAAAAGGGAGCTTTGCCAAAAGGCACATAAGAGCCCAACTGAAATCTTAAAAACATAATACTACACTACATGGTGGTTCAAAAGCCTATATTATTCACAGTACCCAATTATAGAGATGGCAAGATAATACAGAAGTTTTGGATTAGGTGGGACCTATGGACAAGAAGTAAAGTAACTAGAGGGTGCTACCAATTTATAATCATACACGACAAGATACGACAGTAAAAAATAGTAGTATGATTAAACTGCCACTATGTAAATGAAAAATTACACAACAATTATACCAACTCAATAGTTAGAAGTAATTATATTTAAATATTTTTTTTTAAACTAACCTGTCAAATGCAGAATCTGAAATGTCAGTTTGGGTAAGATCCAAATGCTCCAAGTTAGGACAAAGTTCTAAAATCTGCCTAACCTAAAAGGGGAAAAAAAAAAAATCACTTTGAAAATCTGTACATCTTTAGTTAGATAAGGAACAGATTATTATTAATAAATACAATCCAGTGGTTTTCAAATTTAAGTGCATGTAAAAAAAAAAAAAAATCACTTGAACAAATAACATTCTGGGTTCAAATCCCTGAGAGTCTATTTTAGAAGCTGTGAGACTGAACCCATGAAATTTACATTTTTAAGAAATACCCAAGGAGATTCTGATGTAGGAAAGTCACAAGATACACTTTAACAAAAACAATGACTTTCATCTGGCCCTTCTCACCATACCTTACATATTACAGAGAATCAAAAAATTAGGTTTCACTGCTTAACAGCTATGAAATAGAATAAATATTTAATCCTCTCCTAGTCTCAGTTACCTTATCAATAACATGTAGGTAATGATATCCACACTACAAAGACTGTTGTAAGAACTGAAATAATATGAAAGCATGGGAAGGCAATATTTTTTTCCCCTTAAACTCAGGAATAAGCAAACCAAGTTCTATTACTATTTTTCTTAATATCTAAACTAGTGCTAATTTATACATACCATTTTGCTGGAAACTGCAGAGCTGTATGCTAATACTAAAGTTTTTACGGAAGTACCAACATATGGAAGAACATTATGAATTAAGCCATGGAGTAAACGTTTTTCCATTTGTGCAATGCTGATAGCAATCGATTCTTCTGCAGACTCTTCTGCAAAATGGATCCAAAAGTCAGAACTCAATATATCAAGTTTATAATAAGGCTACTTAAGGACTTATATGAAGTATTTTGTGCTGTCCTTAAACTCTTTTCTATAAACAATTCCATTTCCAAGCAATGAAAAATGTTTTGAAAAGAACTCTGAATACTGAAACAATAAAAGGTCTTCAAAAGAATAGAACATATGTTATCAAAAGAAAAAAAAGGGCTGGGGTTGTGGCTCAGCGGTAGAGAGCTTGCCTAGCATCCATGAGGCACTGGGTTCAATCCCTGGCACCACATAAAAATAAAGGTATTGTGTCCATTTATAATAACAAAAAAATTTTTTTTTTAAAAGTTGAATATGAACATGGCTTTTGCATTTTTCTTAATAACTTCTGAAAATCTTGGGTGTTTATAACAGGTTACACGACTGTAACACCAACCATAACAAAAACCACAAACTCTAATTTTTTTCACATAAAGAAAAACATACTTATTATAGTAAAAAGAATAAGCTAACAATTTTAAAACCTTTCTCAGGATCCTATTATTATTATGCCTGAAGACCTAGCTGAAATGAAACAGTTTAAAAAAAAACAAGATTTAAACTCAGCACTAAAAGAGAATAAAATTATGGCATTTGCAGGTAAATGGATGGAGTTGAAGAATATTATGCTAAGCGAAGTAACCCAATCCCAAAAAATGAAAGGCTGAATGTTCTCTCTGATAAGTGGATGCTGATAGATAATGGGGGGAGTGGGCATGAGAAGAATGGAGAAACTTTGGATTGAGCAAAGGGGAGGGAGGGGAAGAGGCATGTGGATAAGGAAAGATGTGGGAATGAGAAGGACATCATTACCCTAGGTACATGTATGACTGCACAAATGGTGCAACTCTATATCGTGTACAACCAGAGAACTGAAAAGTTGTGCTCCATTTGTGTACAATGAAATGAAATGCATTCTGTTGTCATGTATAATTAAAAGAAAAATAAATTTTTAAAAATAACAAAATTTACTTAAATGAAGTACAGTAAACAAAAGAAACATAATTCAGAAAATAATGAATTTATTACTAATGATTTTATGTAGTTATTTTAAATCTCTCCTTTAGCAGACATATATGCAAAATATAAAGAAATAAAGATTACTTTAGTGAACCCTATTTATTCTACAACTTTATTCCCAAGCCATTCTTTTTTGTATACTGTTAACTGCAAAATCTTAAAAAAGCAAAAAAAAAAAAAAAGTAAATGTCCTATAAAGAACAATAGCTTCTCTGCATGACTAGTAAAAACACTTAAATTGAAAAGGCACTGAATTAGATGGCAGATCCACAGTTTAGATGATTTTGTTTTGTGTTTTCAAGATGCGTTCTCATTATGTTGCCCAGACTGATCTTGAACTCCTGAACTCAAGGGACCCATCCCCCTCAGCCTTTTGAGTGCTAGGACTACAGACGTGTGCCTGTGCATGCAGCCACAGTCTAGTCATAAATACACTAATGAATGAACAGGCATATTATCTCAGAAAGGCTCAATCCTTTTTTTTTTTAATAATTTTCTTTGTATTTCTTAGTGTTCTGCCCCCCCCCCCTTTTTTTTTTTTTTTTTTGGTGTTGGGGACTGAACCCAGATTCTTGCATTTGCAAAAGCAAGTACTCCACCCTTGAACTTTCCCCTTGGATATGAAAGAAAAAGATGATCGTCTTTTTGCTACTTTTAAGATTGAAACAAATATACTAGTTTGGTAAAGCCTTTAAAATTCTTATCATGAGTATTATGAGTTAATTTTCTTGAAAAGATAAATTAAGTCTTCCCTGAGGAAACTTGTGAGAAAAGACCACATCTCCTTCAGGTCTTTGCTCAAATTTCTCAGGGGACTTAAATTGATCACTCTATTTAAAACTGCCACTTATTTCCCCTCTTTCAGGCACACTTTCTCTAATTTATTTTTCTCTATAACATCTGTCACCTTCTCATATGGTGTATAACTTCACCTGTATTATCTTTTTCCCCTCTCCAAGTTCTAAGCTCAACAAACCAAGGATTTTCTCCATTTCGTTCACTATGCTATCCCTCACTTCCCTCACAGGCAAGTATAACCCCCAATCTAACTGAATAGACTTCTTCCTTATGAAGTACATTCCAACGTGCAAAACTATATCAAAATGTAACATCTTCATTTCAAAAAAATAAACTATTTTAGTTGCTGAAATAACAAGCTCTATACTTATGGTTCTTACTTTCCACATATTTAATCTTTTACCAGGCCAACTTGTTTTTTAAAGTGGGAAGTTTTATAAATAGAAATTTCCTACAGTTTCAGGTTTACCAACGAAGACTACCTCTCATCTGTTATTCTACTATTTCATCATCTTTTAGTAATTACCTAAAATAATACTTATGACAGAATTTAGGTCTCCCACTTCTATATTCCCAAAAAGCATCTCTCTCTGCACTTATTGCAGCATCTTTCATTATGTGACACAAATTAAGAATTATGCATTCTTTTTTTTTTTTTTTTTTTTTTTGTGGTACCGGGGATTGAACTCAGGGGCACTTAACCACTGGGCCACATCCCCAGCCCTTTTTTGTATTTTATTTAGAGACAGGGTCTCACTGAGTTGCTAAGTGCCTTGCCATTGCTGAGGCTGGCTTTGAACTCGCGATCCTCCTGTCTCAGCCTCCCAAAGTGCTGGGATTACAGGCGTGCGCCACCACGCCCGGCTTATGCATTCTTAATTCTCTACTTGTGAGTTCTTTAAGGGTAGGGAAACACCCTTGTTTACCCTTGAACTTCCCACATGGCTTAATGAATGACTATTCTAGTTTTTATAACATTTTACAACTTACAAAGAAATATCATATGTGGAACTTTTCTTTTTTTTTCAGTCTGGAGATTGAACCCAATGACTTATGCATGCCTGGCATGCACTCTACCACTGAGCTACAACCCCAGCCCAGAATTTCCATATACTTTACTTCTTAATTCTATAATTGCCTTATGAGGCAAGTGTTATGACTTTAGAAATGAGTTTGTTTATACAGACTCAACAGCTTCATGGTTCTTCCTCTGGGCCACAGATGACTCGATAAATGCTGATGAACAGGCTTAATGAAATGGCCCTAAGAAACACATTATAAACTATAAAGCACTATAATAAATGTATTTTATTTCCATATGGAAAACAGGCATCCTTTTTTGGCTTTTTTATTTGAATATTAAAAAAATGAGAAACAACACTAAACATTTTTAAAAGAACTTCAAATAGAGTAACATTATTATTATTCCTTCAAATTTTAAATAGACTAAAAAACAAGTTTCTTTAAAAAACACAAAACACATGACTCTTAACACTTAATAATTATTAAATATATTGTTAGTAAAACACTATGTAATAATTTTAATTCCAAACATGGCTTACCAGATTCATCTATGTCAGCATCTTCATCCCACTCCTGAAAAGCACGACTTTCATCTTTCCTACTTTTCACCCATTCCTCATCAGGCTCAGTATCAAGTTCAGTAGCAGGACCACTATACCAGTCACCTACTCAATGAATAAATAAGAGGAACATAGAAAGATCAGATTACCTATCACTAAAATAAATAAATAACCTATTTTTAATAAAAATCTCTACATAAAAAAGGTTTTGAGCCCCAGGCAATGAAACAGCTATT
Source organism: Tamias sibiricus (assembly GCA_025594165.1). NCBI lineage: Eukaryota > Metazoa > Chordata > Mammalia > Rodentia > Sciuridae > Tamias > Tamias sibiricus. The sequence continues at coordinate 11,939,251 of CM046665.1, forward strand.
ATTTTAGAAATATTTAATGGTGATTAAGAAAAATACACCTAAATAAGCATAAGCTTCAATTTCAAACATACTTAAAATAACTATGTCTATATGGTTTCAACTAATTAATTGATTAACTAATAGCTGATATTTTTCCAAATAAATCTTTCTAAAACAATAAAAACAGAACTACAAAAATTTACATAGTCTGCTATACATCTGCTATGTATCTACTCTCTCTATAAAAGCTTTTAACGGTGATTATTTTGCTATAAAAACATTATCAATAGCCTTCCATGAAATTTTAAAAATCACTGAAAATAACCTAACCTTTGTCTCCTACCATGGCTTCACACTGGCTCCATTACGATGATAGCTAATAAACGAAAGGAAACACAACTTTCTACCCTGAAATAAGCAATCAGTGAGCAATTCAGAAGTAGGTGGGAACACAAGTGAAGACTAAGGTAAAGCAAAACTATAAATTTATAGATCCTGGAGAATATAATGTAACCAAATCATAAAACTGTAAAGTGAGAGACAATGCAGAGTTAATTTACTAACTCTTTATATCTAAATTTAGGGTTTTTCAATCTAGACACCACTGACATTTTAGGCTGGGCAATTCTTTGTTGTAGGGGGCTGATATATGTACTACAGGGTGCTTAGCAGCACTCTGGCCTCTACCAACTAGCTGCCAATAAAATATCCAAAGATGGGACAAGCAAAACTGTCCCCAGACATTCCAAATACCCTTTTGAAGGGGGAAAAAAACACTAAAATACCATAAGTAAACAAAAGCCATTTTTATTGGAACTTTTTGTATAAATATACTAAAACCAGAAAGAAGCATATTTAAAGATTTGGGTGACTTCACAGAAATTAGCAAAGCATTATCACATTTGATGACATTCATATCAAATCATACTTAATTATGTATTTTTCTTAAAAATTCTCAAAAACAGCTGAACAAAAAATATTTGATATATCCATATTTGCCTTATTTAATTTTTTGCTCAATGTCATTATCCTACAACTAATTAAAAACACATTTCACATAAAAAATAATAATCCTAATCATTTGAGTCATATAAGTCTACCTAATTGTCCAAATAGCTTCACACAAAAAAATATTAAGTATCTAACAACAGATTATTTTTAACGTTCTACCAGTTGGGTATGGTAGCCCACGCCTGTAATTCCAGCTACTCAGCAGGCTGAGGCAGGAGGATTGCAAGTTCAAGGCCAGTCTGGGCAACACAGAGAGATCCTCGTCTCAAAAAACAGAAGTGCTCCATGTTATTGTAATAAATAAACTGTTTTAAAATAAGACTCACATTTTAAATCAAACAAACTTATATGAAAAATACATGCTTCCATACTAAAGTCACACACAGGAAACTATAAAAAAAATTAATGTGAATTTAAAGGTTAGTTCTCACCTAGAACAAATTATTCTAATTTAGTGACAGAAAATTCCATACCATATTAGTTATATCTGTTCCATGGCTGCATTATATGCTTATGAAAAGAAAATTTTCTTTTAGTTGTTCATATGTAAAAATTATAATGAAATTTATTACTAGTTATTATTAACCTATTGTTTAGAGAATGAAGCATTATCAATCACAAAAAGAAAAAAAAGAAAGATATGTTAAAGACAAAAACAGATTCAGCCACCACCAAGAGAGCCATAATGGATAATGGTGCCTCATCTTTAAATTATACAGAATAAATTTACTCCGTATTTTTAAAATACTCAATCTGATTACTTATAACAATTCTGAAAAATCTAATACATTTAGTTTTAAGTTTTTATTATAAAAACCTCCAAACACAGTCAAATATAGAAAATGAATCCCCATATACCCATCACCTATCTTCAACAATCATTGACATTTTGCTCCTATTTTTTGCATTCCCTCTCCCAACTATTTTTTCCTAATTATTTTGAAGGAAATGGTAAACATATAATTTTCCCATGAATACTTCAGCAGCTAGTTTTTCTAAAATGCATAGTGAGAACACATCATTTAACTATGAAATCTACTTTTTGGTCAACTTTGAGTTTCCCTGCCTGGCCTTGATTATTCATAGCCATGAAGATTCATCTAGAAAAGCAAATGGAAATATTTTTTAAACAAATTAAAAGTCCTATTTACTTACCTCTGGCCCAATGAACAGGGTAAAGATGTTTCCAAAGTGATCCAGTTTTTGCCAGTTGAGACCATTTAGTGCTGACTTGACTGCACCGACATAATTCTTGAGGATTAAGATAACTGAAAATTGACAGCATTACCTCAGGAGGAAGATGGGTTATACCTGTGGAGTGTTCTGACACTTCTGCTTCTGAAATAAAAAAGAAAAACTTTAGAAGTAAAGGACACAAGAGTAAATTCAGTAAGAAATTACGATCACGTTTCTATAAGTAAAATCCAGTGCCTGAAGTTATATCCTTCCTGCTTGCAAGATGTGAAACGGAAACAACACGTATTAGAGGTAACATGAAGATGTTAAACTTGTTAAGAACTCGTAGGGTTAAACTATCATGGCCCAGATCATACTTCATCAGTGGGAGCTACAAAATGAACACAGAATTGACTTCCTTTTACAAAGGCGTCACAGAAAAAACAATACTCACTTTGTAGCATAAGTAGCATCATTTGAAAAAGGAACCAAACAGGTTATACCGCTTTAAATCAACAAGTAGAGTCAGCCAGATTATGAGATCTCCAAGGCATTTTTAATGACACACACAAATCTCATGACATTTTTTTTTATGCATATGGCTCCTATTAGTCCTTCTTGTGTTTCCTCTTTGATTTTCATATTTCACATAAAAGATCTGTGAAATCTGACTTCTTTAACCTATAGGTGCCTTTACCTACTTAAATTATGTCAAGACTTACATAATATAACTATTTCTGATCCTGGTACACAGTGGTTAGGAATCTTTTGTTAGCAACAACTGCAGAAAGTAAGTCACTGGTTATAAAATTTCCTATAATCTGTTATTTCAGTACCAATTTTCTGAAAGAAAAGTGAAAATGGGTGTTACAATAAAGAATATAAAATATGAAAGATTTATCACTGAAGTACTATTAAGAATTTTAGTACTTTATCTGATTTGTCTTCATAAACCAATTTAAATACAGAAATGTTACAATCAAATTACTTTAAACTGCCACTTTAAAAATGCCAAATATTTTAAACTTAATGCAGCTATAATTTGCTTTGAAGGAGTGGGAAAATTAATGTACTAAGTGTGATGCTTTTAAATCCTGTGTTATAATTACAATTAAACCAGACACAACAAGTCTTAGCTTGGTATCTAAGGCACAAGCTTCATTTCAGAAAAAAGCTTACAAGCTTTATGGGTTTAATCATAGCTTAACTTATAAAATCATTTTTGTTTCAACATGAATCTTACCTACTTCATTAAATAAAATATGAGACTGAGAGCTCACTGCGGCTGCCCAGCACTTCAAAAGAATATCATACTGCATATAGCTAGCCTGGGAAAAGACGAAAATTCAAAATTTGAAGTATGGTATGTGAATTGCTTTTGCACCACTGTAAAGTTGAAAAATCGTGTCTAACCATGGTAAGTCAGGGACCATGTGCATAGGTATACTGACTTTGAAAATTAATAAAAAAAAAACAAAAGGAAAGAGAAAAGCACCCACTATAGTCAATGGAGCTCAAAAGTTAGGTGAAACTACAAAAGTGCTCTGTATATGGTAGTTCTCAACAATTCGGACTGGTCAAAGTCTATCTACATTCATTCAAGAAACCCTATGCTGCAAATAGATACAGATATATAAATAAAGTTTTAAAAGTTCTAAAATAGAAACGTTTGTCTTCAATTAATTTGTAAATGGAAATAAATGATTTCAAGTCTGACTTAAATCATTCCTCAAACAAAATCTACAATTCATAACAAGATGTCAGTGGCCCTGAACTAGTAAACTGTTCTTTATTTAAATATACAAATCTCAAGTTGGGCGTGGTGGCTCATGCCCATAATCCCAGCAACACAGGAAGGTAAGGCAGAAGGATCATAAGTTCAAGACCAACCACGGCAACTAAGCAAGACCCTAAGCAACTTAGTGAAACCCTGTCTCAAAAAATAAACATGATTGAGAAAAATAAATAAATAAATAAATAAATAAATAAATAAATAGGGCTGGGGATGTGGCTCAGTGGTAAAGCCCCTCTGGGTTCACTCCCCAGTATCAATTAATAAACAAACAAATGAATCTCACCTATGTCTGACTTTTCATCCACAGAATATTTGAAAAACTTCTGTCGCTCTTCAGCTTGATTCCATAGGCTAAGCCCTCTAAGAAGTTCTGCGGTATCCTTCTGAGAGCAATGCTGTGCAATCACTTTCTTTTTAATGTCCTTAAGTTCTTCATAGGTGAAATATTCCATTAACATGGGCTGAAAAACCTAAAATATTCATTAGGAAAGATACTTGGTTTTATTTTACTCTATAACTTTTAAATTATTACTGACTTAAGTGAAGTATAATAGTTTTATATTTTAATAAGATAAAAAAATTTAGTTATCACTAAGTCAGTTTATCCCAAAACTGAGAAGAACATCCCCAAAAAGATCCTTCTATGGTTTTGTCAGCTAATAAGTCAGACCCTAAATAATTCTAAAACATCAGGACAAGGTTTTCAAACAGGGCCTCTTCCTCAAATGAGAATAATACCCTGCATACTAGAACCATAAAAGTCACAACTCTACTGAGACTTTCAAATATTCAATATTGTTTCAGAACTTTGAAGATGTTTCCTCTAATCATTATTTTTGGTTGGGTTTTTTTGGTATTATAGCATTATAATATGCAGACACGAATCAAGATTTTCTTTTAGTTCCACAGATAATTTAAATAGGTATCATAGGTTAAGAAACACTGCTTTAGTAACTCAGTGATTTCAACATTAACTTCATGTTACAATGAGTTGAGGAAATTGAAAAAAAATCCATGCCATGCTTCCCACCTGATTTAATTAAGTCTGAAATGGGCTTAAGACGTAGGTGTTTTTTGTTTTGTTTCTTTATTATTATTGCCAATTTGATTATAAGGTGAAACCATAGTTTATAATCACCACAGTCACTGATTTACAGCTAAATAAAATAATTACTTTCTTTGTATATTATATTGACATTCATCCCATACTACAGAAAGAAGAGAATATGTTCTGCTGGTTCAATCAATGATATTGTAATACATGTGTAGGCAGAAGACTGATAAATTTAAGACTATCATTTAATTACTAAAGTCCACTACCAAAACAAAACAAAAAACTATAAAAACTCTTCAGATTTAGCACACAGAAAATACTTTAAAAATTCCAGAATCCTCTAAATGTTCTACAAAAATATCAGGGTGACACAAAAAGTTACTAATGCTTAATACAGTACCATTTGCACATATGAAAACACATATTTCTTGAGTATATGAAATCAGATTATTCATTCTGTAAAAGAAATAGCCTTCATGAGGATTTTAAAACGAATGCATTTTTTCCCCCTTGGGTTTTTATTTGGTTCCCAAATGAACTAGAAGCTTCTCTTCTCAACTGCACATATCTTCCTATGTAATATTTTGAAGAAACTAAGGTAAAAATAATATTTCTAAAATTTTGTAAATCTAAATCTCAATGGAAAAAAATTACACTTACCTCTTCTTCCTCTTTCATGTGAGGAAGGAAATCTCTCGTAAAGGCCTCCAATCTCTCTTTCAGCTGTTTTGCATAATTTAACTGCTCATATTCATTCTGGAAACAAAAATATTGTGTTTCAACAAAAATTCTGCTTCATTATTTAATATTGCACCTGATCCCAAGAAGTCAGTTTAAAATTCAACATAAAACCTAAAAAAAGGGAAAAAACCCTGACAAACAGCACAATGGTCTCTGTACTTTTTATGATCATCACAGGACCTTATGCCTAGGGGTATAACTCAAATGAAGAGCACTTGTCTAGTACGTACAATGCCCTGGGTTCAAACCCCAGCACCACCCAAATAAAAGGCTTTGAAATTTTTAGTAATGTAATGTGATCGCCTGTTTCTCTTTAAAAATATCATTTTAAAAGTCTAAAAATAACAAGTATCTGCTTAAAACTTCCACTGATTTGATTTTGAAGTTATATAATTTTTATGTGTTGTTTTTCTTTTTTTTAATATTTATTTATTTGCTTTAGTTATACACAATGCGTTTATTTTTACGTGGTGCTGAGGATCGAACCCGGGCCTCGCACGTGCTAGGCGAGTGCTCGACCGCTAAGCCACAATCCCAGCCCCAAGTGTTGTTTTCCTTAATGTATCTACAAGCAGTCCACAAGAATATAGTGGACTTAATCATTACAGAATCCCTTTAAGGTAACCTAGTATATTCTCAACTGAAAAATTCAAAACACCTATTATGTTATGCTGACAGAAGCCCATATATGTAGTACCAAAACTTCTAAAGGCAAGAGACTCACTACATCTTGAAGTGAATCATTTTAATTTTGGACAACATAAAAAAGTTCTTCCTCATATAAACTAAGATCCTATCTCCCTGTAACTTATCCACCTATTCTGTATCAGGCCTCTCAAATTACAAAATAACAAAATCTTAAAAAAATGGAAAACTTACAAAATAATGAAATTTGAAAAATATGGGAATATTTTACTCTCTTTCTTGAGCTAATTCATTCAACTGCTCCCCAATATTTAATTCAATGTCATATTTTCTTGGAATTTTATACATGTTCCCTAAGTTTGTCCACATGGTTTCCATTTCCACTTATATGCTCTAACTACAAAATTTGTTTTTCTACACCAGATCACTCTTTTGGCCATGAAATCTACCCAGGCCTCATCCTCCTCCTATAAATGCCCACCTAGATTACATAAACAATTCAAATAGAACCCTCTTCTATGTACCCTAGAAAGTCAGGCTCAATAATCACTCATTTTCTCTTTATCTCCCATATCCTACATAAATGTCAAATCTGTTCCCTCTTCTCTATTTCCACTAGACACTACTTTAAATAATACATGAGTATGATACAAAACTCAGAAAGTATGAAGGACTATATAATAGAAAAATAAATCTCTCATTATTGTTCAGTACCCTGCCCAATCTCCCATCTCTCTAACAAGTAGCTACTATTAAGTATTATTTTGGAGACTATCAGAATAATTTTGTTTATAGTAATCTTCCTGCTTGAGGTTTTTTCTCTTCAATCCATCTTTCACCTGCTGCAAAACAGTCCTTCTTGAACAAATTCTAAGTGACGGACACACAGTAGTTTAAAGCTATGCTTCACTGAAAAGAGGAAATAAACTAAGTTCAAATTTCAAACATCCTATAATACATAAATATAATTAAGAAGAAATTTTCTCCATAGTACTATCCTAAACTATACTCGAAAATGCCTTTAATTTGCTGGGCATAGTGGCACATGCCTATAATTACAGCAACTCTGGAGGCTGAAGCAGGAAATGCAAGTTTGAGGTGAGTGTCAGCGATTTCACAAGGCCCTAGGCAACTTAGTGAGACACTGTCTCAAAATTTAAAAATAAAAATTAAAAAAAAAAAAAAAAAAAGGGCTGGGGATGTGGCTCAGAGGTAAAACACCCATGGGTTCAATCCCCAGTGCCTTTAATTTTATATTATACAACCAACATTATCATGTTTAACCACCCTGCTTTCCACAATTAGGAAAATCGAATATTAAGGTTATAACCAACAATTTTGGTTGTTTTGAGGTGTTTTTTTTTTGTTTGTTTGTTTTTTTTTTTTTTTTTTTTTTTGGTACCGGGGATTGAACTCAGGGGCACTCAACCACTGGACCACATCCCCAGCCCTTTTTTGTATCTTATTAGAGACAGGGTCTCACTGAGTTACTAAGTGCCTCGCCATTGCTGAGGCTGGCTTTGAACTCGCGATCCTCCTGCCTCAGCCTCCCAAAGTGCTGGGATTACAGGCGTGCGCCACCGCGCCGGGCTTGTTTTGAGGTTTTTGTTGTTGTTGTTGTTTGTGGTTTTAAGGATCAAACTCCAAAGCTCCCAAATGCTAGCCAAGCACTATCCTACACCATATCCCCGGCACTCAATTTTAAAATAAATAAAATTTATAAAGTTGAAGTGTTTACTCATTCTAAGTAACAATTTTCCCTTAAGTCACCAGTACTTGGGTTGATAGCTTTCCTTTAAGAATTTAGCAAGTGTTAACAGAATATAACAATTTTATGGTAATATTTCACTCATGTAAGCAACTTTAAAAATAAGGAAGGGACATCCATTATAAAATTTTATTAAATAGTAATAAAGTCATAATTGACAGACTCCAATGAAACTAAACCAGGCTCTTTTGAGCCTTCTTCTCAACCAGACCTGACCTTGGACTATGTCCTTGGCCCTCATTGTATACCTTTAGCAAAAATCCTGCTGAGTCAGTTGAGCAAAATTCTTCTACCCTTGGTATCTGAACACCTCAGTATCTGATCAAATTCCTCATTCCTCTACTCTCAGTCTCCTACCACCCTGGCCTGTCTTCAGTAAAAATCCTGTAGAATTGACCTAGCACGAATCCTCCTGATCATGATTTTTCTTCTTAGTAATTTTCCATCCACTGACCCCCACCTAGCTTCCTGGCTATAAACTCCAACTTGTTCTTGTATTTGGAGTTGAATCAGATTTCTTCCTTACTGCAAGGCCCTAGTGCAATTATCCCTACTGAAAAAGCCTTCATAGCCATATTTAACAAATGATTTAAAAAGAAGACTATAGCATTTACTACAAATTGCTAACAAGTTTTGCAATGACATAACAAAAGATGGCATAAATTTTAATAGTTATATACCAATTTTTGCAACTTACCTTAACATTCTTCAGTCCCTTTTCAAAGAGGCTAAGCATCTCAGAGAGTTTATTGTCAGAATGTACGTTATAAATGGTCTGGCTGCGTTGCTGAAGCAAACCAATAATGTATTCATTTTCAATCTGTTCATGCATTTTGAATTCCTTGAAAGTAGCATACAAAGACTGCAGAAGAGCACGGAAATCGTTGTTGTTGGAAAAGTTGGTTTTAGAAAGCTAAATAAAAATTTAAAAAGAAGACATAATAAATATATACAAACATGTAACAATGTACCAAAAAAAAATATTCAAATGTGTTCCTATTTACTTTTCACATAAAAGATTTCACCTTACATTTGGTTATATTAGTACAAATTAAGGAAATTCATAAATAAACAAGTTATAATGGTATTAAAAAGTATACTAGGCCAGGAAGATGTTCGTTTGCATTCTTTTTTTTTTTCCCCCATTTTTTTATGGGTACATTATAGTTGTACACAATGGTGGTATTCGTCATTACAAATTCATACATGCACACAAAACAACAATATAATTTAGCTAATATCACTGCCCAGTGTTTCCCTTTCCTGTAGTCTACTGGTCTGATTTTCATGAGATACCCCCCACACACACCACCTTTCTTTTCCTTTTTCCTCCCCAGCTTCCAAATGGTTTGCAATCTTAAGGACTTAATATAGAAAAATAATGCATACACAAATCACTTAGTTTCTTTAAAAGGATCAGACCCCATCCCTTCCAAACTTAAAATTCCATTATTTTATAATAAATATAGGCAGATACACTATAGAGATGTGGAAAATATTAAAAGAATTGCATTAGGAGAATGTGGTAAATGCTTTTTTCAATGTTCTTTATGCTATTAAACTTTTACAATTTAAAAATTCAAAAACATTTTATTATAGTTTGTTAAACTTTAATATCAAGATGAGACTGATCTGAGCAAGAAATAAAATACTGAGCTGTTAGAATATTACTAGATAATTTAGGAATTTTTTTTTTAAGAGAAAACTGTTACAAATACTTAACAACTAATTAAGAAATCATCTACTCATCTGGGCTATAGGTTTTATAATAGTGTAATGTGGAAACCTAGCACACCGGAATATGAGTAAAGTAAATCCACTTGAAGGAAAAATACAAATCAATACAAATATGAAGAAATATACACATTTTAAGTTTCTTTAATTCTAATATTCAACAAAATAAAAATGCATATTCTAAGATAATTCTAACTTTTTATACTTAGTGGCAAATTAAATTCTAATATTTAAAATATACAAATTATAAAAATTCAAAGTAACATTCAAACCCTTCATTACCTATATTAAATAATCTACCTTCTACTGTATCAATTCTACTTTCAAAATTCATTTTCAAGGTGGAAGTCTGCCGAATGTGGTAGCACACTCCTATAATCCCAGTGAACTGGGAGGTGTAAGCAGGAGGATCACAAATTGGAGGCCACCTGGGCAACTTAGCAAGACCCTGTTTCAAAATACAAAAAAGAAAAAGGGCTAGGGATGTAGCTCAGTGGTACAGTGCCCCAGTAGAAGCCTGATCAGGTTCAATACAACAGATAGATAAATGAAAGGAGAAATGCTACTAACCAATAATTGCTAGACTTGCTTTCTAAAATCTGACCTAATATTCCTAAAATGGAGCACCAATCTAAGCTGTTTTATTACCTGTTCTTGGCAGGAATTGTGGTCTTAAGACAGAGCATCAAATATATGTGCACTATGAATTGTATACATACTACTATTATAAATTAAAAAAAAAAACTCACAAACTCCTAAAGCAAAATTGTTCCAATATACATAACAGAATTAACTAAATATATTCTATAAAAGGCAGTATGGGTTAGGAATTAAGAGTCACCTGTAGACAGGCGCTGGGGCACATACTTTAATCCCAGCAGCTCCAGAAGCTGAGGCATGAAGATCTCAAATTCAAAGCAGCCTTAGCAAAAGCAAGATGCTAAGCAAATCAGTGAGACCCTGTCTCTAAATAAAATATTAAACAGGGCTGGGGACGTGGCTCAGTGGTCCTGTGCCCATGAGTTCAATCCCTGGTACACCCCACCACGCCCAAAGGGAAAAAAGTCACCTGTAATCCCAATAGCTGGGGATGCTAAGGCAGCAGGATCACAAATTCAGCCAGTCTCAGCAACTTAGCAAGGCTCTAAGCAACTTAGTGAGATCCTGTCTCAAAATTAAGAGTCATTTTTAGAGAACCTAGGATCAGATTCCAGTTCTACTATTTATTTAACCCTCGTAAATTACTTTTTCTCATAATGTCAGTTTCTTCTTGGTGTTAAATGGGAACAAAATTCCTGTACTTCAAGTGGTTGTGTGATACTTAAGTATGAGCTATCATTATTTTGAAAATTAGACATTCATTTTATAAATTTATGCACTTCTTACTCTATTTAAATATTTACTAAGCAGCTATTATGAGCTGGCAACTGTCCCTGGTACTTGGGATACATGAGTGAACAAAATGAAGATTTCTTAACTTATGGAGTTTATAGTCTAGTGAAGGGAAATAAGACAATGAATAATAATTAACTATAATACATGATGAGTACATCAGAAAAGGGGTTGTAAACTTTTTCTGTCAAGGGGCAGAGTGTAAATATTTTAGCTTTTGTAGGGCAGATGTCCTGGTAGCAACAATTTAACTGCTGCTATAGCACAAAAATAGTTAAATAATATGTAAGCAAATGATTGTGTGCTATATTTCCATAAAACTTTGTACTAATGGACAATGAAATTTGAAATTTCATATAATTTTCTTCAGTTTTTGAACTAAGTGACAATTCAAAACCAACTTTTAGCTGTTGAGCCATAAAAAAACAACATGCAGGGCAAATTTGGTTAAATCCATCTGCAGATTTTAAGAATACTAAGAAATGCTACACAAGATTATAAGAAAATGCATTAGTAGCTAATTGGTGCAAACACTATCGTGTCATTTTACATAAATGAAAACATATTCAAAAAATTTTGTAGTAGAACTATGACATAAATCAAAGCATTCATATCTATTAATTTTTAAATGGCAAAAATTTAAATGTACTCACATGTGTTAAGAAAGGTAACATCTTAAAAGACATGCAAAAAATTTTTGCATAACTTTTCATTAGATTATTGGAAATTCTTTTGGGGGTAAAAATAGAGTAAGGTTAAAAACCAGTTTTCAGCTGGGCACGGTGGCACATGCCTGTAATCCCAACACTTGGGAGGCTGAGGCAGGAGGATCGTGAGTTCAAAGCCAGCCTCAGCAATGGCGAGGCACTTGGCAACTCAGTGAGACCCTGTCTCTAAATGAAATACAAAAACGGGCTAGGGATGTGGCCCAGTGGTCAAGTGCCCCTGAGTTCAATCCCTGGTACCAAAAAAAATGTTTTCATGCTACAAACTGAGAAGCAAATAAGCTATGTAAAATGACTCTTATATTATAGGTTCAATTCAGCATAGTGGTTAAAAGAATTAACTCCGGAGCCAGATGGTGAACTGATTCTGCCAGTAAGTCACTCACTAAATATCCCTATACACTTCAATTTCTTCATCTGAAAAATGGGGTTAATTATATTAACTACCTGATAAGGTTCCTGTGGATGACTTCATAATATATTAATATAGTATTGATAATGTTATTCATATTTTAGCAACATATTATTATGAATTTATAGACATACTATAGTTATCAGTTATTAATATATTAATGGAATCAAAGAGACACAGAAGATAACATCAACTAGCCCTCTGGGGCTTTTCTGCTATTATTTCTGTATTTGGTCCAAAATAATAGTATCATTAGAAGACCTTTAAAAAATTGGTACCACAATTATGGAAAACAGGATGGAACTTCACCAAAAAAAAAAAAAAAAAAAAAAAAAAATGGAACTACCATATGATCCAGCATTTCTGGGTATATGTCCAAAGGAAATGAAATCAGTATATAGAAGAGATATCTGAACTCCCATGTTCATTACTGTGTTATTCACAGTTGTCAAGATACAGAGACAACCTAAGTGCCTGCCGAAAAATGAACGAATAAAGAAAATGTGATTACATACATTCATATACACACATATGCACAGGTACACACATACAGCAATACTATTTAGCCATTAAAAAAGGAAACCCCGCAGCCTGGAGATGTAGCTCAGTGGAAGACTGCTTGCCTGGCATGCATTAAGGCCCTGGGTTCAATCCCTAGTATCAAAAAAAGGAACACAGATTTAAAAAAGGAAACCCTGGCATTTACAAAAACATGGATGAACCTGGAAGACATTATGCTAAGGGAAATAATCCAGAATCAGAAAAACAAATATTATATGGTTTCATTTATATGTGGAACTTTAAAAAATGGAACCCACAGAAGCAGAATGGTGGCTGCCAAAGACCATGGGATGGAAGAAATGATAAATATGTTGGTCAAAGGGCACAAATTTTCAGTTTTAAGGACTAAGATCTGGGGATCTAATGTTTAGCATAGTGACTATCATTAATAATACTGTATCATTTAATTGAAATCTGCTGAAAGAATAGATCTTAAGTATCATCATCCCCCTACATACATACACACACACAGTAACTATTTATGGTAACAGATGTGCTGATTAATTTAATTTTAGTAATCATACAATGTATATTCATATCAAACCAACAAGTTGTATACTTTGAAAGTGTACTATTTTAATTAATTAATTAATTATGCTCCAATAAAGCTGGTAAAAATGATCAACAGATAAAACAAATCACATTCTTGAAGGGAAAAAAGGTTTACACAATAGATTGAAGATATAAGAGTTTCATTTGTGTTAAATCCTCAACACATTTGTTGATTTGTGAATAAGTAGGACAAGGAGGAAAAATAACTATAAAAGAAAATGAAAAAATTCTTTAAAAATACTACCCAAGGCAGTTTTTCTACACATGAAAAGTGCAAATATTTTTAGCCTGTTACTGAAAATTAGTAGATTTAGAACTTAAAATAATAACCAGAAGCAGGGCGCGGTGGCACACGCCTGTAATCCCAGCACTTGGGAGGCTGAAGCAGGAGGATCGTGAGTTCAAAGCCAGCCTCAGCAATGGTGAGGCACTTAGCAACTCAGTAAGACCCTCTCTCTAATAAAATACAAAAAAGGGCTGGGGATGTGGCCCAGTGGTCAAGTGCCCCTGAGTTCAATCCCTGGTAATAATAATAATAATAATAATAATAATACAGAAGACAAAACATGTAACTCTTTAAAACTAAAATTTTTTTTCAAATTTCTGTCTCCACTAAGGTATTCAAACATATAGACTTGATGGGGTGGTGGGGGAGGACCCTAAATACTAACAATTTCTAGAACATGCTGAGGCCTCTAATAGGCTTGGCACCATAACAGGTGTTTTTAAGTATTACTTCTTAAAACAATACTAGAAAGGAAGTGTTGTAATTCCCATTTTATAGAATAACTGAGGCTCAGAAAAATAATTTATCCCAAATCATACAACAATACAGATATCAGGTCTCTAGCTAGGACTCTAATACCTATGTTCTTGCCACGAGAGACGATGCTTGTCCCAATCATAAAGCTCTTTTCAGATCCAAAGAAGTAAATAGAAGAATATTTACTCTAAAGCAAAAGTTCTCACCACAGGGGTAATTTTGCCCCACAGGAGAAAAAGAGCAAGGTCTAGAGAGTTTTGTCTGTCACCACTGGAGAAATGATGCTGACATCTAGTGGATAAATGCCAGAAATGCAGCCAAAACATCCTACAAAGCAGAGGACAGCCCCCAAGCCAACAGTCTGGTCCAGAATGTCAATAGTGCTTCACTTGAGAAATGCTGCTGCAGACAAGTGTTTTTTCCAAAACTGTTTGCAGTGACCTTCATCATATGATAAAGTACAATCCAGATACATAGTTATCACAAACAGTTCAAACAGATTTTGGGATAGGATATTTCCCTAACTTGTGATGGGACTAATATTTACTTTTCCACTTTATTTTTTTAATGCTGTTTCTGACCCACAAATCAACTTACAATGTACTAGTAGGTCACAGGACATATTTTGAAAAACAATGACTTACAGTAGGATATAAAGGTAATGTACTTATAAGGTGATACACTCCCTATATATATGGGACAGAACACACACAATTAACAACAGTAGCAGTCATGTGGTCTCTTCCATATTTTTAAATTTATAATTGACTGCCTCAGACACTCTACAACTTAAAATATAAAACCTTGCTTGAAACTAATTCTCAAATGTTGTGTTACTTAATGCCAGTAAGTTTGAAAATAGGTATGAAAATATATAACGAAAACCCAAACATTAGGGGCTGGGGTAGTGGCTCAGCGGCAGAGTGCTCGCCTTGCACATGCGCGGCCCGGGTTCGATCCTCAGCACCACATAAACATAAATGCATTGTGTACAACTAAAAGTAAATAAAATTTTTTTTTAAAAAAAGAAAACCCAAACATTACTACCCAAGTAAGTTTTTACTTTCTGTCTACATGGTCAGACAATGCTTTCATTTATATTTTATGCTCAATAAAAACTTTAGTATTATCTGGGGCTGGGGATATAGATCAGTTGGTAGAGTGCTTGCCTCACATGCACAATGCCCTGGGTTCAATCCCCAGCACCAAAAAAAAAAAAAAAAAAAAAAAATTAGTATTATCTAGTCAAATTTATTTCACAGATGGAAAAAACACCAATCCACAGGTTAACTGTTCTGCATAAAAATCACAAAAGTAATAAACAGCAGAACCAGTGACGTAATGCAGAAAACACAGGTTTCAGAAGGGGGAAAAAACCTTAAGACTAAAATTCAGGCTCTACTAATCACTACCTGAACAAGTTGGATAAGTTATTTTAACCACTAAGACTGTTTCCTCATTTTTAATTGCAGGATAATACTTGTCTTACAGGGTTCTTATGGGGATTAGGAGAAATGACATCAGCATGTAGTAAAAACTCATTAAATTCTCTTTTCCTTCCTCTCCCAGCTCTCAATTCAATATCCTCTCCACTAAACTAACCTTCCCAAATGTCAGTCAATTGTTTTTATGGATATGCAGAAAGTTGGGAAAAACTGGTCAAAAAGCTATTCATCCTATTTTTTAAAAATATAATCTATTCGTTATTCTGAGCTTATATTTCCTCTTCAGAGTTTTTATCATAAAATATTCTTTTATATAGACTAATAAAGTAGATAGCACTTTTAATATCCTTACCTAAAAAGCCTCCACCACTTCCATTTTTATAACTGATTTACATATAAGTCTGGGAATCTTTGCACTAACCACATCCTTACAAATTCTACCCATTTTGTTCTCAGAAATCAGTTCAAATAGACCATTCCTGACACTTTACCACAGAACTGACTATAGCCTTTCTTTGTTCCCATGATTCCCAGCTTGGATTTCATCCTAGCACAGGTGTTAATACATATTAAGCTGTGATTCCTTAAGAATAGTGACCACATCTCACATAACAACAAGCTACTCTAAGCAAGATTGACAAGTAGAAAATTCTTACTCACTGACAGAATTAATGAAGTTTTGCGGATTCGAGAAAAGACAGGAATTGGAGTGAAACGGTGTAAGGATATCAATCAATGCAAATTTTTACTAAAATCCTTCCAATCTGGATCAGTGAATTAGCAAAAAAGATCTCTTAGCAGACTACTACCAAAAACATCAGTAACTATTGTGGTTTCACATGAAAAAAAAATAAGCTAGGGTCCTAATCCTGATCTGGGTTTCCATCTGGATCTATAACTAACTGCTTTCATAACCTTGGCCTATTTAATCTAGGCCTACAAATCCCTAGATATAAAACAAAGTACTCCCTGCCTTTATCTACTCCAAAGCACTGTCAGGATGACAAAGGTGAAAAACCTTTCCACAAAATCTTTATAAAAGAGAAAATTCATGAGCAAAGTATTAAATTAGGTACTATATAACAATATTTAACATGGCCCATAAATTGAGAAGAAATTTTCTAAGTAACTTAGTCTAAGCATAGAAATAACTGATTTGAAGTTTGTAAACAAATGGTTGCTTCTAATACCATACTTTAAAAAAGTTCAATGCTGGGAGGAAGAAACTGTTCTTTATAGATACCACATGGTCATTCAGAGTCAAAATTTAGAATTGTGAAATATAATTTGTAGCTTTTTAGTTTAACCATAAAAAAATAGTTCTCACTTGGGATAGTTTTATTGCAGGCTATACGGACTTGATATCCTTGATCCACACAACCAAGGATGGTGATGTTAAAACTTGTGATGACAAATAAAAAGCAAGACACTCTTAATTTTATAAGACCATCTAACCATCACAAAATACATACTTTTCCACTCTTACTCAGAAAGGACATCCTAGGAGAGATTTCCACTGGTTAACAAAATCAAGAAGAAATGATGATGTAAAATTCCTATGCGGTTTTTTCTTTTCTAAATTACCCTGGTCACAGTTCAGAAAACTGGACTTTAAATCTTCTTAATAAACACATATAATAATCTCATTAACTGTATGTAATCAATTCAGAATTAGTGATAATTTTTTCACAGTAACAGGGATAAATTCATGACAGTTTTGACTTAATGATATACAAATTGAAAATACTTTATTAAACATGTTATGCAAGAGGGAAGGAGTAAGAATCTTATTTGACACAAATACTGCTTTTTTTAAAAAGGCAACTTCATTTTCAAAATTTGTTCGAATGTTTTCAATCACCAGGAAAAGACACGCAAGAATGATGATTAGCATCTTCAAACTGTTAAAATAAGGCTAGGACTGAGGATATAGTTCAGTGATATGGTGCTTGCCTAGCATTCACAAGGCTCTGGGTTAAGAGCCTCAGCACTGCAAAACAAACAAAAATAAGGCTGGTTAGTCTTGTCAGCAAATAAATGAATTGTGATTACTGGAAGGTCACAATTATTTGGAAAACTGAAAAAAAACTAAACGTCTCCTAGAAAAATATATACATGCACAAAATTTTCCACACAATAGCAGGTGACCCCTGAACTACCTCCCCCAGTATAAACTGGAGAGAAAACTCTGCAGAGAAAATCATAACGTCCCTTTATGATTTCTGAGAAAGTAGAAAACCTCCCCATTTTTCTTTCCTGCACTTAAAGGACACCATTACAACAAAACTGAAAAGACAAGGAAGATAGAATCACTACAATACAGACAACTGAAAAATTCACTTCTGCTGAAAAACTTATCCATTCCTTAAGAGTCTCCTGGATAGGTGGTTCTGACCCTTGTCTGCACACTACACTCACCTGGAGACATTTAAATTACACTTATGTCTGTCTGGTTCCACTCTCAGAGATCCTAATTTCGGTGGTTTGAATATCAGGATTTTTACATCTTTCTGGGTGACTTTAATAGACAATCAAGTTGTTAACCACTATCCTAGCCAGTCCTAGTGTTTAAACACCTGAATTGGGTGTTTTTTTAATTGTCAAAATAAAGGGGGAGGAGGAGGATGTTTGTGAGGCAGAAGATGTTTGTGCTAAGATCTGAAACTCAACCTTACCGCTTTCAACTGCTGGTCTTGAGTGTGGCCTAGCAATGAACACTCTGGGCATCCTCCAACCGCCTCTTAATGCTACGTAATTTCTGAAAATTCATAAAAGTTGATTTCTATACTTAAACAATACACGTTTAAATTCTATTTATTTGATTCATTTCTACAAGAAATAAGACTGCCTCAAGTTTTAAGGCTATCCACATGACTTTCCCCAACATAAATTGATAAATATGGGTCATTTTAATTTAGTCATTACCAAAAGGTCCTGAGTTACCTCCACAAAAGTGCTTCTCCAGCTTATATGCTGGCTACACCAATTAAGAATCCAAAAAGGTTCCCACAGTCAAACCAACTTTTCCCGTGGCCCCTTTTATTTGAGCCCACGCAAAGAATTCCAACAGAGAAAAGCTGTCTTGTAACAAATTCTACATCGAGTAAATATCCGGGGCAATAAAAGTTGCGAGGAAACAAGAACCATAAATGAGGAGTGTCCACTAGCTCCTAAACCTGTTTTTTCTCCCAAATCCAACCAGCGAACAGCCCGGAGCTAAATCGCAGGAGGAGCTGGGAGCCGCTGCCCGCCGAGCCGGGAAGCAAGCCAGAGTTGCACAAGGATGCACGGGTGTCTGCAAAGACGCGGGGAGCCGGAACAGGCCGAGGGCGGGTATCGCGGGCGAGGGAACTGCAGTAACGGCCTGCCCACGCGGGCGGGAAGCCCACCGCGCCAGCGGCCGGGGTCCTGGGGTTCGCGTCCCGCTCCCCGAGGGGCCGGCGGCGGGCGGCGCCTCCCCTCGGCGCGCCAGGCCTGCGGGCAGGAGGACGCAGCCGGGTTGGGCGGCGCCGCGTGCCCCGAGGGCACGTCCGAGGCCGCGGCGGGCTGGGAGCAACTCCCGAGGGGCCGGGGCGCGGGGGCCGCGCAGGCCAGGCCGCCCCGGGGACCCGCCTGCTGCTCGCCGCCCGCCGCGCCGCCCAGAGCAGCAGGCCTCGCGCTCCGTTACCTTGTCGCAGTAGAGCCCCACCAGCTGCTTCATCCGCCAGTGCGGGGCGGTGAAGACGTCCACTTCTTCAGGGAAGGGCGCCATCGCCGCTGCTTGAGCCTCCGCCTCAGCAGCCGCGGCCGCCGCCTCTCCATAGACACCCTCGCCGCGGGGCAGAGGCGGCGCGCCCCCCTGCGCATGCGCCCGCCCCGTCGGCGCGCGCGCCCGGGCCGCCCGGCCGGCGGGGGGTGCGGGGGCGCGCGGGCCGCCGCCATGCGGTCCCTGCGGCCCACGTGACCGCGCGCGGAGGCTCGTGGCTCCCATCTCCCGCCTCCCCACCCATTTCTTGTCCCCTTCGTGTGTCGCAGGAAGAAACTAAGCCTTCTCCCTGTTGTTTCGCCTCCTAAAAACACACTGTATGAAGCGGGGAGGCGACGTTCGGGGGCGCCCGCAGGCCTTGAGGCCCAGACAGCCCCTCAGCACGACCCCAGTGGAGCCTGGAGCCCACTTGGGCGCCCGACCGCGACGCCCCTCGGCCTGCGCGCGGCCGTGCCCTCCGGGGCCGGCCTACGATTCGCTCGCGCTGCCCTGCCCACCTGCCAGGCGCGGGCCTGGGTTTGGTGCCCGCCCGGGGCCGAGCGAACCCGGGCTGGGGTCTCCGGGAACTTGCGGCCCACGCGGGGAGCGCCGGCGCCTGGCAGGACCCGACGCTGCGGGCGCGGAGCCGGTGTGGGGCCGGCAGGGAGGGTGCGGGAGACAGCCCCGGTACGCATCCCTCCATCTTAAGACGAGGCTTAGCAAGAGGAAGGACTAAACCGGCGTCACTGGCCAGAGGAAGGTCCCTGGTCTCTTCACCTGCCCTCACCCCAGCCCCCGGGGAGACCCATTCTCCGCCCAGCCTGATCAGCCCTCCAGGGCTCGGCTGGAGGAGTGCTGGACCGACAAAGAATCGGGAAGACTTGGATAGGCAGAGAATACGGGGAAGATGGGTTATTTGCTTCATGACGTAATGCCAGGAGGGCTAGAAAGGTGTGTTCACCCTTGCATCTCTATTATCTGTCATAGTTTCTTGACAACATGGAGGTCCAACGTTGAAAGAAAGAGTAGAAGGAGGTAAGAAACAACCTTGCCCTGGAGTGCCCCTGTTCAGTTCTAATCTTACCATGTGCCATTTATTGACAGGCAAGGTGAGCGAGCAGTGGCCCAAAACAGACTCTGGAGATGAAAGGTTCCTAGTTATGCCAAATACCAGTTGTATGACCTTGGACAAGCTATGTGACTTCTCTGTGCCTCAGTTTCCTCTTGATGGTGGTAGTAATGCCCAGCTCATAAGATTTTTAGGAGGATTAAGCAAGTTCATATATTTGAAGCGTTCATAGTAGTACTTGTCATATAATAAGTACTATCTGAAAACTATTAATATTAGATAAAACAAGCTGGGCTTGCCTGTAATCCCAGCTACTCGGGAGGTTGAGGATAAAGGGTCATAAGTTCAAAGTCAACCCGGGCAATTTAGTAAAACCCTCTCAAAAAGAGCTGGGAACATAGCTCAGCAGTAGAGCGCCCCTGGGTTCAATCAGTAAGTACCTATGTACACACCTAAAACAACTCTGTGAGCTAGTGCTGTACAAAACTGTCAACGAGTAATTGCCTAGGGTAAGTGAATAATCTGGCTTATGAATCTGGTCTGACAATACCCTCCCAGGCACTGTCTTAGTTGGGACACAGATGGCTTATACCGTCTGTTCTAAAGAAATAGGAAAAATGCTTAATGGAACAGAGTGATAGACAAAGTCCTTAACAGACCTCACTCTCTTTCCTTCCCTCCCTGTTACCCTGTCTCCTTGGTTTTACCCTCTCTTATTTTCTGCTCTTTTGTTAGGGCGTTGCCTCTATACTTTTTAATATCCCTCAAAATACATTTTCTTATTTACCCCGTTTCTCTACTTCATTCTGATCTTTCACACCGGCTGTCTTGGAATGTTGAATCAAACCTCAGGTGAACCAATTCTGTAGAGAAATGAGCCCCATAAGAAGTGCTCATTGTATCCTCGGCATTCAGAGCAATGTCTATCATACCACTGGCACTCAATAAATATTTGCTGAATAAAGAAAGAAGGAATAAGGGAGAGTCATGAAATTCTTATAATTTCCTCATTTTTCTAATTTTGAATACACCTTGAGGTATTTATTTTTCACCTGTTTGTATCTGCATTGTTCACTAGCATGTCCCTAAAATCAAGCACATTATAAAGGTATTTAACAACAAAAATGTCCATCCACACACAGTTTTGACTGTAATTCAGATCTGTAACTATAAGTTGGCTAAAGTGTAATAACAGCTACTTTGGACTCTGGCTATTTCAAAAAATTATAAGATGACAAAAGGAAAGAGATAAAGTGATTTAAAAGGGGGGCGGGTGGCTGTTGGACATTTTTCCCTTCAAGAGAAGCTGTTAATATGAGCTCCATATGCTGAGTAGTGTAGCAATTAATCACCTGATATACAGAATAAATGATTAATTTATAATAAGCTATAGCTGGAAAGAGATGACATTGATAAATGTAGTGTCATAACTATAGATCCTCACAACTACATCAGATAGGAAATGTTCTTATGGCCTGGTTGTCAATTGAATCACCTTTCTATATGATTTCTTCAGGTGCAAAAGCAGACAAATTCTAACAGATAAATCAGCCTTGGCCACTTCAAAGAGGCTGCATGGGATAAGGCATGTGAATAGTGATGAAAACCCACAGGGTAGAGTGCCTGCTAGGACTGATGGGGCTCTGTCTTCCCCACTCACATTCTTTCTAAAAAACTGCATGCTACATACAGGGGGAAGAAAATCATTATTCCCTGGCATCCTAAAAATACAATGACCCAGGCCTCTTCTGTAGAATTTTCCACCCTTAGTTTCAAGGGCTCTGAAAAAGATTACTTGTCAGGGAAGGTCTATTCTAAGGCATTTAACTGTGTTTATTTCATTATGACATAGCACTTTCTCCAAAACAGGGTTAGTTGTGAAAAAAAGCAACGAAAGAATGTAATTACAAAACAGTTGGAATCATAATCCTAACCATATTTGATCATCCCTGTCAGTCAAAATAGCCAGTTAACAACTGCTGTATAAAGCCAAGTTGATTTAGGGGTAAAGCTTTCAATGTGAATGATGGCAAAAGAAAAGAAAAGATAGCCAGTGGGTTGAAATGCAATGCCAAATGCTACATTTGTTTTCATTGTCCTTTAGTATGTTTTATATGCAAATGAAAGTTAATCAAATATATGTGTATGTGTATATTTGCAGTTTCCCCAAATCCTTACTTTCTATAGGTTAAATACTGAACACCATGGCCCCATTGGTTTTTACTATATTTTTATAGACACATTGCTATGAGTATGACTTTTTACTAGGGCTGTCATAACAAAATACCACATGCTGGCTGGCTTACATGAAAATTCGTTTTCACACAGTTCTGGAGGCCAGAGAAGTACAAGGTCAAGGTGTCAGCAGGCTTAGCTTCTTCTGAGGCCTCTCTCTGTCACACAGATGGCTACCTTCTCAAAGTGTCCTCACTTAGACTTTTCTTTACATGTATGCATGTCTGGTATGTCTAATCTTCTATGACCTACCAGTCAGATCGACTTGCCCTCTCTAACCACCTCATTTTAACTTAATCACTTTAAAAAAAAAAAAAAAAAAAAAAAAAAAAAAAAAAAAAAACAGTGTCTCATTAGGTTGCCCAGACTGGCTTAAATTAGCACTCTTCCTGTATCAACTTCCCCTGGCTAGGATTATAGGTATGTTCCACCACACCCAGCACTTACTCACCAAAGTCATATCTGCAAAATGAAGTCACATTCTGAGGTACTGTGGGTTGGATTTTAATTAAATTTAAGAATTTGGGGAAAACACAAGTCATCCCAAAAAACTAGAAAAGAAAAAATTTGTTCCAAAGATATGATAAAATCTTTCTCACAATAACAACAAAGAATTTGGGATTAAATAAATGTCCATTAACAGAATACTAAATAGTACAGAAATTATAACACATCCAATTGTTTGAAAAATAGGCTGCTATTAAAAAGCATAAGATAGATCTCTAGCTGGGCACACTGTTGCACACCTGCCATTGCAGTAATTCAAGAGTGAGAGGCAGGAAGATTGCCAGTGCAAGGTTCCCTTGGGCAATTTAGCAAGACCCTGTCTCAAGATAGATTATGTTAAAAGGGCTGGGGATATAGCTCAGTGGTAGAGCATTTGCCTAGTATATATGAGACCTTGTTCAATCAATCTCTAATACTGGAAAAATTTTTTTTAAATTAAAAAGCTCAATTTGCTGATATGAAATAAAACCAGGAAATATGTTCTTATTTAGGGAAAAAATATGTTTTTAGAATAACAACAGATGAAGTGGTGGGATAGAAAGCAGTTAAATGCCTTTTTTAAAATATATACGGTTTTAATATTTTAACATATATCAAAATGTAACCATGTCTGCCTTTTGTTGGTAGGACTATGTCTGATTTGGAAGAGAGCTACATTTTCCCCAAAATATTACCAAAATTTTCCCAAAATTATGTAGCTGAAAAACAAAATTGTGTGTGTGTGTGTGTGTGTGTGTGTGTGTGTGTGTAAGTTTTCATTTAGCATCAGTCACCATTAATCTGTAATGCCACAGCTCTATCTAGTCTCTGGAAGTCCCATTCTCCCTCAAACATACCCTGATGTTTTGTATATTTGTACCTGGAGATGTTTGTCCCAATCTCTTGCCACATGTCCCAATCCTTCTGATACTTCTGATATAGGAGTCTCCCAGCTTGTCACCATGAAGCCATTCCAATGAGTTCTACCAGAGTTCTATTCCTTGGACCACCACCAAGCCCATGTAATACCTCCTCCATGACAGGCACAGGACACCATTTCCCTAGGTCTCTCAAGCAAGCCAGAGTTGTCACCAGCAGTTTTTATAATTTGCATAGTTGTTAAATAGTTATATAGTTTACATAATTATAACATATATAATATATATAACATGTAATATATGTTAAGTAGTTATATAGTTCACATATTTGGCCCCACTTTGGGCATTTTCCTGTTCACCTCCTCTTTGCACCCTGTGAGTCCTCATATCCATTTTCAGAACTTTAGAAAAGTGTCCCTCAAAGGCCCATGTATTGAAGGGTTGGTCCTCAGGCTGTGAAGCTATTGGGAGGAAGTGGAAGCTTTAAGAGGTGGAGCCAGATGGGAGCACTTCAGGTCAAAGGGAGGCGTGCCCTTGAAGGGGGTAGCAGGACCCTAGACCCTTCCTATTTTGAGTCCCAGCCATGGTGAGCAGGTTTGCTGATTGTTGCTGTGGATTTGCAGCCTTATCACAGGCCCAGAAGTATCAGGGCTTTGATGGAGTGAAACCTCTAAAACTGTGAATCAGAAAAAATCTTTTCTCTTCATAATTTGCTTATAAAGGTTTTATTATAATAATGGAAAACTGACTAAAGCAAAATGTTTGGAGCACATGGTTCCCATTCTTGACCTAAAGTAATAGGGTAACACATTGGAATGCAGGCACTGCATACTGTGCCTTTTTTGGGGGGAGGAGGGCAACCAGGGATAGAACCCAGGGGTGTTTTACCACTGAGCCACATCCCCAACCCTTTTTTATATTTTATTTAGAGACAGGGTCTTGCTGAGTTGCTTAGGGCTTCACTACATTGCTGAGGCTGGCTTTGAACTAGGGATCCTCCTGCCTCAGGCTCCTGAGCAGCTAGGACTACAGGTGTGCAGCACTGCACCTGGCCTGTGCCCTTTTTTCAAGATGTGGAGCTTTCTTCCCTACAGGTGGCCCACTGATACCCTGTACAAAAGAAAAAGAAATAGTTGGGACATATACAAAGTCATAAGATAATGAAAGAGTTGAGAAGAGGAAGGGGTGTAAAGGAAAAAGGGACAGGAAGAAATAAAAAGATGAAAAAAGCAGAATGATAGTAGGGGCAGGGGAAAGAAAGTGGAGATAAAACAATAATTAAAATGCATTGAGGTTACCAGGTATTAGGCACTGTAAATGTTTTCCATGAATTCATGTGTAATCCTTATAATATGTGGAATATTCCACTATTTTTCCCACTTAACAGAAAAGAGAGACATTGATTTGTTTAAGGTCCGAGAGGTAGTGAGTGAAAAATCTAAGATTTAAATTAATGCTTTTTAAATCTTACAATGTGTACCTGATCTAACACTGAAAAGACTATTCTGATAATTAGTTCATATCAACAAATTGCATTGTCTAATAAGTGCTATTAACCTCTGAGCTAGAGCCAAAGGTGACTATTGTGGGATTCCTATTCTGTCTTAGTGGAATAACAAACAAGTAAACAAAGAATAATACAATTATGATCAGACCAAGTAGAGGTCCCGAGGACACACACAGAATGAATCTCTCACTCTGGTTTCTACATAGGTAGAGAGGACTTTCTGGTAAAAGTGACCCTTGAACTCAGCATTGACAGATTCAGAAGACTCACCCACCTGAAACTCTAGGGATTTATTTTTATTCATTTAGCATTAATTGGAAAGCAGAATAAAACACTGAATAAATTTAAATTACTATTCTTGAAAACCTCACAACTTTTAAGGAAATTCAACATTTCATTACTCATCCCACTCTGAATTAGCTGAAGTTATCTGTCAAGTATTCTTCATTAATTCCACTCCCTCCTATAAGTACATCATATTTTTAAAAAATATTTTTAGTTGTAGATGGACACAATACATTTATTTATTTATTTATTTATATGTGGTGCTGAGGATCGACCCAGTGCCTCACAGGTGTTGGGCAAGCGCTCTACCACTGAGCTACAAACCCAGCCCAAACTATATCATATTTTTAACAACAAAAAAATCAGAACGATGACATGAATAAAAGAGTAATCTAAGTGTCTTATTTTTTGGCAATTTTATGTACTTGACACTATATGGTAATATACTTATCTGTCTTTATCTATGTCCCCAGAACAAGTAGTGGGTATATATAATTGGAATATTTCTTGCTGCAAGAATAAATGAAGAGCCGGGCGCAGTGGCGCACGCCTGTAATCCCAGCACTTGGGAGGCTGAGGCAGGAGGATCATGAGTTCAAAGCCAGCCTCAGCAATGGCGTGGCACTTAGCAACTCAGTGAGACCCTGTCTCTAATAAAATACAAAAAAGGGCTGGGGATGTGGCCCAGTGGTTGAGTGCTCCTGAGTTCAATCCCCGGTACCAAAAAAAGAAAAAAATGAAGAAAAAATAAATGAGAATTTGAAAGGCCTTGGCAGACAAGCCTTCACTTTTTTCAGTAATGCACATAAATCTTTCTAAGAAAAATGAAACCAAATAAGCTGCATTTAAAGTCCTCTTCCTTTAACAATATTTTCTCCCTTTAAGGGTTTCTCACCTTGACCCCTTTGGTGGGAATTCATTCGTAAGCTGGGTACTGGGTAAGGCTTAGCAGGGGGCACCTCTTGACCCAGATTTCCAATTTCTTCCCCCAGAAGAATGTAAACCATACCGTGAACTATAGAAGAATAACCTCAGGTCATTTAAAATGATCTTCGTAGTATTTTAAATAATTACAAAAACATAATTTGCTTCATTACAAATATGAAGATATAATGTGTACAATGGTCCATAAAGTTTCTTTGCAAACACTTCAGACAAAAGCCTTTGATTTCCTAAACATGCCTGTAATGTTACCTATCTGTTCTCTCTCTCTTTTTTTTTTTTTTTTTTTTTCCTCAGTGCTGGGGACTCAACCCAGGACCTTGTGTGTGGTATGCAAGCACTCTTCTATTCAGCTACACCCCAGCCCCCTCTCAATAAATATTGCCAAGTCAACACCAACTCCTTGACTTCCAATCAAAGGCTCCATTATGGCTGGCTCACAGGGTATATAGCCAGAGGGAGAGGTGGCTGCCTCAGGGACAGTTCAACACAGCATTTTCATGTACAAGTAAAGGAAAGTATCACAGGTTTCTGGGATGAAAAAGAACGATAAGCTTCCTGTAAATCATCAGGTTTAAGTCATCATAATGATGAAATCTGACAGGAGATTGCTTAATCCCTATCCAAAGAGAAGGGGGGAAGTGTTTAGGGAAATATCAGTTCTGTTTCCTTCTTCCCTAGCCCTGTTTTTTTTTTTTAAGACAAAAACCTAAAATGACTACCAAAAAAAAAAAAAGTTTGTAGTTGCATAAAGCAGACTTCTGAAAATTTTTAAATGCTGAAAGCTAATAGGAAGAAAGAAGAATTTCTATTCACTGACTACTAACTTCTTTTGGAACAGCTTGGTTAATACATCAATCTGAGTCCTAATCCAACCTCTGCCACTATCTGTCTCCTCAAAGAACCTTGGGCAAATCAATGCCCATTCTGTTTCCTCAGTTGCAGACTTGGTCTGCGATGCTTTTGTGTGATAATGAATACTAAATAATTAATAAAATAATAATTAATCTACAAGACACGGAAAAAGGGCTCTTCAGGGCAAATGCTCATCTGTTCTGGGAAATCAGTCACAAACTACTCAGGTAAGTGAATCAAGAGCTAGGTGACTTTCAACTAATCATCTTTTCCTTTGTATAACCAGTTGAACTATGATCAATTCCATTCACTCTTCCTAAAATGTCTCTACCAAGGTGATTTTTTTGGACTACTATAGGTCTTCTCCCATGTGTGTAAGACTTTTGACATTTGTAATTGGATTTTTTTGTTTGTTTGTTTTCCTGTACTCGGAATTCAACCCAAGGATGCTTTACCACTGAGCTACCTCCCTAAAACATTTTATTTATTTTTTTTTTTATTTTGAGACAGGGTCTTGCTAAATTACCTGAAACTTGTGATCCTCCTGCCTCAGCCTCCTGAGTAGCTGAGATTACAGGTGTACACCTTTAGCCTGGCTGAATATATTTTTTCTTTTGATGCTGAGGATAGAATCCAATGCCTCAAACATGCTAAGCATGCTCTCTATTTTTGAACCACACCCCAACTCTTGCATTATTTACCAGTAGCAAGACAGTCAAGCAAAAATGGTTAAGCATGTGGAACCAGTTTCCTCATGTGTAAAGGGAATAGTAAATCCCTACCTCTAAGGTTATCCTGAGAATGAAATAAAATAGGCTGAGAGCTTGACAGCAAACACTAAATGTTAGCCATTATTTTACCTGTAATATAAGGCAATTGGACAAGACGTTCTCTTTAGACTCTGAAGGTCTCAATTTCTAGAAACCCTAGGAATAGCATCTTGAAAGCTGTTTCTTTAAGTTAGTTCTACAATTAATTTTAACTGGAGAAGGGATTTAGAGTTAGATTTCATTGCAAGTGACAGAATACAAAATGACAGTGGCTTAAACAAGATAGGGTTTTCTTTCCTTTTTCTCGTATTAGTTTTCTATTGTTACACAACAAGTTGCCCTCAAAACTTAGTGGTTTAAGACAGCAACATTTATTATTCACAGTTTCTAAGAATCAGGAAATTTAGAGCTGCTTCAGCTGGCTGGGTGTGCTAGCTCCGATTCTCTCCTGAGCCAGGTGTTGCAGTGCATGCCTGTAATCCCGGATGTTTGGGAGGCTTAGGCAGGAGGGTTACAGTTTCAAACCCAGCTCAGCACTTTAGTGAGGCTATAAGAAACCTATTGAGACCCTGTCTCAAAATTTAAAAAGGGCTGGGGATGTGGTTCAGTGGTAGCGCACCCTTGGGTTCAATCACTGGTATCAAAAAAATTGCTCTCAAGTTGGCAGCCAGGACTGCAGCCATCTGAACACTTGACTGGGACTAAAGGATATGCCTTCAGCTCACTCAAGTAGTTGTGGAGAGGCCTTGGACCCCCATAGACTGTTAGATGAAGGATCTCAGGACATCACCACATGGGACTCTCCACAGGGCTACTCAGAATATATCAGCTTGCTTTCCCCAAGTTTGAGTGCCAAGAAAGAGAACAAGTGAGCATGAACACCCAAGATTAGCCAGGATTTTATGATGTAATCTCAAAGACACCACTTCCTCCAGATGCTATGGGTCAGACAGCCCAACATCAGTACAGTGTGGGAGACTACAAAAGGATATATATCTCAGACATCAGGATTATTTGGGGCCCTCTTGGAGGCTGGCTACTATACTCGTGTGAAGACCAGTGTAAGTAGTCCAGGCCTGGTTTGGCAGCTCTACTTCATTTTGTCATTTTAGGGGAATAAGCTCCTTCCGGCTCATTGGTCTGCCAAGTCTAGGGTGTAGACTTCGTTTTTAAGTGCAGACAGTGGCATTTGCCCTGTAGGTAGTAAAATGGAAGAAAGGAATAGAGTCTAAGAGTTCCTACAGATTAGTTATCTCCTGAGAGTCTCTGAAATACATTCCTACTTATTTCCCATAGGCTAAAATTTACATCACATAGATTACCTTGTTGCAAAAAAGGTGAGAAGAGTGACTATATATTCTTGTTGGCTATCTGTCAAGCCAAACATTAGCGTTCTACTACTATAGGAGAAGGGAAGACCAGATATAGGAGAGCAAACAGAGATCTCTGCCAAAGGACACATTTGAACAAATAATATAACATTGCTCTCCTTTCTTAGTCTCTATTGCATCTTGACTAAAACTCAACCTCACTTTTCAAAAAAAAAAAAAAAATATTGTTCTCTCTCTCTCTCTCTCTCTCTCTCTCTGTGTGTGTGTGTGTGTGTGTGTGTGTGTGTGGCGCGCACATGTGTATACTGGGAATTGTACCAGGGTCTTACACATGCTACCACTCAGGCCCAGCCCTTAACCTTCTTTTAATGACCTACAGAATCTAGATCTTTCCTCCTGGGAAATGAAATGTGCCAGTGAAATATTTAGTGAGATTCCTCAACTGAAAATGAACATAATAATAGTACTTATCTCCAGATTATTATGAAATTTAAAAATTTGAAACTACACTTTCAAATAGTTAATACACAACAGGCCATGTTCTAAATACTTAAGATCCATTATCCCATAATGAAGATATTTTTATATCTTTGTCTTAAGAAGGTCCATTATTACCCCTTACTTTGCATATGCAGTAAACCAAGGCACTGGCCTCAGTCACATGGCTAGCAAACATTGAACACAATGTTGTACTGTTCCCACCCTTTACAAGTGCTAGCGTATTCTATTGCCATCTTAATTAAAATGATGAAACAATTCCAAAAAATAAACTGAAATAATTACCTTGAAGTGGAAAGCTGATCTGATGAATTAGATACACATATAGCAGTGATTCCCATTATTTGGACCTATTATGCCCTGTCTTGTTTTGTTTGATTTGGCAGCATCCCATTTTCAAAAAAACTATAATATGGCAAATATTTATTTCAAAAACAAATTCACTTTTAAGGGTTAGGGAAAGAATAGCTATATGTTAGATGTTTGAGCTCAGAATCAGATTTAAGTACCCATCCCAGCTTCATCCATCTTTCCTGTGTGAACCAGGGCAAATTACCTACTCTCTGAGTTTCTGAGTCGTCACTTATAAAGCAGGAGAAATAGTAATATATACCTCATAGTGTTTGGTGAGAATTAACTGAGTTAATAATTGTAACAAGCTTTCAGTGCCTGGCATGCTAAGCATTCAATATTCTCTTTAATATTTTTATGTACATTTTAAAAAGACCATCCCAAGAGCTCTTCAGAGAGGCTTTGCTCCTTTGAAAAAAATCAGACTTAGAAATTGTTGTTTTAAGAAAAGCTCACTTCATATTTTCCAACCTAAAAATATTGAAATCCTTTTTCTCTATAATATTCTGGAAGGAATTAAAATTATGTCAGTCCATCATCTTTGTGTTATTTAAGTAGTTAAGTTACATACTTATTTTTGTTAGCCTCTGCTTATTGCATACAAGATATAGCAGAGCCAGGTGAAATGGCACATGCCTGTAATCCTAACAATTCAGGAGACTGAGGCAGGAGGATTCCAGATTTAAAGCCAGCCTGAGCAACTTACTGAGGCCCTAAGCAACTTAGGGAGACCTTGTCTCAAAAAAATAAATAAAAAGGGCTGGTGATGTGGCTCAGTGATTAAGTTCTCCTGGATTCAATCCTTGGTACCAAAAAATAAAATAAAATAAAATGCAGCAGAATAGTGACAAAGTTTGTTATTTAACATTATAATGCCTGAGGAAAAAAAGTATAAATGAGTGCAATTATTACTACTAGATATTTTGGCAAAATAATGTCTTGATACCTGAGTAATTGATCAACAAAAGAAAATAGTAGTTTACATTGACCTAGTCTGCAGGGTAAACAATGACATGACTGTGGAATATTTGCCAAAAGAAATGTCTGATTTGAGTCAGATTTAGGATGGGCTGAAATAAAACTGCAATTATTCATGCAGCACTATGGGTTTAATCTTGCCAGTCTGCTACTGAACATTCCTCAGAAATGATATCCCTTTCTTTACATGTAGCATAATATCTTAGTGACCTTCTCCAAAGGAAAGAGTAGATTCAGAGATGAGAGCCTGAAGGAGCCCCAATTAGGGAGATGGCTATTGCGGTCAGCTGGAAGCCATAAGTTCCACCTGATAATAAGTATGTATGTGACGCACCTGTAAATGCACGTGAGGCACCCGCAAAGCTAAAGGTATATAACTGGGTGAAAGCGGTCGGAGTCAGGAGAAGAATGAATTCATTCAGTCAGTCATGCAGTTGCTCGGTCGGAAGAAGAGTTCGGGTCGGAGAAGAAGAAAGGATAGAAGAAGTAATTCCTGGTCAGAGTCAGGCCGAGGCTACCGAGGAAGAAAGAAGAAAGGACAAAGAAGAAAGAAGCTCTAAAAGCTAAGCTCGCTCTCTCTCTCTAAAGAAGAAATCTCTCTCTTTCAAGCTCTCTCTCTTTCTCTCTAAGCTCTAAGAAGATGAAGAAGAAAAAGCTCTATCTTTCTCTCTAAGCTCTAAGAAGAAAAAGAAGAAAAAGCTATCTCTAATCTTTCTCTCTAAGCTCTTTCTAAGAAGAAGAAAAATCTTTCTTTCTCTCTCTAAGCTCTCTCTAAGAAAGTAGAAGTAAAAGTAGTAGTATCTCTACTCTGCCTCCGAGTTTTCCTCCCGCGGCGCCGTGGCTGGCCATGACAGGCAGCTTACAAGAGCCATCAGTTACTGAAAGACTAACTATATGCTAGGCACCCCATCATCTCACACTGTAAAGTAGGTTCTGGAAGCTCCCCTTTTACAGATGAGGGAACCAAAGTTCAGAAAGACAGAAGTAGGATTTAAAGTGAGTGCTCTCTCCCTACACAACTATCACACCTTTGCTTACTGTTAAAAATAAGTCTGGCAGGGCTTAGTGGCATGTGCCTGTAATCTTAGCTACTCCAGAGGCTGAGGCAGGAGGATTGCAAATTCGAGGCCAGCCTGTGCAACTTAGCGAAACCCTGACTCAAAATTTTACAAATTTTTAAAAATGTTGGGAATGTAGCTCAGTGGTAGAGAGCCCCTGGGTCAATCACCAGTACCACAAAATAATAATAATAATAATAAATAATAAAAATTAAAAGTCTGACCACATAGCCATGCCATGAATCTCATAAGTGAAAAGGGGTGCAGAGTGGGAGATAATGAAGCTAATGGACAGCAAAGCAAGAGGCATAATGTATGCTGTTTCAGGGTTCTTGGTGCAGTAAACTCAACCACAGACTTTGCATGCCAGGGGTACCTGAACTAGCCCAGTCCCCTGCACAGCTCCTCCAAGCATGGTCATGAGAGAACCTGCATTGCAGTCACATCAGGTGCTTTTCACGCTGTGGTATTTGAGAGTCACCTTCTGAAATCTGATTCAATGTATTTAAGCAAGGTCTATGATTCCATATATGATTCCTATGCAACTGAAGCTTGAGAATTATGATTCCAGTTACTGGCTATGCTTCTATATCTAAAAATTTTCAAACTTGACAAGGGTTGCAGAATCCATGGAAGTCTTGGCAACATTTGCAAAACTCAATTATATGATATAATAATATAGTCCTTCCTTGGTATCCTTGGGATACTGGTTCTAGGAAGCTCACCAGCCCACAGAATACCAAAAATCTTGATATACAGACTATTCAAATCCCTCATATAAAATGGCATAGTATTTGCATATAACCAGCACACATTCTCCTATGTTTTAAGTTCATCTTTAGATTATTAATAATACCTAGTGAAATGTAAATGCTATATAAGTAGTTGTTACACCGCATTATCAAATAATGACATGTTCTATCTGTTTAGTACAGACACAATTCCACCCCACCCCCTCACCCCGCAAATACTTTCATTCAAGGTGAATTCACAGATGAGGAACCTGCAGACTTGGAGGGTCAAATGCATAATACAGCTAGATTTAGTATAGAAATAGAATAGACTTTAGGAACAAACTGATCTGAGCCCAAATCTCTGCTGCTGATTAGTTATGCAACTATGGGCATGTTTCTGAACATCTCTGAGCCTTATTTTCTATAAACTGCAGTGAAATATTGATTGTAATACCTGGGTAATATGAAGACCAAAGGAATATAGGTATGTATAATGCCTGGCCCACAGTAGTCTTTCAATAAATGATAGTTATCTTTATTATTAAGCATCTAACACTGTACAAAATAGGATGCCATATCTTTTTTTTTTTTTTTTTTTTTTTTTTTTTTTTGGTACAGGGGATTGAACTCAGGGGCACTCAACCACTGGGCCACATACCCAGCCCTTTTTTGTATTTTGTTAGAGACAGGTCTCACTGAGTTGCTAAGTGCCTCACCATTGTTGAGGTTGGCTTTGAACTCATGATCCTCCTGCCTCAGCCTCCCAAGTGCTGGGATTACAGGAGTGCACCACTGTGCCCCACAGGATGCCATATCTTAATGGACTTTAAAATTGCAATATTAGGAGCTGGAAGTTTCAGATGGTTTCAACCACTATAATGGTTCAGCACATTACCATTGGAATAAGATGGCCTGGGTTTCAATTCCAGCTCATATACTTTCTCACTTAATTTCAGCAGGGTAAATTATTACCTCTTTTGCCTCTTGGGAATGAGGCCCTTGCTAACATTGTTAAGCCATAAACCTGTTTATTCACTGTGCTACCAAGATATCAAAGATTACATAGGTAAAGAGTTTGCAGCAGTTTCTGGCATGTGATTTTGTGTGTGTTTGTGTTTGTGTGTACTCAAAAAGAAAAAAAGAAAATTTGCTTATTTGTGTTATTGTTCAACAAATACTATGTGACTACCATGTGCCAGAACCCACAGATTTATTATCTTCCAAAGAGTGGACTCCCCATTTTGTCTGTCCTCTGATTTTGCCAAGCCTTCTGTCTTTTCATCTCATTGACCTTATTTATTTATTTTTCAGTTTTTTGAGCCAGTGGCTTGCTACATTTCCAAGGCCAATCTTGAACCCCCAGGTTCAAGTGATCCTGACACCTCAGCCTCCCCCAAAGCCAGGGCTATAGGTGTGCTGCCGTTCCTGGCCTGTCATTGACATCACTGTTCATGCTGTTACCCAACTAGGAAAATGACAGCAAATGAACTTGAGTGCAAGGCACTATTCTAAGGACTTTTGGGAATGAAGTTATTTCTATTCACAGAATGACTATATGAAGTAGAGATGCCATTATCATCCAGATTTTACAGACACAAAAACTGAAATGGGGAGATTATGTATCTTACCCAAGGCTATCCCATTAGTAAATAGCAAAGCCAAGATTTAAAACTACACAGTCTAGCTGCAGAACCTGTATCTTTTAAGGTACTACATGATAGCACTTCTAGAGATTTGGGGTTTATCTTCAAAGGTTTTGGTCTCCATCTCTTCAATATCTAATGGGATAGTTAACTTGGTAAAACTTTTATGAAGCCACTGACAAATTTTCCAGATGTGCCTGAAATTATTTGAATCCCAAAATACCCACAGCCAATAATGTTCAAAGTATATAATTCATGTTTATACTTGTTTCACTCCTTCCCACCTAACTCCATTGCCTATCACAGACTTCTGTGCATGCTAAAACCTCAATAAATGCTTTAGGACTTGTAATTAAAAAAAATGTTGGCTGAAACTCAGTGTTTACAGGGCTTGCTAGCATGCAAGTGACTCTGGGCTCAATCCCCACCACTGCAAAATAAAGAAAAAAGAAACAAAATGCCAACATAGCAGAGTTACTTTATCTGAGGAAGGGAACACAAATTAAGGATTGGCCCTTGCCTGAAAACTTCACAGAAATCCTGAAATGTAAGGAGAAACACACACCCGCCCTTCAAAAAGAAACATGGCTGATTTGGAATCTAATGAGTACAGTCTACCTGCACTATATTCTAGCACCCTCCAAATGAACCTCAGTCAGTAAGGGAACTGTCCCAAACCACAAGCCACACCCATGTGCTGAAGCAAGAGGAAGTTGGTTCACTTTCCATGTGGCCAAATGCATACAGAATTGCCTCAATTTCCTATTAATGCTTTTTAAAAATTCATTTCCTTATTTTACTCATACAACACAAAATCTTTTCAACTGATTTGACTTTTCAGATTTTAAAAGCATGAGGTTAATTTTGGTTGCTGTTTTATGTTGTTTTTTGATTAAACTACAGCCTGTTAGGAAATGTACTAATAACGGAAAATCTTCATCCACTTGCTTACTAGATTGGGATTTTAAACAGCGCTAGCCTTTTCATTCACTGTATTCAATAAGCTTCATTAGCAAGAAATTACTATACAGCAAGCACAAAAAGAAAGATGGTGCATGATCTCACTCATGTGGAATCCTAAATCGAACTCACAAAAGTGGAGAGTAGAAAGATGGTTATCAGAGGCAGAGGAGGTGGGCATGAGGGCATGGGGAATGGTTGATCAAAGCATATATGAAGCCTCCAATAGAGAGGACAAGTAGATTTCCAGATATGTTATTCAGCATGGTGACAATAGTCAACAATAAAGTATATTTCAAAATAACTAAGACAATAAATGTCAAATGGTTCACCATCAAAGATGCAAGTGAGGGGATGGATATGTTAATTGATTTAATCATTCCATATTGTGTGTAAAAACATCACATAGTCCATAAATGTCTACTATTATAAAATTTCAATCAAAAATATTTATTAATTACAAAAGAGAAAGTATTAGGTGTTGAATCCTTTTTAGTTTAATGTGAATGTCCTAAACCATATTGGTACTATTAGAAATTCCAACTATTAAATAATCTTAAAACCCTCATCCCACTGTTAGTAATCTGAATCACAGAAGTGCAAATGGCACTGGAATATGTCACCTTATTTAGGTTCTATTCTGTAACATTTACAGCAATCCATGAGCAAACATATGAAAGTGCCCACAGGAACACTTAGCATACCACATAAGCATTTAATGTTTGTTAAAATGGAAGTTTTAATTCTAATCAAACAACTTTTTCTTCTTTGCACGCTCCATACTAAGTTCGATTGCCCTCCCACTTGACAGGTACCTCTGGAAAGTCTCATTCCATTCTGATGAGACCAAGCCAGCCCCTTGTTGACTCTAAACACTGAATCAAATAGCATAGAATGGTGCTTTTTTAAAATCAAAGGTCACAAGATAATCATGGGTTAAAACCAGTTTTCTTTTTAATAGAAAACACCAGTGCAGTTTTCTCAACAGCTGAACAAGGACTGTATTGACTCCCACAAATACTATGATCAACTGTGGCCATTATTATGAGAAATAATTAATTAAGAGGATGTGATAAATAAAATGTGAATTGTCTAGTGTGATAAATAAAATGTGAATTGTTTAGTGTATTTTGATTGCTGTCTTCTCATTTGACTTCAATTTGACTATTACCTTAATGGAAAAGCTAATAATTATATAATTAAGTTTTTGGTTAATGTAATTAAATTGGTTGTGATTTAATGCATGAAGGAATTTTATCTGCTACTGACAAAAGCGTAAAGGCAAAAAAAGTATTAGGGTTAAGCGTTTAGCTCATATGTTAAAAACATGATCTATTTTGATATATTTGAATTTATAACTTGTAGTATGTGTATGTGTGTGTGGGGGGGTTACTGGAGATGGACCCCTGGGGTGCTCTACCACTGAGCTGCAGCCCCAATCCTTTTTGAGACAGTATATTACCCAGTTGCAGAAGTTAGGCTTGAACTTTCTATCCTCCTATCTCAGCCTCCCAAGTCACTGGGAATACAGGTGTGTGCCACCACATCTGGCACTTATAGCATTTTAATCAAACCAACATATTGCACCTAACACATATTTTCAGAAATAATAAGAATGAAGAATGATAAAGAGAAAACAGCACCCATGTCCAACAGCTGGAACTGGGGTGTAAAATAAGCAATAATGTGAAGAAAAATGTTGAGTTTATACAGCAAATCTAGACTTTATTCAAACTATATTTTGAAAAGTAAAAGGTCCAAAAATTATATTGAAGATAACTTAATATGTGGGTTTATCAAATATGTCAATAATATTCTTGAAATAAAAGTTTAAAATTTTCAAAATTACAAAGCTATTTGGAAACAATAAGCTGAATTTATTGGTAAAGTAAGGGGAAAATAATATATTGAAGTTTCCAGCCTCATTCCTTATTTATTTCACTGTTGTTAGTGATAAAGTCTTATTATCATCATCAAAGAATATTGTGGGATAGGAGAAAACAACAGCTCACATATTTTCTTCCAACCTGTTTGTATATGGTAAGTACAACTTTAAATCTCAACTAATTAAAAACTATGCAGAGTGATGACACATGCTAGGGAAGTGCTCTACCTGAGCCACATCCCCAGCCAAGCCTGCTTAACGTTTTACCTCTGCAGAACATTTTGAAGCAATACTTATTACAAGTCTGTACAGACATCATAATCCAGCTCGTTAAGAACAAACTGCATAACATTTTCTGTTTGTTAGATATATGAAGCAAGATCAGTTAGTAAATGATATGTTGTTTAAATATAACTTTACACAAAACTTCATTCCATATATTAATAGGAGTAAAATATAGTTAGGTGATTTAAATTTTGACAAATGTTTTATGATGAAAAATTTCAAAACAAGCACAAAAGGGAAGAGAATGGCGATGAACGCCCCTCATGTATCCAATACC
This sequence comes from Tamias sibiricus, assembly GCA_025594165.1. NCBI lineage: Eukaryota > Metazoa > Chordata > Mammalia > Rodentia > Sciuridae > Tamias > Tamias sibiricus. The sequence goes on from CM046665.1 coordinate 11,977,755, forward strand.
TTCAATAAGTATCAACTAAGACACAAGATAACAAAACTGGCACCCAAAGACATTCTGCTGTTTTCACACTATGAAGTTATCTTCATTAAATCCTCAATGCTACTTCACAGAAAGCCCAGTATGGTGGTGCATGCCTGTAATCCCAGCAATTTAGGAGGCCGCGGCAGGAGAATCAAAAGGTTGAAGACTAACTGGAAAACTTAGTGAGACCCTGAATCAAAATAAAATTTAAAAAGGGACAGAGGATGTTAGGGTTAGGGTTAGAGTGCTCCTGGGTTTAATTCCCAGTACAAAACGAAACAACAAAAAACTCTTTTGTTCAACTACTTTTTATTACTTAGTGTCAAGGTGTGGATATGAGGTGTCTCCCAAAAGCTCATATGCAAGATAATGTGGGAATGTTCAGAGGTAATGATTAGTTATGAGAGCTGTAACCTAATCAGTGAATTAATCCACTTGTTGGGTTAATAATTTGAATGGATTACTGGGTAGCAACTGTAGGCAGACAGGGTGTGACTGGAGGAAGTAGGTCACTGGGGGGTTGCCATTGGGGGTTTATATTTTGTCTTTGGTGAGCAGAGCTCTCCCTACTTCCTGGCTGTCAAGAACTAAGAGCTTTCCTCTGCCTCACCCTTTGACCTTGATGGTCTACCTCATCTCAGACCCAGAGCTATGGAGTCAGTGGACTATGGACTGAACCTCTGATATCATAAGCCCAAATAAACTTTTCCTCCTGTATGTTATTCTTGTCAGCTATTACGGTCCCAGTGACACAAAGCTGACTGGAACAAATATTTCCAAAGACTATCTAAGTTATAACATCACACATGTATATTCAAGCACAATTAAAGGTATTTATTTCAACATTCAAATATATCCATTTTTGTTATGGCAGTAATCACCATACTCCATAATCCATACTCCTCGAACTTTTGCAACATGTTGTAGAGGAGATAATTTAGAAAGAAACAATAAAAGAGATGTTGTTACATGTTACTTTTTTGACTCAAACCTTTAAAAAAAGTTTTATGAAAGTGTAATTTACAAGGAACTACATGTATATAACAGTAGTTCATTACTTATTATCGCTGAGTAGTATTCCTTTATGTGTTGCATTGTGTATTAATTCATCTATTCATTTCTTGATATACACTCCATTGCTTCTAATATTTGGTTATTACAAATTGAGCTACTATGAATACTAGGATAAAAGTCTTTGAGTGGACAAGTATTTCATTTTCTCTTGGTCAAATACCTAGGAGTAGAATGACTACAACATGTATATGATACAATGCTGAATTTTACAAGAAACTTCTCAAGTATTTTCCAAAGTGATTATTCCATTTTACATTATTTCTCCTTGGTAATATTCCTGGCTATAAAATCTATTTTAAAAAATAGCACAGATACTCCTAATTTGGTTGGTGTTACTTTCATAATCTTTTCCCATCCTATCCTTTCAACCTATTTGAGTCTTTATATTTAAAGGCAACATGTAATTGGATTTTGCTTTTTTCACCCAATCCAACAATCTCTACCTTTTTTTATTATTATTAAATTTATTTATTTACTTTAGTTGTACACAATGTGTTTATTTGTACGTGGTGCTGAGGATCGAACCCGGGCCTCGTGCGTGCTAGGCGAGCGCTCTACCACTGAGCCACAATCCCAGCCCCCAATCTCTACCTTTTAACCTGGGTGCATATACCCAGTGGTTCTTAATTAGAGGCAGTTTTTTTTTCCTCCAAGAAACATTTGGCAATGTTTAGAGACTTTTTTCTTTTTCTTTTTTTAACTCTTGAAAAAAGTAAAAACTATTCTCAGCTTTGTGAAATAACAATTCGAAGACCATAGTTTGCAGGCCCCTAGGGTATTTTTTTCTGCCTGAAAGACTCTACCTCCTTTTAATTTCTCATTCAACACATCTGCTAGTGAGGGATTATTTTAGTTTTTGTCTGAAAAAGCATTTTGCTTTTGTTTTTCAAAGATATTTGTGGGAGCATAGACTCTTAGATTGACAGGGTTTTCCAAGGACTTGAAAGGCGCTGCTCCACTGACTTCTCCATTGGATTGTTTCCTGCAAGCAATCTGATATCATTCTCAACCTTATCACTTCATTTCCAAGTTACTTGGAAACCATGTCCTTTCCCCTTCTTTCTCTTCAGATTTTATTTTTATCATTGCTTTTGAACAATTTGATTATGGTGTGCCTTGGTGTAGTTTTTTTTTTTTTTTCATGTCCCTTGTACTTGGGGTTCATTGATCTTAGTTAGATCTGTGGGTTAAATAGTTTCCACAGAATTTGAAAAGTTTCTAGTGAACATTTCCTGAAATATTTTATGCCCCTTCCCTGTTTTTTGCCTTATTAGAAACACATTGTGTTGGGCTCTGTAAAGCTGTGCACAATTTTCTGACCATCTATTTCAGTTTGACTTGTTAGTTTCTTCTACTTGGTATATCCTTAAAGTCATGAATTTTCTACTATCTCTAATTTGTCATTTATTCCACCAAGTGTGTATGTCACACTTGTTGTTTTCATCTATACAACTTTGATTGACATCTATTCATGTTTCTATTTAACTTTTTGAATAACATGGAAGAGTTACAATATAACATCTGTGAATTCTAACATCATTTTTTCTTCCCATTAGAGTCCTGTTTTCCTGCTTATTTGCATCCTTTGCTAAACATTGCAAAATTTGCCTTCCTGTGTATTGGATACTTTTGTATCCCTATAAATTTTCTCGAACTTTGTCCTGGAACAGTTTCTTGGAAATAGTTTGATGCTTTAATTGCTTGTTAGCAAGACAGGAAGAGAGCTCAGACCAACACTAGTTATTCCCCACAAAAGTCTTCCATACACACTCTCTGTGAATGCTGAGGTTTCCAGTCTGTCTTGTGGGAACATCTACTCTTCCCAAGCTTCTTGGGATAGGACACAATTACCTCTAATACTTTTGGTTGGTCCTTTCTCTGGCCTCATGTTATTTTCTCACATGCATGCACTGATCAAACCCAAAAACTTAGGGTGATTCATTCCAGATCTCTAGAATTCTTTTTCTGTAGCTCTTTCTTTTCTAGTACTCTCTACTACAAATTTAGCACCTTGGTTTCACCAGGCTCTGTCTCAACTCAGTAATTCCACCAGGATGCATGTCCACCTTCCCTGTTTTGGACCCCAGAAATGTCCTCCATGTAGTAATCTGGAGCAATCATATAACCAACCTAGTTTCCTGTTATTCAGGGTTCACTGTCCTTCATGTCTGCTTAATATCTTGATAGCATATGTCTTTCTAGTGCTAAGTAGCAGGGTTGTGGGACTATCTCTTTATGTTGCATTTAAATATTAGTGAAATTATATGTGATCATAACATTTTTTCTTACAAAGCAAAGATACTGCAGTCAAAAAGCATTTTTCCCTGTCAGTTATCTAATTTCTATCACATTAGGAAATGATCAATAATGGCTTTTGATGATAAATTAATTTCTCATATATCTATAATTATTACTTTTGCAAATTCTCATCACTTCATTAGAAGTCACACACACAAAAAAACAAACAAACCAGACAACCTGCCACTGGAGACCCTTTAACACACCAAACAGACAAAACAACTAAGAATTTCAGTGAAGTGGAACCAGGCTTAGAGAAGATTTTTCCACATCACTGATTTAATGTTCAGTAAAATAAGCTGTAGAAGAATGCAACCTCTAGTTCACACTTTTTATATTTTCTTCTATTATTCATTTTTCTCCAATTAATACTGGCTTACAATTAATATTTTTTACAGTTAATATTTATAAGACAAATAGAAACTAATACTGTTAGTATAAAAATGAGGTATCACAAACAAAAATTACTTAGGACGTAACGACCTATTACTGTAGCCTATAGAAATTTTCTTGCATTCCTCTCTCCTGGATTTACTAGGCTTCAGTCTTAGATCCTATCTAAGCCCAACTGCTTTCAAACTCAAGCCTTAGCTATCATGTGGCAGTACAAAAATAGAACCACTCAAAGAAACTGAAATTTTCCTGTCTTGACTTCTCAGTCATCAAATCTCTAGTTGGACAGGCAGAAATGTCATACTGACCACCTCTGGCTTTTCTCTGAAGGCCCATATACCATCAGATAAAGGTATATACAACTGGACCAAATTTTAACAGGGTGGGAAGAGAGAGCCCTACTTATATTACTAAAGTGTGTGTTTGGCCGTGGCAGATATTTAACTATCTGGGCCTTAGTTTTCCCTCCTACAAAATAAGGAAAATTAAAGGAGATAAGACTACAGAGGAATACAACTTGGGAAAAGTATATTGCTCACTATAATCATTAATTCATATATATATACACATATGTATATATACACATTTAATTCATACACATACACACACACATACACACAATTAGGATGCTGTTTCAAAAATGTTATTTAAGTGTTTTGACTCCTAATATGATACAATAGGATATTTATATATATACTACTGCCGAAGAAGTATGTTTGCCCCTAGTTCCCCCCACCCCAAAGTAGCCAAACCTGAATCTAGTCAAACATCTAGATTTTGCTGTCCATTTATAGGAAATACACATGATAGAAGAGGTTAACTACATATGGTAGAATGAAAACAGTCAAATCCAGAATATGGGAAATTCAACCAGACAAATGACCTAGTTTCTATAACATATAAATATGAAGGAAAAAAGAGAGAAGCCTGGTATATATTAAAAGAGACATAAGAAATGTCAAATGAAATACATGTATGAAGTGTAGCTTCTAATTCAAAGAAACAAGTATGAAAAACACTTCAAAAAATTAGAATAATCCAGACTGGATAGTAGGGTGAAAGGCAGTATCAGGGATTTGCTTCAGTGTAATTCTGGCTGAGAGCAGCGGGGAGAGTATATACATATGGATCAGGGGAGGGAACAGAAACAATGCTGGCCAAATGTTGGTCATGGTGAGCCTAGACGTTGGGTTTTTGGTTCATTACACCTTTCTTTACTTTGGTGTATATATGAACACTTTCATAATACATATTAATTCAATTCTATTAGTTTATGTACCTGCTTACCTGCTACGTGGTATATCACTCGTCCTTGTCAAATAAATGAGTTATCTGAGCTAAGAACAATATTTTAAGAAAACCAACATAATACCAAAAAAGGTAGTCACTAGGGGTCCAATACAATTACCCAACAAATGATACATTCTATATCAAGGGGGAAAAAATACTGAAACCTATAAAATTAATATATTCTATCAGCTTCAACAATATTGAACTCATAGCCCATCTTTGTTCATTTAAAACTTCCATCAAAGATACCCTCAAAGCCCTGGTTTTATATCAGAAATAAAAATTTTAAAAGTCCATTGGTTTGCCTTTTTTTTCTTTTTTCTTGAGATGGGGGTCTCTCTAGGTTGCCCAGGCTGGCCTTAAACTCTAGTGATCCTCTGCCTCCCAAATGGCTGTGATTATAGGTATAGGACACTGCACCCAGACCATTGGTTTGATTTTTATTGTGTGGCTTTGTAAAGAATTTTGTTTTAGTCTGTACAAAAATGTGTTTTAAGCTTAAATACACTAAATCAGCTCTATTCCCCATGAGAGAGGTTCATGATCATGCATACATTTGCTATTACATATCAAATATAATTTAAACAAAAAATTTTCAATTAGTGCAAGATTGTGAAAGTTTATCAACTAAGACAATGTGATGCAATCTAGAGGTAAAAGAAAATAAACCAGAAAGAATGTTGCTGCTCTGCCACTGTGATTTTCTCCCCCTCCCTCTCTATTCTTTCACGCTCCTAATCTCAGGGAATACAGGATTATCTTTCTTTCTTTACCAACCTAGGCCATGTTATCTGTCCTGGATCACATACCCACCACAGGAACAAAGTAATTCAGACTTGAGGATGGCACTAGAAGAAATTGCTATCTCCCAAATTAACAAGTGAATTACAACTCTAGATAGAGAATATGAATTTGGAAGAAAACAATTCAGTTCATAACACTACCTCTAGGCTATTAGCTAGGGGACCTTTAGGTCTTGTTTGAGAATACTGATAATAGTTTAGTTCAGAATAGCAAAACATATAATGGATAATTAAAGTGTGTATTATTTCTAAAACAGAATACTACTCAGCAGTAAAAAGGAAAATACTACAGTACAGAATTAAATTTGCATTACTCTTAGAAAAAATGTTAAATGAAAAAAATTAGCTACATAAGTATACATGCAATATAATTCCATTTATGCTAAGGTCAAAGAGAGGCAAAGATGCAATGCATATAACAGGGATACAGCTAGACAGCCCTATAACTACAGTCAACTCCAAAGAAAACAAAATAATAAATAACACAAAATTCAAGAGAGTATATTTCCTCTGTGAAGAAGAAATACATTTATTGAGAAAGGGACAGAAAAGGCTTAAAAAGCTACCTAAACATTCTTCTTCTTAGCTTGGATATTGGGTATATGTGGTTTGTTTGTTTGTTTGTTTGTTTGGAACTGGGGATTGAGCTCACGGGCACTAGACCCAGCCCTATTTTGTATTTTTTTTTTTTTAGAGACAGGGTCTCACTGAGTTGCTTAGCACCTCATTTGTTGCTGAGGTTGGCTTTGAACTTGTGTTTGTGTTCATTTTATTATCCTTTTGTGGTATAATTAAAAACATATTTGTTCTTTGACCTGGGTTCCTAGTACGCAGCTCTTACAACCCTTGGAACTTCCTTGAGTGATAGGAATGTTTTCTGTAAATTCATAATGTGTAGCTTTCAATACATAAATTTATGCTAATGAGGAGACCCATGGCAGATGGAAGATAAAGACCCTAGAAAGCTTCAGGATGGAGGCTGCAGATTAGAAAAATCAACGAGGTATGCAGAATTGGAACTTTCAGCCCATCCCCCATCTCTGAGAATGGGAGAGGACCTGGAGAGAGTGCCAGCTAGTGGCCAATGATTAATCAATCACATCTGTGCAATGAAAGGCCATATAAAAACGTTTCAACAACCAGGCTCAAGGAGCTTCCTGTTTGGTTCCACGGAGATATGTTGGGAGGGTGGCCTAAACAGAGAGGGCATGAAAGCTTTGCACCCTGTCTCCCACACATGACCTATGTACCTTTTTCATCTGATTATTTCCAATTTGTACCCTTCAAACTGAAACTATAATGAAGTACAGCACTTTCCTGAGTTCTGTGAGTCATTCCATCAGATTATCAAAATTGGATGGGTGGGAATATTGGTAACCCCCAAATTTAGAGTCAGCCAGGCACAAGTGCCAGGAACTTGGAGACATCTGGGCTTGTGGCTAGCATCCGAAGCTGGAGCAGTCTTGTGGGAGTGAGCCACTAAGCCTTTTTTTTTTTTTTTTTTTTTTTCTTGTACTGGAGATTGAACTCACGGGCATTTGACCACTGGGCCACACCCCCAGCCCTTTTTTGTATTTTATTAGAGACAGGGTCTCACTGAGTTGCTAAGTGTCTTGCCATTGCTGAGGCTGGCTTTGAACTTGAGATCCTCCTGCCTCAGCCTCCCAAGTGCTGGGATTACAGGCATGCGCCACCTCACTGGGCTTGCCACTAATCCCTTATCCTGTGGGATCTCTGCTAACTCTGGGTAATTAGTATCAAAATTGAATTATAGGACATCTGTGATGGAGAATTTCCAGTGGGCAGGATGTATATTTAAGTATGTGTATGCATATCTCTTTCTCTGTATATTTAATAAGGAAAAGTTCAACTACTACAAATTTAAAATAAAAAACTATAAAGCTATACATACCTTTAATCAGGGGCAAGTCATCATCCCATGACCAATGTCTTGAAAGAGTAGGAACTGCCTGAATTCTCACATTTGGTATTTTGTCTTTCAATCTAATGAGAACAACTTAATTTTATACACAGAACATTATCAATTTGGGCCTTCTATGGCATATTTCTCAAGAACTTATCCAGAATTTGGCACACTAAAAATTGAACTTCATTGCCATATAAGTACAGAAATGAAAACAAATCAAAGCTTATCCCCAGATGGTATTATAATAACAGCCATTTTATTTTCTCCAAATTCAGAATTCAAGACTTTAATAATAATTAATGAGGCTGTAATTCATGCAAAAAAATGAAAAGCCAAACTTCTTATTTCCCACATAGATATACTCCATATATGACTTATTACAGACTTAAAATAACTCTTGTCTGAAATATTTTCCCCAAAACAAGGACACAATAATTTTTTGATGAATCAAATATGGTGGCACACACCTATAATTGCCACAGCAAGGCTGAGGCTGGAGGATTGCAAGTTTGAGGCCACCTTCAACAACTTAGTGAAGACCGAAGCAACTTAGCAAAACCCTGTCTCAAAATAAAAAATAAAATGGGCTGGGGATATGACTCAGTGGTTAAGTGCCCCTAGTTCATTATCTGGTACCACAATATATACATATGCAATAACAACAATAACTTTTGGATAAAAAAGTATGGTCTTTTGCCTTCCTCTCTAAAGAGACCACTCATTTCAATATATTTACCTGAAACTGCTATCTTTTTAAAAAAAAATTAAAGCTAGCATTACCTAATAAATCAGTTTTTATTTATAATCTAATTATTTTATCCTATGGAAAAATACTTATAAGGTCACTCTAATATAAATGTTTATCTGTGTTGTTTAAACCCCTGGATGTATTTCCCCTAAATTATACAAACCCTATGGCTTTCAATTCAGAAAAATTTTAAAGGATATACATACCAACTGCAAATACTATGAAAGACTGGCAAAATTTCCAGAATACCTTCAAGAAAAAAGTAAAATAATTAAAATCACTTGAAATGTCACGGTCTTCATCTTTTCCTAATCTTCTTTCTGTTTTGTGAAATGAAGTAATTGACAGCTCCAGTTAATTTCAGTTAATGAACATATGTTGAGAGCCCTGTAGCACACACCTATAATCCCAGTTACTAGGGAGACTCAGGCACGAGGATTGCAAATTCAAGGGCAGCCTAAGCAACTTGACTAGACGCTATCTCAAAAATAAAAACTGGGAATGTAGCTCAGTGATACAGCACTCCAGATTCAAGAAAATAAGCTTGTGTAATATTTACCCACATCTTTCCTGTTGTTGAATTACTTGTCATAGAGGAAAGCATATAGATTTTGAACACAAAAGATTTGACTTTTCCAAATATCTTTGAATCCTTTTAGAAAAATATACCAAAGTCACAGTTTAACAAAAAAAAAAAAAAAAAAAAGAAAGAAAGAAAGAAAGAAAGAAAAGAAAAAAAAGAAAAAGAAAAAGAAAAAAAGAGTTGCAGTTCAACACTGCCATTCAAAATTAAGCCTTCCTATCACACAACAATTTTGTTTTTATATGCTGTTTAATTATTCTAACTCACATTCCCATGATCTTTCAAGATTTTACTGATGAAGTTCTCATTTATCAAAAAAAAAATCACCCCAGTTATATTCTTGTTCTTTTCTCTCTCTCTCTCTCTCTCTAAAACAAAACAACAACAACAACAAAAAAATCAAAACAAGCAATACTACCCATTCTCTGCTGATGGACCACACTCTATGAAGGAAAACTCAACATATTTACAAATGTATAAAATATATACATTTAAATGTAAATACATATAAAATATATATAAAACAAAAAAATACTTAACATATTTACAAATGTATTTCATCTGATCAAGCAGTTCTCTTTTGAGACTCTAGTCACCCCTGCAAATGTAGAAAATGACATGTATTTCCTGAAACACTGTTTCTAATATCCAAAGACTAGAAACCACACGTGTCCTTTTGTATGGGATTGACTATATAAATTGGAATATATCTACAAAATATAATGTGATAGGAAAAACAAATACATTTAATAAAATACCGGTAAGGAGAAATATCCAGAATATATTGTTAAATTAGCAAAGTGCAGAATGATGCAGAAAATACAGAAGGAGGGCTGTAGTGAAATAAGAATGTAGATTTTCATTTGCTTGTATCTACATGAAGTATGGAAGGATTAATAAGACACTAATTAAAAATGGCTTCCTGCAGAAGACTGTCAGGAATATACTGGGTTGGCACCAAGGAGGAAGTGTCTTCTCTGTGCATTTCTTTTATGTAATTTGAAACGTGTAAAATAAGTATTTGTTAATCAAAATTGGTTTAGCAAATCCAACTGGGATTAGTAAAATATTCTTCTAAATTTGTTTTTTTATTTTTAATTGACACCTAACAATGATACATATTTATGGGGCACAATGTAATATTTCAATAATGTATACAATGTGGAAAGACTAGGGTAACTGGAATGTCTATTGCCTTAAACATTTATTATTTATGTTGGAAACATTTGAAATTCTCTCTACTAGTTTTTTTGAAATATACAATTGTCAATCGTCATTACTCTGCTGTGCTACATCAAAGTTATTTCACCTAACTAACTACATCCCTGGAGAGATGCAAATTTTTTTTTTTCTTTTTTTTTTGGTACCGTGGATTGAACTCAGGGGCACTCGACCACTGGGCCACATCCCCAGTCCCTTTTTTTGTATTTTATTAGAAACAGGGTCTCACGGAGTTGCTAAGTGCCTTGCCATTGCTGAGGCTGGCTTTGAACTCGCGATCCTCCTGCCTCAAGCCTCCCAAGTGCTGGGATTACAGGCGTGTGCCACCGCGCCCGGCTAAAAATTTTTAAACCTCTGTGTAATCTATTTTAAGTAATGATTTTAACAGCTTGAGAAACATAAGTGCTAACAAAGTCGCATAAAGTCTCAGAGTTGAGACTCAATCTTCTGTACCTTTTTCTGTATTTCTTAATTTGTAATAAAAGAACATTCTGCTGTCATTTCTAACAACTTAGAATAAAAAATAAATAAATTTGAAAAAATAAATAAATAAAAGACCATGAAATACACCAGTTGGGTAATTCGTTTGTAACAAAGAGGCACTTATTTGCACAGTCTTACTTGTTAATGATCAATAAGTATGTTTCATTAAAATCATTACAGGTAAGATCTAAGTGTATATATTTCAAACTTATTTGATGAAATGTAGATTTATTTTTAAAAATCAATGACCTGCTAACCTGAAGAGACACACAGACTCCCATGGTTATTAAAGGCAATATAGTACTGTAAATAAGTAAAATAAGTAGATAAAATAAATAAAATAAGTAAAATGATGTCGAAGCTCAAAATTCTCCACAGTTCTTGCACAGACTCAAAATTCCTTTGGAATGTACACTCTCCGGCTCTGCGCCACCACCAGCTTGGCCCGGAAGCCCAGCAGCCGCGTCTCTGCAGACTCCCACGGGCCATCCTCAGAGCGTCCAGAGCGTAGTCACCGCCAGATCTTTCAAACAACTCCCGCGGGAGGAGGAAACACCGCGAGAATGCCGCGAGACCAGCGGAAGGTAAAGAAGACAGATCCGTTGCCCTGACACCGGCTTCGCGCATGCGCCGATCAACTCCCCTTCCAGCTGGAGGTCGGGGGCGCGGGGATAAGCCGGAAGTGGCGTAGCGGAGCGAGTGGGAAGCCCACTAAGCTGTCGCTGCACAGGCAAAAAACATTGAAGGCGGCGGCGCTGGGCCAGGCCGGGTCGTGGTGCCTGGAGATGAGAATGAAAACGGCCGGGAGTGGTCCGGGCCCACTGAAGCGAGACACTCAGGGCTTGGTTGAGAGGAGATACATTCCGGTGTTGCCGGGCGAGTTGAGGTGGGCAGGGAGGATGGGGCCGGCCGTCGGATCTGAACGGAGGGCTCCGGGGTCGGCCGAGCGGCGCTGGCCGAAGTCCCTTGAAGTCCTGGCTGCGTCCCTGGGGCGCCGGCGGGAGCCAGTCCACAGTCTGGGAAGAGAGGGTTGCGTTCTGCCTACCTGAAGCTGGCGCCTGGAGTTCCCACCTGTATGACCCTGCGGGAGACAGGACCGCGAGGTGCAGGCAATTTTAAGTCGGTGGCTATAAGACAGATTTGCAATACCTTCGGGAAGGCACCACGCCTTATAAATGCTCTTTTGAAAATACACTATTTTAGAGAAAAGATAGAAACAAAATTACTCTACGTGCGTACTCAACATCCAGCTGGGGAAATGAATGATTATAATAGGTAATTGGAGTCCTTTAGTCAGCTCCACCTTAGCCCATTCTGTTCCCCAGAGACCTCTTGCTCATAATAACTACTCTCCCAAGCACCTTTACGTGATTTTTAATTACATATACAGTACTGTTTTGCCCAATTTCAACAATCAGCAATTTATGTATCCTTTGCAGCTACCTTATTTACTTAATGCTATTTTTAGATTTACCAACATTTTGTAACTCTAGTTCATAACAGCTGAACAGGTATTCTGTTATATTAATATATCAACATCCATTTTCGGTTTTTTGTATCCCCAGTCTCCAGAACTTTAGACGACTTAACTACTAGTTGTATTAGGTGAATGCTATAACTTTTGAGCTAAATCATGACAAATAAAGATGATTTCAAGTGTCTAAGAAGGCAAGAAAAATATTCCAGGCAAAGGAAATACTAGCTAGAACAAAAACAGGGTTGGGGACCAGGCACACTTGCCCATTTCTGCCTAGCTACTTGGGAGGCTAAGGCAGAAGGGTCACAAGTTCAAGGCCAACCTCCTTAGCTCTGAATCAAAATTTTAAAAAGGGGTGGGGATATAATTAAGTGACAAAACACCCCTGGGTTCAAGCCCCAGTACTACCAAAAAAATAATAAAAGAAAAAAAAAGCATGAACTATATGAAGACATTGCATAGTTTTAGAGCTAAAATAATGTAGACTGTCTGGAGATAACATGATGAAGAAGAGACCTAAAAAGATAAAATGAGGCTTCAATTTAAAGGATGTTATCTGGAGGCATTTACAATAGTGTAAAGCTGCTAGAGGCTTTTAAATCATGAGGAAACTGATCAGACCTGTATTTTTTAGATGTTATTCATAGATCTGGGTGCAGGAGCCCTGTTTGGGGATTGGCTTGAATTGCAGTTGACTATGAGCCATGGAGATTTGGGCATTGTCTCCTCCCGTAGTCTCACGAGACTTGTTGCGGGATCTCGAGTGACTTGGCCGAAATTGCTGATCGGGTCAGCGCCATTTTAGTGGTGTGTTTGGCGTGAGTTAGTCGTTGTTAGAACCAGAGAGAAAAGTTATCAGAATAAAAAGCTGTTTGTCTCCAGTTTGCTTCTGAAGTTTTTCCCGCGGCTCTGTTGCTCCAAGCGCTTCAGGCGGCAACATCTGGGGAACATACCTTGGAAGGTAAAAGGTTAGTAGTGTTCTATCAAGTATTTGAGCAGTAATGATTAGTGCATTAGGCATGTAATAAGATGACCGTGCAGGCTCACTTAAAATCCTAACTTTTCCTAGTCGATTTATGTTATTACTTTCCTGGACAGTTGTTTCATACATTCTTCTATCAACCTTGCAACATTTTCTGCTTCAGCCTTCCACTTACCTCATACCTTGTATCCTTTTCAATTAAAAAAAGGACTTCCCTATGCTTCCCTTACACATTTACTTGGTTTGTCTGAGTTAGAAATTTTAAGATCTTTAAGAATTTTTTTTTTAAATACAACTGTACCTGGAGCATTACCAATTATAAACTCCCAGGGGGCATCCCTTCTAAATTAATAAAAACCCATACAAACTAATATAAATAAGATACTGAGTTTTGTGTATGAGTTTCTTATTTTCAGGTAGATTTAGCTATTAAGTTTTTTTTAATATTTATTTTTTAGTTGTAGTTGGACACAATACCTTTATTTTATTTATTCATTTTTATGTGGTGCTGAGGATCAAACCCAGAGCTGCTCACACAAGCATTCTACCACTGAGCCACAACTCCAGCCCTAGCTATTAAGTTTTGTAAGATAGATTTAGATATAGTTTAATGTATGTTTTTATAGGACCATTGTTTCTGCCACTTCTTAACATAGCAAGAAGTTTATTTTGAAAAATGGCATCTATGATGACCCTAATTTAAAGAATGTTTTACTAGCTTTTGTCTTACCTATTACTAAATTGCCCAAATATAGTTTGATAGCTTATTTTGCAGTGCTCATGATAAAAATAGAGTGTATATTATATAATTTACCATAAGTTACATTAATTTTCTCAATTATTCTTTCAAATATATTTATTGAGTATCGACCATGTGACAAGCACTATTTGAGGGACATGTAGATAAAAATATTCATTAGTGGAGAATCACTCACCTGAAACCATATCACATGATCACACGAATGCACCTTCGTGTATGAGAAAGTTTCAACTGCAAGTATTTGGTCACCTTAGTTGAAATTTTCTGGAAGGATGACTGACTAGATTCACAGCTGAACAAAGAGCATTATCACTCTGACATGTGGTAATAATATCCATACAGCCATCTTTAGTACATGTTTTGCACATGTTAAGCATCAGTGTACACATTTGTAGGTCTGTGAAGTTTTGGCCAGAAGGGACCTGTCCCGACAGAGCCTTGCTGTATTATGGAATCTCACTTGCTCATATTCTGGTGTGTGTGTGTACATGCGCACTCTGATTTATGTTGAGTTCTAACTGAATGTATCTCTGTTTACAAAGTTCCAGAACTCATCTTTAGGCCAGAATGTCAGGTTTGATCCTATTTCCTCAAACTCCATTGGCTTTTCATTACATTCCTTTCAAAGACATAAGTAAATAAAGAGGGCAAACAAAAGACTGTAGCATGTTCTATTTAGCACCAATTTTCTTTAGCTATGTAAAAATATCTGTAAAATATCTAGGGAGAGATGGCTGAAGAACAGATGTTCCATATTGGAAGTTTTATCTATGATAGAAGGACAGTCAATAATTTTTTTTCTTCACCTGTTAAAGGCAACAGTGTCTCAAGGTTACTATGAATTGCCCTCAAACTTTTCTTCCTGCTTAAAAATAGGGTCTAAATATGCTTACTTTTCCAGCAGTATAGTTATGGTTTAATATATTTATGATGCACATTGGGCTCTGACATCCAAGAGTTATCTGCCATAAACTCCATAGTCATTCTGATATCCTTGGCAGATGGAGGACATACAACCTCCAGAGAAAAGTCTTGCCTGTTTCAAGACAAGGTTAAATATTTGGAGCATATCATCTTTCAAACATGTAACCAAGATTAAGTCAAAGGCATCTACCAGGTCCTGAATTCTCTCTCATATCTGCACCTTTCAAAGTATGACCAGATACCACATACAACAGATCTTCAGTTCCTAAAATATAGTTTAATGCATTTAACATTGTTGACTTCCTGGAAGAACTCATGGCCTGCAAAATTTGTGCTAAAAAATAACAAACTATATGGGTTAAAGAGGGTTAGAGCCAAACAATACAACTTTGTTAACAGAACAGTAACACAATAACGGTATTTTAAACTGTTCTCAGGATTTATTTCTGTCTGTATGGTGAGACATACAGATGTGAAAGTGATTTCAAGAAGGAAGAAGTTTTCATACTCACAGATCCCTAGAAATAGGTGCACCCTACAGCATGGAGGGGCACCATACTGGGAAGTACCAGGATCAGTCAGTGAACAGAGGAAGCACAGTGGAAACCAAGGAAGCATTTGTGTGGTTTTCTTGGGAAGGAATAGGCAAAGCATGGTAAGCAGGTTTGAACAGGTTTAGGATGAGCTAGTTTGAATAATTTTAACTGGTTTGGGGCAGAAGAGGGCTATCCCTAATTGTCTAGTGCTAGGCCATGAGTGATTAGGTTGGGAATATTGGCAACGAGTGTAGGAGCACAAGATAGGTGGGTAGAGGAAGCTCTGAGTTGATTTTTTGCATAGGAATTAACCCCTGGAGGAGCAGTACCTCCCCTGCTCAGCCAGGCCCCACCCAAGTGCCAGAGCATCAAGAATACAGAAAATAAGAAAATTAGATGTAAACTTCTAATGAAAAGTATTAGGACAGTTAAGATTAAATTCTTAATAAGTAACAGTGCCCCAAAGTGAGATAACTTGATGGGATGGTGAGTAAGGGAATTGTTGAAACTACTGTGTTATGGTGATAAGACCCAAACCACTAAGATCACAGAGAGCAGTGCAGCAAGAACTTTTAAAACAGTCATGACCAACACAGGAATTATGTATGGTGAATGAGCTACACTCCTTGGCTGGTTGTATTCAGCTTTGTTAATACACTTTAACAAACATCCTAGTGCTGACTTCCAGGTTTTACTGACATAATTTTTCAGTTTGCTGATCTTGATTGAGATGGTTTGGCCTATAGAAGTAGGCCTACACTCATGTAAGATGGTGAGAAGAGCTGTGACCTTTGGCTTCACCACCATGATCTTGGATATCATAAAGTCCTTGCAGATGGCAGTAGTATTACTTTGCATTGTGATGCTTCAATGTTATGTCTCTGGCCTTATTCCTAGGTCAAGAATGCATTCAGGAAAGTTCCATGAAACATTATCATAAGCTCCAACCTGATAGTTGGGCTAGCCATGGAAAACTTAACTGGATCCTCATTAGATCTGACCATAAGTGGCATTCTCAAAAACTCTTCCTATCGAAAAGTATCAGGAATTTGCAAAAAATAAAATAAAATAAGTAGCTAAATCTATAGAGCTTTAAAAAAAAGTATCAGGAATTAAAATCTTCAGACATGTTCCTACAACTTCAAGAAGTTCCTGTCCAAGTCAACAATGTCTAGCAGATCAGGTAGTTTCTTTTGTCATCAACAGATACTCAAGGCACCAGCACAGAAGAGGTCACAAACTGTCTTTTTATCAATGCTTTTCACAGCGTGTGTGTTACCTATTAATGAGTCATGAAATCAATTTTGTGAATAATGGAATGTTTTTAAAAGAAAATAAAATACAAAGTACCATAATGCCTTTTGTAGACCCTTTGCCTAAATTATGCACATCTCTAGGAATATTGACACCCATTTCAATATATGAGAAAGGTATTTGATAGAAGAGATATGATGAATAGGGTGTATATTGACTAAGGAATGGCTTTCAATCATTTGCTTATGGGTGTCATGTGGTGTCCATGATGGCAAGGTTAATGTGCAGTCTGCCTTTATATTACCATGACTTGCAACTAGATGTGAAATCTGAGATTTATTTGCAAACTTTGAATACATTTTTTAATCTAGTCTACGTATTCTTTCCTTTATTTTTATAAAATTTACTAGCAATTATAACATTTTAATCAAACTAGAATAAATTACTGTTAAAGTGGATAATTTCTTTTTGGGGGATTACCAGGGATTGAACTCGGGCATTCAACCCCTGAGCCATATCCCCAGCCCTGTTTTGTATTTTATTTAGAGACAGGTGTTTGCAACCTGGTGTGGATTTTGCAGTCTAGCTGGATGAAAGCACTGATATTGGAAGCTGCACAGTGCTTCCAGTTTATGTCAGGTTTGTGTGGCAGGATGATTTCAAGGAGGATTTTTTTTGTGTGTGCTTTTTAAATTTAACCTCTCATATAAGTGAATTTGATATTTTTACAGTATTGGAAAAGTACATTGTTGGTCAATATAAATTAAACCGGAAGAACTGTAAAGGAATTCCAAGTGATGGAACAGCAAGCATAACTAGAAAATCCGGCAGTGTAATTAAAAAATTGCTGGATGTTTACTAATAATTGTGCTGTGTGGAATCATTGTTTTATTCATCGTGAAGCTTTAGCACCCAGAGATATTCCACAGTTTCTCATGGAAGTGGAATTTGAAGATGCAATAAATGTTGTCAATCTTATTAAAGAAAGCTCATTGGATAGCCAACTTCTTGAAACATTTTGTTCAGAGATTGGAACTAATCGCACCCACTTACTGTGTCACACCAAAGTTCATTGGTTGTCTCAAGGAAAAATACTAACCAGGGTTTATGAACTCGGGAATGAAATTCACAATTTTCTCAATGAAAACAAAAACATTTAGCAAATATTTTTGAAGATGACATTTGAGTAACGAAATTGGCATATTTAACTGATTTTTTTTGGCATTTTTAAATGAACTGATTTTAAAACCAAAGGAAAATGGTGATATTTTCCTACATGTTGTATGTATCCAAGCATTCAAAAGAGATTGTTGTTATGGCAAGCAAGGACTGACGGTAATCGTCCTAGCTACTACATGTTCCTATGTGGTTTTTTTTTTTTTTTTTAAGGTACTGAGGATTGAACTCAGGGGCACTCGACCACTGGGCCACATCCCCAGCCCTTTTTTGTATTTCATTAGAGACAGGGTCTCACTGAGTTGCTAAGTGCCTCGTCATTGCTGAGGCTGGCTTTAAACTCGCAATCCTCCTGCCTCAGCCTCCCAAGTGCTGGGATTACAGGTGTGCACCACCGCGCCCAGCTCCTATGGTTTTTTATAACATATTGAAGAGAATATTATTAACGAAAACAATTTGAAGGAAATGAAATTAGAGGTATTGTTGCATCTCACTTCTCTATGTCAAACCTTTAACCATTTCTTTCCAGAAGAAAAAATTGGGACATTAAGGGAAAACAGTTGGGTAAAAGATCTATTTGCATTTCAAACCCCTGAATCAATAATTGAGTTAAACTTAGTACATGAAGAAGAGAATTAATTATTGCTACTTAGTTCTTCATATACATTGATGCTTATGAGACCCTAAGTTTATCAGTGTTTTGGATTAAGATAAAGGAAGACTTTCCTCTCCCCACCCAGGACCCAAGCAAAGACTAAACATACTCCCTGGGGAGTATGTTCTTGGGGTACCAAAGGGAGTCTGGCCTTTGGGTACTGGGCATCACTGAGGCCAGAAGCTCTAGGAAGATGTGGTGGGACAGGAGGGAGAAGTAAAAACCCACATCGTGAATAGTGAGATCTTTGCAGTCTCCATCCTGATTATTGGCACGGGACTCCCTGTTGTTGGCATTCAGGCTAATCCCTTCCAGGCAGAATGTCATAATGTCCCTCTCTGGGAAAGCCAGCTGTCTGCAAGAAAATGACAAGAGTCTCCTAGTGAGAAAAGTGCAGTGTATGATGCTGTGGGGCAGCCCACCCTTTCACGACCCTGACAGTACATTGAGCTGCTTCTAATGCCTGTCTTAGGTTTATTTTATGTTCAAAAAAAAAAAAAAAAAAAAAAAAACCAATCAGCCAAGGTCAGACTCTGATGAGATTTACATTAAATCTTGTCACCAAAATGAAAATGGATAGAATGGTACTCAAAGGTGGCAGGCACTGGCAGAAGAAACTTAAAAGAAAACCAAAACATCCACGCCTGTAGAAGTTGCCTCAGAAATATCCATGAAGCAGCAGAGGAGACTTAAAACAAGACAAAACATACGCAAAAATGATAACTCAAAATTTTGATGGTATAAATAAAAAAAATCAAGGGAGGAGTGGGAAATGATAAATTTATATTCAAGAAAGTACAAGAAAAGAGAGTAGAAAGTAGGAGATGAAAATATGAAAAACTTCAAGACTGAGAAGTCTAATTAGGGAGTCATTAGTGTATGAATAATAGGAATTAAAGAGAAAACAAATCTGGGAAGAAAAAAAATCACTAAAAAAAAAAAAAAAGGAAACAATTTCTTGGGATCTAAAGGTATGAGTTTGCAGCCCAAATGGCCCTATTGACTATCTGGCACAATGAAAGAAAACCACCCTTCCCTGAGTTCATCTCCGAAATTTCATATTCCTGAGAATAAAAAGTCCTAAAAAACTTCCAGAGAGAGTGAGAGAAAGAGAGAAACAGAGAGAGAAAGAGAAAGCTGGGTAAACCTGAATGGGAAAATGACTTCTGATTTATAGCAGCAACACAGAATGCAGAAAATAATGGAGCACTGTCTCCAAAATTCTTTTTTTTTTTTTTTTGTGGTACCGGGGATTGAACTCAGGGGCACTTGACCACTGGGTCACATCCCCAGCCCTTTTTTTGTATTTTATTTAGAGACAGGGTCTCACTGAGTTGCTAAGTGCCTCGCCATTGCTGAGGCTGGCTTTGAACTCGCAATCCTCCTGCCTCAGCCTCCCAAAGTGCTGGGATTACAGGCGTGCACCACCGCGCCCGGCTTCCAAAATTCTTAAGGGAAATGGTTTCCCATTTAAAATTCTATGTAACCAAATTCTCAGTTAAGCATGAGGGTAGCAAAATGATATCTTGCCCTATGTGAAAGTGTCAGAAAGTTTAGCTCCAAGTATCTTCTAAAGAACCTATTAAAAGATGTGTCCCATAAAAACAAGGAAAAAGAGGGCTAGAAAACAGAGCCACTAACACAGGAGAGAGAGAAGGGACCATTCATTACACAGAAGTCCAGAGCAATAAGCTCAGGTTGGAACAGAACACTGGACAGCTCTAGGAAGAATGTTCCCAAGAAACCCAAAGAAGGAGAAAGAAAGAAAGAAATCATACACATTCCCTGAAATATTAAGGCTCATGAGCACATTGAGAGATGTGCATGTCCTACAGAGACTATAGTCTTAACTGTACATAGACTACCAAGCAAACACTTAAGCCAGGAAGGAGGAGGGAGAGACAATTATTGCCTCTGGGGTAAACTGAAGTTTTACAACAGAGGGAGCATAATCATAGAGTGGTATAAGCTCAGCCATGGATAACATTCACAAGGTCATAATAATGTAAGTGCTGATGCATAATTGATTTAAAGTGGTGACATCCCCCTACAGGCAGGATGAAAGGTAAAAGAGAATGCCTTGAAGGGTGGGGTTAATGTCACCATCTGCTTTTCCATACTAGGAAGTAAAAAAATAATATTTAAAACAGAAACCTAGAAACAGCATGTAGGCATGCTATTTAGATATGTGGAAGTAGATGCTGTTAGAAAACCCAGACCCATAGGCTATGCCTCCCAGGTAGTCTAACCAGGCCACACCCCCTGGGTACCTGAAGACTAGACACACCCTCTAAGCCGGTCACACCACCCCCACCGCCTGGCCAGCGGACCTCAGATGCCTTACTGAGCCAGGGCCCCCCTCTCGACCTCTGGCAGCCTATGGAGATGAGGACCCGCTCCAGGGGTCCTGCTAAGCGTGCTGTGGACTGAAACCGCCCCTTCTTTCCCTTTTTTTTTTTTTTTTTTTTTTCCCCTTTCCATGTCCCTTCCCTGCTCTTCCACGAGCTCTCCCCTGTTCATCGCCCCGTTTCGGTACCTCCCGATTTTCCCTACCCCCTTCCCTCCGCGTGGCCCTAATAAAGCCCTCTTACTGACGCAGCGTTCTCAGCGGCGTGGGTTATCTTTGTCCTTCAGATGCCAGGAAAAATTACTGAAGGAGTTGAAAATGCCTATCTCTGGAAAGTGGACTTTGACTTGAGCAAGGGCGAGACAGGAGAATGTGGAGTTTGGTCCAGAAAAAAAAGATTCAGAGTCATAGCCATCATTACTGTAAATCCTGTCTCTCCTGCACTTGTAAGGAGACTGTGCCCTCTGAGAGGTCTAGAAACTTTCCAGAGTTCGCTCATCTGTGAAATAAGGATAATCATAAACCTAGCTGAGGAGATTTGAAAAGTAAATGCATAGGCTTGTGGAGTGTTTGGCACACAGTAACACCTCAATAAACATTAGCTTTTGTGGCTATTATTTCCCGAAAACAGGCAAAAATCATTCAACATCGGCCCTTGGGGAAAAGGACGCCAAAATTGTTACACAGTTTGAAGCCAGAAAAGTCTTTTCCTCTGATGAATGAAATCCTTTCACCTGTTCTCCATTCTCGCTGCTTCTTTGAGGTTTCAATCTCTGGCCAAGACCAAGTAGCCCTGTGCCAGGTGAGTCCCAAGTTCAGTCTGGGCCCTGAAGAGGAAAGGGGACAAAAAGCCAGGAGGGTGGAGTTCTTTGCGCAAACCAGCCGCCTTCGTGGTGGGGGAGGAAGTGGGAGGAGCCAGGAGGCCCCGGCCTGGAAGAACTCTAGTTCCCTCCATGGCAGCCCGCGGGTGCGCTTCGTTGTGGCTGCCGCTTATCCAGCTGCTGCGGCTGCTGCTGGCTGCGGGCGCGGGGGGCACGCGGTGGAGCGGAGAGGGCACCAGCCAGCACCTGCAGAGCATCTTCCTGGGCCGCTGCGCAGAGTACATCTCGCTGCTGAGCCCTGAGCTGCGGTGAGCACTGCAGGTGGAGCTGGGAAAGAGGGTGAGGGCAGTGGGGAGCGGGAAACAGAGCCCTAGGGTCATGGCTGGGGGATTAGCGGGCCTTGACCATAGGTGTGTGTGGAAGGAGGCTAAGGGTTCTACAGGGCGGAGGTGTCCACCCAGGCTGATGGCTGGATAAAGGCCAGTTTGGGGTGTTAGGGAACAGACAGATGAGGGCGGTGGGAACATGAGGTTAAGAGAATAATCCTATAAAATGGGCCCCCCGTGCTGACCTCCACGTGCTCTTTTTTCCAAGAAGCAATTTACCTGCAGCTCTGCCTGGCCTCGGTGGACAGGATATGCCATATTTCTCAGCAGACTACCTTTTCCCTGCAGGAGGAATGCAGGCCCGAGCTAATGTTGATAGGAGGAACCCAGGTTACCCTGAAAGAGGAGACTTGTGTCCAGATCCTGAAACTCTGGGAGCTAAGGATAGTTCCTCCTAACCATAAAATCTGTAAGAATGTACGATTAAGAGCTGGTCAGCATGGGCCAAGGTGACCTAGAGTTGCCATTTCACTGGGGACTTGAAAGTCTGATGTCACCCTGCTGTTAGTCAAAAGTCAAGAGTAGGTCTAGGTGGGACTCTTCTGGAAACTTCTCTGGGATCCCCAATAAAACTGGAGTGCAGGAAAGGCACATAGCCCGTCTTCTCTTTGGGAGGACCCACTCCCTCCCTTGAGAGTGTCCCCTTTTCCCTATCCCTTCAATAAGCTCACTTCTGTTACTCCGCTTGACATGTCTGAAATCCTTCTGATTTGGTCACAAGAATTGGGATTTGAAACGGGGCTTTGTGGTGCCTCAGTTTCTCAGAAGTCCCCAGCTATGTATTGGAGGACAGTCCATTGTCAGCCTGCTTATCCTCAGCCAGAACCCTCAGACACAAGCCTGAGTCTTTTGGGAATATTTCAGATCCTTTCACCAGAGAGGACTCTTCAAGTTTTCCTCTTCCCTGCCAGAATAGTGCTTCTTACTGATTTTGTTTCTTCTTTGGACCCCTTCTTTTTTGTTTCCCTAATAGCTCTTTCTTGTGCCAGTTGTCTTTATTGTGATGCGATTCAGGCCCAGAGAGTAACATGAGGAGCACCCCTGCTATCCCCTACCCATGGGCATCAAGAGTGGGAGCTGGCCTTGTTTACCAGGGCCTGGAAGCCTTTCTCATCACCTGGTGCTCACTGATGAACTCTCAAGTCCTACCTGCCGGCCTGGCCTCACCTTACCCCAAGCCCAGGATGGCCTGGCTGCACCCTCATGTTGCAATGAAGAGGCACTTGAAGCCCAGAGGCTGCATGGATTATTAAAATGGTCACTTTCTAGTTTGTGGCCTTTTCCCCTTGTCTTCTGAGCCTGGGGCAAGACTATATTCCTTAGTTCAGAGGAATGCCACAGCATCTGATTTTAAATCCATTGCTTGAGCCACGAGGGTTTGTTGTCTTTTTTGTAGCTCTGGTTCTGTTGTCAATATGTGACCAAATGGCCTATAAAACCTTGGGAGAACTGTGAGTCCTTGCAGCACATCATGGTGTGTTTTGTTTTTTTTGACTTGTACTTTTGCACAGGGACAAGAACTGCACAGCCATCTGGGAAGCCTTTAAAGAGGTGCTGGGCAAGGATCCCTGTTCTGTGCTCCCCTCGGACTATGACCTTTTCATTAACCTCTCCAGGCACTCCATTCCCAGAGACAAGGTAACTACCTCTGTCTCAGATAAATCCTCACCCCTTCTCTGTGGAGACAAGCAATGGTCAGGTACAGGATCAGCAGGCCCCAGCGTCCTGTGGTGTCACAGAAAAATCAAGCAGCAAACTCACAGCCCATGCGCTGAGCTCACTGGTGGCAAGGTGCAATCATGAGCATATGGAACTTTCCCAAGTCAGCAAGTCAGTGCTGACCCCAGGACATTGCCACACCCTTCACACTGGGCCTCCTCATCTGCCCTGCTCTGAATAACCTCTATTCTAACTGGCACAGGGCCTGAACCTTGAGTAATTCAGAAGACCCTCAATGTCACCATCCTTCCAGGTGACCAATCTCTCCTTTCAATGTGTCTCAATATTGTATTTATTCAGTCCCATCTTCTTTAAGAAAACTACCTGTCTATATTTTGTCCACAGGCTAAGGATTAATAAAATAAAAATAAATTAGAAAGTCCACATAAAATGCCTGCTTAGCACAGTATCTCAAATATAAAGAAAATTGTATACTGTTTTTTATTTCTCTGACATAATCATATATATGTACGTTTGTTTCTTTGTTACCGGGATTTGAACCCCGTTGCTTAACCACTGAGCCAAATCCCCAGCCTTCTTTTTTTTAATTTTTTTTTTTTTTTTTTTTTAGTTGTAGGTGGACACAATACCTTTATTTTATTTATTTTTGTGGTGCTGGGGATTGAACCCAGGGCCTTGTGCATGACGAAGCAAACACTCCACCAACTGAGCTATATCCCCAGCCCCCCCTTTCTTTTTTTAATTCTGAAAGGGTTTTGCTAAGCTGCTTAGCCCCCCCCCCCCCAAGTTGCTGAGGCTGGCTTTGAACTTGTCATCCTCGTGCCTCAGCCTCCTAAGTCACTGGGATTACAGGTGTGCACCACTGCCCCCCACATAATTATTCTTAACTTGATTTTTTCCATTGTGTATGATTTGTAAAGGCAGGCAAAGGGAACTATGAAGTTCAAAGAGCTAATAGACTGAAAACATGATTTTATAGTATGTGTTCTATTTTGAAACTTACTACCTTCTGTTCAGATTTGGTGGGCTCATGGATGAATGTGGCAATGATTTCTTGGGCTCTTTCTGTGTGCCAGACTTTATGCTAAGGGTTAAGGATGCAACAGTGAAAATCAGTCTTCACCTTGGAAACCTTTCAGTCTAGATATAGCATGATTGGACTACTGAGTGTCAGATGAGCCAGTGAGTGGGGGATATTGTCATTTATATTGTGTTGCATGAAAACACTATCGAAAGTGGAAACCTCAAGGTATAGTACTATAAGACTACTGTGTCTTGAGGCACTTTAGACTATGAAGTGCGTTCTGTGATGGCACACCATTCTGATCACAGCTGGGGAAGAAGAGAAAGGACCCTATTTTCCAGATGTAGAAACTAAGACAGGGAGTTTACACATGATGACACATCTAGTCAAGACCTTGGTCAAGATCACACATTTAGTGCATGACAGAAGCAGAACTCCAATCCAGGTCTCTTGCTCTTTTTAAATGCTTTTTACCACATGTATGTACATTTTGTACGTGGGAAAATATTTCATCATCTTTTGCAGGATAACCTTGGAATAAAGGGAGTGGGAATGGTCGCACTCTTCAAGTGCATAAAAAGAGACAAAAGGAAAACTCAATTATTCTGCCACAAGTTAGATATTAATTATAAATGTGTTTCTTGCTTGTCTCAATGACGTTGTGCCTGAGTCATCTGTTTTGATTTTTTTTTGTTGTTGTTTGTGTGTGTGTGTGTGTTTGTTTATTTTTCCTTAGTCCCTGTTCTGGGAAAATAACCACCTCCTTGTTATGAGCTTCTCAGAGAACACCCGTCGCTTTATGCCCCTGTGTGATGTTCTGTATGGCCGGGTTGGAGATTTCTTGAGCTGGTGTCGACAGAAAAATGGGTCTGGTAAGACTTCTGTGCGCATGGCAAAAGAGGCAGGAGCTCCTGATTACTGTGCCTGTGCCACCCAGGCCTAATGCTTTCGAGTGCCTTCATCTCATTTATCTTACCAATCCTCTGAGGCAGGTGGTGACAATAACATTAATAGTAGTGATAATAGAAAACACTTCTCTTTTACTAGGCATGAGTCTAAGCACTTTACATATATCAATTCATTTAATCTCTGCAATAGCCCCATGACATCCCTGTTTTGACATGAGAGAACTGAAGCACAGCAAGATTAAGAAATGTGCTTCAGGGCGCCTGGCTAGCAAGCTGCTGTCACTCAGTCTGACTGACAGCCCGTGCTCCCAACCCAGCACCATGCTGCCTTCCTGTCTTCACTGTCTAGGACACAAAGCTGAGGCTTGGGCCGGTAAATGACTTATGCACATGGTGCAGAATATGGGCTAAATGTGGAGCTGGCAAATATTTTAAACAAATTCTTCCCTTATATGAACTTTGAAATGAAATGTGTTTTTTGCTTTTTCTCTTAGGACTGGATTACCACTCCTGTCCTACATCAGAAGATTGTGAGAATAATCCTGTGGATTCCTATTGGAAAAGGGCATCCATGCAGGTAAATCTGGGATGGATGACTCGGTGCTTGAACATGTGCGGGACCTGTGAACACAGAACAGAGGTGCTCAGAGACGGGACCGCAGGTCATCACCAACTTTTCTAAGCCTCACTTGCTGCTTGACGACATCCTGATTCATTCTGCTCCATAAAGTTGAGAAGGTTTAAGGAGATAAACTATTTAATGCAGTGTCTGATCAGAGAAAGCATTCGGTAAATGTTAACTATAAATGAGGATATTACATAGCCATTGTTATTTCTGTTATGTCATGGTTGCTATTAGTGTTTCAAATCAGTTTGTCTTTTATTGTCATGTCAAATGGGGTGGATGGTAGCCGGGCGCGCTGGCGCACGCCTGTAATCCCAGCACTTGGGAGGCTGAGGCAGGAGGATCTCAAGTTCAAAGCCAGCCTCAGCAAGGGTGAGGCACTTGGCAACTCAGTGAGACCCTGTCTCTAAATAAAATACAAAAAAGAGCTGGGGATGTGGTCCAGTGGTCGATTACCCCTGAGTTCAATCCCCAGTACCAAAAAAAAACCAAAAGTGGGGCGGTGGATAACCTCTCCTTTATGGAAGATGGTGGTACAGGGACTAGATGGAGGGGTTAGAAATGTCCCACCAACTAATGATAATGGGCGAGGAGGTGATCAGACTCTGCAGATGAGCTGGAGGTAGAGAAACGGCCCCCTTAAGCTAGTGTGTTGCTCAGAGAATATTGTCACCAGGGTTGATGATAGCTTTCAGTAGCTATAAAATGCCGATGATTATAGTTCACATTCTTTATCACCAGGCTTAGAATAAAGGTTAAAAATAAAGAGGGCTGAGTCCTTAGCTCAGTGCCTGGCAAAGAGCTGCCAACCATCAAATGTAAGTTACATTGATGGGAGGCAGGCAGAGTTCAGGGTACTTCCACCCACCCACCCCTGCCTCCCTTTCAGAGGTGTCATGTCTCTTTGGGCCCCATCTTCTACTCTGGATCTCCAGGTGTCCACTGGGTCCATTGCTATTCAGGGTGAGGGGCTTTTGGCCAAATCCTCCACCACAGCTGCAGCTGGGAACTAAGCAAAGGGCTCCCTCCATTGCAGGACACTGCAGACCCTGTGCTGTCCAGCCAGCCAGTGAGACAGCACTGTTTCTTCCCATTTCCACGGGTTCTATCTTGAGCGCTAACTCCAGCCAGCTGGCAGGGCCTGCCAGAGCCCCTCCATTGAGGATTAGGAGGCTTTGAATGTGTCTACACCTGAAAGTGGGGTCGTCACAGTGACTCGGGGGAGATGTCAGCATTACATGTAAAGGAACCATATATTCTACCTGAGCAATCTGCCAGGCTTCAAAGTGTGTGCTGCCAACCACCTTCTCACACTCCTCCAGTTCTGTCATGGGAAACCAGTAACGGCGCTCGCCATTTTTGAGCCCTTAGAATATGTTGGGTAGATGAAGCATGAGAAAATCTTGTCTAGAACAGCGATGGGAGAGGACTTGAACCCGAGCCAATAAGTATTCAATAAATATTAAGTCTTTGATGTTATCACTCTTAGTTTTGCAATGCTAGGGATTCAAACCCATAGCCTTGTGCATGCTAGGTAAACTCTCTATTATTGAGCTACATCCCCAGCCCTAACGTTATTATTTTTAAAATTTTCATCTTCACAACAATCTCATGAGGTAGATGTTTTTACAGATGAGTAAAATGAGGAACATAGAGTTGAAGAAACTTTGCTACAGTACCAGAGGTGATATACAGGATTAGGAACCTGGCAGTCCGGCAGCAAAGACCAAAATTTCAACCACTACATTATATAGCCTCACCATATCTGTATGTATTTTAAAATTATCTCTTTATTGTCAGTTTAATACCTGCTTATGATAGAGAATGACAAATTACAGAAAATGTGAGAAGTGTCCCTGCTCCTACCAGCTAGGGGGAAACCTCCTTAACACAGTGGTCGTCAGACCTTGGCATTTGAGGACTTGATTTTGTCCGTTAGCACCATTTGAAAGCAATCCAAGATGTGTGACTTGGATTGTACTGTTGTCATGGTGCAGCGGGTGTGGGGATCATTTCACTTAGAGCATAAACCCAGGCTTGTTTATCTCAGTGACACATAGTTCCTCCTCACTTGTGCTTATTCTAGCATGAACATTTTGGAGAAATTACACGCTCCTGGGGTTTTCTGAACTGGAGATTGGGAGTTTTCTCTGGACCTGTTTCTCCCTTGGGAATTACTAGACTTCTGCTTATCTATCTATCGATCTATCTATCTATCTATCTATCTATCTATTTATTTCATGGTGCTGGAGATTGAACCCAGGGCCATGTGCACGTGAGGATAAGTATTCTACCAACTGAGCTATATCCCCAGCCTTTCTTATTTATTTTTAATGTGGCGAAGCTCGTGCCCTGTGTACCTAATCTTGCGTTTTGCTTTGGATATAAACCCTTCCTCTGCTACTGCAAATACATTATAGACTTTTACTAAGGGCCAATTCGTATTTCAGACATGAGTATCACTGTTTACATACTATTCTTTTGTGGTTGGGTATTTTAAATTGGTTCCTCATATTTTAGAATTACAAACCATGCCGCATTGCACATCTTTGTTTCCAACGCTTCTGTGGTCCTTAGTGTTGTTTGTCAAATATTTCTGGCTTTTTTTCCATGCCTGTGGTTTGCATTCCCCTGCTTCTTGGGATTAATTACATGTGACTTACATTGGCCAATGAGATCTGAGTCGCGTGACCTGTGTGACATTGGGGGAAGCCTTTTAAAAGGGGTCTATGAACAGTGGTGGTGGTGCTCTCCCAACAACTGGGGGTGGGGTGGGGGCTGAGGCAGGAGGACCACAAGTTCGAGGCCATCCAGGGCAGTTAAGGACCTGGCTCAAAAAAATAAAATAAAATAAATAAAAAGGCCTGGGATGTAGCTCAGTGCTTTCCTAACATAGGGTAGAATCTGGGTTCAATCCCTAGTATCCCGCTCTGCCCCCTCCCCAGATAAAAGGAGAAAGAAAGAAAAAAAATGTGATCTGTGGTTTGCCACCTTCCTTCCCCTCTTGACAATTAGAGATTTTGCAGCTCAGCTAGGCTCCCAGAGTGAGAACACAACAAGCAAAACTCCTATGGGCTTGTGATAAACTTGTGGAATGAACATAAACTAAGTCTTTTTGTGGCTTTAGCCAGTGGGACTTTAATGCTGTTTGTTATGGCAACATAAGCCAGTTTATTCCAGCTGGTACTGATGATATTTCATATCATCTTTGTGTATTTTGTATCATCTTATGGTAGAGTCCCAGACACGGAATTACTGAATCTATGTCTTTGTGACATTTGAAAGCAATTTGCTACCCCAAATAAACCAGTTTGCATCCCTCTTAGCCATGTGAGATATCAAATTTGCCCATGTTTAGAAGTGTCAATTTTTTTAAGGTTTATTTCATAGCAGAAAGATGACATGTCTTACTTTGCTCAAAATAATGTTTTTTTTTTTTTTTTTCTTGCAGTATTCAAGAGACAGTTCTGGGGTGATCTATGTCATGCTGAATGGTTCTGAGCCCACAGGAGCCTATCCTGTCAAGGGGTAAGAACTACAGCACCAACAAGTACAGCAGAGAATGCCAAAATGTTAGCTGCTTGGAGGCTAAAGAGAATGGCCCTAATCTCCAGTCTAGTGCTTGCTCCTTCAAATTCAGGTAAAGCAAAACAGTTGCATGGCCTGGTGATAAACCCCTGTCTATTATAGTTAAACCATTAATAGCTGATGAATGCATGAATAACTAACCTAAAAATAAAACCTGAAAAAATAAAGCTGCTTAAATGCAATGTATAGATCAAGTAACAACCAAAATAGAAAAATATGTTATTGCTTTAGGACTTTAAGAAATGTCCTCAGGGCTGAGGATGTAGCTCAGTAGTAGAGCCTTGGTCTAGCACAAGCAAGGCCCTGGGACCTACCCCCCAGCATTGCGAAAGGAAAGGAGGAAGAAAGAAAGAAGGGAGGGAGGGAGACAAGGAGGAAGGAAAGAAATGTCTTCCCTGTCTCTCAGTTTTTTTGCAGATTTTGAAATTCCATACTTCCAGAAGGATAAAATCACACGAATCGAGATCTGGGTCATGCATGAGATCGGGGGACCCAAAGTGTAAGTCATGGTGCTACTGATGGCGGCAGCAGCGCAGACATGCTTCTCTCAGATGTGGTATGATCAGGTCTATTTACATTTTCAGTTTTGGAGAAATGCCGGTCTTCTCTGTTTCTGACATGGTCAATAGAGAAAGACAGAGGCTTGACTTCCTGGGAATGCCACTAGCCAGTCCTGAGCCCTGAAAGAAATCCTCCTTTATCCAGCAGACTTATGGTGTTCCTTTCTGAGTGATTGGGCAGCTTTGGATGGCGAATTCCTTATGTATTTGTCAGGGTCAAAGCCAATTTCTCTTTCTGGTCATCTAAGCCCAAAAGCCTTTACTAGGGTTTTCAACACCAAATCAGGGACTCTGAAGACTTTTTTTCTCAGATCCTCAACTGGATCTCAAATAACTGGGAAGGAAAGTTTTATAGTGCATATATATTTTTTTTTAATCTACTTGAGTTTATATACAGATGCAAGTTTGAACTCATATTTCTCACCAATGACGGGCACTCCTGGCACAAGACTCCTGCTTTCTTAGCTAATATAAACAAAATTAAACCCATTTTGTTTAGAAACTTGTCAGTGAAGCTATAGCCCATTTACAGCTAATCAGCCATGATGAAGGTTCAGAAGCAAGCTGGGGCCTGGTTCTTCAGAACATTGATGCTACCTGGAGGAACATATTGCCAAACCAAAGAGTAGGTGTGCCATTGAATGTGTGTTCCAAGAGAACCTCGGTAAATGCCTGTTTTCATCCCCTCTAAGACTCACCATATAACGGGTGTTATTTTTCCCTATCTCTCTTGGGCAACAGATTGTAATAAATTTGAAACTACTTATGACGTAAATTATGCCATATGTCTTTTAGGAAGTATATTGCGATACATTTGCAAACTACATATTACATAAGTTGTACCAAGATCTGCATTGCCCTTCCCAGAAGACAAATTCCACTCATTGTTTTCTGAAAAACGTTTTTGTTTTTCTTGTTTTTGTAAGAAGTTGCTCCTTGTCTAGAAATTACGCTTGCTGTGGTTTCAATGTCTCTGTTAGAGGAAGCTTGTCATTTGAATTTATCTTTAATGAGATTGGGAAATTGCAGTTCAGTGTCAGCTCATCATTTCTATTTCAGGAGATGTTACGAAAAGGTCAGGACATATGGTCGTACGTTTGAGTCACCGGGTAGAGTTGTAGGTCAAGAGCTAAGAAAGCGGGAGTCTTAGATTGTTCAGATTTTAAGGAAAACACACAAAGACTATAGTTAATAAAATTGTATTGTATTAGGGACTTTTGTTAAATAAGTAGATTTTAGATACTCTTGTCACAAAAAAAGTAACTATTTGAAGTGTTAGATATATTAATCTTCAGTATGGTGATAACTCCAACACATTATATATATATATATATATATATATATATAAATGTATCACAATATCACATTGTAATTCTCAAATATACACAACAAAATTTATTTTAAAACAGACAAGTAGGGGCTGGGGCTATGGCTTAGCGGTAGAGCACTCATCTCTCATGTGTGAGGCCCTGGGTTCGATCCTCAGCACCACATAAATAAAAATAAAGGTATTGCATCCACCTACAACTAAAAAAATATTAAAAAAACAAGCAAGTAAAAACCTGGGTAGGTGAAGAGCTACAAGCGACATGGCTGATCCCTGATTGCATTTGGCTTGGCTTTGGCGGCCTTTATTCTAAGGAACTGTAGAATGACCCTTGACTCTTCTCTGTGTCCAGGCACCTTGGAGCCTCTATGTCACTGTTTACTGAAAAATCCTGATAGCAAGCCTCGCCCAGAGAAGGGCATTGTCCTGACTTTGGCAAAGTTCTGAAAAGTGGTGCCGCTGGGCCCTTTGCCCTCTTCATCCTGTAATGGCTGGAATTCCACCTCTGGCAACTGGAGGAGGAAGTTGCAGTTGGAGGCTGCTCGTTTCCTCCCTGTTTCTGCCTCTCTACCAGTGTCATGGTGGGAGGCCGTTTACCCTCCCGTTCCTCAGCACCCAGGCAGGGCTCTGCCTACAATACGAACACCTGGCCTGAACACCACACTGGCAGGGTGGTGTCTGCCACTGAGGCCTTTACACCATCCCTGCTTAATGGTGACCATCAGGAGGGAAGAGTCCCCACTGGTGAGAGTGTGGAAAGTGGACACTCCCCCTGCACTCTGCTGGGGTGTGATTTGCCAGTGCACACGAGGAGCCTCAAAACAGATGCGAAATCTTGCTGCCAGGAAACCTAATTTTAGAAACTTATGCTGAGGAAACAAATGATGAATAATGTATATGAAAATGAAGCTTCAGGGCTGGGGCTGGGGCTCAGTGGTCGCACACTTGTCTGGCATGTGTGAGGCACTGGGTTCGATCATCAGCACCACGTATAAATAAATAAAGGCCTATCAACAACTAAAATAAGAAAAAGAAAAGGAAGTTTCAACAAGGTTTGTTGCAGCATAAAAGGCAATGAAATGTAGGAATCAACCTAGGTCTTCCAAAGAGGGAACTCAGTATATGAGTCACAGTCTGTAAGGGAGGTCAGGCAAGGGTTAAACACATTTGTACCTATATACATAAGGGACACACACACACAGACATGAGCTAAAGCAGAACACAAAACACTACGGACAGCAGAGTGTTAGATTTGAAAAACCTTGTGGGAATAAATGTATCTTAAAAGTCTACAACTATGATCCAAGACCCCTAGTGGAGGCTTTAAACTGCAAATAGTACCAAATCCTATATATACTATGTTTTTTCCGTACACGTGTACCTATGACAAGGTGTAATTTTAAATTAGTCACAATAAGAGAGTAACAACAGTAACTGATAATAGAACGATAACGATATACTATAATAAAATGATATAAATATGTCTCTCTCTTACTGTATTTTACTCATGTCCACAAGATGAGATAAAAGGGAGTGAATGACAAGAAGTTTGCCACCCAGTGTGGCTGTAACTTTTGCAGTGTGACGTGTGACAGCAAAATTAGCATCTATTTCTTTTCCCTTCTTCACAATTTCATGGGTGGAAGGGTCACTCCTACATAGTTTGGAACACTGTCCATGTAGGATTTTTTTTTTTTCTTTGCTTATTAAATTGAGAACGTTCACCTTTTCACTTAAAGGAAGCACTTCCCAGCTTCTCTTTGGCGTATTCAAAGACCCAGTGTTGGGTCTTCACAGCATCCTCTGCCTGGTGCTTTTCCATATTCTCTCTGGGAGAAAAATACCTGAGAGCACACACAGTCCAAAGAAATTTTCTTTAACTTAGGAACCACTTCTTCCTCCTCCTGTATTTATTTATTTTTAAAATATATGTTTTTAATGTTTTAGGGAATCCTGTGGAGAGGGCACTGTGAAAATCCTGGAGGAGAGACTGCAGGCCATGGGGTTCCGGTACAGCTGCATGAACGATTACCTGTAGGTGGTGCTGGGTATAAAACGTGCGATTCCAAGGTGGGCTGGGCTGTTGAAGGGGTTCCATGCATCACCTCTAAAGGCCACCGGATTGTCTTCTAGGTTGCTTCTAGATGCGGGGGTGGGGAGCACCTTCTGGCCAGGGTTTTGTCTGAGCCCCTCCCACTTCTCAGAGTCCATTTGAATGACAGTTAAAGGATATTCAGAGCAGAACTTTGCCCATATCTGGTTTCCTCCTTACCTTGTTTACTGTGTGGTGAGGAACTGAAAAAGGATTGTGGTTCCTGTGCGTTTGGATCTCTGGGGGTTCTTGTCCATTATGGGAGCTAAGGCGGGATTGGTTTGAGATATTTACAGATACTTCACCAGAGACCAGTGGAGAAAATAGCAGCTACCATTTATTGAGTAATTATGGACCAGGCTCTTTATCTTGTACGCAGGTGTCACTTCCTGTTCCTTAGACATTGAGAGACCTCGGCTGAAACCCTGGGGTGGTTGTCAGCCCTGCTCCTCTAGACTCAGATTCCCTGTCTCCACTGCCGTCTGCCTCAGCCTCTAAGGGAGCAGACATGCTGGCTCTTTGGGTCTGGAGTCCAACTTTGTTAGGACTTGGTGGCTTTCTTGAACATTTATTAGTGTTTCAGTGTGGAAACTGTCATTGGCTAGGGCTCCAAGGGGGTCCCCCAGAAGAGAGACCAGGACCTCAACTTGACGCTGCCAAGTTCTCTTTTTTTTTTGTGGTACCAGGGATTGAACCCAGGGGCACTTAACCACTGAGCCACACCCCCCAGCCCTTTTTATTTTGAGACAGGGTCCTGCTAAGTTGCTTAAGAACATGCTCAGTTGCTGAGGCTGGCTTTGAACTTGCGATCCTCCTCTGTCAGCCTCCCGAGATGCTGGGGTTACAGGCACGTGCCACCACACCTGGTCCTGGCAGGTTCTTGATGTGCAGTGCAGAAAGAATTTCAGGAGGCCTCAGAAAGAGGCACAAACAGATTTATTCAGGAAAGCAAGGAGTGCACAATTAAAGGGACAGAGTGAGGGCTAACTTGAGAGTGAGGTGTGCTTTTTGGATCTCAGGCTCTCCTTCTAAAGGATATTTTGCAAATGGCAAATGTGAGAAGCATGTGGGGGTGACATTAGCCTGATGGACTGGATTCTTTGGATCACAGAGCACAGGGCAGGCCATGGTGGTCTGGTTCTTTTTAGGATCTTTAGCTTAACATTATTTAGCTAATAGATAATGCATGAAATGTACCCATATCATGAGTTTCTAATAATCTCTCTAAGCTTCATTTAATTAGTCTTAAAAAAATGCATTGTGTAAGCTGTCAAGGTCCGAAGGCACTAAGTAACTGGGCTCACAATGCTCTAGGATTTATGGGCCTTTCAAAAAGTCAGGAGAAATTGGCCTGGGGAGCACGGGTGAGGGTGTTTGAAGCCTTTGAGTTTAAACTCACAGTTTCTTGTCCCTTCCTTGTCAGTCTTCTTTCTAGCTATCCTTATTTCTCCTCTCCTACCTCAAAATGACATCAGTCGTCTTCTTGTCCACCACCCAGGATCATCCTGCCACCTCTGCCTTCCCCAAAGCTCCACAGACTGCATATCTCCTCCCGCAAAGCAAAGCCCCTGGAAGTGAGGGCCACTGGCTCCCCCTAGAGCTGTTCCGTTACCTGCATCATTTCATCCATATTAGCATTAGCATGGTTAATGCTCTCAGGAAACTCAAAGGTCGGGTTCTGTTTTACCTCCCTTTTTTAAAAAAAAACAAAACAAAGCAAATACCCTTTTCTGGAAATGTAACCTACATACAGGAAAAACACAAACATGGTATACAGTTGGATAAATGTTCACAAGTTCACCATGCAGCCAGCACCGTGAACAGGAAATGGGACCTAACCAGCACCCACCCAGAGTCTGCCCCAGCCTCCATTTTGGCTACCACCCTCTGCTTCCATAGATGTGTTTCCCCACATTTGCAATGCCACCTGTTAGTTTTGTCTGTCTTTAAACTTTGGTAAATATTCCCTTTTGATAGGTGAAATAAATGGCCCAACGTCAACCCTCAGGGACAGAACTGAGTCATGGACTCAGCTGTGGATGGCCTGGAAATGTGTTCTCTCCCTCCTGCCACCATGCTCTTCTTTCTGAATCAAAGCCCTAGATTTGAATCCAAATGCACTGACATGCTCTTGTGGACCCAGCACACGGGAGGCTGAGTCAGGATGATTGCTTGAGCCCATTAGTTAGAGACCAGCTGGACCACATAGTGAGACCCTGTCTCAAAACAAAACAACAGCAACAAATAAATAATGACATAGAGTAGACTTTAATGAAAAGCAGGTAAATCCAAGGAAGGAATGCTTAGCATGCCCTTGAGTGACAAGGTAGCTTTCCTGTTCTTCAGAATCTCCTTCAGTCATCCTGCCCCTGAGATCCTGTCTTGGCTTCCCTCTGATCTGATGCCCTGTGCACCACGGGCACCTGTTCTTGTCTCCGGTGTTGCTTTCTGTTCCCTCCTGCTCTTGAAGTTCACTTCTTCCCCCTCGACTGTGCAGAGCAAATGAGCTTTCTCCATGGAAAGTCAAACACCAGTCCTTACCCATTATTTCAAGTCCAACCTTCTTCCCAAAGCACTGAGCAAAAGTTTTTTCCAAACAAAAGTTGTGTGTGCATGTGGACAGGGTTATAAGCTCAGGCTCTGGAGTCAGCCAGCAAGGTTCAAGTTCAGCTCTAATTCACTACTGTGAGAACTTGGGCAAATCATTGTCATCAGCTTTCTCTAGGGTAAATTGGAGATAAAAATTATCCCAACTCCATTTGGTTGTTATAGGATTAAGTAACACGATCTACGGAAAACACACAAGCACATTTCTTGATACATTGTAAGTGCTCAGTAAATGCTAGCGACTATTTTAAAAAGGAATAGTTTGTATGTGTTTTGAAGAAAAAGACTTTGTTATCTCCAGGTCTTCTCAGGCATATCATAAACGTTTGAAGGATGGAAGTTATATAAATGATTCCTGAAATCTTATTTTCTTTCTGTAGACCAGTGAAGCTCTTACAGTGCGTGGACCACAGCACTCACCCTGATTGTGCCTTAAATTCGTGAGTAGAAGTCTAAACTCAAATTGTCTTTCTTTCTCAAATAACCTCTCCTTAGCCTTATAGAACATGGGTGAATTGCATGATGGTCTTAACCCACCCTAATCTGTGTGGCTGCAGGGGGAGGTTCATTCTTCTGCGCCGTGCCTACCTCCTCTGTCTCTCTGGGCTTGGAGGCTGGTGCAGGTTTGACAGACATCTGCCGACCTGAGCTAGACTCCTCCCAGGGACTGCGGGCAGAGGCTCCGTGTCATCCTGTCTCCAGCAGCACTTGCTTCTGCAGATATTCTGGGAGTGAGGCAGCAGGGGAACCTTTTAACATTCGTTTCTTAATCTTAATTTAACATTTTTTAAAAGTTTTTGAAAATTTATGTGTATATATAGACAAAATTCAAAATTATGAGAAAGTCTCTTGGGTTGCCCTACCCCAAGGTACAGAAGAACAAACCTCATTGCTTCTAGAGTCTGTGTGTCCTTTTAGAGTTTTGTGTGCTCATAACAACACACACACACACACACACACACACACACACACAGAGTTCTTTTATACCAGTCATAATAAATTATAAGATGTATAAGATTTGGACCTTTTTTTCACTTAACAGTATATCCAGGAACTGTTTCCACATTTGGGGGGGGGGGGGGGGGGTACTGGGGATTAAACTCAGGAGCACTTGACCACTGAGCCACATCCCCAGCCCTATTTTGAATTTTATTCAGAGACAGGGCAGAACTTAGTTGCTTAGTGCCTCGTAATTGCGGAGGCTGGCTTTGAACTCGCAATACTCCTGTCTCAGCCTCCCTAGCCGCTGGGATCACAGGCATGCGCCACCGTGCCTGGCATGTTTCCACATGTTTTGGAAAATAAATTTTATTTTTTATATTTGAGAATTGCAACATGATGTTATAGGAAATATATAGATAGAAAAATGGTGACTACAGTGAAGCTGATTAATGTGCCTGTCATCTCACATAGTTCCTTTTTTGTGACAAAAGCAACTAAAATCTGCTTCACAAAAATCCCTGATGTGAAGCAATTTTAATACTGCATAAATGTCCTTTCCTGACATCCGCTGTGGTAACCGCTGTTTCATTCTTTCTCCCTGCATGTTGGTTCGTTGCAGCCTTTTTTTGTTCCATTCATTAACAAATATTTAATGGCTCCTGTGTGTCATGGTGCAAAGCAGTGTTATCCCTAGAGACATTAAAGTACACTTAGGGAGAAGACCATGAACAGGTACGTAAATAAACTAAGTGAGTCTAAGCGCTAGTGCTGCTCAGGATATGAAAGTGCTCAGAAATGGAGGCGCTACTTATACAGTGAGGATCAGGAAGAACCTCAGAGAGAAGGAAGAGCAGACCAACACCCTCAGGCTGAGGACCAGGCCGCACAAAAGAGAACCCAGGGGACGGGGTCTTGTGAAGGTCTCGCCCAGGCCCTGGGTTCAGGTAGCTCCTATCTGACAGTAGGTTTGCAGCATTGTTTATACTAGTCAAGATGTGGAAACCACCTGAATGTCCATCGATGGACAAAGAAAACATTCATGTGTAATATATATTTTTTCCATTGTGTACATGTATATAAATGTATGTGTGTATATTTACATTATATAAATTAAATGGAACATTATTCAGCCTTGAAAAAAGGAGATTGTGGGGCTGAGGATGTAGTGCAGTTGGCAAAGGATTATGTCTCATGGTGAGGTCCTGGGTTCAATCCCCAGTGCCACATGTGCACACCCACACGTGGAGATGTCGTAATTTGCCACAGCATGGAGGAACCTGGAGGACATTGTACTAAGTCAAATAAGCCAGATGCAGAAAGAAAACTGTTGCATGATCTCATCTGTATGTGCAATAAAATTTGATAAAGCTGCCTCAATCTTTCACAGTTCCTCATTAGTGTACTGTGTGCAATTGTGATTTTTCCTAACCTCGTTGCCCATGGGTGGACATCTAGATTGTTTCCAGTCGTTACTCAACAGTGAGTAAGAGGAAGTGCTCTTGGCCTGTCCCGTCCCACAAGTGCTCCGTGCACAGGCCTGCGCTCCCGCTAGCAGACACAGACGTGAGCTTGTTTGTTGGCTTGTTTCTGGTTTGGTCTTATTTTTATTCATTTGTCTTTGTTTTTTGTACAAAAAGCAACCATGCCGTGCGTGTTGTCCTGCTGGTGATTTCGTCCCGTCACTTAACAGTGCAAGGACACCCTCCTTTCAGGGCGTTCAGACCAATCTTCCAGTGGCTGCAGAAGATTCCGTAGGGTGGCCCTGCTGCCAGCCATGTGATCCTTTCACAGCCACAGGCGGGCTCAGCTGTAGGTCGCTGTCACAGCTGTTTTGTTATTCTAAATAGTGCTAAAATCAAGGATGATTCCTTGATTATATGCTGGTGTGGAAGTGTTTGTGGAGAACAGGTTATGGTTTGGATAGGGGGTGTCCCCCAAAAGCACATGTGTGACATGAAACAATGCAAGAGTGTTCAGAGGTGACATGATTAGATTGTGAGAACTATACCCGAACTATACCCGAACTAGAATATCAGTCCATCCTAGTTCGAATGGACTGACTTGGCGGTGAGGGGGTAACTGACTGTAGGCAGGTAGTGTGGGGGCGGCTGGAGGGGTTGGGTCACTGGGGCCTGCCCTGGAAGCAGGCATCTGCCCTGTAGCCCCTCCCTCCCTCCTGCTCTCTGCTTCCTGACCCCGGTGTGAGCTGGCCCAAGCTGCCTTGGGCCCTTCGCCCAGGAAGTGCTGCCTCCCCTTGCGCCCAGAGCAGTGGAGCTGGCCATCCAGGGACTGAGACCTCTGGAACCCTGAATGCCAAATAAGCTTTTCCTCCTTTAAGTTGTTCTTGTCATGTGCTTCGGTCACAGTGACAAGAACGCTGACTAAAACAGCCAGATTACCAGCGTTGGAGTTGCTGGCTCAGTGGACGTGTGGACAATATTTTACAGTTTGATTTTTTTGGCCAAGTTTTGCTGTTCCAGAGAGGCTGCACAGTGTACACTCTGACCAACAGTATGTGGTGTGGCGTTCCTGCCCAACTCTGTCACCAACACTGGCTGTTGTCTCTGTCTGCATCCAAATCTGTACCTAGAGCTGTGTTTAATTTTAGGCAGTGTTGTGGGTAAAACATGGGGCTTTAGTGTTGTCACTTGTTTCTGGTACCCAAGATCTCTTCCCCTCCCTTCCTATCTGGTAACATCACTCCTGTCCCTGAGGACCCGACTCCAAGTGCTCCTTCTCCAGCAAGGCCTGCCTGATTCTCACAGGGGCTCTGCACACAGTGCGATTATAGTGCTTCACTCTTCCCAGCCGTGTCACACTGCGCAGAACAGCACAGAACATGGAGCAGCTAACCTCTCAGGGTTCCGTGGGGGACTTCAGTCCTCTCCCCCTGTGACTTTGGCATGCATGTTTTTGAGTCCTAAGTCGTGGGGCCTTCCTGTTCCCACCTGGCTTTCCAAGTTCTCCTTATTTTTTCCAAACACATCACTCACTGCCTCTCATGGTGAATTTCCATTCCAGGCTGGTTTTGATCCACTTCCCTAAAGACCTCATGAGCTTTCCTGCCCACAAAGCTATGAAGAAACCCCCCTCCTGGCAGTGCTAAGAGCTCTGCAGTTGGAGTCAGAGACCTGAACTTGGCGCTTTCCTTATCTTTGAACTGTCCAGGAGGCTAACCTGATCTCAGTATTAAAATTGATGGCCTCTCTTGTACTTCTCTTGGCTCCTCAAAATCCCAAATGTAATCTATATTTTTCATATATTTTTAACCATCTTTCAATTGACTGATTCGTGGAGTTGTATTTCCTGTCTCCTACTATTACTAGCTTCGAGAGGGTGGGAACTTGAACCTGTTTTGTTCTCTGAGGGATGTATCTGGAGGACCTAGAACAGAGCGTGCAACCTGCCAGACACTTAGGAATGACTGAGTGACTGACTGAATGAATGAACGTCTGTATCCCGTAGAGGCCTGGATTTGAGGTGAACAATGTTCAAGGGTGCTGAGCAGCCCAAAGGAATGGCAAATGTCCAAGCACCTCAGAGAGTGCCTGTGGGAGCAGATACCTAAGTTCTAGATTTTGTGTGCAAGAAAAAGAAACCATCTCTGGCCCAGTTCAGTGGAAAACAGGGGAATCCAGTTATTTCAAGGATTTAGGGGATGGGCTTTCTAAAGGTCCTGGCACCTCAGGTTTTGGTCCAGTGTCCTTAACCATGTGTGTATGTGCAGACACAGATCACATGAAAGTCCCTGCAATACCTGTCGCCCCTACATCACTGCTCCTGGAACAGGCAAAGACACCACCTGTAGGGCCCCTGCTGCAGGAAGCCCAGTGAAGGAAGACAGCTCTTCCCGCCTTTCCTCAGGACTTCCTGAGCACTTTGGAACAGTCAGGCTTCTTCGGGGTAGCCCTCTGAAGTCCTCATCTCCGTTCAAGCCAGCAAGACTCCTAGAAGGTGGGCAGTGGGATCCCCATCATGATGCTGAGGTTCAGAGAGATCAAGGAATCGCTTACACTCACGCAGGACCAGCCCGAGCAACCTCCGGGTCACTGCGTGCGAAGCCCCCTTCTCTCTCCCACACCACGCTGCTGCAGGTCTCCGAGGGGCACACAAAGCAGGCAGGGAAGGGGACTGTAGTTCTTGATCCGTTCTTTCAGCCTCTGTTTGGGCATTTCTTTCAGTGATTGTTGGCAGATCTGTTTTCAACAGTTCTGCCCATTTCCTTCGAATGTGAAGAATGAAACCCTCTTTCACTCTTTGCCAAGTTTTTTCCACTTTAGTTGCCTTAGCCAGGAACCTTACAAATTTCTTTTCTGAACATTTTAGCAATTGTAAATAGTTTACGAAACAGGAACCACAAGTAGCAAATGGTCAAGATTATTTAATCACTCTAGTAATAATGTAATAAAAATTTACAAGGTATAATTTCTACCTCGACTTCTTTAATGTTAAGAAAAAAATAGCAAAAACTTTTAAAAAAGATGTTATCCAATGCCTGAGAGCACTACAAATTACTAGAGTGCTTTGGGAAAACAATTTGACAATATGTGACCAGAATTATGAAAATCCTCATGATCTCTGACCTGTGTCAGACTTTTGGGTTGCTTTCAGTACCCTGTTCTAAAGAAAGGAATGGATGAGAGCTAGGGCTGCGGCTCAGCAGTAGTGCACTTGTTTGGCATGTGTGAGGCACTGGGTTCAATTCTCAGTACTGCATATAAATAAAACAAAGGCCTATCAATAACTTAAAAAATATTAAAAAACGAAAAGAGTGGATGAATAAAGAAGCAAGTAAAAATGTGGTAAGTTTAGGGATAATTTGTGTTTGGTATTTAATTTATTTGCAAAACTTTAGAGAATTTGACATAAAAGAATAGCTGTTGGATTAGCCCTGTGATCTTGATATATGTGTAACTATTAAGTCACTAATTTTAGACTTGAAATTTGTAGTTAAAAGTTATAAAACAGTTTTGCTAATTTTTAACCATTATTGGAATATTTGGAAGAAATAAGATTAAATTTATACATTTGTTAGGCTTACTAGAATCAAATATTTGAGAAGACTTTGCTTTTATAAAACATTTAAAATATTTAAAAAGAAAATATAACATTTAAAAACTTAAGTGTAAAATACTTTAATGTAAAATAACTTGAGTTAGAATCATGCAAGGTAATTCACAAAGTGTGATGTGCCCTTAAAAACTGTCAGAGCTCAGTAGGTTTTTAAATAGAATGATACTATTCATCAATTAAATAGAAGACTATATGAGAAAACCAGCCTTTGAGATTTATAATTTAATAGCAAGGATTGAGTTTTAAAACCAAAGTAACTGCAAATAGCTGTACCCCCTTGTACAGCCTCACATCAACAAGAATAGCTTGTTAAGCTAAAATTTTACAAACCCATGCACAGAACATGAGCACAGACATATAAAGCAAAGGAAAACAAAACTGTTGTTTCTACTTGTGGATAATAACCACAGAAACAGGTCTGAAAAGGTGAATCCATGTTGCCAACTCTAGTCACCAATGGGAAGAGAGTAAAAATTGGAAAAAGTTGAAGGGAGCCTTCTCTTATTACTGTGTTTAGTAATACTGTTCTAGCAAGTACTGTATAAGTATTTCATTTTCTAAAAAATAAAAATAAATGTATCCTCGTACTGATTAGTTAATTATTCGAAAGCAAAGACTATCAAGTCTGAGACATGAACTCAATTGAAAGTTCAGAAGTGCAATTGCAGAAAATGTCCAGCAGGAGGAGCCCTACACAACGTTGTGGGTGATATTTCAATAAAAAGAGGCAACATTGAAATAGGATCAGGATTTTTTCCCCACAAGACTGGGTCTCTTCTGAGTTAGGAGTTTTAGAGGATCCAGCTACTAGTCCAGGGTCATAAAACATATTTCTGAACTAACATTATGTTTCATGATTTTATTTTTAATTATTTAAGTTATACATGACAATAGAATGCATTTATGCACTTTGATATATCATACATAGATGGGGTATAATTTCTCAGTTTTCTTTTTTTATTCGAAGTTGTATA
Source organism: Tamias sibiricus (assembly GCA_025594165.1). NCBI lineage: Eukaryota > Metazoa > Chordata > Mammalia > Rodentia > Sciuridae > Tamias > Tamias sibiricus. Next base: position 12,021,314 of record CM046665.1, read on the forward strand.
TGACAGCAGAATGCATTACATTTCATATTACACATTTAGAGCACATTTTTACATATCTCTGGTTGTAGACAAAGTATATTCATACCATTCGTGTCTTCATACATGCACTTAGGGTAATGATATCCATCTCATTCTACCATCCTTTTTTTTTTTTTTTTAAACCCTTTTAGAGGCCTCGACCACTGGGCCACATCCCCCTTTTTTTTTGTATTTTTATTAGAGACAAGGTTCCTTTACTAAGTGCCTCATTGCCCATTGGCCTCCCAAAGTGCTTTCGTAGTGTTACCATCTTTTTTTTTTTTTTTAACCCCTCTTATGCTCCCTGTCCCCCAACCCCACTGTGAATCAGTCTCATAATTTCAAATAGTTACCTTTAGACTGGTTTAAAACAATCCAGGAATTTGTTTTAAAATAACCTAGTGGTCAGACTCTATTTGTTGTGAACAGGGTCCATATTTTGACCAGTCCCTCTCTCAATGTCTGTATGTCAGAATGGGTTTTTCTTCATCAGTTAAACTCTGGTGATGTAATGTAATGTCTATTAGTAAAGAACTTTGCGAACAGTGGGGTGCATCCACACAACATGAATTCACGCACAAGGGAAAACGAATCGAGTCCACATGCAATAGTATGGAAGAGTGTCCACGATATGGCATTAGGGTGCTCGGTGGAGGAAGTAAGGTACGAATCCCATGGCTTAAAGGGGGTGTGTGTGTGTGTGTGTGTGTGTGTGTGTGTGTGTGTGTGTTTCACATTCCTAGAAGGACAACCCAAATTATCAAGGGTAATTTTCTCTGTAAAGTGGAAATAAGGAGACTAAGAGACTTTTACATTTCACTTCATAACTTTCTGTACTGTCTAAATTTTTCTACAGAATGCATGTGTATTTTTGAATGCAGATGTCAAAACATAAATGCTGACTTCCCCCCCCCCCCTATTTTCTTTTCAATTTTCAGGGCAGCAGTATCTATTGAAAGAGAAGTCTCATCTCTTGCTACAGAGCAGATTGCCAGCCTTATCATTCCTCTCGTGGTGGCTTTGGCCTCAGGTTCTAAAATGTAACTGGAGACCTGACTGTGCTGTCCTGAGAGCCCTAGGCCCTGCACCTGCCCTTGTGTAGTCACTGTCTCTGTTCTGTCTACACTGAGGGGTACGTTTGTCTCTGTTCTGTCTACACTGAGGGGTACGTTGCCTAGATACTTCCTTCTGGGAAAGTCTCTACCCACCTGAGATGGCATTTCAAGGACACTTATGCTCAGTATTCCAGAAGCAAAAATTAATCAAGTCCTATTTAGCAGGCTAAATCTGCTACATTGGAATTAAAGCAAGTTATCATTTTTGAATTTTTATAGTGGTACAAAACATTGAGACCTGGGCTACTGTATAATCATACATAATCAAACATATTTAGAAAATTTCAATAGAATTGAATTTTATATTTTGTGTGTTCCTGTACTTCCAGCAATGCATGTGTGTTGATAGTTTGAGATATATGTATACTACGTAAATGTACACGTATATATCTGATGTGCAAAGATTTATGTATGAAGATTTTTATTTAATGATTACTTATGATAAAATAAGAACCCCAAAGGTCCAATAATGTTCACATTTTTATTCAACTGTTCAGGTCTGCTTATAGAAAGTATCATATGCCTATAGGATGGAATATCATTGAATAAGTAAGAGTGTGTTCATCAACTCAACTGCCTTGTGAATACATAAATTAACAGCTGTACTGTAGTATTCCACTGTGGAATACTACTCAGCAATAAAGAGAAACCAGCTGCTGATGTGTGCAATGATGTGGATGAAACTCAAAGGATTGTGCTAAGGGAAAGAAGGCCGACCCACAGGCTACCTTCTGAGTGAGTCCATTTGTATGGTATTGCAGAACAGGCAAAGCTCGAGGAAGGGAGCGCAGATCGGCATTGCCCTGGGTAGTGACACGAGGCGGCTCAGGACTAGGGGAGGGACTGACTAAAGGGGGCAGTGCGAAGTGAACACCCAGCTGTTGTGTCTCGACTGTGGAGGTTTGTACACATCAGAAAAGAGTCCATCTCACTCTGGGGTTTTTATCTCTGTTACCGGGTCAATGACACAACCTTCCGAGGACATCCCAAGACCGCGTACAGTCCTGTGGTCTACTTGGAAATCCATACAGATGACATTTCAAAGGAGATCCCCTGTTGGTTTTGACTGGATGTTCCTATAAACTTTTAAAAGAGATGAGTGATAGAGCTAACCCTTACCTGTAAGTTTTTCGAATTTATATTATTTCATCCCATGCACAAAACTGTTTTTTTTTTCTTAAAAACAAAAGAAAAGAGTCCATCTCACTGTCCATAGATTAAAGATGTCTCCAAAGAACATTTAATCACATAGGAAAATGTCCACAGTGGGGCCAAGAGATAGGACGTGAGACTTTATCACATGACCCAGTTATCTAGAATATAATACAACTTTAACAAATTATGTCATGAGTATGTTTGTATGAGCTGCACATACTGAACAGAATGAACAGAAGGAAAGGAAATAAAAGGCCAAGGAGAGATTAAACGTCTCTCTGATAGTGGTCTTATAAGTGACTATTTTTTACCTTTGACTTTTTGCATTTTCCAATATTTTTCCAACAAAAATTCATTGCTTTTATAATCAGAAAGAGAAACACACACACACACACACACACACACACACACACACACACTTACACACACACATACCCCATGTATGTGTTGAAATTTGACCCAACACATTTCCAGAAGAGACAAACAGCCCAACGCTCGCCACAGGCGTCCACGCCCTCTCTAGTCTCAAGTAGGTGGGTGTCACACGTGCCCACTCCCTGATTCTGATGCACTGGGGGCAGCAGGTGCCAGGGGAGTTCGTTGCCCTCCTGGAGGGCCCCCTGAGCTCTTGTGGAGAATGGGAGAGCTGCCCAGCAGCTGGCCATGGTAGTGCCTCTCCCAGCCCTGCGAGGTCAGAGCGTGGACCCTGCCCTCCCAACCCCTCCCTCCTCGGCTCCGGTCAGGCCCTCCGGCAGGGCCACCACTCCACTTCTCCAGATGTTTGAGCAAATATTCATCATAAAACTGAGACGCTGCACGGCTTGACGCTCGTAGCACAGAGCATATGTTCATAATTCAGCCTTGTGACTGCGCAGAGCTCACCTGATTGTCCTGGGCAGGCCTCAGTCGCGCGCTCTCTCTGCAAACCATACAACAGCTTTCTAACGAGTGTCCTTGGCCGTCCATCTCTCTCCTGATTACTCCTCATCTCCTCTCAACACCGCTCCCTTTGGGGGCCTACCCACAGATCCACCCCGTCCCCTGTGCCTAAGGCAGGGTTGTCCTTCTTTAGCAGGTGAGGCTGGGGTGCTAGGCCATTGCCTACAGCTGTGGTCTGAACATGGTTTATCTTCTTGGACTCATGCAGGCATTTAATCCTCAAAGTCTTGGATCAGTATGTCAAGAGGGTGGGAACTTCATCTGAATATTGCATTTAGAGGCAGGGCCTTTGGGAAGAGATTAAAGTAGATGAGGTCAGTTGGGTGGAGTCCCCATGATGGAATCCTGGTGGCTGTTTAAGGCGAGGAAGAGAAAATACGGACACAAGCATGATACCTACACATTCCCACTGTGACAGAAGGTACACCAGCGGGACCCTCGCTGGAATCTGTCCCCTGTTGTTTGGACCTTGGGCCTTGAAGACTGTGAGCGCAAATAAATCTCTTTTCTTTATTAAATAGCCTGCCTCAGTTGTTTTGTTACAGTAATAAAAAAAAACAGACTACTATGCCACCCGTTGCCTCTACCCTCATCACCATCATAATGACTGCAGCCGCCATTTATTTGGTGTCACTTCTTAGAGGATCCGTGCCACCTGGGCACCATCCAGTGAAGCTACATGGCCTTAACCTGGGTGTGCCCTCCTCTCTCCTCCCTGACTGCTCCGCCACCCACTTGGCAGACGGGAAGCCCTGCCTTAGGCATCACCTCCTCGGTGGAGCTTCTGTCACTCCCCCGGCAGGGCCTTCCTTGTCCTTGGCTTTCTGCTCCTTGCCTCAGTCTGTCCCCAGGACCCCCACCCCCTGGTCTCGTCACTGTGTGGGTCCTTGCCTGCACTCACTTGAGCACCGTGGCTTCTTTGGGCCCCGGCCCATCTTGGCAGCCCTGGCTTAGCATGGGCTGGAGGAAGTGGGCCTCGCACACACGTTGGAATGGGAGACGGGGTCTGTCCGTGCACTGAGCTTTGAGAGGAAAACGGCACACGTTTCCTCGGTTGGGGAAGGTCAGGAACAGCGCATGAAAAGATGAAGATCATCATGCTCCTTCCTGTATTCACACCGTATTTCGATAAAACCCTTGAAGAACGTGATGATGCCGTGTGTGTGTGTGTGTGTGTGTGTGTGTGTGTGTGTGTCTGTGTGTCTGTGTGTGAGAAGCGGAGAGGGCAGAGGAGGCCAAGGAGCTCAGGACTGCTGGGCTCAGGGAAGAAGGAGGGAAGGGCTCCACTGACCTCGATTTACTGTTCACCTCTGGCCGGCGGCTGCTCAGGCTGATCCCGTGATCCCGTGGAGGCCCCAGCCAAGGGGTGTCTCAGGCAGCCTTGGGGACACGGTGTCCACTGCCTTCTGGTTGCCTGGGTTACATGGCGACTTACAGTCACCGGCAGCACACTGACCTGCGACTTAATTAGATGCTGCTATTTGGAGTTAGATGGAAAAGAAAATGTTTTCTTTTTATTTCTTTTTCTTTTTTTTTATTATTTTTTTAGTTGTTGGACTCAATACCTTTATTTATTTATTTATTTTATGTGGTGCTGAGGATCCAACCCAGTGCCTCACACGTGCTAGGCAAGCGCTCTACCACAGAGCCCCAGCCCCAGCCCTTTTCTTTTTTTATTTTATTTTTTGGATTTTTTTTTCCATAGCTTCATTGAGGTAAAATCAAAGTACAGTAAAATGCACATATTTGAAGTAGGCAATTTGATCAGTTTTGACATGTGTGCAGCCAATTCAACCAATATAAAAAGCATTTCTGTTACTTTTTAAAATTTGAATCATGCAGACTGTGTCTCCTGGATGGTTTATTATTGATTTATTCTAGCCCTTTTATGAGTTTGCCAGTTTCGAATATCCCACGGCCCTGCTTCTGCTGTTTCCCTCCCAGCTGGACTCCCCCAAGGCTGCAAGAGCGGTGGTCCTAAGTTAGGGTCCTGTCCACGCTCCTGCTCAAAATGGTGAATGGCTCCCTAATGTCAGCAAAATGAAACCTGTGTGTTTATTTGTTTTGCAGTGCTGGGGATCAAACCCAGGGCTTCACGCGTGGCTGGCAAGCTCTCTACCACTGAGCCACGTCCCTCACCCAAAGTCATATTTTTGAATCTAGTGTTCAAGCCCTTTCCCTTTGCCCCCAAGCTGCCTCCCCAACCCTATGCCCAGGAGACCTCTCCATGCTCTCTAGGTGCCCTCTCTCAGCTCCCCATTTTCAACATAAGTCTCCCATCCATCTTTCTCACCTCCTTCTTGAAGCCTGGCTTTGTTCTAGTTTTCTAGATGTTTCTCTTTAGGACAGTGACCTGTTCATTGGTCTTTGGGTCTGTCACCGCGTTACCCTGACCAGCCATGACCCCCCACGAGCATTTGATGAATGAAGAAATCATTACTGAATTTGCATTTACGATCAAATGACTTCGGTGCCCTTCAATAAACGAATGGATAAGGAGAAGGTGGTATGCGTACACAGCGGAGGATTGCTCAGCCCTAAAGAATGACATCATGACCTTTGGTGGTAAATGGACAGAATTGGAGACTGTCATGCTAAGTGAAATAAGACAGACCCCCGAAAGTCACAGGTCAAATGTTTTCTCTGATACACAGAAACTAGTCCAAAATAAGGGGGTGGGGAAGAAGAGAAAAGGGGGAGATTCCATCAAAATAGAAGAAAGATTAATGGAATACAAGAAGGGGGTTGGTGGGGAGGAAGAAGGGAAGGGATAAGGGAAAAACTGTGGAACGCATCTGACCAAACTCTCCTATGTGCATATGTGAATATACCACAATGAATCTCATCATCACGTACATCCACGAGACACTAATTTAGGGAAAAAAAACTATAAATAAATAGCAGAAAGATCAGTAGACCAGAGGGAGAGGAACAGGGGGAGGGAGGAGGGGAGGGAAAGAGAAAGTACTGGGGGCTGAGTTAGAGCAAACTCTATTCCATGTTTTTAAAAGTATGTCAAAACAAATTCTATTGTTACATGTAACTAAAAACAACCAATTAAAAAATTAAGGGAGCTGGGCGCAGTGGCGCACACCTGTAATCCCAGCACTTGGGAGGCTGAGGCAGGAGGATCGTGAGTTCAAAGCTAGCCTCAGCAATGGTGAGGCACTTAGCAACTCAGTGAGACCCTGTCTCTAAATAAAATACAAATAAGGGCTGGGGATGTGGCCCAGTGGTCAAGTGCCCCTGAGTTCAATCCCCGTTACCCGCCCCCCCCCCAAAAAAAAAATTAAGTGAGCCGGGCACTGTGGCACACACTATAATCCCAGCACTTGGGAGGCTGAGGCAGGAGGATTGCCAGTTCAAAGCCAGCCTCAGCAACGGTGAGGCACTTAGCAACTCAGTGAGACCCTGTCTCTAAATACAAAAGAAAAAAGGGCTGAGGATGTGACCCAGTGGTCGAGTGCCCCTGAGTTCAATCCCCAGTACTAAAAAAAAAAAAAAGACAAATGAGTGAGTTCATCAGGTTTGGGAAACCAAGGAAAAGGTCCAGGAGGCAGTCTAACATGCCGAGGTCATGGATCATGGGGCCTAACGGTCTGGCCCACGCGTCACCCTAGCACTCTCAGGTTGGCCGTGCGGCCCTGGGCAAATCACTCACCGTGTCCGAACTGCTTCACCTGCTTTGTGAGGAGGGGTTATAAATGTTCACACTGAAGCGACTTTATGTGCATGAAGATCTGGGAACAGCGCCCGCCGGGCAGCACTGCGTGCGTGTCACCAGTGCTGGGTTGTCCGAGGCTGTCCAGACACCACCTGCCAAGGCAGCACAAGCCAGGATCCACCATGCAGGAGACACTGCAAAGCGCTGTCATTCATGGTCCCTTCTTATCTCCACCCAGCCCCAGGACATTAGTTCTGTTACCATTCTATTTTTACAGAGGAGAGAGCAGGGAGTCCTTTATTGACTATGACTCCTGTTTCTCTCTGATCAGGGCAGGGGCCAGCAAGCCTCTGGCCTTTCAGCTAAGAAAGCCAGCCCTGTGTTTCATTATCAACTGGCGAGTCCCAGCACCAGCACCCGGCCTGGCACAGGGTGCTTTGTGCAGATCTGCTGGGTGAATGAGTGCATGAGTGTTTTCCTGCAGGGGAAATGCTCTGGGAAGACCCCAGAGCACAAGGAAACTCTGGGCGGAGCAGGAGAGAACTGAGTTCTTGACTCCCTTTTCTTGCTCTGGCCTCCTAAACTTGGCTGTTTTCTCTCTGGCACATCAGACTTGATAAACAAGGGACTTTAAGGGGACTTTTAGGTTTCACTGTGGGAACCATGATGGTGAAGATACTGAAAAAGATGAAAATGTCCTCAACTCCCACAAAAAAGGAGGCCCAAATCTCCAGGGGCTGTGGTAGGAGGTGACTCAATTGCAAGCCTGTGTAGCCTGATTCAGTCCATATTCATACCCTCAAAAAAAAAAAAAAAAAAAAAAAAATCGGAAACAATGGGACAACATAGAAGCCCAAATTTTTAGGGCAGTAAAGTATTCTGTATGATACCAAGACAGCAGATAAGTTGAATTATATATTCATCCAAACCTATAGAATGCCCATGAGTTTGCATTTCATCACTGTGACCAAATACCTGAGAAAAAACAACTTAAAAGGAAGAAAGATTTATTTTGGCCCACAGTTTCAGTGGCTTCAGTCCATGGTCATCTGGTTCCATTCATTCCACTGAGGACCATAGTGAGGCCCGGAGCACGTGGTGGAGCAAAGCTGTCCCCTCATGGAGGTTAGGAAGGAAAATGAGAGAGAAGAAGGGTCTGGAGACAAAATATATCCTTCCAGGGCATGGCCCTAGTGCTCCACCTCCTCCAACTGCACCTCACCTCCCAGAGTTTCCTCCACCTCCTGATGCAGGAGCCCTAATTTAGGAGATAGCTAAGATTGCGGTTAGCTGTGAGCCATAAGTATTACCACCTTCCATGGTCTCGTGAGACTTGGCCCCAGGACATTGTGGATCCTGTCGGCACCATTTGCATGATCTCGCAAGACTTGGCCCGGGGGATTGTGGGTCGTAGTGGGGGCCATTTTGTGGTGGTTGGAGGAGCGTGGACGGCGTGTCGGGGTGTTGTTGGAGCCGGAGAGAGAAGCTGGCAGAATAAAGAGCTTGTTCGTTTCCAGTCTGCCTCTGAACTTATGCCCGCGGCGTCGTTGCTCGGCCTCGCTTCAGGCAGCAACATCCTGCAAGACCATTAAGTGGTGAGTTCATCCATGGATTAATCTACTGATGAGGTTTACACCCTCATGATGCAATTACTTTTTCAAAGAACCTGCCTCTGCCCAGTGATGCATGGGGAACCAAGCATGAGCCTTGGGGGGATATGTTGTATCTAAACCATAAAAAGCACAGCACCACAAGTGAACGCTAATGTTAAATATGGACACTGGGTGCTAGGGCTGGGTCGGTTCATCAGTTATAGGAAATGTACTGCTTTGGTAGAGGGTGTTGATAATGGGTTGTGAGTGTGTAGTATGACTTATGTGTGAACTCAATTTTGCTCTGCACCTAAAATGCCTCCAAAAAACAAACAAACAAAAAAAAAAGGCGCCCAACTTGAAAAGGAATTCTAGACCATTGAGGAAAGTCATGATTTCTCTAAGTCCCCCCTCTTGATAAGCTATACTGTCTGTCTGGTGTATATATTCAGGCAGCAGAGGGACTTTCACAAAAATTGGAGAAACTGAAGTCATTAAATAGGCAGGACCTGGAGTCTGAGGAGTCTCCAGATGTTGTTAAATAAAAAGGAAAAAAAAATGAAGGAAAAATCCTAAAAACATTCCTAAATATTGGTTGATTAAAAAATACATACTGGGCTGGGCATGGTAATATATACTGGGCTCCTGCGTGTAATCCCAGCACCTAGGGAGGCTGAGACAGGAGGATCACAAGTTCAAAGCCAGCCCCAACAACTTAGTGAGACCCTGTCTCAAAATAAAAAGGGCTGGGGATGTGGGTCAGTGGTCAAGCATCCCCTGGGTTCAAATCTGGTAGTTTTTAAAAAAAGACTTTGATTTAAAAAAAAATGATGATCTTAGCTGGGCACGGTGGCACATGCTTGTAATTTCAGTGGTTTACAGGCTGAGACAGGAGGATTGTGACAGGAGGATCGTTATAGGCTGAGACAAGAGGACTGTGACTTCAAAACCAACCTCAGCAATCTAGGGATGTGCTAAGCAACTTAGTGAGACCTTATCTCTAAATAAAATACAAAATAGGGCTGAGGATGTGGTTCTGTGGTTGAGTGCCCCTGAGTTCAATCCCCAATGGCCCCCACCCCCGGGTGACCTTCTGATGGTCTTCAGAGATAGGAAGTGAGAGTTCTCACAGCTTGGCAGTTGAGAGGTTGCTTATTTAGGGTTCATCTTGAGTACAATTGCTATCGATTAGTCTTTGATATAGTTGGGGTCTTGACGAGTCCCTAAAGGCCCATGACACTTCAGAGGTAGTGGCACCCTGGCAGGGGGGGCTAGTGGAAGGAAGTTAGGTCACTGGGAGGCAGCCCTTGAGGGAGACACTGTGGGACCCTAGCTCCTTCCACTGTCTTTGTGTTTCCTGGACACCATGAGGTGAGCATCCTCCTTCACCACCTGCTTCTACCCTGATACACTGCTTCTCCACAGACCCCAAAGCAATGGGCCAATCAGCCATGGACGGAAATCTCCGAAACCATGAGCCAAAATTAAATATTTACTTGTATTTTTATTTTTTAAAACTTATATTTTTAGTAGTAGTTGGACACAATACCTTTATTTTATTTATTTTTATGTGGTGCTGAGGATGGAACCCAGGACCTCACACATGCTAGGCAAGTGCTCTACCACTGAGCCACAACCTCAGCCCCTAAAACTGTACTTCTAAAGGAGGTCTTCTTAGGTATTTTGTCACCACGATGGAAAGGTGACAATTACAGCCTACCCTCAAATTCCTATTTTGTGTGGCAGCCGTGTTAGTAGTCATCTTTTCACCACCATGACCATGGAACCCCGCAAGAACAACTTAGAGGAGGAAAAGTTGATTTTGACTCCTGGGTTCAGTCCATCGTCAGCCAACTTACGGCTCTGGGTCTGAGCTAAGGCAGAACATTGGGGTGCAAGGGTGTGGCAGAGGGAAGCTGCTCAGTTTGTAAAAGCTGAGAAGCAGAGAGAGTGAGAGAGTGGGCAAGGAGCCAGGAGCAAAACACAGTCCCCAAGGACACACTCCCAGTGACCTACTTCCTCCAGCCATGCCACCCACCACCTCGTAATTCATTCAAATTACTAATTCACCAAATAGATTCACTGATAAGGTTACAGTTCTTATCATCCACTCTTTTCCTAAAAGCCTCACCTCAGAAACTTGCTGCCCTGGGGACCACGTTTTCCAGACATGAACTGTTCGGGGCACAATTCCAGGTCCAGACGATAACAGCAGCCTAAGCAACTCACACGACAATGACTGCTTCCAAAGTGAGGTGCAGAGACACACCGCGGCCGGGTGAACCCCAGCTTTCCCAGTCCGCCTTTCTATGAATGATGAAAACCGAGGTTTGCAGAGGGTGCTAAGTAGATGGGAGTGAATCAAGAGGGCCACTTGGAAAAGCAGTCATATCCCACTCCAAGAGGGGCAGTCCAGAGCAAGTCGAACCCGCGCCCGAGGCTTGTTCCTCCATGTATGTAGTGTGTTTGAAATTCCTCCGGCCAGAAAAGTAGAACTCCTGAACGTGAATCTTCATGGAAGACTTCGCAGCGGCTGGAACTGTGCGAAAAGGCTTTTGCAATCCAGAACTCAGCCTTACCCTTCTCAGGAGGTTTTTGGCACCAAGGAAAGGGACAAACTGAAAGACTGCTGGCGACCAAGGCACAGTGATTGTTGAGACTGGGAAGCGGCCTCTGAAAACCTTGCGAGGACTCCAATATCCACATTCAGAACCAACGGAGCAGGCTGTGGAATCCCGACTGTGCTAAGTTCAACACCATCATTCGTTACTTTAATGCCTTACTGTGTTTTTGTGTTAGAGCTACTAAAATATATATCCCAATAGTAAGAAATGTATGTGCATTAAATCACTTTATTTAGCATTTTAGAAATACAGGTTTGTTTTTTACTCCAAAGATAAAAGAGGCTGCAGCCTCTCCGGGTCATATTCATTGTTATGTGATTTAGTCCTTTGGAAGTTCTGTCATGTAGCTATTAAAGGGTAGCTGTCAAAATTACCCAAACTCTTAACAGAAACGGCTTATTTATTTGGGGTAAATGAATGTTGAGAACCCAGTTGGAGTTCCTGTTTCTCAGAAGTGAAGGGTTCTGTTTTGGTTTATACCAGCTGTACCTGCATGGGTTCGCTCTAGAAAACCCGACATCGTAACGCTAACATGGTGCTGATAAAAATTTTACTATTTGGGAGAAATTAGCACACACTTAGAAGGTTTCCAAAGAACACATTAATCTTGCTTGAATACTGGGTGACACAGTCACCTGTACTGAACCATAATCAGAGTCAAGCTATTCTTCACTGTTGCTCTTTCTAACAACATCTAGGGAGGGTGAGCAGGTCGGAGAGAGAAGGAGCGGGAGGGGGAGGGGGAGGGAGGAGGAGGAAGGGCGGGAGGGGTCAGGGAGCCTCAGGATTGTAGAGTGGGGAACCTAATCTACTGGAGCATCAGAACATAAAGGCTATTCAGAAGGAGTAACCTTACGTTGAGACTGGAAAGATGATAGTGGACATTTAGCCAGAGGAGAGGTGGGAGTAAGAGGGTGGGTTGAAGTATTTACAGGCAGGAAAACTAAGAACAAAGGTTTATGATCTCAGCTACTGAGTTTGTCTCAAGTATTTCCACCTTATTTTGCTCAGCCAATATTTACTGATTATCTTGATTAGAAGTCTTGGGAGGGGCCGTGCTATTTCATGATAGGATTGTATCCGAGGACAGGTGACCAAATTTGGCCCCGGTGCCCACTCCTCCTCCCATGCAGTTGCCTCGCTATGCCAACACAGACAAGTAGAATCATGGGTCGGAAATCAACTATCATTGCTGTAGTTTGGATCTTGAATGTCCCCCAAAGGCCTATGTGTTAGAGACTGGTCTGCAGGGTGGCATTATTTGGAGGTTGTGGAAACTTGAAGAGGCAGGGCCAGTGGGAGGCCTCTAGGTCATTGGGAATTGTGCAACCCCAGCCTCCTCCCCACTCTCTCTTGCTGTGTGGACCTGAGGTGAGTGGTTTTGCTCTGCCATGCACTTCTGCCATGGTGTACTGTCTCACCACAGGCACAATGCAATGGGGCCAATCGATCATGAATGAAACCTCCAGAACTGTGAGCCATAGACCTTTTCTCTTCCTAAGTGAATTACCTCAGGTATTTCGGTATAGTGACAGAAAATTGACAAGCACCATTATTTAATAGCTGGATTTTCTGGCTTTCCACAAGGATCTATGCCTGTCCATACCTGAGACAGATAGGCCAGGGATGACATTATACATGTGCTGTGATAACCTTGCCTGTGGGCAAAATGTTGCCCAAGACTTCTTTGTTCCTAGAAATCCTACTAGAAATTCTTCCAAATAGGGGAGGGAGGGAGGAAAGAGGAGAGTTGAGGCAGATCAAGAGAGGGAAGGTACTGAAACATTCTGTCTACACCCTTGACAACTCTCAAGAAAAATCACAGTGGTAGGTACTGGGATCTCCCCAACTTCAAAAGGCCTTGCAGTTCTGTGGGTGAGTGCAGAAGCCACACCTACCAGCATTATGCAAACCCTGTGTCAATGGCCCATAGAAGGGGCTGAATCTGACTGCTTTTGTACAATCCCAGAGCCATGAGTGGGTTTTAAATTTTTAAGTGGTTGGGAAAAAATCAACCATTTAATGAAGAACACTATTTGAAGGCACATGAAAATTCCCTGACGCTCCAATTCCAGTGCCCACAAACACAGTTTTATTGGCCTGCAGCCCTGTTGGCTTGTTGGCACTACCTACTGCAGCTTCCCAGCTGGTGGCAGAGTTGAGCAGCTGCCTTGGAGGTTCTGTGGCAGGCAAGGCTGAAACTGTCATCCAACCCTTCATAGGAAACATTTGCTGGCCTATGACTCTGAGGTTGGAAGAGGACAGTGGCCCCTGCCCCGGTTGCTATACTGGGAGGACAGTGGGTGGTCTGGTGGACGCATGAGGCCTCCAGGCTCTCCTCCACCCACACAGCATGCAGACCACGGCACTCCCGCTCTGCACATCCTCAGCTCGACTGGCTGTCGCAGGTGGGACACGTCCAGAGGCAGTTCCTCAGGGCTTGGGATGGGGAGCAGGGGTTCCTTTCTCCCATGTCTATGCTGAGCCATTATTTAAGAATGATCCCCTTTGTCACTTCAGCCAGATGAAGTTGTCGTTGGAGTTCCTTGGAGGCACCCTGTGGCAGACAGTAAGTCCAGGGGGTCTACGTGGGAGTGGCCCCAGGGAACAGGTGGGAGTGGGGACTAAGTGGGCAGGGCAGGAGCCTGGCGGCCTCATCAGGCTGTTGCCACAGAAGGCAGCAGGAGTCCCTGCTGCAGGAAGGCCTCAAAGTCGCTGCTCCTGAGGCAGGAGGAGGGTTACACGCTTATCACCATCAGTCTGGGAACTGCTTCCCAGAGGACGTGTGGTAGTAACTGGTACCAGAGCAGAGATGAGATGGGCCAAAAAGAAGCAACGTTTTCATAAGAAGGTTCAGATGAATCAATTATTAAGAGCAGTTTTTTAATGAATTTCTCCTTGTAATTTAAGGTGGAGGAAAATAATGCATAACAGGACTTTAGAATTACATACAGGTCATGAAGTCACTTTTTGCTGTTGCACAAACCTCTGCAAATCACAGTGTCAGAGAAAACATCGAAATGCCACTGTACTTATAAACGTAAAACCAAATTTAGATGCGACAAATGATTCGTGTGAAATTAAATCTTTTTAGAAAAATTGTGCCATGAGTCATCAGTTCTAGATGTACTAAAATTTGTATTATAAAGTAATTTATGGGATTTATTCCAACGCTATAACATATGTCTAACAGCTCAAATAACATTTATATTAGCAGAAAATCCTTCTCAAAATGTAAAATTATTAAATGCATTTGCAACCTTGCATTTTTCAAGTGTCTGATATTGCTTGGTTACAACGTACAAATTTTGGTGACCTAATACTTTTTTGGTGTGTGTGTGAGGTACTGGGAATTGAACCCAGGGCCTCTTGAATGCTAGGCAAGTGCACTACCGCTGAGCCACATTCTTAGTCCCAATGACCTAATAAACAAATTTGTAGAAAAGTGAACCAGAAAAATCTCCTGACAAATCAAGGTATCACATTAAGAAAGTGGTATTATTTACTTTTTTTTAATTAAAATTACATAATATATTGAATTTTATGAAAAGTAATATTATAATGTTAAAATATTTTTTTGCAATTTGAGTTTAATGTTGTAATATTCATGATCACTATCATCTTGATCACATTTGACAAGTAATAAAATATTTTCAAGAGAAATGTATTATGTTTCAGTACCTCTAGTTCGGCTGTACTTTTTTATTTTTTTCCTAATTTTTGGACAAAACATCCTGTGTTTTCACTTTGCACTTTGTCAAAATATGGAGCCAACCCTGTCTCTAGAATCACAGTTTCTTCTGGGTCATATGTTTGAAATACCAACGAGATCCAAGCCCCGGACTCTCTACAGAGTATTCTTTTGTTCTTGGAACCATTCAAAATCAAAAGCCTTCTGAGTTACATGATTAATGGATCAGAACCATGTTCCCAAGTGTGGTTTGTGCTGTCTCTAAAATCAGAAGTCTTCCAAGGGCTGTGCTTCTTTTGTTGTGGTAGTGGGCAGAAGATGAAATTACACATCCTTTCTATGGAGGGGCTGTCTTGGCACACTCCCAGACCACTGGTTCACTGTAATTTCAGTACCCAGACTGTAGGGGTTATCTCCCACCCTCTGGACTGCATGAGTCTTTACCAGGGCATCTAGGAGATTTGCTGCTTTTTGGCTACTAGTTTTAATTAACTTGATGTCATCAATACTAGGGGCCAGACAGGTGCTGTATATAATACATGTTTAGACAAAAGATCCAGACCCTTTAAGGCTACACAGGGACAGAGACAGGCAGAGTTAACATAGCCCTTGGTCAAGATGGGCACTTGCATGTCCCAGGTGAATGTGAACTGCTGCTGACCCTTCCTTCTGAAGACTGAAAATGAGGTATTTGCAGCACCCCAATGCCAGAGGCTCTGATGATTTGCTGTCATAAACATCCAATCATCTGGTACTGCAACTGAAAATTGGGGCTACCTCTTGGCTGAATTGATAATAATCTACTGTCACCTGAAATAGTCTGTCTGGTGTCCATGGATCAAGGAACCAATGTGGTAGGGGGCCAGGGAAATGAGCACAGAACAGACACTAGTACCTGCTGTGGTCAGTTTAGGCCAGGAGCCCATTAGTCATCTGGCTTCAGTAAGCCCTTGTCTAACTGACGGTCGCCATGATGGTTTGGGGCCTGTAATGGTGAAAGCTGGGACTCTGTAATCAACATCCGTCAGGATATCTGAGCACTCCCACTCCGCCAACCTGTCACTCACATAAATGACCCTGGGTCCCTTTGGGGAAGGATCAGGGTGTCACTGTTTTATATGCTTGCTTTGGCGTTGCAGGGCCCTTCCTCTCCATTAAATGATTGCATTTGGGTCTGAGATGACAGATACAGTTCTGGTGGCTGGGTGACAGCTTATGATCTTCCATTATAGTAGCTGGCATCAACTCTTGGATCACTTGCTCTTGATGAGGCAAAATCCTCAATGACTCTCCATCTATTTTGCTCTCAGGAAGTATGGCGTCTATCAGCCGCAGTCTCAGATTCCTGCCTGTGAGGCCCTGTCCGCCATCTGACTTTGTTGTTGTTACGGTGGTCGTGTCTGCCTTGCCTGGGGTAGTGAAGTGTAGCCATGCAGCCTCCACTACTCTGGAATTCTGTTCTTCTCCTTGGCAAGGGGAGCTCTAGTCTCACATCCCTACCATCGGTCCTGGCCTTCAGAAGAGCCACTTCTGAGCTTCTCCATGAAGCCAGTATCCCTATCAGCAGGACTTTCTTCAATGCTTTAAGCATCTTCTGGGCTCTTTCAGGGAACATGGTCAACTGGTTACATTGCTCTGTGTCATTCTTTGGAGTATGCTCATCTCTCTGAGTCAAGGCAGAGGAGTAGTAAATAAATATTATCTCATTTACTTCAGGCTAGCTTCTTTTCAGGTTTCAATGAACCATTCCAACGGTGTTGCTAGGACTAGCTCTAGGTGCCTTGGGAGGTGGTTAAATTTTGAGTCATAGGAAGAGAACCTCTTTCCAATTAATTCTTTCTTTCTTTCTTTCTTTCTTTTTTTTTTTTTTTTTTTTTTTTGTGGTACCGGGGATTGAACTCAGGGACACTCGACCACTGTGTCACATCTCCAGACCTTTTTTGAATTTTATTTAGAGACAGGGTCTCACTGAGTTGCTAAGTGCCTCGCCATTGCTGAGGCTGGCTTTGAACTCGCGATCCTCCTGCCTCAGCCTCCCAAAGTGCTGGGATTACAGGCATGTGCTACCATGACTGGCTAATTCTTTCTTATCCAGTCATATGTGTTGCATACCCGGTCCCCAGCCTGGCACTATTCTCTAGTGAATATTCTCTAGCTTGAATATAGTTAGACAGGTCCTATAATTTTTTTTTTTTTTTAAATATTTATTTATTTGCTTTAGCTGTACACAATGCCTTTATTTTTTATGTGGTGCTGAGGATCGAACCCGGGTCGTGCACATGCCAGGCAAGTGCTCCACCGCTGAGCCACAACCCCAGCCCTACAGGTCCTATAATTCTTTTGGTTAAATTCATTTTTTTTTCTTTTTCCAAAACAAAGGGGATGATTTCCCAGGTGCACGGTGTTGCTACTTGAACCTGCTAATCAAGATACAGAGAATGGGGGCTGGGGCTATGGCTCAGCGGTAGAGCACTCGTCTCGCATGTGTGAGGCACTGGGTTTGATCCTCAGCACCACATAAAAAAACAAATAAAGGTATTGTGTCCACCTACAACAATAACAACAACAAAAAGATGCAGAGAACGGAGGCAGGTCCTGATGAGGGCGAGCATCGCCTTACAATATAGGACTGTTCAGCCTCCACATAGCCAGGTGTGGTGGCACACACCTGTAATCCCAGCGACCTGCGAGGTTAAAGCAGGAGGATCACAAGTTTGAGGTCAGCCTCAGCAACTTAGGGAGGCCCTAAGCCACTTAGCAAGGCCCAATCCCTGCAAAGATAGAAGTTACATACAATTATTCTCCATAGGATGTACAAATTAAGACATTTAACTTTTGAGCTGTCCAAGTGATCCAACAAGGTAAAAACAGTCGGGGTATGTATCATTTTGTTTGTTTGTTTGTTTTGCAGTCCTGTCTCAAAATGAAAAATAAAAAGGGGCTGGGATGTGTCTCAGTAGTTAAGCACCCCTCGGTTCAATCCCTGGGTGCTTTAAAATTTTTTAAATTATTATTATTTTTTAAAAACCATAGTCTCCAAGTAGAGAGCTGTTATCCTTCTCCGTGTGTGTGTGTGTGTGTGTGTGTGTGTGTGTGTGTGTGTGTGCCCCTCCTGCCGTCTCAGGTGGGTCATGGAATTTGGGGGTTCAGGGTTTGTGATCACATAGACAGAGACGTCTTCATCTCAAGTCTCAGGGTCCCTCTTCTTCCTCATCAGGGTCCTGATTAGCATGGGGGACACCTGCAGGGAATGCAGGCTCAGACTTCCTGGTCAATCTGCTGTGCTCACGATGAACCTGATGTGTTTGCAGGATTTTTGGCTTGGTTTGTCGTCTGATGGCAAGAACAGAGCCTCTCCTGTGTGTGCCGTCAAGGTCACCTGAAGTCATACCAAGCTCGAGTCATGGTTGGCTTGTCTGATCCTGTGTTTTTCTTCCCTCAGCACTTTGATAATAGCGGAAAGTCATGGCCAGCTCCACATTCCTTGCCCTTCCCATTTTATTACATCTCTCAGCTGCTGGATGCGTGTGTAAGTCAGAGCATCTCTTTTCCCTTCACCCACCTCCTGTGAGAGTCTCAGTAACTAACATCACAGCACATGAGGGAGGGGGCATTGAGGCAAGGTGGGGAGAAGCCCACTAAACGGGCATTACCAAGTCGGTTTCACTAAGGGCAACTGGAACCTGATCTAATGGGGAGCCGTGGCTGACAGTGTGGAGCGTTGCTCAGAGTTAACTTATCTGGCGCTCAAGTGAGCCGAGGTCTTTCCTCTCCATTCCTGGTGGTCGTGATCCAGAGCTGCTACCAGTCCAGGTGTTGTTTCCTGTTGCTGCCTGAAGCGATTGTCGCTTGGAGCAACGACGCCGCGGGAGAAAGCTCGGAGGCAGGATGAAAATGGAAAAGGTCTTTTCTTCTTCTTCTCTCTCTGGCTTCAGCAACCACTTGAACTCTAACTGCTCTGACTCCTCTCAACCAGCAACCTTCTTCTTCTTCCTCTTCTAACCAACCTCACCCGGTTATATACATTTAGCTTTAACAAGGACAAGTGCTTACAGCTCGAGCTTACAGGTGCGTCACACAGTGTTCATGGGCATACAAAGATTCTTTGATAAGTGTATGGATATCAGGTGGAAATTTGAACATCTTTTATGGCTCTCAGCTAACCGCAATCTTAGCTATCTCCTTAATTAGGGCTCCTTCAGTTTCCTGAGCACTTTCAGGCTGCCCTGTGTGGGGGCAGAACAGGTAGGCATTAGGAGTTGGCGAAGACTCGAGGGCCAAAGTTCACAGGTGTTTCCCATGAGAAGCTGGACAGTATGTCCAGACACGCTCCTTGCCAAGGTGGATGAGCCTTAGGCACCAGCGTTTTCTGCGACAGGTAAGTTTTCTGACACTTGATCCAAATGCTTCCCAGTTGAGAATCTGGTTTTATTTCAGTTCTTTTACTTTACTCAGGGGCTCTTTTCTGGGGTCCTTATAACCTAGCTTTTTTTTTTTTTTAATAAAAATCAGCATTTTATTCATTTGTGGGGAAAAAATCAGTAGCATTTCTATATGCCAATAATGAACTATCTAAAAATTAAGACAAGAAAGCAATTACATTCACAATAACTGCCAAAATATAATACCTAGAAATAAATGTAACCAAAAAAGGTTAAAGAGGTGTAAGAGCTCTACAATCAAAATAAATAAATAAAATAGTTAATAAATAAATAAAACCTAGCTTTTACCTCAAAAATTCACTTCTTGCTATAGTTCTGCCCAAATTCATGGGAGACTTCCTATTCTATCACTCTCCTAATCACTTTTTAATTTTGTCAGAGCAAGGACTACCTTTGAGACTTCAGTTAGGACTAAAGAGTTTCCTGTTTAATACTAGAGAAAATCTGAAATGTAGCATAGGTGGCTTTCTCCAGCAAATGACAGCAAAGTACATGCAGCAATCAGTTTCACTCCTTCAGCTGGAAGACTTAATGTGTTGGAAGACACATTAAGACACATAATGTGTGTTTCTGCTTGGACTGGAGGTGCACCCATTCTTTTTTTTTTTTTTTTTTTTGGTACTGGGGATTGAACTCAGGGGCACTCGACCACTGGGCCACATCCCAAGCCCTTTTTTGTATTTTATTAGAGACAGGGTCTCACTGAGTTGCTAAGTGCCTCGCCATTGCTGAGGCTGGCTTTGAACTCACGATCCTCCTGCATTAGCCTCCCAAGTGCTGGGATTATAGGTGTGCGCCACCGTGCCCGGCTGCACCCATTCATTATTTGTAAAAGAGATGAGGGAAAATAGGACAGATCTTGCCTTCAAGGAGCTACTGTCCAGAGCCGCTGCCCAGTATGGCAGCCTCTAGCCAGTTCTGGCTACTGAGCATTTGTACATGGCTAGTCCCAATTGAGATGTGCTGCAGGGATAAAACAAACCCAGATTTCAAAGGATGAGTACTGCAGTAGTTAGCTTTTCATTGCTGTTACCAAAATACCAGACGAGAACAACTTAGAGGAGGAAAAGTTTAGTTTGGGCTGAAGGTTCTAGAGATTGAGTTCATGGCCGGCCAACTCCACTGCCCCAGTCCAAAGGTGAGGCAGCACATTATGAGGAAAGGACCTGGTGAGGAAAACTGCTCCAATCCTGTAGCTGGGAAGCAGAGGGAGAGAAGGGAAGGAGCCACAGAGAAGATGAGCCCTTCCAGGGCCTGAGTGCACCTCCTCTAGTCACATCCCACTGTCTACAGTTGCCATCCACTCAGTAATTCAAAGTAGGATGGACTGACTAGGTTACAGCTCTCATATGCCAATCATTCCACCTCTGAGTATTCCTGCATGAGCACAGGAGCTTTTGCAGGACCTCATATCTAAACCACAACAAATAATGCTAAGCATCACATGAATAATTGTTTCATTGATTACACAAAGAAATGTCAATGTTTCTGCATTTCAGATGTGTTCAGTTGAATAAAATATATTACTAAAAATTCACTATACGCCAGTTCACCTGGCCTCCAGGGCCCAGAGTAGCAGCTCCCTGCTGCTGCACACAGGGCCCTACCTGAGGAAAAGCCCCCTTCACTCCCTGGGGGAAGGGCGACCTGCCCAGCTGCGACGAGAACAAGAGGTAGGCTGTTGCCTGGAAGGAGAGACCCAGCCGCCAGTTTGCCTGGCCTCCAGGGCCCAGAGTAGCAGCTCCCTGCTGCTGCACGCAGGGCCCGACCTGAGGAAAAGCCCCCTCCACTTCCGGGGGAAGTGAGACCTGCCCAGCTGCGACCCAAACAAGAGATCTGCGGAACTACTGTTGAGCCTGAGGAGAACACCGCCATATTTGAGGAAAGCAGTAGCTGAACAGGACAAAGAAACAAAGAAGAAAGGAAAAGTAGCTGCAGACATCCAGGGATCCGCCAGCGCTCTGAGAACAGCACACACCTGGGTGAGACTCTGGCAACCAGCAGGGGAGGGCGTGTCTGAGGCTAGCGCAGCAGCCCCAAGAAGGTACAACTGTGGGTGGGCGTGGGGAAAGGGTGCCTTCTGTAGGGTCCCTTTCCCGGTGCCATTCAGCTGCTGACACAAAATCCCCCTGAGCCACTCTTTCGCTGTGCCATTCTGCAACTGGCCAAAGGTGCAGCCTTGACTCCACTAACAGATCGCTGACTGGAAATGATCCGGGACAATTGGCTTAAACTGGAAGGGAAAAAAGAAGGGCTTCCCAGGGTCCATTTTGTTTGAGACTTGTTCCTGGGTTCAACGTTTGTTTGTTTGTTTTGTTGTTTTTTGGGTTTTTTTGTTTGTTTTTGTTTTGTTTTGCTTTGTTTTTGTTTTGATTGACAGTGTGTTTGTTTGCTTCTGCTCCTCTTTTCTTTCTTTCTTTTCTTCCTTCTCACTTTTGTATCTTTTCTTCTTCCTTCATCTTCCCTATTTACACCCTGCCAGTGCATACTCAACAGAGGCAAAAACAAGTTAAATGCAGAAATTGGGATTTCTAGAATGGGTGCAATTGAAATATATAGCAAAATGGTGTTATATGTAGTTTATTCTCTATTTTCTTGACTCTCTGTCTCCTCTCTCTTACACTAGTTTCTACTTCTTTGTCATTTTTTTTCTTTTCTATCTTTCTTTATCTCTTCTCTCAACCACTGCATAAGTTAGGTTTATATATAAATTGGTCTTTCCACCTCCATTCTCTTTCCTCTCTCATCTGCTGATACTAAACCACTTCCATAGAACTCTCTTTTCATACTTTCTAAGAAAGAACAATTCAATACACTCACTTCCTTCTTCCTAAACATATCACCTCTGTGTCCAATACTTGAAACTATAAAACCCCATCAGAAGCGTACAGAGTAAACTGGAAACAATATCTGGGTTAACTAAATCTGTACATTGTGATCAAACTGGGGTTTTCTGAATAGAAAGTGTTTGAGTTTAAAGTGTAAAGTAATTATAAGGGGATCTGATAGCATTGTACTACAGGAGCAACATAAGGCTTTAAGGTAAAATCGAAATAGTCAAGGTCCCACAGTGCAGGAAGAAAAGACACACAAGCAATATGAAGAAACAAGGGAAGAAAGTGACACAAACAAATCAATATACCTCCTCAGTAGATTCCATGGCAAGCACAGTTGGTGAAATGCCAGAGATGGAATTTAGAAATTACATATTCCAAATGTTTGCGGAACTTAAGAATGAACTAAAAAATGAGATGAGGGAGCAAATACAGGTGGCAAAAGATCATTTTGACAAAGAACTCCATAAACAAATACAGGAAGTAAAAGATTACTTCAATAGGGAGATAGAGGCTCTAAAGAGAAACCAAACAGAAATTCCGGAAATGAAAGAAGCAATAAACCAAAATAAAAGCTCAATCGAAAGTATCACCAACAGAGTAGATCACTTGGAAAAAAGAACCTCAGACAATGAAGACAAAATATATATCCTAGAAAAAAATCTAGATTACACAGCAAAAATGGTAAGAAACCAAGAACAGAACATTCAAGAATTATGGGACAACATAAAAAGACCAAACTTAAGAGTGATTGGGGTAGAGGAGGGGGCAGAGTTTCAAGCCAAAGGAATGAGTAATTTATTTAATGAAATAATTACAGAAAATTTTCCAAACTTGAGGAATGAATGGGAAAACCAAGTTCAAGAGGCATACCGAACACCAAACATACAAAATCACAACAGATCCACACCAAGGCACATTATAATGAAAATGCCTAATATACTGAACAAAGAGAGAATATTAAAAGCCACAAGAGAAAGGAAGCAGATTACATATGGGGGGAAACCAATCAGACTATTTTCAGATTTTTCAACCCAGACCTTAAAAGCAAGAAGATCCTGGAATAGCATATTTCAAGCTCTGAAAGAAAAGGGATGTTAACCAAGAATCTTATATCCAGCAAAATTGAGCTTTAGATTTGAAGATGAAATAAAAACCTTCCACGACGAGCAAAAGTTAAAAGATTTCACAACTCGAAAGCCAGCACTTCTGAACACCCTGGGCAACATTTTTCATGAAGAAGAAGAGAATAATAACAACGAAAATCAACAAAGGGAGATATTAAATTAAGGGAAATACCAACCAGAAGAGAAACCAAATCAAGCTAAAGACCATAATACAAATTAAAATGGATGGGAATAAAAATCACATCTCAAAAATAACCCTGAATGTTAATGGCCTAAACTTGCCATTCAAAAGACACAGATTATCAGAATGGATTAAAAGAAATGACCCAACAATTTTCTGTCTCCAAGAAACACACCTCGTAGAAAAAGACATCAATAGACTGAAAATGAAAGGCTGGGAAAAGTCTTATCACTCACATGGCCGGCGGAAGCAAGCAGGGGTTTCCATTCTCATTTCAAATAAGGTAGGCTTCAAGCCAAAGCTAATCAAAAGGGGCAAAGATGGATATTTCTTACTACTTAAGGGAACCATTCATCAACAGGATAATAACAATCATAAATCTCTATGCCCCAAATAATGGAGCACCTACATTCATCAAACAAACTCTTCTCAAGTTCAAGAGTAAAATAGACCACAACACAATTATTCTAGGGGACTTCAACACACCTCTCTCACCAATGGATAGATCATCCGAACAAAAGCTAAACAAAGAAACTTTAGGCCTCCTTAAAACAACTAATAACTTAGACCTAACGGACATATATAGAATATTTCATCCCTCAGTAAACGAATACACTTTTTTCTCAGCAGCACATGGCTCCTTCTCCAAAATAGACCATATATTATGTCACAAGGCAACTTTCAGCAAATATAAAAAAATAGAGATACTACCCTGCATTTTATCAGACCATAAAGGGATGAAATTGGAAATCAATGACAAAACAAGGAATAAAAAAAAACTACTCCAACAACTGGAAGCTAAACAACATGCTACCGAATGAACAAGGGGTTGAAGAAGACATCAAAGAGGAGATTAAAAAATTCCTAGAGGTAAATGAGAACACAGATACATCGTATAGAAATCTCTGGGACACTATGAAGGAAGTAGTAAGAGGAAAATTCATTGCACTGAGTTCATTCCTTAAAAGGGAAAAAAAAAAAAAAAAAACAACAAATAAATGACTTAACATCACACCTCAAAGCACTAGAAAAAGAAGAACAGATCAACACCAAGAGCAGTAGAAGAAAGGAAATAATTAAAATCAGAGCAGAAATTAGTGAAATTGAGACAAAGGAAACAATTCAAAGAATTGACAAAACTAAAAGTTGGTTCTTTGAAAAAATAAACAAAATTGACAGACCCCTAGAGATGCTAACGAAAAGAAGAGAAAAAACTCAGATTACTACCATTCGTGACGAAAAAACGGAATATCACAACAAACACCTCAGATATACAGAAGATAATTAGAAATTATTTTGAAAACTTGTACTCTAATAAAATAGAAAATACTGAATGCATTGACAGATTTCTAGAGTCATATGATTTGCCTAAACTGGATGTGGAGGCTATACACAATTTAAACAGATCAATTACAAGTGAAGAAATAGAAGATGTCATCAAAAAGCTACCAACAAGGAAAAGTCCAGGACCTGATGGGTTTACAGCCGAGTTCTACAAGACTTTCAAAGAAGAACTAATACCAATTCTCTTCAAACTATTTCAAGAAATAGAAAAAAAGGGAGCTCTTCCAGACTCTTTCTATGAGGCCAATATTACATTAATTCCAAAGCCAGGCAAAGACACATCCAAAAAAGAAAACTTCAGGCCAATATCTTTAATGAATATCTTTAATGCAAAAATCCTCAACAAAATTCTGGCAAATTGGATACAAAAACATATCAAAAAGATAGTGTACCACGATCAAGTGGGGTTTATTCCAGGGATGCAAGGCTGGTTCAACATTTGGAAATCAATAAACATAATACATCATATCAATAGACTTAAAGATAAAAATCATATGATTATCTCAATAGATGCAGAAAAAGCATTTGACAAAATACAACACCGCTTTATGTTCAAAACACTGGAAAAACTAGGAATATCAGGAACATATCTCAACATTATAAAAGCTATTTATGCAAGGCCCAGAGCTAACATTATCTTAAATGGAGAAAAATTGAAAGCATTCCCTCTAAACACTGGAACAAGACAGGGATGCCCCCTTTCACCACTGCTATTTAACATAGTACTGGAAACTCTGGCCAGAGCAATTAGACAGATGAAAGAAATTAAAGGGATCTAGATAGGAAAAGAAGAGCTCAAATTAGCACTATTTGCTGATGACATGATAATATATCTAGAAGATCCCAAAAACTCTACCAGAAAACTTTTACAACTAGCAAATGAATTCGGCAAAGTTGCAGAATACAAAATCAATACCCATAAGTCAAAGGCATTTTTGTACATTAGTGACAAAGCCTCTGAAAGGGAAATGATGAAAACTACCCCATTTACATTAGCATAAAAAAATAAAATACCTGGGAATCAACTTAACGAAAGAGGTGAAAGACCTCTATAAGGAAAATTATACAACACTAAAGAAAGAAATCATAGAAGAACTCAGAAGATGGAAAGACCTACCTTGTCTTGGATAGGTAGAATCAATATTGTCAAAATGTCCATACTACCAAAAGCATTATACAGATTTAATGCAATTCCAATCAAAATCCCAATGTCATTCTTCAAAGAAATAGAAAAAGCGGTCATGAAATTCATCTGGAAAAATAAGAGACCCAGAATAGCCAAAGCAATCCTGAGCAAGAAAAGTGAAGCAGGGGGCATTACCATACCAGATTTTAAATTATACTATAGAACAATAGTAACAAAAACAGCATGGTATTGGCACCAAAACAGACTGGTGGACCAATGGTACAGAATTGAGGACACAGAGACTAATACATATAATTTCAGCTATCTTATATTAGACAAAGGTGCCAAAAATGTACAGTGGAGAAAGGATAGCCTCTTCAACAAATGGTGCTGGGAAAACTGGAAATCCATATGCAACAAAATGAAATTAAACCCTTATCTCTCACCATGCACAAAACTCAATTCAAACTGGATCAAGGACCTAGGAATTAGACCAGAGACAATACGCCTAATAGAAGAAAAAGTAAGTTCCGATTTCCATCATGTCGGATTAGGCCCCAAGTTCCTTAATAAGAATCCTGTAGCGCAAGAATTATTACCAAGAATTAATGAATGGGATAGATTTAAACTAAAAAGCTTCTTCTCAGCAAAAGAAACAATCAGTGAGGTGAATAGAGAGCCAACTAATTGGGAACAAATATTTAATATGTGCACATCAGATAGAGCACTAATTTCTAGAATATATAAATAACTCAAAAAAACTTATTAACACCAAAAAAAACAAATAACCCAATCAATAAATGGGCTAAGGAATTGAAAAGAGACTTCTCAGAAGAAGATACACAATTAATCAACAAATACATGAAAAAATTCTCAACATTGCTGGCAATTAGAGAAATGCAAATCAAAACTACTCTAAGATTTCATTTCACTCCAGTCAGAATGGCAGCGATCAAGAACACAAACAACAATAAATGTTGGAGAGGATGTGGGGAAAAAGGCACACTCATACATTGCTGGTGGGACTGCAAAATGGTGCAACCACTGTGGAAAGCAGTATGGAGATTTCTTGGAAAACTGGGAATGGAACCACCCTATAACCCAGCTATCCCACTCCTGGGTCTATTCCCAAAGGACTTAAAAACAGCATATTACAGTGACACAGCCACTTCAATGTTTATAGCAGCACAATTCATAATAGGTAAGTTGTGGAACCAACCTAGATGCTCCTCAGTAGATGAGTGGATAAAGAAAATGTGGTATATATACAAAATGGAATTTTACTCAGCAATAGAAGAGAATAAAATAATGGCATTTGCAGGTAAATGGATGAAGTTGGAGAATATAATGCTAAGTGAAATTAGTCAATCTCAAAAATCTAAATACCGAATGTTTTCTCTGATATAAGGAGGCTAGTTCACAGTGTTGTTGGACGGGGGTACATAGGAGGATTAGAGGAACACTAGAATGCTCAATGGAAAGGGAGGGGAAGGGAGGGAGCAAGGGGGGAGGGGGGAAAAAAAAGAAAAAAAAATTGGTGGTTGAATGAGATGGATATCATTATCCTAAATGCATGATTGAAGATCTGAATGGTACTTATATACTTTGTATACAAACAGTTGTATGTAAACAGATGCTATATATGTCCATTATGAATTGTAATACATACTACTATTATAAATAAAAAGAAAAAAAATTCACTATACCTCTTTTTCTCTTTCCTTTTTTTATGATTACTAGAATTGTATACATGGTACACATATTTATATTGAACAGTGCTGATCTAGAAAGAGTTATCATGTGGTCCACCATAAACTAAAATATGAGTCCAAGTTCCACCAATGCCTACTCTCAGGGCAGTCGAGCTGTTTCTGAAATTATTGGAGAAAGAACCATTCACTTAAAAATTATGGTGCACCAGCCTCACTGATCTATTCATCACACTAAGTTAAATTTCATTCTACTAGGGAACATCATGTAATTTTCCTGAGTCTATCTCTTAATTTATAAGGACCAAAACCCAGTATTAAAGGTTGCCAACACAGTGATTACTGTTTAAGGCAGTGTGAATGAGGGAAGGGGAAATGGTTCATTGCTGGTCTTTACTTTTTTTGTGTGTTTGAAAAACTGAAAACTAAGAAAGAGTCAAGAAAAAACAAATACCAAAACAAGGTGAAATAAACAAAGAAACAAACAAACAAAAAATCCCACAGCTGCGTATTAATTGCAGTCTTTTGGTCTTAGTCACATTGTTATAAAAACCCAGCCCTGTGTTCCCCTCCAGGTCTGTGGATGGGCTAAAAAAAATCAGTGATGGCTCAACTCTACAGCTAACAGGGTGCTTGGACCACATGCCAGGAGCGGTTCCCAGTGTCTTCCATGTGGTTACGCTCTTGAGCCTCACAATGAGATTGACAATGCAATCAAATCTCATCCCAGGTAGAGCAGTGGACTAATGCACCAAGGTCCAGCACTGAGGAAGCTGTGGAGCCAGGACTAGCCCGGACTCTGGAATGTGTACCTTAGCCACCACACTGGGCCATCCATGCAGCCACTGTTGGCCTGGATTATTGTGGCCATCATCGTCATCATCATCATCATCATCATCATCATCATCATCATCATCACCATCATCTTCAAAATGCCAGACCTCATTAAAATATCATTTCTAATTACAAAAATTAAGAAATGTATTAAATGAAAAGTATCTTCCCCAAATCCCGTTCCCTAGAAAGAACTGATCCTGATTTGGTGTACAGTTTCCCAGATTTTTTTTCGCTGCACATATATAGCTTATGTTGGAGGCTTCCTAGGGGCCAGGCAGAGGGCTAGGTGCTTCGTGTGTATTAGATCTTGTTAAATGAACTTAATGGGAGGCCATTAGGGTGAAAAGGCTCTGATGCCCTGGGTTCCTACTGCAGGGCCGGAAGACGCCCTCCTTTGCATCGTTTGGTTCCTGGATGAGACCAGCCCCCAGAACAAAAGACAAGAGGAATGGAAGAAAAACATACTAATGTATAAAATGTCAGTTTTGGGGGGCATTTGGGAACCTTTGGAAATGAAGACCCAAAGATGCAGGTAAACTGTATTTTTTTAAAAACTTGGGTCTGATGGAAAGTGGAAAGCTGTGCAGAAATGTGATATTAAGGAAAAAGGGTGTTGTCTAATGACAATGAAATGGTGAATGTAACGAGAGACCTGTTTGCTCAGATCCGTCCTGTGTTCCAGCACCTTCAGAGATAAGGCCGTGTCTTTCTCCCAGGTATAGGAAGGGCGACTCTTGCATGAGGGTCTCGCAACCCTGCTTTAGGGCTCAAGGGTAGGAGGGGGTGAGAAAGTGGTTTTCTCAAATGTCAAAGTGCCATGTTTAGGGATGTAGTGTGTCCTGAACCCCATCACTATATAAACAAACCAAACTTAAGCTCAACCAATCGTGATTGGCCAACTGAGTATTTGCTGTGTTACCAGGAACCTTCCAAGGAGGCAATCCAAATAAAGGAACCACCTTAACTTTAAACAATCAAGTAATTTCTTTATTCTGTTTCCAGTTCACCTATGATCCGCCCCCGCCCCCACCCCTGGTGCTTTGTTGGCTGCGCTCCAAACCACTTCAGATTTGAAGCTGCCTAACTCATGAATTGCTGCTCAAATAAACTCTTCAAAATTGCAGGGTGCTGAAGTATACCTTTAGGGCCATGCACGAGATATGCTGATTTGGGGAGTGAGGTAATTGCCTGCACCCTTATCCAGAGCCCCAGGAGACCAAGGAGGCCTGTGTCCTTAGTCCCACCTTGCCTGCAGGAGCTTCCTTACCAGCAGTGCTATTGATTTAACCTAAACAAACAACTCAGCTGTGAAACCACATGGCTTGTTTTCTCAGGCTGACCCTGGCCAGAGACGTTGGGACAAGCATTTGACCAGTGACAAGGATCCTCTCTTTGACCTAATTCTAGTCTGGGGCTTCTAAGCACTCAGGCCTCTGACAGTGTTCAGGACACACTGTCCCAAACTCTGGCACCGGTCATTGGAGGGAAAAAGGAGAAGCAAATTTCTCTTAACCTCTTCCTGCTCTTTTCCTATGAAGCAGGCCATAAAAGAACTCTCTGCTCTTTCTTCAGGCATAAGTTTCTTGTGTGAGGGGTGCTCGTCCTATACCAGGGAGAAAAGGAATGCTCATGTCTGCAAGGGCACAGTGACACAGAGAAGAACTGGAGCAAACAGACTTGGCTGAGTTCTCCAGCTTGTGACCATCGGATCAAACCCCTGCTGACCAATCATATTTCTCCACAATTATCTGCTTCTTCAACAAAGAGCATAAAAATACCTACATTTCCGTCTTTCTTTAGATCTTTATTTTGAAGCCTTTCATGCCGCTTAAAACTTATAATAAATCAATTTGCTTGATTTTTTCTTGTTAATCTCTTCTTTATTGCTACTGGAGCCTCAGTCATGAACCTCACCATGAGAGAGGAAGATAAATCTTTCCTCTCCTACGCCCTGATTTGGGGGGTCTGTCCTTGGCCTTGTTTTAGCAAGAATCCCGCTGGGTTGGTTTAGTGATAGCCCATCACACTCTTCATTCCCCCAGCCTCACCCCTGCCTGCCTTCACCAAGAATTCTATTAAGTTGGTTCAGCCAGGATACCCCTAGCCCTTGATGCGTCCTCTTGGTACTTTTCCATCCGTGGACCAACCCCCTGCTCCATGGCCATAAACCCCCACTCGTCCTTGTTGTATTTGGAGCCGGGCCCCGTTCTACAGAGGCCCCTCTTCCTCTATTGTGATCATCCTGATTAAGAGCTGCCTTTGCCACTTTACCTCTGGTCTGGCTCTGGTCACCTTCAACAAGGGTGACGATGTCTGGATGTACTCTCTCTTTCCTTCCCCTCGAGATCTGCCTGACCTCTGTTTCTCCACGATTTACCAATTTCACTCCTTTTCTTTCCTATTGGGGTGCCTCCCCTCACTCATTCAGCAAATATTTCTTCTCTCCAACATGGGGATTTCGCCTTTAAATAATATTTTCCAGTAAAAAACAAAAACGAAAACAAACAAACAAAAACACAGCTGCCTGTGTGTGTGTGTGGGTATGTACACAGACACACAACACGCAAATACATACATGAGACATCCCTCCACCACACACGCAAGACTCGTGGAAGTGGTATAAAGATTATTTTATTTATTTATTTCTTTATTTTTAAAGAATAAAGTCTTAATATTTTATTAGAACAACATAAATAACTTGAAATTGGTGAACTGTGTGTGAAAAAGAGAATAAAATGTAAGAGTCAATTAAGGATATGTTTCTATCAGTGTATCTGCTGGTCTGTTTTATTTATTGATTACACTATATATTTCTGTCTTCTAATTAAAATTATACCTAGAGTGGTAGTTACTATTAGGTAGGTGATTTACTCTTTAAGTAAATTTGTTTTAATATAATAAGACACTGAAAATTTATTGTAATAGGTAATTAAAGTGCATACTTTCAGAAAAATGATTTATTCTAAAAAATACAGAACTGAATCCAATGATGGAAATATTGCTGATAATGAATTTTCACACCATTAACCACAGCTTCTTGATCTTGAGCATTATCTTTTAGTAATGGATACATTCAGCAGAAGGACTACTGCTCAACATGAGCTAAGGTAGTGAAAAACCTCTACTAGTCAAAACCTGTGGGTTCTGAATACACTATTGTAGATAATTAACCTTATTTTTAAGTTTAAATGGTATTAATTGGTGCATAGTATATCCATGTTTTATTTATTCTTTCATTTGTAGAACTTCAAATAACAATTGCTAACAAGGTTCCAAAATACCTTTTTCTAACACAATGGCAGACAATCGTCTTCCTGAATGAGCATAGTCAACCTTCCATATCCATGAGTCCTGTATCCAAACTGAGGATTGAAAAGATGATTTTAAAGTGAGAACATCTGAGCTGAGGAAGACGCAGAAGGAAAACTTGCCTGCGCTTCCCTTAGCTGACTGAAGCACTGCCTGAGAGCAACAGCTTCCAGACTAACCGACACTGACGGCGGAGTAGTGGGTGGGGCTGGTAGGTTATTGGAGGTTGGGAGTGGACGGTGGAGGGGTCCTTGGTCCCTGGCACAGAAACAGCAGTTAGTAAGGCAGGATGGGAACTAGAGCAGGGTTATTGACAGGTGGCAGGGGGAAAGGCAGGAAGAAGTGAGACACACCCCAGAGGGAGGAGGGGGCAGATTGGCGAGGACCAAAATGCGCTAAGATGAGTAGGCCCTGGGCTCCTGTTAGGACGGGGTGGGAGTGTGCAGAGGCAGGGCACCTTGGAGTGGCAGGTAGCCATGCCACTGGGCCCTATGCTCACGCAGCTGTTGTCCATCTGGGGAAGGTCTGTGATAAGAGAACTAAAGGGACTCCATCTTGTTCTTCAGCAGCCATCTGAGGAGTTCCGAGAAACTAGTTCTGTTTCTCAGAAATAATAGAATACAGAAAGTCCTGCCTGTGTACCCATTAATCGTTACCTAGCATAATATGCTTGACAGCATAAAAACAGCAATTCCTATACAATGTAAAATTGCTCTCTTTGGTTTCCATTTTTTCTGGGCAAATACCTTGTCAGAGATTGATTGTCTAGACGTTAGTAACCATTCTCTAACATGTACTCAACTAGGGTCATATTGACCCCCATTCCCTTCTACTTGATCGTTGCTATATCAACCTGGAAAGTCCCGTGGGAAATATTATTGTACCCATTGCTTTGTCTTGCTAACTGCCTAGATTCAGCTTCTGTACGTGGCTTGCTTGCATTGGCTGAAACCCTGCAATTGAATATTCTGCCCTCTGTGATTTTGCTCTTTATAAACCCTTGAAAAATCACGGCCTGCGCGCCATCTTGTCACACTGTGTGATGTGTGAGGATGGTGGCCGCTGATCAGCTTAATAAAAGCTTTTTATTGGCTCAAGTGTGACGTGGCTTGGAGTTTTAATTGGCATTATGCTGGATACAACATTTTTGGTACAACAGGTCACGCACCTGCGCTGTGTGAAAGCTGAGGTAGTGAGCCTTTGTATGCAGGTCACTGTGCCCTTTCTGGCGTGGGCCACCAGGGGACAGTCTGATCAGCCGACCCTCAGAGCAGCTTGTGGGTGTAGGTGCCGTCTTGGGAACATGGTGTGTACCTGTCGATCTATGGAGAAAAGAGCCGAGTCCCCCAGCTAGGTGGACTGTGGGAGACTGGCAGTGCTGCTTGGTGGCTCTGAGTGGCCATTTCAGAGACTTTTCTTTGAATGCGATGGAGAGTCATTGGAGACCCATTGGAAAGAGCCTTCTGGCCACAGCATATTGATACTCCCAAACCCTGGCTGAGGATAAACCAAATATAAGTCACTAAGCAGGTAAAGTGGCTACGCTGTCCTGTTCTGGTTTGCAACACTGTTGCCCTCCGTCTCCACCTTGCTAATGTAAATGCTATGCTCAGACATGCCACGCTGCACTCTTCTTCTAAACTCCCAGGTTCTGTGTGCGCTAGCTGTTGTCTAAGCTGCACTAGTCTCAGGTTCAGATTAGGGCTGATGATGTGAGGCTTCTGAAAGTCCATCTGTGGGAAGGATGGTCAGAGAAAGAAGTTCTGGAAAGGGGACAAGGAACTTTGAAAGGTTGTAATTGTTTCTGAAGTGAGACTGTGTGTGTGTGTGTGTGTAGAGACCAAACATCCCAGTTGGCCCATGACAGTGCCTATCGATATCCTCTGTCTCCATGTAATTAATAGCATTCCTCTGTTAGAGACGGAGGTGGTGAGGGCCTTAAGAACAATATGAGACAGAGAGCCACCAAGAGTCCTGTGGGGGGACCAGGAGGCTATCTCTGCATGACCCAGCCACAGTACAGAAGCTTCCCAGAGATGCTGGTCACCAAGACAATGACTGGACTAATTCAAACTCCCACTTATAATCAGGAATAGTTGATACGAGTTAGATCCTAGCAAGACTCAGGTGGCACCCTCAGATCAGGAGAATTGGAGGAGGTTTAATGGATGGCTATCTACAAAGACATCGACAGTGGCGGGGATACACAAAGCCTGACGGTAGAGGTCACAGTGGCCATGGGGAGCTGGAAGGGAGCCAAAAGAAGAGAGGCCACCAGGAGATGGTGAGTGACCTCTGTCAAGGACTCGATGTCCTGAGGTCACCCTGCAGGGAGGAAGCCAGCTGGAGGATGACTCCCCTTCCTCCCTCTGGGGGAGCCTCCTGAGACTGGATCTCAGCAGAGAGCCAAAGGCAGGAGTATGTGCCACCACAGCCTCCTGGACAGGCGTCACCAGTGGGGACTGAGCAGGACAAGAAAGGGTGGGTGGAAGCCACAAGCTGTGGCCGCCTTAGTGAGCCTAGAGAGCCGCCCCCCGTGGGACCCCAGGACATAAATGAAGGGAGGCCCTTACAAAAGGGATGTCTCTCTGCACAACAAACCAAAGCTTCAAGAGTCACTAAAAGAGGATGTGGGGTCAGTGTGACCTCATTGTGAGCTCTGGTCCAAAGGGACCGAGGGACTCTGGGATGTGTGGCTTGGAACCATTCTCAGGATTTCCAGATGTTCTCTGAGGCATGCAAGTTTACCATTGTCCCCTCCCTTTGGGCGGTAACTGCACCTTCTGTGGCTGCTGTGACTCAGGGCCCCTGAGTGACAGCAGAAGCAGGAATGCTGAGAGCAAAACCACCCTCAGGTCTGGGTGGGTTTGCAGGACATGCAGAAACAACAGCGGATACAAATGCACTTGCTTTGTGGATTCCTCAACTGGTGGGTGCCTTGTCAGGAAAGCCTGGTGGTAGGAAAAGCCAGCTGTTCCCCAGCGGCCCAGCTTTGTAAGGCATTGTAGACAAGTAGATTCATTTTAGGCGACAATAGTTGCTTTTTATATTATTTTTTAAAAGGTAACATATACATATGGTTAAATGGTAATCATCAAGAATACAGGCAAAAATAAATGTTGGCGAGGATGTGGGGAAAAAGGTACACTCATACATTGCTGGTGGCTCTGCAAATTGGTGCAACCACTATGGAAAGCAGTATGGAGATTCCTCAGAAAACTGGGAATGGAACTACCATTTGACCCAGCTATCCCACTCCTTGGTTTATACCCAAAGGACTTAAAATCAGCATACTACAGTGACACAGCCACATCAATGTTTATAGCAGCTCAATTCACAATAGATAGATAGACTATGGAATCAAGCTAGGTGTCCCTCAATAGATGAATGGATAAAGAAAATGTGGTATCTATACTCAATGGAATATTACTCAGCTTTAAAGAAAAGTGAAATTATGGCATTTGCCAGTAAATGGTTGGAGTTGGAGAATATCATGCTAAGCAAAATAATCCAATACCACAAAACCAAAGGCCAAATATCTTCTCTAATATGTGGATGCTAATTCACAATAAGGCAGGGGACACTAGGGAAAAATAGTGTTACCTTAGATTAGGTAGAGGGAAATAAAGGGAGGGGAGGGAGGGGAGGTGGGGATGGGAATGACAGTGGAATGAAACAGATATTATTGCTGTATGTATACATGTGACTACATGACCAATATGATTCTGCAACATGTATACTCAGAAAAATGAGAAATTATATCCCATCTATGTATGATATATCACAGTGTATAAATGCATTCTACTGCCATGTATAACTAGTTAAAACAAGTAAAAAATTAAAAAGATAAATAAAATCACTACAAAAGACTTTTTTCCACCTGTTTTAATCTCACTACTTGAGACTGAGGAATTTATCAAGAACAGAAGTTTATTTGACTCACAGCCAGAGCCCTTATGACCTTGTCACCTCTTAAAGTGGAAATTTGTACCATTACAATGGCAATTGAGTTTCAGCAAGGGTTTTGGAGGGAATATTCAAACCATGGCATCACCTGTCACCTGTTCTGATCCCCACACCTCACTCTGAAAACCACTTGTTTAAAGATTCACATAGGTCTGTCAAGTGTGCGTGTATGTATAAATAAATGCACATGAATATATATTATTGCTCCCTACCTTTTATTACATAAAGGCACTTTAAATATGTAATACCTTGTACCTTGATTTTTTTTACTTGTTAATTCATCTTAGAGATTACTCTGTATCAGCACTTAGAGATTCTTTGCTCTTTTGCACATTTGCATGATAGTCCGTGGGAGGGATGTCCTGTCATCTGCTTAGCCCATTCCCTGTTGCGAACATCATGTGGTTTTTTTTTTTTTTTTTTGGTACCGGGGATTGAACTCAGCGGCACTAGACCACTGGGCCACATCCCCAGCCCTTTTTTGTATTTTATTTAGAGACAGGGCCTCACTGAGTTGCTAAGTGCCTCGCCATTGCTGAGGCTGGCTTTGAACTCGCGATCCTCCTGCCTCAGCCTCCCAAAGTGCTGGGATTACAGGCATGCGCCACCGCGCCCGGCTTCATGTGGGTTTTTGTGCAATCATTTTCTCTTATAAGCAATGCAGCACTGACTCACTTGGTTTATCCACCATTTCTTATGTGGGCAGAAATATTCATGGGATAAATCTTCAGAAATGTGATCAGAAGTCAAAAGTGTAGACGCTTTTGTAATGTTGACATTTTGTGATTCCTGCTGGATCTCTGTAAGCCACCAAGAAGTTGAACATCTGCTTATTATTTGCCAAGGTACAGACCCCTGTGAGTGTTTACACAAGTGTTTGTGTGCATGTTCTCATGTGTACTCTGGAAATCCAATTTGAAAAAGAAAAATCTAACCATCTGAGTATTATAACAGATAAACAACCTACTCCATTTCCAAGGAAACCGTTTCTTAATCATTCCAAAGACTCCCCCAGGACAAGAACCACATAAACTGACCGATGACTCTAAGGGTCCAGGCAACATTTAAGATATCCTCCTGGTTTTTACAAAATACCCATGAACTTCAAAATCACAGGGTAAGCCGGGCGCGGTGGCGCACGCCTGTAATCCCAGCACTTGGGAGGCTGAGGCAGGAGGATCGCGAGTTCAAAGCCAGCCTCAGCAATGGCGAGGCACTTAGCAACTCAGTGAGACCCTGTCTCTAATAAAATACAAAAAAGAGCTGGGGATGTGGCCCAGTGGTTGAGTGCCCCTGAGTTCAATCCCCAGTACCAAAAAAACAAAAACAAAACAAAACAAAAACAACAAAATCACAGGGTAAAATTGATCTTTATTAAAAACAAACCAACCAACAAACAAATAGAACACATTACTAGCAAACACAACAACAAGGGGTGGGGATATAGCTCAGTTGGTAGAGTGCAGTGCTTGCCTTGTATGCAAAGGCCCTGTGTGCATGTGTACACACACACACACACACACACACACACACACCCCAAAACAACAACAAGGAAACACAATGGAAAAAGTTTTGTTTGGGGTTTTTACTAAAATACAGCAGGGTAAGTTAGGGAAGTTGTTTGTAAAATGTTTTTCAAAGTTTATTTTTATTTTTTTGTTTTATTAAATGGTGATGAAATACACTTAACATAAAACTGACCACCTTACCCATGTTAAGTGCACACTCGAGGAGTGTTGGGTTCATGCACGTTGCAGAGTCACCACCTCCATCCGTCTCTGGAGCTGCTTTCCATCTTGCAAAACTGAAACTCCACGCTCAATAAACCAACACCAGCTCCTCGTTCCTCCAGCCCCTGGAAACCACCATTCCCGCTTCCCTTCCTATTCATTTGACGACTCTACAGATACCTGAGACAAGTGGGTCGATTTTTTTTTATAGCAAGTTTGTGAAGGCCTTTCATTCTTTTTGTACGATCTAAAATGTTTGCAGAAACAGAATTTCTAGAAGTAAAATAAATGTCCATGCACGTATGAACCAAAATATACTAAGGGTGTATGAAGATGGGAGTCCCTTGCTTCTTTACCCTCCAGCAAAACTCTCCAGATTCTCAGGTCTTTCCAGAAACATCAGTTTCATCCATCACATGCATTTGTTACATAGATGGCCACATGTATGTAGTCTCTGTTGCCAATTACAGAAATTATAGCATGTTCTCCAGTGTTCTGCTTCTTGCTTCTCACGTATTCACCCCATTCCTGCCCATGAGACCGCATGAGGAACC
This sequence comes from Tamias sibiricus, assembly GCA_025594165.1. Taxonomy (NCBI): domain Eukaryota; kingdom Metazoa; phylum Chordata; class Mammalia; order Rodentia; family Sciuridae; genus Tamias; species Tamias sibiricus. Next base: position 12,059,271 of record CM046665.1, read on the forward strand.
ATAGTGTTTTTCACCATAAAAGTACGCCGTAATGCCTTTCCTCAATACCCTATGGGTGTCAGGTTCCTTCCAATTTTTTATTTCTAGAAATAAATCCTGTGCTCCAACTAAACTCAAACGTGGGACTTGTGTGCATTTGCAAGTCTAAGAGTAGGATATATTTCTAGAAGTAAAATTGAGCAGATGAGAGATTTCTTTAGTGTCAAGTGTGGGCAGATATTGCCAATATGCTGTCCGAAGAGTTGGTTCCAATTCATACCTCTGCCAACCACATATGTGAATGCTGGAAGGAAGATCTTTATAAACATTCCTAAAATCTGGGGCTGGAGGGGCTGCCACCCATGTCTTGTCCTAAGAGATATGAAAGCAAAGGTTGACCAACTACTTGTGGGGTTGTTGACCAAGCCATGCTCCAGAATCACAGAAGGGAGATGGGTGAGGCTGGATGCTTAAGACACTAACGATGGTATGATGGTATGCAGGAGCCCTGTTTGGGGATTGACTTGAATTGCAGTTGACTATGAGCCGTGGAGATTTGGCCATTGTCGCCACCCGTAGTCTCACGGGATTTGTTGCGGGATCTCGAGTGACTTGGCCGAAATTGCTGATGGGGTCAGCGCCATTTTAGGGTGTGTTTTGGCGTGTGTTAGTCGTTGTTAGAACCAGAGAGAAAAGTTATCAGAATAAAAAGCTGTTTGTCTCCAGTTTGCTTCTGAAGTTCTTCCCGCGGCTCCGTTGCTCCAAGCGCTTCAGGCGGCAACAATGGTATGATTGGGTGACCCCATTCCTTACTCCAGGGAGCCCACCCACCTCATGTTGGTTGAGTTCTCAGCCTTGGCACCTTTATTCACAGATGGCAAGAGAGCAGCAGGCTCTGTGTCTCTTACCAAAGTGGGGGAAACTTTTCTCTTAAAAGGAAAACACTATAGGACTTGGTGACCTGAAGAGTCATAAAAACAGACTGTGCAGTAAAACTTAGAACTCAGTTGTTGAAGATCCTTGGTTGTTGAAGATCCTCAGTTTGTGCTAGCAAACACTCAGCAGAGTTTTTCTGTTCAATGTCCTGTATTTGTGGCTCAAACCTTGTGACACCATGGGAGGAATGGGAGTGGAATGCATTTGTAAAAGACATATTGAATTTGCTTTTTGCAGTACAAGCCATACACAGGAAGCGACACCCGTGTTTTCTTTTTTTTGCATGCTGGGGATCAAACTCAGGTCCTTGTGCTTTGCTAGGCGAGTGCTCTACCACAGAGCTACACAGAACTGCACCCCCAGCCCCAGCCATAGTTTCTTTGAGCAGAGTGGAGATGGTTTGAGAGGGCACTTGGATAGGTTAATTAAGGTGGAGGAACATTTTGAATGGGCTACATGTACCCAGCCTTGTGAAGAGGGTATCCTAAATGGAAAGGGAATCTTCTCAGGATGACTCAGACCATCACTATGAACCTGGGTAACTGTAGCATCCGGCAGGTGGGGCGGGCAGCAAATGTCCTTGGAGGTCAAGGATCAGAGTCAAAGTCACAGTTCCCCGTGTGCTGCGGGGCCATGTGGCCACCAGCCAGGCCTCTTCCCATGATGCTCTGTTGCTGGGGCTTAGGACGCACTATTAGACATGGAAAACGACAAACCCCAAAAGTAGTGAGACCTGGGGAAAAGGGAGTGAGAAGGAAAGCCAGACATTGAGAGCTTGATCCTTTCCCAATTCAGTTCTTTCCCAGTGATAAAACACCCCCTGAGGGGGAGGTGTCCATCACACCTGGAGAGGCAGTCTCTGGGAAGGCTGAAGCATCAACCCTTCTGCAAACAAATCCTTCCCAGGTACCAACCACTGACCCCAAGCCCTCCATCAGGTCCAGGACAATAAATTCCCCAAACTGACCACTGACCCTAGACTCCCTCCCATTTGGCCCTGTAAAACAAACCCTAAATCCCTAAGCACTAAAACTGACTCCTTCACTGATTGACAAACAAACTCCAAATTCCTGGGTACCCAAAGAAAATTGATGTGCTCACTAGACCACCTCTCAGAACAACCTAGATAAGCCCAGGCCCTTTCTTTGTTCCGGGGGCTCATTTTCCACCAGGAAAATGAGGTCCCACCACGGCATCACTTTGTCCCTACATCCCCTGCTCCTGTGTGAAACTTCGTTCCAGAATAAAGTGCAGAGCTGATTTGTGAAGTTTGCGTTCATCCTGGTCTTTTTGCACTAACACACGCCTACCCAAAATATGACTGTAGGAGACCAGAATATGCCACCCCAAATGAACTTATTTGGCACGTTTTGGGCTGATTATTCTGAGAAACTGCATACACAAGAGTAGCTATGAAAGCTGTCTTTTTGTGAAAGACATTTACATCTATAAAGGAAATCTACATTAACAAAGTCTCTTATAAGTTACTCCTAGACAATTTTTACTGCTGGGAGACTCTGCATAATAAGGCAACTTTTATTTATCATACATTTCCTGTCCTCACCCTTCCATCCTAAGCCTCCCCTAGATCTCCAAGCCCCTATTCCTTTCTGTAGCTCAGGATGCTGGAAAAACTGCAATCATCTGGCCCTTCTTCCAGTCTCATATTGTCCTGGGACTCCTGCACATATGATGCCGTTAAGTGTGTTTTTTCTCTTATGAATCTGTCTTGGGTCAATTTAATTTATAGCCCAGCCCAAAGACACCAGGAGGGTGAGGGGAAGCCTCAGCGTATCTTTCTAGTTCAAGGTCAAACACTATTTCCACTGCTTTAGTCTTTTGACTGTTAAACTAAGGCTCTTGAGATTGAGGGAGAAGAGGTTTCTTGATTATAGATGCTACCAACCAAACCAGAAACAAACAAACAAACAAAAAACCAAGTTTTCTGGGGAAGTTCCTGCAACTTCCAGTGCAAGGCTAGGTAGTAATTGGAAAATGTCCACTGGACCAGGGCTCAGAGCATTTTTTTTGCAATGAGGATTTGGGGAAGATAGGCACAAACTATTTACCCTGCATCTGCAGTGGCTGTAGATAAGATTGGTGGGATTCCATGAAGGGTGGGTGGGAAGAGCTTGGGATAAGGGGAGAACCCCTCAGAAGTGATCATTTTTTCTGGACTGGTTGGAGTTATGCAGGGTGTGGTGGCACCTGGGGGCTCTGGCCAGGATTTGAGTTATAGTTTTAACAGGCACTCAAGATGGTGCACGGATCTTTTGTTCTCAGCCCTTTGCTTATTAACTGACTGGCCTCCCCCATCTCTCCTCTCCTCTATCCTCCTGCTCTTATAATTAAATATAGGCATCTCAGGAGTTTTCTCTTAGCATTATCTAGTGTCACCAGCCCAGGTCCAGCCACTAGCTGCTTGAAAACCAATACCAGGAAGCCAAGAATTAGTAAGGAGGAAATCAGTTTTATTCAAGGACCAGTATCCCAAGAAGATAGAGGGCTCCTTTCACCAAAACTTCATCTTGGGGGGCTCAGGCACAGCCCTACAGGAGGTATAGGGGACAAAGGCTAGGAAGATTACCAAGGTCTTAGACCCAGGTGCGTGTCTCCTTTTCTCTCAGCCAAACACCACTACTAGCTTCCACTTCCTGGGCTACTACTTCCTGGAGCACAGACATAGTCCTTTTCTGCAAGTTAAACAGCACAGCAATTTACATGCTGTTGTGTTGGTTGATGCGCACAATTTAAGAATAAGGAGGGTGTTGCACGTTCTGATGTAGTCTCGAAGTCACCAAATGTTCCGGGTTCTGTAATCCTAAACGAAGAGTCCGTAGCAGTGACCATCTGAATGATTTAGGTGCTCCCTCACTCCAGAATTTAGAATGCTGGGCACAGGGAGGGGACCTAACCTTGCAAAGGACAAAGAGAGAGGATGTGATCTTGCAGAGGGCAAGTCACAAAGGATCGACCACTGTTACACTTGGCTGGGCAGGATGACCTTCATGTCTGGGAGGGGACCAGCGCCCTCCAGGGCAGCTCTAACCTGTGGCCTCCTGCAAAGAAAGCAGCTTTTCTCCTCACTCCACCTCTTCCCACCACTCTTTTCCATTCGTTACAGAGACATGCTTATAAAGGATTCACAGGGAACTTCTTAGTAAATGCTTAATTTCTTTTTAATCTTTGTTTTTTATTTTATTTTTTTCTATGTGGTGCTGAGGTTCAAACCCAGTGCCTCACACATGCGAGGCAAGAGCTCAACCACTGAGCTACAACCCTGCCCAGTAAATGCTTGATGTTTAAAAACCTAGTGTCCCCTCAATAAATGAATGGATAAAGAAAATGTGGTACATATACTCAATAGAATATTACTCAGCTTTAAAGAAGGGTGAAATTATAGAATTTGCCAGTAAATGGTTGGAGTTGGAGAATATCATGCTAAGCAAAATAAGCTAATCCCACAAAACCAAAGGCCAAATGTCTTCTCTAATATTTGGATGCTAATTCACAACAAGGCAGGGGGCACTAGAGAAAAATAGTGTTACCTTAGATTAAGTAGAGGGAAATGAAGAGAGGGGATGGAAGGGAGGTGGGGATGGGAAAGATAGTGGAATAAAACAGACATTACTTGCGGGGGCGCCTGGCAACCCAACCAGTGTTTGAAAAGGATCCACTGGGAGAATGATGTTTGCAAGGACTCATCATCTCGGGAAAATGCCAGATGTATGCCTCTGGGCTCTGGTGCCTTTTTTGCACTATTTTCCTAATAATATATTACTCATACTATTCTCTGGTGTTGATCACTGAGGGTGAAAGGAATGCTATGGCCTTTTCTAAGAATGTTAATAAAACATTAGAAACTATAACCCCTTCCCTGCCACAAACAGTAAACAATCTTCTGCCACCGTGTGATGTGTCTTTTTCTGGGGTGATTGTTATAAACATGTATTGTTATATGTGAGAACAGTCACAGAGCCACCTGTTTCTCCAGTCATGAGTATGCAAAAAGCACATAGTCTCACTGTTAGTAATCAGAAACAGAATAAAATTATAGTGCTTCCTACTACTGAGACCCCATGGGGAAAATTTCTTTTGGTGCCTGCAATCCTGCTCTAGTAAGATTAACTTTGCTAAACAATATAACAGATTTCTACAAAGAAATTAACCATAAGAACTACTGAAACCACTGCCCTCTTGCTAGCCCGAACTTAAAGTTTAACTTAGGCTAATTTAGTCATTAAATTAGAACAATAGCAAGGGATGTGGTGGGGGTGTTATTATCTCATACAATCACTTTTTCCAGTAAGCCTGTTCTGTACAAAGAATTCTATGAGTCTTATGCTAACCACATTCTTGGCATGTTAAACTTTAAAAAATGTATAAAAACTGTGTGTGAACTCAATAAACTTGTCAGCATTCTACACTGGCCTGTGAGTCTGTGTGGTTGCTGTCCATCCATTGCCGACGCTGTCTACCCCGTCACAACCCCTTGACCAGGAAGACCCCCGACCCTGCTAGGGCTGGACCCCGGCAATTACTATTGTATGTATATATGTGACTGCATGACCAATATGATTCTGCAACATGTACACTCAGAAAAATGAGAAATTCTATCCCATCTCTGTATGATATATCACAGTGTACAAATGCATTTCACTATCATGTATAACTAATTAAAACAAATTTAAAAATACTTGAGTTGAAAAAGAAAGTAACAATGATATTGGCCTAATTATGATGTCATATTGTGTGCATGTACGAATATATATAACAACAAATATCATCATCATGTACAACTATTATGCAACAAAAAAAATTGGAAAAAAGAAAACTAATAACATAAGCATTTTGATGAATAGTTAAAACCAATTGATGAAGTTTTGAGATGACCTGTGTATTTGCCAAGGATGCCTGCATGTTCCTATTAAATGAGCCAGGATGGAATCTCTTCCCCCTGAGCCACGTGCTCTTGCTGAGGGTGAGGCTGTGGTCCATGCAGCTCAGTGCCTTTGGCAGGGTACTGTGGCTGCGAGTGAGAGTCTGCAATTAGGTGGACAGGGATCCAATCCCATTTCTGCCATGTATTGCCTGTGTGTCTTCAGTTAAGTTCCTTGGCCTGTCTGCCACATGCAACGTTCTTAGTTAAGTGCAACAGAACTATGTCCAGGATATCAGGAAGCTCCAGAATCTCCGGGAAGTTGGAGGGATTAGGGAAGAGCCAGGAAAAATATCCAGATTTTACCATGGTCCAGTGGAGAGTCCAGTGCCCAGACTTCTGGGTAAAGGAACTGACGCCCGCACTGTGGACACGCTGCCCAAAGTCCCACTGGTAGAACCCCCGTCAGCGATACCCAGCAGATGCCATGTTTCCAAATCTGCAGATAGGGTCAAGTCCTGAGTCCACTCCCAGGCCATGTTGAGGCCATGCATGTGAAAGGCCCAGGGGAGGGCGTGGCACCTGCTAAGTAAGTGCTCAATGTGTCCTCTTCATTTCCTCCACCTCCGTTTTCTCCTGTCTTCACGTCTCCATTTTCTTTCCTTCCTCCTCTTCTTTTCCTTTCTCCTTCCTGCTTCTGCTTTTCTTCCTCCTTCACTTCGCCTCCTTCTGCTCTCCATTTTTTATTATCTTCCTCCTGAGAGTTGATAAGAGACGTCAGGTGAACAGTTCCATCGAGGCAATTTTCTGGGGCCAGGAGGGGACGAAGAGCTGTGCCAAAGAGCTGCCATCTGGTTGGATGGGACCATGGAGTGACAAATGCTACACACACACACACACACACACACACACACACACACACACACACCTCTTCCTTCCTGTTTGACTTTTCTCCCTGGTATTCACCAGTGGCATCAGATCTGACCTGGGCTGTCTTCATTCTATACCCAGGAAAAAGGAAGGAGTGTTTACACTACAGAGCAGAATCTCCACCCGGGAAGGGGTTTTGTTTACCGTGCTCTATGAAGGGTGGTTCATGTACACAATTTCCCGTGACAGTGTGTGGCTCAGTGGTTTCTAGTAGATGCAGATCTGCAACATCTTGAAGTTTCCAACAGCTCAAGAGAACCCCCACACTCAGTGGCCGTCACTCTCCACCCCCCACCATCCGCCTGCAGCAAGCACTAGTCCACTCTCTGGCTCTATGGAGTTGCTTTTTCTGGATTTTTTTATGTAAATGAATTATACAACATGTCACAGGAGAGTGAGGAGCGGAAGCTCTCAACCCCAGCTCTTGTGTCCCCATGAAAGGAAATTCAAATCCGATGTGAAAAACTATGCAAGAGAACTTTTTGTTTTTTTAATGTTTTTTTTAGTTGTAGTTGGACACAATACCTTTATTTTATTTATTTATTTTTTATGTGGTGCTGAGGATGGAACCCAGTGCCTCACACGTGCCAGGCAAGCACTCTACTGCTGAGCCACAACCCCAGCCCCATATGCAAGAGAACTTTATCGTGAGTGAAAAGAAAAAAATAAGGATCAAGCAAAGATCTGAGAGAAGGTCGCGTCTGAGCAGAGAGCGAGGAAGGAAACAGCACTGCTTCCAAATGTGAGCCTTGAGGTGGGGGCCACCTTCTGCATCTCCACCAATTGTTGGTCCTTCCTTGAAGGTCCTGGTGACCGTCCCATTCAGAGGGGCTCCATCTACAAGTCAATTCTATGTTAAATGGGTGCTGGGGTCAACGATTGGCAGAACTCACCTTAGTGCACCTGAGCTATTAATGGAATTTCTGAACTACACTGAGAAACCCGTGGCCATCAGTCCTAACTTTATAATGACCTCAGTGGACCCTGGTGTGAGTTAGTCCCATCAATCTTTCTTTCTTGACATATTTTTCCATTGGCTTCCTTTGTTTCCATGTGTTTATTCTCAGGGTTAGTACACCTGTTATTTTTCTGTAAGTTTCTCAATTATACATTAGCTTTAAAAGCATTTAAGAAAACCTGTGAGCCTGCCATACTCTTGGTTTGCTTTCCACTGCTCATTACAAAATATTACCTAACAGAACATGGTGTTTGGGTAGCTGGCTTCCTACACTCAGCATAACATTTTCAAGGTTCATCAGTGTTACAACATGTGCTAGTATTCTATTCCTGATGGACACAGCGCTCGGTTATCCAGACGGAACAGGAATTCCTTCCCCTGAATCAAGTCTAGACAGGCACAAGGCAGACACACGGTCATGAAGGCCTTTGCATTCCTGTGGAATCCAGGAATATACAGCTGCTCAACACCCAGTGTTTGAATGTATGAATGAATAAATAAGTGAGCTTGGTGACATGATTTTGGTGCTTAATAGGCCATTTTCTTTTTTGTGGATGGTTTTTAGAACTTAAACTATGCATGTGTATGTGTGTGTGTGTGTGTGTGTGTGTGTGTGTATACACATATACAACCTTCTTTCTCTGAGACTCTCTCTCTATACATACATACACACATATATATTTTTTATATATATATATATATATATATATATATATATATATAATTGTATGTGCATGTGTGTGTATGTGTATGTATATGTGGTGGGCCTTGTTCTGGTTCTGGAAACACAATGAGCTTGGTGTTGCTGGTAAGCCAGGGCAGGCGAGGCCTGTCCTCACCTTCCTGAGGGGTGGAGGCCCTCCATTTCTGGACACTTCACCTAGAAGCTGTTGCTGCTTTTATATATATATATGTGTGTGTGTATATATACACACACACACTCATACACACACACACGCTTACACACATATGGGAGAACGTGACCTTGGCCACTCCATTTGAAACATGTCCTCGTTTTAGAATAAGAGTCATCCCACGGTCACTCCGACTCAGCCTGACCTAAACCCCAGACAACACTCCATCATCACACAAGAAAGGAAATGGTTATCTGGGACTGAGATTTTGAGAAACATCTGGTTCAACATAGATTGGCCACTACAAAGAATGAAGGTGATGACCACAAGAACCCTTCCCTGACAACTCCCTAGCAACAGCCTAGCTGCAAAAACTCCCCTTTCCTCAGGCCCCTATAATTACCTCAGGCTCTAAGCAGAAGACAGGTTCCAGTCTCTACTGGGCGGCCCCTTGGCATGTTGGTCCCGAAGAAACCTGGGTTACTGTTGATTCACCTCTCTGCTCTCCTTTCCTCTCTATTTTCTTCATTCAGTTCCTTCCTTACAATACAAATACATACAATTATATGATTATAATTGCAAGGATAAGTATTACATGGTTTCCTCTAAGTACTGTGATCATAGGTGGTTTTTATTCTCTTTGAAAATAATTTTGCATATCTTTCAATTATTTTGAAGTCTATTTTATTTAAGAGTGTTTCATTGACCAATGAAGATTGGATGTGTTCCAGGTGTGCCTGTGCTGAGTTGACATATGTACACATTGTGTCATGATGACCACAATCAAGTCACTTAGCACAGCCATCCCTACCCAGGTTGGACATGGATGCTCATAACTTACACATCGGTCTGAATCCGTGACTAACATTTCCCTTTTCCCACAACTCTAACAACCATTGTTTTATTCTTTGCTTCTATTAATTCAGTTTTTTTTTGGATTCCACATATAAGTGAGACCATGAAGTATTTGTCTGTCTCTCTGCTTATTTCACTTAGCATAATGTCCTCCATGTTCATTTGTTGTTTTAGTCAGCGTTTTTTGCTGCTGTTACTTAACAACCCAACCAGAAAAACTGTAGAGGAGGAAAAGTTTATTTGGGGGCTCACAATTTCAGATGTCTCAGTCCGTAGACAGCCAGCTCCATTCCTCGGAGTTTGAGGTGAAGCAGAACATCATGGCGGAAAAGTGTGGCAAAGGGAAGCAGCTCACATGATGATCAGAAAGCAGAGAGTGTCTCTACCTGCCAGATACAAAATATTTACCCCAAAGCCATGCCCCGCAAATTCCACCTCCTCCGGCCATACCCTACCAGCCTTCAGTTACCACTCAGTTAATCCCTATCAAGGGATTAATTCACTGATTAGGTTAAGGATCTCAAAACCCAATCATTTTTTCTCTGAACCTTCTTGCATTGTCTCACATGTGAGATTTTGGGGGACACCTCACATCCAAACCATAATATTCACGTTGTTACAAATAGCAGAGTTTATACTTTTTATGGCTGAATAATATTTGACTGCATATGTGTACCACATTCTTCTATCCGTCCACGTCTTGATGTGCAACTAGTTCGTGTGTCTTGGCTGCTGTAAACAATGCTGTACTGATCATGGCATTATTTGCCCATTATTTTTTAGAACATATGTATTATATTATTGTATAAAAAAATGCAGGAATAAATGCAATTTAAAAAAAGAAGAAATAACTTATTTCTTGACAATTACCTTTTTTAAAAAAGAAGATAATTATTAGTGGTGCTTGGAATCGAACCCAGGACATCCTGCATGCTAGGTAAGTGCTCTATCAATGAGCTACACCCCCATCCCAAGCCACTTATATTTTTGCATGAGTTTTAATAATTCTAGTTTTGTAATATATATTAATTATCAGTTCCTTTTATTTTTTACCCTTTTTCTTCTAACATCAAGAACATTTTAAGGTCAAATATAGTGGTGCACGCCTGTAATCGCAGCTATGCAGAGGCTGAGGCAGGAGGATCACAAATTAAAGGTCAGACACAGCAAGTTAGTGAGATCCTGTTTCAAAATAAAAATTGAAAGGGGCTTGGGATGTAGCTCAATGGTAAAACAGTGCTGGGTTTAATCCTTAGCATCTCACCAAAATAAATAAATAAATGAATAAATAAATAAATATAAATGTATATATATTTTATATATAATGTGTGTATATATATATATTTTAAATATATATTTTAAACATTTTTTTAAAAAAATGTTCTTGATGTTAGAAGAAAAAGGGCAAATATATATGTGTGTGTATATATATATATTTTTTTCATTAAAATTTCAAAAGTTTGTTGTAAGAAAATTTTTTTTTTTTTTTTTTTTTTTTTTTTTTTTTTTTTTGGTACCAGGGATTGAACTCAGGGGCACTCGACCACTGGGTCACATCCCCAGCCCTTTTTTGTATTTTATTAGAGACAGGGTCTCACTGAGTTACTAAGTGCCTCGCCATGAACTCGCGATTCTCCTGCCTCAGCCTCCCAAAGTGCTGGGATTACAGGCGTGCGCCACCACGCCTGGCTTGTTGTAAGAAAATTATCTTTAGGATGCTATCTTTAATTAGAGCAAAAGATTGGGGATATTTAAAAAGAAGATAATTATTAAATAAATTATGGTATGACAATACTATGAAGGATCATGCATTATTAAAATGCTATTTATGAATAATTTTAAAGCCAAAACAAAATATCAGATATATGTTAAAATTTGATAATGTTAAAAATCTAAGGTATCAATTCAGGAAAAATCATATGTGTTAACACAAAATTAGTGATGTTAGTATTATTTGTCTTTGATGAAGTTATGAGTAGTGTTATTTTTTTCTTTATTTTTGATCTTTTCAGAATTGCATGTGGATACAAAATTTTCATTACAACCTAAAAAAGAATTTTACAGACCCCTTTATGAGAAGGGATCATCTTTTGAAAGTATAAATTTGAACTCTGCTTTGATTACTACTTACTTAGTAAAATAAGCAGAATTTTGCAATCTATTTGGTTGGAAAAGTATACTCTTACCAGACAAAATCAAAATAACCAAGAAGTCCTTCAGTAAGTGAATGAAAAATTAAACTGTGGTACATTCAGACAATGGAATATTATTCAGCACTATAAAACACATCAAGGACACACTGGTGCAAATAGCTATGTAAAAAATAGCCAATCTGAAAAGGATAGGTATCATGACTCCAGCTATACCGTGTTCTGCAAAGGACAAAACCATGGGACAGTAAAAAGAAAGATGGTTGCTTGAGCTTAGAGACAAAGATGAATAGTGCATCCCGGGAAATTTTTTTTTTTGTTATTTATTTATTTATTCATAATGCGCAAGTATATCATCTTTTTACATACAACTGCTTGTATACAAAGTATATAAGTACCACTCAGATCTTTAATCATGCATTTAGGATAGTGATATCCATCTCATTCAACCACCATTTTTCCCCCCTTCTCCCCGCCTGCTCCCTCCCTTTCCTTTGACCATTCTAGTGTTCCTCTAATCATATGTACCCCCATCCAATCACACTGTGAACTAACCTCCTTATATCAGCAAAAATATTTGGTATTTGGATTTTTGAGATTGACTAATTTCACTTAGCATTATATTCTCTAACTTCATCCATTTACCTGCAAATGCCATTATTTTATTCTCTCTTATTGCTGAGTAAAATTCCATTTTGTATATGTACCACATTTTCTTTATCCACTCATCTACTGAGGGACATCTAGGTTGGTTCCACAACCTAGCTATTATGAATTGTGCTGCTATAAACATTGAAGTGGCTGTGTCACTGTAATATGCTGTTTTTAATTCTTTTGGGAACAGACCCAGGAGTGGGATGGCTGGGTCATAGGGTGGTTCCATTCCCATTTTCCCAAGAAATCTCCATACTGCTTTCCATAGCGGGAGATTTTAAGGGCAGTGAGACTACTCGGAATGCTACGACAATGGTGGATACGTGCACCTGTACCACATTATACTGTTATCCAAACCCACAGAATATGTAGCACCAGAAGCAAACCCAAATGTAAACATGGACTTTGGGCTATAGTGACGTGTCAGTGTAGGTGCATTGGTTTTAACAAATGGACCACTGTGGAGGGGTGTGAGTGTCAGGGCAAGGGAGCCCATGGAATTCTATTTTCTGCTTGATTTTGCTGTGAACCTACAAGTGCTATAAATAACAGTTTATTAAAGAGAATGAAGCAAATTAAAAAAAAAATCAGTGAATAATATTCAATATCAGAACTTAAATTATGAATTCTATTTGGAGATTTCTTTTGAATTGCTTTATTTATTGTTTTAAATATTTATTAAGTTGTCAGGGACCTTTTATTTTATTTATTTACATGTGGTGCTGAGAATTGAACCCAGTGCCTCACATGTGCTAAGCAAGTGCTCTCCCACTGAGCCACCACCCCAGCCCCTGAATTTGCTTTATTTTGCTGCTTTAAGTTGCTCAGAATGATGCTGGGGTGAGAGATCATTGTCCAGTTGGCTCTTAAATATTCAAGAATGTGTTCCTTCCCCAGCTGAGATATTTGACCTTCAGCTTCTTTGTGTTAGGATATAAGAATGGAAAGCATAAATGTCCTAGGGAATGAAGTAAACATCTTATAAGAAAATCTGTTGAGAAGATTTTGGCATGAATTCGTGCTCTGAGTGGGTTTGAAACGCATACACAGGATGACTAATGTATAAACTTTGCCTGTGTGGCATGAATGGGCTGAAGGAGACATCAGTGATTTTCTGTTGTTTTGAATATTCAACATCATCATGCATTTCCTGGTGTTGACACCCTGGTTTTCCCCTGGGGGAAATTCTCCCAGCTCCACTCTGGGTCTGTGTGGTACTCCATCCCCAAGTTCAGGCTGTTGCACGTGGCTCAGACCTGCTCTGCTTAGAATACCCCAGCCCCTGGCCAAGTGATGAGCTCAGAAATGCACTCAGAGAAAATGCAAAGGATTCTAGAGACTAGAGTGAGGTGGTGCTGGTGGTAGTGGTGTGTGTATTTGTGTCTCTGATCACTTAAGAGGTAGCAGAGTGGAGAAGAGTGTGTATTCCGCTACCTGTTGCATGGATTTGGGTCTCATTGCCCTCGTTCTGCCATCAACTAGAGCATGATCTTCGACAAGTCACTCTCTCTCTCTCTCTGGGCTTCAGTCTCCTCCCTGTAAGATGGGACCTTGAAATGTACCTACCTGTTGAGTTGTTATGGGATTGAATGGGTTAACGTTTGTGAGGCCTGGCACCGTGTCTGCCTGCTCAACATTTTCACTGTCATATGTAATGGGCATCTCAAATTTGTGTTCCTGATGAATTTTCCTTTTTTTAATTTTATTTATTTTTTATTAGTGACTCTTTATTTTTTAATTTTATTCTAATTTGTTATACAAAATACTTTGTGTAGAACCAGTGAATTGAAAAATTGTGCTCTTTATATGTAATACAAAATGAATTGCACTCTGAATTTTCCTTTTATAGTCTTTCTCAGCTCCAAGAATGACCACTGCATCCATCATCCCAGCTGCTCACGCCTGATCCTCGGAGTTGTCTTGACACCGTTTGCCTCTCTACTTCACCAGCAAAGCCTGTCCGTCCTGCCTTTGAGTTGCATCTAGAACTACTTGCTCAAGCACTTTCATCTCCTGTCTAGGTCACGGCCACAGCCTCCTTAAGTGGTCTTGCTGCTCCTGCCTTTGCACCATGTCTGTCTGTTCTCAGGAAGAGCCAGTTTGATCCTGATGAACCCAAGTCACAGGGTGTCACTCTTCTGCACCAGGGTCCCCCATCAGCCTGGCCCCACACACAGGCAGGTTCACCTCTACTCTTGGCCTCCAGTTCTCTCCTCCTTGCTCCTCCTGCACCAGGCCTTGGCGCCTTTCCATTTGTTCATTTTCCCCTCTATACTGGAATCCTGCCCCATGTCATAGGGCTACTCTGCCTTCTTCAGACCCTTACCCATATGCTATCTTCTGGTTGAGCCCTTCTCGGGACCTCCATCCTCAGTTGCAACCCTCCACGTCATCATCCCATCCCCCACTCACTTTTTCTCCTGGCCCCCACGACCTCCAAGTACTGTACTTACTTTATCCATTACCTGTCTGCCCTACTAGAATATAGGCTTCACGAGGCTGAACTTTTTTGAGTGCTATATACCCACCACCTAAAACAGATCATGGAACAGAGTAGGTGCTCAGTAAATTAATGCATGATTCGATGAATAAATAAATGAAAGAAAAAAAAAAGTCTGTATTGCTGTGTGATAGTCATCAACAGTTTTGCACTGTCTCTAGGTGCCAGGGACTTGCTAGTCACTGGGGACATGCCTGAGGCAAAGACTGTTTTGGTATCCTTCAGTCTAGTGGAGGACGGAGGTGGAGGTGGAGGTGGAGAAACTGTCCCTAAAAATCAGGACCACAGAATGCACATGGGAACACATGATAAGAAATCGCAATCCAGAGGTGAAGGCTTGTGAGAGGTGTCCCAGAGGCAGGGTGTCCAAGCTGTCACTGAAGGTCCAGGAAGAGTAAGGAACTAGGTAAAGGAGGCGGAGGGATGGGAAAGCTGAGAAGTCGCCCAGTCTGCAGGCGGCGGTTAGTGCTGAGGAAGGGAATGAGAAGTTGACCTGTTGTGCCCTCAGACTCCACCCAGATTAGGTTGATGGGCCTGTGAGGAAGAGCTGATGGCCCGAGTGCCCCAGTGAATTACAAATATACGGAGGCATTCTGCCAAGTCCCGCTCTTGTTTCATTGAAAATGCAGAAAAAAATAGTGGCTGCAAGATTGGGCCTGCTCAGTGTCAGGATGTGGGAGGAGAAACCACATAGCTCTCTTTTTCATGAATCTGCTAAAACAACCAAAAAAAACAAAAAACCAAAAAAAACAAAACAACCCACAGGTCACAGGCTGTGATCCGATGACATCAGAGAGTGAGCTTTCCCACTGTTTTCATACTCAACATCTGCTCATTCTTCTCACTTGAAGATGTACAGAGCACGTCAAGAGGTCACACCTCCCCAGAAAACAAGGTTTACATGACCTCTCCTGAGGACACATGAAGTCTCCCCAGGGCTGCCTGGAGCCTACACGATGAATGTGTTTCTAGAAATCCCCAGGCTGGACCACAAATCTTCAAACACACTGAGCTTGTCTGATTCCTCATTATAACATGGAACTCAGAAAATGTTTATGAGTCGGCAGCGTGGTGGGGTATGGTTTGCAAAGTACTGGACACTCAAAGATGTTAGCAATTATCACTGAAGGAGGAAAAGAAGAATTGTGCAATTAATTGTAGCGTCTGTTCCCTTTGTACATTATTCTCAGCAGATGAGCAAGAGATGCTTGTTGACGAATTTTTGCTTAGAGAATCTGAGGAAGATCTTGGAGTGAGTTGCAGGTAGATGCCCAGCCAGGTGCCACTGAGTTGGGTGGGAGAAGGAGTTGCATTGCCCAAGTGCCAGCCACATGGTGGGCATTGTCCTGGTGCTGGGGACACTATGAGCTTGGTGTTGCTAGTAAGCCAGGGCAGGCGATGGCCCTGTCCTCAACCCCCTGAGGGGAGGAGGCCTCCCATTCTGGGCACTTCACCTAGAGGCTGTTGCTGCTTTATACAAGCATGTCCTCGAGCAAGCGAAAGACGCGGGCGGGCTAATGTAAGATGCTCAGCCTCACAGAGGTGAGGAGTTGGCATTTGAGCCTGGGCTCTTGCATTCTGGGAGAATGTATGCACAGCGAAGTGGAAAGAGTAGTCCATACATATAAAATTAAAGCCATCAAAGATGTGGCGGGGGCGGGGGGTGGGGAGGTTAGGTACCAAAATATGAATGGTAGGTGGGCTAGGGTTTGGGAGTGGAGGGATGTTTCTTCTTTTCTCTATTTCAAGTTTTAAAAGTTGATTGCGTTACTTGAATGATTTTCTAAATGACAAATGAAGTGGCCAAAGGGAGGAGAGAACCTGAAACCCTCATCTCAGGACAAGCATTTTCACAAAATACTTGTGTGACCTGGAGACGGTCCCTCTTCTGGTCCCCAGACATCCCCAAATCCACCCTGCTGTTCTCCCTGTGGTCCTCGTTAGACGCCCCCCCTCCCTTTTGTCCACCTTTGTCGCTGCCTGAAGCGGAAGTCGCTTGGAGCAGCGAACGCCACAGGAAAATTCGGAGGCAGGATGAAAATGAAAAAAGGTCTTTTATTCTTCTCCTCTCTCCAGCTCCAGCAATCACTCCAAATGCTCTAACTCCAACCACCACCTTCTTCTTCCCCACACACACTAACGAACCTCACCCAGTTATATACATATAGCTTTAACAAGGACACGTGCTTACAGCTCGAGCTTACAGGTGCGTCACGCAGTGTTCACGGGCATACAAAGATTCTTTGAATAATGTATCAACATCAGGTGGAAACTAGAACATCTTTTATGGCTCTCAGCTAACCGCAATCTTTAGCTATCTCCTTGATTATAGGCTCCTTCATTTCCCCATTTTTTAGTTTTAAAAGAGGGGATGTTCTAGGACGTCCATGTGCAACCGACATTCTTACCCGTCATGGGAGTCTAGGCTGTCCTGACTCCTGGCTTAGGTTGACATGCCGGCCACATTAGACTGTCCCGTGCGACTGTGCCGTGTCTTAGGTTGTCCCCCTCTGGGGATCTTACCCGTCATAGGCTAACCAGCCATCCAATAGAGCCCTTCAGGATCGACTGTGTGTTGACTAACAGCCGTCCAATTTTTAGGAGATGCTGCGGCTTTAAGGCGGCAAGCCTACTGCTGACGAGCCAAGTTTCCATAGCGTATCAAGTTCTTTAAGCCAATCAGCTGCCCTTAGTTTCATCAAGTAACGCACTGAGTTCTCTTAGACAAATACCCGCAAGGCATTGTCCCGCAATGTCCCAAAATAATGGAAAATCAAAATGTCCATAAGTTATAACACATAGATTCAGGAGGCCCCATGCATGCAGAGCAGAGGCCACACTGCTGGTGAGGTTGTTGATGCTTGAGCAGCAGGGATGCTTGCAGCGACCGCGGTCCCTGCAGTTGTAGCAGCAGCCGTTTTTTTTTTTTTATGTCTAGACATTTCTACCGGCAAATCTTCAGGGCCCGCTACCTAAAAACTCAAGCATCCATTATTAAGGGAAAGGCAGTGCTATTCCAGCACTGAGATCAAAAGGTGAGCTGTCAAACTAAAAAAAGAATTATTAGAGTAGAAAATAAAAGTTGATTTCTGCTCACACACATTGCTGCTTAAGCTCCCACAAACATAAGCTGGCAAAATATCACATTCAGAAATAATCAAAGAGAAACTGAGGGTGTTTACTGCATTAAAGATAAAGAAAAGCTAAAGGCATTTTGGAAAAATAATTTGTTAGCTGGAATCCTCGAGTCTCTATATACACAGCAATCCTATACCTGTTGAAATAATTCAAATTAATCAGCTACTAAACAAATGAAGTCAATAACAAATAAATGATCCTCTGTCGGAACACCAAAATATCAGGTTATATAACATTAAACATATTCACAGCTGAAGAGAAGTCCCGGAGACAACTATAAATCAAAATTGATTATCATTATAATTGATTATCTAAAAATATTCTGAACTTATATAAATATCTATTTATCTATCTATCTATTGATTATCAAATTAGAATATTCTAAGCTTAAATGAATTAACGTTATTTGTTATTTGGATCTATATCTATCTACTTTTTTTTTTTTTTTTTTTTTTTATATTTTTTTAAGCGCTTAATTATTTGTGACGTCACACTAGACAGACGCACATATAAACATATTTGTGACATCACATTAACATGAAATTTAGACAAATGCACAGACATAAAGACATATATAAAAGAGAAAAAAAAAAATTACAATTGTGTATACACTGAAGAGAGATCTTCTTGTCCCGGCCGGGAAGAATGAAATTTAAGTTGTAAATTTAATGGAGAACTCTTTTAAGGGAATCACTCCATACCTTCATTTTGGTCCTCTTGACCTTGCACTTGTTTATTCAATCTAGACTCCTCAATAACCTCGTCTTGATCCCTTTGACTTTGTACCTGCTTTATCAATCTAGATGGTATCCATATTGGAGAGGATTCGTGCTTTGGAAAAACACAAACAGATCCTCTCCCCCAAATTAATACTGGGTCTGGACCCTTCCATGTACCTGAGAGAACATCCTTCCAGTAAACCAAAGGTTTATGTTGTTGGTGTGGGTTCCAGTGTCTATCTCCAGCCGAATGTCCATTAGAATCTAAAGTTAAGAAATTTAGGGTAAACAGGGCAACTGCCAATCTGTCCTTAGGATTTTTCCAGTTTCCATCTTTTTGCTTTAGTAACATATTTTTAAGTGTCCGATTTGCTCTTTCAATTATTCCTTGTCCCTGAGGATTATAAGCGATACCTGTTTTGTGGATAATATTGAACTTTGTACAAAATTGTTTGAAGGATGTGGATGTATATGCAGGGCCATTATCTGTTTTAAGCATTTTGGGGATGCCCAATGCAGCAAAAGCTTGCAGACAATGAGATATAGTATCTTTAACTTTTTCTCCGGAATGTAAAGAAGCAAAAATCATGCCTGAGCATGTATCTATGGTGACATGAATAAATCGTAATTTTCCAAAACTTGGCTCATGTGTGACATCCATCTGCCACAAATGATTGGGCATCAAACCTCGTGGGTTAACCCCATAATGTGGATTGGGCAAAAGTGTTACACAAGATGGACATTCTTTTACAATTCTACGAGCTTGTTCTTTTGTGATTTTAAATTTTTGTCTTAAGGTAGTGCTGTTAACGTGGAACTGGGAATGAAATAAAGTAGCTTGTTGTACTGTAGTAAATATAAATATTGTTTTAGTGAGGGCGTCAGCTTTTTGATTACCTTCATGGAGAGGACCAGGCAGATTAGTGTGAGCTCTTATGTGACCTATAAATAAAGGTTCTTTTCGTTGCCATAGGAGATTTTGGATTTGAGAAAACAATTTAAAAGCTGGAGTATGTGGTGCTATTGGACCTGCTAGCTCCAATTTTGGGACAGCATGTACAATATAATGGCTGTCTGAAAAAATATTCATAGGCTGTTCTTTAAAATTTTCCAGAGCTATTATTATAGCTTCGAGTTCCACTAATTGAGCTGATTTTTGATTAGTGATATGAATCATTTTTTCATTTTGAGTGACTACTGCAGCAGTACCGTTAGAGGATCCATCTGTAAATACATTAAATGCTTTAGGAATGGGTTGATTTTTTATTACCTGTGGGAATATGATAGGATGATTGATACAAAAGGACAGTATAGGAGATTTAGGAATATGATTGTCAAAATTTGCAGAAGTAGAGCATCTAGCTATAGCCCAATCATTATCATTGAAGCACAAATATTCAACCTGTGACGATGAATAAGGAGTAATAATAGTAGCGGGATGAATTCCAAATATTTTAGTAGAGGTTTTAAGTCCTTGAAGAATAAGTTTAGCTACCATGGAGGTATAAGACTCAATTGTACTTTTAGGAGAGACAGGCAAATGTATCCATAATATAGGTCCCTGTTGCCAAAATACTCCTGTTGGAGTATATTGTGAAGGAATAATAATCAATATTAGTGGTTGTGCAAAATCAAATCTATCGCAATGGGATCTTTCAATGGCCTGTTCTACTAATTTTAGAGCTCTCCTGGCCTCAGGAGTTAATGTTCGAGGTGAGGATGGGTCAGGGTTTCCACGAAGGATGTCAAATAAGGGTTTTAATTGTCCAGTAGTGAGGCTTAGTGTAGGGCGAAGCCAATTAATGTCACCCAGTAATTTTTGGAAATCATTGAGGGTGGTCAAATGTTCTTTACTTATTAGAATTTTTTGGGGTTTAACAAAAGTATCCATGATTTTAAAGCCTAAATATAGTATAGGTGATCTGCTTTGAACTTTTTCTTCTGCTATATATAATCCATATTTTTTTAGATTTTTTGTTATTTCACTAAATATATTAAATAAGATTTGTTGATTAGGGTGAGCTAATAAAACATCGTCCATGTAGTGTAGACACATAAGGTCTTGATATTTGTTTTTAATGGGCTGTATAGCTCTGTCCACATATAGTTGGCACAGTGTAGGGCTATTTGCCATTCCCTGCGGCAATACTTTCCATTGATATCTTTTATCAGGGCCATTATTATTAATAGAAGGAATTGAAAAAGCAAACCTGGGGGCATCCAGAGGATGTAGGGGAATGGAAAAGAAACAGTCCTTTATATCAAGGGTTATAAGGTAATAGTTTTTTGGAATAGCTACAGGATTAGGAAGTCCAGGTTGAGTAGGGCCCATAATTTGCATTGTTTTGTTAATTTGTCTTAGATCTTGTAATAGTCTCCATTTACCTGATTTTTTCTTAATTACAAATATGGGAGAATTCCAGGGAGAGGTGGAAGGCTCTATGTGTCCTGCTTCTAATTGTTCTTTAATTAATTGATGGGCCGCTTGCAATTTTTCTTTGGATAGGGGCCACTGAGGGACCCAAACTGGCTTATTAGAGAGCCATGGTATTTTTAAAATTGTTTTCTCAGTGGCCCCTAGAAAAAATGTCCTTTGCCTTTTTTATTATGAGTAGGATTTTTATTCTTAACACCTGCAGGCTTGGTCGCTAGGTGTAGCCCCATTTGATGTAAAATATCTCTTCCCCATAGGGTAACTGGCAAGCTGTTTAAAACATAGGGTTTGAATGTTCCTGTATGGCCTTCATTGTCTTGCCAATTTAAGATTACAGCACTTTGAGCTGGGGTATTACTGTATCCCAAGCCTCTTAAACTGGTTGAGGCTTTCTGTAGAGGCCAGTGCTTAGGCCATTGTTGTAGATTTATGATGGAAGAGTCAGCTCCTGTATCAATCAGCCCCTCCATCTCTATACCTTGAATTTTTAATTTGCACATAGGCCTCCGTGAACAGTCCTGGACCCAGAAAGCCATAGGTCCTGAACCAGTGGAACCGAATGCTCTGCTATTTCTATTTTGTGGCATGCTTTTAAAAGTATTATGGAGACTGGGAAGGAGGAGCAGCTGTGCGATTCTGTCTCCTTGATTTACGGAGATGATGCCCCTGTGTGTACTTAGCATTATTTTAATCTCTCCATTATAATCTGAATCAATAACCCCTGGTATAACATTAAAGCCTAATAAACTTTTGGAACTACGCCCAAGGATTAGTCCCACAGTTCCTGAAGGGAGAGGTCCCCTGATTCCCCCGTAGGAATCAGCTGAACCCCCATTTCAGGTGTCAGGACCATCCGGGCAGTAGAACAGAGATCTAATCCTGCACTTCCTCTTGTCCCTCTGATAAGGGAGTTAATGGGTAGGAGGGACTGTGACGAGGAATCATTTGAATCTGAGGGCCTTCCTCCTCTAGTGCCTCGTACATTTGTGGGCCCCGGGGCATTGGGCCCCGTGCCCCGTTTTTTGAAATCCTTGATAAATCATTTCCATATATATCATATCTAGAATGGCATTGATTGGCCCAATGTATACCTTTTTTGCATCTGGGGCATCGGCCTGGAGCACGGTATGAATTTGATTTTATTACCCTTGGGGGATATTGCTTAGCATATCTTGGTTGATTATAATAATTTTGTCTGGAATATCCTGTTCTAGGTTGAAACCTTTGGGAATTTTGAGGGGAGGAATTTTTCATTACTGCAGCAATTACGTTGCCTGTGATAACAGCCTCGTTAATGTCTTTGCACAGTCTGATATAAATTGATAAGTCTTTTTTACTTCTCCATGGCCTTATTGCATCCTGGCAATATTTATTAGCGTTCTCGTATGCTAATTGGATAACTAGGGGCATAGCTTGCTCGACTTCTCCAAAAACTCTAGATGTTGTTTTTAAGAGCCTATCTACAAAATCAGCGTAAGGTTCGTTAGGCCCTTGTATAACTTTTGATAGGCTGCCTTGCAGATCCCCTGTGCCTGAGATTGTCTTCCAGGCTTTCACAGCTGCAGTGTGTACCTGGGCATACACACCTGGATCGTATTGTAGCTGATTTTGTAGTTCGGCGAACTCACCCTCCCCTGTGAGCATATCTATATTGCGTTGAGGGAAACCTGCTGCAGCATTTCTCTTTGCTATTTCTGAACAAAGTTCCTGGAATTGAGTTTTCCAGATTAGGTATTGTCCCCCACTTAGTACCGCTCTGCATAGACTTTTCCAATCTGAGGGGGCTAAGGTTAGGGTGTTAAGTGACTCTATCATACTTAATGTGAACGGAGCTTGAGGCCCATAGGTCATTACCGCCTCTTTAAAATTCTTTATTGTTTTAAAGTCTAGGAACTCATGATATCTTTGTCCCTGTTCATTTTGAAATACTGGCAGTTCTAGGTGCTCCTGCGGTCTATGTTGTTCGAGAGCGTATAAGCGCTCTGAAAGGCCGCCAATTTCTACCTCAAGGGCACGTATACTCTGATCCATACTCTTTATTGTTTCTGTTAGGGATTCTATCCATGAAGGAGCAGAGGGCGCTAGTGGTTCCTCTATTTGACGGTCTTTTCTCTTTTTTAATTTCTTTTTGTTCTTTTTATTGGAGACTGTGCTCTCCGAATCGCTTTTTGATTCCTCTTCACTACTAGCTTCATAATTCCTAACCGGCTCAGTAGAGGAGACTGTACTTTCATGGTTTGGCTCCTTGTTACTATTATTACTTTCACTAGTATCCTGAGTTTCAGTTTCTAAGGAGAGTACATACTCCTCAGCTAATTTTATTAAGCTTCTGATGGCTTTTGCAGATCTTACTTTTGAATTTACATTCCTACTCTCCTTGCTGGTCTCCACTGAGTCAGAGGATATGCTTTCTTGTTCACTTTTCTCACTATCCTCTGAGTTCTCAATATCAAAAATTTCATTCATGGCTTTTATAAACCGACTTTTTGTTATATTTGCTCCCATCTTTTTAAATTTTCTTTTTTCTTACCTTGCCGCCGAATTCCCCGTACGGGCCGCCACCTGTCGCTGCCTGAAGCGGAAGTCGCTTGGAGCAGCGAACGCCACAGGAAAATTCGGAGGCAGGATGAAAATGAAAAAAGGTCTTTTATTCTTCTCCTCTCTCCAGCTCCAGCAATCACTCCAAATGCTCTAACTCCAACCACCACCTTCTTCTTCCCCACACACACTAACGAACCTCACCCAGTTATATACATATAGCTTTAACAAGGACACGTGCTTACAGCTCGAGCTTACAGGTGCGTCACGCAGTGTTCACGGGCATACAAAGATTCTTTGAATAATGTATCAACATCAGGTGGAAACTAGAACATCTTTTATGGCTCTCAGCTAACCGCAATCTTTAGCTATCTCCTTGATTATAGGCTCCTTCACACCTTGCTTGCCTCTCTGCAGCAGGAGGAACGTCACTGTCTTTTCAAAGTCTTCCTCAAAACTGCTGATTCCCCACATCTCCCGCGCACACCCTGGGGCCTCTCCAAGGTTGGTGCTGATTGGCTGAGTATTCATTGGGAGCCGCCCAGCTAAGGAACTCGGTGACGACCACAGATATTCTTAAGCTCATTCTATAGAAGAGGAACTTGTGTTTTCATTATTTGCCTAAAAGGCAGAGTCCACCCAGCTCTATATGACACAAAACCAGTGTCCCTGCCCACCAAGAGATTCAGCAATTCCTCAAGGCCAATTGATTAGTGTCTCCTGGGTACCTAACACAGTACCTGGCACGTGTGGGCTCCTCCATAGTTTTTGAGTGGATAGATAGAAGACAATGCCATTTTTGAGCCTCGGTGCACTGTAACTATGTGCAAATGAGTCCATAATAACAGTAGCACCATGCATGAGCGTCAGCCTATTCTAGATGGGTAGAATACTGCATGGGTTCCCACCCGGCTGGATGAGTAGGCATCGTGTTATACCCGTGTTACAAATGAACCAGTGGGAATTTTAAAATGTGGCTAACTTGCGCCCAATCATACCACAGCAATCTGGCGTGGTAGGAAGAAGGGTAATTTTTCCGCAATTTCAGTACTCTACAAGCTTGTACCACCATTCTGATATGGGCACTTGTGACTGAGCAGCTCATGTGCAGGAAGACAAAGACAAATACGTCAAACCAAGCGCCCTAGCAGAAGAAAAGGGTCACAGGGTCCTTTTAGAATTTGTTTTCTCAAGTGTTTCTTACATTTAAGAGAAAGAGGAACTAAAAGCCGAAGTTCCCTCAAGTCACTGCTGATTAATAATCAGAAATGAAGACAAAGCAAATCCAAAATCCTCATGGTGTGAGTGTGGGGAGGCCCGTGTTCCTAGATACTCCTAACCTGTGTGGCAATGGTGTTCACCTCCTTGGCTGGCAATGTCTTTCAGAACTGTAAGTTTCCATGCCCTTTGACCCAGGAAGGTTACTTTTAGGGAACTGTATGTATTGGACATGTGAAAAAATATGCTGACACAAGAATATTTATTGTAGCATTTTTTTCACTTTTTTATTTGTTCTTTGTAGGCATACATGACAATAGAGTGTATTTTGACACATTACACATACATGGAATGTAACTTATTCTAATTAGGATCCAATTCTTCTGATTGTACATGATGGGGTGTTTCACTGAACGTGTATTCATATATTAATGTAGCATTTAATGCAGTAACACCTAAGTGTCCACCAATGTGGGTTTGGCTAAGGAAAGTCTACAGGGTCAACTATACTGTACTTTGTAATACTAGACATCATTTTTAAAAAATTGGCACAGCAATATTTGCTGATTAGGAATGCCTTTAACATATATTATTATGTGAACAAAGTCTAGTGCCCAGTAGGAGTTGCCCTACGTACATCATGATGTTACAAAACGGTGCAGATGCATCTTTCTGTACAGGTTGCTCGTTTATTAACAGAGCACTTGAGGGCTCAGGAAAGGAGTGAGAATTATTTTCTACATCTACCACTTTGGTCTATTTGACTCCTTTTTTAAAAAGTTCTTTTTTAGACATTGATGGACCTTTATTTTATTCATTTTTTTTATATGTGGTGCTGAGAATCAAACCCAGGGCCTCACACATGCTAGGCAAGTGCTCTTACCACTGAGCCACAACTCCAGCCCTGTTTATTTGACTTCTCCTCTGTGTGTATAAAAATAGCCTTTTTAAAGGGATGTTGTGGGTCACAGGCCTCTGGGAAGGCTTTCATGATAGCTGATTTTGAGCCATGAAAGAAAGCACAGAGACAAGGGGTGAAAGGAAAAAGCACAGCAAAGGCAGGGGCCAGGGAGATGACGCTGGGACAAACCAATGTTTCTCATTCCATCCACATTTGTAGCTCAGAGCTGGCTTTGAGAACAGCTCTCTGAATACAGTTCTCTACTTTTCAAAAAGGGTGGAGGAATGGATGCCAGCCACAAAACTCTGGTCATTCACTTATTTGTTCAACCAGCATTTATGGACTTCAACTTGAGTTCCAGGATACTAAGAGAAAAAACTTTAGTTGTTGCCAAGCCAGCCCTGAGCAAACTCCTGGTCTTGTGTAGAGGGGACTTCTGAAAGAAATCCACAGAGGATGTCTCTCTGAGTTGAATGGGAGAAGGAGTTGCATTGCCCAAGTGCCAGCTATGTGGGGGCATTGTCTTGGTGCTGGGGACACAATGAGCTTGGTGTTGCTGGTAAGCCGGGGCAAGCTATGGCCTTGTCCTCACCTTCCTGAGGGGGTAGGCCTGCCATTTCTGGATATTTCTGGTTTCCAGATCAGAGCCTCTGAGATGCACATTGCCCTTGGAGATCTACTGGCGTCTGTGTTAGCCAGCTAGGAGCATGCACAACTTGGAGAGCTGGCCCAGTTTAGAAAGTCCTCCAGAGCAAGTCCCAGTGCAGTTGAGCCTAAAGGATAAGTAGGAATAGCAGGGTTGTAGAAGCCCTGTTTGGGGATTGACTTGAATTGCAGTTGACTATGAGCCGTGGAGATTTGGCCATTGTCGCCACCCGTAGTCTCACGGGATTTGTTGCGGGATCCCGAGTGACTTGGCCGAAATTGCTGATCGGGTCAGCGCCATTTTTAGAGTGTGTTTTGGCGTGTGTTAGTTGTTGTTAGAACCAGAGAGAAAAGTTATCAGAATAAAAAGCTGTTTGTCTCCAGTTTGCTTCTGAAGTTTTTCCCGCGGCTCCGTTGCTCCAAGCGCTTCAGACAGCAACACAGGGTGAGGACAAGGCCTCTGTGATGGCCAAAGGCAGATTCTATGTTTAGAAGACCCTCTGCCTAAGGACGGAGGGAAGACAGGCAGGACTGGAGCCTCATGGAAGGCAGGGCCAGAGGTGCCTGTGGAGGTGGGAGAAGCCCACCGGGGTCCACAGGCTCCTTGCTGTGTCCAAAGCAGGCAGAGAAGTGAGGGACTCAGAGTCAGGTTGAAAAAGTTCCATCTTAAAAAGGGGCAGGTAGAAAGCAAACCACCACCCTGGCTGTGGAGCAGAGAAGAAGCGGAGCACGCGGAGAGTGGACTGGGTGAGTGGCCCGGAAGGCCCTCCTAGGTGAGAAAGAGGGTGGACTAAGTTAGTGCCGGTGGAGATGAGGAAAATGGACATCGAATGGCGAATTGGCAGGCAGAAGGAACCGACCTCCAGGGCATGTGTGGAAAAGGAAATTTCTAGCTTGAGCAATGGGGGAGATGTTGGCTGTGGTACCTATGAAACTCCTCAAATGCTGTCGCTGCCTCAAGCGATGGCCGCTTGGAGCAACGACACCGCGGGAATAAGTTCAGAGGCAGACTGGAAACGAACAGGCTCTTTATTCTGCTAGCTTCTCTCTCCGGCTCCAACAACAACTCTAACACCATTCACACTCCTGCAACCACCACACAAAGCGCCCACCCGATCCGCAATGTCCCCAGCCAAGTCTCGTGAGACCATGCAAGGTGGTAATGCTTGGACATCTTTATGGCTCACAGCTAACCGCAATCTTAGCTATCTCCTTAATTAGGGCTCCTACAAAGTGCCAATGACCTTCTCCTCTGTGAACGGTTAGGTCCTGCCAGGACCCCCGGCCATGAGCTGAACTCTCTCATCCTGTCACTCACAGTTCCCACCCTCCTATTGGCCTCACTTGGGTGCCATGGGCCATTATTAAAATCCTATCCTCACTCAAACCTTCAACCTCTTGTCTTTCCTTTGCTTCACTGTGCTTAGCCAGTGTGAAGGGCTGACTGGGGTCCTCCCAAAATTTATATGTTGAAGTCCTAACTGCCATGGCCTCAGAAAATGACTGTTTTTTTGGAGACAGAGCAATTACCTTTGAAGAGATAACTAAGTTAAAATGAGATCATCAAGGTGGGCCCAAAGCCAAGGATTGCTGTCCTTCTAAGAAGAGGAAATTTGGACACAGACTGTTACAGAGGTTAGACCATGTGAAGGCACCTGGAGAATTGGACCACGTGCAAGCCAAGGAGAGAGGCCTCGGAAGGAACCATCCCTGCTGATACCTGATCTTGCACACCCAGCCTGCAGACCTGTGGGGCAATGAATTTCTGCTAAGCCACCCAGTGTGACAGGCCTAAAAGACTCCTATATCCAACAAACCCACCCTGTCCAATCCAACCCTCTGCCTACTTTTACCCTTTTGTCTAAACAGTGGACAGTGGTTAGGTAAAAGAAACCAAGCTTGCTAACTGGCCTTCCCTTAAGCTCCTGAGCACTTCAGAGCACCCCCATTTCTCCAGTCCATCTGTTCTCTCTCACCTTCTGGCTCCACCAACCCCTCACCCACCCCGGGGACCTTTCACTGAGAAGCAACCAGAAGAAAATGTCTTCATGGTACCATCTCCAAGTCCACCGATCTACTGACCCCACGCCGTGGTCTCCACTTTCCCCTATGGGGTTGGCACTCTTACCACACCCTCACCTGTGGCTGGGATCCCTCTCGCTACATGTGAACTTCCTTTTGTTCATACCACCAAGAACTTCCAAGTTGCCCTTGCCCTGGTCTCAGAGGCCACCTTCCCAGCTCTCTTGGCTGGGACTCCTTCGTCTCTCTTACGTCTACTACGGGACCGCCCTGTGGTTGAGACCCCGAAACTCAGCTGTTTTTGCACGCGTGCTCTGCGTGAGCTTGTTTATCCTCTCAGATTTAAAGACTGTCTGTAAGCCTCCAGCATTGATGACCGCGACACAGATGGCTCACATGGACCCCAGGTGATCAGACCCAATTGGCTACTTGACGTCTCCTCGTGGGGGCCTGCAAGGCATCTCCAACTTAATACATCTAAACAAAATTCTCCATCTGTGCCTTCTTCCCAAAGCCAAATCTACTTCACCCCAGTTCCCCAATCACTATACAGAGCACCACTGTCCCTCCTCTGGTCGGTTACTGGGACTAACAATCCTGGAGGCATCTTTGACTCCTCTCTCTCTGGCAGATGCCAGTCAGTCCATCAGCAAATCCCGTTGCTTTCAACCTCTATCACACTCTAATTTTTTTTTTTTTTTTTTCTTTGCCCCTTTGTTACTTCTCTTATGGTCAAATTGGTTGTCATAACTGGTCTCCGTATTTCTCATCCTCTCCCTCCTTTTCAATGTATTCTCAATACCAAAGCTAGATTGCACCTTAAAATAGCCTAACAGATAAAGTCACTCAGTGACCATGAAGGGATTAAAAGTAAAATATCCAGTCCATGAAAGCCCTTACCCTGTCCTATGAGCCACAGATGACCTGGCTCCCTGCTACCCTCTGAACTTCTCTCCTATTCTTTCTCCCTTACCCTCTAGTCTAGCGACACTGATGTCCTTGCGACTCCTGGAACAGGTCAAGGTTTTTATCTGTCCCAGAGCCTTTGCCTTGGCTATTCTTTCTGCCTAGAAAGCATCTTCCCCATGGAAGTTCTGGTGCACAATCTTTCACATGACATGGTGCTTAAGGGCACAGATATAATATGGAGAAAGAAGAAGCTGGTCAAGTCAGTCGATTATTTTTGCACTTGGAATGCGGTCAGATACCATTGCAAGCACAAGCCATGGAATATGAAATTGCATCTCCTTGGCAGCCTCCTGGAGCAGGGATCATAACCTGCAATTGCCGACTACTCACCATGTGCCAGGCATGGTGACCTAGGAAACACTAACTTGCTTAATACTCACAACAACTCTGTAAAGTAAATACTGCGGCTTTTCCCACTTTACATCCTCAAAGTTTCTTTAACAGAGAGGTTGAGTAACTTGCCCCAGTTACTCAGCTAAGGTTGATTTGGAACCTAGAGCTTAGTCAAGGAGTGTAGGGTCACACTCTGTTTATTCAGATGTCTGCAGAGGGTGATGGTGTCAGCAAGGTTCCTCTCTGGAGATTGAGAGTCTGGGTTCCACCTCTCGGGAGTCTGGAAGTGAGAGGCTAAAGCGGTTGATATCTTATTGGCCCAGCCACCCACGGAACTTTGAAGCAGGGGGTTGGGGGTGGGAAGGGAAGCCTAGAAGAGACAAGTGAAAGCTGCAGTCTCAGACCGGCCACATTCTCCTCTCTTCCTGCCCAGCCTCCCGCTGGCCTCTCCTTCAACTGAGCTCAGCCGCCCGCGTTCAGTCCAATGTCCAGCTACGAATTCAGCCCGGTGAGGTCCGAGGACGGACCCTGCTGCCAGATCTCTAAGAAAGCCCAGATTGGTCTCGGCGTCGGGCTCCTGGTGGTGAGCCTCGCGGCGGTGGTCGCGGTCGTGGTCCTGAAGGTGCGCTCGCCACCCGAGCTCTTGGAGTGGCGCGGGCGTGGCACCACCAACCACTTTCCCGAGATCGTCCTGGGACGATGCTTCGCCTACACTCAGATCATCCGGCCGGAGCTGAGGTGAGCTGGCATCCGAGGGGCACCGCGGGACACCGCGCTGCAGGGAGCAGCGGGACGCGGTGGGGCGCCGCGGGGCCCCGCTGGACACCGCGCGCGGGGCAGCTGTCCAGATTGCCCAAAACAAAGCCTCCTCTGTAGCGGTCAGCTGAGAGCCGCAGGGCAGTGCCCAGGAGGGTCCCGGGCGCTCCGGAGCGCTCGCCTTGGCCTCCGCGTGCCAGCGCGGGGCGCGCGGCTGCTGGGCCCGATCCGCTCAGCTGGAGAACTGGCAGAGATGCCCGCGTCCCCTGAGCCCCGGCCCTGGCCGGGCTGCCGCCCTCCCTCGCTCCCAGCCCCGCGGCAGGGACAGAAAGTTAACTCGCAGGCGCAGGGAGTGGCTGACGTTTACTTCTGGGCTCTGAGTTTCCGTCGGGCCCCTCTGCGGGAAAAGTGCCCCGGAGGGTTACAGGCGACACCTGGTTAAGTGGCGTGTGGAGCCTGCGGCGAAGGAGGAGGGCGTCGGAAAGGTCTGACCGCAGTTTTATTCCTTTACGTGAAACTACACCCAGTTCTTTCGCGCCCCGAAATGCACGTAGCCTTTCAACACAACAAAAATTGTCAGCTTTAAAAACTGAGACATTCCTTATAAGGTAAATTGCATCAGCTCGGGAGTCTGTACAGACCCTGGGAAATGCCACCCAGAAGGTTCCTTGTGCCCAGCTGCTGACCTCTCTTAAAGGAAACCACTTTTCAAATTTCTTTTCCCAAGGCTTGTTTTTCCCCGTAGAAAAAATATTTAAAAGTTGCACACAAAGCGGAACAAGCAGGAATGGCACGCAGGGGGCATTGCTCTGGGTGTTGGAGAGTGCAAAATTCCTCATCCCCAGGACCCCCGTTCAGTGCAGGAGGGTGAGAGTGCTCACAGCAGGTCTGCTCCAGGTACCAGAAGTTTGAAGCGCATAGTATTCATGTGTAGAGACAAAGGTCCCTTTAGGTGTTTTATTTACAGATTATTAAATGCTTTATTGAAAGAGAAACTAGAAGTTGAGGTTTTCCTTCAGGCTGCACTTTTATAGCGTTAATCAAATAAGTCCAACCTGAAATGGTACTGACCAAAAATAACCTGATTTTTATTGACATCTTAATTTGAGAGTTCAAAATTTTGTGGGGGGGGGGGCTGGAGATATGGTTGAGGGCTTGCCTTGCATGCACATGGCCCTGGGTTCAATTCCCAGCACCACACACACACCAAAAAAAAAAAAATTTTTTTTTTTTTTGCTTGTCAATTATCTTCAGCAAATTCACACTATTGCTCAGATGGGCACGTCCCTATAGCAAGATAGAGTCACAAGGAAATTGCATGGCTTGTAATGTTTGTCAGGACATGTGCTCAGTATTAAACACATACGTTCCATCCTTATATGCACATTTGTTACGAATAGCTATATATGTGTGTGTGTGTGTATATATATATATATATATATAAAGCAAGATATTAATAAGTTAGTATTTATTTAAATCACATACACAAAAACATGATTTTGTGTAAATGGATTAGTAGTAATAAGTTGCTTATTACTACTAATAAGCACTTAAAAATATTTAATTGTTTAATCCTTTACAGCCATGTGGAGTAGTTCCTATTTTATCTCTATCTTACAGAGTAAGTTGCCCTAAATTAACTCTAGAGACTGAACTCTTGGCCGCTGACCTGTACCGTCCATGCGTGTTCCACAGGTAGAGTGCCTGTACGATTCACTGTCTAGAGACTTTTGAAATGGAAAGGGGATGTCAACTAATAAGCATGCTGAGTTCATGGGCTTTAGCCAGAACAGAGGGTCACCTTGTCCTTGGTTAGTTTAAGAACACAAGCTCTGGAGTCACACTGCTTGGGTTGAAACCTTGGTTCTGTCACACTGTGACCTTGGAAAAGTTACCCAATTTGTCTGTGACGTGGTGTTCTCAACCATAGAATGGAAACCTGAATGAGGGGACTCATCACATGGACAAAATGAGACTGACCTAAGAGGCATAATCTTGTCCTACAATAAGTGCTTATGATGTTATGATTTTGGAAATACAACATCTCAAGCACCTTTTCACAGTAATAAATATAGACCAAGGCTGTTTAAAATGGATGCTTTGTGTGATGTATTTGTATTACAATCCAGTAAATCAATCCTTCAATGATAGAATGCATTTTGTTTCTAATTTTTTATATTCTTCTTAACACTTGGTCTCTGAGATCTTTCATGTCAGTATGTATAGATCAACCTCATTCTTTTTAACATCCCATCCTATCCGTATGGTAGATGTAATCATTTCCAGTCAACAGAAAATTAGCCAGCTTCCAAATTTTAAATCCATTTATTCATTCATTCACTCAACAAATATTTGTTGAGCATCTACTGTGTTCTAGGCAGTGATCCAGCCACTGCTGATACAAGAGTGAATGCCATCACGAAGACTTTGTTCTGCCTGGGAGAAATACTCTCCAGTGAGCATCTTTGTGAGTCTACCTTGTGAACAATTTGGAGTGTCTGTAAGATAGAGTCCTACTGATG
Source organism: Tamias sibiricus (assembly GCA_025594165.1). Lineage (NCBI taxonomy): Eukaryota > Metazoa > Chordata > Mammalia > Rodentia > Sciuridae > Tamias > Tamias sibiricus. The sequence continues at coordinate 12,092,161 of CM046665.1, forward strand.
GAATTGTTGGATTAAAGGGAAATTTATGCAGATTTTAAATTTGTATTTTTTTTTTCAAATTTCAGGTATTTCCAAATTTCCTCCAAAACAGATACACCATTTTACAACCCATGTCCATCTCTCTGAGGCATGCTTTCCCAAAATCTCTTCATTGCTGAGTATTTTCAACTTTTTAATTATGAGAAAAGTAACATCTGATTGTTCTTTGATTAGTGTGAGTCTAAGCATCTTGTAGGCATTTGTACTTTTATACTTTTCTTGTGACATTCCTGTTCAACATGTGGTCATTTCTATTGCTTTGCTTCTTTATCTGGTTCTATGGGAATTCCTTATATGTTACAGGTAATATTTACATTGCCTACACACATGCGCACACACCACTCATTGTCTTGCGGCCACTCCCAGAACATGCTTCCTTGGCAACACCCTGGATTTCATTACGACCTTGAGTCTATTTCTGATTTTGTGTTTGTTTACCAGGAAGGATTGGAATTGACAGTTTTATTTTCACACCCAACAAATCCTAACTTGGAAACATTTGCTCTTGATTCTGCATTAAGTCAAGAAGGTTTTCTTCTCTTTCTTTGTTTTCATTTAAAATGTTTTATTTTTCTTTTTAAAACACCCCGTGAAGTGCCATTGAGATATCGAGGCAATGTTGGCAAAAAACGATGTCTAGAAAATGTGGGACATGTCACAAATTTGCGTGTCACCCTAGTGGCGAGGTCCTGCTGCTCTTCTCTGCATGGTTCCTCCACATCCACCTGGTCTGCATTCACGGTTCCTCTGAGACCTTTCTTCTTCGGCTTTCCACCCAGCATCTGTGCTAATGCTAAAGTGTGTTAGTCAGGGTCTCCAGAGCAACAGAAATAATATACGATAAAGTAAGAAGGAGATTTTAAGAAATTGGCTTGTTGCAATTGTGGAAGCTAACAATCCAAAAAAATCTTGGTGTTGGGCCAACAGGCTGGAGATCCAGGAAGAACTGATGTTGCAGCTTGAGTTTGAAGGAAGTCTCTTGCAAGATTTCCTTTTTCTCTTGGGACCTCAGTCTTTTTCTTAAGACCTTCCACTGATTAGTTGAGGCCCATCCACATTATGGAGGATCATGTGCTTTAGAACAGGTCTATTAATTTAAATGTTATCTCATCTTTAAAATACCTCACAGCAGCCACCAGATGAGTTTGACCAAATGCTGGGTACATGGCCTAGTCAACACGTAATCATCATACACGTTTTTGTATTTTACTTCCAGGTTGTACTTTCTGTATTGGTCCCAATAGTCACCAGGCTAGCCCAGATTCAAGGGGAAGAGGAAAAAATTCTACCTTTCAATGGTGGAGGCCAAGGGGTAACATGAACCCTGTGCCTGGCTTTAGCCCTCCACATTTAAAAAAAAAAATTATGTATTTGCTTTAGTTGTACCCAATGCATTTATTTGTACGTGGTGCGGAGGATCGAACCCGGGCCGCGCACATGCTAGGCGAGCACTCTACCGCTGAGCCACAATCCCAGCCCTTAACCCTCCACATTTTTATGTGAGCCTTTTGTTTTTATTTCCTTCTGGTCTTTTTTGTTCCTCTGATACATCTGTTGCTCTATTTTGCAATCTACTATTAATTAGATTTAAAATGATAAAAATCCAATACATGCCTCCTTCAATACAACCTTGTTGAATTTAGGAATTTTTGGTCAGTGATATATTTGGAGGACCCAGACTAGTGCCTAGAATGTAATAAGCACTCTTTAGTTGAGTAAGTGGATGGCAGATAAACCAGTATGTTATCCATAATACAAACCAAGCCGTAATAAATATGCCTCCTCAATGAACTTTTCAATATCATTATCCTCAAATCCATCAATTCATTTTTTAGGCATAAAGACTGATAATTTGGCTTTCATGGAGTAGCTTCTTGGGATTCTTTACAGATTGTAGGCATTTAACTTATTGCCTGTTCATTTTTGGCTATTCTTTTTTTTTTTTGTACCGGGGATTGAACTCAGGGGCACTCAACCACTGGGCCACATCCCCAGCCCTTTTTTTGTATTTTATTAGAGACAGGGTCTCACTGAGTTGCTAAGTGCCTCGTCATTGCTGAGGCTGGCTTTGAACTCGCGATCCTCCTGCCTCAGCCTCCCAAGTGCTGGGATTACAGGCGTGCACCACCATGCCTGGCTTTGGCTATTCTTTTTTAAGAACTTCGCTTTATCCACAAAACTCATACTCCACCCATCTGGTTTATTCATTTTTATTTCCTGCTGTGCATTGAACCCAGGGCCATGGGGAGCACACTCTGCACTGAGGCCAGGCTGCCAGCCCCTGCTGGTCTTTTAGTGTGGTAGGTGGGCACTGAGGCTGGTCCTTGGTTAGGAAGCTGGGCTTCTTTCAGATGGATCAGTGTCTGCGTGAGAGTGAGGACTCAGGGGATGTGGGAGGAGCCTGCAGGGGTGGTGGGATTCTGCAGGAGGGAATGGAGAGCCAGCACCCAGAGGAAGACGGGCCTCTAGGGAGGTACCTGGACAGCGTAACTGCCGTTAGCCCCAAGCCCCTTTTAGTCTCTTAGTAGAAGCTGGTTAGATTGAGCCTTCTTATGTCCATATGAGGATGCTTGAATAGGAACATGAATAGTGAAATATTTAGAGGAAACTCTTCATCCCTATCTTCTAATGATCCCTCCTGGGCCCAGTTGGTTATCTTTATTCCTTTATTGTCATGTGACAATTTTTGAAAATTCTCTTTCCATTTTGCTTCTTTTTCCTCTTCAAAATTTCCAGAATTTCTCAGAGGTACTCTCCAATTTTACTTTCCTGTGCCTCCCGTTTTAATGACTTTGGCATTTTATTAAAGTCTACTCAGTAAAATTTGTGAGTACAAAATGAAAAATTCATATAAACAATTGGAAATTCTAGAACCAAAATTCCAGAACCAAATAAATCTGTGATCTTTATAAGTTGATTGTCACAGTTATATTATTATAACGACAGAAAGTTGATTAATACAGCCTAACTAATAAAAAGTTAAGAATGTCAGCCAAATTTGCCTGGTTCATCACAATTTGAAATCATTTTCTAAAGTATAAATTTCAAAAAAATTAAGATCATGGCTTTCATAACATAGAATCAATACACACTAAATATTTATTAAATTATGAGGGGATTAGTAAAATAATAAATTCAATGCAAAGAACATTTTGAAGGATTGAATATTCATAAGTATTTTAAAGAGAATATTAGACTAAATATTGGTATGTTAGTTAGGTATAGAGCTGGCTAATTTTCTACAGGATAATAAGCCATAAACTTTGGAAATGTCTTTTTTTTTAATCTTACAAAAATTATTTGCATCTCTAAAAGACAATATCTATAGGTTAGCATCTAGCTTCATAAGGTTTGCACTATTAATTAATAGTAAACAGTAATTGACAAAAACATATTCTACCATATAATTAGCTATCAAGTAAATCTGTCAAATAATATCTTAGTCCATTTTCTGTTACTATAAAAAATATCTGACATGGGATAGTGTATAAAGAAAAGAGGTTTATTTGGCTCACAGTTTGGAGATGGAGGAACCTGGTTCCTGCTGCTGCTGCTGGGTTCTGTGAGGACCTTCTGGCTACGTCACAGCGTGGCGGGTGGCATCATAAGGGTGGGACCACGTGTGGAAGAGATCTCATAGTGAAACAGGAAGCCAGAGACTAGAGAGCACCCAGGCTTGGTCTTTTTGTAATCACCTGTGGTCACAGAAAGGACTCACACCAAGGGACCAGCATGAATCCTTCCCGGGGGTGGTGCCCTTTCTGCCAGGCCTCCCTTGAGGGTCCTACCACTTCAACACCACCACATGGAGGGCCAGACTTCCAGCACATGGCCCTCTGGGATGGACATTTAAGCCACAGCAGAATCCCAGGACCACACTGAAAGGACACACTGCCCATCTTTTTTGCCTTACTTCTAAGTTTTAAGTATTTTCGTAACTATTTGTTCAATAAATACAGTCATCCCTCATTTCCATGGGGGATTGGTTCCAGGGTCCCTCAAGGATGCCAAAATTCACAGATGCTGAAGTCCTTTGTATAAAATGGTATAGTATTTGCATCTAACCAACTCACATTGCCTTTTATACTTTAGATCACCTCTAGATTGCTTCTATTACCTAATACAATATAAATCCTACATACTAGTTGTTACACTGTATAGTTAAGAGCATGATAACAAAAAAGTATACGTGTCCCGTATGGACACAATTTAAGATATTTTCACTATGCAGTTGGTTGAATTCACAGGTATGCAACCCACAGATACGGACAGCCAACTGGACTTATTGAACTCCTGTTGTCTCACAAACTCTTCTAGATCTTGGAATCATAGCAGTGAACAAAATGTGCTGAATTCTTGGAATTTATGGAAACTTATCTTCTCAAAAGGAGAGAGAGACATTGAACAAAACAAGAAAATATGTGGCAGGGCAGGTGGTATAGAGTAGCTAAGGGTGTTTGAAATTTTAAATGCGGTAGTAAAATGAGGAAGGCTTCACTGGACGGTGACATTTTAGCAAAGACCTAAAGAAAGAGGCACGGAAGAACCTAAAAAGTCTGCAGAGTGTATCCCAGGTAAAGATAGTAGCATGTGCAAAGGCCCAGGAAGTAGGCAAGAAGCCAGTATGTGGGGCTTTCTGTTATGGAAATCTTCAAACAGTTGTAGACTAGAGAAAATAATACAACTCAAGCCCATTCAACTGTCACCCAACTTCAACAATTGTCAATGTTCTGCTGTTTTTAATCTCACCTGTCTCCTGACTTTTTGTCCCCTAAAGCACTTAAAGCAAATTTCAGATTTTATTGCACCTAATCTGTAAACCCTTCCATCTACATCTCTATCAAAAAATCAAACAAATGATAAAAACATAACCATCATACAATTATCTTACCAACAAAGTTAAGACTAATTCCTTAATGTCACCCAATATCCACCCTGTGTTCAATTTCCCATGACCTTCTTTAATATGTAGTTTGCTAACTGATTTGTTTGAATCGAGTCACAGGTTGCATAATGCAGACATGCATCTTATTTTCCTTCATTTTGCAACCATTTTTCACTCCATTCAAAAGGCTTATTTGTTGAAAAGATTGGGAAATGCATCTCAGAATTTCCGGCCTTCTGGATTTGGCAGGCTGCATCCTCGTGGTGCTACTGGGCATGTTCCTCTGTTCACTTTTTACCTATACAGTGAGCCGCTGGGTTTGCATAGGATCAGATCAGGTGTGAAGCCAGATACTTCCTGGAGAGAGCTGTCCTCCCTTCAGATTCCACCAGGAGGCCGTGATGTTGCATTCCTTCACATTTTGGGAGATGAACAGGGTTGGGTGCTTTGTGCTTGACACATCTATTATAAAGTTCCACAACAACTTTCCATTAATTAGTTTATCAGCAATTGATGATTGTGCCATGATCCATTATTTTCATAGGGATTACCACGGTGATATTTTTCTAACTAGAACTTCCTTCTGCACTTATTTATTTCAATTCTTCTAAACAAAGGATTTTTTCTCATTCACTGTTTGGGTCCCTTCAGAGACAATCCATAAGAAAGACAGGATAGATGCTGGATTCTTTCCCTTTATTAATTACAGAGTATACCAGTTTATTGATTATTTGTAGTCTATTGATTATGTATTGATTGCAGAGTATTGCAGAATTACAGAATATCACAGTATTACAGCCAGGGTTCTCCAGAGCAACAGAAGCAACAGACTGTGTATATAGACAGACGGGAGGGGATTTATTAGGGGGATGGCTCATGTAAATGTGGTGACTGAGAAGTTCCACAGCAGGCCAGCTGCAGGCTGGAGACCCTGGGATGCCAGGGGCATGGCTCAGTCCAAGTCTGCAGGCCTCAGCACAACAGGGGCCAGTAACTTTTAGTTGGAGGCCAAAAGTCTGAGAACCACAGGGCTGCTGATGTAAGTCCTGGAATTGAAAGGCTGGGAGCCCAGACTTCCCATGTCCAAGGCAGGGGTGTGCCCTAGTTCTCAGGGTGAGAGACCAATCCATCCACTTGTCCTCCCAGGCCTCTGGCTGGCTAGATGGTGCCTGCCACCTAGACGGTGGGTCTCCCCACTAGTCCACTCACAGCCTGACCTCCTCTGGAATCTCTCTCACAGATGCCCCTGAAATAATGCCTCACCAGGTTTCTAGATATTCCTTACTCCATTCAGTCATTAGTTGACACCTACAGTTCACTATCACAACAGAATCATGAGTTGAGTCTCCATCAACTTCTAGAGATGACCAACGAATTTCTATTTTGACTATCATTATAAAACACACACACACACTTTTATATATTAGAAGTTTATCAATTCACTGCTGTTACTTCTTTATTTTATTCTTTAAACTTTTCTGTCTTTTTGGTCCAGTAGAGCTCCTTTGTGTTGTCCCATGACATTTTAATGACCCTACTTGTTTTTGAGTTTCTTTCCTTTCGTTTTTGTTTTCTCGTGTGTGTGTGTGTGTGTGTGTGTGTGTGTGTTTAACATTTTGTCACAATAAATTGCCCCAGGCTCATCTGCTAAATGTCCTTCCCTAGAACTGGGATTGCCCATTTCTTTAAAGAATCTTAATCATTTTTATTGGGAACAAAATTTATAGACTGTATTAGAGTGCCCCTTGCTACTGGGTTGTCATAACTTTCTGGTCTATTTAGAGGATATTGATAGAAAACATCCTTTTAAGAAGTGTCAAAATAAGTTATGAGTTCATATATATAATTTCAATTCAAAGCAAAGAGAAGATTTTATTTAACATATTGTGTTTGTATTTCTTTTCTCTTACACTGGAAATCTTGGTTCCTGATGATATTAAAATAGTTATATGTTAGCTTTCCATGTATGTGTTGTATATAATTGTTATATATTTGTATGTATATATGACTATTATTACAAACAAAAAGTCATGTAAGTTTTCTTTTTAGTCCTCTGTCCCTTAAAGTACTAGTGATTTGTAGTTAAGTTGCTATGTACTGGTGTCTGGAACCTTAGCTAAAGGGTCACTCTGGATGCTGTGCTGGGAATATATGAAGTCCACAAGCCATTGAGAAGCTCTTGTGGTAATTTGGATGAGAGGTGATTGTGGCTTGGGTGGGGATGGCTGGTGGAGAGAAGTAGCATATATTTTGATAGTAGATCCCATATGATTTGCATATAGGATGGGAGAGAAAAAAGAAGAAAGAGCAACGACTAAGTGTTTTGAGCTGAGCTAGAAAAATAAATTACCATCTCAAAAAGGGAAATACTGGGGCTGGGATTGTGACTTGGCGGTAGAGTGCTCCCGGCATGTGCGCGGTCTGGGTTCGATCCTCAGCACCACATAAGAATAAAGGCATTCTGTACAACTAGAAAAAATAAATAAATATTAAAAAAACCAAAAAACAACAACAACAAAAAAGGGAAATACTAGGGTGAAGCAAGTTAAGACAGGAATCAGAGGTTTGGTTTTGTGCATGTTAGTGTTGTGTTATCCACTGCCATCCAGGTGAAGATGTGGAACTGGAGTTGGACTGTGTGAATCTGGGGATCTGGGGATCTGGGGAGAGGTCGTTTCTGGAGATGGGCATTTGAAAGTCAATGCTGTTTAAAGAAGAAAACATTTTGGAAGGAAGAAGAATGATCCGCTCATCACGCTCAGGGGTCAAATACGATGAAGACTGGAAGTAGACCAATGGATTGATTATTGACAAGATCAGTTAGAAGCAATGGTCGTCATGAAAGCCTGTCTGGAATAGATTCCAAATAAAGATGGGAAGAGAGAGAAATTGGAGACTGTGCGCATGAATTCTTGCAAAGGATTTTGCTTGAAAAAAACAGAAATAAGGTTGTGATTGGTTGGATAATCAGGGGTTCAAGATGGAAGAAATTGTAGCTTGTTTGAGAGGCATCTTCTTTTAAGTAGACTGAGATGTCATCTAAGCAAAGAAGTCTTCCAGATTTCTATAATTTCCTATGATCTTTTGCAATTGGCTTGCCAATATCAAATTCAGTAGCATTTTAAAGTGACTCACTTATGGTCATTTTAACCAAACCCTTAATTCTCATAGGAAGATTTTTTTTTCTTTTTCCACTTATAGATTTATGGACAATTTTTTTTTTTTTTTTTTTTTTTTTTGGTACTGGGTATTGAACTCAGAGGCTCTGGACCACTGGGCCACATCCCCAGCCCTTTTTTGTATTTTATTAGAGACAGGGTCTCACTGAGTTGCTAAGTGCCTCGCCATTGCTGAGGCTGGCTTTGAACCCGCGATCCTCCTGCCTCAGCCTCCCAAGTGCTGGGATTACAGGCATGCGCCACCGCGCCCAGCTTATGGACAATTTAATGAAGTTATATAATTGAAACAAAAATGCCAAGCACAAACATATTGATGAAAAGTCTCACAACCATGTGGCAGACAGCCTCTAGGTGTAGGAGAGAGTGGCTGGGGCTGTGTTGGAGGTACTCACCTGCTTTATATAGAGAGAGCCGATGGTGCTGGTTAATACTGTGAGTCTGTTAAATAAGGGTCAGAGAAGATTTTTTTTCTATAAATGAATTGATAATTAGCCAGGGTTTATTACCCTTAAAATAACCTCTTAGGAATGGATCAGATCAGAAAACCCCAGAGGCAAGAGTTTTCTTAAATGAGGAATGGTGGTAGGAATCCATATGAGATGCTGAAGAAAAAACAGGAAACTGAGTGACAGATGAAACCAAGAGTTAGCTTCCTGTGTGTGTTTGTGTGTTTCAAAGATCAAGGGGTGAAAAGGGAAGGGACGGTTATGTTCATAGATGTCTTTAGTTGATCTGCATAGGGATTAGAAGATTATCTTTCTTTTTTTTAGCAAAATATCATGAGTAGATATACACTCTGGTGGAGAGGATGGTGAAAATCTTATTTTCATAAGACAAACAAGGAGGTGAAAACTGAGATCAGAAATTGGAAGAATAACACGAAGAGGAAACTGTTAACATTGTTATTCCCTTCAGTGACTGATGTTTTCCTGATGATAAAAGTGAAATGTACCCACTGCAGGACATTTGGGGAAAATAAAAAAAAAGAGAGAAGAATATAAAGTCACTTAACACCCAAAGTAGAATTCTAAATAGTGAAAAATACCACAATTTAAAAATATATATGTAAAGCTTAAGAAGATCCACAAAAGGAAGGTATATACCTGCTTAAATACTACTCAGCATACATAGTTTTCTAGGCAATTTCAATTTTTAAAAATTTTTTCATTTGTTTTAATTAGTTATACATGACAGTAGAATGCATTTATGCACTTTGATATGTCATACATAGATGGGATATAATTTCTCATTTTTCTGAGTGTACATGTTGCAGAATCATATTGGTCATGTAGTCACATATATACGTACAGTAATAATGTCTGTTTCATTCTACTGACTTTCCTATCCCCACATCCCCTCCCTCCCCTCCCATCACTTCCCTCCACCTAATCCAAGGTAATACTATTTTTCCCTAGTGCCCCCCGCCTTATTGTGAATTAGCATCTGCATATTAGAGAAAACATTCGGGCTTTGGTTTTGTGGGATTGGATTATTTTGCTTAGCATGATATTCTCCAACTCCAACCATTTACTGGCAAATGCCATAATTTCACTTTTCTTTAAAGCTGAGTAATATTCCATTGAGTATAGATACCACATTTTCTTTATCCATTCATAAGGTTGGTTCCACAGTTTAGCTATTGTGAATTGAGCTGCTATAAACATTGATGTGGCCGTGTCTCTATAGTATGCTGATTTTAAGTCCTATGGGTTTAAACCAAGGAGTGAGATAGCTGGGTCAAATGGTGGTTCCATTACCAGTTTTCTGAGGAATCTCCACATTGCTTTCCATAGTGGTTGCATCAATTGCAGTCCCACCAGCAATGTATGAGTGTACCTTTTCCCCCACATCCTCACCAACATTTATTGTTGCCTGTATTCTTGATGATTGCCATTCTGATAGGAGTGAGATGAAATCTTAGAGTAGTTTTGATTTGCATTTCTCTAATTGAATTTCTTTTATGCTGTGGTAGTTTAAAAAAAAAAAAAAAAGGGCTAAGCTCCACTTTCTACTTCCTGTTAGAATGTGCCAAACAGGGGCATCCATGCTACAGAAGGTTATTCAACATAGTCGATCTTTGGATGTTTTAAAAGGACATTAGAAATTCCTCCAAGGTATGTTTTTACTGGATTGTGATCCAATTTGCCTTGATATTCCTTTCATTATAACTACCTTTGGCATCAGTTAAATATTGTGGAATTCATAGTAAAGTTGCTTCCCAATTATCTTGTTTCCTAGAAGTAAGAGTATATTTATGAATTTATTGTAGCAGTCATTAAATCTCCTTGGTAATTCTTCAAGGGCAAAGAAAGACTGAAAACAGCATTGAAACTGGGAGAGATTGAGATCCACAAAGGAATGATTGAGACTAGATCAAGGATAATTGATGACATTTTGGAAACCTGCTTTAATGATTTTGTATAAATTACTTTTCAAAAGCACTCTGGAATCCCATGATATGAACATGTCAATTACAGCAGAGAACTGTACACTTTCTACTTACCAAGTCTAGTTTTCTTTATTCTTTGCCCATAAGGGGCCTCCTTTTCCTCCTTCAGTATTTTCGTATCTTCTTTTCATATTGCTCAATCAATATCTCTCCTCAAGTTTTCACTATTAAAAATGTTAAATTAGGAGCAATTTAAACACACTGAAACGTTCATGGAGTAATATTACAAATACCTATTTACCCACCATGCAGAGTTCACAGATAGTGAAATTTTGATGTACTTGCTTCACATCTCTTTCTAGTTTTTTTTAAAGAAATAACATCACAGATAAAATATCCCTCCCTCCAGTTTCTTTTTCTCTTTTCTTGGAGGCAAATACTGCTACTTGTTTCTTGGAAGTTTTTCTAGAAAGAGTCTTTGCACACACGATCATATACACATCTGTTCCTTTCTCACACTTACTCTCTCTTCTGGGTTTCTCTTTCCTTACTTGATTGTCAGCGTAACTCTGTCTCATTCTCTCGGGCACATGGTATTCCATTTTACAAATTTGCAGCACTCTAGCTTTCTGTCTATTCCATTTTACAGATTTGCAGCGCTGTATCTTTCTTTCAGATTGTTTTAAATCTTTTGCGATATATCATAAAAAAGTCCTGTGTATGTGCTAAGTTTAACGGTGCAGTGGTTCTAATTCTTAAGATATCAGATTTCTCCTTAGGTGGCGATTCTCTTCTTGGGGTGAGGAGAGTTCCTATTTCCCCACACCCTCCCTACACAAGGTGCCCTCAGTCTGATTATGACGAGAGAAGATGTTGTCTCGGGGTTTCACTTTAATTTGCTTTTGTCATGTGTATTTGTCTTGTAGAACTAATTTTTTTTTTTTTTGGTAATTTAAAAACATCGTTTTTGAAATTCATACATACTGGTATGTGAGCCCTAGCTCATGGATTTTAACTGCTTCATAGCATCCTGGGAGGCCACATCACATGTCCATCAGTCCAGCCTCTTATTCTCAAGTTTTGGATGGCATAAATAATGCTAGAACATGCTGGCTACTTGGCCATAGGATTTGTTCCCTAGGGTCTTTAACTAGAGGTAGAGTTCCTAAGTCACAGAACAGGCCATCTTTACTGTTCCTGGGTGTGTTAGTTTGCCAGGACTTCATAACAGAGTGCCACCAGCCAGGTGGCTTAAACAGCGGAAATGCACTGTCTCATAGTCTGGAGGCTGAAAGTCCAAAATCAAGGTACCAACAGGGCTGGCGCCTCCTGAAGGCTGTTGGGAGACTCTAGACGTGCCCTGCCTCGCTCCTTGCTCAAGGATGGTGCACAATCTGCCTTCAGATGTCTTCCCTCTGTACCTCTCTGGCTGCAAGTCCAAATTTACCTTTCTTTTTTTAAAGGGCACAGAGATGTATTTAGGAAAACAAGAAATACGCACTCAAGGGAGAACATGGGCCATCTCCAAAGGCCCACATTTTCCTTTTTGAAATCACCCCAGTCATATTGGATTAGGACCCACCTTAATGAACTCAGTTTAACTTACTCATACAAAAAGATCTTATTTCTGAATAAGGCCACATTCTGAGGTACTGGGGGTGACGCCTTCAGTGCCTTTTGAGGAACACAGCTCAACCCATGATACCTGGTCTGCCAATTAAGATGCTTTGGGATGCAAGCAACAGAATGCTCAGTGGAAAGAGGCTTCACAAGAGAGATTCTTAACGCACAAAACAAGCCAGCCAGAAGCAGGGGGGCCCCAGGGTCTGTTCCGCAGCTCAGTGAGGGCCAGGCATATTCTTTCCACTCTTCTGTCTCCCTGGGGTAGCTTTTGTCCTTGAGCTTCTTGTTACAAGGTGGCAGCTGCAGCTTCAGGACTAGGATTAAACCTAGGATCGGAGAGCAGGGGATGGGTGACAGTGCCCTCCTTTCCAGCCTCTTATCATCTGGGTATCTTACCTTTCCCAGAATCCCTCCTGCGACTGTTCCCAGAATTCCCTTAGATGTCACTGGCCAGAATAGGGCCCTATGGCTACCCCTAGCTGTAAAGGAGGATTGAGAATGGGTATTTAGTATTTTGAATGATAGGAGACAAGTTCTGTCAGCAGGGAAGAGGACGAAGGAAATTTGTTTGGGTAAGGAACCAACTGTCTCTGTCACATTCCTTATGACTCAAGTGGTCTCCAAATTTGTTGAATCTATTTCCTTTAAAGAAGCAATGTGGAGGTCCTTATTGCTAGGCATCTTTACCATCATCTGGAATTGTCAAACAAAAAATTTTGCCCATCTCTTTGTGATTTTAATTTTCATTTGCTGGATCACTAGCACAGTTGATCATCTTTTCATGTGTTTTTTGTTCATTTCGGTTTCTTCTGTGAAATGCTTATGTATTTTTACATAGAATTGTCTCTTTCTTTTATACCTTCAGCATTTGAATCTTTTGTCAGTTAAATGGATTGCACATAAAGCCTGACTCTTCGCTTTATTTATGGTGCCCCTTGTCTTACTGAAAACTGAAGTGTAATTATGATTTATTTTCTTTTATGATTGTGCCTTTTTATCTTATGCAAGAACTGATTTCTTTTTAACCTATGAGCATAGAAAAGTCTCATATAGTTTTAAAAAAATGTCAAATTTTTGGCTTTTCACAGCTAGGCCTTTAATCTGTTGGATTTTATCTTTGGATGTTATAAAATTAGGAAACTAATTTCATTCTCACCCCAGATTGACAAGCGGTTGTGTGAATGCTGCTTTTGAAATACAGCATCCTTCTCAAGGGCTTCAAGTTGCAGTCTCTGTTGCATATCAGGTGTCTCTGTGATCTCTTTCTGGGAGCTCCAATCTCTTTTTTGATCTGATATTTATTTATTTTGCCTTCCCCTCATGACTAACAATGTTGAACATTGTCTTTAAGTTCACTGAAGAAAGTATTCAAATATTTTGCACATCTTCAAAAATAAGTTTTCTGTTTTTACTGTTGATTTGTAAAAGGTGCATATGTGCTACACCTAAGTCCTTAGTCAGATGTGTATCAAAAATATGTTCTTTCATTTTGTGACTTGCCTTTTACTTTTCTTTAGATGGAGATTTTTAGAACAAAGATTTCTTTATTTTCATCTAGGTAAGATTCAATTTATTTTTTAAAAATATATTGCTTATGCTTTTAAGTTTTTAATCTACTTCTAGTCAATTTCTTGTTTATGGGTTAATGTTTAGTTAATTTCTTGTTTATGGATAAAGTAAGGGTTAATTTCCTCATCACTTTGGCCACATATGAAAAATCTATCATTTATTGAAAGGATTCTCTTTTCCCCCACTGAATTGCTTTGACACCTTTGCTGACTATCACATGCAAGTATAGATTTCTTTCTGGATTCTTTTCTATTCCCTAGATTGGCATCTATTCCTTTACCATCAATATATTGTCTAGATCACTCAATCATTTTGTTAAGTCTTGAAGTCAAATAGCCAAATAGTGCTCAGTTTTTCCTTCCTCTTCTCTCTCTCTCTCTCTCTCTCTCTCTCTCTCTCTCTCTCTCTCTCTCCCTTTCTTTCTTTCTTTCTTTCTTTCTCTCATTCATGTCTTTGGCTAGGTTATTTGTATTTTCACATAAATATAGAACCAGTGTGTCCATAGTTTTAGCAGAATATGTTGAAATTTTGACCTGGAATCTGTAAAATCTGATAGCTTTGTATTCTAGTTACCATCTTAATTTTGAGTCTTCCAAACCATAAATACGGTATGCCTCTCTGTGTCTTTGAGATGTTTTTTACATTTCTCTCAGAAATGTTTTGATTTCAGAGTAAAAGTCTTGCATACACTTGTTAAATTTATGGCTCAGTATTTTCTACTTGTACATTCTTATAGTTTTAAGTAAAGATATGGGTAGTACATGCACACACATATGTATATGTTTGTGTGTCTTTAGGAGTATATATATATATGTGTGTGTGTGTGTGTGTATATATATATATATATATATATATATATATATATACATATACACACAACTTAATTTAACTAGGTTTTCCAATTGTTTGTTGCTGGTGTATAGGAATACTATAAGTTTTGAATGTTGATTGTGTATCCAAAAGTTCTAAACAGAAATAAACTTAATGTATTTGAGATGGTTTGGGCACATAGTGGGTTAAGGGCATAGCAGTAAAATTAGAGGTCAGGGGTAGCCAGGGATCACATGGTTATCAAGGTAGAGGCATTTAATGTTTTTTTCATAAAATACATTTTATAAGTGATACAATCTTACCCTAGGGGATGTCAATGTTATGCATCCCCATGGCAACCACTCAGTTCACCTTATTGCAATCTCTTATTTAATTTCTGCATCTCCTGTGCACTAATAAAGGCCTTGGAAGGTGGGAGCTGTGTGTGTCTTGCTAACCTCTGTGCCTTTAAAGTCCATAATCCTTTTCCTGAAACACATTAAGCACTTATTGAGTAAAAGAATGCTAACATAAAACAAATCAAATTATATTTTATTGTATCTTATAAGTTCATATTTGTAATATTTGGAAATTTTAATGACAAATAAGATAAATGAGTTTTAGTGAATATCAGAGTTTGAAGTAAGTGGTTACAGAATGATCCAAAATGAAATTCCTCTTAAGACTTTGGTTGGCTTTATAGTTCTGGGAAATTTTCCATTCAAGGAGATGATCAGCAAGGAACTGTCCTGCTTAATATCCTAAGAAATGGCATTCTATGTCTTGAAATGAAGATGGTAAGTGAGAACATGGAAAGATAATGCAGGGCCATGGCTGTCTTGGTGATGCGTTTGTAATATGGTCAAACACAGGCAGTGTTTCCCAAAATCGTCCCCAAAATAAATGCACAAAATGCGTGATTGACATAAATGGAAGAACACGAGGAACCAATAACAGAAAGGTGAGCACCGCCCCCCACCGCACACCCAGTCACCAGCCATTGCCGTTGGAAACTAAAACAGCTCTTGGTGTAAACTTCCTTACTAATCATTCAAATGGTCCATTCTCAAGCCTCATCTTCCTGACCAGTGAGGAGCATATGTCATAGGTCATCACTTCCTCCTACTTAATATACATTCTTCACTTAGCTTTCAGAAAAACCCATTCTTCTGCTTTTTGTCCAAATTCCTGGTTGCTTCCTTTTAGTCTTTGGAGGTTTCTTCTCTGAACATCTTAATGTTGGAGATCCTCGAGTCTCAATACTTGATCAGATTCTCTGTCTTTTGGAGACTGATCTCATCTGGTCTCATGTCTTTTTCTTCCTTCTGAGCTTCAAACTCATGTGCTTGTCTGTGTATTCCATGCTTCACTTGGGTGTCTCATAGACATTTGAAGCTCGATATGTCCAAACTGAAGACCTGGTCAGTGCTCCCTCCACCCAAATCCTTCTCCATTCCAACTGGTGGCAACTCCATCCTTCTGGTGTTTCAGGCCCCAAAACCTTGAAATTATCATTGACCCCATATCATTTTGTCTAATATCCTGTACCCAATTCATTAGGAACTTCACAGTGAACCCAGAATGTGTCACTTTTCACTTGCCAGACTACTGGACTACCTACCTTGACCTTTTTGTCTTTTCAGACTATGCTCAACAAACCAGGCAGAGAAATTCCTTGTAATTTAAGCAACATCATGTCCTTCTATGCTCAGAATCCTCTGTGGCTTCTCACTCACCACAGGTAGAAGTCTAATTCTTTACAATGAATAACAAAAGCCCTGCTCCTTACTTACTCTGTAGGAGCCCTGTTTGGGGAGATGGGTATTGATTGCGGTTGACTTCGGGCCATGGAGTTTTGGACATTGCCGCCTTCCGTAGTCTCACGAGACTTGGCCCGAGATCTTGAGAGACTTGGGCCGAGCGCGGAGCGGGTCGGGCCATTTTGGTTGTTGGTTGTTTGCTGGTGTGTGGTACGTGTTAGAGTTGTTAGAGCCAGAGAGAGAAACTGACAGAATAAAGATCCTGTTTGTTTCCAGTCTGCCTCTGAACTTATTCCCGCGGCTTTGCTGCTCCAAGCGGCCATCGCTTCAGGCGGCGACATTACTCTGCTCCAACCACACCATCTTCTTGATGCTTCTTGAACACATCAGGCATTACAGCCCTGGAGATGTTCATCCTGCCCAGAATGTTGTCTTCCTTTGGGCGTTTGTACGGCTAAGCCCCTCCTTTCCTTCGGGTCTTCGCTCAGTGTTGTCCCCACTTTACTTAATGCTGAACACGGCCGTCTCCTCCCCCATGTCTAACTCGTATGCTACTCACTTCCCCCCTTTTCACAGGAAACTGAAGGAGCCTATAATCAAGGAGATAGCTAAAGATTGCGGTTAGCTGAGAGCCATAAAAGATGTTCTAGTTTCCACCTGATAGTAATACATTATCCAAAGAATCTTTGTATGCCCGTGAACACTGCTTGACGCACCTGTAAGCTCGAGCTGTAAGCACATGTCCTTGTTAAGGCGATATGTATATAACTGGGTGAGTTTAGTTAGTGTGTGTGGGAAGAAGAAGAAGAAGGTGGTGGTTGGAGTTAGAGCGTTTGGAGTGATTGCTGGAGCCGGAGAGAGAAGAAGAATAAAAGACCTTTTTTCATTTTCATCCTGCCTCCGAATTTTCCTGCGGCGTTCGTTGCTCCAAGCGGTTTCCGCTTCAGGCAACAACAGGAAACCTGTAACTTTCTAGTGTGTTGCTATGGTTTGGATAGGAGGGGTCCCCCACAAGCTCCTGTGCTAGGCAAGACTCTTCAGAGGTGACGTGATTAGATTATGAGAGCTGTAACCTAGTCAGGTGGGCAGGTGGGGCATGGCTGTAGGAGGTGGGTCACTTGGGGACATGACCTACAAAGGTGCATCTGCCCTGTGGTACCTTCTCTCCCTCTCTCTGCTTCCGGGCTGCCCTGACTGGAGCCGTGCTCCTCCACCGTGTCCTTCCGCCACGACGTTCTGCCTCACCTTGGGCCCAGAGCAATGGACTTGGTCCACCATGGATCAGACCTCTGGAACTGAGAGCCCAAATAGACTTCTCTTCCTCTAAGTTGTTCTTGTCAGGTCTTTTGGTCACTGTCAAAAACATATATTGTCTAATCAATGGATGAATTCTAGATAGGGCAAAGGGGTGGGAGGGGAAAAGAGGGGGCACGGTAGTAAAAAAGATGGTGGAATGAGAAGGATATCATTACCGTAGGTACGTGTATGAAGACACAAATGGCTTGAATGTATTTTATATACAACCAGAGATATGAAAAATTGTGCTCTACAGGTGTAATATGAATTGTAATGCATTCTGCTGTCATATATAACAAATTAGAATAAAAATAAACAAAAAATTGTGTAATTTGCTATTCATTATATTTATTATTTATTGTTAGTCTTGCTGTAGTAGAATCTAAAGTCTCCCGAAGACAGGAACTTTTGTCTCTTTTGTGTTCTGGTATATCCTATGTGCTCATAAATGAACCGACAACACGATGTATGTTCAATAACTATTTGCTGGATTAATGAATTGATTATTTCTCCTTCCCTTCCTCCTTCCCTCCTTTCTCTTTCTTCCTTCCTTCCTCCTCCCTCCCTCCCTTCCTTCCTCCTTCTTTCTTCCTCTCTCCCTCCCTCCATCCATTCATTCATTCCTTCCCTCCTCCCTCCCTTCTTTCCTTCCTTCTCCCTCCCTCCCTTTCTTCCTTCTTTCCTTCCTTCCTCCTCCCTCCCTTCTTTCCTTGCTCCTCCCTCCCTCCCTTCCTTCCTCCTTCTGTCTTCCTCTCTCCCTCCCTCCATCAATTCATTCATTCCTTCCTTCCTTCCTCCCTCCCTTCTTTCCTTCCTTCTCCCTCCCTCCCTTCCTTCCTCCCTCCCTTCTTTCCTTCCTTCTCCCTCCCTCCCTTCCTTCCTCCCTCCCTTCTTTCCTTCCTTCCCCTCCCTCCCCTCCCTTCCTTCTTTCCTTCCTTCTCCCTCCCTCCCTTCCTTCCTCCCTCCCTTCTTTCCTTCCTTCTCCCTCCCTCCCTTCCTTCTTTCCTTCCTTCTCCCCTCCCTCCCTTCCTTCCTCCCTCCCTTCTTTCCTTCCTTCTCCCTCCCTTCCTTCCTTCTTTCCTTCCTTCCTTCTCCCTCCCTTCCTTCCTTCTTTCCTTCCTTCTCCCTCCCTCCCTTCCTTCTTTCCTTCCTTCTCCCTCCCTCCCTTCCTTCCTCCCTCCCTTCTTTCCTTCCTTCTCCTTCCCTCCCTTCCTTCTTTCCTTCCTTCTCCCTCCCTCCCTTCCTTCCTCCCTCCCTTCTTTCCTTCCTTCTCCCTCCCTTCCTTCCTTCTTTCCTTCCTTCTCCCTCCCTTCCTTCCTTCTTTCCTTCCTTCTCCCTCCCTCCCTTCCTTCCTCCCTCGCTTCTTTCCTTCCTTTCTCCCTCCCTCCCTTCCTTCCTTCTTTCCTTCCTTCTCCCTCCCTCCCTTCCTTCCTCCCTTCCTTCTTTCCTTCCTTCCTTCCTTCCTTCTTCCCTTCCTTCCTTCTTTCCTTCCTTCTTCTTCCCTCCCTCCCTTCCTCCCTCCCTCCCTCCCTCCCTTCCTTCCTTCCTTCCTCCCTTCCTCCCTCCCTCCCTTCCTCCCTCCCTCCCTTCTTTCCTTCCTTCCTTCCTTCCTCCCTTCCTTCCTTCTTTCCTTCCTTCTTCTTCCCTCCCTCCCTTCCTTCCTCCCTCCCATCCTCCCTCCCTCCCTCCCTCCTTCTTCTCTGCCCCCTTCCTTCCTCCCTCCATCCCTTCCTCCCTTCCTTCCTTTCTTCCTCCCTCCCTTCCCTTCCTTCCTTCCTTCCTTCCTTCCTTCCTTCCTTCCTTTCCCTTCCTTCTTCTTCCCTCCCTTCCTTTCTTCCTTCCTTCCTTCCATGGATTGAACTTCCCTTCAGCCTGAAGAGGATTTCCTGATCTCAACACCATACTTAAGGAAGTCCTAAGGCTTCCGTGCCTCTCATCACTCACTCGCTTCTCCCACAAGGTGGCAGGCTTGACCCGAGGAAGAGGCTCCCGTGGCATCGAATTTGAGAATTCAATAGCTGAAAGAACATGCTTGTTTGCCTTGAGCAGAGACAGCCTCCCCGCAGGACTTGACAACTGGAAAATTCCTATATTGCATGTCACTACCTGAGATCTAAGCGCTTTCAGGGAAGCAGATTAGAGTGTGAGAGCTTAGCACGTGAGCGACACAAGAAGGTGACGTGGCTTGAGTGATGGGGACTTGGAAATGTGGCTGCTGTTTAGGAAATGATGCAGGTTTAGACAGCCTGTCCATGTACAAACCGTGATTAACCACCAAATGTGTCTGTTTCTTTCTTTCTTTTTTTTTTTTTAATATGTGTATATTTTATTTATTTATTTATTTATTTATTTATTTATTTATTTTTTGGTACCGGGGATTGAACTCAGGGGCACTTGGCCACTGGACCACATCCCCAGCCCTTTTTCTGTATTTTATTAGAGACAGGGTCTCACTGAGTTCCTAAGTGCCTTGCCATTGCTGAGGCTGGCTTTGAACTCCTGATCCTCCTGCCTCAGCCTCCCAAAGTGCTGGGATTACAGGCGTGCACCACCGCGCCCGGCCGATGTGTCTGTTTCTTCACCCTGGCATAAGACTTTAACTCTTTCTGCCCCACTCACTTTATCCCAATGCCCAGGAATTGGTGTGTCCAGTTCTGATCTTGAACCTTGCATGTGGCCTAGGGATCTGATAACTCCCCAGGCCTTGATTTTCATTTATGTGAGAACCAACTCTCTTAAATTTCCTGCGGGAGGCAGCATTGTCCAGGGAAAGAACAAAGCTTGTCCTGTAAGCCAGCTGCGCCACCTCAGGCAAGGTGGAAGTTGCACCGAGCTTCAGTCTTCTGAAGCTAAGGGACCAGGGCAGGGCCCTCCCCAGGGGCGAGTGGGAGGTGTCAGTGTAAGTGTGTGCTGGTGCTTAGTGGAGGGTGTGGCTCGAGGGGAGCCCCATGTGTCAGTCTTGGCCCCCTCCTTCCTCCAGTGCTGGACACCTGGAGTCAATCTACCTTGGGTGATATCAGAGGACCCCCGCGTGGGTGAGCGGTGACTTCAGAGAATGACTGGTGGATACTCGATTAATCAACAAATACATGAAAAAATGCTCAACATCGCTGGCAATTAGAGAAGTGCAAATCAAAACTACTCTAAGATTTCATTTCACTCCAGTCAGAATGGCAGCTATCAAGAACACAAACAACAATAAATGCTGGAGAGGATGTGGGGAAAAAGGCACACTCATACATTGCTGGTGGGACTGCAAAATGGTGCAACCGCTATGGAAAGCAGTATGGAGATTTCTTGGGAAAATGGGAATGGAACCACCCTATGACCCAGCCATCCCACTCCTGGGTCTATTCCCAAAAGACTTAAAAACAGCATATTACAGTGACACAGCCACTTCAATGTTTACAGCAGCACAATTCACAATAGCTAGGTTATGGAACCAACCTAGATGCCCCTCAGTAGATGAGTGGATAAAGAAAATATGGTATATATACAAAATGGAATTTTACTCAGCAATAAGAGAGAATAAAATAATGGCATTTGCAGGTAAATGGATGAAGTTGGAGAATATAATGCTAAGTGAAATTAGTCAATCTCAAAAATCCAAGTACCGAATGTTTTCTCTGATATAAGGAGGCTGGTTCACAGAGTTGTTGGAAGGGGGTACATAGGATCAGAGGAACACTAGAATGGTCAACGGAAAGGGAGGGGAGGGAGGGAGTAAGGGGGGGGTTGGAAAAAAATTGGTGGTTGAATGAGATGGATATCATTATCCTAAATGCATGATTGAAGATCTGAATGGTACTTATATACTTTGTATACAAGCAGTTGTATGTAAAAAGATACTATACTTGTGCATGATGAATAAGTAAATAAATAATAAAAATAAAAAAATAAAAAAAAAAAGAGAATGACTGGTGGCAGACGGGGTGCGTGAGAGGTCTGGGATCTGTTGACAGGAGCAGAGGGGGAGGAGAGGGGAGGGCGTGCCACAGGCCTTCAGTCCTGATGTTTGTGTAGCCTGCACAGTGTTGAGTCCCAGGCCCCCATCTGGGGCACAAAGCAGAAAACTGCTATCAGATTAAGATTTCTCCTGCCTTCCAGAAGTTGCCTGTAGAGCTTCTGCCAATCACAAACACAATAATCCATTCCTATTTTCACAGACGGCTTTGTTTCCATTCAAGATCATTCGTTTCTGTCCAGGCCCCAACCCAGGACCACTGGAGATGCACTGGACTGGGAGCAGAGGGGCCTGCTGCTCTCTGTAAGGAGGGAGAGAACACACCACGGGGACTCACAGGGGTGCAGGGGGTCTGGGAGGACTTATAGGATTTGGGCTAGTCTGGGTAGTCTGGGGAGATTTGGGGAAGGTTGAAGGGGGCTGGCTTTGCTTGCTTGCTACCAGGAAGCAGAGGGGGCAGGGGTCATTCTGGATATACTATCTTAATAAATCTTGTCCACCAGCCATCAAGAAAGAAGGCCCATGCAGCAACAGCTAAAGAAGTAGCCGTTGCTCCACCAAAAGGACAAAGGGATCTTTGGGCCCTTTATTGTGGTCTTGGTGTTGTTCTTGTATGTGTTCATGTCACAGCCCACCGTGTCCTGTGGAGTTGGAGAGCACTGAGGCCTAGCAGTGAGGCCTAGCAGTGAGGCCTAGCACTGAGGCCTAGCAGTGAGGCCTAGCAGTGAGGCCTAGCACTGAGGCCTAGCAGTGAGGCCTAGCAGTGAGGCCAGGCCAGCTCCCGAGGGTCAGGGACTGTGCTGCTTTTCTGCTTTTTCATCTCCAACGTCTCTATATGGAACCAGTGTGCGTTACCGCCCTGGGGCGGGAAGGAGGTAGAGCAGCTGGCCTGCTGTCAGGGAGGCTGCTTTTAGGAAAGGAGGAAGGCCATGTACTGGCCCACTCTCCTCGCTGCCTGGACCTCTGGGTGGACAGGCTGGCCACAGTAGCTAAACAGAGACTCAGTTCTTGAATGCCTTTAGTATTCAAGGATGTCCTTGACCGAAGGCTTACTTCCAGGAAATACATTCAGAATCTGTGAGGCACGACTCCTGGAGAATCCTGTAAGCTGTAATCTCTGTGGAGTGAAATGGGGATCCTTTGTCACCTGGCCCTGTGAGGAACCCCGCAAACCCCCTTCGTGCCCTGACCCAGTGTTCTGGGCTGGAAAGCACGTGGCCCGTGCAGGCAGGAAGGCAGGACCAGGGGGTTTTGTGAGGTGGACTATCCTTTCCTTGTTTCACTTGAGCCTCTGCATTTTCTGTCACCCTGGCCTCAGGTGAAAATTTGATTGTGGGTACGATGTGTGATTTGGAATCTAGTCTTGCTTAGAGAGGCATGGAAGTGGTCTGCAGCCTTAGTCCCCCATCATGCCCATCACATTGTCAGAACTCAGCATATGGTTTGGGGACACCCACACTATGCCTTTCCTGGTTACATGGTGTGGTTAACTGGATAAGGGATGAGAAAAGGCACAGAGCAGCCAAAAGACACAGGGGAGGGCACAGAAATACCAGGGGTGTCTCCCCTTCCCCCTTCTCCTTCCTTCCTTTATACCCTGCACTCTCTCTTTCTTTCTTACTGGGGATTGAACCCAGGCGTGTTCTACCACTGAGCTACAACCTCAGCCCTACATATTTTTCTTCTTCTTCTTCTTCTTCTTTTTTTTTTTTGAGACAAGATTGCACTAAATTGTGCAGGCTGGCCTCCAATTTGCAATGCTCTTGCCTCAGCCTCCCAAGTCACTGAGCTTATAGGCATGAGCAAACCGTGCCTGGTTTAGCATCTTCGAAAATGGTCCTATTTTCTTTCTCTCTCTCTCTCCCTCTTTTTTTTTTTTTTTTTTTTGGTACCAGGGATTGAACTCAGGAGCACTCAACCACTGGGCCACATCCCCAGCCCTTTTTTTATTTTGTATTTTATTTAGAGACAGGGTCTTACTGAGTTGCTAAGTGCCTCGCCATTGCTGAGGCTGGCTTTGAACTCATGATCCTCCTGCCTCAGCCTCCCAAATGCTGGGATTACAGGTGTGCGCCACCGCACCCGGCATAAAAATGGTCCCATTTTCTAAGACCTTCCAGGAATCTCAAACATTTGATCTAATTGCACAAGCAACTTGGTAACAAAATGAAAAGCTAAATGTAGGTGTTCCTCTTCATTCTCCTTCACTCCAACTCACAGTTGGGGGCACATCTTTTTTCTATTTTCTGCAAGTTTACTTTTTTCACTTAAATGTAAAATATCATTTGTCAGCTTTTCCAGTTGGGGGCACATCTTTTTTCTATTTTCTGCAAGTTTACTTTTTTCACTTAAATGTAAAATATCATTTGTCAGCTTTTCCAAGCTTTGTATAAGTACATTGTTATAAAGTTGTCACTGTATATGTTTGTTATGGCCCCATTGCTATATATGCCTACTATAGAAAAATTGAAGATATAAGGATGAAAAGAGAAGGTCACAAAACAGTCCTTACACTCTCAGTATCCAGAGATAACTATCCTTCAAACACACTTTGATTACTGTGGGATTTATTTTTCCAGTTTTTTAAATTGGTTGTGATCAGACTGGATTGTTAATCTTTAAAAAAATTAAACCCCACTTTTTAGATCACTTGCATAATGTATGAATCTATTTTTGCCACAAGCAAACAACATATAAAGATATGGAGTAAATGTAGGTGTTCCTCTTCATTCTCCTTCACTCCAACTCACAGTTGGGGCACATCTTTTTTCTATTTTCTGCAAGTTTACTTTTTTCACTTAAATGTAAAATATCATTTGTCAGCTTTTCCAAGCTTTGTATAAGTACATTGTTATAAAGTTGTCACTGTATATCCTGCTGACCAAACCATCCTCTTTGCTGGCTGCATTTCAAATCACTCTGGAACCCACCACATGCCAGAAAGTAGCTGAAATCAAACCCACAGTGGTTATAAATGTAGATGGGTCTGTTTCTATACTCTAGAGTAGAAAATGTCCCATTACTCTTTATTGTGTTTTCAAGTTTGAAAGCCATGGGCAAATTGTTAATGCACCAATTGTAATGAGTATTTTTTTTTTCTTCTTTTCTATTGTTCTCTGTCTTAGCCATTAGTGCCTTGAGGACAGAAATGATATGTAGGTGTCTTTTTTTTTTTCTTGGTACCAGGGATTGAACTCAGGGGCACTCAACCACTGGGCCACATCCCCAGCCCTTTTTTTTTTTGTATTTTATTTAGAGACAGAGAGACAGGTCTTACTGAGTTGCTAAGTGCCTCACCATTGCTGAGGCTGGCTTTGAACTCACGATCCTCCTGTCTCAGCCTTCCAAGTGCTGGGATTATAGGCTTGTGCCATTGCACCTGGCTGATATGTAGGTGTCTTTGTAGCCCCTGGCATGAGGCTGACAGTGGGCCCTCAGCATATGTGAAATGAAAGAGTGGGTGCAGGAAACAACCCAAGTGCCCATTGACTGCGGAATGAATAAGCAGAATGTGGTGTTTACACACCAGGGGATATTGCTCAGCCTTAGAAAGGGAGGAAATTCAGCAACCTGGATGTACCTTAGAATGTCTTGCTGAGTGAAATCAGCCAGTCCCAAACAGGCAATACTATATGATTCCACTCATATGAATCTGCTTGAGTAGTGAAGATGATAGGAACGCGAGTTGGATTGGGGGTGCCATTGGCTGGGGACAGGAGGCGTAGAAAGTCACTGTTTAGTGAGTTAGGGTTTCATTTTTGTAGGTTGAAAAGAAGTCGGAAGACTGGTTGCAAAACAATGTGAATGTATTTTAATGGCAATGAACTTGACACTTAAGAACAGTCAAGGTAGGGCTGGGGGATAGAGCTCATTGGTAAAGCACCCGCCTAGCATGCAGGAAGCCCAGGGTTCCATCCCAGAACCACAAAAACAAATACACAAGAGCCACCCAGGCTTGGTAGTGACTTTTATAGTCCCAGCAACTCATAAACTGTATGTTATTTATATTTTATTACAATTGAAAATATAAAATAAATGGGGGAGGCATTGAGAAAAAACAGTATTTCTGTTTGTTTAGACTTGGGTAGTTTTCATTTTTCTCCTCAAATTACAAAGTCTTAAGCATAGAAACAAGGGGCACCATGTCCTGTCTTTTTCATTTGCAAACATATTTAAGACAGGAGACCCGTGTTAGAAAAGCCCGGATTTTCTTCAAGGCATCACTTGATCAACAGTCCACATGCAGGGAGTCTGGGCACACGCTTATTGGTGGTAAGAGCAAGTGGGGCATCTGTGCCATGGAATGTGAACACCAGCAGGAAATTATTTTTTTTTTTTTTTAACAGAAAACTATTGAGGATGCCCAGGTTTTATGATCTTATATCTGAGCAGTTTCAAAATGATATTACAGATTTTCTTTTTCCTTTAAAACTATCTCAGGGGCTTGCCTTAGTCACTAGGAACTGGGCCTGGGATAGCCCACACCTGAGATAGCCTCAGTGGTTCAAAATATGTGTGCAGGACGTAGGTGATCCAAGGAGCAAATTCTGGCTGCGATACTGATGGAGTCTTGGGCAATTTAGGGGTTTTCTAATGTATAAGTTAAAGGAAGATAATAATGATGGATCTGTGTAAATAAGAATTCAATGAATTGCCTATGAAAGGAACAGCCAGACGCCCACCTGAAGAAAGCCCTGGTCAATGTTAATGGTGTGGTTGTCATGACCACTGCAGTGAGGAGGTGTTGATGACTAAGTCAGTTAATACAGGAAAAAAAAAAAAAAAATTAACAGTTCCTTGTGTAGAAGGTGCGGAGCTGTGGAGCATTGGAGGTGAAGCTGACCTTGGAAAAGTATTCACTCACTCTCTTCCTCTCTCCTTCTAATGGACCAGTGCTTCCTGTGTGTCCCACAAATAAGAACAAATGTGGAAGGCAATGAGCAGCTTGGAGACAGGTCTTATGAGACTATTTTTCACCTTAGAAATAAATATGCATTAAAATAGAAAGGAACCAGGACTGCAGTGGACAGAGATGGCAGCTGATCTTTCTGACCAAAGAATCAGTGTGGAAGGGTTAGAATCATTTCTTTATGTTCCCTATAGATGTATATATTTTTTCTTTCTGTTCCCAACTTGGAAGCCTTGGTCCAGAGAGTTCCAAGGGCACCTGCTGCCTGGGAGAAGGAGGCTGTGAGCTGGCAGCTGTGGGCCCAGTAGCTGTTAATACTTTTCCAAGGTCACCTTCACCTCCAATGCTCCATAGCTCTGCACCTTCTAAACAAGGAACTCTTTTTTTTTTTTTTTTTTTTTGTACTGGGGATTGAACTCAGGGGCATGTTCAACCACTGGGCTTCAGCCTCAGCCCTATTTTTGTATTCTATTAGAGACAGGGTCTCACTGAGTTGCTAAGTGCCTCACCATTGCTGAGGCTGGCTTTGAACTCACGATCCTCCTGTCTCAGCCTTCCAAATGCTGGGATTACAGGTGTGTGCCATCGCACCCTGCTTCTGGAACTGTTAAATTTTTAACCTGGGATTTTTTGAATCCTTAAGATGTAGTTTCCTGAACTGGTTTCTTTATACCTAAAAAGCACAAAAGCAATTTTGGAGCTGTGTGTGTTTTGGGTGATTAAATAATCTTACACACCTGGAAACATCTGGTACGTGGCAGGTACTCTGCATGGTCATTTCTCTTTCCTGCCAGATGTTTTGCAGTGGGAAATTCTTGTGCCTTAATCTTTGTCTGCACTAAGTCCTGCACATGCTGCTGAGGGAAGATGTAGGAGAGTTTTATGAGAGAGCTGGAATCCAGAACAGGAAGTTCCTGAGACAGCCACTGCATTAATTAATGGAATGAAAGCATAATACCTTAAAGCAAAGTAGCCGCCAAAACACCATTTCTCTAAACTGTCCACAGCGGTGCCCCATAAATTTTGAATGGCATTAAAGTGCAAAATGTTATTACTTTTTTTCACCTTAGAAATATAAAACATATGGAGAAAGACTGGTCGACAGTAGTTTCCTGATATAACTTTCAGAGGCAAGTTTGGATGACGCTGAGATGTTCTGCCCAGACATTGAAAAGAAAGTTCTGTTGAACACTGTATTTTCATACAAAATACAGCGGTTCTCAAACTAATGGTCCATCAGTATTTCCTGGGGATTTTTTTTTTAGAGACCGATTCCTACATTGACTGCAGTGACCCTATTTCTTTTATTTTTGATTTACACATAGTAATTATACATATTTATGGGGTGCAGTGTGACATTGCAATACATGTATACAATGTGTAATGACCAGATCAAAGTAACTAGCATGTCTGTCACCTCAGTAACTTATTATTTCTTTGTGTTGGGAACATTCAAAAGCCTCTCTGTAACGATTTTAAAATACACAAATTAATTGTTATCAATGACGGTTACTCACTGTGTTATAGAGCAGTAGAAGTTTCCTCTGATCTGACGGCATGCACCCTGAAATCACCCTGTTTTTAAATAAGGTCACATTCCTGTAGGAGCCCTAATTAAGGAGATAGCCAAGATTGTGGTTAGCTGTGAGCCATAAAGATGTTCAAGCATTACCACCTTCCATGGTCTCGCGAGACTTGGCCTGGGACATTGCAGAGCGGGTCAGCGCCATTGTGTGGTGGTTGGAGGAGTGTGGATGGTGTTGGAGTTGTTGTTGGAGTTGTTGTTGGAGCCGGAGAGAGAAGCTAGCAGAATAAAGAGCCTGTTCGTTTCCAGTCTGCCTCTGAACTTATTCCCGCGGCGTCGTTGCTCTAAGCAGCAATCACTTCAGGCAGCGACAAGTGGTGGCCCGTACAGGGACTTCGGTCAGCAGGTAAGAAATAAGAAAATTTAACAAATGGGAGCAAAAATAATGAAAGGTCGGATAATAAAAGCCATGGATGAGTTTTTCAATATCGCGGACGCAGTGGATAGTGAGGAAAGTGATCAAGAAAGCATAGACTCTGAGTCAGTTAATACCAGTGAGAAGGGTAGTGGTGTAAATTCAAAAGTAAGAGCTGCAAAAGCCATCAGAAACTTATTGAAATTAGCCGAAGAATATGTACTCTCCTTAGAAGCTGAAATTCAGGATACCAGTAAAAGTGATAGTAGTAAGAAGGAGCCAAACCATGAAAGTATGGTCTCCTCCACTAAGCCAGTTAGGAATTGTGAAACTAGTAGTGAAGAGGAATCAAAAGGTGATTCTGGGAGCACAGTCTCCAGTAAAAAGAACAAAAAGAAATTAAAAAGGAAAAAGGACTGTCAAGTAGAGGAACCACTTGTGTCCTCTACTCCCCCATGGGTGGAATCCATTACAGAAAATATGAAGGGTATTACTAGGCGTTTGCATACCCTAGAAACAGAAATAAAACGTCTTTCTGAGTGCTAATGTGCTCTTGAGGGTAACTCACAGATACATTGGGAACTGCCAATATTTGAAAATGAAAATGGACAGAGGGTCCAACAGTCAGTAGATTTCAAAACAATAAAAAATCTCAAAGAGGCAGTAATGGCATATGGACCCCAAGCTCCTTTCACGTTGAGTATGCTGGAGTCCCTTAACACCTTTAACTTAACCCCCTCAGACTGGAAAAGTCTATGTAAAGCAGCATTAAGTGGGGGGCAATACGTGGTTTGGCGATCACAATTTCAAGACCTTTGTATAGAAACGGTTAAAAGAAACGGAGCCGCAGGGTTTGGAGACCATAATATAGAAATGATCACAAAAAAGGGCAGTTCACAGACTTACAGTCTCAAAAATATTATGACCCAGGTGTATATGCTCAGATATACACACAACTGCCTTAAAGGCATGGAAAACTTTACAAGGACCTGGGGATCTACAAAGTAGCTTGTCAAAAGTGATTCAAGGACCTAATGAACCATATGCTGACTTTGCTGATCGACTTTTGAGAACTGCAGGTAGAGTGTTTGGAGACATTGATCAAGCTATGCCATTAGTCATTCAATTAGCATACGAAAATGCTAATAAATACTGCCAGGAAGCCATCAGGCCATGGAGAAATAAAAAGGATCTTTCCATATATATACAACTATGTAAAGATAAAAATGACGCCTTTGTCACAGGAAATGTGATTGCAGCTGCAATGAGAGGTGTTTCCCTTAAAATTTCACAAGGGCTCAACCTAGACATAATAATCAATCAGGATATTCCAGGCAAAATTATCATAATCAATCAGGCTATTCTGGGCAAAATCCCCAAAGAGAAATAAGACCAAGCTCATACTGTGCCCCAGGTTGCTTCCTCAGGTGTAAAAAGGGTAATCATTGGGCCAGTAAATGCCATTCAAAATTTGACGTCTATGGAAATTATTTGTCCAGGAATTCAAAAAATGGGGCATGGGGCCCAATGCCCCGGGGCCCACAAATGTACGAGGCATTGGAGGAGGAGTATCCTCAAGCATCCACTCAGATGCTTCCCCGACACAATCCCTACTACCCATCCACTCCCTCGCCAGTGGAACAGGAGGAAATGCAGGATTAGACCTCTGTTCCACTGCCTGAATAGTGTTAACACCTGAAATGGGGGTTCAACTGATTCCCACAGGGGTCCGGGGACCTCTTCCCTCAGGGACTGTAGGACTTATTCTCGGGAGAAGTCCTAAAAGCTTATTAGGTTTGAAAGTGACCCCAAGTGTAATAAACTCAGACTACAAAGGGGAAATAAAAATAATGCTTAGCTCACCCCAAAGTATAAGTTCTGTTAATCAAGGAGATAGAATTGCTCAGCTGCTTCTCCTTCCAAATTTACATAATTCATTTAAAATGAGTATGCCTCAAAAATGGAAAAATAGAGGATTTTGTTCCACTGACTCGAGACCCACGGCTTGCTGGGTTCGGGATTGTTCAAGGAGGCCTATGTGTAAAATAAAAATTCAAGGAATAGAGATGGAGGGACTGATAGATACTGGAGCTGACTCTTCCATCATTAATCTACAGCAATGGCCCAAGCACTGGCCTCTGCAAAAAGCTTCAACCAATTTAAGAGGCTTGGGGTATAATAACCTCCCAGAAAAAGTGCGGTAATTTTAAAATGGGAGGATGATGAAGGGCATAAAGGAACATTTCAGCCTTATGTTTTACCTAACCTACTGGTTACTTTATGGGGAAGAGATATTTTGCAACAAATGGGAGTACACCTGGCAACCAAGCCTGCAGATGTTAAATGTGAAAATCTACAGGGTAATATTAACCCTAAAAGAAATCATTATCAAAAGGTACAGGGTAATCTTAACCCTAAAAGAAATCATTATCATAAAGGAAAAAAGATATTTTTTTTTTCGGGGCCACTGAGAAAATAATTTTGAAAATACCATGGCTTTCTGATAAGCCAGTGTGTGTCCCTCAGTGGCCCCTATCTAAAGAGAAATTACAAGCGGCCCACCTACTAGTTCAGGAACAACTAGAAGCAGGACATATAGAACCTTCCACCTCTCCCTGGAATTCCCCCATATTTGTGATCAAGAAAAAATCAGGAAAATGGCGATTGTTACATGATCTTAGAGAAATTAATAAAACCATGCAAATCATGGGCCCTACTCAACCTGGACTTCCTAATCCTGTAGCTATTCCAAAAAATTTCCATCTTATTACTCTTGATATAAAGGATTGTTTCTTTTCTATTCCTCTACACCCTCTGGATACCCCCAGGTTTGCTTTTTCAGTTCCTTCTATTAACAATAATGGCCCTGATCAGAGATATCAATGGAAAGT
Source organism: Tamias sibiricus (assembly GCA_025594165.1). NCBI lineage: Eukaryota > Metazoa > Chordata > Mammalia > Rodentia > Sciuridae > Tamias > Tamias sibiricus. The sequence goes on from CM046665.1 coordinate 12,123,415, forward strand.
TTTGCCGCAGGAAATGGCTAATAGCCCGACTATGTGCCAAATCTATGTAGATAAAGTTATTCAGCCTATCAAAAGTAAATACTCAGAGCTTATGTGCCTCCATTATATGGATGATGTTTTGCTTGCTCATCCTAATCAAGAAGTCTTATTCACCATATTTAGTGATATATCAGAAAACTTGAAACGATATGGACTAAACATTGCTAAGGAAAATGTTCAAATTAGATCTCCAATATTATATCTAGGATTTCAAATTATGGACACTTTTATTGGGCCTCAAAAAATATTAATTAATAAGGAGCATTTGGCTACTCTCAATGACATTCAAAAATTGCTGGGAGATATTAATTGGCTTCACCCTACACTAAACCTCACTACTGGCCAACTAAAACCTTTGTTTGACATCCTTCGCAGGGACCCTGATCCATCTTCACCATGAACATTGACTCCTGATGCTAGGAAAGCTTTAAAGTTAGTAGAAAAAGCCATCGAAGGAGCTTATTGTGATAGATTTGATTTAACTCAACCGCTGATATTGATTATTATTTCTTCACAATATACACCCACAGGAGTATTTTGGCAACAAGGGCCTTTATTATGGATACATTTGCCCATCTCTCCTAAAAGTATAATTGAGTCTTATGCCTCCATGGTGGCTAAACTTATTCTTCAAGGACTTAAGACTTCTACCAAAATATTTGTCATTCACCCTGCTACTATTAGTACTCCCTATTCATCGTCACAGATTGAATATTTATGCTTCAATGATAATGATTGGGCTATAGCTAGATGCTCTACTTCTGCAAATTTTGATAATCATCTTCCTAAGTCTCCTATATTATCTTTTTGTATTAATCATCCTATTATATTTCCACAGGTAATAAAAAATCAACCTATTCCTAAGGCATTAAATATATTCACAGATGGGTCCTCAAATGGTACTGCTGCAGTAGTCACTAAAAAAAAGAAAATATAACTTACATAACTGCACACAAATCAGCTCAACTAGTGGAACTGGAAGCTGTGGCAAGAGCTCTGGAAAATTTTAGAGAGCAGCCCATGAACATTTTTTCAGATAGCCACTATATTGTACATGCCGTCCCAAAATTAGAGCTAGTAGGACCAATAGCACCTCATACTCCAGCCTTTAAATTGTTTATCAAATACAAAAACTTTTGTGGGCAAGAAAAGAACCTCTATTCGTAGGCCATATTAGAGCACATACCAACTTGCCTGGTCCCCTCCATGAAGGTAATCACAAGGCTGATGCCCTTACCCAAACAATCTTTATACTTTCAGCGCTCCAGCAAGCTACTTTATTTCATTCCCAGTTTCACGTCAATAGCACCATCTTGCAGCGTAGGTTTAAAATCACAAAGGAGCAAGCCAGAACAATTGTAAAAGATTGTAAATCTTGTATGATACATTTGCCCAATCCTCATTATGGTGTTAACCCTAGAGGACTAATGCCCAATCATTTGTGGCAGATGGATGTTACTCATGAGCCAAGTTTTGGAAAATTGTGATTTATTCATGTGACCATAGATACATGCTCAGGCATGATTTTTGCTTCCTTACATTCTGGAGAAAAAGTTAAAGATGTTACATCTCATTGTTTGCAATCTTTTGCTGCATTGGGCATCCCCAAAATGCTTAAAACAGATAATGGCCCTGCATATACGTCCTCATCTTTCAAACAGTTTTGCACAAAATTCAATATATTCCATAAAACAGGCATCCCATACAATCCTCAGGGTCAGGGCATTATTGAAAGAGCAAACCTCACACTGAAAATTATGTTATTAAAACAAAAAGAAGGAAATTGGAAAAATCCTAGGGACAGATTGGCAGTTGCCCTGTTTACCTTAAAATTTTTAACTTTAGACTCTAATGGTTATTCTGCTGGAGACAGACATTGGAACCCACACCAACAACATAAACCTTTGGTTTACTGGAAGAATGTTCTTTCAGGTACATGGAAGGGTCCAGACCCAGTATTAACTTGGGGGAAAGGATCTGTTTGTGTTTTTCCAAAGCATGAATCCTCTCCAATATGGATACCATCTAGATAAATAAAGCAGGTACCACATCAAAAGGATCAAAATGAGGTTGTCGAAGAATCAAGACTAATAAAAAAAGTACAAAATCAAGAGGACCAAGATGAAGGTATGGGATGATTCCCTTAAAAGAGTCCTTCAAAATATTTCACAACTTAAGTGTCATTTCCTCCCAGCCGGGACGAGGCGATCTCTCTTTAGTGTGCACACAATTGTATTTTTTTTCTCTTTTTATATATGTCTTCGTGTCTGTGCATTTGTCTAAATTTCATGTAAATGTGACATCACAAATATATGTTTGTAGGTTTGTGTGTCTGTCTAGTGTGACGTCACAAATAACAAAGCGCTTATGAAAAGAAAATATATATCCAAATAACTTTAATTCATTTAAGTTCAAGAGTTTTCAATTTGGGTAAATAGTTTAATAAGTGAAGGTACCTTCAATTTTGATTTGTAGGTGTCCCAGGGATTTCTCTTTAGCGAAGAATATCACTAATGCTGTATAACCTGATATTTTGGTGTTTTGACATAGGAATGTTTATTTGTAATTTATTTGTTTTATAGCTGATTAATTTGAGTTATTTCAACAGATAATTTCATGGAAGGTTACAGAGACTCAAGGGTTCTAAAGTGCCTTTAGCTTTTCTTTACTCTATCTTTGATGCAGTAAATAGCCTCAGTCTTTCTTTGTTTTGTTCTGAATATGATATTTTGCCATCTTATGTTTGTAAGAGCTCAAACAGCAATGTGTGTGAGCAGAGATCAACTTTAATTTTCTAATCTAATAATTCTATTTTTTAGTTTGACAACTCGCCTCTTGACTCAGTGCTGGAATAGCACTGCCTTTCCTTTAATAATTGATGCTTGAGTCTCTAGGTAGCGGGCCCTGAAGATTTGCCAGTGGCATTGTCTAGACGTGAAAAGGATGGCTGCTGCTATAGCTGCAGGGATCACAGTCACTGCAAGCATCCCTGCTGCTCGAGCATCAAATAGCCTCACCAGCAGTGTGGCCTCTGTCCTGCATGCATGGGGCCTCCTAGATCAACGTGTTATAACAAATGGACATTTTGATCTTTCATTGTTTGGGACTTTACGGGACAATGCCTTGTGGGTATTTGTCTAGAGAACTCAGTGTGTTACTTGATAGAACTCAGGGCAACTGATTTGTTTAAAGAATTTGATATGCTATGCAACTAGGCTCTTTAGCAGAAGGCTTATCACCTTAAAGCCGCAGCATCTCCTCACAATTGGACGGCTGTTCGTCATCATACACAGTTGATCCTGAAGGGCTCGATTGGATGGCTGGTAGCCAATGACGGGTAAGATCCCCAGAGGGGGACAACCTAAGACAGGCACAGTCGCACGGGACAGTCTCATGTGGCCGACATATCAACCTAAGACAGGAGTTAAGGGCACAGCCTTGATCATCCCATGACGGGTAAGAATGTTGGTTGCACATGGACGTCCTAGAGCATCCCCTCTTTTAAAACAAAAAGGGGGGAAATGTGGGAGCCCTAATTAAGGAGATAGCTAAGATTTCGGTTAGCTGTGAGCCATAAAGATGTTCAAGCATTACCACCTTCCATGGTCTCGCGAGACTTGGCCCGGGACATTGCGGAGCGGGTGGGCGCCATTGTGTGGTGGTTGGAGGAGTGTGGATGGTGTTGGAGTTGTTGTTGGAGCTGGAGAGAGAATAAAGAGCCTGTTCGTTTCTAGTCTGCCTCTGAACTTATTCCCGCAGCGTCATTGCTCTAAGCGGCAATCGCTTCAGGCAGTGACACTTTCCAAAGTACTAGGGGGAAGGGCACGGTGGACCCCTCACAGCATCCTTGTGGGTATGAGGTGTCATCTCATGGGTTTCATTTCCAGTTGTCTAGTGACTAATGAGGTCGAGCACTTTACATGTGCTTCTTGGTGATTTTTATATCTCTGTGGAAAGATGTGTATTAAAATTCATTGCCAGTGGGACTGCAGATTGGTGCAACCTCTATGGAAAGCAGTATGGAGATTCCTCAGAAAACTGGGAATGGAACCACAATTTGACCCAGCTATCCCACTCCTTGGTTTATACCCAAAGGACTTAAAATCAGCATGTGACACAGCCACATCAATGTTTATAGCAGCTCAATTCACAATAGCTAGACTATGGAATCAACCTAGGTGTTCCTCAATAGATGAATGGACAAAGAAAATGTTGTATCTATACTCAATGGAATATTACTCAGCTTTAAAGAAAAGTGAAATTATGGCATCTGCCAGTAAATGGTTGGAGTTGGAGAATGTCATGCTAAGCAAAATAAGCCAATCCCACAAAACCAAAGGCCGAATGTTTTCTCTAATATGCGGATACTAATTCACAATAAGGCAGGGTGGGGGGCACTAGGGAAAAATAGCATTATCTTAGATCAGGTAGAGGGAAGTAAAGGGAGGGAAGGGAGGGGATGTGGGGATGGGAAAGATAGTGAAATGAAACAGACATTATTACTGTATGTGTATATGTGAGTACACGACCAATATGATTCTGCAACATGTGCACTTAGAAAAATGAGAAATTATATCCCATCTATGTATGATATATCACAGTGCATAAGTGCATTCACTGTCATGTATAACTAATTAAAACAAATTTAAAAATAAAAAAAAATCATTGCCAGTTTGTTAATTGGGTTGCCTTTTTATCATTGATGTGTAAGAGTTTTCAATTATTTTGGATGCTAATCCCAAATCAAGAATAATATATGTAAAAACATTTCATCCCATTCTGTGAACTTTCTGCTGACTTGGGTGGTGTCCTTTGATGTACACCAGTTTTCAATTTTCATGAAGTATGACAACAATTTTTTTTTTTCTCTTGTCACTCTGCTTTGGGTGTCATAGCTAAGCAAACATTGCTTCATCTAAGGTCCTAAAGATTTTCATTCTGTGTTTTCTTTTGATAATTTTAATTATCAAATTTATGAAGTTCGTGAGCATTACTTCTTCAAAAACCTTCTCCTGCCCCTTCTCCTGCAGTTCCCATTATGCTTGTGTTGTTGATCTCAAGTTCACTGACACCTTCTCCCAGTTCAAATCTGATGTTGGCCTCTCCAGTGAAATGTTCAGTTCAGCTATTTGCTGTCAACTCCAGACTGACTTTCTCATTATTTCTTTAAAAAAAAATCACAATAATTCTTACAGATTTATTACTATTACTTCTTTGGGGAGACTTTCTTGTCATTCCTATGGATATTTGGATTCCTTCTAAGTTGTTTTTTTTTTTTTTTTTTTTTGTCTTAATAGCCCCAGTGAGTAAGTCTACCTCATGCACCTGCTGTGATATAATTGCACTGATTGTTTTCATGAATTCTTAGTAGGTAGTGTTATTCACCCAGACTGAATTCAGTCATGTCAAAGAAAGCCAAGTCCTGACGTGGGCTTTACAGCAAGCATTTAGACAGATTGAATAGTGACAGTTCTCCGGGGGTGGGGACATTTGGGGAGATCAGTCTTGCTCTACACCCTAGTGGCTGGTGGCTGGTTTTTCATAGGTGGAAGGACTATTGGATTTCAAGGCTATGTGGAGCTGGGGAGAATGAGATGGCAGTAAGGCAAGTTAACAGGCTACAAGGCTCACTATTTTAACCAAGATTTCATCTAGAAGAGCAGAACAAAAAACAACACAACACAAAACAAAACAAAACAAAAACACACTTCTTGGATTATTGCGAACTTTAATTTCCAGAGTTCTGAAAAGTTGGTGTTGATAGTTCTTGCCAGTGTTCCTATTACTTTTATGGAGGAGCAGAATTTTGGAGTTTCTTTCTTCTCCACTTCAGAAAGTGAGCTCTTCTTTAAATCATACATGTATTTTGAGTCACAGGAATCATATTCTATCTTCACTCAATCTGCAAACATAATTTGAACCTAGTGTTAGAGGCACTCACATTCTGCACAGATAGGCCTGTTTGAAGCTAGCTTTCCTTTGGAGCAGGATAAACTGGAGGTTAACCATGGGCAGGGAGTCGGGGGCAGATTTACTTGTCCTTAGGGGAACAGAGAGTTCCTTAAGGAAAAGGATCTTTAAGATGAGCTATGATTTAAAAAGTCCTTAAATCATAGTTCCACCTTCACACTCGTTTATTCCTCGTTGCAGGAGAAGGTAACAGCAGGAGGCTCTCCAAATTATGGGAACAGCAGAGTCACATCCTCAAGGGCTTGCTCATGGCAGGGCATGGGCATGAAGTGAGGCTAAGCTTCAGCAGGCAGATACGGCAAGGATAGGATTCAAAAGAGATGGAAAAGCTCATGGAGAGTTCAATGAGGACTTGGGATTTTTCTAAAGGCTGTCGGAATCCTGAAATATTTTTATACAATGTGAAGTGTGGGAAAGAGAAAACTAGTTGTCTTTGCGTGATCTTCTCAACTTCCTCTAACAATTAGTCCACAGAACACTAGTGATCAACTGTAGCCCTGGCACACAGGTCTGAATCTGGGCTCTACCACTTTGCAGACTGTGATCAAGGGAAGGTCATTTGGACCTCACTGAGCCTCAGCAGGGAGGCTAGTTCCCCTCACACAGATGTTGCACACGTCAGGTGAGATGGCATAAACAAACTACCTGGCACCTAGTAGTTGCTTCCTAAATAAGGCATCTTTTTTTTTTTTTTTTTTTGGTAATTATACTTCAAAAATATTTTTTAAATATATCTGTTTTTGGGCGGGGGTTGTGGCTCAGCGGCAGAGCGCTCACCTCGCAAGTGTGCGGCCCGGGTTCGATCCTCAGCACCACGTAAACATAAATGCATTGCATTGTGTACAACTAAAGTAAATAAATAATTTAAAAATATATATATATCTGTTTTATTTTATTTTATTTCTCATGTCTTATCTCACAGAGATCAAGACTGCCGAAAGATACTGGATGCATTTAAAAGTGCATTTCTTTCCAAGAATCCTTGCAACATCACAAAAGAAGACTACCAACCACTACTTACGCTGGTCAACCAAACTATAGCCTGCAACAAGGTAACTGGGACAAGTGGCTAAATTTTAAAATTGGGGACTGGAGCCAGCAGCAAGAGGTCACAGGACCAAATGTGGATAAGAATGAGGGAGGGAAGAGGAAATGTCTGGGCATTAGAATCTGGGTGTGGTTGGTGGGGATGGAGTTTGTGGGGTGAGTAGGGATCTGAGATATCCTCAGTGTTTAGGACATCTGGGGAAGAAATGTAAGAGAGAAATGGGGCCACAGAGAGAGGAAAGGAGAATTGGCCCCAAATCAGGCAAAATAAATCTAACACCAAACCCAACACAAAAAGGCAAACCAAAATAACCCAACATTATAAAATTAAAAAATTTCTCTTGGCCTCTGATAATTAACAGATAAGTAAATACTAGACATGCCAATTTTCATTTGAAGAGTGCTTTTCACTTTATTTCTTTTGTTTACAAAGGGCACACCTAACCCTTACCTTCTTAGCTTAGGCCTGCACAGCCATCAGGCACAGGTAAACCAGGTGTCAACATCCACATTGCACCTGCGAGACTTGGTGAGTTTAGGAGACCAGTGATTGCCCACGTTGCTCAGGCTGGTTGAAGCGTAAATACACAAGAGTTGGACCTAGACAGGCCTGTGTTGTCATATACTCATTATACCAGAAAAGGTCCGTCGTGGGCACATCTTTTCTAAAGTCAGTGTTTAAGCAAAAATCCCAGTGTGCCAGAAGCTGTCTTTGTGAAGCCATTAAGTCCTTCCACAAATGACAGCCTCGCATCCCAGGGAGAGCGAGTCAGAGTCACTCGGCACTTCTCCCCGCGCACCAAGCACAAGGTCCTGCACAGAGGAGGAGCTTGGCAAGTAACCTGGGTCACACAGCAACACACATCAACGCTACGCTCGAAATTCTATCTGCATTACTTCATTTAATCTCCCCAGCCTCGCGCGAGCTTATTACACCACCACTACTGTTTCACAGGTATAGAAAGGGAGGATTAGTGATGCTTTGCTTGCCCAAGTTCCCACAGCTAATCCAAGGTGATGACAGTCTTTAACAAGGAGCCAGACTTCAGGGCCTCAGAGGTAGCTCCCTGACCTCCACTGCTTCCTGCTAAGAATGAACAGGTTTATAAGACAGAATACTATTCTGAAATTTGACTGCCTGCACCTTTGAGGTGGACCCTGAAAAAAAAAAAAAAAAAAAAACCTCCCCCTCCTTTATGGTGGGGTTAGGAGAGATTTAAAGAAAAGTGAAAGGACTTGAGCTTTTTCCCAGAAAATAGCACATAGGCAAAAAAAAAAAAAAAAAAAAAAATTTTTTTGGCAATAACTTTAGAAATATTGAAATTCCCTAATGTCTGCTCCAGATGTGATCTTATCCCATTTAATGATAACATTTTGATCAGTGGCTTCCAGACTTCTTTGACTACCTACAACTCAAAACAAAAACAAACAAACAAAAACCCTCATTTTTCATCGTGACCTAGAAAACACACACACACTCACACACACACAAATACACACACAGCCACACACTCCCTTTCACACAGAAAGCAGTGATGCACCGCAACCCCTGCCCTTACTATATGAGATTCACTGATAGCTTCTGTTTTCTCTCTTTTCAAAAATGTGGACTCGCCGGGTGCGGTGGCGCACGCCTGTAATCCCAGCACTTTGGGAGGCTGAGGCAGGAGGATCGCGAGTTCAAAGCCAGCCTCAGCAATGGCGAGGCACTTAGCAACTCAGTGAGACCCTGTCTCTAAATAAAATATAAAAAAAAAAAAAGGTCTGGGGATGTGACCCAGTGGTCGAGTGCCCCTGAGTTCAATCCCCGGTACCACAAAAAAAAAAAAAGTGGACTTTTTTTTTTTTTTTTTTTTTAAAAACCTTCTAAATTGATCTTGATGATGGGTTGTGCTTATTTTTTTCTTAGACTCTGTTTTGGAGCAGGTCAAAAGACCTGGCGCACCAGTACACAGGGGTGCAGCAGGAGCTCTTCACCCTGGAGGACACGCTGCTAGGCTACCTGGCCGACGACCTCACGTGGTGCGGAGACCCCAGCACTTCCGGTGAGGACGGAGCCCTGTGGCAGAGCCCAGGGACCCGTGGGTAGAGGAGCCTTGCGCTCTGCTAGGGGCCCTGCGATGGCAGTGCGGAGGGAGGAACCGCAGGCAGCCATGTGACGCTGTCTCTGCCTTTAACGACAGCTCCAGCGTGTGGGAACCTTGCCCGAGAGGAACCCCTGATCTGCTGAAGAGTTAGCTTCATTCAGGTTTGGGGGTTGCTTCTTTGATCTCCTCTAAATTCTTGGTGTTCTGCTTTCTACAAGGGCATCCTTCAGCACCACAGAAATCTAGAACAGGGTGAGGCCTCAGCGGGACCCGTGGTCCCTGTGCCGCAGAACCCCGTGGTGGCTGCAGTGGCTCCTTCCTTCTCAGGCTGGTCTGACTTTGCTGTCATCTCTCAGATGTGGCGTTTTCCTGCCCAGAAAGACCCAGAGTGCCTTGCTGTGGAAAGGTGTTCTCTACTCACTGAAGCCTGTTGAATCTGTTTTTCTTTCTTTCTTTTTTATTTATGTGGTGGATCTTGTTTACTTTATACTTCTTTTGTTGTTGTCGTTGCTTTTTTTTTTTTTTTTTTTTTTTTTTTTTTTTTGTGGTACTGGGGATTGAACTCAGGGGCACTCGACCACTGGGTCACATCTCCAGACCTTTTTTTGTATTTTATTTAGAGACAGGGTCTCACTGAGTTGCTAAGTGCCTCACCATTGCTGAGGCTGGCTTTGAACTCGGGATCCTCCTGCCTCAGCCTCCCAAAGTGCTGGGATTACAGGCGTGCACCACCACGCCCAGCTATGTTGTTGCTTTTGACTGTTGTATAAAGCTTATCTGACTGCAGCTTCTTCATTCCCGGTTTGCATTATTGTCATTTATAAAAACGAAGCCTGCTTACTGAAAAGAATACTTGCGTATCACAGAAACACATAAAAGTAAGAAGTAAAGGTCACCCTGAATCCTTCCCCCACCTCCGACCTCCACATCACTTCTCAAGGGGTAACTATTGTCAAAAATTTGGTACATATCCTTCCAGAATTTTCCCTGTGCCAATGTAAACACAAATATTTAAAATGTGCACGTATACTTATGCAATTTGCTTTGTTAATTTTAGGTATAAGGATGTCTACATTCTTTCTTTCTTCTTTGGATGTTTTGCAGTGTTGGGGATGGAACCCAGGGCCTCACACGTGCTAGGCAGGCTCTCCGCCACTGAGCCACACTGCCAGATGTAAAAGGCTACATCATTAACCAATTTTATTGCAGGACATTTAGGGATTTTTTAGTGTTTGTTGCTGTTACAATCACTGTCACAAGAAACACGTGTATACACATGCACGCACAGACACACACACACACACACACACACACACACACACACACACATGCCTGCATGCTGAAAGTAGTACTGAAAGTTTAACTTATACAAATGGAATTTCGGTGTTAAAGGATGAATTGCAATAGAAACTGATAAAATGTCACTTAAAAGGTGACAACAATTTGTACTCAAAGAGTATATATGACATTGTTTATTCACCTATACCATCATTAACACCAATTATTAACACTTTAAATTTTTGGACTCATTTGATGAAGAAATAGCACTCCAATTTATTTTGATTTTCTTTGTGATACTGAGCAGACACACACACACACACACACACACACACACACACACACACAGAGTTAATGTTTCCACTTTTTATGTAAAAGGCCAGTTCACACATTCTAACCCTCTATTGGGGTGCCTATTGTTTTCTTATTAGTGAAAGTCCTTTGTAAGTTAATAATAAGAGCAATACTCACTGAGCACTTGCAAAGTGCTCCCAGGCCATGAGGTCCTGTGGTGACCGATCACATTTTACAGATGAGAAGTCCAGGGCACAGAATTAAGTGACTTGCAGCAGGTAGGTGGTAGACCGCCATGTTGTTCTGCCTGTTTTCTGGCCCGAGGTGGAAAACTGATTTCTCTTAGCTTTTCTTTTCTTTTCTTTTAATATTGATTTTAGTCTGTCCTTGTCCAAAGACTGATTTGGTGAGATGTTCATCAGGAAGGGATGTTTAATTTTGTCAAATAGCTTTTTCTGCACCAAGCAGGTGATCACACAGGTTTCCCCTCCATTCTGTTCATGTGTTGCATTGCATTTACCAATTCGTGGGTGTTGAACCATCCTTGCACCCCAGGGATCGATCCCACTCCATTATGGGGGCTGACTCTTGTAATGTGTTGTTGAGTTCAGTGCGCCAGTATTTTGTTGAAGACTTTTGATTCTGTGTTCCTCAAGTATATTGGCTTGTAAATTTCCTTTATTTGGCACATTCTAACAGGAAGTAGAAAGTGGAGTTTAGTCTTTTTTTTTTTAAACTACCACAGCATAAAAGAAATTCAATTAGAGAAATGCAAATCTTAGAGTAGTTTTGATTTACATTTCTCTAATTGCTAGAGATGTTGAACTTTTTTTCATATATTTGTTGATCAATTGTATTTCTTCTTCTGTGAAATATCTGTTCAGTTCTTTAGCCCATTTATTGATTGGGTTATTTGCATTTTTGGTGTTAAGATTTTTGAGTTCTTTATATATCCTAGAGATTAATGCTTTATCAGAGGTGCATGTGGTAAAGATTTTCTCCCAATCTGTAGGCTCTCTCCTCACATTATTAATTGTTTCCTTTGCTAAAAAGAAGCTTTTTAATTTGAATCCATCCCATTTATTGATTCTTGATTTTGCTTCTTGTGCTTTAGGAGTCTTGTTAAGGAAGTCAGATCCTAGGCCGACGTGGGGCTGATTTGGACCTACTTTTTCTTCTATTAGGCACAGGGACTCTGTTCTAATGCCTAAGTCTTTGATCTACTCTAAGTTGATTTTTGTGCAAGGTGAGAGATAGAGGTTTAATTTCATTTTGCTACATATGGATTTCCAGTTTTGCCAGCACCGTTTGTTTAATAGGCTATCTTTCCTCCAGTGAATGTTTTTGGCACCCTTGTCTAGTATGAGATAACTGTATTTATGTGGATTTGTCTTTGTGTCCTCTATTCTGTACCATTGGTCTAAACGTCTGTTTTGGTGCCAATAACATGCCGTTTTTGTTACAATAGCTCTGTAGCATAGTTTAAGCTCAGGTATTGTGATGCCTCCTGCTTCACTTTTCTTGTTAAGGATTGCTTTAGCTATTCTCGGTCTCCTATTTTTCCAAATAAATTTCATGATTGCTTTTTCTCTTTCTATGAAGAATGTGACTGGGATTTTAATAGGAATTGCATTAAATCTGTATAGCACTTTTGGTAGTAAGGCCATTTAGACGATATTAATTCCTCCTATCCAGGAGCATGGGAGATCTTTCCATCTCCTGCGGTTGGGTGAGGTTATTGAGCAGGCTTTTTGACTGAGTGGAATCACTGCTTGATTTCTAGGTCAAGCAGGTCCACTCTGCTTCTCCAAAATAGAGGGGGCGGGGGCATTTCCTTGCCTGGCTGGCATTGTTGGTGTGTGCTGTGAAGTTGGTTATGGAGACACTAGCTTTAGTCCCTAGACCACTAGTGTCCCCATCAATACCAGCCAGGCAGGGAAATGCTTCAAGCTCAGTTAGACTTCCCAGTGTGGTTCGGAAGGCGAGCAGCTCAGCTTTGCAGGTGGGCTGTGAAGTTGGCTTGGGCACCACAGTTGGCATGAATACAGAGGTGCCACCAAGACTCATGTGTCAGCCTGTGACTCTATTTTCACTGGACCCCAAATGATCCACCCCTGCTTTTACCCTCAGTGGTACCCATGAGGTGAGACTGGTGTCCAAGCTAGGGAAGCTGACGATTGCTTCTAGTTCTTTTGTCACCCTGTAGAAACCATGAGTCCAGGACAAAGCTCTCCACCTGTTGTGCTGACTTGGGAGGTGAGAGGGGTGGCATAGTTGAAGTGAGACCATTCTTCTTAGAACCCTCTCGATTCAGTTTTCCTTCAGCTCCGAGGACTATGTGGGCACTGCAGGCTCGTTTCCAAGTACCGGAGCCTTCCAGAAGATGTTGTGGTCTTTAGATAGTTGCTGGTTGAACTTCCTGGATGGGGGGAGTGGAGCCTGAGACTTCTTATTCTGCCTCCTTGCTGCTGTCGCTGGGCCATAAGTAGTTCTGGAGTCAGAGTAGTTAAGACTCAGCACCCAGCGAGAGCTCTCCCTCTATCCAAGATGGTGCCTTGGTGATGCATTTCCACATGGTGGAAAGAAGAAGGGAAATTAAAAAAAAAAAAATATTCTGACTTAATTTTTTTTCTCTAAATTTTTTAACCTAATATGGTTTTACCCCATTGGCTTGCTTTACAATAGTGTTCTTACTTTATTAGCTTCTAATCTTTTTTCTTTTACTTTGCATTTCACTTACTGATGTACTTCCCCAAGCTCTGCTACTGTTACCACAAGGCTATCTTCCCTCTGTGTGACTTCACATCATCTTACCTCTGTGTATCTCTCTCTTCTCTCTGTCCAAATTTCACCTTCTTATAATGATACCAGTGTTACTGGATTATTTCCCAGCAACACAAATGACATCATCTTAATTATATCTGTAAAGATCCTGTTTCCAAATAAAGTCACATTCACAGGTACCAGAGGTTAGGACTCAACATATATTTGGGGAGGACATAATTCAACCACAAGAAAGTAGAAGTAACACATCTTTTAGGGAAACAGAAGTTCACCCATTAGAAGGGGGAAGTAGAATTGAATTTCTTCATATACCCAGATTGGAAACAGGCAAATACCATAATCTCTGATTTCTGGGACACAAGAAAGGGATCTAGAGCCTCTTTACATATGACTTCCCTACCTGATTGTCTTAGTCTAATTTGTATTGTTATAGAAAACTACCTGAGGATGGGTGCTTTATAAAGAAAAAAAAAAAAAAAAAAAAAACTTTATGTCAGCCTCCATCTGGCAACCACAGGGTTCTTCCTAAAATGATAACGTGATTGTATCTGTCTCCTACTGGAAACCTAAAATGTTCTCTTTTGCCTCTCAGGTAATGTCTGAATTCCTTGACATGTCCTGGCCTCTGTCTTTTATGCCTCATCCTCCATCATTCCCTTTCTCATCCTGTGCTATTTTATTGGTATGACCCAAACGCCTGGCATACATAACTTAGGAGGGGAAGACTTGTGTTGGTTCACAATTTCAGAGGTCGCAGTCTGTGACCAGCTGGCTCCATTGCTTTGGGGCTGAGGAGCAGCAGACCAGCCTGGCAGAAGGGAACGGAGGAGGGAGGCGCCCCTGCCCATGGCAGCCGGGAGCAGGGAGGGGGATAGAGAGAAGAAGGGGATCCGGACAGAAAATAGCCTTCCCGGCACTCCCCTAGTGACCTGCTTCCTCCCACCGTGCCCCACCACCTGCCCTCCCAGGAGTCCCTTCAGACATCAGTGGATTGACCCACTGGTGAGGTCAGAGCCCCTGTGACCCGATCACTTCCCAAATCCCCGCCGCTGAGCGTGGTTGCCTGCGGGACCGAGTCTTCAGCACAGAAGCTTTTGGGGACACTCCAGATCCAGGCCGTAACAGGACCCTTCACTGTCCTGTCTCTGAGCATCTCTTCCTCTGCGCACCTTCTCTCCGCGTGGAGTCTGTCGGGAGGCTCCTAGTCTTCCCTCAAAACAAAGTTCAGCATTAACCTTCCTGGAGGCGATGCACAGTCCCTGAACCAGGCCTGGTTATTGGATGTCACCCCACTGTGTGCTCTCCGAAGGCAGGACTCCCATCTAATGCACCTCTCTATCCCCAGAACCTCATCCCCATGACGTGTTTGTGCATTAAAGGCAGAGTCCTTCCCTTCCCTCGACCAGGGAGGGAGCAAGAGGGGAGGGAGGGGGAGAAAAGGAAAAAAAGGTGGTTGAATGAGACGGATATCATTTTCCTTAATGCATGATTGAAGACCTGAACTGTATGAATATACTTTGTATACAAACAGTTGTATGTAAAAAGATACTAAATATATGCACTATGAGTTGTACATATTAAAAATTATATATATAAAAAAAGGCAGAGTCCTTGAGAGAAGCCTCACAGACACTGTGCATCCACGCCCCAGGTCTCCTCCCGCTGGAGGCCTCGGCCTGTCTTGATGGGGGTGTAGGCAGAGAGCCTCTGAGGCCATCTGAGCCCCAAAGTGCAAGGACTTATGGAGGTGGGGAAGGAAGCTCTAGCAAAAGAGAGTTGTCAAAAGCAGAGAGATGACTGCTGAGAGCGACCCCTGAAGCCTGGTTCCCCCTCCCATTCTTCCTGGACTGGGGGACAGCAATGGGGGCATTTTTCTGTTGGGTGAACTTTCACTGCCGTTTCCCAGAATGATGACTCAAAACCTGTCGCTGTGTTCCTGTCGGGACTTTGGACAGTCAGGTAAGAACTTGGAAGGGATTCAGAGGACACTTAGTTAAATTAAGTCGAGTTGTGTTCTCCAGCCTCTATTTTGGCAGCGACGCTGTTGGAGAATTGCTCCACAGTGACTGACCAGAGAAGAAAGGAACTTATTGATATGCTTCCTTTTCCACTTTAATGATTTTCTATAAACTGTGATTTTAGACTTGAACTATCAATCTTGCCCTCACTGGAGGAATGACTGCAGAAACAACCCTGGTACAGTGTTCTGGAAAGTTATTTCCCAGAAGGTAAGTAAGTACCCGGGTCATGAAATTCTAGAATTCTGAGACCAGAGAACGTGAAGATATATCATCCAGTCTGTGGTTGGTTTCAACACTTTTTGGATCATAGATCCTTTTAGGACTGAGAGTGTAGGATTCTTTTCTGAGGAAAAGGTTCAGAAGCAAATGCCAGAAGATTTTCACACACAATTTTGGAGCATCATGGAGGGTGTCTGGGCTCCAGTTGAATAATTCCTGCTCTTACCCAATTTTTGGCTGTGGGTGCCAGGAAGCTAGGGCTTGGTTTAATCCTCTGATGTATTGATTAGATTCCTAGGACAGTTTTATTAATCTACATTTATAGATCACATGCACTGTGCTTAAAAAAACCCTGTGGAGGAAAAATAAAGAACCCCGTGGAGTAAGTACTATGAGTATTGTGCCTATTTTACACATGATGAAATAGAAATGCAGGTTAGTAAGGAATCTACTAAATGTGCAGTTAGCAAATGGTAGATTGAGCATGTATCCTAAGTCTTCTAACTTTAGATCCAGAACCTGGCTTAAGAAATACTTACCACCACCCTCACTCCCTATTTCTGACTTCACATGAAGTTGACTGGGCGTATTTATTTTTTTTCCACAAGTTGCTTCTTTGTAAGTTGGACAAGGAAAAACTTCTTTGCAAGTAGTCTAGGGGGGGAAAAGAAAAGGAAAAATAAGAAATAAAACAGAGAAAAAGAGAGGAGGCAAAACTAGTTATAATATTTTAGAATTAAAGCTAGACATCTGAGGAGCTAGGGAAAATGGAAACTTATATGTGTTAAGTGCATATGTTGTGGTCCATTTATGCTGCTATGACAAAATGCCAAAAAGTATGTAATACATAAGGAGCACCCATTTATCTTGCCAAAGTTCTAGAGGATGGGAGGTTTAGGGCCAAGGTCCAATGGATTGGATATCTGGTGAGAGCTCTTTTTGGCTTCCAAGATGGTGCTTCGTTGCTGTGTCCTCACATGGCAGAAAGCAGAAGGACAAGAAAGAACTAGCCAGTTTCCTTGAGCCCTTTTAGAAGGGCTGTCTTCCCATGCACGAGGGCACAGCTCTGTGGTATAATCACCTCCTAAGGGCCGGCCTCTTAATATTATCACACTTGGTCTTAGTTTCCAACATATGAATTTGTGGGGTGGGGGGATTTAGGTGGGGACAAACATTCAAAGCATAGCAGTATATTTGTGAAAATTCCTGAGGTGTCTTCTTGATGTCATTCCCATTTAGTTCTCCCAAAAGGGAGTATGAGAAGGAAAACATTGCAACTTGGGTGCATCCTTAACTATTCTGACCTTCAGATTCCTCATTTGTCAAATGGAGGTCAAAATAACCCTGTTCCATTGGGTTTAAAGAAAATGCCATGTTTAAAGAAAATACCACTGTACTTTAAGTAACTTGGAATTCATCCACCTAACAAATATTTGTTAAGGACCTACTACATGCCATAAAAAAAAAAAATAAAGGGCCCTGTATAGGTTTTTGTTTGCTTGCTTTTTCTGAGACTAGTTTTTGTTTATTTCATTGCTATATGATATGTTTCAGGGCAGTGCTAATGTTAAAAACTTCCAAAGCCAAGTCACATTTAATGTTTTGAGTGCTTGCTTACATTCCCACTCAGTCCTTGGTGCCAGGGTACAGAGGTGAAGGGGATTGGAGCTACCTTGTGAACCACCTAGACACCTGCACCTTTATCTTTGCCAAATACTCGTGGTTGTGTGTAGATGACCCTTAGTCCCTTTTATTTTATTTTTTTTCCTTTTTGACAATAGCAGCAGCATTGCTTGGTACTTCAAATCTTTGTCTCATCTCCTTGTTTCCAAGTAATGTGATTTTTGAGGCAAACTGACCCAACATTTCCCTTGGGGGGATGTCTTAAGAATAATACCTTCATAATTCCATCTTGTGTGGTCAAGGGCTGGTCCCCTTGAGCACTCTTTTGAGTTGGTACTTGTGATTAGTCACAGCGACTGGGCCTTTGTCCCTCTGCTCATCACCCACAGTGGCAAGACAGAGCAGCACTGTATTTCAGATTTTCAAACAATTCAGTTTCAGATCCTTCAGTGGAGCCAATATCACCAGCAGAGTAAAGTCCAGATTCGTTGGCAAAGCATTCATGGTGCCTCACGAACTAATTTTATACCCAACGTCAGTGTCCACTAAAGTTTCCCCAATCACAACTGCTCTTAGACCTTTAGGGCTTTCTCTTCTCAGCTGCCTTCACCTGCTGATGTCCCTCATCCTTAGTTCATCACTTTGCTGACCTCCACGACTCTGTTATTTCCTAATCTCCTCCACAGAGTAACCTAGGGCTTGCTGCTTCCTTCCCTCCCTCTTTTCCTTTTTCAGATTTTTACTGAGTATCCACTCTGTGTCATGCAGCAGGTATGAGCACCCAGGGCCATAGAGGACAGCTGGCTCTCAGTCCTCACGGAGTTCTCAGTACTGGGGACTAAACTGACACTGAGCTCATTATTACAATGCATTATAGTTACATAATGTGAAGGGGACATTGATGGGGTCAGGGTTCAGAGAAAGGCATCTGAGGTCTGCCCTGTCTCCTAGGAAAGCATATAGGTTCCTTTGCTCATTTTGTTTTCAGCTGAGAATTTGCTGCATGAAGAGACACAACTCCTTGCTCAGTCATATCCATCTGTTCAAACCCCCTTTCTCTTTGTGCCTTTCCAGGCCTTGGAGTCACTTTCTCTCCCTTGGTTTCCTTTTCCATGATGTTTGCCTTTCCTTTCCTCCTGAATTGTCCACACTGCTCCTGCTAAGTAAAATGAGATAGCCACAGTGCTGGATGCTACAAAGACACCCTCATCTTTCTCCTCTGGACTTCCAAGTTTGGCACTGCAAAATTTAGCAATCCTGTGAGCATTCAACTTCATTGTTCAATAGAATTTGGAGCAACTGGTTGAAGAACTCTGCTATGAAGGAAGTCTGGTGCCTCTAGTGGTGTGGAGTGGAAATCCCATAGACTGGGCCTCCTGTGCAGGACCGGGGAGCTGCCTGTTCCCTCCCTCACCAGCTAATACCACACATGGCTTTGGAGGGAGTTCCTGGGGACCGGGGACGAAGTTTGCATGCTGAAGAGTGGGGAGCCTTATTATTATTTTTTTAAGTTTGCAGAAGCTGCCTGTGGTGTGGTCCAAGTGATGCTCAATGGGTCCCTCACTGAACCCTTTAACAAAAACAGGTAATCATTTCTTTGTATCTTATTTGCAAGGGCTGCCATGCCTCCTGTGGGATATTCCATCCCTAGAAAGATTGTGCTCTTTGTGTTTCAGACCAGTTCTGAAGATTTGGGCTAAAAAAAGGCAAATATTTTGTATTCTCTGAGCAGATTTGTCTTCCTGGGTCACTGCTTTTGTCTAATTTCTCCTTTGTCTAACGTCTTCTAATGTTCCTTCCTGACGGCCACTGCGTTGTCAACAGCCCCTGCTTGTGACGAGTCAAGGCCTGGCGCCATTTTCTTAGCTTCCTCTATCATCACCCTCCACCTCCTGCTTCCCGCCTTTGTCCGTGCTGCTCTCCAGTGGGTGGACACCTGCTTCCCCTCCCTGCTTCTCCTTGTCCAAATCCTCACCATCCACGAATGGCCTGACTCCTCTCTACTCCACGAAGAGTTTGAATCCGAATTCACTACCACTGGGCCCATGGGGAACTGGCTTGGGCTCTTGACCTTCAAGGTCTCTTTGTAGACACTGCCAACATGACACTGGTAGTTAAAAGCCAGGACTCCAGGGGTCATTACATATAACCTGTGTGGCCTTAGGCGGGGCACCTAACCTCCAGAGACACCCCCCCATATATGTATTTGAAGAGATGATGGTGATGTGAAGGTTAACAGATAACTTGAAAACTGCTGAGCCCTGGGCCTACCAGAGAGGCCACTCAATGGACATTAGTCATGGTTCTCTCATCTAATCTCACCACTGAATCCGGCCACACTCCTGCCTTCCTTCTCTGACCTCCTTCTGTGCTTACAATTTTTTAAAAATATTTATTTATTTACTTTAGTTGTACACAATGCAATGTGTTTATGTTTATGTGGTGCTGAGGATCGAACCCGGGCCGCACACGTGCAAGGCGAGCTCCCTACCGCTGAGCCACAACCCCAGCCCCTGTGCTTACAGTGTTTATCACATGGGTTGTCATCTTTTGGCTGTTGTTCTCTAATCTTTCCCTGGTATGGTTGCTGGAGAGATAGGAGCCTGTATTAATATGCCCTGGGCACTATAAGTGACCCAAATGATGTTTCCTCTCTCTCTCTCTCTCTCTTTTTTTTTTAGTATTTAATTCTATAAAGGAATGTTTGCCCTTCATCTTCTGACTCCCTCTTCTGTGGGGTTTTGGGTGAAACTGGTAACATTCCAGGATTTTATAATCTGATCTTAAGAGATCCAGGTACTTAGAACAGGAGTGGCATCTGTCAGAGATTAATAAGGAAGAATTCAGAAATGTGGTTAGGCAGATTGTCGGCTTCTTTCACAGCGGGGCTTCTCAGACTTTGCTGAACAAGTGAATCACCGGGCGAAGGCTGGGCTACAGATTAACCAGGCGGGAGGAGGCTGAACTGCAGCTCTAACCAGCTCCTTGCTGATGTTCACAGAGTAGAGCAAGAGTCACTCTTGAGTAGCAACTGATTTAAAAAATCAACATGAAACTACAGGCTGAAAGTCTTATCTTGAAAATATTTGTTCACTGAGGGTCATGTTGATAAGAAAATGTGACTGTTCCTAAGGCAATTCCAAGGGTAGAGTCCACCCAAAGTCTCCAGCTTTTTGGTTTTTGGCAGGAGCTATGGATGCCCCTGAACTTTAGTTTAGGATTAACGATGTTCTTTATCTCTTTTATTTTAGCACTTTTGGAAGTGTGGAAGTCTTTAATTTGCATCCAGAGAAAGTTCATACAGTCCAGGCGTGGGTGATGCATGATATTGGAAAAGGTCCCGGGTATGTCTTATTACTTTGTACCCAAGGGATATTTAACATGTCAGCCAACAGAAGAATTCACAGTCTCAAGAGCACATGGGAACAGACTGGCTCAATGAACGGGGCCGTATTCTACATTTAGCTCATCCCAACAACTAATTTTATCTCCATAAATGGTAACTAAGAGTTTCCCACCACTCCCCTGCTCACCTGGGGCCTCTTAGAGGTGGACTCCTGCTTATCCTCTTTATCCAGGGCTTTAAAAAAGAAACTAAGAGACTCAGGACAATAATGAGAGGTCTCATTATTTGAACATTTTCTTCTTTCTTCCTCAGTGGTTCATGCAGAGGGTCCTCCTTGAATGAGCTGAAATTGATTGTGAACAAGAGGAATATGACATTTACCTGTCAGGATAACTACAGGTAATGGAGTTTCTTCCTGAAGAAAGGGCTGCTTATCTGCTTCAGATACTTCCCCTTTTCCAGGTCTCTTCTGAGCTGGGAGGCTGTGGAGTCCCTCCTCGGCCTTGATGGGGATCTCAGGTGGTGACCTGTGGCAATCTCCTCTCCCTCTCCTAGCTTGGAGGATTTCCTACCAGTCCCCTTCACCTGGCCACTTCCCCCACCCACCTCTTTCCTCACTGTCACCCTGAAGCAGTGACTTGCTCTTGAAGCTGACCCAGCCTTTGAGGGCATATTTTCTGGTTTGCAGAGCAAGCAGCCTGGTCCAGGGCTGGAGACCTGCTAGATTTCCGGGGAGCAGAAGCATGTTTTTGCCAAGACCTTTCTTCTAAGTTGTAAGATCCCTGTGACTTGGCACAAAGTTACTTATGAAATTTCCTTAGTTGGATCTGGGTGTACATGTCTAATCCTTGGTAAGTTTCCACGTGGCAAACTACCAAGATTTGTCATTTTAAAATTAAGAAATGTAAAAATCTTAAAAGAAAGTTTATGTGATCCATGTTTATTGGAGAAAAGTTTAAAATTGCACATAGGTATGTATTTTAAAAGTCACCTATAACTCTTAAAACTGGGACCCCATCATTCATTTGTAAGTAGTTATGGCCAATCACATAGGTAGGCATACATTGCTAGAAGCATCTTTGGAGATTTTCCTGTGTGCCATAGCTTAGAACAAGACTAAAACAGAGAGAAAAGAGTTTTCAAAGAGCGTAGAAGCTGAAGTGTTAGAATATTTTTCCTGTGTCTTCATGTCACCAGCCATATCATACAAGCAGAAGGACAGATTCAAGGGACTCATGATGATGGCTCTCGTTTCCCAAATGGTGCAACTTGCCCATCAGTCAGCTGGTTCCTATCTGGAAACAAGGAAATCCCATGAGCATGTGGCAGCTGTTAAATGGAAAACAGAAAGGACAAAGGAACAACCATGAGAGAAACCTTGCAGGCCTCTGGCCAGTCTACATTACTCAAAGACATTTTGCATGAAGAAAATAGAGTCCTGAAAGCCTAGGAGAAAATAGGAGAACGACGACAAGTCTTATCCCCAGTACTCTTCTATCTTCTTTTCCCTTTCTGACTTTAATGGCCAGAAGTCCTTTATATTAAAACTTATCATCTTCCCTCCCTTGTGCTCCAGGTAAGCTCACTCCTTCTTCACCTGGAGAGAAGGTGCAGGCATGACTTGTACAGACAGAAACCCATTTGTAAGCCATACCTGTTGTTCAAAGCATCAGATCTTGGGACCTTCATCTTGGAGATCATGTTCAAAACCACTGTTTGTTTGCTCCAACCAAGAGATCTAATATATTTGGCATAACTCTTGGAATGACGGAACTGCAGGACTCCTCACTGTGGCTAAGAGCTGTGTGGCTTGGAGGACAGTGAATGTCCCAGAGATACAAATACTATAGTTTAAATTTCTCCATCCCAAATGTACCTTCTGATGTTAGTAAACTTTTATCTAGTTTTTTTAGGATAGTTATTTAATAAACAAACAAGAGTATAGTTACATTTATATAGATCAGACTTCTTAACGGTTCTAATATTACCCCCTTAAGTCCCAACAGAGAAAACACTTCTAATATTTGGCTGTGTATCCTTTGTGAATTTTCCTTTCTTTCCATACACACATTCACAGTCCTACAGACAGAATTTCCTAACACTGTTTTAACCAGTGAGTGAACTGAGGTGACAATACTTTTTTGGACTACCATAAAGACAGCAAATGCTCAGCCTGCTTCCTCCAGTGGCTTGCAGTAAACAAACCCAACCTTCAGGGCAACTGCTCTGTAACTTTAGAACATACTCTGTGCCTATCCAAATGCTGCCCAACTTATGAGAGGTGTGTGCATTTTATTGGAACATCAGATCTGAATATATATGTATTTGTGGAGAGAGATCATCTTAACAGAATAATTGCTGCTTCTTTTCCACTATTGAATTCCCCCCAAATCAGAAACTATAATTAAGAAACATATTCATATTATCATATCATTCATATTATCATTGGAATAAAGCAGAGGTGGCTTCCAAAATCCTAAATGGCCTAAAAACTTTCCCTTTTCAGAACAGGATTTTCTTAAGGAAGCAGATAATCTCTTTCCCTAGGATGTATTCATGTGGGAGAGTCCCAGGCTACCATATTGGTGAGGATGGAGTGACCACAGTTAGAGCCACTGTGCCCAGCTGGTGATGATAGTTGGCTCTAGATGAACCTGAGATGTCCCATCACAAGGGCAGGTTCTGACAAGTCTCTCTTCCAGAAGCCAGGGACTCCGGCAGCTGCTCTTGGGGGTCTCGGTCTTCCTTGATTCACATTCAGCAAAACCAGATTCAGCTGTGATTGAATGAACCACTTTGCATTACTGGCCCTCCCACCCAGCCATGTGCCAGCCACCCGCTCTGTGGCTTTGTTAACTCATATATATGAAAATGGCAGTCACTTACCTGTTAGGCACTTATCAAAAGTTTGCTCTATGCGAAGGAGGTGTGGTCCTCTGCCAGTGGCCTCCAGCCCTCTCCCAGGGGGTCCACAACTCCTGTGCTGCGTCTGGTCCTTTGACCTAACAGTAGCTCTGGACGCTTCTGAAGACAAGAAAGCAAATCATCCTTAGAAACTTATTTTTCCCCTATTTAATCAAATAAATTTTATTTAAAAATAAAACTAAATGGTTTGAGGTACATTCATGGAGGAAGCATAATATAATCAAGTTTTAAAAAATTTTTTATTTACTTATTTTTTCTAATTAGGTATATATGACAGCAGAATGCATTGTGATTCATTGTACACAATTGCAGCACAACTTTTCATTTCTCTGGTTGTACACGATGTAGCGTTGCACCATATGGGCAGTCATACATGTACCTAGGGTAATGATGACCATCTCATTCCACCATCTTGCCTGTCCCCGTGCCCCCTCCCTGCCCTCCCCTTTGCCCAATCGTAGTTCCTCCATTTTTTCCCATGCCTCCCCCATTATCATCCTTAGATGATACTTTGAGCTTCCCTGATCCCATGGACTGCTTCTGTGGTTTCTTGAGCATCTGCTACATTGAAAGCGAACATCTGGGACACACTAGAGCCAAGTGTTTGTTTTTGCTTCCACATGTTACCATCGAACACCCTCTCTTGGTATTTAAGCTGTGGCTTTACAAGTGAAATGAAACTAAATTGGGCCACATCTCCAGTCATTCCCTCCTGGATGGGCCTTTCTCTGTGGTGTCACTGAGGAGAGGAGCGAGTGTGGAAGCTCAGTGGTCCGTGCGTACTTTTGTTGCTGGGAACGGGGCTTCTTTCATTGGTGGATCCAACCGTAGACGTGTCCCACTGCCTCTCAATCTCCTTTTTTGCTTTCCTCTGGTAGGCCCGCCAGGTTTGTCCAGTGTGTGAAAAATCCTGAACACCAGTCTTGCAGAGCTCTCTAAGGTCTGAGCCACGGCTGTGCTAGATCTGTGGCTCCTTGCAGTAGACACCCTCGTGCAGGACTCCGAAGGCACGCTGGTGGAGAGCAGAAGACGTGGGGAGCACCCTCTGTCACTATGTCAACATGGGAGATGGGCACCTGTCCCCCCAAAAGTCTTAAAATAACTTCTGTTATCGGCGTAGTTTTTATTGTGTTCTACTAATAATCAAGAAAAAAAAAAACTTTGTGTAAAAACGGAATGAAAATTTTATATTAAGTTATTTCCTTTTAATTTTATGTGATCCTTTTATATTGGTAGCATCTTTTCTTTCTTCCTTTTTTTTTTCCCCCTTGGGGTGGTGGTTGCAGGGGTTGAATCCAGGGCCTTAGCACATGCTGAGCTAGTGCTCTACCACTGAGCTACACCTCAGCCCCTCCTTGCTATTGAATAGTGACTGCAGCAAACCTCTCCTATTAAAGTGGGCAAAGAAAGAAAAGTAAATGGGCAAGCTTCCCAGAGACACTACATTTCCCAATGGATGGCATTGTCTCATGATCTATTTTTGTACCCTTCCCTCTGATAGGCAAACTATAGACCCTGTGGTGCTAGGTCATAGTGAGGAAAGTGCTCAGTAGGACTTAAGCCTCTGGTGTACTTGGTGCTTCATCTAATCTAACCTCTCCCACAGCCCGACACCGTATTATTATCTTCCTTTATTAAGACGAGAAAATGGGAGCTCAGAGAAGTTACATAATTATTTAAAATCAAACATTTTGTATCAAAGTAGGGGCTGGATTTGCACTCAGGTCTGTGTAACTCCAAAGTAGATGCTGTCTTTCTCTCTAGCTATTAAGATCAAACTGGCAATGATTTATGTTCTTTTCCAACAAATATGTGTTGGATTAAGTTGAATATAATAGAATCTGGAATGTGATTTCTCTGAGTGGCTTCAAAACAGACCAACGTTTTCCCCCAATTCTTCTTCCTCCTTATGCTCAGTGTCTTATACATGTAGTAGGTAAAGTATATTAGTTCCTGAAACTGGCAATTTATATGGTTTCTTAGATTTGTCTTGCTTAGGATTTATCAATTTTATTACTTTTCAAAGTACTAATCTTTAGCTTTGTTGATTTGTCCTATTTAATTGTTTTTGCTCCTTTCTTTATTTTTTTTTATAAATATACAAATTCCTTCTAATTTCTCTATTCATTTCCTTAAACAAAACCTTAGATCACTGATTTTCAGATTGCTTTCTTATACATATGTTTTAGGACTATAAAATTTCCTCTGAGCCCTGCTTTAGCTATAGTTCTTAAGTTTTGATATGTCTCCTTTCACATTATTCCACTAAGAATGTTTTCTAATTTCACGGTTATTTAGAAATATGTTGCTGAATTTTCTACATCTGAAGATTTTTGAGTTTTTAAAAATATATGAAATGAATCAGTATTAATAAACTAAATTGAGACAACCTGAAAAAAGTTCAGAATCTGTCAAATAATTTGCTTGATTTGTTGAAATGAGCATAAATTTGGGGGTCAGGCATTTATGGGTTTATATTTTGGCACAATGTTGTGATCTTGAGCAAGATACCTAACCTCCTCTCTTAACTTCAACTTTCTTGCTAAAGATTATTAATTTACCCCATTAAAATATGGTGAATACTAAAGATGATGACAAAAATTGGCAGCCTAGCACAAAAATTGACAAGCCTAGAGCCTTGTAAATACCCAATCACCATGCAAGGTGGGCTGCTCTCTGCCTCCCCCTGGTGGACAATACTGTTTACTTTGTGAGCCCTTGCAGCTTACAGCCACTGTGGCCAGTGCAGAGTCTTCAAGAACCCTTTCTCTACTTCGGCATGTTCTCATGGTCTTGGCTGGCCAGCAGTGTGGGTGTTTGGAACCAGCTCTGACTGACATTCAGACTTGTTCCAAGTTTCAACGACCCCCACCTGCAGAAGGTCTTCAGAAACAGGTCCTTTCCAATCCACCAGACACCTGGGATGTTCGCCCTCAGGACTCTTTCTGTGTTATTGTCAAGTTGGTGTCTGATTTGTGGACTTACTAGAGTCACTGTTCACCAGCGCAACCGTGAAGTGGCTGCCTGTGCCAGAAAGGTCTGCTTCTCCACCACCCCTTCCAAAGATGACATGGATACGGTAGAAGCCAAATTATGAGATGTCCCTTAAGAAGATCCACATGAGTGGTCGAGTTCAGAGCCGATGGAGACCCCAGAGGAAGCTGGCCACAAGGTCTTCACGCAGAGTTGCAGAGGGCACCGGGGAGCCACGGGCTGGGGTGTGTTTCCTCTCACCACCTTTTATATCTGTGTATTTTCATTACCCAGCTGCTCCATCCGTGCCGCCTGGCTCACTCTCTCTGCAGTTCTGACTTTGAGTATCTTTGCCATTGACCAAGCAGCCATCTCCAGACCTGAGGACCTGCTGCTGCAAATAGATGCCTCACATTCTTTTTTTTTTTGATATTTATTTATTTGGTTGTACACATTGCTTTCACGTTTACGTGGTGCTGAGGATTGAACCCGGGCTGCGCTCGTGGGAGGCGAGCGCTCTACCGCTGAGCCACAACCCCAGCCCTACATTCCTGTTCTTATAAGTGACAACTGCGTCGTTGATTGCTCATAAACTTCCTGTTATACTCATGAACGTGCTATCGCCTGTCTCCACACTCTGTTCTTGTTTGAATTAGGGAGTTTTCTTACCATCCCTGCTTGCTCCCACCTTCATAGTTGCCCCAAGGCTGTAGAAATGACCTATGCCAGAATGTCGCTTTTCTGTCTTCCTAAGGCTGTGATGGTTCCCGACCATATAACGTTTAAGGCACACTTTCAAATACCGTTCTGAAATTCGAGGCTGAATACTTGAAAGGGTGTACACAAGAATAGCTAAGTGCATGAGAATGTGTGTGTGTGTATGTGTGTGTGTGTGTGTGTGTGTACTGCCCTGTTACAAGAACAGTGTCTGTCAGTGCCCAGTAATTACAGCATTCAGCATTGTTACCTAGCTGACTAACAAAGCCATCAAATATTTTGGCAAAACATGCTGCTTCATTGGCTCTTGGCAGTCTTGGCAGCTTGTTGAGCCTCTTAGTATTGTTTGAAACAAGTTCAACACCGGGCTCACACTCTCTGTTGCAAAGCACAGTACCCAGTACCGCAGCATTGACTTACTTCTTGTGTGGGGGTCCCATTCCACCTTACAACAATTCCTCAATCTGTAGCTTAAGTGTCTCAGGAAGACTCTAGACTGCACAGGACACTATTTTTGGTTGGTTTTTAAATGGCAGGTAGTTACACACACTGTATGATTTTTATGTAGGACAAATAAAAATTATTTAGAGTAAAATGTTGAAGTACACCTAAAGGACTATGTAACTATGTAACTTCAAAGGTGTTCTACAAAAGCAATTTTAAACAAAAATTTTTTCTACAGTTTTTAAAAGCATACCAAATCAATTAATTTACTACTAAGAGTCATCATTTTAACATATTGTTTTTAACAGTCCATCAAGAAATCAGTAGCAGGGGGCTGACCTGAGAGGCAGTGGTTAGCTGGCCCTCAGCCCACACACAAAACACAGAAGGCTTGGAACTGCTCCCCCACAGAGCACCCTTGAACTTGATTCAATAGATACACTGCCCTTCTCATCCCCTGCTCAGCATGCAAGTAGCCCAAGGTGGGGAAAACTGCAGGAGCCCTGTTTGGGGATTGACTTTAATTGCAGTTGACTATGAGCCGTGGAGATTTGGCCATTGTCGCCACCTGTAGTCTCACGGGATTTGTTGCGGGATCTCGAGTGACTTGGCCAAGATTGCTGATCGGGTCAGCGCCATTTTAGGGTGTGTTTTTGGCGTGTGTTAGTCGTTATTAGAACGAGAGAGAAAAGTTATCAGAATAAAAAGCTGTTTGTCTCCAGTTTGCTTCTGAAGTTTTTCCCGCGGCTCCGTTGCTCCAAGCACTTCAGGCAGCAACAGGTGGCGGCCCGTACGGGGAACTTCGGAGCGGACAGGTAAGAACTGAAAGGTCTCTAAAGATGGGTTCGAATATAACTGAATCCCAAGTGATAGAGGCTATGCAAAGACTCCTTGATATACCTGACTCTGTTCTCACTGAGGAGTATATAGACAAAAGTGAAAGTGATCAAAAAAGTGTAGATTCCACTGGGCCAACTGAGACCAGTAAATAGAGTATTAGAAGAGACCCAAAAATGACAAAAATCCAAGCTATTAAAGCTATTCGGGAGTTATTGGCGAAAGCTGAAGGATACTTGCTCTCACTGGAACCTGGGCCTCAGGATATTGCTGTCAGTGAAATTAGCAGTGGTGAGGAATCTAGTAAAAGTGATCCTGAGAAAATGAGGAAAAAGAAATTTAAAAAGACCGAGAAAAAGGTCCGTCAGGCAGAGGAGTCACTTGTGTCCTCTACTCCCCCATGGGTGGAATCCATTACAGAAAATATGAAGGGTATTACTAGGCATTTGCATACCCTAGAAACAGAAATAAAAAGTCTTTCTGATCGCTTATGCGCACTCGAGGACAACTCACAGATACATTGGGAACCGCCAGCATTTGAAAAGAAAAATGGACAGAGTGTCCATCAGTCAGTAGATTTCAAAACAATAAAAAATCTCAAAGAGGCAGTAATGACTTATGGGCCCCAAGCTCCTTTCACGTTGAGTATGCTGGAGTCCCTTAACACCTTTAGCTTAACCCCCTCAGACTGGAAAAGTCTATGTAAAGCAACATTAAGCGGGGGGCAATTCTTGGTTAGGCGATCGCAATTCCAAGAACTTTGTATAGAAACGGCTAAAAGAAACGCGGCTGCAGGGTTTGAAAACTATAATATAGACATGCTCACAGGAGAAGGGCAATTCGCAGACTTACAGGCTCAAACAGATTATGACTCAGATATATATGCTCAGATAAATGCAGCTGCCTTAGAGGCATGGAAAACTGTACAAGGACCTGGGGATCTACAAGGTAGCTTGTCAAAAGTGATTCAAGGACCTAATGAGCCGTATGCCGACTTTGCTGATCGACTTTTGAGAACTGCAGGTAGTGTGTTTACAGATGTTGACCAAGCTATGCCTTTAGTTGTTCAATTAGCTTATGAAAATGCAAATAAATGGTGCCAAGCAGCCATCAGGCCATGGAGAACTAAAAAGGATCTTTCCGTATATATACAACTATGTAAAGATATAAATGGCGCCTTTGTCACAGGAAATGTGATTGCAGCCTCAATGAGGGGTGCTTCCTCTCGAAATTTCACAAAGGCTAAACGTAGACATTATAATCAATCAGGATATTCCAGGCAAAATTATCATAATCAATCAGGCAATTCTAGGCAAAATCCCAAAAGAGAAATAAGATCAAGCTCATACCGTGCCCCAGGCCGCTGCCCCAGGTGTAAAAAGGGAAATCATTGGGCCAATAAATGCTATTCAAAATTTGACATCCATGGAAATCCTCTGTTCAGGAATTCAAAAAACGGGGCACGGGGCCCAGTACCCCGGGGCCCACAAATGTACGGGGCATTGCAGAAGGAGTATCCTCAAGCATCCACTCAGATGCTTCCCCGACACAATCCCTACTACCCATCCACTCCCTCGCCAGAGGAACAAGAGGAAATGCAGGATTAGACCTCTGTTCCACCGCCCGAATAGTGTTAACACCTGAAATGGGGGTTCAACTGATTCCCACAGGAGTCAGGGGACCTCTTCCCTCAGGGACTGTAGGACTTATTATCGGGCGTAGTCCTAAAAGCTTATTAGGTTTGCAAGTGACCCCAGGTGTAATAAACTCAGACTACAAAGGGGAAATAAAAATAATGCTTAGCTCACCCCAAAGTGTAAGTTCTGTTAATCAAGGAGATAGAATTGCTCAGTTGCTTCTCCTTCCCAATTTACATAATTCATTTAAAATGGGTATGCCTCAAGAAGGGAACAATAGAGGATTTTGTTCCACTGACTCAAGTCCCATGGCTTGCTGGGTTCGAGACTGTTCAAGGAGGCCTATGTGTAAAATAAAAATCCAAGGAATAGAAATGGAGGGATTAAAAAAAAAAAAAAAAAAAAAAAAAAAAAAAAAAAAAAAAAAAAAAATAGATACTGGAGCTGACTCTTCCATTATTAATTTACGCCAATGGCCCAAGCACTGGCCTCTGCAAAAAGCTTCAACCAGTTTAAGAGGCTTGGGATATAATAACCTCCCAGATAAAAGTGCAGTAATTTTAAAATGGGAGGATGATGAAGGCCATAAAGGAACATTTCAGCCTTATGTTTTACCTAATCTACCGGTTACTTTATGGGGAAGAGATATTTTGCAACAAATGGGAGTACACCTTGCAACCAAGCCTGCAGATGTTAAATGTGAAAACCTACAGGGTAATCTTAACCATAAAAGAACTCATTATCAAAAAGTACAGAGTAATCTTAACCCTAAAAGTAATCATTGTCATAAAGGAAAAAGATATTTTTTTTCGGGGCCACTGAGAAAATAATTTTGAAAATACCATGGCTTTCTGATAAGCCAGTGTGGGTCCCTCAGTGGCCCCTATCCAAAGAGAAATTACAAGCGGCCCACCAATTAGTTCAGGAACAATTAGAAGCAGGTCATATAGAACCTTCCACCTCTCCCTGGAATTCCCCCATATTTGTGATCAAGAAAAAGTCAGGAAAATGGCGATTGTTACATGATCTTAGACAAATCAATAAAACCATGCAAGTTATGGGGCCTACTCAACCTGGACTTCCTAGTCCCGTAGCTATTCCAAAAAATTTCCATCTTATTACTCTTTTTTTTTTTTTTTTTTTTAAATATTTTTATTTATTTGCTTTAGTTGTACATAATGCGTTTTATTCGTACGTGGTGCTGAGGATCGAACCTGGGTCGCCCCACGCGCTAGGCGAGCGCTCTACCGCTGAGCCACAATCCCAGCCCCATCTTATTACTCTTGATATAAAGGATTGCTTCTTTTCTATTCCCCTACATCCTCTGGATGCCCCCAGGTTTGCTTTTTCCGTTCCTTCTATGAACAATAATGGCCCTGATCAGAGATATCAATGGAAGGTTTTACCACAGGGAATGGCTAATAGCCCCACCATATGCCAAATATATATGTGGACAAGGCTATCCAACCCATTAAAAATAAATATCCAAACCTCATGTGTCTACATTACATGGATGATATTTTATTGGCCCACCCTAATCAAAAAATCTTATTTAATATATTCAGTGATGTGGTAGAAAATTTAAAAAAATATGGATTATATATAGCAGAAGAAAAAGTTCAAACCAGATCTCCCATATTATATTTAGGATTTAAAATCATGGATACTTTTGTTAGACCCCCCAAAATTTTAATAAATAAAGAACATTTGACCACCCTCAATGATTTCCAAAAACTACTGGGAGACATTAATTGGCTTCGTCCTACACTAAATCTCACTACTGGCCAACTAAAACCTTTATTTGACATCCTTCGTGGAGATCCTGATCCATCTTCACCACGAACATTGACTCCTGATGCTAGGAAAGCTTTAAAATTTAGTAGAAAAAGCCATCGAAGGAGCTCATTGTGATAGATTTGATTTAACTCAACCGCTGATGTTGATTATTATTTCTTCACAATATACACCCACAGGAGTATTTTGGCAACAAGGGCCTTTATTATGGATACATTTGCCCGTCTCTCCTAAAAGTATAATTGAATCTTATACCTCCATGGTGGCTAAACTTATTCTTCAAGGACTTAAGACTTCTACTAAAATATTTGGCATTCACCCTGCCACTATTATTACTCCCTATTCATCATCACAGATTGAATACTTATGCTTCAATGATAATGATTGGGCTATAGCTAAATGCTCTACTTCTGCAAATTTTGATAATCATCTTCCTAAGTCCCCTATATTATCTTTTTGTATTAATCATCCTATTATATTTCCACAGGTAATAAAAAATCAACCTATTCCTAAGGCATTTAATGTATTTACAGATGGGTCCTCAAATGGTACTGCTACAGTAGTCACTAAAAAAGAAAATATGACTTACATAACTGCACACAAATCAGCTCAACTAGTGGAACTGGAAGCTGTGGTAAGAGCTCTGGAAAATTTTAGGGACCAGCCCGTAAACATTTTTTCAGATAGCCACTATATTGTACAAGCCGTCCCAAAATTAGAGTTAGCAGGACCAATAGCACCTCATACTCCAGCCTTTAAATAGTTTTATCAAATACAAAAACTTTTGTGGGCAAGAAAAGAACCTCTATTCGTAGGCCATATTAGAGCACATACTAATTTGCCTGGTCCCCTCCATGAAGGTAATCAAAAGGCTGATGAACTTACAAAAACAGTATTTATACTTTCAGCGCTACAACAAGCTACTTTATTTCATTCCCAGTTTCATGTCAACAGCACCACCTTGCAACGTAGGTTTAAAATCACAAAGGAGCAAGCCAGAACAATTGTAAAAGATTGTAAATCTTGTATGACACATTTGCCCAATCCTCATTTCGGAGTTAACCCTAGAGGATTAATGCCCAATCATTTGTGGCAGATGGATGTTACTCATGAGCCAAGTTTTGGAAAATTGTGATTTATTCATGTGACTATAGATACATGCTCAGGCATGATTTTTGCTTCCTTACATTCTGGAGAAAAAGTTAAAGATGTTACATCTCATTGTTTGCAAGCTTTTGCTGCATTGGGCATCCCCAAAATGCTTAAAACAGATAATGGCCCCGCATATACGTCCTCATCTTTCAAACAGTTTTGCGCAAAATTCAATATATCCCATAAAACAGGCATCCCATACAATCCTCAGGGTCAGGGCATTATTGAAAGAGCAAACCGAACACTGAAAATTATGTTATTAAAACAAAAAGAAGGAAATTGGAAAAGTCCTAAGGACAGATTGGCAGTTGCCCTGTTTACCTTAAATTTTTTAACTTTAGACTCTAATGGTTATTCTGCTGGAGACAGACATTGGAATCCACACCAACAACATAAACCTTTGGTTTACTGGAAGGATGTTCTTTCAGGTACATGGAAGGGTCCAGATCCAGTATTAATTTGGGGAAGAGGATCTGTTTGTGTTTTTCCAAAAGACGAATCCTCTCCAATATGGATACCATCTAGATTAATAAAACAGGTACCACATCAAAATGATCAAGATGAAGTTATTGAAGAATCAAGATTAATAAAAAAGGTACAAAATCAAGAGGACCAAGATGAAGGTATAGAATGATTCCCTCAAAAGAGTCCTTCAAAATATTTCACAACTTAAGTGTCATTCCTCCCGGCCGGAACGAGGAGATCTCTCTTTAGTGTGCACACAATTGTATTTTTTTTTTCTTTTCTTTTTATACATGTCTTTATGTCTGTACATTTGTCTACATTTCATGTTAATGTGACGTCACAAATATATGTTTGTATGTTTGTTCGTCTGTTCAGTGTGACGTCACAAAGAACAAAGCGCTTATGAAAAAGAAAAAAAATATATATATATATATATGGATCCAAATAACTTTAATTCATTTTAGGTTAAGAGTATTCAATTTAGGTAAATAATTTTATAAATGAAGGTACTTTCAATTTTGATTTATAGGTGTCCCTGGGACTTCTCTTTAGCAAACAATATGACTAGTGCTATATAACCTGATATTTTGGTGTTTTGACTTAAGATTGTTTATTTGTTATTAACTTCATTTGTTTAATAGCTCATTAATTTCAATTATCTCAACAGGTAAAAAATTGCTCTGTATACAGAGACTCAAGGGTTCCAGCTAACAAATTATTTCTCTCAAGTGCCTTTACCTTTTCTTTAATCTATCTTTAATGCAGTAATTACCCTCAGTCTTTCTTTGTTTTGTTCTAAATATGACATTTTTCCAACTTATGTTTGTAGAAGCTCAACCAGCGATGTATGTGAACAAAAATCAACTTTAATTTTCTAATCTAATTATTCTATTTTGTAGTTTGACAACTCGCCTCTTGACTCAGTGCTGTAATAGCACTGCCTTTCCTTTAATAATTGATGCTTGAGTTTCTAGGTAGCGGGCTCTGAAGATTTGCCGGTGACATTGTCTAAACATAAAAAAGACGTGTGCTGCTCAAACATCAAACAACCTCACCAACAGTGTGGCCTCTGCTCTACATGCATGGGGCCTCCTACATCAACATGTTATAACAAATGGACATTTTGATCTTTCATTGTTTGGGACTTTACGGGACAATGCCTTGCGGGTATTTGTCTAGAGAATTCAGTGTGTTACTTGATGGAACTTAGGGCAGCTGATTTGTTTAAACAATTTGATATGCTATGCAATTTGGCTCATCACCAAAAGGCTTGTTGCCTTAAAGCCGCAACATCTCCTCACAATTTGGACGGCTGTTAGTCATCATATATGGTCGATCCTAAAGGGCTCCATTGGATGGCTGGTTAGCCAATGACGGGTAAGATCCCCAGAGGGGGACAACCTAAGACAGGCACAGTCACACGGGACAGTCTCATGTGGCCGACATATCAACCTAAGACAGGAGTCAAGGGCACAGCCTTGATTATCCGATGACGGGTAAGAATGTTGGTTGCACATAGACGTCCTAGAGCATTACCTCTTTTAAAACAAAAAGGGGGAAATGCAGGAGCCCTGTTTGGGGATTGACTTTAATTGCAGTTGACTATGAGCCGTGGAGATTTGGCCATTGTCGCCACCCGTAGTCTCACGGGATTTGTTGCGGGATCTCGAGTGACTTGGCCGAGATTGCTGATCGGGTCAGCGCCATTTTAGGGTGTGTTTTTGGTGTGTGTTAGTCGTTATTAGAAC
Organism: Tamias sibiricus; assembly: GCA_025594165.1. Lineage (NCBI taxonomy): Eukaryota > Metazoa > Chordata > Mammalia > Rodentia > Sciuridae > Tamias > Tamias sibiricus. The sequence goes on from CM046665.1 coordinate 12,158,815, forward strand.
GAGAGAGAAAAGTTATCAGAATAAAAAGCTGTTTGTCTCCAGTTTGCTTCTGAAGTTTTTCCCGCGGCTCCGTTGCTCCAAGCGCTTCAGGCAGCAACAGAAAACCACACACTCAAGAGGCAGAGGACACCCTGAGCAAGTTCATTAACACCTGTAACTCTCTAGTCTTGAATATATTGATAATACACAAAAAGAATTATGCAGACAATAGAAGAATAATAGGATTTCATGCAATTATTCTTTTAAAAACAGTTGCTTCTGGGCTTGGAGGAAGAACTAGTGGACATATTAAACCATTAATACAGTGCCCAGGACAGGAGGATCTCCCACTAGCCCTGCCCCAAGATCAAGGGAGTCAAGAAGCTGAGAGGGAGGACTCTCCCCCTGGGTGTGTCCTATGGGTGCAGGAGGTGGGAGTGGATGTCAAGAGGAGTCCAGAGTTGGACCCTGTTGGACTCCTGGAAGTCCTCACCTACTTCTTTTTCCTTCAAGACATCAAAGAAGGAAGACTATTGTTTTGCTTTTCTAGTAAGAGCCTCAGGTTGAGAATCAAACACTGACCCCGTTTTGTTTCCCGTTAAGAAAATTCACCTATAGCCTTAGAGGATGTGATGTAATGATGTTGCAAAATGTGTGGTAACTATTAAATGACATAGTAATTTAGTGCAGTAGTAGGTCAAAAGAGTTAAAATGCTGATGCAAAATGCAGACCTGTAAAGAAGAGGAAACTCACATTCGTCGTATCGGGCACCTCAATAGGTCACACCACCCAGCGATCTCACTGTGACCACAGAATCCAACTTTTGCTGAAAGCACGTTTACTAAAGACTGTCAGGAGCTCGTGGGTTCTCCAGGCAGGGAAGAAAACAGTTTGGAAACTAGCCAATAACTGCACACCCAGTTAATGCACTGACTGGCCTGGGGACCCTTGGCTGTCTCTCTGGCAGTGCCAGGACACATCCATGGCTATTCTTGGGAATAGAAGCCACCAACACGGATGGTGGATGATGGAGGGATCCTGGTGACTTGTTTTCTTGCTGCGCCAGCCTCAAATCCACAGTTGCACAGATTTTCTGGTGTGTAAGACCTGATATATAAGTAAAACGCTCAGAACAGAACTCAGTTTCTCTGTCTGTAAAACGGGAGCCATACTATCACCCACCTGTAAGCATTGCTTTGAGCATTAAATGAGATGATACGTGTAAAATTCTTCAAGAATGCTAAGGATATAGGAAGAGCTCTAGCAATGTTAGTTTTTAGAAAATTATTGGAGTCCATTTTTTATACTGGAGGAAGTTCCTTGACAAACAACTTGATTAGAAGCTGAGACCTTGAGACCTGGGGGCAGTGGAGAAAAGGGCCGGGATTGGCCCTCTTGCCAACCCACAGGGTCGGCCACAATCTCTCCCAAGCTTTGAATCACCCTAGAAGGTCAGCACTTACCCACCTGAAGGCAATGAACCAGGTATCCTAGGACCTTTCCTTAGGAGCTGACTTCCATCCCATGCCCTCTACCTGTGACCAACTGTGGCAAGAGAAGCTTCCCTGCACTCCATCTAAGAATTTCACAGGTGTCATTTTTATCCTTTAAGCAGACCCAGGGTTCAGTAGTCTCTCCTGGCATTGCCGGTTCAGTCCCCTGCTGTCCTGGCCAGGGCCCCCAGCTCTGGCAATAAAGGGGAGCAGCTCTTGTTGATGAATTGAGAACTCCCCACCCTTTATCTTGAGCAGAAGGAAGGAAGGTGCCTATGACTGCTGGTGGCAACTGGGAGTCACCTGTAGCCCCTGCCCCTGCAGCCACTCTCAGGCCGCCATCTCCCTCCCCCTCTGCCTGGTCTTCCTGCTTCCGTGGTGTTGGCTCCTGCCATCTCTGCTCAGTACCCGCTGTCTTCTGGCCGGCATCCTCTTGTCTGGCAGTAAAACTGAGTGGTTGAGCAAGGCTTTGCGCCAGCTCCCTGGACATGGGTTCCACTTCACCTGCTAGGAGTTGTGTGACCTTGGCCAAGGTCCTTAACTTCCCTGGTCCTTGGCTACCAGCTTTCTGTAAGGATTCATCAAAGGGCTGCTCTTATTTTCTTCTTATTTTCTTGGTCTGCCTTGCAGGGGCCCAATCTGAGACAGAAAGGTGTGAGAGTCAAGGCCCGAGGGAGTGGAACGGGTCAGACCGTGGGAATTCTAACTCACCCATTGGCTCTAAGTTCTTTTGTGCTTTACTTTCCTCGTCTGTAAAATGAGACAATAACAATAACTTACCTTGTCGCCCCAAGGCTTAGTAAAAAACTAGATTTACCTTTAAGTGTGGGAACTTACCTTTAAGTGTAGTCACAGTGGGCTAAATCTGAAAGGGACTTATTTCTCTCTGTTATGGAGAAGTCCTGACGTCAGTGGTCTGCGCAGGCGGGACTGCTCTGTCCTGCTAGGTCTGCAGAGACCTACCACCTTCCTCATCTCTATAAGGTCATCCTTTGGTTTCCATGGCCCCAAATGGCTCCCCAGTCTTCGTACCCATGTTCCAAGTGGCAAGAGGGAGGAAGGAATGACTCTTCTGCTAACACCCATTGACTAAGACTTACTCACATAACTGCACCCAGCCAGAGAAGGGGCTAGAAAATGAAGGCTTTATTCTGGCCAGCTGTGAGCTGACTCAATACGCTATTCCTTTAGGTGGAGGTGAGAAGGCTGTTGGAGAAACAGGGAGTTGGCCGGGGCACATGTCTGCCATTTGATCCTGGCTTCGGGATAAGTGTGCAACAAGGGTCCCCCGTCATCCTCAGCTCCGTCCTCAATCTACACACACTTCACTCATGTAAAGGCCAGCGTGGATTCCCAGAGCAGGTTCTCTCAGCGCTGAGGTTCCTGGGTTTCACTGGTGTGGGTCACAGTCCCTGTGCTTGGGAGTCAAGGGGCGCCTGTAATCCCAGCACTTGGGAGGCTGAGGCAGGAGGATCACGAGTTCAAAGCTCAGCCTCAGCAATGGCGAGGCACTTAGCAACTCAGTGAGACCCTGTCTCTAATAAAATACAAAAAAGGGCTGGGGATGTGGCCCAGTGGTCGAATGCCCCTGAGTTCAATCCCCAGTACCACAAAAAAAAAAAAAAAAAAAAAAATTATTTGAAGGAGATCAATAGAATTGTGTCATTGCTATAATATGGGACATGCACTCTTTGGAATGATATTCTGGAATGAAAATGTCTGTGGTTTGCATGGTTTAAAATAGAGACTAATCTTCCAGTGGAATAGGGAGTTCAACGTGCAGGTTAAAGAACACCTGATAGAAGTGTTGCATCAGAATAAATTATGTTGTAGAATTATGTGAAAAACTGCATGAAGGATAGAGTGTTTGAAGATGTAGGTGTCAACACTTGGACACAGTGAGACATTCATTTCATTATGTCACCACACTGGGGTGTGTTTGTGTGCTGTGAATCAGAAACTTCTGAGCAAACATGAAACTTGAGAGCCAGGTAAAGAGTATTTCCAAGTCCATTCAATACATCAAAGTCAGGAGAAAGGTAAATGGGAGAGGTATCAGACACACAATTTAAGGAGACATCTCTCTCAGGGTTGAGCAAGGTTGAGCATTGACGGTCTTGTCCTCGACAGTCAACATAGAGCTTATCAAAGGTCATTTTTTGTTTGTTTTATGAGACACTGTAAAGATTTTTGCATTGAAGAATTAAAAATGTGTGAAGGTTTTTGAAATATGTTGATTTATATTTAAAGAAATCTATAAAGAGCCAGGCGCGGTGGCGCACACCTGTAATCCCAGCACTTGGGAGGCAGAGGCAGGAGGATCGTGAGTTCAAAGCCAGCCTCAGCAATGGCGAGGCACTTAGCAACTCAGTGAGACCCTGTCTCTAGATAAAAATACAATAAAGGGCTGGGGATATGGCCCAGTGGTTGAGTGCCCCTTAGTTTAATCCCCTGTACCAAAAGAAAGAAAGAAAGAAAGAAAGAAAGAAAGAAAGAAAGAAAGAAAGAAAGAAAGAAAGAAAGAAAGAAAGAAAGAAAGAAAGAAAGAAAGAAAAAAAAAAAAGAAAGAAATCTATAAAGGACACTGACAAATAGGAAGATAATCTCACCAAATAGGAAAATTTGGTTAATACTATGAAAACATGGCTAACGTGAGTCCAGGAGACATGGTTTATAGATACAATAAAAACTTTTAGGGCTGGGGTTGTGGCTCAGCGGTAGAGCCTCGCCTAGCACGTGCGCGGCCCGGGTTCGATCCTCAGCACCACGTAAAAACGCATTGTGTACAACTAAAAGCAAATAAATAAATATTTAAAAAAAAAACTTTTAGATGCTGTCATGAGAAAATTGATTGCTCCTTATGTATTTTTACTGGTGCAATAATTAATAATATTCAATTACTGCTTTTCATCAATTTATGACTGTCTAAATATTAATGTGCCAATTAATAAACTACCATATCTTCTCTTTTAACCTAAGAAGATTTTCATTATTTTTTAAAAAGATGTTTCTTTTATTCACAAGTAAAAACAACCCATCCTAAAGGAATCTAATGGTTCCTTTCCACTCATAATGTAAATGGTGAGTTCAGGATGGCCAAAACATCATTTCTAAAATTAAAAAAAAAAAAAGAAAAACTCAGAATTCCCATGCAAAAAGGTCTACTATGCAGATGACCCCAGAACTATAACTCTGACCATTTTTTGGTTGGTGTCAATGGGACTTCCCACATTCCCAAACTCCTCAACTTGACTCTCATTCTAGGCCTTTTCTTTCTTTCTTTTTCTTTTTTTCCCCTCCATTTTTGCTGAAGACACAAGCATGATTCAAAACCTTGAAGTATTAATTAGAGTCAAGGACATATCTTATAACAAATTGTTCTGGAGTTTTGCATCCAACACAGTACGGTCTAAATCCAGCAGAACAGGTCTCTGTCCACTTGCAGTGTCCACCATTTTGGATCATGCTGCTTGACCAAAGGAAGCCAGGTTTTCATTGTTTTGCCAATGTCAGGTGCATCTTTTGTAATCAAGACATTCTTTCCAGTTAAAGTTGTAAGATAATCTCTATGAAGAACGTTTATGTCCCACAATGAGTGGTTGTTGCAGTATCTCTTTTGTCTGATGCAATCTGCAGAATGAATATGTTAGTGCTTTACTCAAATCCAGCAAATCAGTGGGGGGACATGTAGAACCCTGAGCGTTCAGAGAGCTGCAGTATGATGCCCTCCCATTTCTTTCACAGAATTTGCGTGGTAAGCCATTTGTCCCGTCCATTAGTTTGTGGCGAATAAGTACCTTTTCTAAACCTTTACTGTAAAGACTGGAAATACGAAATAAATCTAGGTCAAAGCCCAGTTCAACATCACTAATTGTGACACAGGGCTGTAGGGCACCATGAGAAGATTAGCATAAAGCGTGATGGAACTAGTTAGTCTGCAACTGGTCACTTAAAATTCTCACGTTATACACAGTGGTCAGATGACCAGACCATTTCACAGCAGGCCATGCAACTTCTTAAATAGAGTTGTCTGTAGAAAGAGCACTGGGTTGGACAACAGGGTGGCCAATTTGCCCAGCTGACCCAAGATTGTCTCAGTTTTAACACTGAAAAGTCCCACATCCAGGATCTCTCTCAGTCCCAGGCCGTTGCGACAATTGGTTATCCCCACTTGGAGTTAGAGACAGAACTTTGTTATTAACTGGTTGTGAGGATTTGAGCCTGTCACTTCATTTCTCAGAGTTTGTTTCATTGTGTGTGAAACAGAGGAAGTGCCTCTTCTCCCCCAAGCATGCGGTGAAGATCCCACAGGAAACAGTTCCTGGAACTCAGAGCGTTCAAGAGCGAGTGGTTAGATTTACTTTCATTATTGCTTTCTGGTGTCAGGGCAGGACTCACTCCTGAGACTACCATGGTTTGCCATTCAGTGAGATGGGACCTTCCACCCCTCAGATATTTGTAACCCAAAGACTCCCTTTTCCTATTTAATAAGAGAAAATTCGGAACCATGGTAGTTCAAGATATTTCCCAACCTGAGGCCTGACATCTGACTGTGCTGGTGGTAAGGCTGTCATGTATTTTTGAGTTTTTAACGTATTCATTGTTTCATGGGGGAGATTTACAAGACAGGCTATTGATGTTAAATCCATTTGCAGAAAAACATGTTTTTGTGTTACAAAATGGGTGTCACCTGATTTTCAAGAAAGTCAGGAGAAGCAAGGCCAAGTTTGAACTTGATCCATTTTCTGAGTCACTACAGGCATTGACCTGGGCTCAAACCAGTCATTGAAGATACATAATCTGGGAACCCCTTGCTGGCTCTGCTGCAAATACTGACAAATCTGGGGGACGACAAGGAAGGGCAATTGGTCAGTTTTCCTCTATGCTCCATGTTTAGTTCCATTTCTTTGCTGAAGACTGATCCATTGTCTTTCGGTAAAAGCAAGTGAATGAAAGAAAACCCAGCACTGGAGAGGACGTGCGTTGCTGAGTGGGTGAACCCAGTGGATGGGTTTGGGTAAAAGAACATTCCAGAAAGAAAAAAAAAATGCCCAACTGAGACAAATTCTTGCCTGATTTCTTCAAATCCAAGAAGCTCATTTGTTTCACATCCTCACATCTTACAAGTGGGGAGCATTTTCAAATTGATGTATTTTAAATTTTTTTCTGAACAGCGGTTCTTTGGTGATGATGACATCTGTGATATAATAAACAAATGGCCATTTACAGCACAGGAAAATCTGTTCCTTTCAATCTTGATATCCCACTGCTTCCCACTTTTATCCTCAGTGGTGATTAAAGTCCCTCAGTTTCACATGAACAAAAAAAAAAAAAAAATAGAGCACAACAAAATGTATATGGCTTGGTAAAAGAAAACAATACAACAGGTGGTCACCATCTTTAGGGGAGGTGGACACAGAGGACATGGGTTTTACCAGGCTAGAGGACTTTTGGACTTGTCTCCTGGGTGTTGTGCGATGTGGGTCAAATACAGTCACTCATCTGGAGTTTAGCTAACATGGCTCACCCAGGTCTGAGCTCTCTGAGCAAGACGCTGACCAGCAACATCCCACACAGGACTTTAGTGGATGGCTCAGAAATGTCCTTAGTGGCAAAAGGAAATGTCACGTTTTAAAACTGGCAAGCAGAGTAAGATCTCCCTGTCCAGTTATTCTGAGTTCAAAGCACCTTGCCCAGAATGTCCCAGAGGAGGTGCTCAAAAACCACTGTCTCCCCTCCTTCTGTCTACCAGTGCAAGCACTTCTCACTGTCACCCACCATGGGGGACAGTTCCAGGAAATGTGTTTCTTCGTATGGTCCGATGCAGGGCCTTGAAGAATAAAAACAAACAAACAAAAAAATCCACCCCAAACCAAATGAAACAATGATCTTAATAATTGCAACAAAGGACCAACAAGGACAGGTATCTGTGGCCACGTGGTGCCAGGCCCTGGGATGGACATTTGTACAGTAGGATTTTGGTCAAAAACCTGAGAAGTGATGGCCGTTGTCGAGAGACCCATTCTCTCCCTTCATCTTCACCACGGTCCTGTGAGGTGGCTGCTACTATGATTCCCTTTAAAAGAAAATAAGGAAGGCACAAAACTTAGATCAAGTGCCCGGGGACACAATTGTGAACTGGTGGAGCTTGGATCTGAATCCAGAGCCTCATCCTTAATCTTGGAGGAGTCGATAAACAGGAGTCACGGCACGTGTGTGCAGCACATCAGAGGTGCCAGTTGGCTTTCAGGCGCACGGTGTCCTTTGTTTCCCAGTTGGTTCCCGTTTTATGCATACAAAACCAGAGGCCCAGAGAGGAAAAGTGACCTGCGTGAAGTCACACAGATAATAAAGTCTAGATCGTAAACGTGAGTCTTCTGATGCTTAGTCAACGGGGATTTCCCCGCCATTGCGTGAGCTTCAGATTCCTCACCTGTGGAGAGGGGACACAGGTGCAATCCAAGTCCTCTATTTCTCTCTACCTGACAGATATAACACATCCCAGAGCTCAGGGAGAGCACTAGAGACAAAAAGGCCCAGGAGTCCACACAAATGTGTAGCAGACCCCGTGAAGTTCTCAGAGGTGCCGTCCCTTTGGACACAAAAGGTGCAATAGCATCCCAGGAAGACATGCCCTGGGTCAAGCTCTCCATGGACAGTGTAGCTGTAGGCCAGCTGCCCAGGTAGACAGAGAAAGCCAGAGAGGGGCGGGAAGTGGTGTGGACTCAGGACCTGGCTTCAAATCTGAGCGATGGCATTTCCTTGGTAGGCCAGGGACCACGGGCCATTCAGTACATGCAGTAGTCCACACCTCAGGAGTTCACATGTAGTGGGATGAGTGGTGGCACCTACTTTATAGAGATGCTGAAGATATTAAATGGTCTGGTGCACTATGGGCTTCATGCCTGAATTGGAGTAGATATAATGAAGAATCCCCATTCTTAGGAACCACTAGAAAAACACAAACCAAGACTTAAAGAAATGCTATGGTGGTCTCTAGTTTGCTTTCATGTTACCAAGCTTCTTAGTCATTTGGGCACATTTTTCAGCGACAAGAGCAGGCAAGGTGTCCTAGAGCAGGCAAGTCACATCACATCACAACGAGCCCTAGTTTTCTCTTGCATAAAATGGAAATAATGCCTTTCTTACCTTGTGGAGGTGAGACCTAATGAAGTAACACATGAGAACATGTTTTTAAAAAATGTGGGACAAAGGTGGATATTTGGTGTTGTAGTGGCACCCCCTCCTCCATGGAAAATCTTAACTAAGCTTCTCCAGAAATCTTCACCATGGCTGATTTTAGGACTGTCAGCAAAAGAGTCTCTGAAGGGCAAAAATCACACCAGAGACAACCACGCAGCCAAGAGATTTAATCACCAGCCTTTATGGCTGGTCGGAGGTAGAAGAGGTATGGGGAGAGAGGAGTCAGGGAGATAGAAGTGTGCGAGCTCTGGACGGAAGGTGAGTGCTTGTCGTGGGGTCTCTGGGGCTGTTGACTGGGGCAGCTGCCTTCAGGATGGAGGCGGTGGGTCGTCTAAGATTGGTGCAGTGGCTGCCTCCTCTCAGCAGGGACGAGCTGTTGTGTCTGAGAGTCAGCTCTGCATGGACGAGAGCTTAAGTAGGGATTTCTGGTGGGGGTGTACCAGAGCGACCTTTAACGCTATTGGCTCTTTGCCCATGGAACAGGGCAACCTTTAAGCCTATTGGCTCCTGCCTGGGGAACAGAGCGATCTTTAATCCTATTGGCTCCTGCCCGGAGAAAATGAAACAAGGTTGCTTCCGGGGGTGGGGGTGGCCCATGGGCCCAAGACCATCTATCAGTCTCTACAAAACAGTTCAGTGTAGATAAACTTCCTATTTTCCTGTTGCTCTATTACTTGGCCACCGGCCTGGAAGAAATCAGCACTCCAGGTGCTGGACATCCCTTTACTTGTTTTTCACAAACACATATCCAGTATAATAGTTTGTAGAAAGTGTGTTTGCACATGCAAAACGTGATAATAAAAGGACAAATTCTTGAAACAAGGCCTCTGGCCTTGAGCTGGAGCTTCACAGTGATGTCTACATTTCTAAGATAAGAGAAGTTGCCAGTTGGACTCCATGGTAACAGCTGGCAGGGGGAGGAAAGAAAGGGGAGAAGAAGCTCTCCCCTTCTCAGGTGTTAACTTGCCTAGAACAGTGAAGGAAAAAGCTGCTTTTATGCGAACCTCTGTAAACCATGAACTTCTGAGCCCCTCCCCTTACATGCTGGGTATAAAGTTCTGAAACTACCTGAACTCGGGGTTCAGGGGATTAATTGATTACAGCAAAAGCTATACCCTCTTAGCCTGGCTGCAGCCAAATAAAACTGTTTCCTGCTGTCTTCCATGCCTCGCCTCGACTGTCCCTACAACAGTGTGGCCATGATAATGTTATATGACTTTTCAATTATCAGCTTGGGATTTAGGACACAAATAGAATGTTTATGAACGTGACCCTGTTCAGAACGATCTTATAAAACCTGAATATCTAAAGCAAAGCGATGGCAAATATTCAAAGAAGAAAAAAAACGTCAGAGTACTTAGCGAGAAAATCACCATGGCAACGAACCTCTGATCCTCTGTCCTCAGGTGTCAGCACAGCACAGCTTTTGCTGTCTGTGACAATGACGCACGACCCACTCCAAGCTGACACCTCAAGCTGATGCTCTAAGCCAACACTCTGTACCTGCCATCCGTCTGGACTCTGGCCTGAATGAGCACCGCTTTCTGGCAGCTCTGTACCCTGAGCAAGTTCTTACTCTTAGTAACTCACCCAGCTGGCTCTTACTCTTAGTCTTAATCTCTGACCACCTACAGTACCTGCTCTCTGCCTTTGCTCTTAGTTTAGCCTCTTGAACCCCTGTGGCCACCTCAACCCTTGCTTAGCCTTTCTGCCACCTCTCTATATATGTGTAGATATTTATTTGTACAAAGTATGGTATGAGCCGGGCGCGGTGGTGCACGCCTGTAATCCCAGCACTTTGGGAGGCTGAGGCAGGAGGATCGCGAGTTCAAAGCCAGCCTCAGCAATGGCGAGGCACTTAGCAACTCAGTGAGACCCTGTCTCTAATAAAATACAAAAAAAAAAAAAGGGCTGGGGATGTGGCCCATTGGTCGAGTGCCCCTGAGTTCAATCCCTGGTACCAAAAAAAAAAAAAAAAAAAAAAAAAGTGTGGTGTGAGATTTGAGTGGTTGAGATATTAGTAGTTAAGATTGGATAAAAGAAACTGTGATTGCCCAGTGTATGGCTATCAGGTGACCCACGAGTATTCTATAAACTGCCACTGCTAGAAGTGGTCTATTGCCGGGCACGGTGGCGCACGCCTGTAATCCCAGCACTTGGGAGGCTGAGGCAGGAGGATCACAAGTTCAAAGCCAGCCTCAGCAATGGCGAGGCACTTAGCAACTCAGTGAGACCCTGTCTCTAGTAAAATACGAAAAAGGGCTGGGGATGTGGCCCAGTGGTCGAGCGCCCGTGAGTTCAAACCCCGGTACAAAAAAAAAAAGAAGTGGTCTACTTGTGAATTTATTGTTACTCGGTACATTCTGACATCGTGGAAAGACACAAACGTGCTTGGCCTACGTCAATGGCATAGCTCACTCACAACAGCTGCCACACCACCTCTGGAGCACCTCTCCTGTCACGTGTCTCTGGGGAGGGGATTGCATCATTGGATCTGGTGTGCTGATAAGCTCCTGGGCCGGTTTCCCTGATGCGGGTTTCATATGCCCATGCATCCGTGGGCTTCTGATTTAATTTGATAAGTTCACAAGTGGTCATTTTGGTTAGCATGATTGATCTAGTTATCAGTCCGTGCCTTATGGTTGTGCTGTGTAGCCGGGGGTTATTCTCTGCAGGAAGTTCTGTATGCCCACCGTCAGGTGTTTAGCTACTTGCCTGGGTAAGTTACCGGGTCATCCTGCCTTAACCCTTGCACTCACAATGGAGCAGCTCGGGGCAAATGGCTGCTTTTTAAAATGGAGTGACTCGGGGCAGGGAGCAGTCTGTCCTCTGCAGGCCTGACCCAGGCAATTCTCCAATGAGGACTCCGTGGCAGTCCTGGAAATGATGAACGTTGCTGATTCCCGGAAGTCCTTGCTGTGCTTTTGCTTGTCTGGAGATGGGTCAAGTTGGGAAAGCTGTTAAAGGGGCCAACCCTCCTGGCCTCTTGCTTCTGACCTCCTTAGTTACACCATGCTCTATTAGGGCAGACAGTGCCACCCAGGATGGACTTGGCATGGAATCGGCACAATGGCCAGACTCCCAGTTTGGACAAATCTTTACATCTTCTTTTTTTAATCTTGGCTTGGCAGAAATTCATTAGCAACTGGAAGAGTTTCTATAAAAGTGTCCACATTTTCATTAACCTTCAGGTTAACCTTGCGGAATACAGTCACGAGGTTTTGCCAGGGAGATGTAATAAAATATACTTATTTAATCCCAGAACAGTAACAACAACAACAACAACAACAACAACAACAAGGCAAAACAAATACATTTGGGGAAAGGAATAATACTCCAGAACACTTTGTCTACATTTTTTCTTTTTAGCCTTACAATGACAATATATGAATTTTCTTTTCCTCTCTGACCTGAAGACCAAATGTAGTCGGTGAGGAATATATTCCAAATCAACACAGGGCAAAGGAGAATACATGAATACTTGAATCTGATCTTTGGGTGACAGGTCCCAGATAGGGCTGATAAACAGAGACAGGGTGTTTCAAGGTTGGTCTCACACCCACGAGTCTAGGCTCTGTCTTCTTGAAGTCTCTGGTGTCCTTAAATACTCAGTGCTGGGAAACTCTTAGGTTCCTATTGTCATGCAATCTGAGGTCCTTGGGAAGTGCCTGAGTCTTCTTTTCCCAGCGTCAACATGCAAATGATTCATGAAAACTCAGAAGGCTCTTCCTTTCAGTACTAGGGAATTACTGACAACTCCACAGATCCCAAATCCTGAAACCCTCAAAACTTGCTCTTCCACATCTGTTGAAATGACATTTCTTATTTTTGTAGATCTTGGGCTTTTTCAGAGCTTGAAGAAAAAAGTTTGGGAACATGTGTCTATAAAAATTACAGGAAGCATTTATTGAAATGCTTGATGTAATGCAAATTTATTTACGTAATGTTGATTTGTAAAAAAGTCATTTTTATAATTTTGTATCTAATTACAAAACAAAATTTGGGAACTATTCTAAAAAGAGGAAGAAGAAAGTCGTTTACCACCATTTTCGTATTTTTGGCTAAGGCCTAGACTCTGCCTGGCAAAAAAGCAGAAATTCAGGAAGTTTCAGTCCATTGACTTCGCACTGCTGTGGGTCAGTCTTAACTTTCATTTCTTTTGGCTTTCTATTTGCTAGTACCTTGGGTTTCTGTCACTGTGCATCAGCAGTAGGGTGTGGGTTGATTAGTCCTTTTTTCCCCTTCAAACTACTGACTTTGTCTTCTTCTATTTGTTCCTGTATTGCAAGTGATACTGGTTTACTCTTTTTATTATCCTTTGTGAATATGATCTTTGTAAGTTGTTTTACTCCTACTGTGCTAAAGAAGAAAGGTGTTATTTTAGACTCAGACCAATAGAAGAATGAGGCATGATTCTGAAGGAATATAAATGCTGACTCTAATAGCCATAGCCTGAATGCTTGTCAAATGCAGAAAAGAACTTCTAGAAATCTTTGTAGCATTACAAAGCCTCATTGACACAGTGGGCCTTGGTCCCGGGGTCCTGTAGTCACTCTGTTTAAACAGAGAACAGTCCTCCTTTAAACAGATGAGGTAAAATGAACCTTGGGTAGAATGAACACACTTGGGTCCACCCATCCAAGGCTGCTGAGTGTGTGTTTTACGCTGTTCCCTTTTTATGTGGATTTTTGTCTTGGTAAATATTAAACAGAATTATGTTCAGGGAACATTATTGTATTTAAAGGGAGCTCATTTAATGAGAAGGGACAGAGAGGGCTTCATGGTTTGCTAACAGTGAAGACCGTGATGAGAAGGCAGAGATCTGCTCTGGGTTGAGATGCCTTTTATCCCTGATCCCAGAGGAGGCCTCCTTCTTTGACGGGATCAAGTACTCATCTTGAAACAGGTACACACACCCACCATTTAGACAATCCCTGATTGGCAGCAAGACACCTGGAGAAAATTCTAGTTACCCCTCGGAGTGTGTGCTCCGGAGAGCACCCAGATTTCCTTTGTGCACATTTACATTTTTATTCCTTAATTCCACTTTTGCTCAAGCACTTAAACAATTCTTCATGTAACTTCCTAGTCAGTCCCTTTGGCAAGCCTCCATTTTCCATCCCTGGTTGCCTCAAAGCTAGATACTGTCACTTAGCAGTAGGAGTACCACGTCATCAGATCACACGGTGTGCCACAGGGGACATGGCTGGGGTGAGTCTCTGGGCGCTAGGGACTGCGAAAGCTCCGTCTGTCATATGTCAGTAGCAGATTCCAAGTGCATTTTGGTCCTCAAGGCAAAGTAGAGTGCATACTTGGTAAATTTCCATTTAATTAGATTAATTAGTTAGCCAAGACAGAAACCTGACTTTTAAGCCCGTCTTCCAGTTTAGTGTTTACCAACAGGAAGGTTGATGCTTACTTCTCCACCTGTCTTACTTCTTGTCTATTTCTTAACCAGTGTGTCTTGGGCTCCTAAAGGCCCAAAACATAAAAAAAAAAAAAAAAAAAAAAAAAAAAAAAAAAAAAAAAAAAAAAAAACTTTGTAAACTTGTAGAAGCCCAAAGGAGAAATAGCATCCATAGTTTCTCTATCTAAGTGCCATAGTTTAGTAGATTTCCTTCTGTTCATTTTGTTGTTGTTTTAGAACAAAGTTTAGGGAAAAAAAAAAAGAAGTAAGCTTTTTTCATTTTTATAAACTAGCTGATGTCCACAGAAATTTGAAAAATCCAGAAATACATAATAAAGCAAATAAAACTTGCTTCTAAAGTTGCCCTGTTAATCTTATTCCTATTTTTTCTGTGACTTTTTAAAAATCATTGAGGTCACATTGGACACATAACCTTGGCTTGATCTTTTTTCCATCTCAGTTTTTAAATTTCTATCTTATTTCTGAGATGCCTATGGAGTCAAATTGTTTAGAAAGACTTGGAAAGAGCCTCCATCTCTACCTCACCACACTCCTTTTCCTCTGGTACTGAAGCAAACTCCTTCAGCCCTTCTCAGTCCTTCACACTGAAAGGTGTCTTGAAGTTGGTGAACTGAGGAACGCATCAAGAAACCTTTCAAGAGTTGACACTCTTGGCTTTGTGATGACCACCTCCGAAGCATTAGCTTTATTTTTATTATTATTATTATTTTTTTTTTGGTACCGGGGGATTGAACTCAGCGGCACTCGACCACTGGGTCACATCCCCAGCCCTTTTTTGTATTTTATTAGAGACAGGGTCTCACTGAGTTGCTAAGTGCCTCGCCATTGCTGAGGCTGGCTTTGAACTCGTGATCCTCCTGCCTCAGCCTCCCAAAGTGCTGGGATTACAGGCGTGCGCCACCATGCCCGGCTAGCATTAGCTTTATTAAAATCTTAGAAACTGCCGGGCACTGTGGCGCACGCCTGTAATCCCAGCACTGTGGAGGCTGAGGCTGGAGGATCGCGAGTTCAAAGCCAGCCTCAGCAATGGTGAGGCACTTAGCAACTCAGTGAGACCCTAATAAAATACAAAAAAGGGCTGGGGATGTGGCCCCTTGGTTGACTGCCTCTGAGTTGGTAAATAAAGCATGATTCCCTCATATTAGAAGATTAAATTAGGGTCTGGAGCTGTGGCTCAGAGCTGAGTACCTGCCTGTTGAGCACAAGGCCAGCACGGCAAAAAAACAAAACAAAAAAACGGATTTTGTTATGAGTTCCTACATTTCTACATAATAGCTTTAAAAAGAGTTTCAATGTATAAGATATAAATCTTTTTGCTTTAAGACTTCAGATTGTAGACACTGTCAAGAGAGATTTGAGGGGCTGGGGTTGTGGCTCAGCAATAGAGCTCTCGCCTAGCACGTGCGCGGCCCGGGTTCTTCGATCCTCGGCACCACGTACAAATAAACGCATCGTGTACAACTGAAGCAAATAAATAAATATTAAAAAAAGAGAGAGAGAGAGAGAGATTTGAAGAGTCTTCTCTAGTGAGTTTGGGCGGCCTGAGACATGGGGTTTCCTTGATGAAACAGCCTGGTGAGGTCACCCGCGGTGAAGCCCACCTTCACAAGCACTCCACTGCCACCCTGGTGCTGGGGACTTCCAGTTGTCCTGTCAGTGCCTCATTCTGTCACATGAGCAGGTGCCACAGGCGGCATCGGCATCGTGAGGGTCCTAAGGGAGGAGAACCTATCCCCGTCGTGTGGAGCCTTGAGCCTGGCTCTGGTGAACTTACATGTGCAGGGAAGCTTCAGAAAAGCAGCCCTGAGGATCCGTCTGTGCTCCCTCCCTGCCTCTCAGGGCAATGAACAGCACTCTGGACCCTCCAGGGAAGGTGCTGCGGGGACCCGCTTACCCACCCATGAGGGATGCGGACCTGGAGCAAAACACCGACGTGGTGCTTTTAAGCTACTGAAAGTTCCCGTTTATTCGCGACTGCAGTATGACATGATTACCTGATGGATTAAGAAGATAACTAAGGTCCCCATGCAGCTGAGGAGACTCTCTGGAATGAAAATTAGATATCCAGACAAGCAGGAAAAAAAATCTGGAGGAAGTTAGCCGATACGAGAAAAAAACTCAAAAAAAATGCAAAGCTGTCGTGAAAGCAGTCAGAAATGTGAGAACCTAAATAAAGAAAGAAATAAAAAGCAGGATGCTGGCTTTAAGAAAAAAAAAAAAAATGGTAGTTAGCTAAAAATGGGTTGTTTTGGAAATCAAAATACATTGTAGAAGAAATGAAAAAAAGGGAGTGGAAGTTCCACAAAATAATTTTTATCAGTTAGATAGACAGAAAAAAACCTTGGAAAAATAAGGCAGAAAAGAAAATGAGAGAACCAAACTAAAGGGGACCTCCTGGTCACAAGGTCCCAGAGAAGCAGTGAGAGAATGGCAGGGGAGGGGACCACAACAGAACATCCCCCAACACCTTCCCCAAGGCCCGGGAGGGCTCTAATTGCAAAATCAGAAGAGGTCACCAAGCATCCAAACCAGAGAGGAGAGCACACTTCTGCCAAGGTGCAGCATTGTGAACTCGTAGCATTCAGGGCACAGCAGGACAGAAAAGCGGAATGACCCTAAAACTGACCTTCTAGAGCAAAGCAGGACCAGAGGGGGCCCGGGGCAGGAGAGAAACTGACCTTCTGCACGGCTGTGGTTGAAGAAGGGCGTGGAAGCCTTCCAATCTCACCTTGTCAACCAGGAGAGAATTGTGTTCTCATTTTGTTGGTTGTGGCAGCCGACCACACCCAGGTAGTCCATGTCACCCAAATACATAAAAGAACCTGGGAGTGGAGGCGAGCTCCTCCCAGTCTCCAGGGCTCATTTTCTTGTTGATGTTTTGTTTGGTTTTTGTTCCTGGAACGCGTCCTAGGGCAAGAGACCCAGTTACCCAGTGATGGAAGTTACCCAGGACTCTTGTAAGGTTGTTGTTCATTTGATGTAGTCTTAGCTCTCCGTAGTAGTGAGCAGGCCAGGCTAGCAGGGTTCACAGGGACAATAATCTCCTAGTCTAAGTAGGTGCTTAGTGCCTTTCTTTCCCCTTTGGGCAGCGTTAGCTTCATGCTGTCAGATATGTTTAGACCATGAACATCAAACACCGTGGTGATTCCAACGTCACCTATTATGGAGGAGGGAGCTGAGGCTCAGAGAGATTAAAGGACATTACCAAGGCCTCACAGTACACAGGAAAGCTCTAGAAACTCAGCATGTTCTTTGCCCTCCCCTGTGTTAGTCATTTTGTTGTTTATTTTATTTTTTTTTAATTTAAAAATTTTTTTTTAAATTTATGGGGTATGTTATGGTAATGCCATACATGTACATAATGTGTGAAAATCAAATCAGGTGATATGCATTTCTGTCTCTTCAACCATTAATCATGTTTATGTGTTGTGAATTTGTACTCTCCTTTTCTAGCCGCATCGAAATATATCATAGGTTGTTTTGCCCCCCAGTAGTTACTGTGCTAAAGAAGAACCAGGGGTGATTCTTCCACTCTGTTTTTGGTGCTTCTTATTGAACAAGGTCTTCTCCTTTCTCCTCCTCCTTCTACTCTTCCTCCTTTTGCTCCTCCTCTTATTCCTCCTCCTCCTCCTGCTTCTTCTTCCTGTGCTCTGGATTGAACCTGGGGACTCTCTACCACTGAGCTACATCCCCAGCCCTTTTAAAATTTTATTTAGAGACAGGGTCTTGCTAAGTTGCCCAGGCTGGCCTTCAACTTGGAATTCTCCTTTCTTAGCCTCTGCAGACGCTGGAATTACAGGTGTGCGCCATCTAGCCCAGCCCTTATTGAATTTCCCTCTGTCTGCCCTCCCCTTTGCAGCCTCCAGTGCTCACTATTCCATTCCATTCTTCCATAAGGTTGACTTATTGGTTTCCACAAATGAGTGTGAGCATACAGTAGGTGTCTTTCTGCGTCTAGCTTTGTTCACCTAAAGTAATGACTGCCAGTTCCATCTATGCTGCCACATATGCAGTATTTCATTCTTTTTGTGTGACTGAATAGTGTTTCATTGTGTAAATATACCATATCATCTGGGTTAAGTCCATATTTTGGCTATTGTGAATAGTGTTTCAATGAACATGGGAATACAATTATTATTATTATTATTATTATTATTATGTGTGTGTGTGTGTGTGTGTATGGTGCTGGGGATTGAACCCAGGGCATTGTGCATGTGAGGAAAGCACTCTACCAACTGAGTTATATCCCCAGCCTGCAAATATTATTATTATTATTTTTGTTGTGGTGGTGGTACTGGGGATTGAACTCAGGGGCACTTGACCACTGGGCCACATCCCCAGCCCTTTTTTGTATTTTATTAGAGACAGGGTCTCACTGAGATGCTAAGTGCCTCGCCATTGCTGAGGCTGGCTTTGAACTCACGATCCTCCTGCCTCAGCCTTCCAAAGTGCTGGGATTACAGGCGTGCGCCACCGCGCCCGGCCGCAAATATTATTTTTGACATGATGATTTCTTCTTCTTTGGATATACACCCAAGAGTGGAATTGCTAGATCATATGGTAGTTCTAATTTTTAGTTGTCTGAGGAATCTCCGTCCTGTTTTCTATAATGGATGTACTAATGTACATTCCCACCAATAGTGGATAAGAAACTCAGTGTACTCTGAACCTAATTCATGATCTTTCCTGGGCGTCCACCATGTCCCACCTCCATGAATTCCACTTCCTGGAGAAGAGTGCCCTTTGGGGCCATGGTCCTCCTGTGGGTCACCTTCCCCTTACTCGCCTCCATGTCTCCACTGTATCCTTTTGCTCCAATTTTGGGACAAACCCAATCATGTCATTTAGTTTTGCAAATCAATACTTGGAACATCTGAGGCTATAACTAATATTTTCAACAAGCATAGATTGTAGAGAGTGGCAGCAAAGTCACTTCTTACTGGATTTCCACAGCACTTATACGTGTGTGCTGGGGCTGTTTCTCTCATTCCCCTTAGGTGAAGATTCCCATGACTTTTGAAAACTGGCTGTCCCTGGTCATGATTATACAGTTACTGTTCAAACTCTAGAAAAAGTGGAGGCTATAGAATAATCAAGATTTCTACCTTGGCTTAAAAGCAGCTGGGCTAGTCAGCTTGGCATCGCAGTGACCAAAATACCTGGCAAGAACAACTTAGAGGAAGGAAAGGTTATTACGGTTCATGGTTTCAGAGGTTTAGTCCATAGTGGCTTGACTCCATTTTTCTGGACCCAAGGTGAGACAGAACATCATGGCGGAAGGGCATGGCAGAGCAAAGCCACTCAGTTCATGGCAGCCAGGAAGCAGAGAGAGGGCAAGGAGAAGGGGCTTCAGGTAAGACGCATCCTTCCAGGACATGCCCCCTGTGACCCACCTACCTCCTCTGGCCACTCCCCACTGGTCTACAGTTACCACCCAGTGGGTCCATTCAAACTAAGATGCACTGGTTAGGTCACAGATCTCAAAATCCCATCATTTCACCTTCCAACTTTCCTGCACTAACCCTGGATATCCAAACAACAATAGTAGCTTTGCCTCCCTTCCCAGCTAAAGCCGCTGGCCACAGAGGAAAACAGCAGGGGGACCAAGTGGGGACAATTGGCTCCATTCCTCTATCCCTCACAAACTTTTTTGCACTTACCAACTGCCGTATCTGACTCCTCTGATGTGAAGGAGATGGAGAAGAGTGACTGACAGGTGTGTGGGAACGTTCTAACTTGACTGACTGGTACTATCATGACTTGGCATCGTGCTTTGGGGGCTGGCAGAGGTGTAATAGGGTCTTTGTCTCTTGCAGGCACTTTGGCCTGTTTCATCAGTGATGGCCCTTTGTCCCCCAAGCCTTGGCATCTGTCTCCAGCAGTTTGCTTGATATGGGCAGATGTACATCTGGCTCAGCAAAGAGCTTACCCTCCTCCACTTCCCACTTCTAGGAAACTGGTACTAGTTTCAGATGTTCTCTGATGTTGCCTTTTGCTTCCCCGTAGTCTTTTTGGACAGGACCTGAGATGTCTCGTGCCAGCTTGCTTGATTTTGCCCATGTTCAGTCCACAAGTGACACTCAGCATCCTTGTCCCCATGAGCTCTGCAGCACTGGCTGGTCCCCTCACAGCCATTTCTCTGGCCTTGTCTCCCAGCGATGCTCCCATTTACTTCTGGGCCTGTGGATTTTTCATGAAGGAATTAGGCAGGTCACCTTTTGTCCCTCTCTCCACCAGGGAAAGTTCCAGTTTTGAGAGCGGCTTTGTGGAAGCTCCTCTCTCTTGACTTGAAGTGATGGGGCTTGCAGTCCAGAAGTCTCGAAAGGAAATCCTTTCTGCAGGTCCTCTCTCAACCCCCAGCTTGAACGCCCTCTGTATACGTCAGTTTATCCACAGGAGACAGTTGGCATGCCTGCTCCGAGGACCGCTACGGAGAAGCCACTTACCAAAGGTGTGGCTGGGTTTGACCAACAAGAGATGCAACCCACAAAAAAGGCGGATGAAGTGCCCAGCGGAGGCAACAGAGGGGACCTGTGGCCACCTCAGATATGAGCGTAGCTGGAAGCTGCTGAAGCTGCTGGCATTAGAGAGGGGACACCTGCCAAGAAGCTTGGCTGCGGCTGTGGGAAGCAGCCACTGCAAACCAGGCCTGGAGGGGAACAGGAAGGATGGAAGGGCGGACTCCAGCTAGTGTGTGGCTAAGATTGAGTCCCCACCTGCCACCCATGCTGGCACCGTGTCCATGTTTGAGGGGATCACCTAAGGACCACCTCTTTCCTCCTACAGTACCCACTTCCCCTGCCAATGCCTCCTGTGGCAGGAGAAGCCAGGACAGTAGGAGAAAACCTAACCAGGAGCCAGAGGGCATGAGAACCTGGGGCGTACGGGCCTGGAAGATCAATCCTCAGTGTGTGTGAAGGTCGTGAGACAGTTCTTAGTGTCCTGATCTTTTGCACATTCTCAGGCCTGTGGCTTACGACTCATTCCTGTGGTATCTCAGAACGATTTTATCCAAAATCTTCATCAGAAGTTTCAACCCACTTGTCTTCTGACACTTGTCATGTCATTAAACCATAAAGATCTAATCAGCGAACAAGAACATCCTAATATTTACAATAGAAGGAATTTAACACAGGGAGTTTATTAGAATCATGATAAAAGAGACCCCAAACAAAACAAAACAAAACAAAAATTGGGACCAGTGAGCCTGGGTTTTCTCAATAGTGAAATGAAACATTTGGGCTACATGGTTTATAAGACATTGTGGCTCCAACATTCAAAAATGTTCTTTACTTATGAAACTCTGTGAGCAAATAAGCTAAGAATGTTGCTGGCGATGGTTTCAGCTACCTGTTGCTTCATAAAAAAACACAAAATTTAGTGGCTTAGAATGTGTTTTAGTCAGCTTTTTCAACACTGTGACTAAAGGATCTGACCAGAACTATCGTAGAGGGAGAGACTTTATTTGGGGGCTCACAGTTTCAGAGGTCTCAGTCCATGGACAGCCGGCGCCATTCCTTGGGGCTCAGGAGAGGCAGGACATCATGGTGGAAGAATCTCATGTGGTGATCAGGAAACAGAGAGACTCCACTTGCCACATACAAATATATGCCCCAAAGTCACACCCCCAATTCCCACCTCCTCCAGCCACACCTACCACTTCAGATACCACACTCAGTGAATCCCTTTAGGGATTAATTCACTGATTAGGTTAAGGCTATGACCCAATCATTCCTCTTCCAAACCTTCTTGGATTGTCTCACATGTGAGCTTTTGGGGGACACCACATCTAAACCATAACAGAACGATATACATTTTATTGTACACAGTTCTTATGGGTTGGGAATCTGAGAAGGGACCAACTGGGACAGCTCATCTCTACTCTGTTGTGTCTTAGCTGGGTGGCTCACCTGGGACTGGGGGACTCAAGATGGCCTCATCCAGGTCTCTGTGCCTTAGCTGGAATGACTGGGTCAGCTGGCTAAGATCACTAGGCTTCGTTATTCTTACAGTGTCAACTAGACTCACTCACGTTGCAGAACCCAGGTTCTCTTCTACCTAGCCTCCCTTCGTCCATGTGGATAGCCTGGGCTTCCTTCCACAGTTGGTTGGATCCCCTCTGAGTTAAGGTAAATCTACACAGTTTCTCTGGGACCAGGCCCAGAAGTTCCAGAATGCAATCACATCAGCTGGATTCTAGAGGCCCGACCAAAACTGGGGCAAACCCAGTGCCAATTTGCAAGATGGAAATTTCAGACTCTGTTTCCTGATAGGAGGAGGGACATGGGACCATCTTTGCAGAAAAGTCACCACAGAATCCAGTGAAGACAGAAACCATTGTTACACTCTCTACCAACTCATCTCCCCTCAGTGGTAACAAAATTTTAAAATCCAAGAGCATGCAAGGCCTATCTAGGGAAAGAACAGGGTCTTAAAAGGAGATAAATGGGGAAACAAAAGAAAACTCAATGAAATGGAACTGAAAAATACTTCTGACAGACTTGCACACCTTTAAACCTGGAATCGCAAACGTCCAGTCACAGATACCTCTCGCTCGTCCTGGACACCTCATAGACAGAATTAATCATCCATGGATCTTTCTAAGGAAGTCCATTTGTGTCCTTGGTAGTCTCTTCAAGACAAGGGTCTAGACAACCATTACCAGTCTAATGGCTTGAAAAAGGTGTTTTGAACGCTCTCCACAGGTCGATCCTGGGACATTTTGCCCTCCTCTGGGTGAGAGCAGCTGCTTCAACACCTTAGCTTCAAATGCCCCGAGGTAACCTTAGTAAAGTAGTTTTCTCCTTGGATTGTATTTGGTTCTCATGATGCAAATGGAAGATGAGGAAACTGTGAGACTCAAAGTGGTTGGACAATCTACCCAAATGCCACAGAAGGAGAGTGGAGGTCCCCAGTCAATCTCGAGATAGCAGAATCTCAGTTTACAGCTCTGGAAAGCCAAAGCGATATCACAGGTCCAGTGCAACTTGGCTGGTGCAAACTTTGGCTCATTGTCTGGCTGATAATTGCTAAGAGACCAAGTAGGGTAGGAGATGTTTTCTCAAAGGTTTTGAGACACAGCCCAAAGAAGGTGCTGTACCTTAATTTTGTTGAAATCTAGGGTAATAAGTCTTTAGTTTTGAAACTAGTTTATCCAGACAGGATGTTAGAGATACAAAACATGATACTTTGTCAGATTTTATGATTGCCTTTGATTTGATATTTTAAATGCAAGCATTTTGTTAAGAGTATGATGTTTTAAAATTCTAACCAGCTGTTTATGGATAAACCCAACCTTTCTAACTTCTGCAAGTTATCTAATAGATGCAGCTGTCTCAATGGAGAAGTTTCCAGATCTGGAAATTGTGTCTTAGGGACAACATGATTAGTCAAATGTTGCTGGTTTTATTTATTTATTTTTTCCTGAGGACTTACCTATGGTAATTGCATTAACTTATTTGGTCCTTACAAGATCTATGTGAGATGAGCATTTTAAGGACCAGTTAGGACTAAGAGAACTAACTGGGAGGTTTTCCCTCTCCTATCACCTATACCCACACACTCTACCTTTCCAACTACCATCATGGATAATGTCTAAATCCAATTACTTTTTGGACTAGATCCTACTTCTATTGCCTCTGCAAGAATATTTTTGCAGAAATTTCCCTTTGTATTCTATAATATTAGTGGGTTTTTTTTTCTGTTGCTGGATCATTATCCTCAACATACAAACATAGAGTTATTTTAACAAAGACAAACCTGCACAAAAAACACCTCTTCTGGATGTTTGCATTTGCAATCTCACTTCTTAATGCCCCTTTGCAGCAAAATTCCTAAAAATGGGCTAAATTTACTGACTCCCATTCCTCCCCTTTCATTCTTTCTTGGGTTTGTACCATCTGCCTTTTTAAAAATTTTTTTTTTTATTTAATTTAATTTGTTATACATGCTTGCAGAGTGCAATTCCTTTCATATTACATATAAAGAGCACACTTTTCCAAGTCACTGGCTTTACACAAAGTATTTTCACACCATTTGAGTTTTTATACATGCACTTAGTGTATTGCTGTCCAACTCCTTCTGCCATTATTCCCATCCCCTTGCCCCCTCCCCTGCCCTCCCCCCCCTTTGTTCTATTTAACATTCCTTCATTCCTCTCATCCCCCCCTCCCTTGCCACTATAATTCAGGATCATCATAGCAAAGGAATCCATCGACCTTTGGTTTTTTGGGATGGGCTGACTTCACTTAGCATTATTTTCTCCAGCTCCATCCATTTACCTGCGAATGCCATGATCCATCCGCCTTTTCGTCTCCAGTGTACCAAGAGAGCTCCTGACGGAGTCATAACGACCTCCACCATGTTGCTAAAGCCGCTCTTCTTCTGTCAGTGAACACCTTGGCAGTCAGTCAGCTCCTCAGCAGTTCTTCACTTGTTGTCCAGGGTCCCATGCTCTCTGGCTTTGTGCCCTGTATTATTGTCCACTCCTCCTTGGTCTCCTTTTGGCTGCTTACCATTTTCACTCAGAGCCCTTCGTGTGGAAGGCCTGGCTCTCACCCCTTGACCTACCCTCCCTCTCTGCCTTGCCTCTGATCTCATGGCATGGAATATCGTCCACCTACCAATGACTCCCACAATCCCCTTTCCTTTTGAGATCGATCTCCCGAACTCCAGACTCAAATACGCAGATAGCTCTTGATATCTCCACGTGACTACTTAAGGCCTCAAATTTAACACAATCCAAATGGACTAATCCCACCCGTGCTCTCCGCAGTACCCTGCTCCATTCTCAGGCTTCACCCATCTCGGCTGTTGGCGACTTTCTCTTTCTCCTTCCAGTTGGTCAGGCCAAAGCCCTTGCCGTTGTCCTTGGTTTTCTCTCATACACCACACTCCACGTCAGGGAGTCCTTTCCAAATATATCCAGAAGGTGCACTGTGCGGGCCTTTTCCTGTTGTCCCCGGGACCTAAACTACCTCTTGTCTGGATTATGGCCATGGTTTTCCACCTGGTCTCCACCTTTGCTCTTACACCTATGTCATATTCTCCACAAAGCAGCCAGCGTCGTCCTCTTAAAACACAAATTGCAACAGAACACAGCTCTACTAAAAATTCTTCAGTGGCTCCTCATCTCTCCCAAGTAAAAGCTGAAATCCCAGAAGGAAGGTGCTACCAGGAAAAAAAAAAAAAAAAAAAAAAAAAAAAGGAAGAATGCAGCTCTAGGAGCTGGACAAAGCCTGGAAGCAGATCTACTCTAAAGTCTCCAACATCTCACTCTGGGCACAGGGAAACTAATTTTAGACTTCTGGCCTGCACAGCTCTGAGAATACATGCATCATATTTTAAGCCACCATGTCCGATAATTTGCTACAGCAGCCACAGGAAGCTCATACATGCCAACAGAAAAAAAAACAATGAAGTAAGGGCATGGTGGCGACAGCCAAGTGGAAGGCCTATTTCAAGAAATCACCACAGCAGAACTGCCCACCTCCCCATCACCTCTGGGGTTTACCTGGGGTGGAGAAAATAATCCATTTTCTACTTCTTCTTCACATACAGAGTCTATTACCCATGAGGACCCCTGCCTAAGACCTTGAACTGAGAGAAAAGAAGCAGTGCTAGCATAGCCTGTGCTCAATGCAAGGTCTGGTTTGGTGACTCTCTGGCCCAGGGAAAATGTTGGGAAGGCTTTACAATTGAGATGGATGGGGTTCCCTGGAGAGGGTCTAAAAGAGGAGAAAGACCATTAAAGCATCAGCTGTTCTACAGAACATACCAACAGGTTGGGAGCGAGAGGGTGAAATCTTTGTAACTTGGAGTTGGGGGGGGGGGGAGAGGGGTCAGGAGACACCAGACGGGGAACTAAGGGTCGGCTAAAGTGGTCAAAGAGTAACTTGCTCTGGTTCAGGAACTCATGAATATTCATTTCTAGCTGTATGGTTAGGTTGTTTGATGTTCTGTGTTATGCCTGGGGCCCCTACCCTTGCTTCCTAGTCATCAGTATAATCACTGGTCTGCTGTACTGCCCAGCCAGGTAGGGGGGGAGTTGTGATTAGGCAAGCGGAGGTCTGAGTTCATCAGGAGAAGAAATCTAGGAGAGCTGAGCTGAATAATAGCTGCATCACAGGGATCCTTGGAGAGACGGGGAGGTGGGGGAATCTCAAGAACACAGAAGATGGAGCCAGAGCAGTTTCTTTGGCTTCAGGGCACGCAGATATTGGGCACACACTGCATTCAAGTGTACACAGGTGGAGTTTAAGGAACTCCTGAGCCAACTGCTTCCATGAGATCAGACAGGCACTGCCTTGCCCACACCATGTCAGTTAGATGATAAAGGCAATCCATAAAAAGCATTGGTTAAATAAACCGTCTTTCATTTAAGTATACATTTTATTTATTTGTCTACAAATATTTAGACTCACAGTTCCTGGCAATGAAAAAGACACATTTCCTTCCTTCAAAGGATTCAGTGCAGCAGAGAAGGTAGAATCCCAAATAAATCATTGTAAGTGTTATGTAAATAGTTGTTCTACTGTTATTTATGGAATAACAATGAAAAAAAGTCTTCACATGTTCAGTACAGAGACAAGTTTTAAAAAGTATTTTTGATGCTCCAGAAGATGTGAAGAAAAAGGAGAACTTTCATACTGTTGGTGGGACTGTAAATTAGTACAACCACTATCAAATTTATATGGAGTTTCCTCAAAAGACGATGCATGGAACCACCATATGAACCAGCTGTCTGTATTTATCTTGAAGAATTAAAGTCATCCTACTTTAGTGATTCATGCATACCCATGTTTGCAGTGGCATAATTCACAACAGCCAAACTATGGAATCAACAGAGGTGTCCATCAGCAGATGAATGGATAAAGAAAATATGCTATATATAAACTATGGAGTTTTATTCAGCCATAAAAGAAGTCTCACACACACACACACACACACACACACACACACACACACACATTAGGCAGTTCTCCATATCTACAGTTCTTCTCTACAGGTTGAACCATCTGCAAATCAAAAGAACTTCTTCTTCTTTTTTTAAAAAATATTTTATTAGTTGTAGGTGGACACAATACCTTTATTTTATTTATGATCGAACCCAGGGCCTCACACATGCAAGACGAGTGCTCTACCACTGAGCCATAGCCCCAGCCCCAAAAGTACTTCTTTTTTCTTCCACATTTTTAAATCAGTGCATTATAATTATATGTAATGGTGGTATTTGTTGTTACACATTCGTACATGCACACAATGTGACAATTTAATTTTTCAACATCCCTCCCCAGCAACTACCCCCTCCCTCCCTTCCTCTTTTCTAGTGGTCTGTCTTTGCTTTCCATGAGTCACCCCCACCTTCCTTTCCCTTCTTCCTCTCTCACTTCCATACATGAGAGAAAACATATGACCATTGACCTTCTGAGTTTGGCTTATGGTCTCAAGTTTCATCCATTTTCCTGAAAATGACATGATTCCACTTTTCTTTGCCAACAGGCAACAGAGACACTGAGTTGAGAGAGAAGAGAACAGAGCACAAGCTCTGAGTCAGAAAAAGCAGAGAGAGGCAGCTTCGGTTGGATTTCCAGGGTCCTGCTTCTGTTTCCTTTTGGTCCTCGCCGTTTTCCTTGAGTGACCTGAGCATCCTCAGAGTGGCCCTTTAAAATGGACACAAATTCTTTGCATCTCCCCAGAATGCATACATCGAAGCTCTGTCCCTCTGTGTGACTATATTTCAAGATGAACCTCTGCGGAAGTGGTTAAGGTTGACGGAGGTCCTGAGGGGCCCTGATCTGAGAGGCTCAGGGTTCTCATGAGAAGAGGAGCCTGGCAGCCCTCTTTCTACCTACACACAGGCAAAAGAAGAGCTCACAGACAGATGCCAGCTGGCCAAGAGCTAGAGAAGAGGCCTCAGAGTGAAACCAGCCTGGCTGACACCTTGACCTTGGACTTCCCAGCCTCCAGAACTGTTAGAAATGAATTTCTGTGAGCCGGGCGCGGTGGCGCACACCTGTAATCCCAGCACTTGGGAGGCTGAGGCAGGAGTTCAAAGTTCAAAGTTCAAAGTTCGCGAGTTCAAAGCCGGCCTCAGCAATGGAGAGGCACTGAGCAACTCAGTGAGACCCTGTCTCTAATAAAATACCAAAAAGGGCTGGGGATGTGGCCCAGTGGTTGAGTGCCCCTGAGTTCAATCCCCAGCACCAAAAAAAAAAAAAAAAAGAAAAAAAAAGAAATGAATTTCTGTGGTGTAAGTCACTCAGTTTATGGCATTTTGTTACGGCAGCCTGGGCTGACTCATACATCCTGCTGCCGGAGGAGGTGTCTGTTTCCCACTGCTTGAATCTGGGCTGGCTTGGTGACTAGCTTCGATGGATAGAATGTGGCAGAGTCATCTTGGGTAATTTCTGTCCATGGACCTCAAGGGCTTTGCAGCTTCTGCCCTCACACAACGTCTTGAGCATGCTGCTGCTGTGTGAAGCCTCAACCACCTGCCTCTGGAGCTGGATGGGGTACTGGCTGAGGGTCCTGCTGGTGGCCACCCAACCTCAACCCCCAGACACATGCATGAGGCCACCTGGTACCACCCACCCCCAGCCGAGCAGCCACGGGAGTGACCCAGAAAGGGACCACAGAAGAGCTGCCCGGTGAGCCCAGTCCAAAATGCCTACCCAGAAAGTCCTGAGCAAATCAATGGTGGTAGTTTTAAATCTCTAAATTTTGGGATAGTTTGCAATGCAGCAATGGATTCATTAATACACTCTTTATTTAAGACTGCACCCTGCCCCTGCTGCCACCTCCTTTCAACTGATGCTGGAAATGTTCTATTCCTTGCACCCAAAAAAGTCTTGAGCAAAATCATAAAAAAAAAAACTTCTTTAACAAAATCTTATTAAACCTATACACCATTGAACTAGGGATTGTTCTAAATAAATGCTCAAAACCATGGTTGAGAACACAGGTGCAGAGAAGTCTATTACCTTGTCTGAAGTCACACAGTAAGTGTTTGACAGAACTGGGACACAGCCCAGGAAGGTGGTCTCCGATCCTGCTCTCTTAAGCCACTTCACTCTGGCTTCCATTATGGGTGACTCCTCTACATACCAGTAGGCTTTCTCCTTTGGATCCAAATGGCATAAATGTACCTGGTGGCATAAAAGGAAGTGCAAGTGAAATGGACGTGGGCGTGTGTCAGATTATTCTGTGGGAGCTACGCTGCCAGAGGTTGAAGGAGAGCTTCACACAAACAGGCCCATTCCTCCAAAGCCTCCAGCTGAGGGGTGTGTGGAGGTGTGGAAGACGGTCAGAATCAAAACAGAGCCCCTCAGGTCAAACCCTAATAAAAGGTAGTTGTGAGCCCTCGATGATAGAGCTGTCATCCACTCACGCCTATGTCAAAAACCATTACAAGGACTTTGTGAGAACCCCAACTTTGCACAAGGTGACTACAGCCTTACATAAAGAACACTTCTCCAAGGACATCTGCCCAGTAACTTCCTGTTCATCTTGGACGGATGCCACTCGTGTCATTAATCCTTGTATCCAAAAATTATTGCTTAAAAACAGCTTGTGTAATCTCCTCACTTGCCTTAAAACCCTCGAGCTCCATTTGCCTCCTTGGGTACACCTATGCCCCCACCATGGTTCTCCGTGGCACACGTACTCCAGGTGTGCAATTCCCTGAATAGACTCCTGCTTTCTTGGAGTCCTCAGGTGAGCAGGTGTTCATCTTGTCCTCACGATGGTCCACTTGGGCCAAAAGATGTGGCCTCAAGTTGGAGAGGACAGTACACAGGAGTCAGAAGCCAAGTTTCTGTGAGTTCCTGAAGCAGCAGATCCATCCACACTAACTTAGAGGCCTCCAGGGCAGGTGACATTGGTGAGTGGAGCAGGTGGCAGGGACTGCCACAGGGTAGGGACAGTCATATGCAGCTCCTGCCCTGTATTGATAGACTTTAACATTTTTTGGAGAATCTAGGAGTGAGGAGCTTTCATTTTTTTCTTCATGTAAAATATTTTAGATGTTGGTGAAAAATTACAAATGTTAAGAACACCATGAAGAGCTGCAAACACCACCTGCTGGCCTGCCACCTTTCATTACCTCTGTACTGACGCCCTCCCTGCAGACGCCCCTCTGGTCCCTCGCAACACACTCCTGTGTCAGCAGCTTCTGTTTTCTTTGTTTCTTCTGTGTTTTTGTGTTCCTTTCTTTCTTCTCTTTTTCTTTTTGGAAAAAAGACAGATTTTTATTGCATTGTAACATACATACAGGAAAATGCAGAAATGATAACTATGTATCTTGATGAGTTTTCACAAGATAAGGACACCCATGTACCAAGCACCCAGGTCAAGAAATGTTTTGCACAGACACCAAAACCAAAAACAGACAAACAGGATTGCATCACACCAAAAAGTCACTGTGCAGCAAAGGCAACAACTAAATGAATGGACAGACAAACCCACAGATTGGGAGAAAATATTTGAAAATCGTAAATTGAATAAGGGACTGATATCTAAAACATGGAAGAAACATAAGCTAACCAGTAACAAGAAAACAAATTACCCCATTAAAAATGGATAAAAGACTTGAGAAGCCTTTTTTTGTTTTGTTTTGTTTTGTTTTTCAGAACAAGACATTGAGATGGCCAACAGATATATGAAAAAAAATGCCCAGCATCTATAATCACTAGAGAAGTGCAAATCAAAACCATAACAATATCAACTTACACCTGTCAGTTTGGCTAGCATAAAAAAAAAAAAAAAAAAAAAAAAAATGAAGGATAGCAACTGTTGACCAGGATGTGGGAAAAAAAAAAAAAAAAAAGGGAGCTCTTACACACTGTTGGTGGGAATGTAATTAGCACAGCCATTGTGGAAAACATTATGGAGCTTCCTCAAAAAACTAAAAAGAGAACTGCCACAAGATCTGGCAATTCATTTAAGAATATACACCAAAGGAGCTGAAATCAGTAAGTCAAAGAGTTTTCTGCACTCCTATGTTTATTGTAACATTAGTCACGATAACCAAGACATGGAATCAAGTGAAGTGTTGGTTAATGGATGGATGAATTTTAAGAATTTGGTTTCTACTGTATACACAATGAAATACTGTTCAGTTTTCAAATTATAGGAATTCAATCATTTGTGACAACACGGATAAAATTAGAGGACTTTATGCATTATGGTTTGGATATATGGAATATAACAACATTGAATTCATGGAATTTGAGAGTAGAATGGTGGTCATCAGAGGCTGTGGAGAGTGGTGGGGAATAGAAAAGGTTGATTGATAATACTAAGTTGCAGTTGGATAGGAGAAATAAGATCTAGCATTCTAGTGGACAGCAAAATGACTATATGAACAATGAAGTATATTTCAAAATAACCAAAGGAGAGGATTTTGAATATTCTCATCACAAATAAATGATAAATATTTGAAATGATGGATATACTAATTAGTCCAAATTGATCATTGTGCAATGTATACATGAATCAAAACATCACATTGTATCCCATAAATATGTGCAATTATTATTTGCCAATTAAAAATAAAATAATACTGGAGTTGAGAACTTATCTCAGTGAAAGAATGCTTGCCTAGCATGTATGAGGCCCTGGGTTCAATCCCCAAAGAGCAAAATAATAATAATAATAATAATAATAATAATAATAATAATAAAAATAGAATTTAAAAAATAAAACTTATAAGAAATAAAACATTTGCACCATTGCAGAAGCATCCCTTGTGCCGTTTTCAGTAACGACACCCAAGTGTAGTAACATCCTTTTTTCACAGATTTGGTCTCCTTTTCAATATTTTTGCATCTTTCTGAATTTATGCAAATGGAATCACACCACACATTCTTCTGTGGCTTCTTCAGCTCAGTATTGTGTTTGTGACATTCATTTGCATTGCTGCAATTTTCTCATTTTGATTACTATCCAGTATTTTATCATGTGACTATGTCATAATTTGTTGACATAATTTGATTCTGTTGATGGGCATTTGAGTAATTTCCAGCTTTGGGTTAGGAATACTGTGGTCGTATTTCCCTGTGTGCCTCTTGGTGAGCTTAGTATGTGTGTATTCCTACCTGGTGTGATTAGGGAGTGAATTGCTGAGTATGTGTGCTCAGTTGTACTAGTTACTACCAAAAAACTTTCTAAAGTCAGGGCCACAGTAGACACTTTCCCAGTGTATGAGAGTTCCATTGCTCCACATCCTTGCCAACACTTGGCTTTGTCCTTTCCATTTTTGCCCATCTGGTGGTTGAGAGGAGAAACTGCATTGTGGTTTCAGTTTTGCTTTTCCTCTAAATTGCATTGAGATGGCGCTTACTCTTGGCTCTTACTACCACTTTATGTAGTACTTTAAAAACCAAGTTAACTTAAATTGCGTAAATAGTTCTCCACTGTTTTCAGGTTAAACTTTTCTCCTACCACGACCCTGCCCAGGTTCACCCTCAGGTCAAGCTGATCATCTGCTGTTCTTGGTTTTGTTCTCTAGATCTTTCCTTTCAATCTCCCTTCCCAGCTGTCATCCTTTCTGTGTGCTCTTCTCTCTAGCTGCACCCTGGTTCCCTGGCACCCCTGCCTGACTCATGCACCCAGCCCTCATTGCTCAACCCCAATCTTGGCTCTTCCGGAAAGTCTCTCCTTACCTCGTGGCGTATGGCACATCTTGGGCCCAGATGGTCCATTGGCTTGTTAGCCTCCACCAGTTTTTCTGGGGTGAAGGCAACGTATGTGATTGTCATCACATATGAGCAACAAATATTTGCCAAGGGCATGAATACATGGTGCGTTAATATGGGACATTTGCAAATGTGAGAAAACTTAGAGATTAGTTGAGAGGGACTTTTAGTGATGATGATGACGACAAAGATGATAAGATGTTCTCTCTCTCCTTTGGCTCCACTGGCTTCTAGGAAGCATAATGACACATTCTTCCTTCAGTGCAGTGCCAGGGTTGAATGACTATTAAGAGAGGCTCCTGGCTTATGCAAAATTGACTTCCTTTAATCACGGCAGTTACTCAGTAGGACGTGGGGTGCCTGATTAAAGCAGATGAATCACTACGGGTTTCCAGGAGAAGTTGTTTGAACCCTGCCCTGAAGGCCTGGTGGGCACAGAGGCTGGCATCAGCTCTCTTCACGCTCAAACATGCTCTGTACAAGCTCGACTGCTTGGTATTTCCCTCTGGGTTTCCTACACGGGGAAACTTTTATAATCCAAGAATCATCTATAGAGCAATAGGCCACCAGGGGGTCATCTTGATACTGCCGTAAGGAGTTCTGCTCCCCGGAATGTTGAAGTTTGAACATTAGGGAAGCACGCCGAGGCAAGCATATAAAGCAGGGTTTATTTAAAAGGGGTAACATAGACTTCTCCCGGGAGGGAAAAGGGGGCCATTGCTGGTATCCTGGTATCCCAAGAAGTGAGGCAGCTCCGCCTTTTTTATATGTCCCAGGCTTCCTTTGTGCTCCTGCTCTCTTCCCCTTATCTCCCTCCTTCCTGCTACATGACCAGGCCCAGGGGGATGGCCAAAAGGTGAGAAGAAGATGGGATGTAGGGGGAAGAGCAGGAGAGTGCAGCCCAGGACACATGACTTGACAACTGTGTAGCTCCCTGTAGGGAGGGGCAATTCCTGGGACAACAGGTGGGGGCAGGGGCAGGTTCTTGATAAGGGTGGAGGAAGGGCTCTGAAAGAATTAACATTCCAATTCCTCAGGGGTCAGTGTCCCAACAGTCTCCAACTCCCCCCCCCCCCAGCTCACTCAAAATTGGCTTTCTTGATCAGACCTGACTCGATTTACCTATCTATATTGACAGCCTATCAGATTCTGGCTTCATCTGACTCACCTTTAAATGTCAAGAGCCTGAGACTCTTATTATACACTGCTTGGCTCCTACTCAGAACTGTCAGCTGGATTTAGGAAGCTATGCTTTAAATCAATTATACGCCAGTGACGGACGCCAGGGACACTGGACTATGGAGGAAGAGGAAACTCCCAACCCAGATGGCACTGTCCCCTTAACTTCTCCAACTTGGAACTTCCAGGATTGGTGTAGAGAAAGTCACCTGCTTGTGAAATGCATTCACTGCAGTTGTTTTAAGGGCACGGCGGTATTTCACAATTCTCTTCTTACTCTAAAATGAAACAGGATAACTGTATGAAAAGGCACTTGTTCTGTGGAATACAGCTCATCTCCAAGGGCTCCAGGAAGGGAGGAAACAGATCTCAAAGCTGAGGCAGAGCTGGGACCTAATCATGTTCAATAATTGCTGAAAAAAAAAAAAAAAAAAAAAAAAAAGCATTCATGACCAATGCATTGGTCTGATTTTGTTTTTACCACATAGCAACTTTGAAGCTCGACTCGGCATGTTTTCATAGCTGTAAGGAACTCATTGTGAAATGGAAAAGAGCCAAAGTCACTCCTGTTTTGTTCTGACCTAACTCCACTTTGTGCTTGCTTACGATGTGCGCTTTTCGCCTCCTGACAGCTGTATCTATGTCGACAGTACGGAAGGACCTTCCCGCATCCCTGACGATGGCCGTAATGTTTAACCAAAATGACTCTGACGTATATAATCAAAACAATTCTCGGGGCTAAGGATGTAGCTCCGTGGTAGAGCACTTGCATGTGTGAGGCCCTGGGTTTGATGCTCAGCACCACATATAAATAAACAAAAATAAAGTTCCATCAACAAGTTAAAGAAATATATTTTAAAACAAAACAAAACAATTCTTTCATGTAATCAAAAGGTCGGTCTCAACAACCCACGTCCTTATGGTTTTTGCTTTTATAAAACCTGTACTTCCAAATTCACGTGCTGAGAGTTCTAGGAGGTGAGAGCCTGCTGCCAGTTGCCTGCCTGGCATGCTCATTAAAGGACCTTTTCCTTTCAATCTGGTTCGATAAGCATGGTAGCCTGTAATTCTCACACACTCCGTACAGTTGCATGGCACCCAAGGTAGATTTTATTGAGAGGTTTTTAGGGTAAACAGAGGAAAAGTTTTGCTTTGCATAGCAGGCAGCTGTTCATTCCCATCCCTTCCATACATGCACACAGGCTGTCTTTTTATGCCTAAAGGACTTAAAAACAGCATACTACAGGGACACAGCCACATCAATGTTTATAGCAGCACAATTCGCAATAGCTGAACTGTGGATCCAACCTAGATGCCCTTCAGTAGATGAATGGATAAAGAAAATGTGATGTATGTACACAATAGAATATTATTCAGCATTAAAAGAGAATAAAATCGTGGCATTTGCAGGTAAATGGATGGAGTTGGAGAATACAATGCTAAGTGAAGTTAGCCAATCCCAAAAAACCAAATGCTGAATGTCTTCTCTGATATAAGGATGTTGGTTCTTAATGGGGGTGATGGGGGGAGCATGGGAGGAATAGACAAACTTTGGATAGGGCAAATGGCAAGGAAGGGAAGGGGAGACATGGGGGTAGAAAAGACGGTGGAATGAGACAGACATCATTACCCTCAGTGCATGCATGAAAACACAAATGGTGTGACTCTACTTTGTGTTCAACTAGAGACATGAAAAATTGTGTTCTATTTGTGTAATAAGAATTGAAATGCATTCTGCTGTCATATATAACTAATTAGAATAAATAAATTGAAAAAGAAAAAAAAGCAGAGCTTCCTCCTTAGAGGTCTGTGTCTCTATTCACAAGAGGTGACTTTTGTGGTAAGCAATGATCATTCCCAGAACAAGCATAACATCACATATCGTGGTAAGAAAAACCATTCCCTAAAAGTTCTTTTCTCCATCTTTCTGATTACTTCAAAGAATGACTTCAGTGTGTTGTCATTGTGTCTCCCTTCTTACTTTCCCATGCCCATCTTCCTTCCTTCTTTTCTTCCTTAGACAGTTGTAAGCAGTTCCACACTGTGAAGAAATTCGATTGAAGTCTGGAATCTGATGTCTCAACTAGGCTCTGAGGGAGGAAGAGAGGGAGGAAAGAAGGAAGGAAGGAAGGAAAAAAGGGCGGGCGGGAGGGGCTGGACTAGGATGGGGTAGGAGGTATGGTACAGTCCTCTAGCATTGGTGGATACAGCAAATGAGGGATTCCCAGGCGAAGGTTAGGCTGGACCTGGAGGATAAACAATCATCTGGTGCCATTTATTGAGATATCAGTCTCTTCTGTTTCTCAGGAAGTGCTGACATAAGCAACACAGTCTTTTTCTCTTCCTGGACAAGTTTCCCATATTACTAAAGCCACATGGATGAAGTGACTGTGGATTTTGGTTTTTGCCACTCAGCATTTTAAAGCATGAGCAGCAATTATTGATCAAGAGCTCATTGCGTTATCATGCAATGGTGTTTTTGCTGGCAGTTTTCGAGGGACGATGGAGAAAAAGGTTTGTCTTGCAGAGTAAAGTCATGCTGTGAAGACAGCACTGCACCAAGATCATGTCAAGGAAGGCAGCGAGTGGGTGTGGTGGCTTTGGTTCCCATGATGAAAGAGATTGGATTTTCAGGGGGAAAAAAAATGAAAAAGAATAGATTCTGTTGGGTCACGGTGCTACAAAGAATCCTCATCCAGGTGTGTCTGGAACCAAGGGCTTCCCTGTTCCACCCCCTAGTGTAGAGATGTGAGCAGAGAAAGATCTATCACTGCTCTTTCTCTCTCCATTCCCCAACTCTTGCTGTCCTCTCTGCTGGTCCCATTCCCAGGCCAACTCATCCTTGACACACTTTCTGTGAGACACCCATGTGATAGGACAAGTGGTCACTTGGGTCCATGAGTCTGGACTTAGAAGAGAGATTTTTTTTTTTTTTTTTTTTGGTACTTTGGGAGGCGGCAGTGACAGTGACAGGATCAGGGTTCCCAGGACTGATCCCAGGGCCCTCCAACCTCTTGCCAGCTAACGGGCTAAGGAAAATATTCAAGGTCACCCGTGTGACCTTCCCATATCCCCGATGGAATGTAAAGAAGGCTGACTTCTTGCTGGGTTTGGCTCACTCTCAAGGACTCAGGGTCCTTCGCCTATCTCAAGGTGCGCCCTCCCTCCCTTGGGGATTTGGCCAGTCCTGGGGCATGGATGGATGAAGTGTCCTTGAGGGCATCACTAGGTCACACATGTTGTTAGAACAGAGCTTTCTGTGTTCTAACCTGTATTTAAGGAACCCCACTGGGAATAAGGCTTTGGAGTCTCACCTGTGGAGAGAACGCTCTGTTTGGGATGTCCCAGTCGGGACCCTGAATGTTGTCGCCGGAAAGGGATTGCAGCCTGGAACAGCAGCGCAGCGGGAAGGAGTCCGGAGACAGGATGGAGACGAAAATATTCTTTAATCTTACAAGAAACTACAATATATCTAGACAATAGCGATAACCCTGTCTTTTCTCTCTCTGGTCTCTTCCCATGCGCCCAGCAGCAATGGCGCTAGCTCGATCTGCTGAGTCACCGTTCAAATCTCTCGAGATCCTCGACCAAGTCCCGCGAGATCCCAGACCAATCCCGTGAGACTACGGAAGGCGGAAATGCCCCAAAATGTCTATGGCCCAATAGTCAACCGCAATCTTAGCTATCTCCCCAAACAGGGCTCCTGCATTTCCCCCTTTTGTTTTAAAAGAGGGGATGCTCTAGGACGTCTATGTGCAACCAACATTCTTACCCGTCATCGGATAATCAAGGCTGTGCCCTTGACTCCTGTCTTAGGTTGATATGTCGGCCACATGAGACTATCCCGTGCGACTGTGCCTGTCTTAGGTTGTCCCCCTCTGGGGATCTTACCCGTCATTGGCTAACCAGCCATCCAATGGAGCCCTTTAGGATCGACTGTGTAAGATGACTAACAGCCGTCCAATTGTGGGGAGATGCTGCGGCTTTAAGGCAACAAGCCTTTTGGTGACGAGCCAAATTGCATAGCATATCAAATTCTTTAAACAAATCAGCTGCCCTAAGTTCTATCAAGTAACACACTGAGTTGTCTAAACAAATACCCCCAAGGTACTGTCCCATGAAGTCCCAAACAATGAAAGATCAAAATGTCCACTTGTTATAACACGTAGATCTAGGAGGCCCCATGCATGCAGAGCAGAGGCCACACTGCTGGTGAGGTTGTTTGGCATTTGAGCAGCAGGGATGCTTGCAGCGACCGCGATCCCTGCATCTGTAGCAGCAGCCGTCTTTTTTTATGTCTAGACAATGCCACCGGCAAATCTTCAGGGCCCGCTCCCTAGAGACTCAAGCATCAATTATTAAAGGAAAGGCAGTGCTATTCCAGCACTGAGTCAAGAGGCGAGTTGTCAAACTAAAAAATAGAATTATTAGATTAGAAAATTAAAGTTGATTTCTGCTCACACACATTGCAGCCTGAGCTCCCACAAACATAAGCTGGCAAAACATCATATTTAGAACAAAACAAAGAAAGACTGAGGGTATTTACTGTATTAAAGATAGATTAAAGAAAAACTAAAAGCACTTTGGAGAAATAATTTGTTAGCTGGAACTCTCGAGTTTCTGCATACACAGCAGTCCTTTACCTGTTGAAATGATTGAAATTAATCATTTATTAAACAAATGAAGTTAATAACAAATAAGCAACCTTTATGTCAAAACACCAAAATATCAGGTTATACAGCCCTAGTCATATTTTTCGCTTAAGAGAAATCCCTGGGACACCTATAAAACAAAATTGAAGGTACCTTCACTTATTAAATTATTTACCCAATTTGAATACTCTAAAACTTAAATGAATTAGAGTTATTTGGATCCATATATATATATATATATATATTATATTCACAAGCGCTTTGTTATTTTTGATGTCAGACTGGACAGACAAACGCACATACAAACATATATTTGTGACGTCACATTAACATGAAATTTAGACAAATACACAGACATAAATACATATATAAAAAGAAAAAAATATATATACAATTGTGTGCACACTAAAGAGAGATCTCTTCGTCCCAGCCGGGAGGAATGACACTTAAGTTGTGACGTATTTTGAAGGACTCTTTTAAGGGAATCATTCCATATCTTCATCATGGTCCTCTTGATTTTGTACCTTTTTTATTAATCTTGATTCCTCAACAACTTCATCTTGATCCTTTTGATTTGGTACTTGCTTTATTAATCTAGATGGTATCCATATTGGAGAGGATTCATGCTTTGAAAAACACAAACAGATCCTCTCCCCCAAATTAACACTGGATCTGGACCTTTCCATGTACCTGAAAGAACATCCTTCCAGTAAACCAAAGGTTTATGTTGTTGATGTGGGTTCCAATGTCTGTCTCCAGCAGAATAACCATCAGAGTCTAAAGTTAAAAAATTTAAGGTAAACAGGGCAACTGCCAATCTGTCCTTAGGATTTTTCCAGTTTCCTTCTTTCTGTTTTAACAACATAACTTTTAGTGTGCGGTTTGCTCTTTCAATAATGCCCAAAAATGTCTATGGCCCAATAGTCAACCGCAATCTTAGCTATCTCCCCAAACAGGGCTCCTGCACCTGAAAAGCTGCCGGCACTCCCCAGCTGCATGACTTCAGGTGTTGATGTAGGACAGATGAGGCTGGACGGACACCTGAGGAATTTTCAGGAAACAGATTTATTAGCTGTAGTGGTCCAGATCTACTACTGTCTAAAAATTTCTGGACAATGAGTCTGGAAATTCCTTGAACTTTATACCCAGTGGGAGGAGGAGTTTGAAGATTTACTTGAAAAGTGCTTTTCCATTTTTTTTTTCCATTTCCCTGATAGAAAGGCCTGTTGGCCATGGTCACCCTACTGTGGTCACCATGCTGCACAGAGGCCTTCTCTCAGAGTCTTGCAATTTGCCTGAGCAATGCTGGAAGAAGTAGGAATAAAAGACCTTTTAATTATCCTCCTAACCTATGGAGAAGTGTTCCACGGTCCTTCTCCAACTCCGCTCTCAGGGAGTAGTGTCAATCCTGAGGGGACAGCTAGGACACTTGTTGTGACCCCTTTACCTTATTCTTGGTTTTCCTCTTCCTGCTCCAAGGCTTGCTTACTTCATATCCCAGGTCTCCCTCCGGCTTGTGAGGTGACTGTGATCCCAGGCAGCCAGGCTTGACTCTTTGTAAGTAAAGGAGAACTTTCTATCAGAAATTCCATTTCGACATTCAGGCCAAGACATCTAAGTAGCCCTTCTACCAAACCAGGAAACCCGTTGACCCAGTGTGATCTGGAGCCACAAGGCAATGTGCTCTAAAAGAATGAAAAAGGCAAGAACAGGCAGTCAGGCGCGCTGTTTTAATAAGGTTACCCATTTTGCAACACCCCTGCTGTAGTCTCAAGAGTCACATTTGCTCTGACTTCTCAAGTGCCTTTCAGCCACGTCGCAGAGGTATTCCAAACTTCTCCCATGCACACTCTCACTACTGCCACTTGAAGAATCTGTGAGCAGCCAGGGGATACCCCAGCGCTCTCACTGCTGCTGCCCTTGCCGGTCACACAGTCTAGAACCAAAATCTCACTTTGCCCACTCTGACATGTTGACCTTTGTAGGAGCCCTAATTAAGGAGATAGCTAAGATTGCGGTTAGCTGCGAGCCATAAAGATATTCAAGCATTACCACCTTCTATGGTCTCGCGAGACTTGGCCCGGGACA
Organism: Tamias sibiricus; assembly: GCA_025594165.1. Lineage (NCBI taxonomy): Eukaryota > Metazoa > Chordata > Mammalia > Rodentia > Sciuridae > Tamias > Tamias sibiricus. The sequence continues at coordinate 12,199,533 of CM046665.1, forward strand.
TTGCGGATCGGGTGGGCGCCATTTGCATGGTCTCACGAGATTTGGCCGGAGAGATTGCGGAGCGGCCGGCACCATTGTAGGTGGTTGGGTGAGTGTGGATGGTGTTGGAGTTGTTGTTGGAGCCTGAGAGAGAAGCTAGCAGAATAAAGAGCTTGTTCGTTTCCAGTCTGCCTCTGAACTTATTCCCGCGGCGTCATTGCCCCAAGAGGCAATCGCTTCAGGCAGCGACAGACCTTGTGTAAGTTACCTGTGGCCTCTGAGCCTTCATTTTATCTTAATTGTAGAATGGACACAATGATACAGATCTCAAAGGATCATTGTGCATGTTGAAGATGAAGGAATTGACATATGTAGAGAGATGCTTATGGAGTTGGCACTTCAGAAAATACAAATAATAAGACAACAATTACTGATAATAGAATCTGAATTTCTTTTCAGAATCCATAAGACTGTTTTACAGTCTGATTCCTGGGCACCCTCTACCTCTAAAGGATTTTTTCTTTGACCCTAATTTGGGGTCCTCAATTCCATTTTGACACTAACTACCTGGAGTAAGCCTCTGACTCCACAGGATTATGGGCTCAATCCCACTAGACTGTGCTCCCTTCAAATGCCAGCTGCAAGTACCAGGTTCTCAGGTGACACACACTTCTGTCTCACTTAGTCGTACATGTTAGCTTGTTATGGTTTGGGTATGAAGTGTCCCCCCAAAGCCCCTGTGTTAATAATGCAGGATTGTTTGGAGATGAAATGATTAGATTATGAAAGATCTAATCCATAATCCAGTCCATATTAGCTTGAATGGACTAACTGGGTGGTAACTGGAGGTAGGTGGGGCATGGCTGGAGCAGGTGGGTCACTAGGGGCGTACCCTGGAAAGGTGCATCTTCTTTAAGGCCCCTTCTCCCCATCCTCACTCCGCTTTGCTCTGTAGCCACCCTTCACCATGAAGTTCTGCCTCATCTCCAGCCCCAAAGCTGGGAGCAAGCCAACCACGGACTAAACCTCTGAAACTGTGAGCTCAAAATAAACTTCTCCTCCTGTTGGGTATTTTGGTCACAGCGACATAGAACTAACACAGGTAGATAGTTTAGCCATGAGCAGGTGTGTAGGGGGAGGACAATGAAGGGCAATGACTTACAAGGAGGACCTCAGACATGTATGTCAAAGAGAGCCCACAAGTCACAGAAAACTGGGGGTAAATGGTATGTCACACACACCCTGCCCCAGCCATAGTCATTGTTTTAGTCAGCTTTTTCACTGCTGCAAATTAAAGATTTGACCAGAACAATTTTAGGAGAGGAAAAGTTTATTACAGGGCTCATGGTTTCAGAGGTCTCAGTTCATAGAGAGCCGGCTCCATTCCCCAGGGATCGAGGTGAGGCAGAACATCATGGCGGAAGAGCGAGGCAGAGGGAAGCAGCTCACATGATGATCAGGAAGCAGAGAGAGAGGTCTCTGCTTGCCAGACAAAAATATATACCCCAAAGCTACACCCCCAATTCCTACCTCCTCCAGCCACACCTACCACTTCAATTACCACTCAGTTAATCCCTATCAGGGGATTAATTCAGTGATTGGCTTGAGATTTTCACAATGCAATCATTTCTCCTCTGAACTTTCTTTCTTTTTTTTTAATTTTATTTTTATAATTTTTAATATGTACAACTCATAATGCATATATTTAGTATCTTTTTACATACAACTGTTTGTATACAAAGTATATTCGAACAATTCAGGTCTTCAATCATACATTAAGGAAAATGATATCCGTCTCATTCAACCACCTTTTTTTTTTTTCTCCCCCTCCCTCCCCTCTTGCTCCTTCCCTTGCCCTCCCTTCCCTTGACTATTCTAGTGTTCCTCTAATCCTCCTATGTACCCCCATCCAACAATACTTTGAAATAGCCTCCTTATATAAGAGAGAACATTTGGTGCTTGGATTTTTGAGACTGACTAACTTCACTTAGCATTATGTCTTCCAACTTCATCCATTTACCTGCAAATGCCATTAATTTGTTTTCTTTTATTGCTGAGTACTCTGAACTTTCTTGCATTGTCTCACGCATGAGCTTTTGGGGGACACCTCACATCCAAACCATACCAGTCACGATAACCCCTTGAGAGACTACTGTTTCAAGTCCCTGTTGTAGCTACCTCTTTGGATCAGGTTTTCTTGATCCTCCCCCTGTGACCAGGTCATCATGACCCTTACAAGGAAAATTTGCTGAGGTATAAAAAGGGTAATAATCCATTTATGGGGGTATGAGAAACCAAGGCAAGAAGGAAAGGACCCAAGTCCCTTAAGAACCCAGACTCTGAGGGTGCTATGCCCTTTGTTCCCCACGGGGCCATCCACCCAGTGCCTGGCTTGGGCAGCCATCTTGCTCATCTCAGTTTGTCTAGTGAACTCCTTACTCTGTGCAATTGACTCACTTGAAGTCCTTCCTGTGGGATTGCAAGAACTGGTCAGCGAGGACCCCGCAGTTGCTTCCGCTCCGTGGGTCTCCTCTACAACAACCAACACTACACCCCTCCACTTAAAAAATTTCCTAGAAGAACTCACAAAACTCAGGAAAGTGCTCTACTTACTACTGTGGTTCGTCATGAAGGACACAAATGAAGAGTCAGAGGAAGGGGACCTCAAGTGAGTCGGAAAGGGCGCTGAGTTCAGGAGCCTCTGTCTTTGTGAGTTGGGGTACGGTGCCCTCCTGGCAGGTGAAGGTGTTCACCAACTTGGAAGCTCCCCAACCTATTGTTTAGGGGTGTTCATGAAGGTCTCATCATATAGGCATGACTGATTCGATTATTGGTCATTGGTGACTGAATTCAATTTCTACCTCCTACCTCCTCAAAGTCAAGGTCTGGGTGGGAGCCACGGGGGCAAGTTCCAAGCTTTTAGTCAAGGCTCAATCTTCTGGTGACCACACCCCATTATGAAGCTGTCTAGAGCAGCTCCACGAGTTGTTGCATTGACATAAACTCATCAGGAATAACAAAAGATGCTCCCCAGGCCCCTGCCACTCAGGAAATTCCAAAGGTTTAAGGAGCTCTGTGCCGGGAACCAGAGGAAAGTTTATTTTAAAATTATCACTATTAACCCACAGCCTCTTTTCCTACCCTTTTCTGCCATGGGGTCCCATGGCTTGGGCATACCCTGGATGGTATCCAGCAGCAACTTCACTGGTGCTGTCCCTTCCCCCACACACCCCTCCATGGCCAAGTCTCTTCATTTTATTAGAGTGGTCACTTTATGCTTTGAACACAGCCCTTTTTGCTCTGCTGCTGTGACTCATCCCCCCCCCCCATAGTTTTATTGAGGTAAAATTGAAGTATAATAAAATGTACATAGGCATGCAATTTGATCAGTTTTTGACATGTATGCAAACAATACTATCCTCATTCTCTATGTTAGGCATTTTTATTATAATGTGCTTTGGTGTGGGTGTGTTGTAACTTTGTACATTTGAGGTCTTGTAAGTCTCTTGTATTTGATTTTCCATTTCATTCCTTTGGTTTGGGAAATTTTCTGATATGATTTCCTTGGAGAGATTATGCATTCCATTGGTCTGTATCTCTGTACTTTCATCTATCCCAATAAATCTTAAATTTGGTCTTTTCATGTTATCCCAAAGTTCTTGGAAGTTCTGTTCGTGGTTTCTTAACATCTTCTCTCCATGGCCAACTTTATTTTTAAGATTATATATTTTGTCTTCATCACCTGAGATTCTGTTTTCCAGGTGGTCTAGTCTGTTGGTGATACTTTCTATTCAATATTTAATGTAGTTTGTTTTCTTTATTTTGAGGATTTCTGCTTTTTATTTTTTCCCCCAGAATCTCTGCCTCTTTACTGAAGTGATCTTTCCCTTTCTGTATTCTTTCTGATTTCTTTCTTTCTTTTTTTTTTTTTGGAACCAGGGATTGAACTCAGGGGCATTCAACCACTGAGTCACATCCCCAGCCCTATTTTGTATTTTATTTAGAGACAGGGTCTCACTGAGTGGCTTAGTGCCTTACCATTGCTGAGGCTGGCTTTGAACTCGCAATCCTCCTGCCTCAGCCTTCCAAGTGCTGGGATTACAGGCAATTCCCACCGCACCCAGTTTCTGATTTCGTTTTTCATACTATTCTTTACTTCACAGATCAGTTTAACTATTACATTCTAAACTCCTTCTCTTCCATTTCTTTCACTGTGGTGTCAATGGATTCTGTTATTGGCTTATCTTGGTTTGTTTGGGACAATTTGTTCCCTTGCTTTTTTATGTTTTTGTGTGTCTGCCCATCTTACAGTATAGATCTGAGGCAGGAGGGTTTCTACCCTGTGGACTTTATAGTTTCCCTGAAGGTTTCCAGTACCTCAGTGTTTAGGGGGAGACCAATAATAACAACAATCAATGCAAACAATATTTATCATTAAACCAAATAGTTCCTACTGTGTTGTCTACAATGTTAATTATCACAATAAACAGAAATGATGTGACCCGTCACTGACTACAATAAAAACAGCAAGTTTGCAAAAGGGTTTATAATTTCAAATGGTAGGCAGAAAGAGAACAGAAGTGATATAAGATGTAATGATTATGAGAGAGGAGGAGAGAAGAAGTAAAACGTTAAAGGAAGAGTGAAATGGAGAACAATAGAGTTTGGCTGTTAGTAGAAGAAAAGAGAGAATCAAGGGAAACAGGTATGAGAAAAAAAATATGTGTATATAAAGCAAAATTTTTTTTAAATTAAAAATAAAAATAAAAGCACACAAAACAAAACTAACACATGCTAAACATCCTAGTTTATAAAAAACTAATACATGAAAAATAACTGGTTTCAAAAATGCTAGAAATGAGAAAAAATATGAATATGTGTAAAAGCGCATGAACCATTAAGGTTACAATTAAACAGATAAAAAGAAAAGAATAAAAAAGAAAAGATCTTGATGAATGTTAAAGAATTCTTTCTGCTAGAGTTCAAAATAGTCTCAGCTTCTCTTCTCAGAAGTTTTAAGTGGGGTGGTCTGGAGTGTGATGTGCCACCCTCTGGATCTCTGGTGAGAGAGCTGATCCCGTAAGTGGAATTCCTGGAGGTGGGATTTAGGTTTAGGTAGGCTCCTGGCTCTTCACTGAATGCCAATTGGTCTGGAGATTTTAGGTCAGTGCACCTCCAGAACCTAGTACTTGCTGGTCCATGACTGCACCCCAGGACTTCCCCTGGGTTCCAACATGGGGAGGGGACCCAATACTTAGTCCTCTGCATCGTCTTTGGACCCCATGTTTCCTGGTCTCGGGTTCAGTTTCCCAACAATCTCTCCTACCCTTACCCTTCCAAGTTCCGGGCCAGATGCGTCTCTCCCAGCTGGCCCTGCAAGCAGTCGGATTGGAGGGGGAGGAGAAGAGCCAGGCGGGTTTCCATGACCACTTGTCTCTTGGGTAAACCTCTCTCCACATTGGATTTTCTCCTGGTCACTTAAGCACACTCTATGCTGTGCAGTGTGTGTTCACTGGGCCTGTATTTCAGGCCAAACTCGGGTTTGCCAGGAATCGGCCCCCCTCAGCGGCTGGCCCCCACACAGAGGCTGTAAAAGGCTTCTGTTCTTAGTCCTCTGCTCACTGCCTGAAGAGACGGCGGCTTCTTTCCCTGCACATGGATATTGTGCAGCACATCTTAGGTTTGCCGGGCAATGTCCTTGATCTCTAAATGCTCCATAGCCAGCTGTGCCTCAGCCTCACAGAATTGCCAGTTCCTTTAATTTGCTTATCCTTCCACTTTGCTCACAGAGGGGTGGCTCTGGCTTATGCTTCTGGCCCAGCCATGGCAGTGGCTGTGCCTCTGGGGATTTCGTCCTTATTTTATTATATCCAACTTCTTGAGTCCCTGATCTGCTTTGAATTTCAGTTTTAAATTTGGTTTTAAATTCCCATAAAAGTCTCTCCACTTTTTTTTTTTTTTTTTTTTTTTTTTTTTTTTTTTTTGGTTCACCACTTTACTGAGAAGCTGCCTGTCTGCTTTCTTGGTTTTACTCCACAGAGCAGCCAGGAAAGCGACCTCCTCTATTCCGCCATCTTGAAAAGCCCAAAGCACTCCTAACTTAGATTTTCTCTTCACTTCTCAAAGGGATGGTACCTACAGATTCAGATCCTTCACAAGCTCCCTGGATTTTAGATGAACAATTTTCTTTTTCCTTGGGCTTCCTTTTTAAGTTTAGTCCATTAGAAACTCTACTAATTGGCTTGGAGAAAAATCCCACACCTAACCACAGGAAGGGATCCTACTTCTTAGATCCGCTGTGACTGACTTTTAAAACGGACCCGTTTATGTCTCTTCCTCTCTCCCTACTCCTCCTTACTCTCAGGGAAGCAGGATCACCTTTCTTCCCTGTACTAAGCAGAGTTCTCTATCCTTGAGCACACACCCACCACAGGAACAAAGAAATTCAGAGTTTGAGGAGGGCACCAGAAAATCTCAGAAATGACCACCTCCCAAATTAACAAGTAAATTTCGACTCTGGACAGAGAACAATTGGAATATAGCCTTTGAATCACCTCTTTAAAATCCCCCTGCTTCCCTTGATTGGCAGAATCACAGTCTCTGGAACAGGAGTCCCCTGGGTTTCTCCTTTGCTAGCAAAGCCATAAAACTTCTTTTATCTTTTTCTCAAAACTGTGTCCTCATTATTGGATTGGCACTGGGGACAAGGAACGAGCTTTTGTAACAACCTAACTCTGGTTTCTGATCAAAGTTCAATCTCTCAGGAGGCCACTCCTGACCACCATCTCCAACACAGCACCTAGGCTCTCTCTACGCATTCACCCTTCCTCATCTTTGCAGCATTTATCACTGCTGATGTTATTATGTCTGCTTTTTTGTTTGTTTATTTCCAATTCCCGTCCTCAAAAAGAACATAAACTCCGTGAGGATAGGAACTTCACTATCAACACCATGAACCCACAGCATCTAGAGGGGCTCTTGACACAGGATAGGAGTTTGGCAAACATTGTTTGAAAGGAAGAATGAATGATTTGTCTGCTCTGGCAGGTGGATGGTCGTGAGACCTGCTTAATGAACTGTAGAGTTGAGGCAAATGCAACCTTGCATTTCATGGTCATGGGTGAGGGTAAGGAGGTCTTTCCCATTGTTTTCCTTTCTTTTACCACCCAGTGGTTCCCAGAGGAGGTAGCACTGTGAAGATCTCTTCTGACCTGATCTGCCTTTACCCAGAAAGGGCCTTCCCCACTGGAGGCTAGCCAGAGGCAACCCAGCATTCTCTCCATGCCATCATGACCTAGGAAGAGGAGATTCCTATCTCATTCCCAAGAAGTAGGTGAACAGAAAAACAAATAAGGAAGGAAGAGAAGACGTGAATGAAAGACACTGCAAAAACCTACTCCACAAGGGTCTGCAGTATTTTCCAGAACAGGAAATTCAGGATCTGTTCTACCTTTGAATTCTCCAACAGCTCAGGTTCTCCTCACCTCAGACCTCATCAGACATTACTACAGAGCTGGGGATGTATCTCAGTGGTAGAGTGTTTGCCTAGTGTGTGCAAGGCCCCGGGTAACCACAGTAACCCAAAACAAACACAAAACTTCATTAGGAGTGTAACAAAAGAACCAACTAAAGGAAAGAGAGAGAGAGAGGAGAGGTGGGTCAACAGTAACACAGATTTGCTCAGAGCTCACCTGCAGAGGTGGGTCCAGTGAAGACTGGAACCCATCTTCCGCCTACAGCCTGGGTAGACAAGGGGGAGTGAGGGAGGGGGAATTTTTGCCATTAGGCTATTGCTAGGGTTGTCAGGGAAGGGTCCTTATGGTGTCACCTTCACAAGGAACCAGGTGTTTTCCAGGATTTCAGTTCCAGATATCATTTCCAAATAGGGTTTCTTTGCATAATGGAGTATTGTCTGAGGTTTAAGTCAGGCTGAGTCTGAGCGACTGTGAGGTGGCTCTTGCTCCAAGACTGAAGATACATTTCAAAATGGCGCTACCTGTGTCAACTTCTTCCTTATGATGAACACTTTCAAATATACCAAAAATTGAAAGAAGCCCTCCACCCAGATTGAACAGGAGTCCACATTTTGCCATATGCACTTTATCTCTTTCTCCTTCTTTCTTGCTTCCCTCCTTCCCTTCTTCTTTTCAGTAAGCTTCACACATTCTGAGTTTCCCCCTCAGGATTCCAGCTAGTTTTTCTCAGGGATAATAACATTCTTCTACTGATCACATTATCATACCTAAGAATATCACCAATCATTCCATAATCTAATCTATGAACTATACTCAAATTCTCCTTTTGTCTCAAGAATGTCTTTTCCAGACTGTTTTATCAGGATATAATCAAGAATCACACCTTGTTTTTAGTTATGTCTCTATTTTAACCTAAAATAGGCCCTCTTGGATTGTTTGTCCTTGGCACTGTTATTTTGAACTCTCCAGGCCAGATGGCTTCAAGGTCATGCTCTGTCCTCAGTGTGTGTGTCTGGTTGTTTCCTCCTGCGGCCAACTAGTGTCCGCACCTAGTTCTGATATTTCCTGCAATCTGGATGCTGGGAATGTATTTGATTAAGTTGATATGAAACACCTCTGAACAGAATACATGTGCATTAGTTTACCATTACTCCTATTAACTCACTACTACAAACTCAAGGGCAGGCTCCTCACTTTCGAGAGCTGTGGCCCCTCATCTTCAAAGCCATTCCACTGTCACCTTTCCCTCTGCCCTCAGCTGGGTTAGCTTCTCCCCTTTTAAGGGTTCATGTGATTGGCTTGGTCCCCCTGATGGTCAAAGTACTGTCCCCATCTCGAGTTCCTTCCCTCACTCCCAAAGTTCCTTTGGCCATGGAAGATGACACGACACACACACACACACTGCAGGAGGAGGAGAACACAGGCATCTCGGGGGACAGTATCCTGCCTCCCCACTTCCAGGTGAGCCACTGTGTATCATCATATCAAGAAGTCCGTTAGGAAACTGCCCCTATATTAGGGACGCTAATTGTCAAGGACTTCAATTACAACTTGGAGAGGGAAGTCCTTAGAAAAGCCGTGGGCCTCAGAACCACTTTGATTTGTGTGTGTGTGTGTAAGAGTGTGTGTGTGTGTGTGTGTGTGTGTGTGTGTAGAGATACAATGGGGCTGCCTGAGTCTCAGCCCAGAGAGTCTGATTCACTGGCTCAGGGCTAATGGCCGCCATGCTGGGTCCTCTTGTTTCAAACAGAAGTGGGTGACACACACGCGCATAAGCTGGGGACCCAACAGTGAAGGGACCAGGGAAGAAGCACAAGGTAGAAGCTCGTTTCCTTGATCCCCTCCCGAAGTCTGGCCTCTCAGGGACAGCTAGGTGGTGGAGTCATTTCTCAATTTATCCACAGTCACCAGCAAGACTGAACATGCAGGGGACAGCCAAATGAGCAAGCATGCTCAGGGAAGGGGCTGTGACCGACTTCCTCCCCCAGGCATGGCCGGTTGCTCATGCTGCTCAAATGCAAGGTGAAGGGGGCAGCAGGACCTTTTTTATTTCACTTTCCTGTTTTCTTTCTTGGCAAAATTTAGTATTGAAATGACACAAATATATTCTATTAATTAATGTTTTGATTTAAAAGGTAATGCAGAAACAAGAAATTGAAATATTACACACGTGTATGATATAAAAAGATAAACCTCCCTCCCCACTCCTACTCCTTGCAACACTTGCTATTACCAATCTCTTGTGTTTCCTTCCAGAAACACGTTGTGAATATACTAACATTTGTATGCACACACCCATCTCTTTCTTATATAAATATGCTGTTCTGTATTTTGCCTTTTCCCCTGGACCTGCTTTCATACCAGCGCATAGAATCAACTGCATTCCTTTTCATAATCACAAGCTGTGAATGGATGGGTATGATTTATCTTGCCACTCCCTAACAAACAGGGTTCTTGAAGACTATTTCCGGATTTTGTTACTACAAACACTGCTACAATAACTCATCATGCATAGACATTGTTTCTCACATGGGCCAGTCCATCTGAAGGCAAATACCTAGAGACGCATTGCTAGGTAAAAGGGTTTGCTCATTTAAAAGTTTGATTGGGTATTGCCAAGTTGCTTTCCAAAGAGGTTCTGGTAATTATACCAGGACCAACTCCTACAAGTAGGAGACTGCCTTTTTCAAAACACCCTCTTTATACCCAGTCTTAAGCAATTAGAATCTCAAATTGGAATCTACTTTTGGAGGTGCTCTTTGCCCCTGGCTCAGTTTTATGAGTGTAGGGGAAAGAACACTAGTTTACAAGGCAGAGCTCCAGGGCTAGGGATGTAGTTCAGTGGTAGTGTGCCCACCTAGCAGGTGTGAGGCCCTGAGATCCATCCCAGCACCACAAAGGGGGAAAAAAAATAAGACTAATGTACTAGTCCTGACTCTGGCCCTCTAATTCCCTAGAAGACCTCAATGAAGTGGTGTCCCCTCCCTGGCACTGAAGTTTTTCATCAGATGAAAAGAAGTTTGAATTACAGAAATGCTGACTCTGATTCCAGAGCTGTGCTGCCCACCTGATGTGGAGTGGCCAATCACCTCCTGGTATAGAAGCCGCTCCATCAGTAAGCCCAGCTCCACGTTTCGAGGGCCTTATGAGACACCAAAGACAAAGAGAGAGCATCCACCTTTTCAGGAAGATGACTACATGTCATCAAGTGTCCTGGGGGTGGCACGGACGATGGGGCTGAGAGTGTTCAGAGGGTGAAGATCTGACACTGGACACTGGGTGTTGCCAGGAGGTTCATTAAAAGATACCATTTGCCTAAGATTTTAAAAATAAGTAAAGCACACCAGGGATGGTGGAAAAAAAAACTAAGGCACACTAGCAGCAGAGGGAAGGGCATGGAGGAGTGAAAGTCCAATTAACAAAATGAACAGGGTGCTGGAGGGCAGGCAAAGCCCCAAAGCAAAGAGGTTGTGCCTGATCACCTGCTTGCACAATGGCTGAGGAATGACCGTGAACTCTTGTCCCCACCACCCACACTTCTTCCACAGGATTTCCCATCTCAGGCAATGCCAACTGCCTTCCTTCAGTTTGGTCAGACCTTCAAACCACCTGGGACCCCTCTTGTTCAGAACCCATGCCTAGGCCGTCACCAAATCCTACTGACCGCAGCTGCAAAGATCTATCCCAGTCCCTTTTCCACTGTCACGGCTGGCACCTTGGTCATGCCACCATCACCTCTCAAGTGGACATCTGGGAATACGTGCCTGGCCTCTTCTCACCCACGACAACTGCACGCAGTCCTCAGCAGAGCATGAAGTGATCCTGATGAGGTGAGCCACTCCTCCAGTGGCCTCCATGGTGACAGCCAGGGTCCTACAGGTCACAGCTTGCCCTGCTGCCCGCCACTCTAACCTCATACCCTACTATTCTTTCCCCTTTTCTCCCTCCCACCTTCACCTGCTCCAGCCTCAGAATCATCGCACTGGCCATTCACTCCCGCTGCCTGGAAAACTCTCCCAAGACACCAGCAGGCTCGTTACTCTCTCCGTCTTCTCAATGAATCATACCCTAAAAACCCCCATTGATATTGCAGCCTGCTCCGGCCTCCCCTTCGCTCTCAACCTCTCCTCTGACTAGCCCTGCTTGTCTCACAGCACTTATTTCACCCTAAAACTTCACTACTCTCTTGCCCTTGCTTACTGCCCGTTCCTCCTTCCACTAGATTGTCAACTCGGTGAAGGTGGGATTTTTGTCTGATTATTGCACTACTTTGGAACACTGCCTGGCTTAACACGTTTGTTGAATGAATGAATACATAAACCAGACATTTTCTGTTGAGGAGCCATGGAGACAAAGTATATGGAGCATTCACAATCAAAATGGGCATTTTCCCTCACGCCATTTTTCCATTTTCATGCTCTCAGGAAGCTGGGTGTGTCTAACTTTGACTCAGTGGAACATCAACTGACCAGTTAGGGATTAAGAGAAATGGAAAAGCAGAGTAGTTAGACCTAAGGCTTTGCTTTTGGGCTCTTACTTACCAGTTGTGTAAGCCAACCTCCCTGGACTTCCAGTTCCTTATCTGCAAATTGGGAACAGTGATACAAACCTCCCAGGAGAGATGAACTAAGAGAACAATCCAAGTCTTTTAGCAGGATGGGACCATTTTTTAAGTGCTCAATGGATCTTAACTAATCAATATTATATAGGAGATGTCACATCTGCCCCTGGATAGTGGATCAGCGCCCAGCTCTAAGGACTCTCATGCTACAATTGGGAGAGAGGCAGTCACACCTTGGGTTTCCTGGCCATGACTACCCCCACCCCCTAACCTCAGTCTCAGCATCCCAGTGAGAGGATCTTCCTCAGGTCTCCTTCCTACTCCCTGCAGCTGCGCCCCCCCCCCCCCCCATAGCATTTGCCAAGGATGTTTAAAAAAAAAAAAAATGCCAATTTGGGTATTATGGGGGAAAAAATGAAAAGGTGGCTCAAAAGACTCAGAAAGTCAAGGTCTGGTGTCTTTTCTCATATGCAGAAGCTAGAGCAAAATAAGGGAGGAAAAGTGTGATATGAAGATAAAGGGGAGATGGGTGGAATAGAGAAAGGGGCTCTGGGGAGGGAGGAGAGAGGAGCTGGGGAATGAAATTGCTGTGTGCCTATATGAATATCCCACAGTGAATCCCACCTTTATGTCTATCTATAAAGTGCCAATTTTTTAAAAAAGCAACAAATAAATAGAAGACCAGTGAATAGAGGAAGGGAACAAGGGGAGGGAAGGAAGGAGGCAAGGAAAGAGAGAGGCAAGGAAAGAGAAGCACTGGGGACCGAAATGGCGCAAATTATATTCCCTGCATGTTACATTGTGTCGAAATGAACCCCACCACCATGTGTGAATAGAATGCACTAATGAAAACATTCTTAAAATATTAAATAAGGCAAATAGAAGAACAACAACAAAAACTTTGAAATTGGTCACTTCTTGACATCTAAAACCATTCCCGTTACACTTGATTATGGCCAAAAATCAGAAATAAGCAACATGAGTATCTAGAGAAGCTGTAAACTGCATTTTATGAAACTTTTATAAATGATTGTGGAAACCAAAAAAGAAAAAAGAAAAGAAACAAAAACCAGGCCAATACTGGTTTAAATTAAAAAAAAAAAAAAGGCCTCTTCTCCCTCCCGGGTTCTCCTCAGGAATCTGGGCACCCGCCTTTTCGGGGGCGGGCTCGGGAGGGCCGGGACGGGCGAAGCTGGGGACCCGCGCGCAGGCGGAGGAGGCGGCCGGGAGCGCGCGCCCCGCCCCGCGGCGCGAGCCAGGTGCCTGCCGAGCGCGGCGGCCCCGCCGATTGGCCCTGCGCGCATGGGGCGACATCGGGCGGCGGGGCGGGGCGCGCGGTCACCCCGTGCGTGCGTCAGCCCAGGCGCGTTCCTCCTTTCCCAGGTGTGGTTAGGCAAGCGCGTGAGCAACCTAGCCCGCAGCTGCCGCCAAGTGGGTGACTAAGTTCGCCCCAGGGGGAGGAGTGGGGCAGCGAATTTAGAATGATAAGGGTTTGGGGACCCACCCCCTTCAAAGGGCGCTTCTGCTCCCCCCAATAACAACAACAACAAAGTGTGTATGCCCCACGCGCTAAGTGGGCATTGGGTGACACCAGCAATCCCACTTCATAGATGAGGGGGACAGGCCCAGGTTAAGAACTGTCACCCACTACGGTGAGGGTGCGTATGTGGCAAGCAGTCTTCCCACCCACAGACCTTACCCCTGCGGGGATGAACCGCCTCTATACTTCTTTTTTAGGGATGAAAGTTGCCGTGAACAATCATTTTCTTATTTATCCCAGATTTGCTTAGGGACTTTAAGGCAATTTCCTGCACTTGTAGGTGGCAAGAAGCCCACACAGATCTTTACCCCACACATCTAAACCCGTTTTCCCTCCCTGCGTTCCAAACCTGCTCATCTTGAATTGTTTATGGCACCGAACCACCGAGTCAGAAACTGAGAAAGGTCCCCGCTGCTTCCCCTGCTAGACAGTTCTCAGGCAGCCCAGAAAGAGGGGCTCTTAAAACTTGCCTGCAGTTCTGACCCAACCAGGGGGCCTCCTGAGGTCTCCCTGGGTGAGATGTGGCCGAGCCCTGCTAACTGCCTGGCACAGCGGTCTCAAACTCCACGGCCTCAACCCATTTATCACCTTAAAAATTACTGAGAACCCCTTAAGCTTTTGTTTTGTGGTTTGTGGCTATTAATACTTTATGAACTGTAAATGTGAAATGTATTTAAAGTAAAATTGAGATTCAAAAGCTGTCACAATCATAAATCTATAACATGTACACACAGATAATTTTGTGAAAAATAACTATTTTTCAAAACCAAACATGATTAGAAAAGAGACATTGTTTTACAGTTTTGCAAATCTCTTTTGCATCTTCCCATCCATCGGATACTGCTACGGCAACTGGGAAACGACCCCGGGGAAGGAGAGGCAGGGAAAGAGGCAAATCACATCCTACTCTATTAGGACAACTGTGATGAGTTTGTGACCCCCTCAAAGGGTCTCAGAAGTCCCCAGCCATAGGGAATACAGCTGATGGTCTCTAGAATTTGTCACCTTGTTTTTCTTTGCCTTGTTCTGTTTGCTTTTCATGTTTCTGTTCATTTTCTGCCGATCACTTCTGCTCTGTGCGGAGTTTTGCAGATAAAGTTCATGTGTGTTATAGATGTCAAACAGAAAGGACGTAGGTTACTCCCTAAACCAAATAAAATGAAGCCATAAAAAATACTTTTATTATGCTAATGCAGTATTTTCCCAACAATAAAATTAGGAAATTGTAAATACCCATAACCTCATATACCGAGAGTCAGTCATTGTTACATGTGTGTGTATACTGCACAGACCACAGACCAGGGCAGGGGGGCCCCTGTCTGTACCAGGAATAAGGCGCCACCCTAAGAGGCCACGGCGTCACCCCTGGAGCCTGTGAGTACACTGCTTTATGTGGCAACAGGGACTTTGTAGATGTAAGGTTAAGCGTCTTGACATGGGGACAGTGTCCTGGATCATCCAGGTGGGGCCCGTCCAGCCATATTTCTTCTTCAAAGGTGGGACCCTTCCCTACTGAGGTCAGAGGGCACTGTGGCTATACAAGACGGTCAGAGAGAAGTGAGGATGCCCGTTTTGAGGATGGGGAAGGAGCCATAGCCCAGGAATGTGGGTGGCCTTTTAGAAAAGGAATTCTCCCCTGGAGCCTGAGATTGCTTTGGTATCCTTGAGACCTGTGCTGGACTTCGGACTTCTGGAAAGATTACACGTTGTGCTGGTTTAAGCCACCATGTTTGTGATGATTTGTTGCAGCAGTGCTAGGAAGCTGGGCTGTCCCCAAGGCTGGCCTGTGTCCACCAGGTGAGAAGGCTGTGAGGCCAGGCAGATGTGCCCACCAAGAGCTGGTGCCCACTTTCCTGGCAGGTCCCTCTTGGGGCACTCAGGACCTCAGAGTTCATGACCCCGGCCTCCTGTGCCAGCCGGTATCCCTGGGTCCTTTCTCACAAGGACGGACCATGGCACTGGTGGGCACACCCCTCGTTTTAGAGGGGCCCAGGGGTGGCTACTGAATGGATTTGGACAAGACTTGGGTGTGCAGGCTGGGGTGTTCACGAGCACGCATGTGAAGCCCCTCGTGGTGTGGAGCACTGTGGCTGAGAAGAGGGTCAGATGGGGGGCGCTAGGGCTGGCCAGGACACTTTCAGTGGAGCCAGAGCTGGGTGTATGGGAGCAACTCCCCGGCCTGACCTGCTCTGATGATGCAGCTCAGAGCTCTGAGGAGTCCCCAGAATTTTACGTTTCATCTTTACCTTTCAGGTCATTAGAAAAGTGAGTTTGTTAGGGGAAGAATAGAACATGTTTTATTTAGTAGTTTGTTAGTTTGATCTATGATTTCTAAGTATGTAGATGTATTGGTATTCCATTGGTATTCTTGTCTGGGTTCTGGAAATATGGGGGACAGGCCTGAGATTGTTTTTGGCACATCACACCTTCACTGTGTATAAGCTCCGTTGTTTTCTGTGTAGTTCAATCACACATCCATTACTGTGTTGTAACATATTTCATTTCACTTATGGACGCCACCAGCTTGAGTAAAGGAGTTCAGAACACAACAACCCAAAATATGGCTTTCTGGCCAGGGGCAGTGGTATACACCTGTAATCCCAGCAACTCAGGGAGGCTGACGTAGGAGGATCAGGAGTTCGAGGCCAGCCTCAGCAACTTGGTGAGACCTATTTCAAAATAAAATATAAAATAGGCTGGGGATGAAGCTAAGGGGTGGAGCGCCCCTGGGTCCAACCCCCAGAACTGTAGGAAAAATTGTCTTACCCTTCTTTTTCTTAGGAGCAGAAGTTGAAATTTCCAGTGTGAAAAAGATGTCTCCCTAAACTAGAAATAAACTGTCATTCCTATTGTCAAGGATGGGAAGTGGAGAGCCAAGGGAAATTTACAAACCAGCTTTGTTTAACCGACCTTTATCTTCCTAGTTGCTTCTCCACCCAAATAACTATGCAAGCCCAAAACCCTTTTCTCAGGTTACTACTCTTGGCACAATTCAGTAGATAAAGCATTCCACTCTACCTGCGTTTTGAGATCTTATTTCCTTACAAAGGCTCTCACGCCACATAACTATGCATTAAATAAAATTTCATGGTTTTTTTGTTCTTGTTTTTGTTTTTTGCCTGTTCATCTATCTGATGTCAACTTAATTCCCAGGCCCAACTAGAAAACCTTAAGAACATAGAAGTACAATTTTGCCTGCTCTGCAGGAGACTTGTAGGTGGCTTCCGGTGCATTCTCTATGCACGTTCAGGTGGTTTTATGACTCTTTCTTGTTATGCAGTTAGATGGTTCCACCTTTTATAGTTTTTCAATCCAAACAAAACGCTGACCATAGACTAAAACCAAATGAGGAATAAATAGTAAAACATTAGAACCCCTTTCTTCAAACCTGAGAAATTCTGAAATGTGCTAACATGTGTAGAAAGTGATTTCAAAGAATGTATGTGACATGGTACATCCATAGTATCAGCATGTAGCAGAAAACTCAGGGCCTGGCACCTGGCACCTTTGACAGATCCCTGTTTCTGCCAGCTAGTCTTGTCAGCTGACTGATTTTCCAACTGAATTGCTTTTGACTAAACTCTGACACCAGGGAAAACAGGGACTCTTGGCCACTGTACCAGAAATCCTTTTGTTTAAACTCTAAGCCGGGATCAAATTTATTTGGGTAGTGAGGGCCTCAGCAGAGCCTGTGTAAGAGGAGCCAGGATAAGGAAATTGGAACTTCCTGAGCACCCTCACACCATGACCTTCTCTAATCTTTTCAACAATGCAAATTTCACCACCAGCAGCAGAGAGAAGGGAAGTGGCTGGCTCCAGGTCACAGGGTCAGGGAGGACATGGGCAGCAACAAACCCAGCTCTGCCTGGCTCCACATGCTACATTTCAACAACTCTGTGAGTGCCCTAATCCAAGGCCTGGCGCTCTGTAGGATCTCAATGAATGGTTTCTAAATGAGTCAAATGAAATCAAGGCACATAGACCTTAAAAGATGAGTCTATGGCCACACAGCGCGTTAGGAGGAAGGCTGGGAATGGAACCAGGGGACACAGTTATGTGAACTCTGAGCCACACTTGCTATGCCCGGGAGCACAGCTGCACCCAAAACCATTCTCTCAAAAATGCGTTGTTGAAGACCAAGTGCAGAAGCAAAGACTCACACGGCTCCAGGTCACTCAACTTTAAAACTGAACCAAGCAGCCACTAGAGCCGCTAGCTCTTACTGAGAGAAGCTTCTTAATGAAGCAACTCTGGTGAGAAGTTGGTGTTCGTGGCATCTGGAAAAGTAAGAAGAAACCAGGAAAAAAAAGAAAGAAAGAATAAAACACTTGCGGAGTAGGAGAACCTCTGCTATAGGGAAATGGGCTCTGGGGTAAACTCTCCCAAAAGGAGCAAGAGTGTGGTGTTTTGTGGCAGAAGGAAGTGTGTCACAGAACCCACCAGCTGGAGCTGGTCTCTGCCACTCAGTAAGTTCTAGTGGTTTTTCACTGGGTTCCAACAGTATTACTGAAGAAGCTCACTGTAGGCGAAACTTGGTGACCTACCAGTCATGCGAAAGCTAACCTGGTACTCTTAGCTGTCCAGGTAACGTCAACAGGACTTTAAGGAGTTAGGCTGCAGGAGCCCAGCAGATCTGGTTTCAAATCCCAGCTCCGCCGCGTTCCAGCCATACATCTTTGGGCACTTGGCTTCTCTGAGCCTGGTTTTCCTCATCTGTAAGTGAGGACGATAAAGAACCAGTGAAGGCATCCTACTCTTAACCATGCTAATAAACATTAATGTCACTACAACATTCCACCAAGCTGCAAGGAAATGGGGCACGTGTCTCTTAAACCATCAAAATAGACCATAGCCTGACTCTAAAGCCCATGGGTGCTACTGACAGGCCCATGTGCACTTTGGGCTTCCGCTATGAGATTAAGTGTTCTTATTTTGGTTGCTTGTTTATGATCTGTCCTGTCTCTTTTAATTTCTCATAAAAAAGTGGGGACACGTGTGATCTGTTTTCAAATACATTCTTCAAGAGCATGCCAATTTCACACATCAGATCCCTATGCTCCTTGCTCCAGGTTACAGACATCTGACTTTAAGAAAGACGTGGAAAAAGTGGACGTAGGCTTTGTATTCTGACACATTTCACCCACAAAATCAGGGCACATGGGAAACTCCACAATGTTAACTCTCTCTGTTTTAGGACTTGTCAAGTTGTCAGTGACTCATCCTCTGTCCTACCTCGGACTTTAATTCTGTTAATCCCAGTAAAGCAAAAGTTTCAGGACACCCAAAGATTAAGAGTCGTGTAATGCATTCTGCTGCCATTTCTAACAACTTAGAATAAAAAATGAATAAATTATAAAAATAAATACATAAATAAAATTAAAAAAAAAAAAAAAAAACAGAGTCGTTGGAGAACTTCCCTCCTTCCAAGACAGAACTAAGCAATATGCAAATCTTTCCCATACCACTTCTAGCCCTCTGCAGAAGGTGGATGTTTAAAATGTAGGTGTTATTATTATTCAGGTTTGGTGAGATCAACAGACCAGGACATGACAAATTAGTTTGTTATCACAGTTCCCCAGAGGAGGGGGTGCAGGGCCACATGGGGAAGCACCAGGGTCAGTCAGACCTGGAGTTAAGAGCCCTGTGAGAGCTCAGTGGAGGAGGTACTTCAAAGTGGTGGTTTTCTCCCCCACTTCCCCTCTGCAGGGGGCAGGTTCTCTGGAGGGTTGAGCATCTGCCTGGAACCGCAATGCATGCTGGACCACAAACTCCCAGAAGCTAAGAGAGAACTAGACTACCTTGCAAAAAAAAAAAAAAAAAAAAAAAAATGGAGGGCTTTAGAAAGGGGTGTGTGTGTGTGTGTGTGTGTGTGCACGTGCATGTGCACGCACATCCCTGGAACAGAGGTTGGGGCAGCCAGTGGCCAAAGAACAAGGCAGGAGGCAGAGAAGCCACCGAGTGGGGACTGGCAGTGCGTCAGCTGGGCAGCGGCAGTGTGGCGCTCTCCCCAGTCTCTCTACAACTTCAGCGAAGTGTGGACCACCCGGTGCTGGAGCTTGCAGGGTTACTTGTTTGGAGATGCAACCCAGTGTGGAGTATGATGCTGAGGTGGACACAGGGTGAGACCAGAGGCCACCTGTGGAGACCAGACCACTTGGTTCACATCTGTCTCTCCATAGGACTGGAGGCGACTCAGGAGTACGATCGTCATCTCTAGCCTCTAGTTCCCAGAGCATTGCTTGGCACAGAGTGAAAACTCGATGTGTGTGTGTGTTTCATAAAAGCATCCTTTCATAAACAGGATTTTCCTTTTTTTTGATCACTACCATCCTACCAGGTTGCACCTGGATTATTCCAGTATCAATGCTAAGGTTCCCTGACTTTTCCAGTTCCCCTGTTTCAAGGGTGCCCTATGTTCTATCACCATCATCATTGATCTTCAACACCATTTTGATAACAGCATTCATTGACTTATTGAATTTCAGCACTCCTATGCTTCCCTTTTCAGAAATCATAGTTTTCCCATTGCCTAGAATTTCTGCATCCTAAGGTTTAAAATTTCACAAGTTCTAATAATGAAAATAACTCAATATGTAATAAGCTCTTGCAAAACATTTAGAATATCATTTTTAATTAATTGTGGTGACCATTCATGTTTCCAGTTTTCTCTCATCCAGCTACGTGGGATTTGGGATTTTTCTACCCCTTTGATCTTGGGTGTAGACACTGGGTTTGCATTGGCCAAAGAAGTGGGAATGAGCACGTCACTGGTTACAGTTTCAAAAGCCATTCCTGACTTTCCACCCTCCTTCTTTCTGTGACCAGAGCACAGGGAGAACCCACAGAGGATCCCTCTCTTATTAGGTCTGATCTGAGACAAGCAGACAGTAGGAGCCGCTGTTCCCATTACAGACTAGGAGCCATTACTATGACACACTACAGAGGAGGCAAAGAGGACGAGAGAGTCACTTCCCCACATCGCTCAGCTACTTAGGAGTAGACTCAGCAAGCTCCAGTAGGAGATCTCAAGACCAGTGAAGCCTCAGGGCCCCTCCCTAAAGAAACATGAGCAGAGTGAAAGGCACAGGAGTCTGTCAGATCGGGTTCAAAGACCAGATTTGCTACATACCAAAGAGTCCCAGATGGCAACAAATGCCAATGAAATCTATTGCACAAGCTGACAGAAGGGGTGAAATGAGCTAGGGTGGAAACCCTGGAGACTTGCAGCAGGGACTTGCTCAGGTGATCTTGTTTCTTTCCAGGATCTGGCTCTCCTCTTTGTCCCCTGGGCTGGCCTCACCCACTCACACCTCTGAGCTCTTGTTCCTGCCTGGGCCATATCTACAAATAGGAAGTGACCACAGGAACTGGTTGGACTTCCTAGTCGCCACCACAAACCAGATATTGCACCCATTACTTTATATTTTCTCTAGTTATCAGAAGGACACTAGGTCAGAGGGTGTATGCCACTGAAGAATACCAACTTTGAAAGGGCCCATAACTTAATTGGCAATAGTGAATGGAGAATGATTTCTTACTGATAACCAAATATTTATGGGCCAGGCATGTGCT
Source organism: Tamias sibiricus (assembly GCA_025594165.1). Classification (NCBI taxonomy): domain Eukaryota; kingdom Metazoa; phylum Chordata; class Mammalia; order Rodentia; family Sciuridae; genus Tamias; species Tamias sibiricus. Next base: position 12,220,660 of record CM046665.1, read on the forward strand.
AGGGATTTAGAGAAGTGACTCAGGCATATATGGTTCCCAACTTGCTTCAGGAAATTCATAGCCTAGAGGATGTCAGGCATTCGGTGATCATTCTACCAACCCTCTTCCTCTTGATGGCACCTTCTGCTGTCATTGATGTCCTCCATGTATGAGAACCACCATCATTGTCGCCGTTACCTCTAATTCAGCACTTTCTCTGGGTCATCAGGTAATTCTGCACATACTGTCTGGTTTACTCCCTAAGGGGTTCTGAAGAAGGGTGTCATTGCTCACTGAAGGTCTCCCAGTATCCAGAGCAACGTGCAGCACACGACAGGGAGTGACTAAATTTTAATAGAATGTATTCCCACTTTACAGGTGGAGTTCATGGAGGTTTGCCCAGACCAAAGGGAAGTTGAAACTGGGGAGTGAGAACACCCCCCCCCCCCCCGCCACATTACTTCTCAAATACCAGCTTCTGGCCCCAACTGTCTTCCCCAAATTACTACATTTCCTGTTCTGTTTTCCAGCAGCTTCTCAGGCACTTGCCACACATTGACTCCCCTGTTGATGCAGCCAACCGCAGGTCCACGATATTCCCATTGCCAGGTAGGAGGGAGGAATGATGGAGACCACTGTCCTGAGACACCTTGCTCAAGCAGAACAGGAACCCCTCCCTCAGCTCTTTCTGCAAGTGGCTAAACCTGTAGTTGCTCTGGGAAAGAAATTCAACTGAAAACTTAAAGAAAACACCTTGAGAAAGAACCAGACTCTCCTCCCGCAAAGATAAAAAGCCAGACAGCACGACCATAGTAACCTCTTAAGTCAATTAAATGAGCTAGTAAAAATTGGTGCTATTAAAATGTCCAATTAACCTAAACACAAAGATTGTTGGTTTCCAACCGCTCTGATTTTAATCCAACCACAGAGGCCTTCATCAGCCTGATGTGGTTGGAGATTTTGCTCTGGGGTGTGTGTAAAGTAAATCTTGATTTTCTCACCACAGGCCATTATCTTGCTAGAGATGTCTGCGGCTCTGTTGGACGCATGCATATTTTTAACCTTGGCTATCTTGTGCAAGTTGCAAAATTTTTGCCAAAGATGGTTCTCTTCTGTCTGAAATTTCTTTTTATTGGTGCATTATGATTATACATAATAGTGGGATTCATTGTGACATATCCATACATGCATATACCATAATTCAATCAGTTTCTTTCGCCAATTTTCTCCCCCTCCACCTCCTCTTGATCCCCTTCCCCTACTCTACTGGTCTCCCTTCTGTTTTCATGTGGAATGAACATCTATCCCATCATCACTCACACATTCATTCACTCAGCAAGCATCGATTGAGCATGCCTGTGCCAGGCAATCTTCTCCATGATCCCAAGTCTGGTCCCCTTCTCTAAGTACTCCTTCCTCCTCCTCGGACATCTCATCTACCCTCATGTATTTTTTTTTTTTTTTTTTTTTGGTACCGGGGATTGAACTCAGGGGCACTTGACCACTGGGCCACATCCCCAGCCCTTTTTTTTTTTGTATTTTATTAGAGACAGGCTCTCACTGAGTTGCTAAGTGCCTTGCCATTGCTGAGGCTGGCTTTGAACTCGCGATCCTCCTCCTGCCTCAGCCTCCCAAGTGCTGGGATTACAGGCGTGCGCCACCGCGCCCAGCTTACCCTCATGGTTTTAACTAGAATATGCCTATTGATGACTTTAATATGGAAATCTCAAACCTGAATGTCTGCTAACCATGCGTAGTTTGATGTCCCATAAATAGCTTAAACTCACCTTGTCCCAGGTAAAGTCATTGGTCACCTGTTTTTAAACCTGTTTGGTGCTCCTTCTGTATATATTTTTAAATCTCACTTACAGGCACACAAAAATTTAGTTGGTCATTCAAATAAGAATCCTAGCTTTTGTCTTCATTAAGACTTTCCAGTTTCTTTCTTTCTTTTTTAAATCGAACCTTAATCTCCTTTCCTCCTTTCTGACTATGCCTTCTTTCAACTCCTTCTCATCTGGATGGGCTCCCTCGCCTCTCCTCTGTGCCCTTTCATCTCCTCACCCTCCCTTTCCTTGGCCCTTCACGGCCCTGGCTCACCCCTCACCACTCACGGCTCTGACCCCAGAACTGTGGCCAGCAGAGTCTCATTAAACCCGTACCTGACCACATTGCCTCCTTACCTAAAACCCCTCAACAGAGCCCTGTCACTGAGGGGATCCAGTGTCACCTCCCTAGCCTGGAAGTGCTGGGTATTCTCCACCTGCCTTTCTGGATTCACTTTCCATTTCTCCACCCTGTGGGACCTGGGAGGCAGACCTCTGTGGACTGGCTCACAGGGCTCTCTGCATTCTGGTTGGGTGTGGCCACTGAAAGACACCATCAGGATCTCAGAGGCAGGCAGAGAAAGTAGCTGGGATTTTTACACCCCAGCCTCCTCCTCCACCCGGCCTCCAGTTCCTCTACGGAGGCCCTAGCTCCAGTGGTGTGGTGGTGATGGGTGGCTAGTGCTAAAGCCATGATTACTGTTCTCTGCTGGTCTTCCCTTTGCCTCTTTGGGCCTGGAGAAGTTTGCAGCTCCTTGGCCCACAGCTGCTGGCCCTGGGGTTTCACCACTGACTCTTGGTTTCCCTTCATTGCTTCCCAGCAGTGACCCCCTGGGCCTACTTGGGGTTCTCTGTAGAAGCTTATTCTTTTTCACCCTGAGACTTTGCCCAGGCAAACCCCCTGTCTGTTGTGTTCTTCTCATTGCTTTTTACACTGTCTTAACTCTCTTTTTTTTTTTTTTTTCTTTTCAGTACTGAGAATTGAACCCAGGAGCCTCTTACCACTTGAACTTGTATCCCCAGCCCCTTTTATTTTTTACTTGCAGACAGGGTCTTGCTAAGTTGCCCAGGCTAGTCTTGAACTTGCAATCCTCCCGCCTCAGTCTCCCGAGTCACTGGGAATACAGGTGTGCACCTCCATGCCCGGCTGCTCTGTTCACCGTGTAAGATCCCTGGAGGCAACAGCTCTTCCCAGGAGAACTCTATCCACCTCAAGCTGAGTTTGGGATTCTGTGCACTGTCAATTTATTTGCTGCATTCTTGTTTAATCTCCCATTTGTCTTAGCACTTAAAGCACAGAATTTAATAGCAGACTTCTGGGATTCAAGCTCTGAGCCTGCTTTAATTTCCCCTCTAAAAACCAAAAGTCCCTGCCACAACAGACTGAAGCACTCCATAAGTGAAGTCACAGACGCTGAGCAGGTAACACAGCTGGACACGTAGAAACTTGGCAGCCATGAGCTCTTACTGTGTGTCTGCCTGTCGCTCTTGACGGTGGCTGCTATGGAGAAAGGGGCTTTTCTGATCAGATTTTCATCCATTAAATGCAGCCTAGTACCTGGCATGTGGTAGGTGCTCATGAGAAGGTATTGAAAGAAAGGAGGAAGGAAAGATGGAAGGAAGAGAGGAAGCGTGAAGGAAGGAGAGAGGGAAGGAAGGGGAGATGGAGGAAGGAAAGGCATCATGCTAGAGGGGACATCCAGGGGCTATGTAAATCAAGAAAGGGGTGCTTGGGAGGGTGCTGTCTTCCAGTCAGCCTCCCAGAGCAAGGGAGAGGCAGTCCGGGTGGGAGCAGAGCATGCACAGTGCACAGAGCCTGGAGAGGCGCAGGGTACTTTGGAAAGAAGGGTAGTGGCATCTGGCAGAAGCATTAACGTCAGGGGCAGAGGGAGACGGCCAGGTAGGGAGTCCCCAAACCACCTGCTGGGCTCTGCATTCGATTTTCCCATGCTTCACACGCTGAAGGCAGTGGGGAGCTGGCCAGGGGGTGGAAGCGGGGAATGGCTGGTGAGATGTGCTTCTGCTGCCCCATCCTACCCCCAAGCAGCCTGTGCCTGTGACTACCCCCACCCAGCGCCAGCCCTGCCTCACTGGTGCTACCTGTCTCCTGCTGACCATCTCCATTGGGACCAGTGGAGAAGCACCGGGAGAAAGACCTGGGCTTCTTTATGACCTCAGCCATTTTTAAGGTTATTTGGCCTCCTCATCTTTCTCCACCTGTGACACGGGCACCAGGTCCCTCTACCCTTCCTGATGAGGATACTAGGAGATAAAGCATGGAAGGCATTTAGTGGCCCCTGCCCCACCCCTGCCGTGTTCTCTGCTCTGAGTGACATTTACCTCCTCCTGCGCCTGCTGCCATGGCTTGAGTCCCAGCAGGCACAGCGCCGAGACGCTCCTGCGGAATCTGAACAGGTCCAGTCGCTCTCAGAGGCCCTAGAAGTCCCTGGCAGCCTCTCCAATGCAAAGGGCCTTGGGGAGTTTTTCATCTGAAGCTGCCAAGACTGCTTACCTTTCTTTTTATCTCTCAGAGTGAAGAAAATTATACTTAATCTCTGCAAACAGATATGCACACAATATCCCGAAAGAATGGTGAGGGATCGTTTGCTTCCTACTTTGGGTTTGTTTTGTGTGGTCAGCAGCATTAAGTACTTATGGGAAAGCACGCACGGCCGTGCTCTCCTCCGACACTTCCTCACCTGAAGCTGCTTTAAAAGTTGCATGGAGAATCCAGAGGGCATCCTGCATGGAGATTCTTTTTTGTTTGTTTTTTTTTAATATTTATTTATTTGCTTTAGTTGTACACAATGCAATGCATTTATGTTTACGTGGTGCTGAGGATCGAACCCAGGCCACGCACGTGCTAGGCGAACACTCTACCGCTGAGCCACAACCCCAGCTCCTGCATGGAGATTTCTCAAGGAAGAACCAACTTCATCTTAGCATCTCTAATTTCCACATTGAGAGAACAGAGAATCATGGGTCATAGGCCAATTCCAAGCACATGTTGCCAATTTCAACTTTTGTTCCTGGTCTTTTAAAAATTCACAATGTTATAATTGATAAAAGAATACTAATTTGAATCATATGATCATGCTGGTCAGAAATGATAGAACATTAGAGACCTTATATGATGAGCTTATTCAAAGTCCAGGGAGAAATTTTAAAAGTTCTGAGGGTACAGAGGACTCTCTTATTTTTTTATTTTTTTCAGTCTTCTGTCTTGTCTTCCCAAAGGCAATCGCTGTTTTGCCTTTGGGAAGGTTGAGGGGGTTGAGCAAACTCATTGCCAAACCTCTTTGCCCACGGCTTCTGGCTAGTTTTGTTTTGTTTTTGTGGTGCTGGGGATTGAGCCAAAGGGTGCTCTACCAGTGATTTGAGAAATAGTTAGTAACTATCTAAGAAACACTTCACATACATTATTTTAGAACCATATGGGAAGTGTGATATGCACATTTTTTAAACCCTTACCTGGTTAACTGCAGCTCACTCACTTTTTCAGTCATTACCTATGGATATGTGAGCTGCTTCCACTCTTTGGATATTGTAAACAATGCCACAAAGAACATCTTCCCACACACACTTTAGTTATCTATAGCATAAACCTTTGGAAGGGATTGTGATTTTAAAATTTGAGAACCCCGGGCAGATTCTTCCCTGAATGGTCTGTCCTAATTTGCATTCTCTAGAAGCAGGTATTTTCTTCATCCCCTCTACACTCATCCCCCCCTCATGACTTCCAGATCCATTTTGGTTGGTGGTAGCCCATATCAATCAACAAGGCTAAGCTAAGTCTGCGGTGCTGGGAGTGCTGGGAGTGTGTTCCCTTGTCCTGCTGCCCCTCAGGCCTGTTCCCCACCCTCTCCCTGCTGCTTTGTGCTAGAAGGTTGAGGGGGTTGAGCAAACTCACTGCCAAGCCTCTTTGCCCACGGCTTCTGGCTAGTTTTGTTTTGTTTTTGTGGTGCTGGGGATTGAGCCAAGGGGTGCTCTACCAGGGAGCCACATCCCCAGCCCTTTTCATTTTTGAAATTTTGAGATGGGATTTCCCTCAATTGCTCAGGCTGGCCTCTATCTTGCAGTCCTCCCACCTCAGCCTCCAGAGTCACTGGGGTGACAGATCTGTGCCTCTGTACCTGCTGCTTCTCGTCAGGTTTGGCCCATGGGGACAGAGGGTAGGGAGGAGCAAAGAGGTGGATTATCTGCCTCTAGTGGGGCATTTCCAGCAGCCACTGAGACTCTGGTTCCCCTCAGGTGCTTCCTCCCTCCAGGGTGTCAGTCACTGCATCCCTGCCAGGGCTCACAGGGGTGGCCAGGTGCTCTGGCCTCTGACTTCCAGTTACCCTCCTCCTCCCCTTGTCTTCCCAGCCAGGAGCAGCTTGAGTGCAGCTTCGGGCTGTTGCATTGCAGTCCTGACACACACTCCTTCCCTGGGCTGCGCCACCCCGGGCTGCCCGTTCTCAATCACCTTGTTGAGCTTTCTGCTTCAGCTTTGTCTGATCCCCTGCCTTAACTGGACCCTGAACGGATAAACCTTGAGCAGCAAAGTGGGGAGAAAGGGCCCCATTTTTATCCCCGAGGTGGGAATGGAAACTCTTGCAAAATGTGCCGGCAGGCGGGGTGGCAGTGTGCACCGAGAGAGCTTCAAACATGAGCGTGCTCTCGCCCTATCTGAGAGATACGTGTTGAAATATTTATGAATGAAATGATCTGATGTCTGGGGTTTGCTCCAACACCATCCAGCGGGCGGGGTAAGTGGGAAGGAAGAGAGATGCAGTGAGATTGGACCTGAGGTGCTGTTTGAGCTGGGGCAGATTCTTAGACATTCATTACATTCCTCTCTTCGGAATGTCTGAATTTTTCAATACTAAATATGTTTTCCATAAGCAAACTCTTGGACATTTCATTTCAGTCTATCTTCTAGTAATTTACCCTAAAAAAGAAAAAAAAATATATTCCTGATGGCTAAACAAAACAAAACAGTTCTCTTTAAGGATTGCTTTTTAATGGCATTATTTATAATAAACAATTGGCCATGATCTCATCTTCCAACAGTGGGACAATTGAGGACATGTGGTAATTGAGAGATGTCCATATACTGAACACAATTCAGACTTCAAGAGATATTGTAGAAGCAAGCGTACCCACAATATGCAAGATGCTTGTAGGTTTGTGTGTGTGTGTGTGTGTGTGTGTGTGTGTGTGTGTGATGTTTTAAGTGAAAAATGTTACAAAAGTCTGTGATATTCTAATCTGATTACAAGATTTTTATCTCCACCTGCAGAGGATCTGAGGGGTACACCCTGGGGTCTTTCACTGAATGGGGCTATGCCCTTTCTTCCTTCTCTTGCTTGTGTTTTCTGGTTGGTTTTTGCTCTATTATGTACCTATGTGACTTTCAAAATCTAAAAAATAAATAGCATGTCCTTTCCCTGTCCCTTTCTGCCTTCTTTCAATGTGTTTTTTTTTTTTTTTTTTTTTTTTTTTTATGGACCCCCATCCTGATAGCAGGTGAGCATAGGTAGACAGAGGTTCCCACCTTAGCTTCTTTTTGTCAGTCATTTATCTTTTGAATTTTGCCAGGCAGAGGTAAGGAGAAAATGGCACAGGCTGGGGACGGAGGGAGGGAAGGGAAATGCCAAGGGAGACGGGTGCCACCAAACCTTCTACGCTTTTCTCATGCCATGATTAGCCAGGCCCAAGCATTCAGAGTGAGGGCGTCATTGACAGAGGGAGGCACGGCTGTGCAGGGACCCTTCACATACCCCTGGGCGTCCTGGCCCTGTCACCTCCTGATGTCCTCTGTCCCCTGGAGTCTGACTTGGTTGTGCCTTTGCATTGGACTCTCGATGCCTGCCGGTGACCGTGGGAGTGGTGTCCTCCTCAGCCTCCGCCCTCCCAGCTGCGCACGGGTTTTTAGCGTTGTGGTCTAATGACAAGGATAAATAACCACACGCTGCGCTAAGGGCCAGGAGGGTTGTACGGAGCCCCAGGAACACCGTTCAGTGACTGCTCCTGGTGCTCAGTGGTGGTCCCCCAGTGTGTGGGCAGGAAGGCTAGGAGGGTTACGGGAGTGAGATGGTTCCCAGGCCGCTCCCAGCAGAGGGAGGCAGAGTAGGTTTCAAAGCCACCTCTCGGGCAGGCGCTCCATAAAGGTTTGAGAGCCTGGGCCCCTGGGGACAGGCTGCCTACCGAGATTCCAGCCTCTACCCCTACTAATCCTGTGACCCTGGCATGGGTCCCAGCTCCCTCGGCTCCTTATCTGAGGATAGGGTGGTTGTGGGGTTCAATGAGAGGATGCAGGGGAAGCCCTAGAACAGCGCCCGGAGCAGAGCTGGTGCTTTAAGAGTCCCTGAGCCGTCTCTTCCCAGGGTTCCGCTAGGACTGCTCTGGGTGTGCAGTGGGCACCGGCATTTTCTGTGGCTCCCCCCATGATTCTGACCTGCAGCCAGGGTTGGGCACAGTTGCCCACGCGTCTCCTTCTGCTCTGGAAAGATGAGCACCCTCCCCCATCCCCAGCACTGCCTGGTTTTCCCAAGTTCAAGGGTTTGGCCTTGAGCTTTTCCAGCCACATCGATGCCCGTGAGTCCTGGGACTCCTGTTCTGGCCTAACCCCAGCCTGCCCTGGGGCTACAGGTACTTGGCCTACAGCAAACCCCACGCCAGCTCCAGGAAAGATGATTCTGGAGCCCTGTGTTAGTAGAAGTGGGTGCAGAGGAGGCGGCACCTTCTCGCTTGGGGGGCCTGAAGTGCTCTGGGGACCCTCCTGTGGGTGGAACATCCTCCATCCTGGCTGAGCTCAATGGGGGCCGTTGCTTAACTCTGGAAGCCAGTTCTGACAGCACTGGTAGCAAGTGTCACCACAGAGACACAGCGTACGTGGTAGCCAGGGTCTAGAGGCAGGGCCTATATTTGTAAAAAATCTGCTTTAGTCAAAATTATCTTTAATGACCTGTCTTTGGTCAAGTACCAGACAAGCTCATTGGTTTGCGTTTAGAGTGTGCTATTTGGTGAACGTGGTTGGTCTCCTCCAAATCATGTTGCAATTTAATTCTTATTATGAGATGTTAAGAGAAGGGACCAGGTGGGACCCTCAAGAAGACTAGGGCTCTGTCTTCACATATAGATTCATGTACTCACACAATTAATGGGTGAGTGGGTTGATGGGGTATCTCAAGAGCAGACCTGTTGGAAGAGCCCATTTGGCTCTGCGTGGGCCCCTCATCCCGACTCTTGGTTTGCCCAGACCCCCTCCTGATTAATGTTTAGCTCTGTAATCGCCCCTGCGGAGAACCCCTCTCTGACCTTCTGATGACTGCTCCCCTCTCCTTCAAGGACACCTGGTGCTCCTCTCTGATTACACCACATGGCTTGCACCGCAATTCCACCACCACGTTGTGGCTCCCAACCTCTTGGAAGTGCAGTAGTGGTGCACGGCACAGGTCCTGGGCCACAGGGCTTGGACCCGACTTCCTCTCTGGCACTTACCTATGAAGAGTTCCTTAGCTTTCTCAGCTTCAGCTTCTTTATGGTGCGGGAGGTTTAAGGATTAACTGAGGTGACAGGTGCGCATAGCCAGGTGCCTGGCCTGCAGGACCTGCTTGTAAACACTGGCTACTCTTGCTCATCAGATCGTCTCCCGGAGCCGGCAGGCAGCAGGCACTGAGTTATACTTGTTCAATGAATGAAGCCAAATCTCAGAGATGTCAAGGAATGTGCTCAAGGTCACACAGCTAGGACATGGCAGACCCAGGATCTAAATCCACACCTCTGTTGCTGGAGCCCACGCTCTCGCCCCATGCCACCTGCCTGCTACTACACAGCTACCCTGTGCCCGCTTTCCTAACTTACTTGGAGGAAATGCTAAGAGTTTGGTGGGAGCTCTGAGCCTCCTGGGCAGAACTGGCCCACGTCCTGAGTGAGCCAGAGCCCTTTGTTTCCTGCTCCCAGAGGAGAGCCCCCTCAGCCCTGCGCCCCTCTCATTCAAAGGCCAGGGTTCCTGCTCCATGGCACTGTCTCCTGGCCCCTCTGCTGGCTGGGACTCTTTCATGATCTTGGCAAATTCGTTCAATTCTTATCTTCTCAAAACATCTTCCTAACATCAAAGCCATGTTTCTAATCAGATCAGCAGAACAGGAACAATGAAGAGAGACTGTCCAAGCCGGGCGCGGTGGCACACGCCTGTAATCCCAGCACTTGGGAGGCTGAGGCAGGAGGATCGCGAGTTCAAAAGCCACCCTCAGCAATAGTGAGGCACTTAGCAACTCAGCGAGACCCCATCTCTAATAAAATACAAAAAAAAAAAAAAGGGCTGGGGATGTGGCCCAGTGGTTGAGTGCCCCTGAGTTCAATCCCCGGTACCAAAAAAAAAAAAAAAAAAAAAAAAAAAAAAAGAAAGAAAAAAGAGGAGGGTCCATATAACCAAATGCAGGTAAGTTAGAAGGATAAAGACCTTGTCGTCTCTGTCATGGGCCTAGAGAAAGGCAGCTCTGTGCCCTTTGCTGAGCATGACATCCAAGAACAATAGCAACAACTAACATAGTTTCGACCAACTGTATTCCAAGTGGAGAGTTCTGTATAAGGAAGAATTTTCTGAATGCTACTTTCCAGATAAGGAAATGGGTTCTTATTAAAGGTAAGCCATGTAACCCCAATCACACTGCGAGAGTAGAAATTGGGGTCAAGGACTATCTACACTGAAACGATTCTCTTATGTTAATTCTGTTTGTTTTTTTAAGGAGTGAAGTACTGAGATCCAGGCATTGTAGAAAATGCTAGAGAATTATCAGTGAGGAAGCAGAGCAAGTGCAAAGGGCCTGTGGTGGGAGGGTACTGGGTGAGTTTCAGGAATAAGGAACAGAGTAACCAAGGAGTTCACATCAGAATAGAGTCCCATGGCTTTGAAAGTCCTTGTGAGATTGCGTTAGTGTTTACTCTGAGTGAAGTGATGAACCATTGAATGGGTTTCTAACAGAGAGGGGAGGTGATCAAAATGGAAGGGGTTTCTCTGGCCACTGTGCTAGATAGAACAGACTGCAAGAGGCAAGGACGGAGGCAGGGAGGCTCATCAGGATGCTATTTCAACAATCCAGGGAGGAGAGGTTGGGGCTGGGCTGGGTGCGGTGGTAAAAAAGTCCTACTTCATGTCCTGGAATATAGTTTGCAGGTGGGGATGGCAGGCCATGCAAATGAACTGGATAGAAGCTGTGAGGTGTCACATGTAACCCCTGAGAGAAGGTACCCCGAGCAATGGGAAGGACATGGCCATGGATTGATTTAGGAAGAAACATGGGAGCAGCAGGACTCTAGGGGGTGATCAGAAGCACGCTTGGCACAGGCAGTGTCTAGGATGCTGGTGAGCAGCTGTCGGTCAGGAGAGAGGTCTGGCTGGGGATGCAAAGGTAGGCGTCACCAGTGTGCATCAATGACCCAGGGAGCAGGGGCAGGAGCAGCCCAGGGCACTCCAGCTGAAGAGGTGAAGGGGAGGAGGAGGAGAAAGCAGCCCTGGAGCAGGCTGTGGAGGTGAACTAGAGGCAGGTTGAGGTGTTGCCAAGCTGCTCTCCAGGGCCGGCTATGTCTCCACCTCCCTGCTCTGTCCTGGAAACCGCCTCTGTTCCTGGCAGGAGTGTGGGCTTCCTGAGCGTAGAGGGTTGTAGGAGCCCTGAATGGGGAGATAGCTAAGATTGCGGTTAGCTGTGAGCCATAAAGATGTTCAAGCATCACCACCTTCCATGATCTACGAGACTTGGCCCAGGACATTGCGGATCGGGTCACCACCTTCCATGATCTCGTGAGACTTGGCCCGGGACATTGTGGATCAGGTCGGCACCATTTTGGGTGGTTAGAGGAGTGTGATTTGTGGATAGGAGTTGTTCTTGGAGCTGGAGAGAGAAGCTAGCAGAATAAAGAGCCTGTTCGTTTCCAGTCTGCCTCTGAACTTATTCCCGCGGTTTTGTTGCTCCAAGCGGCCATCGCTTCAGGCAGCAGCAGAGGGTGGTGCTGGGAGGTGGGTGGGAGCAGGCAGGCCCTTGGCCTGGCCTATCTCGAGCCTTGTGGAGCTTTCCTAGGAAATGGCCTCTGACCTCCTCTCTCAGGTTCGTTCATTCCCTCACTTCTGGCAAACTCCCTTCATGAGGCTCCCTGGGTATCAGCACCCTCAGACGTTACGCAGGGTTCTTCCTGGGGACGTGCTCCTAGCTCCCCTTTATGGCCGGGGATCTTCAGAGGAACTGACTTGCCACAAGTTGTACAACTGGAAACTCCCGTTCGGTCTTTACTCTGAAGCCCATAACCTCGGCCCTCGCTGGGCTCTCTCTTCTTCTCTTCTCTTTGCTCAGCCAAGTGTTTGTGGAAGATGCACCATGCCCGGGCCAGGCCGGGCACCAAGTGCCAGTGCTGTGGCAGTGGACAAGACAGGCTCCACGTTGCCCTAGTCTCACCCGCACGTCAGCTACTCTGTGAAGACTCCCTGGATAACCCAGCCCGAACCCCGCGTCCCAAGCCAGCCCTGCTCTGGAGACTCCTGCCCCCCCATCCTTAGCCTCAGGGGCAGGAAGCCTAACGAACATTCCCCTGTGTGTGGCGTCCTGGGATTTTGGAGGGGGTCATTGCCAGCTGAGCCTGGAACACGGAGTGGGGCTGACCCTGCCCTTGTGTGTGAGCCGCCAGCCCCAAACGCTTTGCTCTCTTTTGCTTGTTCTGCTGAAGACTGTTTAGGAGGGAGGTTGGGGAAGGAGGCCAGGGGAGATGTTCTGGATTCCAGCGATTCAAGTCAGCACTAGTGAGGTTGTGAGTTGCCACACGGAGCTGGGGTGCCTGAGGGGAGAGGCCTCCTCGGCTGCAATGAGTGTACGAGGGAGAGAGGCGTGCCCCTCTGCGCGCCTTGAGCACCTCTTACCTGCCCACAACCTCCCACCTTACACACACACACACACACACACACACACGCACGCACGCACGGTTGTACCTCTGCTTGTCATTCAAGAAGTTCTTGTAGAGAAAAGACATAGTGAAAATTACATAGAAGCCACTGGAAAAGTCTCCTCTCTTCTCTTTCTCGCTCCTCTTTAGAAAAAAAAAAAAAAAAAAAAAAAAAAAAAAAAAAACAACACTGTAAAAACTCTTCATTTGTTTTTAAATGTGATCTTAAAACATATCCTCAAAATCTGGTTATGATGAAAGGAAATGGAAGTGTGAGCTTCTGGAACTTTCTCTTTGTCAGGACACTCAAGGGGACGCGTGTGTAGAAGGGACTGACGGACTCTGTTCACTTTCAGTTTGGCTCATGTCTGAGGGTCGTATGTGTCACTCTTCACTCATCAGGTGAAAAAAAAAATCGTGAGCTTCGGAGGACAAAGCGCTTGTGAGCCTCCAGACCAGGGCTTCTCCCCATAGGTGCGGCCACCCGCGGCTTCACGACCCTGACAAGTTCACGGCTTTGTGGAGCCTCAGTTTCCTCATCTAGTGAATGAGGATGAGAAATCCTACCAGACAAGGTTGCTGAGGGAATTGAATAATAGAGTAGGACAACAGTAGGCAGATGGTCATGGTGGTTCCTCACCACTTAGAGAGAGAGAGAGAAAGGAAGGAAAGATGGAAGGAAGGAAGGGCTAGCTCCTAGAGTTTTCATTAGGAAATTCTTTACATCCTCTGCAATCCAGTGCTTGTATTGAACACTGCCACATGACTGGTGGGGCACTCATAGTTGCTTTACATATCGACCAGCATGTCTTCCAGCCACACTTAAAGTTGGGTCTCATTATCTCATTGCCCCGATATGCTGGTTGGTGGTTAGAGGGTTGATTAGTGGGCCCATAGACTGGTTAGCAGATGACAGCCTCTAGCCCGGGTTCAGCTGACTCTACCATACCAGAGGGCAGAACTCCTCCCAGTTCTGCCCACACCTACCAGCCACGAGTGAACAGAACCAGCAGCCTTTAAGACACTTCAGATTGGCTCTCCAACGTTACACCTACCCAGACAGCCCTGGTCACTATTTAGTGACCCCTGGAAGAGTTCACAAGTCTTTTCCCATCTCAGGGGTGGGTTGAGCTGAGTTGTAAGAATCAAGTAGGGAGCCCCAGAGCTGAGAAAATGTAACACTTTTCAAAGGAAACAGGGTTTGGAGGGAAGCTGGGGCTTCAGCTCACTTCTCCTGGAGTTGGTGGTAAGGTTCACAGGTCAGACCTTGGGCCCCACCTGACAATGACATCATAACCTTGACAAGCTGTCATTGGAACAAAATGCCATGAAGATGAACTTTTTTTTTTTTTTTCTATTTTCTTTGCTGCTATTTTCTGCTTCTAGAAGAATACCAAACATATAGTAGATATTATGAGAGGGGATGAGTGGATTTACTTGTAATTTCAGGGCATTTGCTCTAAGAGCTTCCTCTGTTTCAAATCCACTTATCCTGCAGAGTCACGTGGCTCAATTCTTCCATTTAGGTCTAGCCTCAAAAGTCACCTACAGAGAGGCCTCTTCTGACAAGCCCACCTAAATCTCCTGTTCTCCTCCACTTCCCCCGACTCTTGCTGTGCTTTTCCTAACTCTCGGGGATTGATGAGCCTATCACCGCTCTCCCCGCAGCCAGCTCCGCGAGAGCAAGGCCTCCACCTTTTGTGCTTGGTGCATGTCAAGCCCCTAGCCTGGCGGGAGTCTGAGCTTCATGAGTCACGTGTTGGATGAGCAGGTGAGCGAGGGAGTGAGTGAATAGAGGATGGATGCCCAACACAGGGAAGGGCATAGCACAGAGGCTGGCCTGCAGCAGGTGAGAGACACACGTTAGTTTCATGGTGTTGGTGATGACAGTGCCTTTGTGAGGCCGTTACTCTGTGGGTGTCCTGGTGGGTGGTGACTGTAAAGGGCTTTGCTTGTCCCCCGCCACCTGCCCTCCCTCCCCACTCCATCACGATGCTAAAGAGCAGTGTTTCCTTCGTTTTTGTTTCTGAACCAACTCGGGCTCTTCCCTTTCCCTCTTGGTGGAATTGTGACAAGGTGTTGGGGAAGTTCATCCTTTCTCCTCCGCTCTTAACACACTTTCAGAACCTTCCTGCTAGTGCGCAAATGGCGCACAGCAACCCGCCCCATGCATCCCACCCCGTTCCAGCCACCTGACCTTTCCCAGCTTCTAGAACATTCACATCTTTCTGACATCATCCATGCTGTCAGATGCCTAAGAGGCCTCCATTCTGCCCCCATTTCATGCCCAAAGATGTTCTGTCCAAAATCCAGTCCTAGTATCCCCTCCTCTGGGATAGTCAACCCCAGATCTTCCAGCAGTTTCTATCTCTTCTCTGGTTTCCCGTTCAGCTTTCTCATTATAGTGCTCAACACAGGGCACTATGCTTAACCAAGCCTTTCTCCCCCAACCCAGAAACAAGCTCCACATGGGGAGGAATCCTGCATACGGTGGGAAGGGGGGTAGATTGGGCAGCTCTGACTTGAGTCTTCAAGCCTGTGGTTTAGCTGCCAGAACTCTGGGGTTCCCGTCCTGCCTCCCCTCTTACCATCTGGGAGACCTTGACAAATTACTAAATCATACCCTGCCCAGGGCATCCCACTGAACATCCTAATTATTACATTTCAGAGAGCATTAAATACCACAGACCAATGGGTAAAACCGTAAAGAGGCAACCTCAAATAAGTCTTGTTTGGGGATAGCTTGGGATGGGTGGAACTGGAAATCATCATTAGATCTTTTTCCATTCACATATTTCTAATGAGCCACAAGTTTGTTTGGACCCAGAGGCATAGAAACCAAACAATGGCTGAACGTATTTCTGAGAACACCTGGATCTTTATTATCTTTGCTAATTTGGCAGAAAATGCCTCAGACTGAAATCTCTCTGAGGTTTCCTCCGTTTCAATACAAGTCTTTGCCGCTCATACGCACATGGCTCTGTGGACCACGGGAACGACAGTGATACACAGTCTTTGAGAATCACATCCAAAGAAATGGAAAGAAAGCAAATTCCAAAACACAAAAACAAAAGTACAAAATCTGTTTAAATATTGAACTGCGCTCCCATAACACCAAAGTTCGTATCTTGTGGGAAACTTGGAGAATCTTCCACCACGGGGGGCGCGTAGGAGGCGACTGTCCTCGTTGACCTCATCAACACGTCGTGCTCTGAAACATGGTGAGGAAGAAGTTGCAGAAAGAGCTCCAGGACTCCCCGCAGAACTCCAGGGCGGTCTTCCTCTGGTTCACCACATCTGGGTCCTCCATACACTCCAGACCTTTGATGGCCACAGTCTGGGTCTCTGCTGGGCGGGGCTGGCTGTTCTCTTTGACCTCCTTTGGCTCCAGGGAGGAAGTGCTGGGGACCTTAACATGCTCCTTGGGGGAGAGCTCTGTTTTCTCCTTTCTGGGCTTCACGTTCCCATCCAGAGTGGAGTTCAGCAACTTGAGATTAGATTCTGGAAACTGCTTTCTGCACACCCTGGTCTTCAGGACACGCTTGGCGCTCCCGCACACGTTCTTCTGATTGCGCAGTGTCCTGACAAGTTGTCTCCAATAGACCTTCTCGTTATTGAGCTTGAGGCATTTAGTTGGCTTTCCAGCAAAGACACAAGAAAACTCCTGGTCCATTCGCGTGCACTCGACCTTCAGGGTGATGTCCAGCTCCCGCTGGGTTGCTGCCCATCGGCAGGAAGCCTGATCTTTGGTGACAAACTTGCCGTTGGTCATGGACTTGGATGTTCGGCTTCTCTGCTTATTCTGGCCCTTGCCCAGAGGAACCGAAGGGTCTCCTTCGGGTACGCTGCCCTGTCTGTTCTTTGTTCCATTTCTGACCTTTGCTGAGAGCACCTGAGCAGCCAGGAGGAGAAATGAGAGGAGGGCGAGGCTGTGGATCTTCATGGCTTCAGCTGGGCTGGCACCTGTCTGATGAAAGGCAGGGAGTCAGTGCTGGGCAGCAGTCTAGTGGTGCAGGGCTGCAGGCTGGCCCCCCTGCACCCTGGCCCATGCCTGCCCACTTTAGGAGGCGAGCAGGAATCTGTCTGGCTCCTGGAATCACTAGATGAGTAGCCTGTCTTTCCCACTTCCACTCGACCTGAGCCTTTGAGTAGCAAAAATTAACCCCTCTTCACCCCTCACCTCTCTTGGAGCCTCATTAACTCTCCCACTCACTCAGTTACTCCTGCACTTGCTCCAGCCTTCAGTCACTCATCCAACAAGCATTAATTGAGCACCAGCTGTCACTCATTCAACAAGCATTCATTGAGCACTAACAACGTGCCATGCACTATCCTAGCTGTCAAACATACCACACTGACTGAGAAAGCCTCAGGTCTTAAAAAGATTGGGGAGATCTAAATAGCCTTGACCATGGCCAGAGTCTGTCTCATTCTGTCCTCAACTTGATCTTGGACAAGTCACTCTCCTGCTCTGGGTCTCAGGTCCTTTGCCTGGAAATCAAGGTGTTGAATGAAATCATCAAGCCCTTCCTTTGTTCTAAGTGCTGACTTTCTACCTCGCAAGCCTGCACAGACACAGATGACCACAAAATCAGAAAGGATGTGGCAAGAGCAATGGAAATGTCATAAAACATGATTCTGACTCAGAGGCTGAACCTGCTCAGGGTTTGACACATGGAGCTGGGTGGTGCTCTGGGGTAGAGGGAACGTTACAGAAGGAAGGAAGATCCCCAGGGAAGGCACAAAAGTGGGAGGTCACTGGACGTGACAGGGCAGAGTGAACAGGGTGGAGAGGGATGGATTTCAAGCAAAGTGTTTTGACCACAAGCTGAATGCAAGCGTGGTGCCTGATTGACTTCTACAGCCCTGTGGTGGCACAGTACTGGGCAGACACAAAACCTTTAATCAATGTGTTCTGAAAAAAATCATTGGATCAAGAGGATGACCTTGAATGCTGGACTAAACTCCATGGATTTTTTATCAGGTGAACAATAAAAAGAAAAGAAAAAAGAGCCACACCTAAAAGAATCCCATGTCTATTTGACATCTACTAAGTGCTAAGCATTGTGCTAGCATTTGATTCTCATCCTGTTTCATCCATATAAGAATCCGGCCACATCGCTATTAGTATGTCACTCACAGTAAGAACTGTGACAGTTAGGGCTCAGGCAGGTGAGGCGGGTGGTGACAGAGCTGGTAGGGCCGGCCAGACCACATCTCACTTCTTTTCTACCACCCCTCCTTGGTTACTTCTTGCTTTCACCTTCACTCTGATCTTCAGAAAATACTAGCAAGGAATGAGAAGCCTCTGAACAGTTTGGTTTGGCCATATTGACAAGATTATCCAGACAATCTGCTTTGTGGTTTTCTGTTTCTTTTTTCATGTGTTGAATTTTGTTTGAAAAAAAGGGAAAGCCCCAGGAAAGGGCTATGATCTCGTTTGCACCTGGGAGTTTGCCCACCCGCTGTGGTCAGGACAGGACTACCAGCACCAGAGGGTAGGCTACCGCAATGAAGGGTGGGCCGGGAGGCTGCTCAGGGCCCTGGGACTCGGCTGCTACTTGTCCATCAAGGGATCTGGACTCGCAGAAGCCAGATCCTCACGTGGGGTGAGAACTCGGGGCAACAGTGGAGTCTTAAGAGAGCCAGGCCCTTACCTTGCTCTGAGGATGCAGATCCAGGGCGACCCGGCTGCGGGAGCGGTGGCAGGGTGGCAGTCCTCTGAGGCGCAGTGCAAGGCAGGGTCGGCTATTTATAGGAGCGCGAGCCTGGGTTTTTACAGCGCTCATACTTGTGCAGCTTGGTGCACACTCCTCCCAGCCACGCCCCTCAGAGGGAGCCGGTTCCTACAGGGAAAGTGCTGGGTGGAATCCAGCGAGCAGGGGCTTACCCATGTGCCATTAGACACGCTTCCTGCACGCCTCTCCCTCCGCCCGGCAGCCAGGATAGAAGCAGAGCTCAGCCTTGCAAGCACCTCCTTGATAAGGCGAGCACCCAACAGTGATATCCCAAGGGAACAAATGAGGGACCACAGTCATCACAGCTGCGAAGCCCTGAGCCCATTCCTAAGAGCCCATTCCTGCTCCTCCTCGCCTCCACCCCAGGACGGGGCTCCTGATGCCTCTTCCCATTTTACAGAAGGAGAGAGTGGCTCTTGGAAATATCCAAGGGCTTGTCCAAGTTCAGAGGCAGGAAAGGGTGGGGGTGTTTCCACATTTAAACCAGGACTCTCTTAGCATCTGTAGTCTGTCCTCTTCCCACCTGCCAGTCTCAATAAAAACTTGGGGAATGGGTGACAGAAGTGGCTGAAGCGGCTTGGTTTCTCAGTCTGTTTTCACTGAGCCATCTGAAGTTACTTTGTGGGTGGAGGAATCTGTGGGCCCCGAGGGGCTGGTAAAGAGGGAGTTCTCGATACTGGAATTTCCGTTGAAAAATTCCCTTCCAGTTTGCATGAGGGAACTCGCTCCGGCCGTCCCGCTAGAGGTACAGTTTTATACAAGAACGACCTAGGTGGGGAATCCTGGCCATGGCTTTTGGTTAGCTGTGTGACTTTATCCAAACTTCCTGACCTAAACCACTATGGATGATATCAGCCCCTCATTTAGGGCTGCATACGGATTTTTTTTTTTTTTTAATTACTGGAGCTGAGCTATTAACATAAGTGAAGCAGGACGTTTGGGTTCATAATAATATCTTAAGCTGCGTTCTTTGAAAACAGACATTATATTTTACCTATGAGCACTTTTGAAAATGTTCTTCATTTTACATTTTTGTCTTTTGAGTTATGTTGTTCTCTTTATCAGAGAGTTTGAAATGATGAATGCAACTTTTCTTTCGAGAGATCTAAAGGATGTGAACACAATTGATTAACACCTTCCATGGAGCTGTTAACTGAATGAGTGTCTCATCTGGCGTGGTCACTGGCGTGCAATTTCAAGTTCAAGGCTGACTTTACTCCCAGGCTTGTTACTACATATAGCTCCTTGACCTAGAGGGTTGGCCGGGTTGGAGCAGTCACCAGAGATTATATGAGTGGGTGTGCTTGGGTTCTGAGCTGAGGCCTAACCCTGCAATATCACTGGCGAAGGCTGTCAAAAATCAATCCTTCCTTCAAAAGTGTCCTTGTGAACAGACAGAAAATGCTGAGTTGCTGCATTCAAGCAATATTAATTCATTGGGTCAAATATCATGCATTGAAAACTTCCCTTGTTAGAGAAAATGGAGATATTAGCTAAAGAAATATCAGGAAAATCTAATCAGTTTGGCAAAAAATACTCATCTTAGACTCTATAGAGTTTGCCTCCAAATTGAAAGTGCTCATTAATTATGAGATTTCAGAATTTCCTGTTCAGCAAATTCAATATGACACAGTGCTGAAGTTTTACTTCTATAGAAAATTAAGATGCAACAAAATGTTGGTATTATAGCTTTGGGAATGAAAGCATGAAAATCTATTAAAATTTATTTACCTTTATAAGAACAATTTTCCAAAACACATGTATATTACCCAGAAATACATACACAGATCAACTTTTTGACCATTTCTGAATTTTTTTAACCTTTGTTTTTAAGGAAATAATTCTTAAGCAGCAAATATCCTTTAAAGAAGTCTGACCCTTTGGGTCAAATCTTCCACAACACACACACCTCTGCCTGTATGGAGACACGGATGCCTTCACACACAGGTGCTTGTACACTGGCACATGTGCATACAGGTCTATGCACGTGCTATTGTGCACACAGGCACATAACACATACACGTGTATGCTTGCCTTCAGGCCTCCTCATGGGACAGAAGAAGATTCTAGAGAGGCTCCCTTCTGAATTTGCAACAAGCCCATGTGTGTCACAATGAGTGCCAGTTGCTCCACTGGAAAGCTGGAAGAGTGAGAAGACTAGCACCCTCTTTCTGGGTGGTCAGACTGGGGGTCTCCACGCACGCTGACATATGACCACGTTGCTTCCATTGCATAAACAGGTGAAGAGGTTTAGCTGAAAGCCCCAGAGACATCTCTGAAAAGTGTCATCGGGTCTCCAGACAGAAGTGCATCAACCCACAAGAGCCAAACCCACACAGGCAGTGTTCTGTTTCGGAGAAGACAGGAAGGCCCAGGGCATAGAACCCTGATTGGTTCCAGAAAGGAAAGGGCTGGCCTTTAACAAGGTCCACTCAGCTATTCCTTCATTCACTCATTCCTTCATTTGTCCAAAGAACCTTCATGAAGCACCTGCTATGACCAGACCCTCTCAGTTATTGGCTGGCTGAAAATGCGGTCAAGAGTGACAGTCCTTGTCTTTAAGGAGAAGACGGGCAAGGTAGAAAGGACAAGTTCATAAATGACAATGCAGGGGTTGGTGGGAATGTTGGAGGGCAGCCTGGGGTGCTATGGGTGGAGAGGGGCAGAGAGTAATTACTCAAGCGTCTGCAGCGGCAGAGACAGCTCCACAGGGCGGAAAGTGGAGAGTTATGGATTCGGTCATCGCTCAGTGGCTGCTGTGCGTGTGCAGCAGTAGTAGGCAGGCACTTCAGGGAACACCAAGGTGAAGATGGCCAGGCTCCTTCCTCACCTGGCCAGTGTAGCCTTCACCATCAGAGGGCTCTGTAATGGCATTATCTCATCGCTCTGATGTCTTCACATCATGTTAAGGAAATCTGGGGTGACATCATACTCAGTGGTGAGCTTCAGAGTCTGGGAGGTGGGCCTTGGGTGTCCTTTCCATGTGGGTGCCCACTGGAATTTAAGTGGGTCTTAGCATTTCCACGTTTGGTCAAAGCAATGGCTTCCTTGGAGGATTTGGGCCTCTGGATTGTAAACCAATGAAAGCATCCAGACCACGAGCCACGAGATCAGCAGTCAGGACAATGATGTGGAGCTGCTCTTACCAAGTTTTTTTTTTTTTTTTTTTTTTTTTTTGTAGTACCAGGGATTGAACTCAGGGGCACTGGACCACTGGGTCACATCCCCAGCCCTTTTTTTTGTATTTTATTTAGAGACAGGGTCTCACTGAGTTGCTAAGTGCCTCGCCATTGCTGAGGCTGGCTTTGAACTCGCGATCCTCCTGCCTCAGCCTCCCAAAGTGCTGGGATTACAGGCGTGCGCCACCGCGCCCGGCTCTTACCAAGTTTTTGTTTTTGGTTTTGATGGAAGTCGAGGTTCCAATGGGTCTCCCATGAGATGGGCAGCCACTCAGCCAATGGAACAATGTCTAGTTATCTGATCCCAGAAAAGTATGGGCCCTCCATCAGCTGTGCGTATGGGATAGAAGCAAGATGGAAAATTTATAAAGATAGGTTAAGCTTTAGTAAAAAATAGGTCTGTTAGGGGTTTATTTGATGGACTGGGCTTTAAAAATTGTTTTTAATTGATTCATTATAATTATATGTAATAGCGGATTCATTGTGACTTATTTGCACATGCACATGACATGATTTGGTTAATTCCATTCCCTAGTACCTCCCCTTTCCTGCCCTTGTCTCCTTTCTCTACTCCACTGATCTCTCTTCTCTTTTTATGAGGCTCCCCCACCATCATCCCCTTTTTCTTCTTTAGCTTCCACATATGAAAGAAAACATATGACCCTTGACTTTCTGAGATTATTTTGCTTAAGACAATGCTCTCAAGCTTTTGATAGGCTGGACTCCCTCCACCCCCATTTAAAAAAAAAAAAATTCTAAGTAGTTATCGATGGGCTGGACTTTTCAAGGCCTTGTTTGAGGGAGCCCTTATATCTCTCAGCCACACCAGTTACCAGAGACAGGAAATTTCTCTCAAATACCTCTTCCTTCAGCCCTTGAGCATTGCATGTGCTGAGAATTGAAGCTAGTGTCTAGGTTACTATTACTAATGCCTGTAACTCTGAAAGGAATAAGGAGTGTCCTGGCACGGCCCTGTGTTTGGGCCTCAGTATATGCAGAGACATGTGTGATTTGACTTATATTTTGGGTATCTATGAGGCAAGAGAATCTCAGAGTATTTTACCCTGAAGGGGATCGTTTTTAGGCAGTGGCCCAACATGTTTATAATAAATGTCAAGACAGCTCGTTGGCCAGGATATCTAGTACTGAGATGAAGGCCAAAGGTTTGGCCAAGTACATTGTTTCTTGGGCTCCATCCTTCGTCAAGGACGTAGTGGCTAAGGGCCAGGAAGCTGCAACTTTCTGCTGAACCTCATGGTATACAAGGGCAGCAGTGCCATCTGCACAGTCTGTAAAACCCCAGTGCTGTTCAGCTAGTTAATTCTAAGGAGGTCCTCAGGGAGCCAGGGGGGTTTGGGAGAGGTGACTTTCTCCAGCATCCTGACATCTGATAAGATGAGATCAGTAGCTGCGTTGAGGCTGTGGGGTATGGTTTCCTTGATCCAAAGCACAGTGGGTAGTTGGGTAGGAGAGGGCATAGGCTCAGGGCTGAAAGAAAACAGAGGTTTTCAGGAAAGCCCCTT
The DNA here is from genome assembly GCA_025594165.1 of Tamias sibiricus. Taxonomy (NCBI): domain Eukaryota; kingdom Metazoa; phylum Chordata; class Mammalia; order Rodentia; family Sciuridae; genus Tamias; species Tamias sibiricus. Next base: position 12,243,822 of record CM046665.1, read on the forward strand.
AGCTGGTTGTTGTTTTAACAGTGTTTAGCAAAAGAGAGTTTCTCGCGTCTGAGCCTCTGGCCAACTTGTGGTCACCATAAGTGATCCAGAAACTTCAGGAGGCTTGAGAAGTTGACAGAGCATCTACAGTGAAGAAATCTCTGCAGGCGCTAGCAGCAGTGCCTGTTGACTTTACTTTGGAAAGAAAAATTGTAAATGAAGAACGTGTTGCCGTCAGAACCCCAAAACCACGAACAGGTGTTGGACTTGTCTTCCATGATGAGTGTGCCAATGACTCTCTTTGAGAAGGAGGTCATCAAGGTGGTGTTGCAACTGTGTTCCTGGAGAAAGGCAGAAGCAGTTAAGACCTTGTCTGCAAAAGTTCTGTGTGATGACAGAGCTGAGAACCCCCAGGCAGCCTGGAAAGCCATACGAAGTGAAGGCAGCTGCTCCTCAGATGCTGCTCTACGAGGCTCAGGACAGAGCGTGGTGGCCAAATCTTTAAAAGCAAATTATTTGTCAGTTGTTGATCGGACAGAGTCAGTGATTGGGGAAGGGGAAGGAGAGGGGCCTGTCTCTGTAGGCAGCAGCTTCTCCCCAGGACAGCCCCCACCAGAAGCATCTTCAATCCCTCCCTGCCCCCACTCCCATTTTTTTTCTTTTTAATTAAATGAACTATTCTAGTTGGCTAAACATTTACATTTCCCCCTCCCTTTCCCCCCCTGGTCTCCTTGCTTTACCAAATTGGTTTTTGTTTTTACTTTTCGCCTTTGAGTGCTAACCTCATAAGCTCCTGGTGGTCCCAAGTAGCCTCTGCTATTAGGGGTGGTCTTCCTTCCTAGGGTAACCCAGTCAACTCGAGGGACTGGGGTCTATATCAAAGTGGGGAAATTCGCAGCATTCTGGTTTTTGAACAGTATAGTCAAAGCAGGGGCTCTTCGTGTGTTGATGAATTGTACTGGGGGTGCCCAAATGCTGACAACCCCTTATATGCCCGAAAACCTCCTCGGGGATCTCAGAGGGAGCAGGGATAAATGTGCTTCCTCTTTTCCTTTTTCATGAAGCACTGGGCCACTGGTGTCCAAGGATGTGGTCCAGTGTAGTCCCCGTGGTTGAGGAAGGAATGACAGCCGTGAGGTAAGCAATGGCAGAGGCTGCCCTTGAAGCCATCTGTAAGGTCTTTGGGGCGTCATGGTTTTCCATGGCGAGAGCACCCTGCACCCTAGAAGCCTCCTTGATGTCCTATCACACAGGACACTCCCTCACCAATGAGGTGTCCACGGGCGACCTCTTGCACTCCCAATATTATTGCTTTTGCTAAGCGAGACTCTGCTGTCATTCTTTTGCCACAGTTTAGACTGGAACATGATGAAAGGACACAGGGATCAGAGCACCACAGATGCCCCAACAGGCTGCGACACACCCCAGGGAGAGCTCAGAGTCAGGAAATGAGGAGCAGCCAGAGGCCTGGCCCTCCATGGATCACTGAGCCACCTGCTGGCTGCACAGTCATCTCCAAATGTACCTGTGGGATTTTAATTCATGAATGCCATCCAGTGCCACTAAAGCCACTGAAAAAAAGAATGTGCTACTACCACTTAGAAAGAAATGGAGGCTTGCCCCACCATGCAAGGTCCCATCATGGAAGCCTTGACGTTTGGCCTGGAAGCAGAAGCAAGAGTTAGGCGCACCCACGGGCACAGCTTTTATTGCAAGCTCCAAGGCAAAGTCAAATCTGGGCAGAGTACACACTTTAGAATGAGCGAGTTTGAATAATTCCAGCGAGTTCTCTGGCTTGCAACCTAGCTTTCTGGTCCTGGCTCTAGGATGACACAGGAAGGATCAGATGACAGGTTGGTTGCTTGCATGCGAGAGGTGCGATTCCGAGTAAGTTGCTTGTTATCTTAAGAAAATAGCTGACCCTGGGAAGGACTGCCTTTCCCTGGGTCTCTAAGGCCCCCAAACACATCAAAACATCACAAAATTAAAAAAAAAAATTAAAACACATAGTTAATACAATCACCCAGACACATAGAACTGGGGACACAAATGTCATAGCATGCTCTGTTTTCCTATCCCATCCCATTTTCTCTTCTTACATGTGCTTTGCTTTCTAGCCTAATTTCTTCCATGGGTGCAAACCCGGGAGTCAGCAGCTCAGAGCTGGGCTGCAGTGTGGAAACTCACAGGGACCGACTTCATGCCACTGAACTCATAGACCAGGCTCAAAGAGCAGGATTCGGTATTGAACAGCCCAGATCCCCAAGCACATGGTTGGACTGAGAAGAGGAGGAACTGTTCTCCAAGAAGAAAAGCATTGTTCTTAGAAGGAGAAAATCTCTAGGTTTTTTTACTGCAGTAAAAAGTTACAGACAGGGCTGGGGTTGTGGCTCAGCGGTAGAGCGCTCGCCTAGCACGTGCGCGGCCCGGGTTTGATCCTCAGCACCACGTACAAATAAACGCATTGTGTACAACTAAAGCAAATAAATAAATATTAAAAAAAAAAAAGTTACAGACAAGCCAGGTGTGGTGGCACACACCTGTAATCCCAGCGGCTCAGGAGGTTGAGACAGAAGGATCGTGAGTTCAAAGCCAGACTCGGCAACTTAGCAGGTGCTAAGCAGACCCTGTCTCTAAAATACAAAATAGGGCTGGGGATGTAGCTCAGTGGTTGAGTGCACCTGAGTTCAATCCCCTGGTACCAAAAAAAAAAAAAAAAAAAAAAAAAAAAAAAAAAGAGAGAGAGAGAGAAAAGAAAGTTGCAGACAAAGTGAATGAAGAGGTGTGTGCAGGAAAGCATTGGAGAGTTTCCCACAGGATTCCTCTGGATCTGTGGCACCCAATCTTCCCACAGATGAAGACCTCTTTACAGCATGGATTCTGCACAGACTCACTCCATTACATGCTCACACTTGATGAACAGAGATTGAGAAACATTTAATGGTGAGAGTCACAGCAGATGCGTCTTGAGTGATTTTTACATGCAATTCTCATGGTTCCCCTCATGTCCTTGCACCATGCTTAGGCAATAAGTCTGTTGTTATTACAGAGAGGAGCAAAAGGAAAATCACTTGAGGCCAGACAGGTAGTGACTGGTGGCCCTGGGCTCCAAAACAGATCACAGAGACTAAAATACCCATGCGCTTGGCCTAGACTGTTGTCAAAGTGCCACAAAGCAAGTGGGAATTTGATAATACCTTTAGATATGGTTGAAAATTATTATCATGTAGTGACTTTTGCAAATGAATTGTGTGTTTATTTATAAGATATGTTACTGACTTAATTATCTTGTGAACCCTACAACTCCCCCTGTGAGTCCCACGCCTTCTCTGTTCTTTCCACCCCAGGCCAGGTCTTGCTTGGGTATCCTTAGGCAACACACCTTGCGACCCTTAAATGACAAGGGAATAGAAATCCGCCTCTGGACAGGGCACAGGTATCAGCAAAACCATCACCAGCTTCATCCACGTTAGGACCTGAGAACCGACGCACCTTTTCAAACATGGGAGAACCAAGCCCTGCTGCTTGACAATGTCCCCTGAGTGTGATAGAGGGGAGGGACAGAGAATCTGACCGCAGCCAACAGGGGCCCAGGTTTGATTGAATCACAGACCCCCCCCCCCCTTCTTTCTAGTTCAAACGATCTAAAAGCAGGAAAGGGATCAGCCACCTTTTGCAATCTTTTAAATAACAATCATCTGAATGATTGCAACAAGTTAATTTGTCTTGGATTTAAATTTACACTACACAACTTTTATGACATGTTGCCATAGGTGGGAACCTGCTCGTTTAGGGTTCCATCATTCCCACAGTGATTGCAAGACTCATTTCCAGATATCAGAAGCATTTGGTGACTCCAGCGCAGCACCAGATAACACCAGGTTCATCGTGGGCAACTCGGGCAACTCCCAGGGCAGCCTGGCGGATGATGCTCAAGCACTCAGTCTCTACCAAGGCCCAGTAACAGGCCGAGAGCTCTCTCAAAAGGACACCAGTTATCTGCAGATGATAACAGGGTCTTGCTCCAAATTTATAAGGGCTTCCACTGGGATTCCTCTATAGGAGCCAAGAGCTCCAGGCAGTATCTCTATCAGCCGCTGACTCCACGAATATTGGATCTGCTGCATCATTAGCTCAAGTGCCAGAGCAACATGAAGGGCAGCTAGACCTAATTGCTGCAGATCCTTCTCCTGTTCTGAGCCCCATTCAAAGAAGCATTTCAGGCCACTTGATAGAAGGGCTGGAGTGACACACCTGAAGGAAAATGGCAATGACATTCCAAATCCAAATAGGCGCACCAAGCATGGCGCCTCTTTCTTTGTTGTAGGAGGGGCCAGATGCAGTACTTTATCCTTAGGTAAGGGATATTGTGACATGGCCCACACCACCAGAGTCCTACAAGTTTCCCTGAGGTAGAAGTCCCCTGAGTTTTTGTCAGATTTATTTCCCACCCTCTAAAACGCCAGCGTCTTACCAGTACGTCCTGGGCAGTCACTCCTGCATGCCTGCTAGGTCAGTCAGCATGGTGTGGTTAGTGTAATGGACCAGTGGGATTTCACATAGAAAGAAAAAAGTGATCAAGACTCCCTGTGAATTAAGTTGTGGCACAGGGCTATGGAGTTGATGCACCTTGGGGTAGGACTGTGAAGGTGTATTGCTGTCCTTGCCAGCTGAAAGCAAACTGCTCTGGTGGGTCCTATGGATGGAGATGGAGAAAAAGACATTTACCAGATCAGTAGCTGCCAGGAGATGTGGTAATTTTCTCAAGCAATGAAACCGTATCTAGCACAGCAGCTGCAATGAGTCACCACCTGGTTAAACATAAGGCAATCACTATCCTCTATGATGCATGTGTCTTCTGCAATGACCAGATAGGAGAGTTGAATGGGGATGTGGTAGGAACCGCCACTGATGTACCTTTCAAGTGTTAATGGTGGCATCAATCTGTGCAATCCCTCCAGGGAGTGGTATTGCTTTTGATGTGCTGTTTTCTGTGTGGAGGCAGCTTTAGTGGTTTGCATTAGGACTTTCCCACCATAATAACTCTCACTCTGTAGGTCAGGGAGCCAATGAAAGGTTTCTGCCAACTAAGTATCTACATCCTAATTATGAATTCTGGAACTGGAGAAATGAACACAGGATGGTTCAGAGAACTTCAGGATTCCCTGTGAGTCAAACTTGAACTAAAACTCCATGGGTCACCTGACCTGTACTCCACCAGTCCCTACTTTGCCTGGTGAGCCACAGTGACATTTTGAGTCTCTGGAATCATTGTCGATTCAGAGCCAGTGTCTGATAGTCCTTGAAAGAAATGCCTATTTCCTTTTTCCAGATGCACATTTGCCCTGGGAAAAGTCTGGGTAGGTCCCTTTGGGAAAGGATGGACAAAAGACAAATAATATGAATTTTCAGTAGTGTACCGGGGTCTTTCCTGGTGGCAACCCAGCATCTCCTTCATTCAAAGGGCTCTGGTCTGCAGACTGGATTAAATCTGGGGATTGGTCGAGGAGCCACAGTGCTCTGTTTTATGATTCAAGTGAGACTCTTGCTCACTTGACCTAAAAGTTATTTGCTTGTACTGATCCAGTGAGAATTTAGTAGGTCTCCCATCTAGGAGCACCATGATGAAGTAGGCGGCACCCTGGATCTAGCTACACCAGTCAGACTGCTGGCTGCTGCTTTGCCTCTGTGACCATTGCAGTAATCCCGCTTACCTTGGACAGTCTGGTGTCCCCACTTGGTTTCCTGCTTTCCCAGGATCCAATTATTCCCACTGCATAGCTGCAAGCTAAGGACAAGCGCTGGTGCAGCCTGGTGAGACTTTTTTTGTCTATCCCTTAAGGATGCCCACGGAGCAAGTAGCTGTCCAGATAAGATTAAGTGGAACAGGGAGTGACTGGCCTACGCAGCCCCTGGCCAGTGTCACTGCGCCAGGACTGACAACAGCAACTCTGCCACTAACACAAAGGGTTCAAAATTGGGCCTCCATGGTGCACTATATAGACTGAAATAGCCCTCCAGCACGGTAGCACCTCTCAGAGTTGATATGTCCCTCTAATAGTGAGCAGGGACCCTTAGCACTGGGGCTAGCCCCTGCCTTTGTCTGGTAAATAGATCATATTGGTCCTTCCTCTGCTGCCCTCTGGTGGCTAGAGCTGGCATGGAGTGGTATGTGGCCCTTATGCACCCTTACCTACATCTGGGAGCCCTGGCCAGCAGGGTGCTCCAAGCCAGGCTGTGTCCCATTAACAGACAAGAGCAGGTGTTCACTTGACCCACCCACAGTGATATTGGGCAGCTTCCCTGTTGTGGCCAGTCTCTTCCAGCTTCTTAAGGACTTTGATTTGTCCCTGCAGTGGGAATATACCAGAAGAAAGCTCACTGGTGCTCTTTTCCCTCTTGCTTCTTGGAACAGGGCAGGCCTGGAGGCCTCAGCACTACTAAGTGCGCCCATTGCCTGGAAACCTGTTTCCCCTGATTACTGCCTGCCTGGCTCCTTTCTGCCACCTTTTCCATCATTAAGTGGGGAGTGCAGGGTCAGATTTGCATCATAAGACGATACAATTGCATGTTAAGAAAGGACAGGCACTGGCTCAAAGCTGTACAGAGGGAAGGCAGCGGGCAAGCAAGTGCAGTCCTTGGGGAAATAGTGAAGGTGAGCTGCTGTAACAAAAAGCCCCCTTCTCTCATGAACTGATCTTCCAGGTTTGTGCCAGGTGGTTCTTCAAATTTGACTTCTGGCTTCTAAGGTCTGTCTGGTTGTGGCCATTTGCAGTGGAACAAGTCCAGCATAAGCATCGTCATTTGATACTTGATTCACTTGCCACCAACCTAACCCAACACTGAACTAAAGTGAATTGCAAGGGAGGCTGGGAAATGTAGTCCCCACCCAGGCAGCCCTAAGTCCAGCCAAACTCAGGGGCTGGAAGCCTAAAGGGGAGAATGTCACACTAACCAAGAAATACTATGAACACTGCAAGAAGGGAGATGCTGTGGGGACAGAGAGGAGGGCTTGGTGACCAAGGGTGGGAAGCAGGGAGAGAGACAGCAGACTTGGCCAACTCTGGCTCAAGGGCAGTGAGGTGGAGCAATTCAAGGGAAGAGTAGGCGTCAGAAAGAGCAGGAAAGGGTAGTAGTAGTGTAAAGCCAGAGTCAGAGGCTTGTGGCATGTGGCCTAGCTTTGGAACACTTTTGAGAACTTTAGTCAGGTCCCCTCACTCACGGATGGTCTATGGGTCGTGTCTGTGTATGACAGGGCTCCACGTGGCCCAGGAAGCCCGACACAGTGACTGCCTGTCCCTTCGCGGGGAAAGCCTGCGGGCCTGTGGGCTAAGGCACATCAAGCAGAGATGTGCAGGGGACCTGTGGCTGCTTCACAGTGACCGAGGGTGAGCATCACGAGGACCAGGAGAGGCAGGTGAACCACGAGGGTGGACGGAATTGCCCAGGGGTTTGCCCAGGGAGGCAGGGAGGGGTGAACCAGGAGAAAATCTGGGAACACCCAAGTAAATTTGAGGACAGGAAAGAAGATGAGTGTTAAGAAAAAGGCTGAAGCACAGAGAGCAAAAGCCCAGGAAGACAGAGGGTTCCTTTGGGAGCCTCAAAAGGAGACGTTGGTATCTTCACCAAGTGGTCCACAAAGTCCTCTTCAAGGAGCGGAGTGTGGGGTGGAAGCCAGATCACAGCGGCTGAAGCAGCGGAGGTGAGCAGGTGATGAGAGGTGCATTGGGAATTCTTTCATGAAAACTATTTGCAAAGGGGAGGAGGAGAGAGAAAATGTGCTGCCCTGCTGAGAGACTGTTGTCTGGGGCTGAGGAAAAGATGGGATCTTCAGGACTAGATCCCACCACTGGTAAGTTCAGCAGGGGGAGATACTGAAAAGCATGTTGATAAAAGTCGCAAGACTTAAGCTATAGAGTATTACAATCAGTTGGCTTACATCACTGGAAAATTTCAATGTGGGATATGAAAATCAGGTTTTCAAAAAAAAATAAGGGATGATTTCCTCTAAAAGAGTTCTCCACTATCTGGCCTCTTGTGCATAGTTTAATAAAAATCCCATTTTTGCACACAGATATATTTAGAAGTGCGTGTGTGGTTGTGGGTGATCTGAGTGTGGATATTGCTGCTTAGACGGTTATCTAAGAAACATTTTAAGATCTGTTTAGACCTGAGCTGACCTTGAGGAAGGGGACGTATTCTCTCCATACTGCGGGCGCTCAGGTGATGGGAAAGTAGTGTAATAAACAGACAACCCCAGGCCACGTTTCCTTGCCTAGAATTTGACGGTGTGTAGGTCTACCCAAGGAAGCAACACACGGACCACAATTTCCAAGCCCCTTTTTATTGAAATAAATCAGGACAGTGATCGGTACACAAAAGACCTGGCAGAAAGCCCGCTTCTTGAACATCATGACATCACTGCTACTTTGGTTTGAGAGTATTTCTTATTGAAAAAGGCAAATCCAATGTAAATAACCCCCCCCCCCAAAAAAAAAAAGATACTGACTCGTGCTTTCCTACATTTCTAAGGACCAAGCATGAAGGCTTTATTCATGTTGGACACCAAATCTAAGAACTATGACAGGGTCTTCCCCTATTTCACTTTAGAATCCCTCCCGTCCCCCTCCCCCAATAATCAGATGACATTCAGATAATGCTCATCCTTCATCAGAAGACTAAGTACACACTTGGGTGTCTGTTAAAACAGCTCCACTCTCTGACAAACAGCATTTCCTTCTCTCAAGATTGCTCCGCTTTTGAACTTGCTACTGCAATAGCAAGTTTTTGAGCTGGCTACTATAATGCTTTTGTATTCTGCTCCCAAACACCGTGACCAATCACTGACAAAGCAGATGCAAATCCTACGTGAAGGACACGCTGTAGGTTTTACCTGCTTTTACTAAAAATGGATTATTTTCAACAGCACCAATAAATCAACACTGACCCGATAGTAAGCTCATTTAGAAGAAAACCTTACAATACTCATTTGTTTAAAACACCCCGGCTGTGGTAAAGGTGTATATACAATCTACTATACACAAAATACATGTTTTCTGTAAACGTATGTGTCCAGCACACTCCACCTATGGAAGTAAAGCAGAAACTCAGTATTAACATCGGGTGGGCTGTTTGACACAGAAATGTGTTCAAACCCATATGGTAGGGTGTCTAAATAAAAATTCAGCATAAAAAAATAATAAACAGGAGAGGAGATTATCCTTGGATAGTGATGGACACATGGACTATGAACAGGACTGTGTTCATTCCTAACAAAGCTCGACCCAGAGACCAACAAGCCCCCTTGTGTCACTGTGTTGCCACCAGAAGCTCCTCCTGGATTTGGAAAGTTCTCATAGGCCCAGAATTATCAGCGGTCTCGCTGCTTCCACGTTGTGTGTCTTGATGCTGAAAAAGAGGCCAGACAAAATCTCAGAAGCTGGCTTGGCACTGGCCAAGAAACCACGAAAACATCATCCTAAATGGTCCCTATGAGACTCCAGGGACAACTGGTTCTAGAGGCCACTGTCCTATCCAACCTGATTCGCACTGTCTCATCATTTTAGTTCCTGATTTTTTAAAAATTCTAATTTGTTATGTATAACAGCAGAATGCATTACAATACATATTACACACACAGGGCATGATTCTTCATATCTCTGGTTGTGTACAAAGTATATTCACTTCATTCATGCCTTCATACATGTACTTTGGATAATGATGTCCATCTCATGTTGAATTATTTTTTTAAAACAAAATGATTACAGAAATGTTTGTTGCAAAACAATATAAAATATTTTTATATTTAAAGCATAAAAGTGTCCAAAGGACTCAAGGTACATGGTTAGTGCATAAATATCTAGGAACTTATTTTTTACCATAAGAAAAAACTCTTATTATTATGATAGACACATATATATCACCATATCATGTCTGTGTTTTTGTATGTATGTATACATACAGAGGACCATACATGACACAGTCATGTGGAATCATTATAATATATGTATACATATATGTGCAAAATCAAACTGTCTAACCCATACATTGACCTAGATTTTCTACTTAATATATTATCTGTTTTAATAGTCTAAAAAAAGACAAAAAGCTCTATAGTACTATAAATCATTTTACATGAAAGCATCAAACTTACCTTGAGCAAATTCAACCTCAGTTATCAATAGTGTGATTGGCTAAAAGACAAAAAAAAAAAAAAAAAAAAACAGATATATAACACATGCCGGCCAGGCCGTGGGCGGGTCATCACCTGGCTGAGGAGACAGAGAGAGAGAGATCTACAGGCATCACTAAGGCTGGACGGGGCAAGGGTCACTAGGAACGTGTGTCCAAAACACCAGACCAGCAGAAACCAGACCCCGCAGTAGATGGACAGCCCACCAGAAGCAGCAGAAGCCTGGCCGTGAGGACAGCAGGAAGACAGGAGCGGAGGGCAGGTCCTCAGGGCCCTGTCAGCACGCACGTCCAGGCGTGCCCACCTGTGCGCCCAGATCACAAACGTCCTTAGCGGCTGGCTCTCTGGGTTAACGGTCAACAGTCGTCCTACGCTGTCCTAACTTTCTCCACAATTGTGGCCTTGACAACCAGAACAGGATAGTGTGAGGGGGCGGCCACAAACTCTCTTCAATTTGGACCCCACCCCTACCCCCACCCCCCATGACTTAGGGCATTCACAGCCCTTAGGACCCTGCAGGATGCGCCAGGCACAGCAGCACTCGGTGCTGCGGAGACCCCCGGGAGAGGGGAAGAGCACTGGGGTGCCAAAGCCCCCGCGGGGCAGGTGTTCCTCCAAACTCATCATTTAACTCTGGAAGCCACATACGCTTAGCCCTGTGTGTTCTCTCTCTCTCTCTCTCTCTCTCTCTCTCTCTCTCTCTCTCTCTCCACATTCAATAAACAAGCAGGCTCTGTTGAAGGGCTCAGGGTCCCTGGGGAAGGGTGCTGGCAGGGGCCTTCTCAGTACCTGCTGTGGCCCACAGCACCAGGCCCTGGGCGAACACCATGAAGGCCTGTGGGCTCTGGGATCATCTCTAAAGAATATCTGCCTTTGCCCTCCTGAGCAGAGGGGTGCTGGGCTCACAAACTGACCTGCTGGGCCTTCCTGCCTAGCCCTGCCCGCTCTGAGGAACTCCAGACCAAAGACCCCACCCTATCTTAGAAAAGGAGGTGGTTCAGGAGACGTCAGAACCACGTAACAAGCCACACGAACCAATTCAAGCCACTGAAACGGAAGGGGACAATAGGCCCTCGGACGGGACAGCTGGAGGCTCTGAGAATTTCGGCTCTGAACTACAACTTCTTGGGCACCCCACCATAATAAAGTAATAAAGGAGGCCGAGGCATGACAGCGGGGCACGCGTCTCCCACGGCCAGCACCACACTGAGGGGGCACGCGTCCAGTTAGTGTGGATTCACCCTCCAGATCTCAATCAACACAGGGCTCTGGCAGCCCGGCCCACAGACAAGAGGTGGCCAGTGGCCATAATCTGCTTGGCACTGTGGCCCTGAGGCCTGGAGCACCACACACCCAAAGGGCCCCAAGCACCTTCCGCTAGGCCAGCGTGGCCAAAGCATGGGCAGTGATGGGGGCTGCTGCTCCCTCAGTGTCACCGGGGGTCTCCATCTGCTCCTTCCTGCTGCAGCACCGCGGCTGTGCCTTCCTACTTCTACCAAGGCAACCCGGCACCCCGCGCAAAGAGCATACTCACAGCTCCAGCAGGGAGAAGGCCACGGCTCACAGGAGTGTCTCGGCCCCTGCGCTCTGTTCCTCCTCATTAAAAAGGGGAAAGGTCATGTAAAACCCAGATTTATCTCTTTTCCAGAGAAACTGAACTCTGAGGGACCACTGGCCTCTTCTTTATCCCTTTTTCTGTCAGCTTCTCTGTGGCCTTTCCACTTGTGCCTGTGGGGCCTAACTACTGCCCTGACCCTTGGGAGAAGAGGAGAAAGAACAGCTCAGACCGTAGCTGGCCTCCGACCGGCCGTGGGACCCGGGGCCTGGCCTTTACATCCCGGAGTCCTCCTGAAAATGGGAGGTGGCTCTGAAGGGCTCAGAGGACTGTGCCCGATAAAGCAGGGCAGCAGTCCTGCCCTGATGCCCAGGGCTGTGAGACCAACACACGCCGCTACCCTGGAGACTTCGTGGATCAGAAAGAAGCAATTTTTTTTCCTCCTATCTCTCAGGCAGAGCTAGATAGAATAGGTTTGTCTCCACCAGGAAAAAAAAAAAAAAAAAAAGTCCACAGAAGGCTGGGAAAGAAGCCCCTCAACGCCTCCCCCTGCTGGGGCACTTCCTGTGGGAGGAAGAAACATCCCAGGAAGAAACTCCAGGCTTCTCCAGGCGCACAGGAGACCCGTTGCCTCTTTCTTTAGACAGAAGCAAACGACCAGCCACAGAGCATGCGGTGGACTGATAGAAGGTAATAGAAGGGTAAGGGCGTGTGTGTGTGTGTGTGTGTGTGTGTGTGTGTGTGTGTGTAAGAAATAACAGAGATGACGGGGAGGGAGAGGGGGAAGGGGTTGAGGAGACTGAGTTGGCCGCTCAGAAGCTGCACGGCTCCCCTTCAGGAGACTTCCTGGGAGGCTCCCCACGAAGCAACAGTCACACTGCTCCTGACCTTGTATCAGCCTGACCTGCAGAAGGCTTTTCCTAGAGGGCCAGGTACCTTCTCCAGGCACTGACCACTTCGCTCCCAAACCTGGCTTTGTCCTGAGACGTGGCAGCATTTGAAGTCTTTTGGTGTGAGCGCTCATGGAACTCACAGCCACAGGAAGGTGCCAGGGGCTCAGGTGAACCGGAACGGAAGGCCCGATGGGGTTGCCATGCCAACTGAAGCCCCCTCCCCACCCGTGTAAGCCCAGAGGCTGAGTGGCCCTGGCTTGGCTAACAGGTTGGACAGACATATCTGTCCTCTGAACACCTCTGGGTAACAAGACAGGGTACCTGTTACCTGAACATCAGGTAATAAGAAGATGAGTTCGTCGTTATTGTCACGAACCAGACACCCTCAAGCAAGAGCTTGCACTGTCCTTTTACCCTTGTGACAACCTACGTGAGCAGGACTCCTACTGTCTCCTTTCACAGATAAGGACACTGAGGCTCCAGGAAATGCCATAGTGCTTCTATAATGACACAGGAAAGTGCCACACGACTGACCCCAACTCGGACCCCAGAGCCCTCGAGGGGGTAGGGCAGAAATGAATCCCAACGTTCCTGGAGCTTCTGAGATGCTGCTTCCTCACCTTCTGAAAAGAAATCAACTCCGCTAACCTGACACTTTCTGTTTCTTTCTTTACTGTCCCCGGAAGAGCAGACTGGCCGGGACACCTACCAGGGTCCCCCTGCAAGGTGGGCTGTTCTAGAAGGAAAACCAGCCCTGCTTCAGCAGCCACCACAGAAGGTGCCCCAGGGAAACCAGAGGGGGTGGCAGTTGGTTTGTGGTATTTTTCTCTCCTTGAAACAAAACACTTCAACCTGCTGTTGGGTCTGCTCCAGAGTATAGAATACAGAAACCGCAGAAGAGCCTGGACTTCCAAGACTAACACACTCTGCCTCCACCCTGCACAGGAGTGTGAGGGGCTAGGTCCTTCCCAAAGGCAAGTCCTTCCATGTGCACTGCCTGCAGAATCACTACAGAATTGGTCTCAGTGGTATATGTAGTACAACTTGGGTGTGTGTCACCGATTGTGAACTTCAGCATCAACAGGCCAGGATGAAATGCCCACCAGCAAGTGGGAAGAGGCATTTATTCCTGAACATCACCGATGGCTTTTTCCTGTTTCCTGTCACTATCATTTTCCCTTTTCTGCATAGTAAATGAGATCCAAGAGTTAGATCCAAGGTCTTCTCATGTGCAGTGACATGGGTAGAAACTGGTAAACAGGACACTCACACACACCTGTTAAGTCCTCAGTGTTAAGTACTCACATGAGGTGCACCTGCGCATCAAACGGGGGCTCTGATGTTTTCTTATCTATGCTGGAGGCAGGTGTAGACCCTCCTATGTAGTAAAGGACTTGGACAGGGCCACAACAGGATGGGTGATGGCAGACAGCTGCCTGTTTTCAGCTCTCAGCTCTGAGCCCCGGAGTTAGTGAATGTCTACGGCTTTGACAATCACTTCTAAATGGCAAAAGTGCTGAGAGGCTCTGGGACCTCAGAGTCTGTGTTATCAACTTGCAAATTGACCCTTTTTTTTTTTATATTTTAAATTTTGAGACAGGGTCTCATTAAGTTGCTTAGGGCCTTGCTGAGTTGCTGGGACTGGCTGAACTTGTGATCCTCCTGCCTCAGCCTCCCAAGTAACTAGGACTACAGGCATGTACCACCATGCCCAGCCTGACCCTCCCCGTTCAATTGCAAAGGAATCCTGCATGCAGCAAACTCGCCCAAGCCTCCTACTCCTCAGGAAGCCATAAAGTTGTACCTTCCAGATTCCCAAAGGACTTGCCATCAGCAGTGGGGAGCATGGTCAGCAGAGGGCCTCCTGCTGCCAGAGTCCTCAGGGCCTGCTCTGCTGCCCATTACACTGCCCAAGGGCTTTGTCTTTCCTGAGCAGCCCAGATCCAGGTGGCTGAGAGAGGTGGGGGCGCAACGTCTCCATCTTGCCCAATGAAGGCAACTCTTGGCAGGGCATATTTGCTCCGGAGGACGGAGGCTTCAGCAGGCCCGCCGGGACTTCTCGTCAAACACCTCGCATCCCGAATTCCACCTCAGCGTTGCCACCAGAAGACCCGACCCACAGCACACTTCTGCCCGGCCTTGCCTCTCTTGCTAGAATCCTCCAAGCCAACTCAATGACACTTCCTGGTCCAGAGAGGACACTTAGAAACCTCACAAACAGAAGACAAGCACCAGAAACCAGTTCTACACATTTAGGAAGTCCTAGAAGAACTGATGCTGGGGCAATATAGATAGTTGAGAACTCTCCTTTGACCTTGAAATTTCAGTCCATGAGTATAAGATACCCTCCAAGCATGCTACACCCTATGGAAAGGGAGATCAGTATATGAGGCAGGCCACAGCCCTGTCTACTCTGCCTGGAGGAGACTGAGCTAAGTGACCCTTGAATCAATCTGCAAATCTCTCACAACACAGCACTCTAGCAACCAAATCCAACATACTTCCACCCTATCTTGGAGGCAGCAAATGAGATGAAGTCAATTTGCCATTTTCAAACCTTATTGTTCCTTCATCATTATTATTATCATTTCTGATTTGGTCTGAATGCTTGTGTCCCCCTAATATTCATAAGCTGAGATCCTAGTCACCGGGAGGATGGCACTAGGAGCTGAAGGCCTTTGGGGAGGAGTTTAGGCCAAGTAGCCCCAGCGAGCTGGCTCATTCCTTCAACCATGTGAGGACGCAGGGAGAGGCACAGTCTCTGAAAAAGCCAGTGTTCCTGAGGGCACCTGGTCTTGCACTTCTAACCTCCAGAACCATGAGAAAGAAATGTCTGTTGTTTGTAAGCCATCTTGTTTATAGCATCTTGCCTGAATACACAAGGACAATTGCCTTCCCCTTAAATGGCAAACTAAATTGAGAAGTTTGGAAGTTTTTTGTGACATTCAATATTGTAAATTGGGTAAAACTTTCACCCTTCTGAAGAGACCACTATCTTTCTAGTTTCTAGTTCTGTTCCTTTTGAGGTCTGACAAAGGTAGAGCACCAGCTGTTACTAGGTAACACTGCTTAAGATAAGGATGCACCTGCCAGGACTATGTGGTTATATATATAAACTCTTAGCGGGAGCCCATGCTGGGGGCTCCCCTGAACATGGTGACCTTTTAACTGGATTGTCCCATGTGGAGTGAGGGCTTCTAAGAGAAGGTGGATCCCCCTGCACACTGATGTTAGATGCACTCCTTTGCACCTGAGGTACCCCTTGGTTTTGGGCCAGCTGTGTAGACATGAGAAGGACCACACCCACTAAGGGAGGAGGAGGGCTTGCTGCTGCCCTGCTGGCCCTTGCTCTTCCTGGCCCCATCTCTTCTCAGCAGACAGGCCCCCTGGTTGACAGGTACATCTCAAGTTTTAGTGGAGCCTCAGAAGAGGACACCTGGCAGGTAATGGTCGGAGTTACTTAGCGAACTTCCAGGATCACAGAAAGTGTCTTAAGTCCAGAAAATGTAAATTCATGACAAGATTTTGGAGGAGAGGTTGGAGTTCCTCCTCTGGTTGACCATAATTTATTAGAAGGAAGGAAGAAAGGGTGAGAGAAGGGAAGAAGGGTAAATCTGGAAGGCAGTAACCACTTAGTTGGATGCAGAGAAATGCTAAAGTGTGCATGCATTTAAACCATAATGATCTGGAGTTATACGGAGCATTTTATGATGACAGCAAATTTTAGTTGCTTCACATTTCCATTGCTAAGAAGTCACTGAAATTTCAAACTTATGTCATCATGCAATGCTACGTAGGTCAAGATTGGAGCTTGACATTGACAGAGTATCACACAGAGAGAAGTGCAGGACATCAAGAGCATGCAGAGAGCTCAGAAGATCTACAGGGGAAGAGAAGGTTCACCACGGGACACGCATGCACTTCCAGACTTTTCTTTACCTTGTCATAACAGGATTGTGAACACCATATAAATGATCTTTATGATAACCACTATTACCATTTTCCATACTGTAACAAAAATAAATAACACCAAAAACACCATGTTATCTCTAAGATGAAGTGTTTGCATCATGGATCACAAAGACAACGTATGGGTCATGAAAGGTACGTGACAATTTGTTAAATCTGCAGAGAAGGTAAAGGGTATATTTACATTTTGCTCCCTTCAAGACCCAAAGATGGAAATGACTTCTTCATGGATTAGTAATTTTAACATGTAAAATATTCATTCGTTCAACGAGTATTTCTTGAGCACCTTCTATGTGCCAGTCCTCTTTTTAAGAGGTGTCACAATTTATTTTTACCTAGATGTATCTATTATTTTTATGTCATTTAAAGATGTTATTAATTTAACTTTAAAGTCCATCATAGGTAATAAAAAAACCTCCCCCTTCCCATGTATGAATATAATTAAAAAAAAAAAAGGCTTACATTTTCATGAGTACAGTTTCAACACTATAAAATACAAAAAGGAGGGACAAAATTATTTATTTTCTGTGACTATGATGTCTCTATAACTACACCCCCCCACATTTGCACTCTCATATGGATCTTAATAGTGCCCATTCCGGAGAGAGACAGGTTGAGGAGATGAGTGACGTGAAAACGAAACACACAAGATCACCAGACACAGAGCCAAAGGCAGACTACAGAACGGAAAGGAGAGTTGTAATAAAAGTTATCATAAAGTAAAATGCCAAGTCCCCGACAGAGAGCAACTGCAAAGGAGAAACAAGAAGACTGGTTAAGGAAGCTGAGATTCATTGAGAGGGAAAAGGTAGAACAAGCATTAAAACATTGGGAAATAAAACAATAAAACCCAGGACTTATTTTTTAAAAGAAAGTCAGCTGCAGTCGAATGAGCTCATACTTAGCAGCTCCTTGAAGACAGACAGCACTGCACAGACAACGACCCCACCTTGGAGGAAGCCCCTACTTACTCTTCATACACGTCCTCCGAGTCCATTCGCCGGTAGTACTTGGCCAGTTTCACAGCGATAATTAGAGCCACAAGTAAAAGAAAAGTAGCTTTTCCTACGCCAAACCAAAACAAATTCTGGGGAGGAAAAAAAAAAAAAAAAAATCAAAAAGTTAAATTAAAAATTTTAAAAATTAAATACTTGAAGATGGATAATGAAAAATAACAGCTGCTTAGGGGAAAATACGTGTTCTGCAATTTTTAAAAAATGAATCATTCTGTTCTTTAAAATCATTTGTGAACCTAATGTGAACCAGCCGTTGTCTGAAGGGCTACATGTTATAATCCAGTTTTGCTTTTCTGAAAACTTTGAGGAGATCCTATTATTATATTTGTCTTGCAATAGATGAACAGAAGCAGCCAGCGGTAAAGCCGGGATTTCACCTAAGACGCTCCAGGACAACGCCAAGCCTTGCCTGCCATGCCTCCCTTGGCTGCTCCCGCTGTCTGGGCTGCAGGGTAGCCAGCTGACAGGCCTGAGGCCACGCCCCTTCTCGCAGCCAGACTCATGAAACTTTCTCGTTTTGTTCTGCCTCTGAGCAGTGGAGGCGCAGCAGCCTCATCCCATGACACAACTGTGTCAACGAGACAGAAGCAAAGCACACCCTGGGCACACGCCAGGGTCTCGAGGGATGTTCCATGTTTTCACTTAACCCACCCTGAAGGCTGGCCACCAGCTGAGGTCAACCATGTTTTATTTAAAAAGAAAAATTAAAGGATTCTTTCAAACAGTTGCCACTATTTGTAAGTCAGATCTTGCACATAAACCTGAACTTACCGTCTTTCTTGAAAAACCTGAGATTCATTTCATACCCTGGACCCTTGTGCCCATAACACAACAGCCAGCAGCAGAAGAGTCATGCTTCACCCTCAAGAACAGCACTCACCCTCATCTAAGCACAGAGCATGTCATCTTTGCAGGGTGACATCCCAAGTCCCTTAGCCTTACCAAACAAAGCAGCAACAGCTATGCACAGTGTAACTCTGCGTACACTCAGGCTGGTACCACTCCTAGCCAGCATCCTCCTAGCCAGCATCCTTCTTGGTCGGCCTTGTAAGCCTGCAAATTCCAGGCTCCTGTGGAAGTTCAAGTCTGAGCCCTGTCTCAGGTCCAACGCGGCAGGACCACCAGAGCAGCGCCCCCAGCCACCGTGAGGCAGAAGGCAGCTGGAACACCAGCCGCCACCCGACTGTCCCAGCCTGGCTGGGCATGTCAGCTTTGCTCCTGGATGAGTTTGCTGTTGTTTCTTGGTGGCACATCCCTGGCCTCTAATTTCCGGAGAATGTGTTCGCCCTTCTCTCCATGTTCTTTCTTTAGTAGGTTCCTATGTTTTCAATCTCACCTAGAGAGGCTTTACAGCTTTCTGACAGCCACATCCATTCCCCGGAAACTTCCTCAATCCTTTGAGGAATGGTCAAGATACTAAAGAGACATGGCGGCCAACCTGTGTCTATTTTGTTGGTGCAGTGGGATGCCCAGGGCTCTTCCTTGCTCTAAACCACCATCAGCAAAGATCCAGCCTGTTACCCCCCTGAGCAGCCTCTGGACCTCTCTTCTGTCTGCCCCAATCATTTGCAGAGAGGCATCTGGAAGTGGGTGATTTGCCTGGTTGGTGGGGCGGCGGTAGAGAATGGACTGGGAAGAGGTCCATTCAGAATCAAGCAGGTGAACCCAGGACTGGCCTAACGAGGACTTCCACGGAAGCCGGCAGAAAGGGCCACCAAACACAGGACAGATGGGGCAAGAAGTTGCAAAGGGAGGTGAGCAGCCAGGAAGCCATGGCCTGGGGTCTGCAGGGCTGCGAGAGTGGAAGGATCATTCCCCTGGGGGCATGCAAATCCCCCCAGCACACGGACTTGTGAGCAGGAAACGGGCAGATGGAGAAAGAGAGCAGTGACGCCCTGAGCCAGAGTTCTCTGATCATCCATGCCTCAGGAGCACTCTGTGCCCGGGAGGGGCACCACAGCGCCCTCTGTCGTGCAGTTCAGGGTAGTGTGTGTTGCAGAGGCCAGATCTTGGAGATACACACTGGTGTGTAATTCAACAGCAATTATATTGCTCAGGAAAAGCACAGAATTCTGTGAGAATGTGGAAAAGGGATCCTATCCTGTAAGTTTCCAGAAGAAAAAAAAAAAAAAAGATATATTTGAGCTGGGACCAGAAAACTGAATGACAAAGGACAGCTAATAGCCACAGAGGGTGTTCATGTATCAGGAATGGTGTCAAGGGTTTTACCTGTAAGGTGGATGAACCATCAAAACAGCCCCATTCAGGTGATGAAGCTCAGAAAATGTCAATGGTTTTTCAAAGTCAGAATTCAGAAAGTGTAGAAGTGGAATTTGAGTTCAGAGTCCATGTTCTTGACCACCATTACCAGACCTGGAGAAGTTAGCCCAATGGGTAGGAAGGGGGGGGAAGAAGAGACGGGGGGGGGTGTCTCCAGACCAGAAGCTGGGCATATGCAAAGGCGTGGAGGTGGGGAACTTTGAAGAAGTGAAAGGAAATGAACATGTCTGAAGCACAGGGAGACAGGAGGTAACAGTACATAATGTGGCCTGGGTGGGCAGGACCCCATCATGCAAGGCTAGCGTGTTCTCTGAAGGGTGCTGGCCTTCATCGTGGTGGCAAGGGGAAACCACCACAGCACTCTGAGCAGACGACGCAAGAGGACCTGCCCACAGACGGGGTCAGTGCATGCTGAGGAGTGAACAGAACCGAGCAATAAATCTGACAAACCCCAATTTACCCTCCCAGGGGTCACATGTTAAAGGACTTTTAAAACAAAAATGAAGCCTGGATTTTAGCACTGGGCTTGTGCAGAAAGTCACACAAAGAATCTTCTGATATTAGCTCTTGGCACAGCAAGGAGTCTTCCTTTCCGATTGTTCCCAACAAGAGGAGTCTCCCAACTTTAAGTGTAATTTTAGTAAGGAATGAGTACCTGTAAGCAGGACTGTGACTGTTTTAGTCTGTTAGGTATCATAACACACTGATCTAAATTTTAGGTTTTAGGATTTGGGTTCTAAACGAAAGCAAACCCAAGCAGAAAACTAATATGAAAAAATATTATAGTGTCTGTTTCCATCTGCGGGAAAACAATCAAGGTGATGGGTTTAACATGTCTGCTTTTGGAAGACGGAGGTTCTCACCAGAGGGTCAATAATGTAGCCACACAGAACCACTTTAATAGCAGAGTCCATGGCGGTGGTCACGGGCTTGCAGGACACCATCTTCTCAGTGATCTAAGGGGGGAAGGGACACGGGAAAACTAATTGAGTGAGCAGCTCACCAAACCCCACAATGATCAGATCATTTCCTTTGAGCCGGTCTCACAACAGGACCTCCCTTCCTCGGAGATGCGGAGCTGACTGGGGGTTTGTGCTGATGAGTCCCATAGGGTGTGAACCCAGGTCCTTCAAAGCAAGAACCTTGTTCTCTCTGAGCCTTGGTGGTTTCCAGTTTCCTCAAATGTTATGTGGAACTAGAAGACCCACCTTTCAGGGTGGCTGAGAGAACTAGAAGCACACACAACCAGCGTGGCTTAGCCTGAATTTGTAATCTGACCCCTTTGTTATGTGACAAAGGAGGTGAGAACCAAATGGAGGAACCCAAGTGACAATGGTGTGCCAAGGGACAAGAGGGGATCTGGGAGGGGGAAACGAGCTCCCACCTGGTGGGCTGGTCTCAGAGGTCTTGGTCTCTACACTTCAAAGCCCTTCTACTTGGTTTCAGTCCAATCACCAGGAATTCAATCTTATTTCCTCCATATTTTACCCTAGACAATGACTCTCTCAGGATGTGACCCACACCATTTATGTTCCTAGAAGGTCAACTACTTACAGCCAGCTCCACCCACTGTAGGTAGTGTTCAAAATATCCTATGATTTTTCCCGAAAACTTCTTAGTTTCCTACAAAGAAACCAAAGATCAGTAATGTCACTAAAATGGTGAGAGCATGCCCACATCCCACACATACTTAACTATGGAAAGCTCACAGGCCCATTTACTGATTGGCTTATTTTAAAAAAGAAAACTCACTTGCACAATAATGGAGGAAATATTATTTTTCATGAAGTTCTGAGCAAATTCCAAAGACACCAGGGTCTTGGACACTCTCTCCTGGAAAACAGCACAGTAATTAGAAGGGGATCAAGTGATAAGGGGACTTAATCAGACAATATGAAAATCCATTTGAGTGTGGATGTCCCTGGGAACACTGATTCCAAGAGCCACTTGGATGCCAAGTTCACAGATCTTCAAGTCCTCATGTAAAATGGCACGTAACCCACACATACCACACCCTCCCATACGCTTTAAGTCATCTCTGAATTACTTATAAAACCTGACACAATGTAAATACTATGTAAATAATCATTACTGTATTGTTTAGGGGACAATGAGAAGAAAAGGAGTCTGTACATGCTCAGTACAGATGCAGATATTTTTCCTAGATATTTCCCGTTCTGTGCCTGGCTGGACCTGCAGATACAGACCCCATGGATCCGAACAGCCAAAGGTACTGGTGCCTCGGTCCAATGCCACCATGACCTGGCCCAGCCACCTGAGGGCAGGGGAAGGGGAAGAGCCCAGAGCAGGCATTTTGGGGCCAGCACTGGAATGGGGCCTTCAGAGGACTTCCTGCTTGGAGAACTCACAGCTAGGTGGCCAGGAGGGTGCTTGCTGTTGGCTACTGTTCTCAGAGGAGGTGGCTGACGGCTTTTCAAGACCATCAAGCTGAAAACATACTAAGGTGTAAGAATTTGCCTGCACGGTCATTCAAAGACAGCGCTGTGGCCCGAGAGCTTGGTGCAAAATCAGAAGAAGGGTTCCTTTGCCCTAAGTGCTGAGGGACTCAGCCTGACAAGTGAGTCACGACTGAGTCCTGGCCCTACTTGCTCCCTGGGCTGGGTCTCCTGAATGCAACCCAAAGCTGCATGTGCTGCTGCTCTGAAGGGAGCAAAGGGCCTGTAGCCAGCAGGTGTCTCTAGGGTCCCTTGGCAAGGGATAAACCACGATGAAATGGCCCCAGTGATTAGAGGTTAGGGATGGTCCTAGTGTTGCAGGGACAGTCGAGGCAAGGCATGGAAGACAGCAGGAAACAGTTTTATTTGGCTGCAGCCAGGCTCAGAGGGTACAGCTTTCACTGTCATCAATTAATCCCCGGAACCCTGAGTTCAGGTAGTTGCAGAACTTTATACCCAGCATGAAAGGCGAGGGGCTCAGAAGTTCACAGTTTACAGAAATTCACATAAAAAAGTTCACATTTTTTTTTTCTTTCACTGTCCTGGGCAAGTTAACCCTTCAAGGGCAACACGTGAGAAGGGGAGAACTTCTTCTCCCCTTTCTTTCCTCCCCCTGCCAGCTGTTACCATGGAGCCCAGCTGGTAATTTCTCTTATCTTAGAAATGTAGACATCTTTGTGAAGCTCCAGCTCAAGGCCAGAGGCCTTGTTAAAGGATTTGTCTTTTTATTATCACATTTTGAATTTGCAAACACACTTCTACAAACTACTTTACTGGATACATGTTTGTGAAAAATAAGTAAAGGGGTGTCCAGCTCCTGGGGTGCTGATTTCTCCTAGGCCAGTGGCCAAGTAATGGAGCAAGAGGAAAATAGGAAGTTTACATACATTGAAATTATTATTATTATTATTATTATTATTATTATTATTATTATTATTATTTTAGAGATTCTTTTGCTGACAGTCCTAAAATCAGCCATGGTGAAGATTTCTGGAGAAGCTTAGTTAAGATTTTCTGTGGAGGAGGGGGTGCCACTACACTAGTGCAGAGTACACCTAAATGTCTTCAGAGGAAGTGAGCCCTGGTATTGGTTCACTGAGAACAGTGAAGGAAGGAACACCAAGCGTTTCACTGTGGGGCTCACAGCCAAAGCCCATTGTGGGCCGCCTACCTATTCAATAAGGAAATGTTCTCTGAGTTGCTTGTTGGCATTTTGTGTGCAAGATGAACATAACACGGCCACAGAGCTGAGTTTCTGTTGTGGGAATGCTTGTGGCTAGGGTGCCCTTGCAGTAGAGCGCAGCAACTGTTCCAGATGATTGACGCCTTCTCTTGGCATGACTTCCCAGGGCTTACGACACATAGTTGGCCCTCCAAATTCACAGATTTTGCATTTGGGGATTCAACTAATCTTTTTTGGAAAAAAAGTATACTGAACACATATAAGATTGTTTTCTTGCTATTATCCCCTAAACATTATAGTATAATGACTATTTACATAGCGTTTGCATTGCATTGAGTAGTATTAGTAATCTAGAGATGATTTAAAGTATATGAGAAGATGTGCAGAAGTTATGTACTGATACTATGCCATTGTATGCAAGGGACTTCAGCACTCATGGATTCTGGTGTCCATGGAGAGTTCTGGAACCAACCCCGCCCCAGTGAGGGACAACTGTACTTCTCTGCCCTGACCATGATGATCATGGGTGTGGCCATGTGACTTGCTTTGGCCAGGGGAACATGAGCAAAGTGGAATGTGCTAGTTCTAAGCAGTATCTTAAAACACGACTGTGTTCCCATCACTCCCCAAACTCCTGTACCCACTAAGAGCATGTGAGGTGGCTAAGATAGGGGCTGCTCCTTCAGGCTGGCTCTCTAAGGAGGGGATAAGTAGAGCAGCCTGCGGGCAGCCCAGCACTGAGATGGATGCGGTTAGAAGGCACTGAGCCTTGACACTTTGTTTGCTAGGCATCGAGAGCTCTGTGACATTGACCCATGTTACCTGCCAAGTTTCTACGCGGCAAAACGGATGTCAGCTCTGTAGACAACCAGCTGGGAGAGGTCAGCATTTGCAGAAGCACGTGTGGAAGGGAAGTGGTAGGAAAACCCAATCGGGTATCTAGATGGGTACATACCTAAGAGTTTCTTTAAAATTTAAAGTACTTGTAAAAATTGATGTCTATGAAATTCTACGCATGGCATTTGATAACAAAACCCTATGACAGAAAACCGAAATGCGTCCTTACCTTCACTCCTCCGCTCAGGCGTTGAAGTATCTCGATGTTTTGTTGTAGATCTTTCTGGTGAAAAAAAAAAAAAACAGAGAATATTGTCAACACTATTAAGCAAGGGTGCAAGAACACGTGGCTTGTGTACCTGCCCTCCCCAAGACAGCCATCAACCTGATCTGACATTACCAAAGGCCGCATTCTAGAAAAACCAACAAGTAACAACGTGTACCTGGTGTAAGAAGTCACGGTATCTATTCAAGAGCTTGGAAGGGCCACATGTCACATGCAAGGTGCCCAAGAAACGCCTTTGAATTGGTTTGATCAAAGTGGAAGGCATTTAAAACACAGCCTGCCCGACAGTGTGGCACAGCTGAATGGTTAACTCCTGGGTGGCAAACTTAACCTATGAGGGGCTGGAGAGTGAATACTTTGGGCTTTGGGGGTGATAGCCTGTTCCAACGACTCCACTTTACCCTTATAGCCAAGAGGAGCCACAGACAGTTTGTAAATCATTGGGCACCACCATATTCCAATAAAACTTTGTTTACAAAAGCTGGTAGGATTTGGCCCACAGACTGTAGTTTGCCGATGCCCTTGTCTTTTTGTGGACGGGTCGCCCTAACTCTGAAAGGGCCGAGGGGTCCTGTCTGCTTGAAGAGAAGCTGCAAAAGCAGCTACAGATGTTAACGGATTTGTTCTGGGTCTGAACAAGGATAGCAGAACACTGTCATGAGCGCGGCACACAGGTAAGTAAGCAAGCTGCACAGGAGGGCTCTGCGCATGCTCCACAGGATTAGGAAGTCAGAAGGCAGAAAAGAAGAGAGAGACAGAGACAGGCAGAGACAGAGAAAACAACTCCATCAGGAAGGTTCAGATGTCAGAGTGGATAGACCTAACACACTTCTCCAGACTTGAGCGACAACCTAGTAACCCAGTTTGAGCGACAACCTAGTAACCCAGTTTCCACATGGTTCTTCCCTTGACAGCTGTGAGTGTGACCCACATGCAAGCCTAGCCACAACTCCTTGATTCCCAAGTCCTCTGAGGTCAGAAGCCTGACATCTCCACGAACCAGACAGTAGCAGTGTAGCGATGCAGGAATCGTTCCCACCCTTGTTATATCTCGTTTTTTTTTTAAATTCTGTTTTTAGACGTGGAAACTGAGACGCTATAGTTTTTGGAGATGCAGAAACAGGCCCTGAAGCCAGGTCTGCCTGGCTCCAAAGTCCTGGTCCTCCCTCCGCTACGAGCCTGCCTTGATTGTCTCAAGTGACGAGACAGGTGGGGAGGGGTGGGAGAGGGAAGGCAGCAACGGCCATCGAGACAGTGACAGAGCAGACATGACGCAGGAAGGAAAACACTTACCCTCACTTTCATATACTTCTAGGCAGAGTTTGGAGAGAAAGAATTAGAGAATACATGAGAGTAAGTCCAGAGCAAAATGGTCAGCACTGTGCTAGACGCCCGGCTTGGGAGGGCCTGTTAGCAGCCATGCAGACTAGAGCAAGGAGCGGGGGCCAGGCACACACCAAAGCTAACTGCTCACCCTCCCCTGGGAGAGGGAGAAGAAAATAAGAGTAGGGGTGGTGCAATTTAAGCTTTGTGCTCGTTAAAGCCCAGCTCAATTTCTGAGGCTGAGGCCAATTGGACGTGACTTCCATGAGATGTGCATGTGACCTGAGGCTAGATCTAAGCCGAGGAGGTGCCACTGGTTTTGCTCAGGTCGCTGATCTTTCATAGGTAGCTGCCGGTTACCTGTGTCTTCTCCATGGGAACGACTTGCTCCTCGTGAATTGTTCTAATCGTTTCTGCATCTGACTTCAGGGACTGTTTTAACTGTCCGGGGGGCTACAAAGAGGAGACAAGTCAAGATCCACAAGGATCCTACCAGACTCTGACAGCTGTAACATAAGCACATGGCTCTCCTTGGACAATGGCACCCATGGGGCTGGGGGCACAAGGGCTGGCTGAAAGGGGCAGCACCAAAATGCCCTGCTTCCGATCAGAACCATGGACTCAGCAGTACCTGCACTCATGGGCCCTCCCTGGGTGCCAGAGGCTGGGTTCCCTCTCCACTGCCTCAGGAGGTAGAGCCACCATTGGCGTCTCTGTTTTACAGATGAGAAAACCCAAGTTCAACTGAGAACTTTCTATTTAACCCACACTTAAGTGGGTTTGGCACGCCAACTATCAGAATCCCACAGGTACTATTGCCCTCATTTGCCAGATGGGGAAACTGAGGCACGGAGGGTTGAAATACCTTGCTCAAGCTTCTACCATTGGAAATAAGCTGAGTCAGGGTTTAAACCTGGGTTTTCCTCCCAAGCCCAGCTTCTCCTCACCATGGTCTGCTGCTACTTGGAAGGGGCCAGTTAAGGCCATGTAGTCACCGGCCAGCAGAGGCGTCGATGAAGCGGAGCCTGTGGGCCCACCGGTGCCTCTGCCCTCCTCAGCCACTTCTTGCTCATGAAGCAAAAAAGCAAACCATGGGACTTCTCCCATGTCCCCTCACTAGTCCCTACATTGCAAGGAAGGGGACACGCATGTGTGTGCATGTGCTCACACTAGGGGGTCTGAGGGTGAAGGAGTCCGTGGGGATGGACGTGGGCCCTGGAAACTTCCAGCGACATCGGGGCCACATGGCCGTGGCCACCGAGGGCAACTCTCCTGGTGCACAGGAGAGGCGGTCCCCAAGGCTGGACTCACTTGTAGGAAAGAAACCTCTACAGCAGCTTCTCTCTTGGTGGCGCTGACATTTGACGCCTACGCTACTACAGCACTTAAGCCGGTTATTTGAACTCACCAAATGCTCTGCTTTTGCATCCAGATCATATGAAAATGATAAAAGATTCACTTTTCCAGGGGATTTTTTACTCTACAAAAGAAGTTAAAAATTTGTGTTATGGGATTTTTAAGCCTTAACAACATCTAATAGGCAACCAATGGAACACAGGTCCTTGGCCATAAAACATAAAGTACAATTAGAAACTCCTCCATAGGTGATATTTGCATTTTTATTTATACCCATTATTTTTATTTAACCATAGAAAAGAATGAAATGCTGACACATGCTAAGACATGGGTGAACCTCAAAACCATGCTATGTGAACCTCAAAAACAAGCTAGACACCAAAAGCCACATCTTGTATGATTCTGTTTACATGGATGATCCAAATAAGTCAATCCATAGAAATGGAACACAGATTGACGGCTGCCAAGTTTGGGGGAACAGGGAGCCAACTGTTAACGGGCACAGCATTTCTTTTGGGCTGATGAAAATGTTTTAGAATTAGGTAGAATAAAATGGTGTAACACTGTGAATATACTAAATGTCACTAAGTTGCTCGATTTAAAGTTGCAAATTTTATGCTCTGAATCTCTTCTCATTTAAAAAAAAAAAAAAAAAAACTAAAAAAAGAAATATATACATTTGGTGTTCTACTTTCTCCCCAAAATCACACAGGCATATGTGGGCAATACCTGAGCCAGGTAGAAGTCATAATCTAGATCGTCTATTCCACTCTTAGAGAAGTCGTTAAGGGCTTTTTTCCCTTCATCATCCAGAAGAACAATGCCATCAAGGTTTATGTCCATATTTTCAAATCGACCGTTTATGTCGCCAGTATGCTGATGAAACAAGAGTTGGAAATCAAGCCATTACTCTCCAAGAATGTCAAGTACTTAATGCTGTAAAAGGGCAATAAAACTAAGCAAGAATATACATACATACATATACACACATACACATACACACCCATGTATATATTCATATGTGTGTGTGTGTGTTTACATATATATTTGACTGGGATTTCTTCCTCCCCTGCCTCCCTGGCTTCTTATATCCTGTAGTGAGCACTTTCCAAGGAGGTGAAGGACAAAGCAAACTAAGATCTCGTCTCCCTGTCAAAGACCTCAAAAGGAAGAGGCTGTGTCATAAGAGGGCACAAGAATTCCATCAGGGCACCAGGAGTTCAAGAAAAGAGACTGGGAGCACAGAGGGTAGAGAGGAGGTGGCTTCAGGGCACCCAGGCTTGACCCACAGGGATGCTGCAAGGGACAGGATGGGCAGGCCTTCCAGGGAAGGGACCACCACGCCCTAGAGCCGGGCAGAAGGAAAACACGGGAGGCATCTTCTGGGAACAGTGTTTAGTTACTTGGGCAAAAGTCACGGGAGTGTGGTGGTTCACTGGGGTCCACCTAGTAGGTCATCAGTAGTTTCAGGGGGCATGGAGTGACTCAGTGTCCCAGTGACACTCTCAGCTGCTATCCAGCACAGCACAAGGAAAATGGCCCAGGGCAGGACGGGCAAAGGGGAAGAGGGCACCTGATTAGGATTTGGTTACAAAGTTACATTTTACTTATGGACTGTAAGCAGTATTTAGGGAAGATAATAAAAAAAAAAATTCATATGCAGCTTTTGAATAAAGTTCTTCACATTTGAAAACTGTCAGGTCATCGTGACCCCATGGTCCCTCCACCGAGGCCTGCCAGATGTCTCGGTGAGCAAGCCGCAGGACTTAGTGAATGCCTCTTCCTTAAGTTCTGCCTGGAATCTGCTCCCACGCTGGAAGCCCAAAAGTAAGAGGACAAGATTCTTTCCTATACAACCAAGAAGGCCAGATGAGGCGTCCAGGCACAGGGGAATGGGAGGGTCTGGGGCAGTGGAGACTCTATTGCTCTTTCTTCTGTCCAGCGTGCTCTGAATGGCCTTTTCTCTGAGTCTTAAGACTCAAGACTGGGGCGTGGGCTGGAGCAAAATGGGAGAGAAAATCATCCTATCTGGCCTTCTTCTTGCCAAGGGCCAGCATAGCTCAGCAGAGTCTACCCTGCAGTCCTGGGACCACAGTGTGATCGTAAGGAATAAGGACGGGGTGGTCTGTACTTCCCAGTCCTAGGACCTGTCAGAGAAGGTGTGATGGTTTTGGAGAGCCAGCCTCCCTGGGAAGCAAGTAGGGGTTGCTCTCATAGGAACATCTACACTGAGTGAAGTGGGATCTCTCCCTGGGACACGGCCTAAGTGAGGCCTCTTGGGAGGCTCTTGCTTAATCAACAGATTAAGAAAATAATAGAAAAACTCAAGCTGCAAGAAAAACAACTGGTTGGGTTTGAGAAAATGTTTCGGACTGGATAAAGGTGAAGATTACCTAACACTGAACATATTAAATGTCCCTTTTAAAGTGGCTCGTTTTATCTTTTGCAGATTTCACAGCAATTTTAACAAAAAGAAAGAAAGATAACTGGATTTAGTAAAAATAACATGTCAGGTCTAGAACTGGTTCTACGGACTCACCTTGCCAATTTTGAGATTCTCACTGACATTGAAGCGGTGCTCGAGTCGAAGTGTGGAGTAGATTCCTTTACCCTTTTGGCAATCTCTGTGGGAGTAAACATAGAAATCAGGACCCAGAAAAGCAGCGTGGTGACCTCTGTCCATATCTGAGGATGAGGAGGGAGGTTAACTGTTTCTTGTTGTGCAGTCTGTGAACTAAGTGGGTTCAGGTGTCACCCACAGCCATGTGAATGGATGGCACCTGCCACTCCTGACTTCTTTCCCTCTTTTGTTAACAGTCCAAATTTTGGAACAGATACAATAGCACTGATGAATGTATCCTTACACCTGTCTCCTTTACACTGTTGCCTGTACTGCTGTGGACAAATCTACAAGTTGGGAAGAAATATATTCTCATTAAAAATAAATACAAAAATGATAATGATACTCACTAAAAAGAGGTGCATTGCAAAGTGCATCATGGGCTTTATTAAAAGATTCTATCAAGTCCCTACCAAGAACATTTCCCCTTAATATTTCCAGGGCTGGGCTACATTGACTAAGTATATGCTTCGACATCTATTCTAATGGTGAGGATGGTGACAGGGAGGGACCCACAGACAGCCAGATTTTTGGTGCAGTTTGCCCATAAACCTAATCTGGCCACCTGGGTAAAGCGTCCTCAGCTCTCCGTGCCTCAGTACCATCTCTAAAATGGGAAAGTGCTTATCTGACTGAGCTAAGGAGGATAGGACTGGTAGGATTCACATTCCTGCCACACAGAGGGTCACATCACAGGGGAGTGTCTTCCTTGCCACAACAGCCAGTGCCCTCTGCCCCTGCTCCATGCCATGAGCTGCGACTTGCCCACGTTCCTAGGAGGTGTGACACCTGCTCCAACAACCAGGTGGTGCTGTTGCAAGCCAGAGCTCCATGCACCAACAAAGAATAGTGCAGAGTTCTGCAGGAGCCAATCACAAAGAGCTGCGTGCCAGCTAGGATGCTAGGCCTTGCCTCCCAGCCTGGGGATGGTGAGCAGGCGGAACTGTTTACAGAAGCTCCGACAGGTTGATAACGTCTGCTTAGAGCTGGCTATCGAGAAAGACCCTGAGACTCCCTGGGTTAAGCCGAAGACTACAACTGACTAGCAATCTGAGTACAGGTTGAGAAGGGTGGATGCATGCACCACTTGTTTGTGACCTCAGCTGGTGGCAATGAGGAGCTGCTGACATTAAGGCGGGAAGTGATCTGTGTGGTCGGGTCACATCACCTTCCCAGACGCCTGCAGGATGAAATGGGAAGCTGCAAGCAGGGAGAGGAGATGGATTTAAGAAAGATTTAGAAGGTCAATTCAACTCACCCTGCTGTGATCTCATTGCCAAGGAGAGGGTGTCCCCCTCTTTGGAGAGGCAAAGAGGCAAATGACAAAAAGGTTAAAAAAAAAAATAGAGAGACAGCGAGAGAGCTGGGTGCAGTGGCACATGACTATCATCTCAGCAGCTCAGGAGGCTGAGACAGGAGGATCACAAGTTCAAAGCCAGCCTCGGGGGCTGGGGTTGTGGCTCAGAGGTAGAGTGCTTGCCTAGCATGCATGAGGCACTGGGTTTGATCCCTGCCACCATATTAAAAATAAATAAATAAATAAATAAATAAATAAATAAATAAATAAAATACAGGTATTTTGTCTATCTACAACTAAAAATATATATATATATATATTTAAAAGAAAAAAAAAAAAGCCAGCCAGCCTCAGCAACTTGGTGAGACCTGAAGCAACTTAGTGAGAACTTGTCTCAAAATTACTAAGTAAATAAAAAGGGCTGGGGACTTGGCTCAGTGGTTAAACACTCCTGGGTTGAGTCCCTGGTACCTAACCCCCCAAAAAGTTTTCCATTATGCAGGAGAACAATCTGGGGCACATCACCACTGCAGCAAGCAGGATCCTAAAGAGTCCAGAAGGTTTTAAAAGGTTTAGAGAAATCTGTGCATCAGACAGGAGCTTAGATGTGCCGATGAACAATCGTAAGTAAGCACAGGTATTTTGCCATGATTTGTTCTGTTTCTGTGGTGCTGGGGGTTAAACCCCAGGCCTCACATGCTAGGCAAGGGCTCTCCCACCGAGCCACACCCAAGCCTGTTGTCATGTTCTTGTGAAGTGTCAGGCACTGTTCTAGTCTCATGCATTCACGGTATCCCAAAAGACCAAAGGTGAGATCCCTGTTGTCACGATCCCTGTTGAATGGAGAGAAAGTAGAATTGCCCAAGGTCACAGGGCCCCGAGCAGCAGAGGCAGGATGGGAGCCTAAGTGGCCTCGCTGCAGGACCAGCCCTATACCTGCATTGTTGTTGTTGTTATTATTATTATTATTATTATTATTATTATTATTATTATGGGGGGGCACCAGGGATTGAACTCAAGGGCACTCGACCACTAAGCCACATCCCCAGCCCTATTTTGTATTTTATTTAGAGACAGGGTCTCACTGAGTTGCTTAGCGCCTTGCTTTTTGCTGAGGCTGGCTTTGAACTCATGATCCTCCCGCCTCAGCCTCCCAACGGCATCCAGCCTTGCATTGTTATTATCACAGTTGTGATTTGGACACATTCTCTGATTCTCACAGGGTTCTGTCAATGCAATGTAGGGTCACCATGTCCAGGGAACCCCAAAGACACCTGGAGAGAAGGGCCTTAGGCATCACCATCTCCAGGTTTCAAAGGCTTTCAGGGAAGAATTCTCTTTTTGGCCTCATTTCTATAATCTGTTTGCTAAGTCTAGAGGACAGCTTAGCTCTGAAACTGAAAAGCCTTGTGAGTAAGGTAAAAAGAAACAGTTTGAAAGCAAAATTCTTATTCTGGGGGAGAAAAAAACAATTTTAAATAGCAAAACATACAATGCAATTATTGATACCTGTAAATTTGTTCAAAAGTGACCTCAATATCTGAATTTTTTAGAACCATGCCAGAGATGTAGTATTTCCAGTCCTTATCTAGTAAGTAGGGGGTGTCCAAAACCTGGAATAAAAGTATTTTAAAAAATCAATTTTATATTAACACGCATACAAATAATAAAATGAATATTCTACAAAATTCTTTTTGAGATTTTTGTTTCACATCACAATATTTCTCTTTAATCTCCAACCTAAAACTAGAAAATAATAGTGTAACTGGAATAAATCAATGAACTACAGCATCGCATCGATAAGAATTGTGGAAATTACTTTTTTTGAGAATTCGACTTTATTTAGTAAACACATTAGAAATGAGAGTAAAATAGACCATTTGATCGAAACTAGCCAATATGAAGTCATGAAGCAGGAACCCAGCTCTTCACCACTCCCTTCTGGACACAGTAAATGGAGACTCACACGCCCACTGACTCTGGACTGCATATATGATGTGCATGGCCAGGTAAGTGCCTGTAAGAGCAGGAGGAGGATCCCTTGTCTGAAATGTTTGGGACCAGAAACAGTTTAGGTTTCAGGCTGTTTTCTGACTTTGGACTATGTGCATGTGCAAAATGGGGATGGAACACAAGTCCAAACACGGAATTCACCTGTTTTACGTGCTCCTTATACACAGAGCCTGAGAATAATTTTATACAATATGTTCAATAATTTTGTACATGAAAAGTTTCATGGTGTAAAATGTCCCCCTTGTCAGATTTTGGAAAATTTTGGATCTTGGAGTTTTTGATTGGGGGTGCTCAATCTGAATAAATGATTTGGAAATATCCTCTGATTTTAAAGAATTACACTAAATGATTCAACACTGCACAGGAGATAGTGAATCCTGGTTTAATGTCTTGTTGTTTTTTTATTAAGAAGCCAAATGGAGATAATGTGATCATCAATCAACTCAATTTAACTTCTCTTGACCAACTGAACCGCCAAACCACCATGACAACTAGCTGCCTTCGTAGTCATTTACTGATTTCATCTCATCTGATTTGAGAAGGAAAATAAACATACAATTAAAAAGAAAATAAAAATGCATTTTAAAAAATCAGAATTAGCCCATATTTAAAAAAAAATCAGTCTAGAGAAAAACACTGGGAAGACCAAGTTAGAAGTCAGACATATAGACAAAACTTTATTAATAAAGAACATGCAACTGTCATCTGCATCCTAGAGTCCATGGAAGCTGGTCTTAGAGGGAAAAAGAGAAAGTTGAATTCCATTCCTGACTGCCCATCATATATCCACCTGGGACAATCCTCTGTCATGGGGTATACCTTATTAATCTCTTTCACTTTGCATTTAGGGCCATGAACCACCTGCCTGAATATCTCTGTCACTTGGGAAACTCTACGATGTCACAAACCTCCAGAAGGGTGAGGGAGGAACCTTGGAGTTTATCTCCCGATGGTCACAGCCTCCTTTGAAAACTACTGATAGAAATAATTTTACTCTCTCAAAATATTACAATCCACATTGATGTGTAAGTCTTAACTCCTGGAACTGACTTCATTTACAAACAGAAAAGGAGAATACTATTATATTACTATGTATGTACCCGTGTGTGTGTGTGTGTGTGTGTGTGTGTGTGTGTGTGTGTGTGTGTGTATGGGTGTGCTTTTTGGTCTGCAAATAGAATCTCAACTTGTTGAATTAAAAGCAAACCACTCAGCAGGGCACAGTGGCACATACCTATAATCCCAGCAGCTCAGGAGGCTGAGGAGTAGAATTGCAAGTTCAAAGCCAGCCTCAGCAACAGTGAGGTGCTAAGAAACTCAGTGAGATCCTGTCTCTAAATAAAATTAAAAATGGGGCTGGGGATGTGGCTCAGTGGTTGAGTGCCCCTGAGTTTAATCCTCGGTTTCCACACCCCCAGGAAAAAAAAAAAAAAGCAAACTCCCCATGTTTTTGCACTGCTCTTGAAGTAACCCACAAGACATGGAGAAACCCAAGTGTCCATCTGAGTCTTCCCACAATGAGTAGAAAAGCATATTTACCCGGAATAACCTCCTGCTTCCAAAGGGTTCACAGACCAGTTTCTCCCCATTCACACCAATGACAAAACTAAGAACCACGAGGATCATCACTATCCAGCAAAAGAGGAAACTGAATCCAACCCCACTGGAAAACAAAAAACACAAAACACAAATAAAGTTAGTAATTCTGCAAGGAATCAGTCCATATTACCTACCAGTGCTTACCACCTGGTCAGTGTATGAAGTGGACCTGGAGTCCTCTGCATTGGGCAGGTTAACTGGATCAGCCTGCCCAGGAGGAAGGAAGGAAGGGGTCAGCACTGTGGTCTTTCTGTCCTTGGCAGACCGTGGTCTGCTTGCTGTCTAGCGTGATGGGCCAGAGCCTGGGCTCTGGAGTCAGTTGAGAACCAATCCTTTCTGCAAAGGATACAGTAAGGTGAGAGATTCTAAGCAGGAAGTGTCCCCTTGAGAGTCTGAAAGGGACCAACACAGGCTCTGCATCCACAAGAATGGTGGAGATTGGCGTCAACAGCAGTTCCAGAGGCAGGGAGGGGTGAACTGAATGGGGCCTGGGAAGAGCACAGCCCAGTTCCTCTGGGAAGGAGAGTGCTCTTGGTGCAAGGTGAAGGATGGGCTAGACAGGAGTCGGCTCAGATGGAACACTGCTGGTGGAGAGAAGCCAGTGGATGAAAGGGATACAGCCTAGGAGGTAGAGGCAGCAAGAAAGGATAAAGGTGGGGAGGGGTCCCACGGTGGTGGCAGGGAACACTGAGGCACCCCCTACAGGAAGAGAAGATGAGAAAGATGTCAGTGATGTCTCCGGTTGCAGTGTGTAGAAGTTAAACAAGGGCATGCAGTGCAGACTTCTGGCTATAGAACACATCAGGAGTCAGCACTATGTGGACAGCGGTGACAGCGACTGGGAGACCAGTGTCTGAGATCGGGGTCCCTGATGATTCCTTGGCTGTGGCATGCTTGGTGACTGGGAAAGTTTCTGTGCAATGGCACAGGATGCCCAGTTGCTGTGGGGGTGTCCTCCATACTACAGTCTTATC
The DNA here is from genome assembly GCA_025594165.1 of Tamias sibiricus. NCBI lineage: Eukaryota > Metazoa > Chordata > Mammalia > Rodentia > Sciuridae > Tamias > Tamias sibiricus. The sequence goes on from CM046665.1 coordinate 12,279,650, forward strand.
AGCTTCGACCTTATTCTCAGGCACACAGCTCCTGGGAGTGAAGGAACTTCCTTCCTAAGATATCCACAATGTTTCACCAGTTCAGCTGCTCCTGAATCTACCTGCAAATTAGTAACTTTAAACAATGGACTTTCTTGAGAGCTGCACAATGCTCCTGACATTGCACATTGCAACTATAGAATGTAACTGAGGACATGGCTGCATACTGTTGCCAACTCTGTAACTTTCATGAATACAAAGAATAATTGCATAGTCTTTAATCTGATTAATGAGACATATATAATAAAGATTGCTGGTGTAATTCTTTAGACCTGCTTCTCCATTATCAGAGAGCAGCGCTCCACCCGACCCCAGCTGTCTTATCTTCAAGATCCGTGTGTGTGACTCTTTATTTCTTCTAATCTCCCATCGCCCCTTGCCAGAACCTGCTAGTATGGCCACCCTGCTAGTATAGCCGCACTGGTCTTGGCACAGCAGCTTGGAGATAAAACATTTATCTCTGGGTAGAGAGAAGCCGCCACATCCTGCATAATGAAAACCTTTTTTGTTGTTGTTGTTATCAGGGATTGAAACCCAGGGGCACTTAACCGCTGAGCCGCATTCCCGGCCCTTTTTATTTATGTGCTCATTTTTGAGACAGGGTCTTGCTAAGTTGCTGAGGCTGGCTTTGAACTCGTGATCCTCCACTAGGATTACAGGTGTGCGTTAGCACACCTGGCTTGGAATCTCATTTGAAACATACTTTCTCCAGCACCTCACTATTATACATCAAACCACAAAAACACACCCCTGCTCAGGATGCTTCTTTCCTAGTCTGGTCTACTTCCTTGCCAGAGGTTCCCTAAAATGGGAATTGTAAGCTGCCTGGTACCGAAACCCGGGAAAAACTCTCGGAGGCAGAGTTAAGCTTTACTTCTACTTTCTTAGAGAGAGCTTAGAGAGGGAAAGAAAGATTTTTAGAGAGAAAGATTAGAGCGAGCTTTCTTAGAGAGAAAGAAAGATAGAACTTAGCTTAAAGAAAGATAGAGCTTAGCTTAGAGAAAGATTAGAGCTTCTTTCTTCTCTCTTCTTTCTTCCTTCTTCTTTCTTCTGTCTTCTGTCTTCTGTCTTCCTCGGGAGCCTCGGCCTAACTCTGACCAGTCCTCTGGAGCCTCGGCCTAACTCTGACCAGTCATTACTTCTTCTATCTGGTTTCTCTTCTGTAACCGCTCTGCCTACGTTCTGGCCGCTCTGATTCTTCTGACCGACCGAGTGACTGCCCGGCTGACTGAATTCTCCGTTCTCCTAACTCGGACCGCTTTCACCCGGTTATATACCTTCAGGTTTGCGGGTGCCTACAGGTGCGTCACATACATATCAGGTGGAACTTATGGCTTCCAGCTAGCTACAACAGCCCTTCCTAATTAGGGCTCCTTCAGGGAATTACTGGGCAAAGGGCATTTTGGTCTTCCCACTGCCACCAGCCACACAGATGTGCCCACCTTCTTACATCTGTGGTTGCCCATTAGTCTAGGTGATGGAGACATTGTTTCCAAGAGCAAAAAGGCAAAGTTTTATCATGAGCTTCAGTGCACGAGATTGTCATTGCATCTATTAGGTTCCCTTGTCTCTGGGAACCCTCCCCATCGCTGCAGCATACAATATGTTTCCCACGGCATCCTGCTCAATGCCTAAATGCTCGGGGGACCCTCGGCAGGCAGGACCAGGGCAGAGCCAGGGCACTTGCCACCTCCTCCTTCCCAGTCTTTCACCAGAATCTTTTTGAGAGATGGGATTTCTTACAGGCTCTTGATAGGACACTGTCATCATTTTTAAAGAGCAGGTGGGGACTGGGTTGAAGCAGAACTAAACACGCGTCTCTTGATTTCTACCAGGAAGTCGACAGCTGGAAAGAAAAAGCTGCAATCTGGTGGTCAGTCTGATTAGCTTGCATCATTTTGCCCCTTTGTATTTATATCCAGCTGCTTGCCTGATGTCTCAAGGGGTGGAGACTTCTGCCCACCACAGCAAAGCCTGCCAGGAAGAGAGGCGGGGTCAATAGGGAACCAATCACAGGCACCCTGCCTCTGGGCTGCAGCCCTCCTAGGTGATCTGACCTGTCACCCACCTTCTTCCTGCCTCCAACCTGTAGGTTTCCACATGACTTTATCTCCTTAGACATTCCTTCATCGGCAGAAAAATTCTATCTCAACTGAGGGCACCTGTGACCTTCACGAGTTTGTTGGCAACTTTCCTGTTCTTTTTCTTTCAAGCTAGATATCAGATTTTTGGGTGTATCCCTAAAAAACTGTGAACAGAATTTATGGATGTGTCTTTTCCAAGCAAGATACTCTCCTTCCAAGCAGTTAAAAAGAAGGAATAGACCCAGGAGTGGGATGGCTGGGTCATAAGGTGGTTCCATTCCCAGTTTTCCAAGGAATCTCCATACTGCTTTCCATATTGGCTACACCATTTTGAAGTCCCACCAGCAATGTATGAGTGTGTCTTTTCCCCTACATCCTTGCCAACATTTATTGTTGTTGTGTTCTTAATAGCTGCCATTCTGACTGGAGTGAAATCTTAGAGTAGTTTTGATGCATTTTTCTAATTGCCAGAGATGTTAATCATTTTTTCATGTATTTGTTGATCGATTGTATATCTTCTTCTGAGAAGTGTCTGTTCAGTTCCTTAGCCCATTTATTGATTGGGTTATTTGTTTTTTTGGTGTTAAGATTTTTAAGTCCTTTATATATTCTAGAGATCAGTGCTCTATCTGACTTAAAAACAGCATACTACAGGGACACAGCCACATCAATGCTTATAGCAGCACAATTCACAATAGCTAAACTGTGGAACCAACCTAGATGCCCCTCAGTAGATGAATGGATAAAGAAAATGTGGTATATATACACAATGGAATATTACTCAGCAATAAAAGAGAATAAAATAATGACATTCACAGGTAAATGGATGAAATTGGAGAATATAATGCTAAGCGAAGTTAGCCAATCTCAAAAATCCAAATATTAAATGTTTTCTCTGATATAAGGAGGCTGGATTCACAGTGGGGTTGGGATGAGGAGCATGGGAAGATTAGAGGAACACTAGAAAGGTCAATGGGGAGGGAGGGAAAGGAAGAGGGTACGGGGGTAAAAAGGAAAAAAAAAGATGGTAGAATGAGATAGATATCATTACCCTAAGTGCATGTATGAAGACACAAATGGTATGAATATACTTTGTATACAACCAGAGATATGTAAAAATGTGCTCTATATGTGTATTATGACTTGTAATGCATTCTACTGTCATATACAACAACTTCGAATTAAGAAAAAAATGGAATAGACACACTCGTCACCAAAACACTGACCATTGCCAAACGCAAGCATTATTAAACTTGCAATGCTTAACTAATTTCCCACCTGTGTCTGTGTATATTTGAACAAAAAGGCAAGACAAATATCTTTTTTGTTTTTCCTTGCTGCTTTAATTTTTAATTCTTTTCATTCCCAGTTCGGAGGTACTTGCACTTAAGTGTAATTTCTTAAATCTGGATGTGTGAGCAAACAAGCTTCCCCCGTATGCAGTTCTTTTTCTGGCCCTAGCAGTCCCCAGGCTGAGTCCCCAGCTTTGAGGGTTGGTTTTAGGATCCCTGCGCCACATTAATGTTCGTAAAGGCTTGCGCTATGCTGGGGCCTAACTGTTTTGGGGAAAGGACTTGGGCTCACAGCACCGAAGAATTAATTTCATAAGAATTAATTTCATATGCATTTTATGGTGACCCCATTTTTGACACAACAGAGGGTGGCGTGCCACCTGCTCTCCTGCGCTTGCCACTCTCACACTAGTGGCATGAGGAGACAGACGGGGGCGTGAGGCTATTCCACATGGGGTTGTTCCCAGGCTTTACCTTCCCCTCGACCCCACCGCCGCCGCCACTCGCCCTCGGCGAGCTCATGGGAACAGAGGACGCACTCTGGGCGCCCACACGCTCTCCCTCCTCGGAGCACACAGAGCCACCACACCTGCATCCCACTGGTTGGCGCTCCCGTTGGTTGGCACTCCTGGCTCTAACTCCAGGCCCACCTGCCGACTCCTGCCCACTCTGCTTTGCCACCGTCTGCTGGAGTAAAGGTTCCCAAACGCAGGAACCTGGATACGAATGCCTCTGAAGCAGTGCCACAGGCTCACCCCTCTCTGGCACCTCACTCCTGTTCTTGTCCCTAATTGAGGCTACGTGTGTAAATCCCCAGGGTGCTGGGTGGGCACACCCTTCCACACTCAGGTTCCTTGAGTGGCAAGCTAGCAGCAGTGCTGGCCATGTGGCACGGCGTCGGACAGGAGGTCTTCCCAGCTTTGGCAGAGTGACTGGATGAATGAATGAACACGAAGAAGGGATGGTGAGAGTCAAGAAAGTCAACTTGGAAATGACCTGCACGAGAGCTGCTTCTGCAGGGAGCTCGCCATGTGTAAACAGCTCTTTTGAGCTGGTTGATCAAAGTGCAGCCCGTTTAGCTTTCTTTTACTTGATGGAAGCACCCAGATCTGACAGTACCATCACCCCAAGACGCCTACTCCACTGAAACCCAGAGTGTGTGGCCCAGAGGGCACCAGGCTGGTGTAATGCCACAGCCAGCCCCTGCTCTCCTGCCCGCGTCTCCACCCCCAGGTTCCAAGAGGAGCAGAAACACTCACACCATGAGGAAGATGCCTCCAGTGTTGGACACGAAGCCTCTGGTGGTTGGGGTGGCGTGCTCGTCATAGCCACAGATGCCACACAGCAAGCCCAGGTAAAAAAAAGTCACGATGAGTAACAGCACAAAGCAGACAATCAGGCCACACATCCACCTGGTGAGGCAAGCACAGGGTCACTGTATGTAGGACAGGGGAGGGCATCACAGCCCAGGGGCTGCTGACCAAGACCCCAGTCCTCGAGGGATTTCCAGCAATCTTGACACCAGAGTCCTGGGGAACCCTCAGAGGGTGGGACGGTGGGATGCGGAGACAGGACTGGCCCAAGGGAGACGCTTTTATCCTAGCTTGAAGCACTCTCTCAATGGCCACGTTTGTTTTCTTCTTTAGAATTCACTTCCAAAGGTTTTACTTGGTGCTCACAGCAGGGCTGCCTGAGCTACTCCAAGATCACTGGTAAAAACACCCCATAAGCCTGGCACAGTGGCACAGCTGAGGAGGCTGAGGCAGGAGGATCAACAAGTTTGAGGTCAGCCTCAGTGATTTAGTGAGAATGTCTCCAAATAAATAAATAGAACTGGGGATGTTGCTTAGTGGTAAAGTGCCCCTGCATTCAATCTCCAGAACCAAAATCTTATGCCTTAAGACTTTCAAGTTTTTCCTAGGTTCCTGATGTGGAAGTACCTCCTACAGTGGATAGATCATGATTAGACTACTAATAAAAAAAATACCAGGCTCTTTCCCCTGGCCTTTCTCCAAAATATTTTAGAATTGCAGAATGTTCTAGGACATGGTGTTCCTTACTGAACCCGAAATACTGTAGGTGGTGGATGCAAGGGAACATTTAAAATTTTATGAGCATCCTAAATCAAATACCTTCAGAATGGAAATCTCAATTTTGGAAGGGTCCAGTGAGACAGATTAGGATAATGGATCCTCAGTTAGGTCTTCCTGGCATTACCCAAATGTACACCACCCTTTCTCAGCAGCTAAGTGGCATTCGAGGGCAGAGCTCCTTCCCAACACTCCAGAAACCGAAAAACAAAGAATTTGCTTCTGCTTAGTGCCTCTTGACAAAAGTTGCCATTAAAGCTCTTCATTCAATTAAGAGCAATCTTGGTAATCATATTGAGAGCTACCAGCAGCCACTCTGTGGAGGTTTTGTCCCAGGTATTCTGGACAGGAGTCAGGGAGCCTGGCCTCAGAAAACTTTTGGAGTTACTAAATCATCCGCTTGGCTAAAATTTCTTTTAAAAATGAGCTTATGATTTCAGAGGAGAGAAGCAGGTAGTTAACTGCAGTCCTCTTTCTCATTTGTGAAACTCTGATGGCCAGTGAGTTTTCAAGGTCATTGAGTAAGGCTCCGTCTTGTGTCAGTCCTGATAGCTGTAGACATGGCCAGTGTCCCCGGAAGCTCATTCACCCTGGGTCACAACTAACAGCATAGCCACATAGGGCCGGAAAGCCCATCTCTGCCATATTCCAGCTGGCCTTAGCTGAGTCACTTCACTTCCCTGAGACCTAACATCCCTGTCCCCAAAGCAGGGTAATCAATGGAACACAACCAGGGGATTTTATGAGTGCTAAATGAGATGTCCTGTGTAAAGCCCCGGACGGGCACACCGAAACTCTGCCCTGAAATGCTAGCACAATCTTTGTTATCATTTTATTATTTATCTTGTTCTTTTGCACAAAAAAATAACCTGCAGAGTAAGAAGGAGGCTCTGGGCTCTCCATGGGCTTTGGCACTATGGACCACCCAGGGACATGAGGCTGAGGAGAAAATGCATTTTACACCTCAGAGGATCTGCTAAACTTGAGGAGCCCCCAGCCCTTCCCCCCAACATGGCCACCCCTCCTCCCCAGGACCACACCGCACCACCTGCATCTTGTAAACACAGCCGCAGCCACTGCTCACCTGAGCTTGGAGAGGTTAGTTACTGGTTTCAAGCACAGTCTCTTAAGACCACTCTCTTCTGGTAGAACCAACCTCTGTACATTTACTTTATAAACCAATAAGAAAAGAATCTCTCCCAAATGCCCTTAATTACTTATTGTTTTAAAATCCCATCACATGCCTGGCTTACTAATTATAACAAAGATTCTAGAAGCCACTCATGATGTCAAAACTGCAAATCAAGCCGGGCGCGGTGGCGCACGCCTGTAATCCCAGCACTTTGGGAGGCTGAGACAGGAGGATCCTGAGTTCAAAGCCAGCCTCAGCAATGGCGAGGCACTTAGCAACTCAGTGAGACCCTGTCTCTAAATAAAATACAAAAAAGGGCTGGGGATGTGGCCCCGTGGTTGAGTGCCTCTGAGTTCAATCCCCGGTACCACAAAAAAAAAAAAAAAAAAAAAAAAAAAACTGCAAATCATTAAATATTTGACTCAAGAACTTCCGGTCTTCAACTTAAAAAAAAAAAAAAAAAAATATGGAGTGTGTCATGAATTTGCATGTCACTCTTAGTCAGGGGCCATGATAATCATCTCTGTATTGTTTCAGTTTTGGTCTATCTGCTAAGTGCCACATCAACCTTCTGAATGAACATAAACGAGGGTTCACATGTATCAGGTCCTGGCTTCTTGGTAGGACTTGCTCTCCTAAGGTTATCCTGGCACTGACGGGAAATTTTTTTCGGCATTGCATAGCAAGTTTCGTGCTCCTAGTTTAGCGGTCCAAGCAGGCACTCACCAGTAGGAGTCAATTTCTTCTGCCTGATGCAACTTCTGGTTGATTTGTTCTTCCACCTTATCGATGCGATCACTGAACTCTGACAGGGAGTCCTGAATAGGAATATCTTTGGTTACGTCCTTGACCTGGGAACCGATGGAATTTAAGAGATCTTTGATTTCTGAAATCAAAAAGACCTTGGTTATGCGTTTTCAAACATGGGGGACACAGGAATGTCATTCGGGAAACAAACAGAGAAGCTCGAGCCACTTTCAGTTTTTCCCGTGTTATGAACTGGTTTGTCATAGGATAGGGTCCTACAAGAGTGGAGAGAGCCATGGAAAGGCAACTACTTCACAAAACAGCGGCTGTGGGTGGGGACATCGATGAGCTGCCACTGGAAGTCAAGCCACAGTTTTTTTTTTTTTTTTTTTTTTTCCCTTCCGCTACCTTGCTAAAAATAAATAAACCAACAAAAAACAAATCAAAGCCCAGTGCAGTGGTGCTCGCCTGTAATCTTAGCAGCTCAGGAGGTCGAGGCATGAGGATCACGAGTTCAAAGACAGCCTTAGCAACCTAGCAAGGTCTTGTCTCTAAATAAAACATAAAAAGGGCTGGGGATGTGGCTTAGTGGTTAAGTGCCCCTGGGTTCAATCCCTGGTAGTGCGCGCGCGCGCACACACACACACACACACACGCAAAAGAATCAAAATCAGGTGATTCATATAGGGTATGGCCACCTGTACTAGGCACTTTTGTAAATGTCAATTTGGTTATTCCACTGACGCAGGTATTCTAAATCCCCATTTTAATAAAACTGCCCTGAGGCTCACCGAGCTTAAGGTTAAGGTCTCTTTAAGAAGATGCTGGTAATGAGGTTGAAATCATGGTGTATCTTAAGACTAAAGACCTATCATATGATTTTTTTTTTGGGGGGGGGAGGATACTAACTTCTCAGCCTAAGAAATGGCATCCAGGAACACAGTCATTCTCTAGGATCTGTTTTTGAACAAGTGACCCCAGGGGAAACATTTGTTACAATTTTACTTGACTCCTATAGTTTGGAACTTGCTAAAGAAGGACATCTGCGCCCCTATATGCAGAAAGCAAGGGTCCTTTCCAGTGGTCAGTTTATATGATCATCCGTCTCACTTCTCAGAACCATGGGGTTCTGGAGAGATCTGCCCATCAGGACCGCCTGAGCCACAGTGAGTCCCCTGAGCTGGCAGTGCTGACAGTGATTCTTGGTTGCTTTTTAAATTTTGTTCAAGGCTGGGGATCGACCCCACAGCTTGTGCCTGCTCTACCACCCAGCTAAGCCCCCAGCCCCACAGTGATTCTTGACGTGGACGTACTAAGAAAAAGAATGTCCTGGGCTGGGATTGTGGCTCAGCGGTAGAGCGCTCGCCTAGCGCGTGGGCGACCAGGGTTCGAGCCTCAGCCCCGCGTACAAATAAAATGCATTGAATAAAACGCATGTGTACAACTAAAGCAAATAAATAAAAATATTAAAAAAAAAAAGAATGTCCTAATCAGTTAAAAGCCCACCGATCCTGAAAGACAGGGAGGTCTCTCCGCAGCAGTGGAGACGGGATAAGCGGTTCCCAAAGGTGACGCTAGGGCTCCTAGCGAGCCGTAGCTGAGTGGTGAAGGTGGCGGGTTGGTCTAAGACAAAATTATGTAAAAAATAGTAGGACCTTTATCAAAGTGTGTTTTTCACATCTACAAACAGCACCTCGTCAGCCCTCAGACAGAATCCCAGCAGCACCTGGGCTCTGTCTGCAACCTCCTCATGGCTCAGAGGAGAATCTTACATCACCCAAAAAGAAGCCCGCACGACATCTAAAGTTCTAATGAGATAAAATGCTCTATGTCCGGGGGCTGGTGTTGTGGCTCAGTGGTAGAGTGCTTGCCTAGCATGTGTGAGGCATTGGGTTCAATCCTCAGCGCCGCATAAAAATAAATAAGTAAATAAAATAAAGGTATTGTGTCCACCTACAACTTAAAAAAGAAAAGAAAAATGCTCTTCACCCAAATTCTTAATAGAGTTGAAAAAACACTGCAAGGAAAAACAAAGTCAAATTACATTAACAAAATATTTTAAAACTACTTTGTAACAGATACAAAGAAGCCCTGGGAAAATGGTTAAAAAGAGAGAGAGGAGACGGTCTTACATAGATGCGGAAAGTTCTCTAAGCAAATAACCCCAAGTTTATCCCCATCCCAGCATGAAAAACTGCTTATATTGCATTCTGTCACGCCCCCCCGCCCCCACCCCCAAATACCATGTCCTGAACAGGCAGGATTCAGTCATTTAACACCCGGGAATCTCTCACACAGGTCCTGTCTCTCCAAGACTGTAAGCAACCTTAGGAGCCTGTCATCCCATTATATCAGCATTGTGGACAGAAAAAAAAAAAAAAAAAAAAAATCTCCTGAAAAGACAAAATAAATCCTGATAGTCTTCCTAAACATAATCTAATTAATTAATTTTAAAAATTCACTTTTAAGTCCATTTTAGAAAATAGAGTAATATACAGGGTCCTCTGCCTCTGGGAAAATAGTCAGAAGGTGACCTTCCAAAGCACAGCTGCCCTAGGGCCTGTGAGAGCCCATGATGGGGACTTGCCAGCCCAGTGCTGCTGTCAGCCCCAGCGCCTGGTGGCTAGTGACCAGAACTGCATTGCCTAGAAGCATTTCTTGTTGTTGTTCAAGTCTGTGTTACTGACTGAAGATGACACAATCAAATACCTCTGATCTTCATCTAGTTGTCAGGGGTTTAGTGACAGACCTTTTTTTTTTTTTTTTTTTTAATAAATTAGAAAAGAACAACACAATTCACTACAACAAATTTCATTGAACCATACAGTTCTTAACAAAGAGAGGTAAGAAATGACCTCAGAAGATGAACCTCACCTGTTACGATGTTCGTGGTTTGTTTTTGCACTTTGTTAGGTATGTCATTAAAGGATGCGTTGCCCTAAAAAATATTTCAAAGTTAATATTAATTGATGTACAACAAGGTGAGTTGAAAACCAGTTGACCAGCACTAATTTTTCAGCTTAGAACGGAGTAGAGAAGTAAAACAAAAATGTAACATTTATCTTAAAGCTAAAATGACTATATTATGGTCATCGGGAGTCTTAAAAAATTCCCTTTAGAGAGCATTGTCTTCAAATTGAATAAATCAAAGATCAAGTTAAAAGTTTTTTATATAGGGTGTCCCCTAATTTTAAAATTGGCCTATTTGCTCACACCAATTCTAGGAATTATTATGGATTCATATATATATATATCAGTGGGTTTCATGGGGGCAATTTTGTCCCATAGGGGACATACATTTGGTGATGCCTGGAGATGTTTTGTTATCGCAACTTGGGGTGCTATGCGTGCTGTGCAAGCACAGGCCAGCAATGCCAATAAACACCCTACTATGCACAGGACTGTCCCCACCAGCCCAAGGATAGCGCTGAGGTTAAGAAAGCCTGAGCTGAACAGTATACTAGTACAGACATAAAGTGAAGTTCTGAAAGCAACCGTACTTTACAGTGCAATTATCCAATAAGAGGTCCAGTGTCACAGAAGGAAGGGGAGAAAGTCCCCAAACTCAGCCTAGATAGAATACAAATGGCAGTGAGGCTAAAACAAAAACAGCCATGCCAAGCCGTGTGGCTCTGGGCTGACTCAGGCGAGGGCAGTGGTATTTCTAAAGACCTCAAGTCAACATCCGGCCCTCCCTTGGAGGAGTTTAGTTTGTGTTTACCTGCTTGCTAGTGTGGTCAGCCATCTGCCAGGGGTCACTGCCGTGCTTATAAACCTCATAAGATTTAGGGGCTAGCCAATTCCCGATTCAGTCTAGCTATGTCGGACGCCGAGAGAAGAAGGTCCGCAGCCTCTGTTCCCTCAAAGGCAGCTGAGCTCCCGGCTTGTGTCCCCTGCCCTCTCCACACGGATCCACCGGGGGACTTGTAGACGTCACCCATCATGGCTAGGAGGAGCCTTACAGGCATCCTGGCTCAGTTCCCACTGTTTAATAGACCAAGTGACTCCAGCAGGCAAAGACCAAGGATGTCGAATGACTTAAGGGGACGCTCGCCTTGGCGATCAGTATAGACTATGTGTTAATTGGTTCTTGAGGTTTCTCTGTAGCCATGCTTAAAGACACAGTGTCCAGAACAAGCTGGTCTCCCCTTTCCTACAGGTCCAGAGCACTCTACTGAATCACAATCCATGAAGATATTTATTGCCTATTCAGTATCCACTGGGTAAATAAATCACAATTGTTAAGCCACTGCACAAATCCCAGGCCCAACACTGCCCTTGCCTTTTGTGAGTGAGGTTCACAATCTAATGGGGGAACAGGGTCATTAAAGGTGGTTATATGTAATTATAGCTAGGATGACTTTAAAGAACATTTGCAATGCTATAAGAATGTATTTTTAAAGTGTTGACCTAGTCAAGATGCCAGGAAAATCCTTGCTAAGAGGGTGACATATGGGGTTGTAGCTCAGTAGCAGAGTATGAGTTTAGCATGCATGAAGGCCCTGGGTTCCATCCCCAGTACCAAAATAAACAAACAACTGAACAGGTGGTATAAGAAGCTTTAGAAACCAAGTAGCCAGACAAAGGAGGGGGAGGAAGAAGAGAGAGCCAGGTAGAGGGCAAACAGGTGGGAAATGGGGAGAACCAGCGTGGCCAACTCCTGGGCAGAGGGAAGCCTTCATATCAGGATTAATGTGGGCGCTGCACCCACTGAATTCTGAGCTTCAGGAAAGCAGGGGCCAGGTTGCTCTTGATCTCTAATGGCCTTGGTGTGGTGCTTTGCATATAACCGATGCGCAACTAAAACTTCTTGCATTGGAATAAACAAAATAGCTCTCCCCCTTCTTGTCAGTCACTCTTCAGAATGTCAATGTTTTTTCTGTTTCCTAATATCTTATATTTCAGTTTACTCTTTAAAGTGATACAAAAAACGTCCACCTATCTCTTCTAATAAAACATACCTCTTGGACCATGAGATCCAAATCCTTTTTGAGAACATTATTAACATTTTCAAGTTCTTTGTCCACAGGTGGGAGCTGAAAATTTATAAAACAAAATATAAGGCAAGGTGGTTACTCCCAATTAACCCACAACAAAGGGGATTATCTTGTGTCCAAGCTCCAGAGTATTGATATTATAGGGAACCCCCCCCCCTTTTCCTTCCCCCCACCACTCCTATCCCCCCATCTTTGTGGGGATTAAATCCAGCACTGTTCTACCACTGAGATAATCCCCAGCCCTTTTTATATTTTATTTTGAAACAGGGTCTCACTAAAGATGCCGAGGAGGCTGGCCTTGAACTTTGAATGGAAGGCCACTCCACCATGTAGGTGGCCTGCTCAAAGCTGTCAGTGGGGGCTGGGGCTGTGGCTCAGCAGTAGAGCACTTGACTCGTATATGGGAGGCCCTGGGTTCGATCCTTAGCACCACATAAAGATAAATGAAATAAAGGTATTGTGTCCACCAACAACTAAAAAAAGGATTTTTTAAAAAAAATGTCAGTGTCACAAAGGAGATAGAGACTAAGAAACTGTTCCAGAAGAAAGGGGCATGACACTGACAGCAACACGTGGCCCTGGCCAGGACCCTTGTCTGCAAAGTGAAAAGATAGGTGTGAAGGGAATTTTCAGAAAAACAGACAACCTTCAAATGGGAACCGTGCGGGAGATGGTGGTAGTGCTTAGTGTAATATATAACTATGCGCTAAATGCGATGAAAACACATGACCATTTTTTTTCTACATTCCAGAACTTTATATATTCAATTTGCCTGAAGTTCTTTTGGTAGGGGGCAGAATCTACCCTTTGGGAAAACAGATGAATTGCCTTCTATTTTGGGGTTAATACACTAGACATAGGGTTTTAAAATCTATTTTAAATCTCTATGGGAAAGTGTTCTGCTCCCCTTTATTTTTTTTTTTCAAGTTGAATTCATTCCGATGTGTGTCACCAAATGGCAAAGAACTCCCCAGAGGGGGCTCCATTTCATGCCTCTGCTCCTGCTGTAGCCACCCCCACGTGGCGATGAGATGCCACCCAGGCCACTGTGCCCCTGACGGGTGCACTTGTGCTTGGCCGTGCCCAACCACCTCTGCACGGGGCCCCTGCGGCTCACCGTACTCAAGTCAGGGTTGCTCTCCAGCTGGCTCAGAGACGGCTTGATGCTGTTGCAGACATCACTCACTGGTGGCACAAGGCACTCGGGGCTACTCAGAGAGATCTTCATGCTTTCTTTCACATCGGACAAGCTGTTGCTGAGACGTTTGCTCCCGTCCCTCAGGCTCTGCAAATTCTGGTTCATGTTGTTTAGGGCATCCCTGGTTTCTCTAATTTCTGCAGGAACACAGCCCATTTCAGAGCAGAGACACCAGGCCCCTTCCATCTATCAGACTGACTGACCCAAAGGAACTTGAGATGAACTTGTAAATGGCCTTCGACCACTGCAAGGGGCAGTCTGAGAGGAAGCACAGGGCACTGCTGGGCTCCTCTGACCAGCTCAGCTCTGTGGTACGGGGTCTCTTTCAACCAAGAAGCTGGGGCCAAGCACCAGCACAAAATGTGATGGGGACACCTCGTGCCCCATGACCTGGCCAACAAAAGCATCACTGCCCAACCTTGAAGAGGTCAGTCCAAACAAATCCATCCCAAGCGGTTTTAATCCACATGATAACAGATTACACTTACATTTTAGTTATAAATATTTAAAGAGCTGGAATAACCTAGAGATAGTTGAGAGGAAAGTTTTAGATTCAGGTAGAGTTAGGCATAGATCCGAGCTTTGTTACTTCCTGTGTGACCCTGTAGTAGATTCTGGAACCCCTTGGAGCCAATTTACTCTTATTAAAATATTGAGACTATCACCATGCTCATCATGGGAACCTGGGGAGAAGACTAATCAGACCCAAATCCCTTGACAGCAGTGAGTCTATCTGCATTGCTTTGGGAGCCCCACAGCCTAGGACAAGAACTTATAGTAGGAAGTCCCAAATGATGATGGCTTGCCTGATTTCTTTGGGGGAGAGAACCCCCTACCAGAGACTATGGATGTGAATTCCAACTGTTTTCTACAGTGGCTCAAAGCCACAGCAGTAAAAGTCATGGCATTTAAACTGGAGGGCACTCTTCTTCTAAGCAGATAAGTCTTCGTGGTCAGGTCTTTGCTCTGTGGCTCTCAAAACAGACTGCAGAGCATCAGACTGCAGTGCAGTGTTGCAAGGGAAAATGTGAATGCACCTTCCTGCAACCACATAAAACTCAAGTGTTAAAGATGTACACACACACACACACACACACACACACACACGCATGCACGCATGCACACATGCATGCAATGCTGCCATGGAGTCTCTCCAAAAAGTAGCCCAAGTTCTACTCTTGGTTCTGCTTCTACCTTGTTATGGCATCTTTGGCAAGTCCTTTCATCTCTTGGGACCTCAGTTTCCTCATCTGTAAATCAGGGAGCTGGTTGGGCCGTCTCTTGTGATTCTAGACTGTGTCCTGACAGGTTTGTGAGGCTGAGCCCTTGGATAGGTTAGTTCACACCCATGTTGGCTGGGTCTCATTTGGTACTGTATCCTAGCTTTGAGGATTTATCCAGAGGCCTGGGGAGGCTTTCAGAATTGGGCGGCATGATCACCAGTCTCAAATTTTATCACTTCACCCGATTTAAAAAATAATTCTAAAGTCTGCTTCCATCTTTGCTCTTGATTCCAGGGCAGTTGTATTTTCACAGGATTGGAGACTATACTAATGTGGAAGACCATAAAAGAGCACTTGGGGTGTCAGTTTGGCATCCGTCCCATCTACCTGGTAGCATTATCAGCAGAGCATGAAGCCTAGTACCCAGCTTATGGCAGAGGCTCAGTAAATATTTAGCACAGCAAATGAGAAACAAAACACACACCCCGGAGACATACACCCGAGTGCAAAAGAGCGTGCTGAGACACACTTCATGCTGCACACCTCACGCTTCAGGTTCTGAGGTTTACCTCTCACAGCCCTTTCCATTTTGCTTTTAAGATACATTAGTGCAAGAAACAAATAACAACAACAAAGACAGACAGATGATAAAAAACAAACTGATGGCCCCGGAAATGTGTGTGTGTGGTCATTGTCCACAGACATTCTGGGTTGTGGGTAATATTCTGTTATGTCCCAGGAAGGACTCCGAGGTAATAAATATATATTTTCCAAAAGCTTCAAAGTATTTTTATGCCTATAAAACATTTACAGGGCTATAACTAACTCTGGGAGTCATTCCAGGCCTACTGAGATATTTCAGATTCTTAATTTTAGTTAATTAACTTTCACCAGTCCACACTCATTTCCTCGTGACCTGCAGCCTAAACATGATGTACTCAGAAAAAGAACTGCATGACTCTTCTCTCTCCAAAGTCCAGAAAACACACGAGGCTACAAAGCATTTTTAGCAAAAACTTAGCTGGAGCAGTTTAGAAAGCAAGTTTTAAGAAGCTCTGGCATCAGCAGAGGCTAAATAAACGTTGACATTCAGGTTGGCTTGAAAAACAGCAGAACTTTAATAATACAGGAAGCACTGAAGGGAAAAAAAATCAAATCCGTTTTGATCACCTTTCATATAGAAAGCACGGTGATTCGAAATACTAAAAATCATTGGAACTGGGCTGGGGTTGCGGCTCAGCGGTAGAGTGCTCGCCTAGCATGTACGAGGCACTGGGTTCCATGCTCAGCACCATATATAAATAAATAAAATAAAGGTATTGTGTCCACGTACAACTAAAAAAATATATTAGACAATCATTGGAACTTTGAGCAAAAAGTAAAGGGACACATCAACCAGGCTGCATTGTCCATACACTTCCATGTAGCCTTAGCCATTTTGGAATTTTGGCTGGAGGAGATCTTGGAAGACTCAAGACACTGACACACAGGGACCTGGGGTTCAGGATACATAGCATTGTCCCTCGGCCGCGCCAGCTTGAACACCAGACTCCCAACTCCTCCTCCAGAGGTTCCCCGTGTGGCCTTCCTGGGGGTGGCACGGCAGCACCCCGTATCTGAGCACTCTCCCGTATTCTGGATCCTATGTAGGGTGGTCAGGATGCCAGAGGCCTTTGTCAGATGGGGTCCGAATCCCGACTCCACCACGTCCCAACTACCCAACGGCTATGGACTGAAGTGTCCCCCAAATTGATAGGTCAAAGTCCTGACCCTCCTGTATTTTGGACACAAGGCCTCCAGGGAGGTAGTTAAGATGAAATAAGGTCAGAAGGGTGGGGCCCTGATAAGGTAGGACTGGAGTCACTCTAAGAGAAAGGGACACTAAAATGGGTATCTAAGACAGGAAGTGAGATTGGAATGATAGGAAAGGGCCAGGGAGGGAAGGAAGGAAGGAAGGAAGAAGGACGGAAAGGAGGCAGGAGTGGGACAGGAAGACGTAGGTCTTTGAGGTCACGTGCCTTCTCAGGCCTCAGTTTCCTAGCCAGGCAAGGAAATGGCTGGTGATGGAGAGGCTGGTGACGTCTGGAGGCAGCTCAGGCGCACACCTCAGAGGACTCCCGGCCTATTCTGCTAGCCTTCCTATTCCCAGAGTCTGCCGAGTAGCTGGACTATACGGAATGCCAAAGGGAACAGGCATTATTGTCTTCCACACGATCCCCTCCTAATGGCCTGCATTCTCAGGAGTCGGAGCTCACGAAGGTACAATTCATACTGGCCAAATGTTTTGAAATCATGTTCCTCATCAAACACCCAGCAGACATTTTTTTTCTCAATATTCAGAAGGACCTGAGGATTTTTTTTTTCATTGTAGTTAAATACATTTATTAAAAGCAGCATATCTGTTCACTTATATACTGATCCTGGTGGGGTTTAAGATATATAAGTATATTCCTTGTTTTCAAAAACTGTTCTTTCATGGTAGGGGGAGTGATCAATAGAATGCAAAAGACCCAAAATTCTATAAGGTACTCATCTTCTATAATAGGGGTCCATGAACTTTTTCAATAAAAGTCCAGATGGTAAATACTCTAGCCTTTGTGGCCCTTAAGGTCTCTGTTACAACCACTCAACTCTGCCATCACAGACCAGAAGCAGCCATGGATGATACCCACGAAATGTTCATGACTGTGTTCCAATAAAACTTTATTTACAAAACCCCTATTAAATTCAGCCAGTATCATTTCAAATGACTTTTTTTCAGTGCAATAGTTTTGGTAAAAGCTTTTAAAAAAATAAAATAAAATTCTAACTACTGTTATATGGTGTGTGTCCCTGCCTGGCCTGTTTGTGTGGCCACAGACTGCAGCTCTCACTCTGGCCAATTCTCAGGGAAACTCGGGAAAGAATAAGTGACCCCTTGAGACCCAGGGACTCCCAATGGTGCATTGTCAGTCACTTTTGCCACCGTGCTTACCTCTCGCCATGGCCTGGATCTCATCAAGAACAGGGATCACCTTAGGTTTTAGTCTCTCGTGAATTCCACCTCCCAGCAATAAATGAATGCCTGGGGTGGAAGAAGCAGAAGGGACAGTGAGGACAGCTGCCCGGAAGACCAGCCTCCACCTCCACTGCTGCAAAGTCCCATTTCCCATTCTAGACCCTGTTCAGGTATTGACCCTGGTGTGCAGGTTTCATCACATGGTTTGAAGTTCCCATATCTATGTCACCCCGTGAAAACTCAGTCACCACAGACTGACAATTTGTGCTAGGAACAGAGTTTAGCTGCTGCTGCTGCTGCTTCTTCTTCTTCTTCTTCTTCTCCTTTTTAAAACTTCTTTCCTTTTTAACTAAATGTTCTCAGTTTATCTTTTACCTTCACTGCTATTTGTATATCCTAAGGTAAGGGAAGGTCAGAGAGTTGAGCATCCGGCGCTGTATGTAACCACCTCTGTCCCATCTTTTCAGCCAGGCCGGATTCTCGCCACGGGCCCACTGTGGACACTGTGGGCTGGATAACTCAGTTGGGGCCTGTTCTGTGCACTGTAGGGTGTTTAGCAGCGTCCTCGACCAACAGATGCCAGGACCACTGCTACCCCCACCTGGCCTCACTGTGCCAACCACAGATGTCTCCGGAGGGCACCAACTGTCACTCCTTGGTTGAGAACCGGTAAA
Source organism: Tamias sibiricus (assembly GCA_025594165.1). Lineage (NCBI taxonomy): Eukaryota > Metazoa > Chordata > Mammalia > Rodentia > Sciuridae > Tamias > Tamias sibiricus. The sequence goes on from CM046665.1 coordinate 12,298,124, forward strand.
CCACACTGTGAGTCCCGGCACAGTCCCCATCTACTTCTGAGGGCCACTTTAACAGGGCACCCGGCAGGGATGCACTTCCTCTCCCACGTGGGGAATGAAGAACAAGTGCTAGCGACCACAAGACGGCAAGTGCCCTGCAGCAGATGTCAAATAAGAGAGCCAAAGGCTTTACACAGATTGCAGACTGTCAGTAACTCAAGGGGATTCTTTCTCGGCTTTCTCCTAGCTCCACCTACTTGGTTTCTTAGTCCATGTTCTGTGGGTGGTGGCCACAGCCTCTCTTGAGCCCAGACAAGCAAATGATCACAAGCACGTGCTGACTCACCGTCCAGATCTACGAAGGCCCTCTTCTTGGTGACGTTGAACTTGTCCACGATATAGTCGATTTGCTGGGGAAACAAAAATTACATGAAACCTGACCTTCTAAAGCCCAAAGCCGCAATAAAAAGAGATCTATCATTCAAAAATTAACCTGAATCAGAGAAGCTTTAGAAAGAAATTGTCCATAAGTTCTGGAGATATTTTTATTTTCTGACAAACTTCTTAATAACCCTCCCCAGCTTATTGGCCAAAAACCGATTTGTTTTACTGGGTTTACTTGTTTATGGTGAATGTGTTATTTGTGCTGGTTTATTGTGCCCCGTGATTCTGTGGACTGGCTGTTGGGTCTTCCTGTCAGGTCTAGCATGGCTGGGGACAGGTGGGCCCTCACTCTGTCACATGGCCTTGTATCTTCCAAGTGACAGCTTGGGGTGTTTCTACATGGTGACCCAAGGGTCACCAGCAACGAGAGGGGAAGAGCAGACACTGCATGGCCTCTGGCCTGAGGTCGTGTCTGCTGTGTTCTCCAGGTCATAAGCACACCATAGAGACAGCCCAGACTCCAGGGGTTGGGAGACAGATCTACTGTGTGACCTGAGGAACTGTCAAGAACTTGTGCCCTTTGTGGTCTACCACATTAGATCCATTTTATTTAGTGACGATTACAAACTGGCCTCCTCCCAAGGGGCCACTTGCCCTCCTGTCTACGGTGGCTCAGGAGGCCCAGTTCCCACTTCCTCTGCACCACCAGTGGGTACCGGTTTTCAACAATGATTGCCAATCTGCTCAATGAAAATGTGCACCAACGTCTCAGTTTTAACATCTTATTCTGTACAGGGCCGGTTGTGTTTCTTCTATCCCCTGCACGTTCATTTCTCTGCCCAATTTTTTTTAGACTTCATAGAGCTCATCATATATTTCAAATCAGATAAGTTTCCCTGAAAGTCCAAAGAACTTACTGTCCTTTTAAGATGATGAAAGCCATCCCAAACTTGAGTAGCCAGCACAGCTGTCCAGTTTTGCCAGCTGTTTAGGGAAAAGGTTTTTCCTTGGACTCTTGACAATGTCAGGTAAAAGAATGCTGTGAATTTTACTCACAGGTTGGAAAAATAAAACATCTGCATCTGAATACGGGCTATAAAACTATAGATAAAGTCAACTTCTCTTTTCTTAGTATTTAAAAATGCCTGCATTTGTTTCTCTTTCATTTCCAACCACTTTTTTAAAAACTAGCACACACTTATATTTTAAGATAGAAAAAAACTATGAGGGAGCCCCGGGGCCTGCTGGGCTCTTTCCAGTGGGTGGGCTCCTCCTCCTGGTGCAGGTACCTACAGCACCACAGATGCAGGAGGTCTCCTGCCCGGACACTTTTCCAAACAATGTTCCAAATAACGATATATCAACATGTTCTTGGGACACAGGAAAGAGGGTCCTTGCCACCACCCCTGCCCTTCAATATCCACTCCCCTTCTTCAGAAACAATACGTGAGTGTGGGAATGTGTGAGTGTGCATGTGAGAGAAAGACAGTGCGTGTTCCCTCCCCAAGGAAGGCAACACACCCATATGAATGTTAACAAATGGGTGTTTATTACAGGAAAAGGCTTGTGTCATCAGAATAACTAGGCAAATGGTCAGGAGTTAAGTATACTGCCAAGAAGAAAGGATGAGGACATCCAAAGACTTTTCTTTTTTAAAAAAAATAACCACAAGACCTTTAAAATTGTAAAGTAATCTTATAATGTGTGCTATAATTTAATTATATCAAAATAAAATTAAAATACCAATTCTGAAATTACGCTTTTGGACTCTTCTGAAAAACATTGGCTGCATCTTGATTTCTTCATCTACCACATGAAAAGAGATAGCAGCCCTGTGTTCTATCAATATGTCACAGTGAGCCCCCCTCCTACATATGATTCTAATGCAATCATAAAAACCCATTTTTTAAAAAGGTAACTCCCATCTGCACAGATTCACTGGGGTCCTGGAAGGTGCAGTGAGGTCACAGTTGCACACAGGAAATCTGAAAAGCCTGGAATACAAACCACCTAGGACCTACAGCTTGCGGCTGTACCTGTGGTGCTTGATTCAGGAGGATTCGCAGGTCATTGAAGTTGCTCGCTGTCAGCTTCTGAGTCTTTTTGACCCGGTGTCTAATCCACTGGTTGGCCACAAAGCCATAAATGATGCCAATACTGCAGGAAAAGGAAAGAAGAAGAGCAGTGACTGTGTGTGGTCCATTTCTGGTCCCCTGCAGCGGGGCCCGTTCCTCCGCCTGCCCTCTCCTGCTACAGCCTAGCCTTCCCACTAAGACCCCATGGCGGACCCACCACCAAAGGGGGCCACACATGACTCAGACCTCACAAAAAAAAAAAAAAAAAAAAAAAAAACCACAATCTTTTAATATCAAGTACTCTGTTCAAAACGACTCTCATAAATGAAGAGTGTCCCCACAAGTTGGGAAGGAAGCAGGAAATCTACAAGGCAGTGTGCACCATCTGTCCCCATCCTCTGCAGAGGCACGAGTGTGTGCACCCTCCCTGCCCACAGACTCACGGCCACCTCAGGTCCCCAAGAAGCCTCTAGGGAAAGGATCAAAATGGTAAGCGTGACTCGGCCTTCTAGCGTTTGTAGTTTCTCTAATTGTCTTCTAGTCTCTGTGTTGTCCAAGTTGAGGGGGAAAATGCTCCTTTAGCATTGAAATGCTCTATGAGCAGTCAGACGCAAGAGGCCCTCCTGTGTTATTTCATTTACATAAAGTAGAAAAACAAGCAGCTCGAGGATGCTAAGAGGTCAGAGGCTACACGATCCCGAGCAGCTAAGGGTGGCATCCTGTTCCCAGGCGTATTCCCATCTCGGGAATTCACAGGGAAGGAAAATGACACTTTTCTCCACATAAAACACAATTCATAAAAAGCTTCGAAAACATTATCTGATACTGTTCTATCATGTGCCTGTATGAATAAGTAACAATGTATCCCACTATTATGTATAAATATAACGCACCAATAAAAATATGCAAAAAATACTATATGAAAAGCTTCTAGCAGGAAAGGCTACACAATGATGCCTTTTTTTCAAGCCATCTAAAAAGCCCTAATTTAATCATTTTAAACGTCCTTAATGTTGACTAGTTACTAACCATCTTTTGATTCAAACTAATTTGACTAATGGCTTCTGTCTGCAGCATTAGAAAGTTAAATTTGAAAGTACTAGCAGCCGAGGCCTTGTTGGACTTGTCCACTGGATGGCAGCATGGAATCACATGAGCTAAGCACAGCACACGGTTCACCCGCGGAAGTCTCAATAATAACTGTTAACAATGGAATTAACCACACAAATCGCTCCACCAACTAAGAACAGCCACGCACCACCCCCCACAGAATCGAGAAAGAGCTCTCCATCTGTCAACCCTGTCTGTGTCCAGTCCCGGTGAGGTTTCCTGCATTGAGTCAAATTAAGTCACAGGCTCCACTCCTGGTGGTGCCCTTCCATCAACTCCTCTAAGTTTCAGCTTTGCAATCATACGCCCCGCCCCCTTCCGGCACCCAAAGACTTTGGTTTCCCGGAAGCTGCCCGGTGGATCACGGGAATAATGTCACCGCATCGCTAGTGGGCATCATTTGAGGTGGGAACTGAGGTATCCGATCATCTCCAAACCTCCAACTATCATTCTTGATTAATGAAAACGTTCCTCAGAAAACTTGGAATGGAACCACCATTTGACCCATCTATCCCACTCCTCCGTTTATACCCCAAGGACTTAAAAACAGCATCCTACAGTAATGCAGCCATGTCAATGTTTAGAGCAGCTCAATTCACAATAGCTAAACTATGGAACCAACCTAAGTGTCCTTCAATAGATGAATGGATAAAGAAAATGTGGCACATATAGTCAATGGAATATTACTCAGCTTTAAAGAAGAATGGGATTATGACATTTGCCAGTAAAAGGATGGAGTTGGAGAATATCATGCTGAGTGAAATAAGCCACTCCCAAGACACCAAAGGCCGAATATTTTCTCTAATGTGCGGATGCTAATTCACAATAGGGGGGGGGCACTAGAATAGAGTTACCTTAGATTGGGTAGAGAAAAGTGAAGGGAGGGGAGGGGAGAGGATGTGGGGATGGGAAAGATAGTGGAACGAAACAGACATTATTACTTTATGTATATATATGACTGCATGACCAATGTGATTCTGTAACATGTACACTCAGAAAAAATGAGAGATTATATCCCATGTTTATCAATTATTATATCCTATGTTCATAAAAACATAGAAATTATATCCTATGTTTATCAAAGTGCATGAATGCAGTCTGTCATGTATAAGTAATTAAAACAAAAAATATTTTTTTAAAAAAACTGTTACAGTGGAAGGTGTGGATATGTATTTAGAACAAAGTTTTGCATGTATTAGGAAAACTTTGGGCGGGGGAAATGCAGAAAACCAATGCGCTGCCTCTTCATCAAATGCAATTTTGTGGACTTTCCATATATTTGTAGGCAGGGTGAACAAGGATCCTATTTTTTTTTTTTTTTTTTTTTTTTTTGCACTGAAAAAATTCCATGTCCCCAGGTAACTTCTGAGTCCTGGGTAGATGAGGCCAGTCATTCACCCCACGTAGAGCATCAGTGCCTTCTGAGGAGCAGTGGCTCAGTGCTGGTCTCCCTTAGGACCCACTCCCCATGGCAGTATTGCACCTGCTCCAAAACTCTCTAAGTGTCACACGGCCTGAGTGACGGACGTTCTTAGGGGTAATAATCTCCAGCAGAAGGAGTGCGAGAGCAGAACAAGATGTGTGTCCTAGTTCCTTTACTGCCACCAAACGTGAGAAAGTCTCTTTCCTTCTATGTGCGTCAGTGGGTACTTCACAGCTGAAGGGATGAGTTTGGATCTGGTCTAGCTAAAACTGGATAAATGCTCAAATGGCAATGGAGAGGGCTTCCGGACGGCTCCAGGTTCTCCAAGATTGCTTTTAAGTTGGGGTTCTTTCTGATGGTGACCTTAAAACATGAATATCAACAAAACTCTGTGCCATTTGGAATAACTGCCTGATAATCCATTATCGTCCGCTCTACATTTGTGCTGGAATTTACGAGGCAAAAGCTAGACTGTTGCAATCACAGTTAGGAGATGATGCCCTCATGCCCAATAGGGCCAAATGACCCAAAATGTGATTTTGAAGTTGTGTGAAGAGGAAAAACACAAAACCAAATGCTGAGTTACAGCAATGAGACCGGAAAGCTTCATTTACCACGCCAAGTTCAAACGTTTCATGCCAGATGAGTCAGCACCACCCCCGAATATACCTGACATTCACAGTGGGGACCCTTGCTTTCTCCTGCATGTTCAGATTATCCCGGCTATTCACCATGCTCCAGACCCATTTGGTCATGCAGGGAGTCAAAGTGAACTTGGACGTCCACTTCCACTTGACCCTCACTGACTCTGCCACCCCCCCCCCCCCCCCCAACGAGAGGAGAACCTCCTCACCTTGAACTCTCAGAGGGTTTCTCCCTCCAATTCTGGTGGGGTATTTCTCACTCCTTACTCCAGTCTGTCTTCATTTCTACCTGTTTAACTTCCCTAAAAGGAGCTGGAAAAACTGCTGCTCTCTCAGTTGTGCATAGTGCAGTCTTGTGCACAGGGGTGTGCTCACTGAAAGTGTGTTTAAGGAACGGGCTTTGGTTTCATTGCTGTGTTGAGAAGATTAACCACATTAGGAGAGTCCAACAAACTTCATTCCTTTCCTGAATACATGTCATTGCTCACAAAAGCACCAGTAAGAAAAATGAGCTGCTATACAGTTCTATTTCGATAAAACTCTACGTTTCAATGCTACATATTTATGAAGACCCTCATTTCTGGCAATCAGTAATGGATTCAATTAAAATGAACCCACTGATGATCTTTTTCTTTCAACAACAACAACAAAACTGTACTCAACAAAAGTCTACAACAGAATTCAGCAACTTTCAAAGCTGATTCTCAGATCCCCACATGGTGTAAGATTATATTTTTAAGGATGATAAAAGTCCAGTAGCCTGCAAGGGGCAGGCTGGAAGCAAGAGAGAAACGCAGGTTTAGGGGCTATGGAGCCAGGAGAACAAAGGTCAGGTTGGGTAGCTGCACGGTAGTTCTCACACGTGCCACCATAATGGAGGGTGTCACCAAGTGCCATCATGATGGCAGACCAGTGTGGACAGACCTTTCCATTATCCACAAACATCTGGAAACAGGGGTTCTTAGGTAAAATCTCCAATTTTTAAGTATTAACAACTAATTAAAAAAAAACAAACATAAAGTACTGTGCAGACCCCACCGATGGTCTCTATTTGCAGTTTCTAACTTAAACCTTTTGATTCAAACAAAATAGAAAATAAAGAAATGATGTTCTTTGTTGTTGGTTTAGATACTACCTACTGTTCAATACCTTTTTTTTTTTTTTAAGTCACGCGTGTAACGTTTTTTTTTTGTATTTTTAACAACCACTGGTCAATTATTAGGAGATGAGGATAATGAGAGCAATCTACCCAGCCCCAAAAGGGAATAAAACGTCAGTGACTATCTGTTCTCTGGCACTTGACGTCAACGTCTTTAAGTCATCAAAAGCATGCGCTTTCTCGCGAAGTATAATAAAATATCTTAAATTTTTTAGCAAAGGTAGGAATTTTTACTTTCATGTCATATTACCATTACATTTTCTATATTTTGTTCTAAAAACCAATTTCCTTACATATACACTTATAGCTTAAAATATTTATAAACACTTAAAGCTTTAAAACTTGTAGCAATGTTTTCCTTAAATATTTCTACTGACTTAATGGAAGCAGCTGATGAAAGTCCAGTATGTGTGTTTAGTCTGTAACTGACATCTTTAAAAATAAATAAATAAATAACTGTTAATTTAAATTGTAAATAACCAGACCTTGACTTCTCATTATGAAAGTCTCATGATTTTCAGGCATGCTATAGTTCAGGTTTCTTTTCTGGAATCTCGTGACCTCCAAGCCAGGAATCGACGGGCACATCCTAATACAAAAGGAATGTTGACAACAGCCAGCTTCCTGAAGATGACTGGGATTCAACTCCCCAGGGTCATCGCTGGCAAAGCTGAACTATCAGACTCAAACACTTGGAAATTCACCGAAGAAATAAGGTATGGCTGCTCCTTCTTTTTTCTTTTGTAGCCTTCTTGAATTTTTGAAGAATGCAATGATGAAAAGTTCAAAAGAAAGGAGGCGCAGACATTGGGTTCTCCCAGGAGTTGGACACATTTGCTGACCCGTCCACATGACTGGTGGAAATTCACTGTCCTGCCAATGGTCAGGCAGACCACAGAAGGCCCACGGACTCTCACGCTCCCCAACTGCCTGGGGAGAGCTCGGGAAAAGAACGTGCCCAGGTGTGCGCCACACTTACTGGGGAATCTTTGTCCTCAACACCCACGGCTTTCTCAAAAAAAATAAATAAAATGAAAATTGTTGAAATAAAAAGGCAGGAATGAAAAAATTAAGAGTAGCCAAAGCTAATTTGAAATCTATCTTCAATCAATTATCAGATTTAGAATCACTAAATGGAATTGAGCCCAATGAAAGGCAACTGGACTGCTCTGGGTTTGTGAAAAGTTTTTAAAACATCATACCAAGATTAGTAGTCAATTTCTGCTGTGTAAGCCAGAGACCTAACAGCAAGGAAAAAATTCCACTAACACGTTTCATTCCCTGCTTTCTAATTTAGTTGACATTCTGTCCTGTCTTATTTTTGGTGATGTGCCTTCTTCTCCCTTTCATCTAATCAAAACAAAGAAATCTTCACTTTCCCCTGGTCTTTAATCTTCTTGGCTTGCTTTGATTACTTGCAAACATTTTTTAGCTATCATGTGACTCTCACGATGTTTAAGACACTTGCTAGCAAGTAGGGGTTTCAAAAGGAAGACATCAAAATAGCAACAGTAAATTGAAAAGTTCAAGGCAAAGTTTAAATTTCTTGTCTCAATGTAAAGTAAATAAAAAGAAAAAAAAACTTATACACTATCTCATTTAGGCCTACATATAATATATATGTATAAATTCAGTGTACTATATGAAGTCAAATTAGTTTTAAATTTGTTGTCATCTCAAACAGTTAATCAACATTGTTTTAATTATGTTAAAATATAAAATTATGATTTTTCAAATTAAATTTTCACTTGGGTGGGGAAAAATGTTAACTGTATGTATAGGAGGCAATAGAACCATGGAATGTATTTTAAAAAATACTTTTCCAACTTATAACAATTATCTAAATTTGTTTGATGAGTCTAAATCTCAAGAATTTTTTTAAAAAGTTTTTTTTTGTTTGTTTTGTTTTTTGGTACTGGGGATTGAACTCAGGGGCACTCAACCACTGGGCCACATCCCCAACCCTTTTTTGTATTTTATTAGAGACGGGGTCTCACTGAGTTGCTAAGTGCCTCGCCATTGCTGAGGCTGACTTTGAACTCAACAATCCTCCTGCCTCAGCCTCCCAAGTGCTGGGATTACAGGTGTGCGCCACCACACCCAGAAAAAAAAAAAAAAAAAAAAAAAAAAAAAGTTTTAACATTCATTTTATGTACAAATGGAAGCCAAGTTTATGTTTAGCTTTGTAGCTTGATTGTTTACATATTTTGGTATTTTAAACATCCCAGAGTGCCCACAGTTCATTTTTTTAACCTATCCGCTATCACGAGTTGAGCCTTAAATGTAAATAATCAGTTCAGTGTGAACTAGCAATTATATGAAATGCAACTAGAAGTCCAAATTAAAAAGAGGAATCCAATACATACCACATGCTTCATTAAAAATATGAAAGCCCTTTATTATTACATATTAAACATTTCTTCAGGTAAATGTATAACTATGTACAATAACGAATTTTCCTGAAATTATGACATGAAAACTATTAACCTGTTAAATAAGTAATGACTCTAACAAGAAGCCCTAAAGGCAGCCTTTTCAATGGACACTGCGACCTGAGCCTCATCTTGATGTCGAGGGTGAGTAAGTGGACAAGGAAAAACATGGCTGCCCAGTCTTTGGACAAAGGACCAGGTAGGTCTCCCCCTTCCAGAAAATGCACAGGGCCCCTGTTGAATCTGACAGGTCTTTGGACTGTAAGTGACATTTTTTCTAGCACTCAAGGGAGGTCACTAACTCCTGCAGGGGGGCACTGTTCTGTGCATTCCTGAGAATACTTCAAACGCATAGCAGAGAGAGAAGGAGACATCTGGAAATGCCATCAACCAGATTCTAATCTGCCTTCCAGAATTCAGTGTGAAGAAACCAATTTGAATTTACTTTAAGAGAGAGACAGAAAAAGACACAGACAGACAGAGAGGCAGAGACAAAAAGAGACCGACAGAAAAGGGAGATAAAGACAAGAGACAGGCACAGAAGATAGATGCCCAAAGACCTGTCAGAGCTCAAGCTCACAGAGAGACACAAAGACTTCCGGTTAGCCAACGGAGTACTAACACATTCACTTGGATCCTTTTACACACATATATGGTTAAAGTCTATCATTGCACTTTTTTTTTTTCCAGCAAAATTATGTCTTTGTTATTTGAACAATAATTGCCCTGGAACAAGTGGTAACACACTGGTTTTTGTTGGGATTTTTTCTTGCTCAAGTTTAATTTCTAGTTTAATTGGTTCAATAGGTAGTACCTGAGCCTGGTACAACAATTCAAAAGAGACAGGCAGCCCAGCTGCAGCAAGAATGAGTTCCTTCCTTCCACCCAACTGCCCCCAATTTCTTCTCCAGAAGCATCCACTGGGGCTGGTCCCTCATCAGCCTTTCCTACACATTCTGTGCAAACATGACCAAGTGTTTGCATCTCCCTTCTTTCTTGTTCACATCATAGTTACCACGTGACCACGCACAAAGGGTTGCCCTTTTCCCTTCATCTCTCTTGGAGCCTGTTTTGTATCAATACTTCTAGAGTCACCCAGTTCTTGAAATGGGTACCCTTCATTCCAAGATGGATGAACGGTCACCCCCAGAGCACACATCTAACCAGACCCTTACTGATGGCCACACTTAATGATCATTTTTTTTTTTCTCTTGAGTTTGTAGCTAGAACTTCAACTAGTAGGAATTACTGCTTTGGGCTTAAGTACACAATCATCACCTACTTAATGAAAATTGAATTATCTTACCTATGGATGCTGGGCAAATGTGGTGTCTGGAGAAAAACAAGAATGGCGATTGTCAACCCTTCCTAGCATGGTTCATGTCATGGGACCTTCACTCAGTTGCCGTGCGGAACACTGGTTGAATGAATGAGGAAATGCGGCACCATAACCAAAACCCAGAAGGGGACCAGTGCCACGTGCATATTCCTCAGTGGAGGAATCAACTTGGACTCAACAAAACATCCTTGTCTTAAGAGCAATGTAACTCTGCTCTGCCTGTCAATCGGAAAACTTCTGGCAGCAGCAAAAACTGCAGCAGAAACATCCTAAATAATGAAATGTGTTGCAGACTTCAAAAGAGGGTAGCGGATGAATAGCAAATTCAAGAAAAGTGGGTTTAGAAATTAGTAGAAAGTTCAGTGCACTCTACAATGTTCTAAAATTTCCAAATGCAGGGACTGTACTCATCCAGCAAGATGCCTTTAGAATCAACTAGAAAGTCAACTAGCAAACGTGGCCTTGGCCTTTCAGCCGGCTGGCTGACCCCTTTCCAACAGCTATCTCGGAGAAGGAAGCTGCCAGGGAGTGGACGGACGGTCTCTGCATTTACCAGCATATCCACAAGCGGGAAAAACGCCGCAGGGCTGGCTCGTCCGGCCAGTTAGGGCTGCTTCCTCACTAAGCTGACATCTAGAGACGGTGGGACCTCTTTGAAGTGTCTCGGAGGAGCACCTCTCTTCTCACTTTCCTGTTTTGTTGTTGCTTTCGCCGATTCTGTTTTTAAACTCATGGGCTTAACAGTTAAAACAGGGGGCACTGCTCATCACCCTAAAACCAATCACCCGTCATCCAAGATGCTACTTGCCTTATGAACACACAAATCACCAGGAGGGAGGCTGCGAGGCACTTCCTCTGGAAGGGCGCGTTCTCCTTCTGCCGCTGGTGCATTTTTCCACCACATCTGTTACAGCAACGGCATATCGAGAAGAAACAGCCCACCACAGGTACCAGAATGATAAATAACAGTCCCAGGAAAACGCATATGATAATGCCAATTTCATAGTAGGCGATCTGCAATTCAAACAAAAGAAACGACACAAACGGTCACACAAGACAGTAAGTGGATCATCCCAGAGTGCACACAGGTCATTTTTTTTTTTTTTTAACCTATTCACTATCACGAGTTGAACCTTAATGCACATGTATCTACATATTTTTCCATTTGAAGCCCCCTTCTGAAACAGAATTAAGTTATTAGAATACAGGAACAACCGGTTATTATTATCTTCTTTTCAATTCCCAGGAAGGTGTCCAAACCGGGGTCAAGCGGCAAATGGTTTGATTTTTTTTTTTCACTTTTAAAAAATTTGTTCTTTTTAGTGACACATGACAGTAGAATGTACTTTGACATATCATACATACATGGAGTATATCTTCCCATTTTTGTGGTTGTACATGATGTGGGCAAATGGTTTAATTTTAATCCCAAACATATTTTGTTTGCTTGTAAATGGTTTGATAAATCTTGGCCAGAATACCTGCACAGTGAATCATCTATATAGATAGGACACGCAGAGTTATTAAAGATTTGAGGCAGTTTGAATTGAATCAGTTAGCAACAAATTCATGGTTTCAAAAGATTCTGGAATAGATCTAGACTTAGAACAAAGGCCCAGGTTTCCTGAGTCTGATAGTAAAACACAGTCCACTTAGTTTTTCCATCCATACACTGGGAATAATGATTTGGATCTTGTTGAGTCGTTGTGGCGTACAATTGGAGGGAAAGTGCCTAAATGAGTAGCAGGCACAGCACGGACACTTAATGACACTTCCCATGCCACACACATGAGGCAGAGCCCGGGTGAAGTACTGGGTTTGGCAGTCAATGTCTGAGACTGGTCCCAAATTCCCAGGAACAAGTACAACTTCTAGATTCAACCACAGGACATAACTATATTTTCATTATCACCGCTGGCTTTATTCCAAGATAAATGAAAATTAAAGCAACTGGATGACGAAACTTGACCTGTTCCAATTCATGCCTACAGTCACATTTCTTAAGAATGGCAGAAAATCACAGTTGGCAGTGGGCAACCTATGGACAAACTAGACAGAACAGATGCTGAGGCCAAGCTGAGCTATAAATGAAACACAGATCCTTTTGCTACAGCTGAGCGCTGAGAACGGCTCTCCTGCCCAACTTCCTATTTAACCTCGCCTGACCCTTGTTTTCCATCATAATCAAGTGAAGTCTGTTTTCTTTCATTGTCATGAGTTTGGCAAGAAGGCCTGGGGCAGTGACCCCCCCTCTGGCCTGTCCACTGTGTAATCTGTCAGGAGCGGCCCCATAGCACACTAAGCAAGACAAGAAAGTGGCCCGAGGACCTAAATAAGGATCCTTGCTCTGGAGATCTGCAGAACTAAAAAGCATCCTGTGACGAGGTGTTTGGGACCACGTGTGTGGGATCTGGCCCACTCCCTGTGAAAGGGACCTGCCAGTCTAGGAGTACTCGGTCAACTGCCTTTGTAAGCCATTCCCACGTCAGCTTCCTGGCAAGATGGGCTTTGTGACAAGAGACCCTCCCTCATCTCTTCCAGCTGTTTTTCAAATGAAGTTACCTTCCTTGGCTCAACACTTGATGTCCCTTGACCAAATTGATCTGATCACGTTCCTGGGAGCAAATGCTTCCTCAGTCCCCGACCTGGAAGGTGTTCCTTTAGCATCAACCCCATCAGCATATTGTGTGGGGAGGAGAATCACATGACTTAACATAATGACATTAATGCATACCAAGAAACAGTGATTCACTCTCTGGGTGAATGCTCGAGTATTAAATCAGGTGCATGTGACATTTGAATACCATCTGCTTCAATATTGAGATTAAAATGCTAAAAAGAAAAAAAGGTGGCTGAATTTTGATGCATTCATGAGTTACATATGTGTGCTTCACCTTGACCCCCTTCCCCTGGCCATGGAGAGCCATGTGTAGCAGATTCTTCAACTCTTCCTCAAAGACTAATAGCCTTGGCCAACTAAGGAACCATCATACTTACATATTTTGCTATTCCTTAGCAAATATTCTGAATTATTTATTACTCTGAAAGTAATTTTAAACCCTTTCTGAATCCCAGGAGACACTAAATCCAAGCCCAGGAAAGAAGGTATACTGAAATGTTTCCAATGCACGGATTTTAGCTTCAAGTGCACATTCTGTATTTTCTATAGAACCTTCCCAACGTTGCTGGCTAAATCAGGCAGTGTCAGGACTCAGAATGCATCATTTTAAGAGTTGACTCCTAGGCTAAAGGCTAGCCAAGATCTGGCAGTATGCAAATTAGTTTTTGATACACCAAGATCTTAAAGCACTAGATTATGCTGAAGATAAGACCAAGACAAGATTAAAGATGACAGCAGAAACAACAATGAAATGAATAATTAAAAAACCATCACAGGGAGACAGCAAGGAAGAACAGAAAGTTCTGAGCAAAGCAACACGACTTACTGCCTTCAGACAGAGAGCAACATGAAAGCAACAGCAGACACGAACTTTACCTTCAGGACCAAGACTATGTTTTCTGGCTGTGAAGTCAAAGCAGTTGAGGAGTTTGTGTGTAGCAGAGGCAGCGGCAGCAAGAAAACAGACAGGAAAAGTCACGTGAGTGATGGACCACAACATTAGCATCCCACACAGAGAAAATCAAGCAACACAAGAATAATACAAGAAAGAAATGTAATACCCGAGTGTGCATTTGAGGAACTGTTTTGAGTAGAACCAAGTTCTGAAATTTACATTTGGATTACTGAAAGCTTCTTGGTATTTGTTTTGGTACCAGGGATTAAACCCAGGGGCACTTAACCACTGAGCTACATCCCCAGCCCTTTTTATTTATTTATTTATTTATTTTTGAAATAAGGTCTCACTAAGTTGCTTAGGGCCTTGCTGAATTGCTGAAGCTGGCTTTGAACTTGCGATCTTCCTGCCTCGGCCTCACAAGCGACTGGGATTACGGGCGTGTGCCACTGCACCTGGAGAAAGGTCTTTAATCCTTATGGGTCGCTTGTGGAAAAGAGAATTAGAAAGTCACAAATGCTTAACAGGCTAACCATGTGGTCTTCACAAAGTAGAGAACCAGAGGCCAACTGGAGTCCCAGGACCAAAGGCTTCCAAACGTCCTTTCTAATACGAAATCTGCTGGTGTCCCCTGGCTTCACAGTGGTCAGTGGAGTTCCGCCATTTTCATTCCAAACTTCTCAGTTTGGTTCTGTATCATCTGATCTTGGCTTTAGGTCCCCGTTCTTCTCAACCATCCTGGCCATCCTAAGGTGTTTGTTGTCACCTTATAAAACGTCCCCAGGACGTGTCGTGTGTGCTGCCCTTCTTCACTCTGAGCTCTTTCATGCTGCATCCTCATCCAAAATATTTGTCTCATTTGCTCTTCTGATGAAAGTCGACACTCAGCCTAGGTGCTGCCTCCTCCTCAAGACATGCAGGTGCCATGCATCCTCTACACACCGTGGGAGCCCTACTCTTCCCCTGTGGCAGCACAGACACTCCGTAGAGAAACCAGCTACCACACAGCCATCTCCACGCCCTGCTCGTGTCTGAGAGGACAAGACCCACGACCGTCATGCTCACCACGCTCTCCCCGGTGCCCAGCCCGGGACCAGGCACTAACGGTTGCCCAGTCAAACTCTGATGAACTCAGGAAGAGGAGACCCAACCGTACACCAACAATTCCTAAACAATGGTCCAGAGATGGGGGACGGTCAGCGTTGGGGATGGAACAACCCGTAGTGAAGGAAAGAAGAGGAAAAAAGCAGATGCGATGAGTTTTTCATAAAGCTAGATTTGCTCGATTTATAAAACCATCCTTTTCTGGTGATCTGTGTGTGAGGGATAATGAAGGTCATTATGGATTTTGTGCTTAATTTTGTGTATGTATGTGTGGCCCTGGGGATTAAACCTAGGAGCACTCTACCCTTGAGCTACATCCCTAGCTCTTTAATTCTATTTTTGAGACAGGGTCTTGCTAGGTTGCCCGGGGTGGCCTCAGCCTTCTTCCTCAGCCTCCCGAGTTGGTCCCACAAGCTTGTCACCCCTCAGGGCACAGTTTTCCAAACGTGCCAACCATAAGCACTCCACAGTGAATGTTGAAAACACTGACTTCCAGGCTCTGCCCTAGAGTGTGTGGGTCAGGCGATGTGGAAAGACCAGCAATTGTCTTTAAGAAGAGCCCTGGTGATGGTAGCGCTGTTCTGAACTCACAGTTAGACAAGTGTGGGAACCCTGCCCTCATTTGGTTACAGTGGCTAGCCACTCTGGGCTGTGGCCAGAGCAGAGCCACCCATAAGTTACAATAATCAGCTGATCCTTTCGTGCTCATTTCTTCCACCCCAGAGTCAGCTCGACGGGGTAGTCGCCCACACCTCTGGGGAGCTGGGCACATTTGCACCGTCTCTCTCTCCACGCTGGCTGTCGTGCAGGTTTTATCTTCTGTGTAATGTGGCAGCGTGAGTCCTGGCTCTGCCACCCAGTGTCTGTGATTCTCTACTCCAACTGCCCATTAGGATCACCTAGGGAGCTTTTAAAATATACCAGTCGCCAGCCAACCCTGAACAGCTACATCGGAATGGGGTCTAGACCTTGCTATCCACTCTGCTGAGCTTCCGTTATGTGGTTGGCGGAAGGGGAATAAGCAGAGACCAGGCCTTATGCTGCTTTTGCAAGAACCACGTGAGAAAATGTCAGGAATGTGATTTGTGCCCTCTTCTGTTCCAGGTGTCTTAAGTGATGTGGAGAGTCTGGGGAGTGGCTCACCTTGAGCTCTGACCCCCGAGAGAACTTGTCCTGGCGCTCTTCGAGAGGGCTGGGCGGGGTGTGGCTCACTTATGAACTGATACTCGTGAATCCTTAAGGCCAAGGCCTGCCAGGGTGATGCTCAACACCTGAGCTCCAGGAGCCTCGAACTGTGATTCCTGGGGGTGCACTGCCTGCCCCGTGCTCTCCACGTGCCCTCGGAGATCACTAGAACATACTTTCCTTACAAGGCAGGGGACGGAGCTCTCTTACTGGCCGAGTGTCACCTCCCCCTAGGAGGGCAGGAAACAGGAGCTAAGTCGCTTACCCCTCAGACAAGTAGGTGGCATCCAAACTCACAACCCCACTGTGTGAGCACCTGACATTTACTAAATGCCACGTTGGTGTCCAGTGATTTTTAGGATGTTAGGGCCAGTGAGGTTGTCACGGCAACAGGGACGAGTCCCAAGCCCTGTACCTTTCCCCAGAGGAGACCTAAAGAAAAGGGCAAGGAGGTAACTGAGGAATGAAATAAATGAGGAAAAGAAGCAGCAGCTGAATCCAGCAGGGAGCTGACCAAGAAATAAGAGAGGAGGTAAAACAGCACCACGTTGAAACAGACCCAGTAACCGTGACAAGGACATTCACGACTCCTGCTGACAGACATGCGCAGAACCACCAAGATGGCAAGCAGCGTGTGGAGAGGGTCTGCTAGGAGAACTGACTCCTCAGAAGGCTTCTCCTTGAAAAGGTGGGGCTATTACTTCCCGGTTATCAGTGGGAGGTGATTATAAGGTATCCACCCAGGTGCCCCGAGCCAGGCATTCTGTCACGGTAGGAGCCACGCCCTTCCTCTTAATTGACAAGTGCTAGGCTTGCCTCCTCGAGTTGCCTTCTCCGCAGAACCCCAAGGGAGCATGACACTGGGGGACGCTATGATGTATTCCTCTTGTACAGTCAACTGGGATGTGCGGAGTCTGGGGAGTGGCTCACCCTGAGCTCCTGGGCATATGTGGCTAAGTTCTGTATCACGAGCCCAGGCCCCGGGACACGGCGGGCAATAAATGGGGTGGACACTTCAGCTGCCCATGTCCTCTCTGGCTCAGCACCTCGGAGGGACAGACTAGTCTTGGGAAAGCCAGAAGAGCCAGCAGGTGTCAGTCACATGGAAGGGTGCCTGGGACCCGGTGCGTGCTGTGGAGACGCTGTGATTCTGTCTGAGGGCACCAGGACCGTCAGAGTTGTCTTTGGCGTCATCTATCCAGTGCTCCTTTCTCATCATGGCTCCCTGATCCCAATTCTTAATCACTCCCCACCCCAGGCTTGCCTCCACCCATCCATCGTCCCGGCTCTAGAATCTCTCACAGGTTCTCCGAAATCACATTCGGTATTCCTTCCTCCGCAAACTGGGGGTTTAGTCACACTGGAGTAACAGGTAACTTGGGATGTGACCATTTCTGCCCAGGGACAATCACCCACTCCAATAATTTGTGGCTGAAAATGTACAATGGACAGCTCTGAGTCCGTGACACTCTTTGCACGCAGCCAAAGATCTCAGATAAGACCTGTTTCTTCCAAAGCAGTCCTGTGGCTTGGAACAAGGCTCACATTCATCAATGCTGTTTGTCCATTCAGAGTCAGAATGGTCTGGGTACAAATCCCAGCCTCCTCATTTAGCCACTGGGTGACCTTAGGCAAGTTCCTTTGCTCTGAGTATAGGACTTCTTCTGCCTCTACAATGGCAGAATTGCTTGGCCCTTGGACGGGTGTCCTTGTGAGGGTCAGAAACAAGGCAATGCTCATAACTCAGAGCCTGGCACAGCCAGCCAGCGATGGTGGCTCCTACTTTCACAGGGAAGACGATGACCTAGTGTAAGAACGGGCTTTAAGAAGTAGTCGAGTGGCCTGGGGCTTCAAGCCAAGTGTTTTTGGTGGATGTAAGGCTGCACTTCTCACTCGCTCTCCTTGCCTTTGAGTCAGTCAGTCTTAAAGGCCAGCTGCACATGGAGTCCTCCCTGGTTTCCCCAGGGCAGTGTCCCTCCCTGAACAGCCCAGCCCTGCACCAGAACTGCCCACGTGGTGCATATCCCCCTCCATCGCGCCGGCCAGTTACCCAGGGTCTCAGTCTGCACAGCTGCCGTGACAGAGCACCACAGACAGGGTGGCTTCCACAATGGACACTCAGGTCCCTGCACTTCTGGAAGCTGGACAGTTCCAGATCAAGGTGCTGGCAGGGCTGGCTTCTGTGCTGCCTCTCTCTGGATGGCTTGAAGGGTGGCCACCTTCTAGATGGAGCGTCATGTGGTCTTCCCTGCATGATCGTGTCCTCACTTCCCCTTCTTAGGAGGACACCAGTCCTAATGGATGAGGGCCACCCTAGACCTCATTTCAGTAATTACCTCTTTAAAAATCCTTTGTCCAAGTACAGTCACGTTCTGAGCTCCTGAGTGGGACAACGTGACCATGAGAATTCTGGACACAATTCAGCCCACACCTGAAGGAGCCCTAATCAAGGAGATAGCTAAGATTGCGGTTAGCTGAGAGCCATAAAAGATGTTCTAGTTCCCACCTGATATTAATACATTATTCAAAGAATCTTTGTATGCCCGTGAACACTGTGTGACGCACCTGTAAGCTCGAGCTGTAAGCACTTGTCCTTGTTTAAGCTAAATGTATATAACCGGGTGAAGTTGGTTAGTGTGTGTGGGAAGAAGAAGAAGGTGGTGGTTGGAGTTGGAGAGGTTGCTGGAGCCGGAGAGAGAAGAAGAATAGAAGACCTTTTTCATTTTCATCCTGCCTCCGAGTTTTCTCCCGCGGCGTCGTAGCTGCAAGCAACAGCATCAGGCAGCTACCCACGCCGTCCGTGCACTTGTCTATTTCTGGGCCTCTCTTTCACCAACTCTGAATTCTTGGAGGAAGGGCCACATGCTCTGGCATATTTGTGCCTGTACCATGCGTTGATCCCAACGGGAGCCCCGTAAATATAAACTAAGCAACCATACTGTAACAACTAAAAGAGAGAAACCCTGAAAAAATTTTTTAAAAGTCAGGAAAGAGAAGGGGTCCAAGAGTCACTCCTTGGAACAAAAGGTCCACACTTGTGACAACTTCTGAATCTCCTTAGGAAGAAAGTCCACTGAAAAGCCCCAACCAGAGACCACTGACGCAGCTGCCCAGGTCCTGAGCCATCAGAGGGGCCTAAAGAAGTAGCACTGAGCCAAGAGAAAGAGACGGGAAGACTCGACCGCAGGACACTCACCTGGATAGTCCTTACCTGTGTGCCTGTGCTACATGGACACAGGCCTGGGTGAAGCCGTCCTCCGTGCCTGCCCATGCCCTTGGGCCTCTACCATCCTGGTGTGCCTCCTCAGACTTCTAACTACTGGCAGGCATCGGTAACTCTGCTCGAGGGCTTTCTCCCGAAGCACAGAGGTCAGAAGTACTTAGGAGTGAACGCCGTCCTCCACCCTCAAGCAGCCCTTAAGCAGCGGCACTTGGCCTTGGTGTAAGGAAACCGCAGCTCTCCTACTCTGCCTTCCCAGGCTAGCCTGGAGGCTGATGTTTTGCAGTTTCCCAGGGCTCTCCTGCAGTATCTAGTCGTCACTCCCTGGGCAGGTGGCTCACGGACAACCTCTGTAAGGGAGACCGTCCCTTCCCCACATCCCACTTGGTGTTCCCTGCCCCTCTCCCTGCCCTTTACTCCTCGACTCGGGGTCTGCCTGAGGGGGTCAGGGGACAACTTATCAAATGCAGCAGTTACCTGACTAACTCCAACCCTCCGAAGGTGCCCTGGCTTCTTCGGTGTCTTTGCTTAACTAAATCCCTTCTCCCTGGATAACCACAGAAATCGTGATCCAGTTCCACATTAAGGGTAAGATTCAGTTCATTCAAGTGGGCTTGGGGCTGTCTCCTCTCTCTACTCTGCCCCCGCCCCCATTGGTTTTTATCCAGGTATCCCTGAGGGCAGAGCATCTTCCAATTTAATACCAAGCTGAGCATGAAGGAGCTGTCCAGTTAAGAACCCTGGCATGGTCAGTGCAGTGGCACTGAAGAGTGAAATGCTTCTGCAGTCCGTGGGGAGGTGGTGAGACTAAAAAGGAAAGAGTAAGACTCCTTTGCCATCTTAGGCTTTCCTGCCATCAGATATAAATGACATTTACAGAAGGCTTTCCTCTTTGGCTTCTATACTCACTTTTCTCTTGTGTAGCATTTTATTGCAAATGGAGAATATGATGAGGTCATTTGGAACTACAGCACCTGAGGTCACTGGCCACTGGGCAAGTGTTAACTACCCCCACTCAACACTAGCACTGAGATCTGTGGCCCCAGCCAGTAAAGAATGTGCCCCAGGACCTCTGCTTACTGGAACTCAAGAACCTTGGTTATTCTAGCGGAGGACAGGGCCAGGTGCCTTCCTCACCTTGATAAAGACAGAGAAAGTGACCAACAGACTCAACTAATTTTTATTATCCTCCATTCAAGGGAGCAATTATTTGTCTGTGGGTTTCCCAGAAAACCTACTCTTACAACAAATCAAGATCCAAAGAACGTCTTTCTGTTTAGGTGCCAGTCACAGAACCAAACCAGGGAATCAGCAGCACCGTGGGTGTCAAGCAGAGAGAGGAAGGTGCCTGCTCCTTTCTGAGATTCTGTCCCCTCGCCTGCTGATCGGCCCCGACTCACCTTCCTTTCTCTCTGGCCAGCCTGCTTGCTTCCTTCATATCTGACCCTTGGTTCCCCAGCCTAGGATGCGACAGGGACACCTCCCACCTGCTTCTGACCTCCTACCCTTTCTACACCCAGCCCCAAAGACACTCCCTCCTAGAGGAGCTTCTTTTCCCTCCCTGTTCTCTGAAGGTCACTTACACAGCTGTTTCTTCCCTTCTTTCTTTGTTCCTTGAGCCACAAGACCCTGCGCCTGGCATCTGGCTGGGCCACCTTCCTCACCTTCTCCTCCCCCCCAAGTTCAAGTACACACCACGGCAGGTGCTCGATGCACACTGTTCAAAGGTGAAGCTGCTTTCTAACAGGTTGTCTTCTAAAACAAGGCACACTGTCACTGATGCTAGGGATTTTCAAACAAGTCTACCAAGGAGCTCTTCTCCCTTCACTAAAAAATGCTAATATTTCTTTGGGGGAAATTTTCATTTTTTAACAACATATAGCTTGAAAGAGTTTGTACAAATGCTACTTCTGAAATTTCTACTGTCATTCAAATGGGATCTATAAGGTTGTTCAATGGTCGATAACAAAGGGTACTGAAATTACAGGTTGAATAATGGCAGTTTGAAGATCTATTTGCACATCAGCCAAGATTTTTCTCATACTCGTTATTTTTAATAACAAACATATCAATAAAAAATTACCTCTTCATAATTAGCTGAGACATCAAACTTATTCCGTATGATCTTTGTGATGGACTCTGGTGGGAAAGAGCCACAAAAGAGCAAAATTATTTTTTCAGCAAAAATATAAAATGCATACTTAGAAAACATCGGTGTATCTATGCTTACAAATTATTACTCCTATGTATAAGTATTCTTACGATTTTGTCCTTATTTCTTAATGTAGGTAAATAATTGAATTAATGAGACTTTGACTCATTAATTGAAAGCAAAGAAGCACAAATATTTTTGATTCACTATTTTGCCAGAGGCAGAATTAGAGGGTTGCTATTCTAAAGATTTCACAATTTCTCACGATATACCTTAATATTTATTTACTAGCAAACGAAAGGCAGCTCATTAATAATCACCCATAAAATGTTATGTTCAAATGCTAATTATTATTTGCAACAACAAGTAAAATTCATCTTTTGATGACTCCACATTTGCATAATATTTTTTAAATGAGCCTAGAAGTCAACCTAATCCAAGAGTACTTAGCATAGGAAACCTGTCTGTTTCCCATGAGCAGTGCATGAAAACCATGAAATGTCATTGTCCTTGCATTTCATTTTTCTGCATTTTCAAATTCTCACAGGGCTGGGGCCAGAAAGGAATGATGCAAGAGGACGGAGGCCCAGATGTGAGGGAGGGGCTAAGGAAGCAAATGGGGACTGGTGAGGAACCCGCCCACCATGCTGCCCAAGGTCACACCCCAGGATGAGCTTGTGCAAAGCTCAGACTGCATCCATCACACCTGACGTGTACCAGGAGGGGAGGTGAAAGAACCCCATTATGAATACTTTTTTAAAACAAGGAAGATCAGATTTACATGCTGGAAAACAAAGCAAACCACGTCCCCACAGGGTTTTCTGGAAAACAACTTCCGTTCTGTACACAGAAGACACCTGAGCAGATGTGTAAAGATGAGGCTGTAGGAAAAGGGACAGGGACTGGGGAACCCAAGCTGTCCTTCCACGGCACCCACAGGCTGCACAGGGGCACGAGAGAGAGCCTCAGGCTGACCTGCCAGACAGGCTGCCTCCCCCTCCACCAGAGAGCCTTGCTTCGGTCAGTCTTGTAGATGAGACTTCTCTCAGAACTTCACTGGATGAAAGTGATACTGGTCTGGGAAGTCAGAGTCAGGTCCTCGTCCCCCTGGTGTTGAAGACTAAACAGAAACGCTGAGGCCAGTGTAGAAAGAAGATTTTATTTAAGAAAGAGACCGAACAGAGCTAGCAAGCTTCTCCAGAGAGAAGTTAGGGCCAGAGCTGGTTGCCCATGGGAGTCGGGGGTCTTGCTTTTTTATAGAGCCCCACTCTCTCCTTCCTGCAGCTGGTGTCCACCAGCACCCCCAGGCTGTGTGGAGTAAGGTCCACTCCGAACCTCGGGAGGATGGGAAGGTGTCTTGGGGGCAGGAGCCAACCCTGCAGAACCCAGTTCTAGAACTGGGGCCTCTCTGTCTGTCTGCCTCTCTCAGACACCAGGCCAGAGGACTGCGATTGCAGAAAGTCTCCCCGAGGCTATGCAGAGACAGATCACATCCTTCTGAGTGAACCTGGACAAGCCTCTATCAACAGCACATGCAGCAGGAGACTCATAGACGGTGGAGGCAAATGTCAGAGAACACAGATCTCGGGCCATGGCAGCCACAGAGAAGTGGACTCCCCCAAGTTCTAGCAGGTTCTACCAGAAGTGTGCTTGAGGACCCCCAGTCTCTCCCCAGCCCTTCCGGGATCCTGATGGTCCTGGGAGTGCAAGGAATGGTCCTAGCTACATCTATAGCACTACCCACGGGGGAGACCCCTGTCCTTTGGCTGCCAGTAGGCCCTGTCCCCTTGCTGTGAGGGCAAAACCCACCTAAGCTTTTGGAGTAGAGGTGTTCTCACTTCCTGTGGAATACAGCAGCACTGGCCTATAGAAATACAATGGGAGCCACTTAAGTGGTTCTATTATTTATTTGTAGTTTGATATATATTGAGGAATGATGACTGTACCTATTTATGGGATACAAAATAACAGTATGTTTTTTGAATACCATGTCGGGGCTGAATCAAGTCAACCAACCCAGCCATCACCTCAAACATCTGATGTCCAACAGATGAGTGGGTAAAGAAAACGGGGAACGTACACACAATGAAGTTCTACTCAGCCATACAGAGGAATGAAATCACGGCATTTGCTGGCAAACGGAATGGAAGTGGAGAACATCACACCAGGTGAACTAAACCAGGCTCAGAAAGTCAAGGGTTGAATTTTTCTCTCATATGCAGAAAAAGATGAGATTTTCATGGGATTCCCTCCCTCCCCCATGCTTTTCTCCCTAGAACAAAATAAGGGGGAAGAGGGAGAAGGAATCCTATGAAAATAGAAGGGAGAGCAGTAGAACAGAGGGAGGGGGTTGAAGTGGAGGAACTGGAAAAGGGAAGAACCGCGAAATGAATTTGACCAAATTATGTCATGTCCATACGTGGATATACTACGGTGAACTCCACCTTTATGTATATCTGCAAAGCCCCAGTTTCAAAACAATCAACAAATACAAGGAAGACCAGGAAAGTAGAGGAAAGGGAATGGCATGGCGGTGGGGTGGGGGTGGGAGTGGGGTGGGATGGAAGGAGGGAAAGAAGTACTGGGTATTGAAATGGAGCAAATTATATTTCATGCAGGTATGATTACATCAAAACAATCCCCACTATTATGCATAACTATCATGCACTAATAAAACATTTAAATACCTAAGAAAAAAGTCGGCATGTCATGTGTCATTCCAGAAGAAATTATCCTTAAGAAATTCATGCTTTTCTTTTTGTTTGAGCTGGGTATGCCAGGAGGACATGGTAATTCCACGTATCTAGTAGTTTCTTATTCGCATTGTATGCAGTTTTTCTTTAGTAGTGTATTTAAGAGATTTTTCAAGTTCAGAACTTTTTCTTCACAACAAGTTGATGAAGACGTGCCAAATAAGTAAATACGTAAATAAAAAATAAATAAATAAAAATCTAAAAATAAAATCAACAAAACCCAACATTTAATTCTTCCACGATGGGCATCTTTGAGATCTGTCCTTCCAGTGACATGAAAGGGTACATTATCAGCTCCTAGCTACTGTGTAACAAATTTAAAAAAATCAAATCACTCCATTCCTCTTGTCCTTTGACGGTCGTCCCCTCCTTCTCCCACCCACCCCTCGGCCTCTGAGGCAGCCATTCTACCCTCTGCTTGTTTGAATTCATTGTTTTGATTCAACAGACGGCGAGAATATGCTATTATTGCTTGGTTTATTTCACCTGGCGGGCGTGATGTTCTCCAGTCCTACGTATGTGGTCACCAATGGCGAGCATGTCTTCCCTTCTCTAGGTTAAACGGTGCTTCAGCGGGTCTCTGTCCCACATTGTTTTAGCCACTCGTCCCTTGATGGACACAGAGTGATCCCTTAACTTGGCTGCAGTGACCACGGTGTGCAGGGACCTCCTGGACACACGAATTTAAAATCTTGGTAAATATCCAGAGGTGGAATTGCTGCATCATATAAAATTCTATTTTTAATTTCTTGAGGAACCTCCACACAGTTTTCTGCGATGGCTGTGCCGACATTCCCACCAGCAACTAAGAGTTCCCTTTTTCTCCACAGTCTCACCACCATGTGCTATCTTTAGTCTCTTTGGTAATATTCATTCTAATAAGTGATATCTGTTAGGTACTATGTCGTTGTGGTTTTAATTTGCATCTTGCTGATGATTAGTGACACTGAGCTTTTTCTTTTTTTCATATGTCACCTGGTGATCAAGGTACCCATCAACACCCAGGTGACACACAAGGACAAGCCACAAACACAGGAGCAAAGAAACCTCACCTTAACCCAGCGCTTACCAATGACCAACACCAGCACCGAGGGTTTCCGAGTGAAGGATTTTTTTTTTTGTTTGTTTGTTTGTTTTTTGTGGTACCGGAGATTGAACTCAGGGGCACTCGACCACTGGGCCACATCCCCAGCCCTTTTTATGTATTTTATTAGAGACAGGGTCTCACTGAGTTGCTAAGTGCCTCGCCATTGCTGAGGCTGGCTTTGAACTCGCGATCCTCCTGCCTCAGCCTCCCAAAGTGCTGGGATTACAGGCATGCGCCACCACGCCCAGCTCTGAGTGAAGGATTTTATACTGACATTTCCCATCCCGTCTGCCGATTTTTCAGCCCAATGTGTGCATAGCCCAGTGCGGGTTATAAGTCAGGTGAGCCATGGTAATGGCAGCCTCCGTTTGTTCTGAGTGTGCTATGCACGTAAACCTGACCCAGTCTTCAGGGTCATTAACATTATCCAACCATCTGTCAAGTGCAGCCATCTGTCAAATGCCCACGATGAGCCACACAGCATGATGCACACAGGGCAGCCCAGCTAGGACCTAGGCCCACCCTTGAGAAAATAGTCTTCTCTTGCCCTCCAGGAGGCTTCCATGTGGAGATGACAGTGACACCGTATGCACCCTGGGCTCCTGGGGGCGCCTGCCACCACAGGGTCAGAGGCACTGAGTACCAGGCCAGGGCTCCGTCTGGCCACCTCTGCCACACAGCGATTCATCTCCCCCCATACCAATCCCACGCTCTTTTCAACAACGGAATATTTTCTTAACATATCAAGGTGGTCTTCCAAATGTCTACGGTCTTCCTCAGACATTTCAGCTAACAGATGAGGAGGTTATGTTCATGGTGAAAGACTGTTTCTCAGCGTCTGGCCTTGCAGAATCACGTGCAAGACTCCAGAAGAGGGACCTGCAGGGTCCAAGAATGGCCACTGAAAACGTCTCTTCGTTCACCTTCTAGATCTTCTGCCTTCTCACCGGGGGGGGTTGCTTTTAGTTTTATATGAGGATATAAATCAAGAAATCAGGGGGCTCCTCCTGATGCCTGGAGTTATACATGCATCAACTTAGAAGGCAGCTGGGTTTGTGTTCGGCCCCGTGTGCCGATTCTCTGTAGGAGTTGTGTGATGTCTCAAGTCACAGTAATAAGAAAAATGCCCTGTGCGGGACCTACACGTGACAGCTATACCTCCCTTATCCCAGTCAAAGCTCATCTTTGACTAAGACATTTCTGTTCCCTCACTGGCTTCTTTTAATACATCTGCAGTTCCACCTCAAGCCAAGCCTAGTGGAACTCCACTCTTGTAACATTCCCTTGGAAAGCGAATAGAGAACTCTAAAACCCCTGCTATTTGCAGTTGATTTATCAGCTGTGTGCTGAGCTTAAGTGCTCTTGGAAAGATCCTGCTGATGGTATCTGTAAGTCAGCTCTCTCGGGTTCTTGTGTTTGCCTGGAAATGTGATTAATTAAGAGTATAAACAGTGTTAAGTGTCTCTCTGCGGAGAGAAGACATAGGCCCACCACCTTTGCTGTCAGTGCCACTGTCTTAAACACAGTTTAGGGGTCCCCCACATGGCTCTATGCTAAGAAGGACTTACTGTGCTATTCTGTATTAATGCACCACTAATCAAAGTGAAAAAGGTGTTCATGTTTTTACTCTTAACAGTTTTACGAACATAATATGATATTCCAGTTCAATTTCGAGACATGCAAATACTAGGTGTACAAACTGATTTTAGTTAGATACTACAAAATTATGATTTTAATTAGATACTAATTAAAACACAACAATAATTATTCCTTTCTGGGCATGAAAGATTTTCCACAGATACTTAAAAAAATAAACTTGACAACTTGCCCCTGTCTAGACCAAATTCCTGATGGGACAAGGGGCAGACAGGCAAACCTACTGGAATGCTGGACAAGTCAAGATAACATAAATCTAGAAAATTCTAAAAGGTTGCCCTCCTGGTGTGTTGGCATTACACAGGTAAGGAAGATCAAGAAGCACTGTGCCCTAAGCAAAATGCTCAACCCAGTGCATGTGATACACCACATCAGTACGTGAGTGTCTTCACCTCCACTCTGGTAGCCCACAGCCTTTAGCACTCGACTCCCCACTAGTCCCTCCCTCAGCAAGTGGCCCAGCATGTGAATGCTCAGTGGGATACATGTGTTGCCTCCTGTTCTTTGGCCTGCTTCTTGACTCTACTAGCCAGCCCTCACAGTTAGGTGGGACCAGGCAGATGTACATGCACTTCTAGGTCTGGCCTCTAAACCCTCCCACAAGTCCACACATGCTTGCCTCCTTCTCCATCTCCCAGCCAAACATGGAGGATCCCATGGAGATTCTAAAGCCCAGGAGCATGGCAGAACCTTTAGGCAGAGCAAGTGGAATCCCAGTTCAGTGCCCTACCTCTTCTCCTCTAGAGAAGACTGAGCCATGAAAGACAATTTTTTTTTTTTTTTTTTTACTAAAACTTGGGCTTATTTGTTACAGCAAATGATGTTACTAAACCTAACTAAAACAAGCTGTGTTCAATTAAGTGCCCATTACTTCTTGGAGCATTCTTGGAGCATGCCTTCTGCTATGGTTTGAATGGGGTTTGACCCTTTCCATCTCATGTTGAGATTTAATCCCCATTATGATATTAAGAGGAGGAAACTTTAAGGAGTGATTGAGGAGCTACCCTTATGAATTTTATTCCATTTGTGCAATTAATGGCTTAATGGGTTACCTTGAGAATGGGTCTGCAATAAAAGCCCGTTTGGTGAGGTCTCACACACTCTCCCTGTCTCTTGTCACGTCAGGCCCTACACCACCTCCATGCTCTGCTAACAAGAAGGCCATCACCAGCTGAGGTCCCTTGACCTTTGACCAGAGCTGTGAGCCAAAATAAACTTCTTTTCCATATAACTCTTCCAGTCTGTGATATGGTGTTACTAGCAATAGAAAGAGCACTATGACACCTCCTCCACCTGAAGCCTATCTTGCCAGCACTGATCAAACAAAGAATAAGAAAAAATTCATCTTTCTTAAGAGACAGGATATATAGATTAATGCATGCAGACGGAGACTTGGTAAGGCCAATAGATTGGCACTAATGTATACTAAGATTTCAAAAGTCAGCTTCATTTGAGATCCAAATTCCTGAATTCACAGGGAAGAATGCAAGAAAAGGCATTTAAACCCACAAAAATCACTTAAAATAAAAAGCAGTGTAGCCCAAATAAAGTACTCTTCCTGCTTGCTTCTCACCCAAACGTCCACAAGCTTTGACAGTCACCTTGAGCATGAGACGTGTCCATAAGCCTTCTAAAGTTTTACAGCCCACTGATTGTACCTAATCAACAAAACACATGTTCATAGCCAGTTTAAACCACTGATTCAGACTTGTCTCTGCCACCAAAATATTCACAGAAAATGCTCTTAGGTAACAATATTATTCTGGAAAACACGTACCAGATGGGGGTTGAGGCCCGTTAGGCTCAAGAATTTGGTACCATCTGCAAGAGTTATGTGCACAAAATGGCCCATGAGATGGTTAGGAACATCAGTTGCTCTTTCTGAAGAAGAATGAAGATTGAATCAGGATGCAGAGACTGCTGGCAGAAATGTAAGCATGTATGTGGTCGATCTGCCCCAGAACACCTTTGCCAGAGCTCCCCTGAGGAAGAGGTAATTCACTGCTGCTCAGTCTTGTCATCCTTCATTGTTCTAGGCTTGCTAGGTTTTGTTTTGATGCTTCAAAATTCTGGTTCAGAATTCTAAAATCAAAATATGTCCTTTCTTGACAGGAAGATATCTCATCACTTTAAAAAATAATCAGAAATATCTCGTTAATTGGATAGCTTGACTCAGTTTACCTTTTATCAAGAAAAAAGGTGAAGGGACCAAGTGATTGCATGAAAATGGTTAAATCCACACTGAATCAGCATAGTAGCTGATAGGTTCAATGAAAAAGAAAAAGGGAATCGTGCCCTAGGTATTTTATGCCCAGGTAAGGAGTACAACTACACATCCATCACCCTTCATTTGATGCCAGGCCAAACCCTGTTCTGAGCATGAGTTCTCTGACTAGAATGGAGGGACCTGTGGAGAGTACCTGTGGTGAAAGAAAGATAAGCTCTGACGTAGACCTGTGGGCAGGGGTGTAGATCAGTGGTAGAACCATGTGTGAGGCCCAGGTTCAATGCCCAGCACCACAAAAACAAGTGCCAGCCAAACCACAGGCTCAAGGGGAGAATGACCTCATTGGCCCATGTTATGGTCTAGATATGAGGTATCCCCCCAAAACGTCTGTGTTTCTCCAGGGCGTGACATGATTTGATTATGAGAGCCATAACCTAATCAGTGGATTAATCCATTCGAAGGATTGATAATTTGAGTGGATTGTTGGGTGGCAACTGTAGGAGGTGAGCACTGCGGGTATGCCCCTGAGGATTACATCCTGTCCTCCTGGCTCCTCCTCCTCCTCTCTCTGCTTCCTGGCTACCATGAGGTGAGCAGATTTTCTCCATCATGACGATCTGCCTCCCCTTGGGCCCAGAACCTTCAAACCCATGAACCATAGTAAACTTTTCCTCCTCTAAGTTGTTCATGTCAGGTATTTTGGCCCCAGCCATGAAAACCTGACAAATACATACATACTGGCCCTTCAGAGAAAGCATTGGCTGATCCGACTCTGCTCATCTGATCTCCAGTGCTTGCAAGGGGAGAAGGCCAGGCTTTTCCCAAACTACATACTCCTCCCAGCCTCATCCCCAAACCCTGCACCTGTCAGTGATCTCCAGAAAGACAGAAGCAATAAAAGCTAGAGACAGAGGTGCATGCGCACAGACAGAGACATAAAGATGTAGAGATACGTCGTCCGCCATGGTGGGAGATGGCAACTCTGAATGAAAATCTACCGGGCACGTTGGCAGGCCGGAAATGCAGGCAGAAGCTGATGCTACAGTCTTGAGGCAGAATTTCCTCCTTCTCAGGAAACCTCGGTTTTTGTTCTTAAAGCTTTTCAACCGGCTGCCTGGAGCCCACCCCCATATCAAGGGCAATGTCCTCCATCTGAAGTCAACCCACTGCAGGCTGGGGTGGGAGCTCAGTGTAGGAGAAAGTGCCCCACATCTACACGGCTCTGGCTTCAATCCCCAGTACCTAAACAGAGGGGCAGTTAACCGTAGACGTCAACCACATCTATAAAATGCCTAGTGTTTGATTCAGCTGCAGAGTATCACAGCTTGCCCAAGATGGCACAGAGCACTGGCCATCACTCTACCCAAGCCAGCTACCGATCCTAAGAAGAATGGTTCTCCGAGCAGGAAGTATCACACTGCAAAATGTCTCTGAGCAGGGCTGGGGTTGTGGCTCAGCGGTAGAGCGCTCGCCTAGCACGTGCGTGGCCCGGGTTCGATTCTCAGCACTATGTATAACTAAAAACATTGTATACAACTAAAGCAAATAAATAAATATTAAAAAAAAAAAAATCTCTGAGCAGCCCTGTTTCCAAAGGGAGATAGAATGTTATCAATGACAGCTCCTAATAATTCTTGAGAGTTTGAGCTCCCCTCACCAAGATAGGGGCAGAACGGAGGCCCCATCAATGCAAGGGAAGGAGACCACTCCGGGTCTCTGAAGACAACTCACCCTGAATGATGACCCCTAAGCACCCCCCACAGATTGATCTGTGCTTTGCGTGCACTGAATTCAAAGGCCAGCAAACAAATACCTTCTGAAAAGATTTCCATTGAAAGTGACAAAACTAAAGAAGTTTATCACTTGAAAGTTTTAGTGCCGCGTTTTGGAAAAGAGTACTTGGCAATCCCACCTGTCCGCAGCCCTGCCGCCATCCTCCACAGAGGAGTGAACACACCTGACCACTCTGGCTCACCTCGCCCCGTGGCTGGTGCAGCTGAGCTGAGCCCGTCTCCATCTGGTACCTGCGTGGTGCAGGTTTAACAACCACCTCCTGCTGCAACCCCGCTGGACTCTTCAGCTTCACGGGAATGAATGTGTTTGATGAAACCATTTAAACCCTCACACCACTCCAATGCAACCCTTTGGGTTTGGTTATTCATTTCTTTATGTATATTCTTGGGTTTTGCTTTTAATAAAAAGACTGATGCTTCAGACACTTGGAAGCCACAGGAGGTTTATCAGACTTATGAAAATGCACCCCCCTCAGCTCCAAGCACATGACCAAGTATCGAGTTCGAGAGAGCTTCTTTCCCTTCATCAAAAACTCAATTCTTGCTGGGTATGATGGCGCATACCCACAGTCTCAGTACTTGGAAGGTAAAGGCAGGAGACCACTTGAGCCCAGGAGTTTGAAGCCAGCCTGAACAACATAGGGAGACTCCATTTCAAATAATAATAATAATAATAATAATAGTAATAGTAACACAAACACCCTTGGTATATTTTTTTCTTTTATGGTAGTGATTAACAAGTGACTCTGTTTGGTTCCTTTCCTTCAACTGACTGGGCTTTTACTAGAATTAGTGACAGCACTAACTCATTCTCTCTGAATGAAGAGCTAGGAAAAATTACTCCCTAAGTTATTCTTATGAAAACACCTGGGATCAGTCTGGCCTTTCCAGCTTTCTGCCAGCCATGTGCTCCCACCAATCCGGGGACTGTGATTTACTTGACCTGAATGCAGTGTGGCATGGCCCAGCCTGTGACTGGGCAGGTCTGTCTTTTATCATTTCCAAGTCCTTCGGTTTGCAGAAGGCTGAGGGGGGCTTCTAAGGGCGCGTGGAGCTGGGAATCCTTGGCAAAGTCTCCTTCTGGACAGGAGCTGCAGCTGTGTGGCCTTCCCTGACCACAGGCTGCAGGGAAGCCAGCTCCCCACAGCGGGATGGGATGGTCGGGGCCCAGTATCAAAGCCCCTAGTGGATCCAGGGAGAGGGGGCAAGGCCCGCTGCCAAGATATCTGTGGATTCCCATGTGTATTTTACCCCCCCTAAAACACGCCTGGAGAATGTAATTCCGCTTATAGTGTTTGTGCCTGGTCTTCATCAGGAAAAGTTTGCCTGGAGGATCTTTGAAAGCAGTGTGGTTTGAATTACCTGTTTTGATTTGTACTGACTACCACATGACCTCAAGGCCAGGGCTGTGTGAACATGAACCCCCTAAACCTCCCTCTGTTTTATGTGGCAAAGGGTGGCCTCTGGGACTGACAGTGGGACTAGGGGCAGGGGTGTTTCTATTTCCCCCTTGTACACATTTTTTTTTTTTTTTTTTTTTTTTTGTACCAGGGATTGAACTCAGGGGCACTCGACCACTGGGCCACATCCCCAGCCCTTTTTTGTATTTTATTAGAGACAGGCAGGGTCTCACTGAGTTGCTGAGTGCCTTGCCATTGCTGAGGCTGGCTTTGAACTCGCAATCCTCCTGCCTCAGACTCCCAAGTGCTGGGATTACAGGTGTGTGCCACCGCGCCAGGCTCCCCCTTGTATACATTTTGAGTTCACTTGAATTTTTAAAACTTTTAAATATTTTTTTAAATAAAACAACTTTATTGACATACTCTTCAATCTCCCTCCTAACTCCAAGAAAAGAGAAACATAAGAAAGACATAGTTTATATTAATAGAGTTAAAAATTCTGGTTCCTGTAGGCGTGAATCAGATTTCACCAAATCTTGTGCAGCATATGTGACCGGGAAGCGATTTTTACAGTATTTAAGCATGCATAAAAAGCCTACCAACTGGGGCTGGGGCTATGGCTCAGCAGTAGAGCGCTCGTCTTGCATGTGTGAGGCCCTGGGTTCAATCCTCAGCACCACATAAATAAAATGAAGGTATTGTGTCCACCTACAACTAAAAAGTATAGATTTAAAAAAAAAAAAAAAGAAAGCCTACCAACCACTGGTCACAATCACGTTGAATAGGGGGGCTGTACTCTCCTTACATTAGTGCATAGGTGGATGGGTAGATACTTAACTAAACAGATAATTCTTTAACTGTGCATGGATCCTGTTGCAACCTCCTAAGTTATAAAAACTTGTCCTGCTTGTTCAAGTGCCCAAACTCTGGGTTTAAATTCTGCATCCAATTCTAACTTTCTCAGAGGGCCTCAGAGGAGAGAAGGGAGGAGAAGGGGGATCTGCTGTGCACACAGCACCTCAGAGCTAAGCGCTCAAGGCCAGGCGGCAAGGCAGGAAGAGCTTGCAGTCGGGAATCCCAGAACCCGGCTTCCGGTTCTGCCTCCAGTGCCCACAGCTCTGTGGCTGGTTGGAACATGAGTCAAAGTACAGACACCCTGTGGGCCCAGCTTCCTCGCCTAGAAAATGGAGAGGGAGCAATTGTTATCCTGTGAGCTTACCGGAAAGACTGTAAGTGACAGGTCGTGGTGTCTCCCAGAATCCTCCCAGCAACCCTGCAGACGAAGCGGAGGCCCAGGAAGGCGGAAGGAGTTGTACAAGACTGCTCACCAGGAACTCCCACTCCGAGGGGTGTGAATGCCCATGCCCCTGCTTTTCCCGCCACATCCCCTGTGTGGATTCGGATTCTACTTCTGCCCTGGACCCTTCTGGGCCATTCGTTTCCTTGGATTCTCTGAGCTCCAATTTCATGCATGAAAAAGGGGAAACAATGCCGACCTTGCAGGATGACCCCAAGAAGCATGAATCACACATGAGAAACCCTGAAGTGGCGCCCTGGGGACCGCACCTGACGCAAGGTAGATGCTCCCAGGACGGTGATGGAGGGTGGTGGTGGAGGCCACCAAAGCCTCCATAGCAGGTTACGCACAGGCAGTTCTCAGGACACAGCTACTGGCAAAACATCTGTCCACAGCAGGCAAGAGGCTAAGAGTGGGAGGTGACGGAGTTGAGGCTTAGTCCTGGTTCTCCGTTTTCTGGCTCCGTGATATTGGGCGAGCCATGCACCCTCTCAGGGCCTACACCCCTCACCTATATGACGACATGATCCAACCACCTTCCCCAAAAGGCTTCGACACAACTGTGCCCACTCCTCTGATGGGCGCCAAGGCCACAGAGCTGAAAAGATGCAGTTCTCCCTCGAGGAGCTGCCAGTGCACTGGGGCGGGGGGGGGGGGCACAGAAAGGAAAAAGCTAAAGCAGGTGTGGGGGGAGATGTGCACACACAGGGCTCACACTGCGGGCCCCGCTGGGGGGCTACGGGGAGAAGGGAAAGGCTTGCTGCAGCGGAGGACGCCTGACAGGAGCAGAAATGTCGAGAACATTAAGTGAGGGGAAGGGACTCCAGGACACGGGGCAGCAGGTTCAAGGTTACAGAGCCCTGAGGTGACATAAGGCTCTAGGGACTGCAAATAATTGGCCCCGCTTCAGTACAAGTCCAAGATGGGAGATGAGGAAAGCCAGGCCATCACATCCTGGGCCAGAGCAGAGGACCCCAGCTCTGCTGCACAGTGGCTGTGTGGCCCTGGCTGACGGCTTCGCCACGGCGGCCTTGGTTTCCCCTCTGTACATGTCAAGCTGTGATTATCACCAACATCCAGGAGTACCAGGGACCATTAACTAACGGTCAGCTCTGAGCCTCCTCAGGCTCTAACTAGCCACCATTCTATGACACAAAGGATGTTCCTACTGTGTGCCAGGGCCCGCTGCACACAGGAGGAGCTGACTGAGTATCATAAGACGCTGAGGAGGGGCTTTGACCACAGCGGGAGTGGGACGTCTGTAGGAGCCCTGTTTGGGGAGATGGCTAAGATTGCGGTTGACTACGGGCCATGGAGATGTTTGGGCACTGCCGCCTTCCATAGTCTCACGGGACTTGGCTCGGGATCTCGCGGGACTTGGCCCTGGATCTCGAGAGACTTGAGCTGAGATTGCTGATCGGGTCTGCACCATTTGGTGTGTTGGTTTTGGTGGTGTGTGTGGTGCGTGTTAAAGTCATTGTTAGAGCCAGAGAGAAAAGTTATCAGAATAAAAAGCCTATTTCCAGTTCGCCTCTGAACTTCTTTCCGCGGCTTCGTTGCTTCAAGCGGCCATCGCTTCAGGCAGCAACAGACGTCGGCAGCCTCATCAGGAGGGGACGTTCAGACTCTAGGCAAGGCTCTCCCACTTTGTGACCAGTGGTGGAGTCACGGTGGCTGACCAGTCAGTGGTCAAGACCCCAGGACATCCCTGGACATGAAATGATTTCTCTGCAGACAGGCAAGCAGGGCTCAGGAGATCCAGCACTGAAACACGTCCTCTCAGCGTTCCTGGCAGCCACGCTGAGAGCAGCGTTAGATACTCACAATGAGACCGGGATCCGTGAGAGCCCGGTGGCCCCCAAGACAGCTTCCCAGAACCCATGATGAACGCGACATCTTCCTGTCGGCTTTGAATCCCTCCTACAGGAGGCTCCTTAACATATACACCCCAAAGAAGAGGGAGTGAAACGCCCAGGGCTCCCTTCTTTCATTTCAACAGACAACAACCCAGCTCCTGCAGGATCTCTCTCTAGGTCTGTTCTCTGGCTCTGGGATGGAAACCTGGAAGCCAGTGGAGAGGAGAGGGAATGCTTTATGATTCGTGAGCCCCCACTGAGAATGCCCGGGCTAACGATGGCCCCCTCAACACCCAAAGGGCCTTTCCTCCCCAGCTGTCTCCACATCTCTGCACCTCCAGCCTTATTTGCTGCACTTTCACAGAATCTACAGCTAGGAGCTATGCTTGGACCACTCACAAAA
Source organism: Tamias sibiricus (assembly GCA_025594165.1). Lineage (NCBI taxonomy): Eukaryota > Metazoa > Chordata > Mammalia > Rodentia > Sciuridae > Tamias > Tamias sibiricus. Next base: position 12,334,317 of record CM046665.1, read on the forward strand.
CTACCATCAAGTCCCTGGGAAACACTGAGATAGGCAGGTCTTCCCCATTCCTGTCATGCAGTACCAGAATACTCCTGATGCTGCAGAAAGCTCACTAATGAATGGAAAAGAAATGACAGAATAGCACCATTTTACAACCACAAGAGTGATCGTGTTAGTCAGCTTTCCATCACTGTAACAAAATGTCTAAGATAATAAACTCATCAAGAGAAAAGGTTTGTTTTGGCTCACAGTTTTGGAGGCTCTAGTTGATGGTTGGTTGGCCCCCTAGCACATCAAGGCGGGAGTATGTAGCAGAGGAAGGGGCCAGGGTCCCACAATCCCCTTCAGGGGCACATCCCCAGTGACCTAAAGATCTCCCAGTGGGCCCCACCCTGGGGACCAAGCTTTTACCACATGGGCCTTTAGGGGATGTTCAAGATCCAAAATACGGCAGTGAAGATGATTAAGGAGAGAATCCTGCATGGATCTTTAAGAGCACTAGGGATTGTTGAGGCAAAGGAGAGGCTAAGGAAAAATCTGGAAGACATCACCCTCAGCCAAATAATCAAACTTAACATCAGCAATGACAGGACAAACTGACATAGGTAGTGAGATGCGTTGGGCGGCAGGGGGATTCAGCTCACATACATAGTGTCCCTGACATAATGTGTGATTTGAATAAAAGCTATAAAACCATTGATGGGGAAATCTGAGAAATGTAAATGGGAACGAACGGTACCGTAGATCAAAGTGCTGTAACAGTGTTGCGTGTCCCAAGTGTCCTATCTGCATGTGGTGAAGTACAGCGACTTCGCAGACGTCCGCTAATGTGTTTACTGATGGGCAAAGGCTTTCCTCAGGAGGTGAGGATCTGCTGTCAAAGGACAGACAGGTGCTCGCCTGGGCCATCCTAGCCACGTGGCTCAAGGTTTGAAGTCATGCAGAATAAGAAATTTGGTGTTGCTGCCTGAAGTGATTGCCGCTTGGAGCAACAACGCCACGGGAATAAGTTCAGAGGCGGACTGGAAACAAACAGGCTCTTTATTCTGCTAGCTTCTCTCTCTGGCTCCAACAACAACTCCAACACCATCCACACTGCTACAACCACCACCACACCACACAAATGGTACCGACCTGATCCACTATCCTCCGGGGCCAAGTCTCGCGAGACCATGGAAGGTGGCAATGCTTATGGCTCACAGCTAACCGCAATCTTAGCTATCTCCTTAATTAGGGCTCCTGCAATTTGGAAGGAAAGACGTGCTTGGATCTCTTTCCACCTTTCTCTGCAATCCCTTTTCCTTTTCCAAACTCTACTCTTAATACCCAGTTAGCCAGTTCACCGGTTTTCCTGATTTATCGGGCTCAAAGCTTTTTGACTCAGTCTTGGGGAGTCACAGTGTTTCATGGTTTCTTCCTTCCTTCCTGGGACGCTGATTCAAGGGAAGGAAGGAAACGGTAAGAAGGTAATTGAGAAAATATGGGTTATTAAACTTAATAGTAAAAAATTAGCATTCTTATTGATGGTGGCAGGTCGGTAACGACACTGAAGAAGAAACACCTGTCGTCTTTAGATATGGATGCTGTCGTGGAAGGGAACATGATGCTGTGTCCGGGTTTGCTTCCAACGCTTCAAGGAGGAGACAGGGAGAGGGGAATTGAAGCAAATGCGACAAAACCAGGCAGCGAGTTCGCCTGGGCATCTGGCACGCGAGGATTCATTGTGCTCTTCTTTCCAGTTCTGAGAAGGTTTGAAATTTCCCAGTAGAAACGAGTGAGAGGGAATCTCCCGCCCCTGGCCCTCCATCGTCTAGTTCAGCCCTTCATCGCACTAACCCGGTTTTCGTGACGTCGCCCGCTCAGGATTCCTGTGGCACCTCGTCTCTGCTCTACCCCATTCTGGTCCATACCGTGCTGCGCACTCTCTTCTACACAGACCCCACTAACTGTCCTGAAGGCTAGTCATGTGACGCCACCCTTCCAATTCAAATCCAAGTGCCTAAAGGCTTTGGAGGACAGTGACCAAGCACACTCCTGTGGTCCTGGTGTAATCGTTTCCAGCCCTCTCTTTGACTCTTAAAATGTCCCAGTTTCGTATGAAGAATAACAAGACAACCATAAATCAGGGTGGTTCTGAGATCAAATGTCGGGTCTGACACTTAATGCCGTGCGACCTTGGCACATTATTTAACTTCCCTGGGCCTCAATTTTCTCATCTGTAAAATGAAAACAATGACACCCACCGTTAAAAATTAATATGTGAAAATCCTTAAGACGATGCCCTGCACACGTTAAGAAATTAACAAGCTGGGCATGTTGATGCATGTCTGTAATCCCAGCAGCTCAGGAGACTGAGGCAGGAGGTTCAAGAGCTCAAAGCCAGCCTCAGCAAAAATGAGGCACTAAGCAGTTCAGTGAGACCCTGTCTCTAAATAAAATACAAAATAGGGCTGGGGATGTGGCTCAGTGGTCAAGTGCCCCTGAGTTCAATCCCTGGTACCACCCACCAACAAAAAAGAAAGAAAGAAAATTAACAGCTGTTCATGGCTGCGGATGCCTCTAATCCCAACTACCTGGGAGGCTGAGGCAAGAGGATCGTAAATTCCAAGGCCAGTCTCAGCAACTTAACAAGACCCTGTCTCAAAATAAAAGATAAAAAGGTCTAGGGGTGTGGCTCAATGGTAGAGCATCCCTAGATTCAATCCCCAGCACCACAAAAAGAAGAAAGAAATTGACAGTTGCTATAATTATGTCCATTTCATACAAAATCCTTTTAATCCAGCCAGATCCCTGGTTTCCAAAACATGCCGACTTCTTAAGCTCTCCGAGGCTTGCTGATGCTGTTCCCCACCCAGCAAAACCCTCCCTGTATCCTTGAACATTAAAATCTAAGGTCTTCAGCTGACCTCCCTCATCATTAAGTACATATAGCTCATCACTCCCTGTGACATGTAGCAATACACTGGCTCCCGTGCTCCCTGGACTATTTATTCTACATAAATGCATTCTGTCTCCTCTGCTCCTGAGACTGTCCGTTCCTTAAAGAAGGAAATATTCTCTCCCCCACATAAATGCCACAACCGCTGACCCAGGGCTATTCACCTGTGGCAAGCGCTCAGTACAACGTGCACACTGTAAGCAAGACACGCAAACGAGATTTGAGAAACTAACATTCTGGGCAGGAACTTCCTTGGGGAAAGAATCTGGAAAAACAAAAATGGTACTACTCTCAAGTTTTGTGATAAGAATTGTAGGACTTTCACCTCCGCTTCTTTACTAAGCTCCAAAGGTGGGCAGGGTGGGGTTGGAAGCAAGAGCTTCTTACAAACTAAAAGGCAACCCTAAACCGTTGTTGAACTTTGAAACCCCACTGTCCCAGATGAAAATCCAACGTCAGTCAAAACCTGATTTCCCTGCAGCTCTAAGTGTTGAAGCTGGCTGGCTTATAAGTATGCAGCTTAGTTTTTCCCCAGTCTCATTTATTACAATAAAAGTCATCAAGCCCTTGAGTGCAGTCAGTTCTAGATAATCTGCATACACAGGAGACCCACATGGAAATGGCTCAGAAACAGACGACCTAAAAATCTGTTTTCTTCTAGGACCTCTCCTTGTGCCTGCATACCACACGGGAATGCAGGGTGATTTCAGCTTTGTTAATCAACAATATAAAAAAACATGAAAAACAATAGACCAAAATGCAAACAGAGTTATCTGAGGGTCCTTTCTTATTTATGTGTATCTTATATGAACACATACTTGTAAAATGGAAATGAATTAAGGTGTGCCTGTCGTGCTTGCAATGAATAACATTACAAAAATAAATCAGCGGCTGGTTTCCTTTGCATGTGGACAAGAGCTCGCGCTAGCTTCCGAGTGCCAGGCACTCAATTGGGAAGATCAGGGAGACCCTCGTGCCCCCTGTGCTGGGGAATGTCCCCACCCTCCTCCCGGCATACCTGTCCCGCGGGCACTCTGTGCTGCCTGTCTCTGGTGGGCAAGCCTCCCCTCCCTGGGTGTTCTCCTCTATAAAGGTGAGGGATGGACCGTAGCTTCTGACCAGCTGATCCCCCCTGAATGACAAGTTCCCTAAAACCAAGTGGTCTCATTTATGCCAATTTACAATAAATAAGTGAGACAGAGGGATCTGTAAAGAGCTGCAGTCAAGGATCAGCAACAATAAAAATAATAAAAATAAATAAACACTCTCTTGCATACCCAAGTGAAGTCATTTCACATATAAACCCCTCAAAAATAGAAACACACAGGTAGGAAAACGGTCAACCTCACTGGCAATCAGAATCGTGTCTCAGCAACTTAGCGAGGCCCTAAGCAACTCAGTGAGACCCTGTCTCTAAATAAAATACAAAAAAAGGGCTGGGGATGTGGTCCAGGGGTCGAGTGCCCCTGAGTTCAATCCCTGGCACCAAAAAAAAAAAAAAAAAAAAAAAAAGAAAGAAAGAAAAAGAAACATGTATTAAAATCACATGAATGATGTCTCCTTCACAATTCAATTTTTTAAATGCCCAGACACATTACTGGGAGTGGCATAATGCTTCTGGTCCATTAATTCTTTCAAAAACTTTGAAAATGGTCATACCTTTTTTTCCTTTTTTTTTTTTTTTTTTGGTACCAGGGATTGAACTCAGGGGCACTCGACCACCGGGCCACATCCCCAGCCCTTTTTTGTATTTTATTTTTTATTTAGAGACAGGGTCTCACTGAGTTGCTAAGTGCCTCGCCATTGCTGAGGCCAGCTTTGAACTCGTGATCCTCCTGCCTCAGCCTCCCAAGTGCTGGGATGACAGGCTTGCGCCACCACGCCCGGCTAGTAACATGGTTTTTAAAAAATCACGAATAAAATAGAACAACTACAGCACAGAGTAATAAAGTTGCCAGCCTTGCTAATCTTGTGCTTTGGGGTCATTAGTAAGTAAAATAAAGATTATTTGAACACAAGCACTGTGATACAGTGCCAGGCAGTCTGATAACAGAGGTAGCTACTAAGTGACTAACAGGGACATATTACATGCAGTGTGATATACTGGGCAAAGGAATGACCCACACCCCAGGCAGGATGGAGCAGGGTGACCTGGGATTTTTATCACATTACACAGAACAGCACACAATTTAAAAGTTATGAATAGTCTATTTCTGGAATTTCCCATTTAATATTTTCAGGCCTCTGGTTACTGAAACCAGAGAAAATGAAAATACAGATAAGAAGAGAACACTGTAATTCCAGGATACAGGAGACACATAACAAAATGAAGCAAGATAAGAAATGGGGGTCTAGGGTAGGAAGATGATCTGTCCGAGGAGATGAATTTGTGTGTGCATGTGTGTGTGTGTCTGTGTGTGTTGCTGGGGATTGAACCCAGGGCCTTGTACCTGCGAGGCAAGCACTCTACCCACTCAACTATATCCCCAGCCCTGAGGAGATGAAGTTTGAGCAAAGACAGGAAGGACTGAGAAAGAAGACCCCAGAAGAGGATGCAGGCAAAGGGAAGAATCGGGTGCAAATGGCCTGAGGCACCGCAGTGCTTGGCATGTCCAGATGGGATGGGGAAGACTGCTGGTACAGGAATGAAGGTCTCTTGGAGGCTGCTACTATACTCCCTTCCCCATTCTCCATATAGGAAAGAAGGTCCTAGCTGCGGTCCAGGTGTCTGGGAGCCTCAGCTGGGGAAGAGCACTACTGCAGAGAGCAGGGGACAGATCTGAAGTACACTGTCCCACCGGAACATTCGATTTCCATGTGAGCCAAGTGGTCTTCGGGAAGACCGCCTGCTCCGGGTTGCTGCCCTCCAGGCTTGGGGGCTCTCAACTCCAGAGCTGGTGAGCTGTCTGCCTAAATGTGAGAGGCAGCGCATTCATTTCTGCTCAGTTTTACTTCGGTGCACAAATTCTATGTGGGAGGGCTCTTGAAAGAAATGCAGTTCATTGCAGGGAGGCACGCACATCCAGGTAGTGGGTCTTGAACACCCACCGCAGTAGATTTGGTGCAAAGAATGCAGCGGGTCCCCCTGGCTCCTCTAGAGGCTGCTGTCCAGGGTCCCATTAGGCCGAGCTTCCAGGCCAGCCAGTTTCAAGGGGATATGAAAACACACCCAACCTCCTGACCCCAGGCACGAGGCCATTAACTTACCATGGGGCCGGAGGAGAGCCTTCAATTCAGTTAACAAACATGTCATATTTAACCAGTGAACTGCACCCAAGTGGCACACTTTAAAGTCATGATTCAGGAGCTTAAGAGATTCCTGCACGAGGAGATAAATGCTAAAGAAATACCAAGTAGGAAGGAACGGTCACATAACCACCTTTCAGCTCCCAGATTTGACCGAGAAGTTTCTTTTGCATAGGATTATAAAACAGAAGCCCCCCGTTGCTCAAGCTGCTTACTGTAAACCAGTCACCCCTTCCCTTCCCCAGCCTGTCTGCTGTAGGTGGGGGGATCACCTTCCCCATCCTCTAGTTTTTAAATTACCTGTTTTTTTTTTAAATTTTAATTCCATTTATTCTGAGCTTTTGGATCATTTTTATTTTGTTGATTTTTAGGATTTTATGTGTGTTCTGTTTGTTATTGTATTTATTATTAGGTTTTTTTTTTAATTTTTATTATTATTCTACCTAGGCTTACAAAGATACATCTAAAATTAAGACAATACAAATAAGAAGAAAGAAAGAAGCAAAGAAAAGGGACAAGCCCGGGGCCCTCAGAGGAACTCAGGAGCCCCATGCAAGGACAGACTTGCTTCCCCACGGCTGGGAGAGGGGCTGAAGAAGCAGAGGCACAGTCCAGTCCCACGCCTCTACCCCAGCCTGAGCCACGCTTTAAAACCTTCCCAGCAGCAGCCTGGAACCTTTAAGGCCAATTGTCTGGGGGAAAAGTTAAGCCTAGAGCTGGGCACAGCGGTGCACACCTGTCATCCCAGCACTTGGGAGGCTGAGGCAGGAGGATCCCGAGTTCAAAGCCAGCCTCAGCAATGGTGAGGCATTTGGCAACTCAGTGAGACCCTGTCTCTAATAAAATACAAAAAAGGGCTGGGGATGTGGCCCAGTGGACAAGTGTCCCTGAGCTCAATCCCCGGTACCAAAAAGAAAAAAAAAAAAAAAAAAAAGAAAGAAAAAGACTAGAAGGAAGTTTGTCCTTCCGTCCCCATGCACTTCTACAAAAAGGAGAATCTGAGACATGGTGGGCCCTCCCTCAACAGAGAGCTCAGAGGCTAAGGACACCTGGCAGCAAGATTCCAGAAAACAGAGGAGGGACCGTGCAGGAGGGCCTGACACCAGCTCCTGCTAGGGACAGGTCAGCTGGACTTCTGAACACAGGTTGGACAACTTCGGTGTTGTTAAATAAAGTGACGTCACCAACTCATGCTTAGTCTTCATCACTGCCTTTCAGAAAAAGGAGAGCTTAGAGCTAACACAGCCGATGTCGGTCAAACCAGGTAGAAGGAGCAATGAAAACTGCAATGATAAATGAGTATTTTTTTTATATAATTATTTATTTGCTTTAGTTGTACACAATGCAATGCATTTATGTTTACGTGGTGCTGAGGATCGAACCCGGCCGTGCACGTGGTATTTTTAAAACACGAGAACACCATGTGGCCAAGAAGGAAAAAGCCAGCAAGTCAACTGAAACATAAGCAAGAACAGGAGGTTTTTTTGAAAACAAAGAACAAATGGATCAAAGGATATGACTCACTCGTGATTAGAGATGTATAATTTTAAATGTGATTATTTTCTGGAACCTGTCAGATTGACAATTATTTAAAAAAAAAAAAAAAAGATCTTAATTATCCTGGTTAAAAAACAGCGTGGGAAAACAAGCATTTCTGTGCAATAACACTGGGAGCACAAACCACTGAACAACTCAGCTGCCGCCATCCCAAGTTCAAGTGTGTTCACCATTTGCTACGCTCCTCCTTTTCCTAAGGACTCCTCACATTAGTTTTACTTGCTGGAGCATGAGAAGGAAGACATTCAAAAGGTTCTTTGCAACAGCATTAGGAACAGCAAAAGACAGAGAAAAAAAAAAAAAAAAAACCAAATATCCATCAATAAAAAAATCAACTGTGTGGTCAAGGAGCACTACGCAGCCGTGAGAGGAGGGAAACCCTGAAACCATCACTACAGGCCAACAGTCTTGCCTAGTCATTCAGGGGGGCACCCGAGCTCAGCTCAGAGGAATGGACCAGGACCCTTGGTTCCAAGGTGGCTAGAAACAAGAAATGTTAACAGTGGGGGTGGGGGGAGGCAGATACAAAACGTATATGTGGTGAGCACAAAATAAGATACATTCAGAGGATGTGAGTTTCTGCAGGAAGGGTAGCAAGGAAAGCTGGAGAATGGGGCTGAAGACGGTCGATAAATGAGACCCCAAGGCTCTCAATAATTTTTTCTTTCTTTGATTTCAAACAATCTGACTGCAGGTTCACGAGTAGATGATTACACTATAGACTTTTTTGTGTGTGTGCGTGGTTTTTCTCTACACTTCTCTGCATTCTTTATTATTATTATTTACTCATTTATTTTTTAGTTGTAGGTGGACACAATACCTTTATTTTATTTATGTCGTACGGAGGATCGAACCCAGGGTCTCACACATGCAAGATGAGTGCTCTACCACTGAGCCATAGCCCCAGCCCCTCTCTGCATTCTTTCAAATAAAAAAGAAATGGAATGTGAGTATAGAATTATGTACCAGATATATTAGGTCTTTAAAACAAGGGGCAGAAAAGCATGTCAAAAGTTCTCTTCTGGGGGCTGGGGGGGGGGTAGTGTGTGACTAAAACGTTTTATGGACAGATATTTATTCCCCACAGCCTGGAAGAGAATAGAGCCTGGTACATGTAAGTAAGGACTCACTAAGCACCCACAGGGTGGGGGGATGGAGGGATGGGTGGGAAGGGGGATGGATGGGGGATGGATGAATGGATAATGAGTTCATAAAAACTTGTTAGCAACCATTACCTCTGGAGAGTGGAGTAGGTTATTCTGCTTTCCCTCTTTTACTCTTTAAGTGCTATTTGCTTCCACCCCCCCCAACATGTACAAATATTGCTTTTATTTCATAAAATAACTTTAGTTTTCTATTTTAATGATTTGAGAAGGAAAGCAATGTAGATAACTGAGCTCACTTGATTTTAATTCCACTCAATATTTATCCCTCTTCGGTTCAGATATACCCAGGAGCCTTTGCCACCCTTGGTCTGGGTCACACAGGGTATTCTCCACCTCACAGTTATTCCATGTTTTTTATGGAACATATTTAATTACCATATTTCATTATGCCATTTTTAATTACCATAAGGTTTGGGAATCCTGTTGGCTAAAATTATAAACTTGGATTTTCCCATGGAAGAAAAAGCAGTAGTCTTGGAAATAAATTTTGAAGTCTCCGAAATATAAATAACCACCACAAAATCCATGCACTTTGAACTCTATGGAAAAATTGAGCCATCCACGGGAACTCCTCCAGAAAGTTGTAAAAAAAAAAAAAAAAAAAAAAAAAAAAAAACAAAAAAAAACATGGCATTAGGATTTAAAGACAGGAGATGTGTTAGCAGCTGATGAGAGGAACGAAAAAAAAAAAAAAAAAAAAAAAGAAAAGTCAACCCTGAAAGCACGGGGAGTTTAGAATAAGATTTAAAAGCAGAGAAAGCGAGCTCTGGAAAGGATCAGAGTCCTGCCATGGTAAGATGTGCATGATATAGATGACAGCCAGGGGCACTGTCCTGACCCCTTGCTGCTCCTATTTCAAGGAAGTGCACAAAGGAAATACTTGAGCTAAGCTGAGTCAATGCAGAAAGAAAGCGCGGTGGGGGAGATGAAGTAGGTCTAATTTCTTAAGAAGCTCAAACTTTCTGAAACTACAGGGAGCAATGGGGAGCAGGCACAGGCGCTGCTGGCTGCAGGGAGTTCCTAACCAGGACTGCAGAATGAGAGGGCGCTCCCTGAATTCCCGAAAGGCTGCAGTGTGCGCATGACAGGAGGGCGGGGGTGGCAGGCAAGACCTCCACACCAGAGGGAGTGCACTCAAGAGTCAGCAGAGCTCTCGGGAAGCTCTGAAGAAAGGAGTGTGTGTCTGCCGGCGAGTCAGGGAGGGTGACAGGGAGGCTCCGATCTCTGGGTGAGGTCTTCCAGCCAGGCACCCAGTGCAGACAAACCAAAAGCTGGGCCGACCAAGTAAGTCGCTTGACTCAAGCAAGCAGGACAGTTTTCCTTTTAAGCTAAGTGGAGGGTAAAATGTGCCTTCTTGAGGTGAGAACTGCGTGACATAGCTGCAGAAAGCCAGGCAGAGTCGCATGCACCTCTGATTTCTCTTTGCTTTCTTTTCGGCACACAGAGAAAAGTCTTCGTGAACTAAATGCATGGGTGATGTGACCAATGTTGGCATACCCTGGTGGCTAAACCCCACTTTCTTGGCCATCTAGATGACCTGTCATTTGTTCCTCCCACAGAACACATGGCCCCAATGGGGCATGGTGGTGCATACCTGCAAACCCAGCGGCTCAGGAGGCTGAGGCAGGAGGATCCCAAGTCCGAGGTCAGCTTGGGCAATTTAGCAGGACCCTATCTCAAAATTAAAATAATAATAATAATAATAATAATAATCCTTTGATAAGCGCTGGGGTGTGGCTTGGTGGTAGAGTGCTTGCCTAGCATGTGTGTGGCCTGGGTTCCATCCCCAGCACTGGGAGGAATAAAAAAACAGCAGCTCACTGTCCCTCACCTCCAGGTGACCACTCCCCAAGTTGCCCTTGACCCTCTACAAACACAGGTCCCTGGTCTGCTTACCAACTGAAGTAGTTTGCTGTTTTAACAAAGTACCAGGAGCTGAGTGGATTTTTAAGAAAACTGAAATCTGTTGCCAAAGTTCTAGAGGCTGGAAGTGCAAGTTCAAGGTGTCACTGGGTGTGCTCCTTCTGAAGGCTCCGGGGGAAGATCTGTTCCAGGTCTGGTCATTCCTCGGATTGTGGAAGTGCAATCTCAGCCTCCGCGTTCGTTCTTCCTATGTGTGTCTGTGGTCCAAATTTCCCCATCTAAAAGGGCGCCTGTGTGCTGAAGTAAGCGCCCACCCCACTGCAGTGTGCCCTCATCTTAACTAAGGGCATCCATAACGACCCTGTTTCTGAAGGTCACATTCTGAGGCACTGGGGGTTAGGACCTCCATACCAGAACTTGGTCAGGGGGCACAGGATTCAACCCACAAATGCTAGGTTTGCTCCCAAGCCTCTTTCTGCCTCTTTATATATAAGAAGTGCAATTGTTGAGGTACAATAATGAACATGTCAATATTACATAAACTGGAGAAATATAACACGGAGAGTGAGCATTTAAAAACTAAGTCAAGTGTTTCTAAAGACTTAATCAAGGCCTGACATTTGGATGAAATTGTGTGTGAGTAAATTGTAACAGTCTGGAGAAAAATAAATAAATAAAAGATGGAAAAATCTAGAACCCATGAACTCCAAGTGTGTTTTAGTTTTTTTGCTATACTTCAAAGAAACCAAAACAAAGCAACTGAAAAGTATAAAGGATGCATTTTGAGTGTGATTTATATCAGAAACACTAATTTTGGAACTTCAAACAATTAACTTGTAATAAAAACAAATTTTAAGTGTTGGCAGTACATCAAAAGATTGGTGAATGAAAGTTTTAAAATCCTTACTTAAAAGAACCTTCTTAATTTAGGCGACACTATAATAAGAGCAGACATGGAAAGGTCCCATGATACGTTAAGAGAAAAATTCAAGTTACAAAATATGCAAAGTCTCCTATTTTTTTCCAAAGTTTCAATGTATTTGAAAATATGTTCCTCAACATTTTTGAAAGATTGGGCCCTTTAGGAATGAATAAATCTGGACACCAACCATCGGTACCGCTAACATCTGAAACAGACACAGCCAGATTATCCATCTCCTGATGCAAATGTGCCACACCATCTGTAAGCTGTGTTTTCCTCAAACATGAACCTGAATTGGATCTTTATAAGTATAAAGATCATATACATTAAAAGTATTTACAAGTATGAAGATCGTATGCATAATGCATCTCTGGATTCAACCAACTCTGGATAGAAAATGCTTAGGAAAAAAATTACAACTGTACTGAACTAAACAGATGTTTTTCCTTCTTCTTATTACCTAAGTAATATAGCAAGTATTACATAGCATTTTCATTGTATCAGGGATTGTAAGTAACCTAAGGATATTTTAAAATATATTGGGCAATGTGTATAGGTTATATGCAAAGACAAGGTCACCTTATATAAAGGACTGGAGCATCCTGGGATTTGGGTCTCAGGTGGAGGGTCTGGAAACCAGTCCCTCCTGAAGGACGGTGAGGAACGACTGCACTACTTGACAGGAAGTGCAGAGGACAGAGGAACATGATAAAGAACACCACAAAGAAGCACTCAGCAAAGTGCAGCCTATGGGAAACTGCAAGAAAAGCAACTTGATTTTTCAACAAATAAATTGCTGCAAGGGAGAAGAGACACGGAAGGCCACCACAAGAGGGTTCTGTTGGAGGATTAGAGGAACACTAGAATGGCCAAGGGGGAGGGAGGGGATGGGAGGGGGCAAAAGGGTGAAGAAAGAAAAAAAAAAAAAAGATGGTAGAAGGAGATGGATATCATTACCCTAAGTGCATGTATGAAGTTATGAATGGTGTGAATATACTTTGTATACAACCAGAGATATGTAAAAATGTGCTCTACAAGTATAATATGCAATGTAATACATTCTGCTGTCATTTGTAACAACTTAGAATAAAAAATAAATAAATTTGAAAAAAAAAAACATCATGGAAACTTATAAACATGTTATCCAGAAGCACATGCATTCTTAGGTTTATGTGAATTGTTTTATATCTTAAAGTATGCCTCTTCAAGTCTTTGTACCAAATTGTTCATGTAAAGGAAGACTGCAAACTGAAAAAATAAATAAATAAATAAAAGCTATTAATGCCGCCAAAATAAATAAATAAATAAATAAAAGAGGGTCCTGTTGGAGCTGAGTGATGGAGAGACGAAGGTTCTTTCTTTTGTACATATTTGAAGTTCTCCATAATTTTTTAAGGACTTGATTGGCATATTCTCTTGGGAAAACTGGTTGTATTACTAAAGGTGAAAAACATGCAACAATTCACTCCTAGGTAAACAAACACACAGAGTCACCAAAAGGCACTGCTGCACGGGGCATGACAGCCCCAACCAGAAACTCTCAAACACCAGTCCAGTGGGGTGGATCCATCAATTTTGGTACATTCACACAGTAGGATAGTGTATAACAAGAGTAGTTACAGATCCATGTAACGGTAGAGATGAATTCATCAATGAAATATTGATGAAAAAGCCGGGCGCGGTGGCACACGCCTGTAATCCCAGCACTTTGGGAGGCTGAGGCAGGAGGATCACGAGTTCAAAGCCAGCCTCAGCAATGGCGAGGCACTTAGCAACTCAGTGAGACCCTGTCTCTAATAAAAAAAAATACAAAAAAGGGCTGGGGATGTGGCCCAGTGGTCGAGTGCCCCTGAGTTCAATCCCTGGTACCACAAAAAAAAAAAAAAAAAAAAAAAAAAAGAAATATTGATGAAAAGAAGCCAGAGCCCAAAGAGTGCACATGTGCAGGTTCCCAGGAACAGCTGGGCTGTGCTATGCAAGCCAGGGGCTCGGTCACTCTTGGCATGAGACAGGACAGTGACCAGGAAACAAGAGGCGCTCTCCTGGGGAACAGCCTTTCTCTTGATCTGGACGTGAGTCGTTTGTCACAGTGTCAACTTCCCTGCACTGTTCTATATGCATATTCTGCACTTCAACCTAAAAAAAAACTTAAATATTTTTAGCTGAAACAACATAACAGACTCCTGATCCGGTGGGATGTGAAGGGCCCAAGCATCTGGGAGCTGAAAGGCTCCAGGAGATGCGTGCTGTGGGCCTGAAGGCCACACCTGGAGTGACACTGCGCTAGGCCCTGGCGGCACGCGGACAGGAGAATGTCCAGCAGCAGGTCAGTGAACGCATGCATGTCCCATGACCGCTCCAGGTGGCTTTGGTCAGGTCACAGGCTTTCTCAGGGATGCCTGCCTCAGTCTCCGCAGCACCCCATGTGACAGGCCAGCCTGACATTCCAGAGCCCACCTGCCGGCTGCCCACAAACCACCCCTTGGCTCACACTCTTGACATCCTCCTGGCCACGCAGGGCTCCATCCAGGCTGGCCGCTGCCCTGGTCACTCAGGCTGCTTCACGTGGTGCAGCGGCCTCCGCCCAGAATGCTCTCTGCTTCCGGGGCTCCCCCACCCACTCCCAGCTCGGCTCAGAGGCCGCTTCCTCTCCTCGAGAGGCCTCCTCCGACTCCCCACCATTCATCAGGTGCGCATGAACCAGCCCCAGAGCCAACCGTGAGCCAGGACCCCGCCAACGCCGTCAGCCACGAGGCACCAGGCTTGGCTCCAGGAGCAGCTGGCCAGGTGCCCACAGAATTGAGGTCAGGCAGGCTTCAACCTGGGTTCAGGCCTTTTCTAGAAATGTGACCTGGGACACGTGGTTTAAAATCTGTGAGCTGTGTAGGAGGAACGTCACATGTCGTGGGCTGAGTGGTGGCCCCTGAAATGACATCTGCGGGAACCTGTGAACTGACCTATTTAGAGAAGGGGGGTCTTTGCAGATGTAAGTGAATTGAGTCTTGAGATGACATCATCCTGGACTTGCTGGGCCCCCAAATCCCACAGCAGATGTCCTTGGAAAGGAAAAGACAGACTTGGGCCAGAGACCCAGAAGATAACCATGTGAGCCTGACAGATGACAGGGGTCCTGCCACAGGCCAAGGGACAGTTGGAGCCATCAGAGTCTGGAGGACACAGGAACCATTCTTCAGAGGGCACGGCACCCTGCCCACACCTTGATTTTAGACTTCCGGCTTCCAGTTGGGAGAGGATATATTTGTGCTGGTTTAAGCTACCCAGTTTGTGATAACTTGTTACTGGCCTATTACAAAATCAATGAAAGTGAGGGCCAGATAAACACGTCTCCCCTCCATGTTCACCAAGGCCTGATATTTAAAAGCTTTTGATAAGCATGGATTTTATATGTTCACATTTTATTTGAAAGCACTTATGCAGCATTTCTATCAAGCACTATTGTAAGTGCCTTGTGAATATTATTTACTTAAATATTATGATGAACTGAAAAATAAGTATGATTATTATTAACAATTTCAGTCTTAAAGAGGGACAACTAAGGAACAGAAAGGTTAAGCAATTTGCCCAACATCACAGAGCTAGTAAAATGATCAAGGATCCAAACCCAGGCAGTGGTTTCAGGGCACAAGCTCCTCATCACCACACAGCACGTGGGGCCCTTTTCTGAATCAGGACCCCAGTCCAGCAGAGGGTATAGAGCAGGCCTGTCATGGCCATCTCCCCTGGTAATGTCCATCCTACTGGGCAGCTGTGAGCTGATGCCACCCTGTAGAGACCACACTTCCCTGATGCTTCTCCAAGCCCAGGTTTGAAGATGTGAACTCTGCCCAGTCCTGGGGACAGGTGATGTCCCCACCACGCTGGCTTCACTCTGCAGCTGCTGGGGCGGCTCCGCCTTATTGAGGCTTCATCTCCAGTTCCCTGCATTCATGGGAAGACCTCCTGAAAGGAGGTCATGGTGGGGTCAGCAGGGCAGGAAGCTGTCTTTCTAGAGGCGTCCCGGCTGTGCTTGGGCCACACGTCAGGGGTTCTTTGTAGACAAGGAAGTGAGACAATAGGCGGCAGAGCAAGTTTTTCAGTTGGCTACAGAGGCTGTCCTGTGAAACTGGAGATGCATGCAGGGGAGGATTGGAGCACCCCTGTAGCCCCTGCCCAGCCACACCATGGTCACAGGTCACAGTCAAGACAGCAGACCCCCCCCTCCGTGGAGCCAGCAGGACAGCACTCAGGGAAAAGCCCAAGCTTGGGGGTTCCAGCACCCTGGGTTCAAGCCTGGGCACAGTCTCTTGGCTATCAGCATGAGTGACCTTGGGACACTCCCTCAACCTCTCTTGAGTCTCACTTTATCAGCAAAATAAATCAGTAGCAATTATGAGTCTAGACCTTACAGTCGGCCTGCCTGGATTCCATCCTGGCTCAGCCCTGGCTGCCTTCCCTGGAGGACCTGGGCAGGTCTCAGCCTTAGCGTCCTCGTCTGTGAATGGTTACAAACAGGACCTCGTCCACAGAGGGGTGGACTTGCCTAAATTCCTTGAAGAGTCCGGGTGATAAGACGGGTGGGCTGGGAAGAAAGATGGGCTGAAGGCTGCCCGTCATGGTGACTGACGCGGGGAGGGAGCAGCAGTGCCTCCGAGTTCTTTCCCTCTATGACCTTATTCATGGCCTTATTCATGACCTTATTCATGTCCATTGCCAACACGAGTCACATGGTCTCAAGGGAACAATGCTGGCTTTGTGTGAGTTAGGTAAGAACACACAGGTGCGGGTGCACAGGGCTGCATGGACCTTGGCACAGACATGCCTGTCGGGCTGTCCGCCAGGCTCTGCCTTTCCTGCAAGCTGCTCCTCTGCCACTAATGCCATGGTGGCAGGTGGCAGGTGAGCCAAGCCCACAAAGCACCATCCCGGCCACAGCCACTCAATGGGCTCCCGGTTGGTGATTGGCCCAGGGGTCCAAAGGCCATCCCCGGGAATGCAGAATTGGGACAAGAAGAGAAAGAACTCTTGGCCCCTCTCTACAATGCTGGCAGCATGGCTGTCCACCACAAGGACTGTGGGAGCAGGGGACCCGATGGGCAGGGGTGGGGAGGAGGTGCCAAGGGTGGACACGCTCAGAGGAGCCAAGATGGGCAGCTCAAGGATCCCGAGAGCCAGGCGCAGTCCCGGTGGCTCCTACCTCACTGAGCACCAGGAGACACCCGGACTTCTGAAGATAAACTCCCTGTTTTGGTCACCCTGGTTAGTAAGTTTCCTCGCCTGCAACAGAGAAAGCTCTTACACTCACCACAACACCCCGAATCCACAAGAACCCCGACTTCCCCACTGGTCCCTCTATCCCAAGCCTACTCCCTGGGCAAATCGGATCAGCTAAGAACGCTTGTAGAAATAGGTCAACCGTCCAAAGAGCTCGTTTAGAAAAATACACCCAAACCATGTAGAGAACCATCTTAGACAATTTATAAAACTAAAAGCAGATGAGTGTTTTTCCTTTGCTTGCTTCACTAGAGCAGCTCAGATCTGGATCTTAACTTAGGCCAAATTTGTCCCAGCCACATAAAACCCAAGAAGGTACTTGACGATGCCGTCAGGTAATTTTTAAGGCCATAATTGTACATAATTTTAATATACAAAATGTACTATTTTTCATACTAACCACTGGTTATTTCAGTTCTTTCTTTTTCCTAAACTTTTTCTTTGCTTGCTTTTCTGTTTTCTTCTTTAACTCATGGGGTTTGGTTGCTGCTGCTGCTACTGTTTGGTTGTTGTTAGGTACTGGGGACTGAGCCCAGGGCCTCACACATGCGAGGCGAGTGCTCTACCATTCAGCCGCATCCCCAGTCCTGCCCACGGTTATTTTTAAAAGCATCACAGTAAAATGAAAGGAAAACAAGGGAGCTGTGGGTTATGGGAGGGATAACTGGTCCTGGGGACAAGGGTTTCTCGGGCTGCCACTTGCTACTGCAAGTGTAATGTCTTTCCCAGTTTTCACGTTGGTAAATGTCAGGATGGCCTTAGGCCTTAGCCTAAGCAGCTCCATTTTAAAACTTCACTTTGACCCTGCAGTCCCCCACCAGGCCCGCTTACGGAGCAGCTCCAATATGGTCAGCAGGCATAGCCTGATACAGTCAGTCACTCCTTTCAGCCCTGGCTTAAGCCCAGAGGGAAGTCTCTGTCGTGTTACCCTCACCCTGATAAGTCCCTGCCAAAAGGCAAGAGGTGAGAAAATCAGGGTGGGGACCACCAGACCAGATGTCTTAACCTCAGGATGAATAATGTCACTGAGACACCAGTAGCAACTGATAGGGATAGAAAGGGGAGTCAGAAGCCCCCAAATTAACTATAAACGATGGCGCCAAGGAACAGACATTCAGCCAGCTGACGCTGATGCCCACCTGCTGGAGAGCCCGAGGAGGACGTGGGCTGACCTCCCCACTCTGCTCATCTGCCTGAACCTCTGCGTCGTCCTCACCGCTCTCAAACTCTACAGCTGCATCCTGACTCTGGTGGGTAAAGGACTTCTTAAACAACGGTTGTCTCCTCAGCCAGCTATCAGCTCCACACCAGGAGGAGCCTGCCTTGGTTCCTGATCTGATCACCACGGTCTGAGTGAGTGTGCATCTGCTGGCCTTGAGACCTAAGACTTAAGACTTTTAATCTAGCACTTAAGCTTAGCATGCAGAGGGAATGCGAGTCTGTCATGATTAAGTGCGTTTGCAGTGCTTAGAATTAACTTAGAATTGTCTGCTGTACATTGATTATGTCTATTGCAGTGCCTAGCATTAAGGATTGTCACTTTCTTTCTTTTTTTTTTTTTTATTCTAAGTTGTTATAAATGACAGCAGAATGCATTACAGTTCATGTTATACTTATTGATTAAGAACCTAGAGAGTGAAATTGTATTGAGTGATTTGAGTGAATAAAGCATTGAAAAGAGCAGAAGCGCACGGACATCTTTTAGTTCTCCCCCTCGACTGCATAAGTCGCACCTTTGCCCATCGCGACAGTAAAGGGGAGGATAACAAGTAGAAATAGCAGCACCACCGACCGCCATCACCCACCCCGCAGCTGTGGGGAATCCAGTGAGTTGACACGTGGCAAAGCCAGCCCTGAAGCCAGGAGGCTTGGGCCAGCAGGAGGGAACAAAGAGATGGACAAACCAAGAGCCTGCTAGACAGCCGGCACAGCGTAAACCATGCAGGGCACTAGCATCCCACTGGCTTCTCTGCCTCATTCTGCTCCAAGGGGACCTGGCCCCTCCACCTAGAAGTAACTGCTTCCAACAGGGCCGTTCCCTGTAGAAAGTTCCTGGGAGCAGCAATGAGGTCGGTTTCAGGATCCTTCCCAGAGACACCGTCTCACTCCTACACACAGCTCTCTCTACCAGTCTTGCAATCACATCTGGTCAGCTCTCCCTCTCAAATGATGAAGTTAATAGCAACGACATTTATTGAGGATATTCCTCTGTGCCTTTCCGGCATGGTTTTAAACAAAGGCTTCACATACAGCATCTCATTTAAGCCTCACAAACAAAGCCAAAGTGGTCTACGGTGACAGTCATATTCCATCCCAGGGAAAAGAGGGCCTGGGGGTGGAAGAATTTGAGCAAGACAGCCCAGCGGGCAACAGGAACAGCCAAGATTTATGCTAGAGTTCTTTAGACATAAAATATGTTCTGTATCGACTTCCCCATGACGGTCTGCACCTCTAAGCCTCCACCCCCAGTGACTTACCCTAGCAGCTGTCCTCAGATGCCATTCCCAACTCACAGCAAGGGCACTGGAGAAAGCAGGGACTTCCCTCAACTTCCTTCCCTCCAGTGCTGGCTGGAGACTGAACCCAGAAGAGCTTTACATTTTTACTTTATATTTTGTAACAGGGTCTCAGTTGCCCAGGCTGACCTGGACCTGGTGATCCTACCACCTTGGCTTCCCCAGCAGTTAGGATTGACAGGCGTGCACCCCTGCACCTGGCCAGGCTGCCCGCTTTTCTTGCCACCAGACCTGGGAGTTTTTTTGCTGCATCCTGCAGCAAACTAAAACCGTTCACCAAGCTTTGCATTTGAAATCTTAAGAGAAATCCATGCTGAATTCTTAAAAATTATGAGCTGAGGCCAGGCACGGTGGTGTGCACTTGTAATTCCACCTACTCAGGAGGCAGAGGCAGGAGGATTTCAAGTTCAAGGCCAGCCTGGGCTACTTAGAGAGACCCTGTCTCAAAATAAAAAAAAGACTGAGGTTGTAGCTCAGCGTGTGAGGTCCAGGATTCAATCCTCAGTACTGGAAGAAAAGACAAAAAAACAAAAAGCCCAGATCCAGGGCTGTCCCTTTTCCAGTCCTCAAGCCATGCTGGAATCTTGCATTTAAAGTACTTTTGTTCTTTCAAATGAAAGAATATGCCCACGGATGTGGAAGTCATCTTCTGTAAAAATATTATATTCATCCCATAGTTTTATTTTAGTTAATATACTAACTTAATTAAACTGATGAATAAGAAATAAGAATTCATCTCTAATCTTTTTTATTTGGGGGGTTTGTTTTTGCATCTACACTTTTGAAGATATCTACCCATGATTTAATGCCTATGAAATGCTTTTGCCACAAATGGAAATTTTGTGACTATCTTGTATGTGTCCTTTACAACACTGTAAAGCTCCCAATGAACACTTTGAGACTGTTACGAAATCCAGTAGCTGAGCAAAAGAATATAAAAAATGAGATGGTGGACAAAAACCAACATTGCAAGGTGTCATCCGTTAAATTCAATATTAGATTCTTTAAGCAATCTAATAATTTAACCCCAAAGGGTTGTAATGCTGGTCTGCTCTGCTGTCCTGCAAAAACTTCTGGGAATTTTTTGCTCCATGCTACTAAGTACTGATGAAGGTCAAGGAACAAACTAGGCTAACACCTTAGATTACCTCTGGATTTAAATTCTTTAGGCATCTCTTAGACTAATAATGTTGCTGGAGTTCAGAATCTTCAAATGCATTGATGATTTTGTTTAAGGCTAAAAGATATCCTCTACTCAGGTCATCTGAATGAAGATTTTAAATACTGCTTTTCATTGTAAAACATGAGGAAACCTTCCTCTGAAATTCAAAAGAAGCAAAATAGAACAACATATGGAGAGAGATTAAGGGATTAGCCAAGTACATGATGAGCCTTAGACTAAGACATGGAAAGCCTCCTCATCTTTCTGAAGAATCCATTGCAAATTCACATTAAACAACTGAATTCCACACTTTGTACATATATTTTAAAAAGAAGTAAAGCTGGGCATGGTGGCACACACCTGTAATCCCAGTAACTGGGAGGCTGAGGCAGGAGGATTGCAAGTTCAAGGCCAGCCTCAGCAATTGAGCAAGGCCCTAAGCAATTTAGTAAGACCCTGTCTCAAAATAAAAAATAAAAAAGGGCTGGAGATGTGGCTCGGTGGTCAAATGTCCCTGTGTTCAATTCCCGGTACCACAAAAAAAGAAGTAGAGATGAGAAGCACTCCTAGTAATTTGATTATTCATTCAATGTGACTTATAATAAGCCTACAAATAAACTAAGAGATGCATTCAGAACGGTGACTTTTGTAATCAACAGCAGTAAGTTCAACTTATTTCCTATTTTTATCTTTTGAATTTCCAAATTTATAGTCTTTCAAGCAGTGAAACATGAGCAGCATTACTTTGGGATAGTCTTCTATGACAGTAAGGGCTTAGACTGACTCATTTCTTTGGATTGAAATTTAAACTAACCAAAATATGGACAACTGTACATCAAGTTGTTTCAAGCTAATAAAAGACAAACGTGTAAAAAAAAAAAAAAAAAAAAAAAAAAAAAAAAAAAAAAAAAAAAACACTCAATCAACATGTATTTTAGTGAAACTCCTTATAATATTCCCATGATATAAACAAGTGATGAGACATACCAAAATAAATTCATTTCTCTCTCTCACACACACACAAACACACACACACATGAACAGCAACTGAAGAAAATAATAAAAGCCACTATAAATTTTATAATCAATGACAGTATTCAAACCTAGAAGCACCTAGAAGCAGAGGACAGACCTAACATGAAGACAATCACAACTTCCAAGTTCAGATGCGTAGGATAAAGAACAGAGAGAAAGCCAAAGTGGCCATCAGCACTATGTTATGAATAGCACACTGGCTATTGAGTTCCACCCCCCTCTCTCACACCCAAACTTAGATCTGAAGCAAACTGTTAATAAGATAAATAGGTTTGGACAGGTCTACCCTTTCCCTAAGCAGTGTCAAAATTATATTTTGCAGTGGGCAGAATTAAATTTGTAAGCACTGACACCACCAAGAGGAACCAGGTAGCTATTAAGCTCTCAGTTCATGACAGAGAAATTGCATTTTTTACCCTAATTTTTACCTTTGGTATGTGCTTTGGAGAAATTCATTGCTCCAAGCAAAACAAAGCAAAATGAAAAAAAAGGTAAGGACTTGGAAAACCAACACAGTAATAGAGTTCAATTTCATTTATCCTCATCACATCGCTGCCAACCTAATTAACTGAAGTTCTGTCTCAAAGATTTTTTGCTCCTGTGCAAATCAGCCTTTTTTGAACCTCATAGTTTAAAATACTGAATATATTTCATATGAGTTGCATTGTCACTGAGAACAATACCATGGTACCTGTGGGGACCAGCCGGCGCTTACCTTCAGGGAAACCGTTGGGCTGCACCATGAAGAGGAAGATGCGCACCAGCTGGAACAGCGCGCCAATGGCCCCGGGTGTGTAGGTGTCTCGGGTCTCATATTCTGATGTAGGCAATTCATAATTCAATGCCTCAGAAGTGTCTGCTGAGATGACATCCCCACAAAGCCCCAGCAGCAGCAGCACGCCAAGCAGGAGGGCCATAGCTAGCAAGATCCCCTGAACATGAGGTAGCTTCTGGAAGCCTTGGGGGAAGACAGGGTCCTTCCTGCGCAGAAGGGATCTAGCGGGCCCTGGACCTGCTGAGTCTTCTTCCTGGCAGGGCTGGCTTGCGGCAAGGGGCGCAGAAGAGCTTCCTTCGATGGAGTCATTCACTCAAGGCAACATCTCTGGCAATGAGAGAGAGAGAGTAGCAGAGTCACCAACACAAGCCACTTGC
Organism: Tamias sibiricus; assembly: GCA_025594165.1. Classification (NCBI taxonomy): domain Eukaryota; kingdom Metazoa; phylum Chordata; class Mammalia; order Rodentia; family Sciuridae; genus Tamias; species Tamias sibiricus. The sequence continues at coordinate 12,357,127 of CM046665.1, forward strand.
CTACACCAGGAGCTGCTCTGGAGAGGAGACTGCAAAGCTTTAGGGCAAACCCTTCAGCCTAATCCGGGAGGGTGGAAATCAAACCCCCAGCTGCTCCAGAGCTGCAGGGGAGGGGCTGGCAGGAACAAGAACCCCAGAAGGTCCTTCCTGGGGGGTGGGGCAGACTCAGAATACAGACCCTTTCCAAGCTCTACAGACAGGCAGGCACTGAGGGCTGTGCGATCGTGGAAACCAATATTCACCAAATACTTATTAGATCCCAAACGCTGCTGCACATGCCCAAGGCATTAGCCCACTTCACAGATGAGGATTTTCGTAACTCGCCCAAAGTCACAGGTGATGATCGCAGGAGCCAGAACTCAAACCCAGCAGTCTGCCTTCAGAGCCGAAGCTCCAGCCAGGACACCAAGACACAGACCCTACAGAGCTGGTCCTCCTAGGCTCCAATCAAGGCCACAGAGGCCCCGGCAATTGACTATATGCTCACTTTTTTTTCTCAAAGTCTGTGTTTTGCTCACTGCCTGGAGATAACTCACTCAGCCTTAAATTCTGCTTACTAACTCACTGATCTCATTTCCAAAAGCCTCCTCTCCATCTTACCCACAACCCAAACCAAAAGGGATGACTGGAGGTCAGGGACCAAAATGTTTGAGACCCTATGACACCTGGGTTTGCCTTCCTAAGAAGCTCACTGAGTCATCCTGATGGAAACCTCTGTCCCAGGTCACCACCTCCAGGGCTAGGTGAGAGACAGGGCAGAGGCTCCTTGCCTTTGTCCTGGTGGGCCTGAGGTTCCTTCTGTTCCCAGAACCCAACAGAGCAGGGCACACAGCTGCTGTCTGTATTCAGCGCGGAAGGACCTGCTGAATATAAGAAATAAACAAATCAACGTAGCTGCCTTCCCGTGCCAGGTCACGGGGTGAGGTGAACAGCTCAGAACTCAGAAGTAGGATCTCTCTCTCTCTCTCCCTCTGTCTCTCTGTCTTTCTCTGTTCCGCTGTTCTGCAAAACGTTGCTGACATTTCGTAAGCCAGATACACAGCGCACTCGTTAATTTTCAAGATCACGTAAAAGGTGCCCCTAAAATCACATAGTGAGAGAGGGGAAGGGAGACAATGAAGAGAAAGAGACACATTTTACAAGAGGCCAGAGGACCCACTATCTAGAGGCCACGTCAAAGTAAGCTCCAGATAAGAGGTCGATTTCATGAGCTATTTGAATGAAGATACTAATTCATATCTAATGCCCTTCGATGCTGCCGTGACTCCCAGGTTCCATCCCACTCCCGTTACTTCTGCACAGTGCAATCAACAGCATGACCCTACAGCAAATCGTGGGCTGCCTGGATGCCAAGTGGCTACCAGGAACAAAGGCACTCACCCCACACCTTGCTTTTGGCTCTCCATCACATTCACAATGTGCACAGGACCCAGGCGACATCTCCCGAAGGGTCCCCTCTGAATGTCTCTCTCACACACACACACCACTCACACCTTGGCTGGAGTTTTGCTAAAGAACAGGCAGGGAGTTAAGCCTGGACTTTAGCAGCTGCAAGGATTAAAGGTTCAGCCGCTGAAAAAGGCTCACTTCCTGGTAATGCCACTAACCTACAGCCAGAGACAGAACTGACTAGGGAGAGCTGTGGATAAGTTCACGGTCAAAGCCCTCAGTGGAAAGGCAGAAAGGAAATTGCAGGTGGAGGGAAACACTACAGCTCACCACTGCAAAGACAGGCAGCGATCGCCTTAGAGGCAACTGGAACTGCAGGTCCAGATTTATTTACATCCTGCTCCAAAGTGTAGATCCCTCTTTAATTTTAAAGTAAATCGTAAGAAAATATTAAAATCTCACCAAGCTAGATACACAGCGCACTCGCTATCAATGCTAGACAACCGAAGAAATTGTCAAGTCAAATGGAGAAGTTTTTCACCTTGGTTCCAATGGCTGTGCCAAAATAGAAGTTCTAGGTGCTTCCTGATAAACTCCACCAGGTCCCAGGAACTGCTGAGCACAGCTCCTGGAGCAGCCAGCACAAAGTCCAGGAAAGCCGCCAGGACCAGCATCTGTATCCGCATGCGATGGTGTTCTCTTAAAATGCAAGTGACCAGACCTAATTTCTGGCGAGGCCCATTAACCTGATTTTCCATAAGCTTTCCTCATGACTGATTCTTAAGACAACTGAAGTTTGAGAACAACTATGCTCTTGGTGGGATACCAGCCATGCTGCTTTCTACAGACACCACAGGCTTCTCAGATACAAACGTGGGACACAGATATGAGGTACACACTCCCCCAGAGGCCCTTCCTATGCTGCTCTGCATTGTTCTATCCCAGCTGCTGTGCCGAGACCCTGACTTGCTCACCCCTGTAATCTGAGGGTTTGGCACACAGTAGGTATTCAGTAAAGGACTGTTGAAATAAAATGGCAGCAGGGGAAACTGACACAAAATGGTCATTTTTACCTTTTTTAAAAAAAGTGGTACCAAACATTTACCTCTTTGCTGCCTTCTAGCCCTTGGAAGGATGGTCCCTTCCTCCCGGTAGGATTGCCCAGGGCCACCCCCTCCAGTCCTCGCTGGAGTGCCTCATGGCAGAACATCTGGTCTACCATGATGGGGGAGATATCTTTGATTGAGACCCTCAATTTTGCAAGCTTTGGAAATTTCTCCCTCAAACTGTTAAACAGGTAAGGCCCTCTTACCATTTTCCTGAATTACGAGGTACAGATTCCTGGTTTCTACCCCCCAACACACTGAATGCGTACAGGGAGAAGGGGGTCCAAAAAGGTTGATTTTGAACAAATACCTCGCATGATTGTGAGTCTGGAGTCCGAGAACCACATTTCAGCAAACGCTGGTTTAAAAGCACACAGGGTGAATGACTAGCTTCATTTTCTTTTCTTCATTTGGGGGAAACTTCTCAAAGTTGTTCTTTTTTTTAAAAAAGGGTCCCTGTCTAGGTGTTCATCATCTGGGATGCTTTGGGGAGGATGTGAGGGCTCCCTAACTTCTGAGCCCACCTTTGTGAGTCCTGAGGGAGGAAGCCCTGCCTCTCATTATGAGGCCAACTGAGGTGCCCAAATAGGTCCTGGGGGAGGGGGTGAGCCGAGCTGGGCCAATCAGGTGTCTGTTCCGGGGCCTGTGCCTGCAGCATACACTGAGGTCACATAGTTTCTAATTAATTCTAGCAACAATGATGGCAGTGCCAGCACCCACATCCAGCACCGTAGCCATATGCCAATCCAGGTGTCTGCCACATCCTGGGCTCCTAAGAGTAGCTGGCCAGCCTTCCTGTCACTTCCCCAAGCCACCCAGTAATCATCATTCCAAGAAGCCCTCTGCTCCAACAATTTCCCAGAGTTAGCTTGTAATGGCTTTTGTTGGTGGTGTTGGTGGTACTAGGGGTAGAACCCAGAGGCACTTGACCACTGAGTTACAGTCCTAGTCCTATTTATTTATTTATTTGAGACAGGATCTCACTAAGTTGCTTATGGCCCTCACTAAGTTGCTGAGGCTGGCCTTGAATTTGCAATCCTCCTGCCGCAGCCTCGGAACTAGCTGGGATTACAACTGGGCACCATCATGTCAGGCTGCTTATGTTCTTTTTAACAAAGCATCCTGACCCTTATCAAAACTCCAGAGCCAGTTCCAGTCTCCCTGGAAAGCCTATTTTCTTCATAGTTTAAACAATACTAACAACATAATACTTGGATTAAAGTTCTGATATTTTCAACCTGTGGTTTGATGCCCTTATTTGCTTCATTGAACTAGAACACAGAGAAATAGTACAGCATGGAAATCATAAGGAAATTCATTAAAAAAAAATTTATGGGACATATCAAGAAAAACAAAACTGAATCACAGGCTGCTAACCAGACAATAGCGCAAGCTTTTGAGAAGGGGCTGGGTCTCTGGGATCACTCATGAACTGTGACAATGACAGCTTTTATATTCTCCAACCTTTGCTTTGTTCATCTGTACAGTAGGAAGCATGTTCCCAGGGGCAGTAAAGGCCTGGCCCACAGCCGGGGGTCCATAAAGCGCTGGTGGGACTCTGCAGTCACCTCGCAGCTCTAAGCAAAACTCCACCAAGACCCCCAGAATCATCTTGCCGGAGAAGGCAGCTCCGTGCATACAGAGAAAGAGTTTCTCACAAACGAGAAAAGAAAAGTAAGCAACATCATCCAAGTTGAACCCTATGAAGCCGATTTTCAAATCTTCAATCCAAGAAAAGCAACTTCATATGCTTCCACCGAACTCATTCCAGAAGTTGTTCGGAGTGACGAGGGAGTGAGGGTGGAGGGGGCCTTTGAGGACCACAATCTCCAACTCGCTCACCTTAACAAAGCTCAGCAGTTGCCCACGAGAAGCCCGGCAGCCCTGCCTCCAGCCGGGACGGAGGAAGGTCGGTCGGGCTCCCGGAGCAACCTGTACCTGCAGGAGGCCCAGGGCGCGGGTTTCCCGGCCTTCCCTCCAACCCCGCGCCAGGCCGGGCCCCCTCCAGCCTCGGCTCCCTCCTAGGCAGGAGCCTTCCCAAGCAGCGGGACACAAAAGAATGGGCGGCCACGCGGGCGCGGGAAGTCGGGAGCCTCCGGGAACCGGCCGCCGCTCCGGGGAGGGGGTTGCCAGAGTCACTTGGCTGCCCCCAGCGCGTCGGCGCCGGCTCCCTTCCGCGGCCTCGGCTGGGCACGCAGAGAGCTGGGGATCTGGACGCGTGCCCCTCGCCCTCCGCCCCGCTCTCAGGGAAACTGATCCTGAGCCCGACTCTCCCGCGGCCGCGGAGCTCTGGGTCGGTCCACACTCCCCTTTGTTGTGGCGGTCGGCGCGTTCCGGCGGGGTGCACCGGAGCGCTCCACTTCTCCACCCCACAAAAGCCTAAGCTCTCGGGGCGGAGCAGCCCGGGGGTCGTGGGGTGGAGGGGCGGTGGTGCTCCAAATCAGGGGCGCGTGCACTCTCTTGCGGCCCCCGGGGAACGGGTTCCATTTGCAACCCCAGACCCCCCTCCCACTACGGTCAGTTGCACAGCGGACTCCGCTTGGCAAAGCCGAAGAAGGTTGGCCCTTTCCAGGTTCCGCGGGAGAGGCCCGGCACTCTGCGTCCCCTGGGCCACCAGCGCTCCCCTAACTGCGGAAAAGTTCCCAAGCCCCCGGCGAGCCTCCCTCGGTCACCACCCTCTCCAAGGGCGAGCCTGCGGCCTTGGGGGGCTCCCTCGCCATCTCATGCCCTGACACCTGGAGACCCGCAGTCGCCGGCTCCACTCCAAAGAACGGGAGGAGGACCCCAGCGACGCCGAGCGACGCGGGCCACCACGCAGCCGGAAAAGTTCGCGCTCCCTCCCCGGTTCTCCCGGAACATCTCGGAATCTCGGTTGGTGGGGTCCCTGGGCCGGTTCCCCGCTGCCCCTCCAGTTCCCTCGCGGCTACCGGGGCTCCAGCCACCTGCTGTGGGGGCAGGGACGTGCCCAGAGACAGAGTCTCCACTCTCCATGGCCTGTACTTAGTACTCGGAAAAGGGGTGCGCTTGGCACCGCCTCCCCGCCCCGCAGTCTGCAGCCACCTCTCCGGCTCGGGAGTGAGGACGTGGCTACTCACCGCGCGCCGGGGTCCTGCTGCAGCTCCGGCCTTCCTCCCCGCCGCCGCGGACCCCTCCCTTCACTGCCCGGCTCGCGGGGCCCGGCTCATGAATGATTTAAAGCCTGGCTTCGGAGACCACCGGGATGGATTCCCGAGAGCCCGCCCCGCTGGCCCGCCTATGGGTCGGGGACCGGTGCAGACCTCGGGCAGCCGCACCCCCGCACGCTGCGGAATGCGGGCGAGGGAAGCCGAGGGTGCCCGCGAGGACCTGTTGCTGTTTCCTCTGTGCCTGGGCCAAGAACTGAGGATGGAAACGCCGGGATAGGAAGGATTACTTAAACGTACTCAACCGTCGCGGGAGGGCTGAGCGCGTGGCCAGGTGCTGTCGGGACCTGGCTCAGTAACTTAAAGATCGCTAAGCCTGGGGTTCTGGCTGCACTCTGATTGGACAGTCTGAGCAGCCGGGCCACGATGCCCTGGGGAAATCCACCCAGACCTGGCCAGCATTTATTTCCTGCTATTGGAGCTGTGCTCAGACCCTGTACGCCCTCCTGGTACGCCAGCGCCTCTTTTGCCCAGTCAGAGCCCTCTACTTGGAGTGCCACCCCTTAAAAATTCCTTTCCTCTCAGATGCTTCTGCTGACTACCAGCCTCCCACTCCCACGCCCACACACCCCCCACTTGAGACATTGCTGTCTGCTCCAAATGCATTTAAAAAACAAAAACAAAACAAACAAGCAAACATTTAAAAAATACTAAACAAAACCCAGATCTGGGACTGGGGGTGTAGCTCAATGTTTGCCTAGCATGAGGGAGGCCGGGGGTTGATCCCCTGTGCAAGCACACCCCCAGCCCCAGAATCATTTGGTTCTTATGGTGTAAAATCACAATGGTTAGTTATTAGAGTCATTAAAAAAAAAAAAAAAGGCCATAAAACAGTACTTGCTCGCATTTATGCGCACAGGCATCCGCTATAGCAGGAAGGACACTACCTCCTAATCACGCGTTGAGTGTAGGCCTTCCTGGGCCGAGTTGCCTGGCATTCCTAGAATCTTCACGTTCTGTTAGGTTGAGTGGTGGAAACTTGCCAGAAGTAGCCACCCCTTCCTTTAACTTCCCTCACTCCTGGGCACCACACCCTCACTTACCACTGCCTATCTGGAATTGAAAATACAGTGGCCCCTTTTATCCATTCACTTCTGTGGAATCAACCAAGGGCAATGGAAAATATCCACCAACAAAATTGCATCTGCACCAATTATGTACGGATTATTCTTGTGGTCATTCCCTACACTATAGAATGCAATGGCTATTTGCATAGCATTTACATTATATTAGGTACTATAAGAAATCTAGAGATGACTTAAGGCACAGGAGGGAATGTTCATAGGGTATATGTGAATACTATGCCATTTTATATAGGAGACTTGAACATCTGCACTTTTTGGTGTCTGCCAGGATCCTGGAACCAATCCATCCTCCCCTCAGACACCAAGGGATGACTGTACTGTCTGGTAGGAAAAATAAGATTTGGAGAAGAAAAGCACTCTCCAACCAGTGTCTAGCATTCTGCAGGTGTTTAATAAATGTTTGTGATATGGATGCCTGGATGAATGGATGGTCTGATGGAAGGACAGAAGGATGGTTGTACAGACCTACAGATAAATGATGTGCAAGACTGTTAACTCAGTAGCTCTTTTATTTACTTCAGCATAAAACAGGTGCTGGGGAGGGGAGAAAAGTCTTATTGTTTTAAAAGTTCACGTTGATCTCGAATGTGCATATTTCCAGGACCAAATGGTTGCTCAGAAAACTTCGGAAAATTTCAGAAGGACATGGCAAAGTTAATGGTTCCACAGGTTTCTATTCAGTTCTGCTAGAACCCTTTTTGCAGAACCTGCTGCTCTGGGGCCCGGCCCACTTATTCAGAGGCAGCTAGCTGGAAGAGGCTGGGGAGAAGGCTGGGTAGGCGGAAGGTGAGTACACTCTCTAGAGAGCAGCTCACTTCCATCTTCCTCAAAGTCTGGTCCTGCCCCGTTTTATCACTGTGATTTTGCTGCTTAATCTGTGCCTCAGATTCCTTGCCTTCGAAATGGTGGCAACTCTGATGCATAGCACTCGTTTCAATCCTAATAATAATAGCTAGTGCTATTATTAATTATTATTATTATTATATGTTATTATTAATAATAATAATCATGCTAGTGCTGAGCAGCATTGCTCAATGAACATTTTCTATGAATGAGGCTGTCTGCCAAGTGTTTGAAATAAATTTTTATGTAACCTTAGCAACACCAGTTTGCGATCATATTATTATTATCTCCATCTTAAAGCTAAAGCTAAAACAGGTTCAAAAATTTGTCCACGGTCACACAGCTAGTAAGTGCAGATCTGAATTTGAACCCAGACCTGGCCTTCAGAATCTGTCAGTTTGCCAGAGAATGGGTCACACTCTCTAGGGACACTGTCACATCTGATTGAAATGGCTGACCATCTGTCTTTTCCTAGGCACTGAATGCTTTGACTGTCTTTATGCACCTTCTCTATCTGGACCATTGTAGATATTCAATAAGCAAAGAAAAATAGACAGAGCCCCATGTTAAAGCATATGTTAGGGCAATGTTAAGGCTGATGTTTGGGGCAGACTTTGACAGAAAGTAGTAAGACCTGATAGGTAGTTCTGTTCCACTTAGCATAGAGCCCTAATCCCACACTCCTGTTCTTTAGCTCAACTGAATTTCTATGTTATTTGCTATCTGCAAGACCAGCAGGAGTGAAGTTTATTGCCACACATGCACACAGAGTCATTTGATACAAAAATAAGGTCTCCCTTTCTGCAATCACTCCTCATTTTCCCTGCTGGCTGAAATCTAAACATGAGATGGCGTGTTGTTCTGGGAAGAGTACGTGGCTAAGAACCAGAAGATTTGATCAGGTTCTGCCAAAACTGCAAGTGTGGCCCCTGTAAGTCATGACACCTCCCATGACTTCACACTCCTCATGTTTGGTACAGTGGCCATGCTCAGTGGGGCTAGTGGCTGCCATTTTGGATGTCACAGATACAGGATATTTCCATTAGTACAAGGTCTATTCGACTGCACTGGGCTAAATCACAGTGGCTAACTATAACAAAGGGAAAATTAAAACAGCACTGAGATAAGAAACCTAAGTTTCAACAAACGTTATGAAGATCATATGGCTCTAGAAATGAAGCACTGAACTTAGGTTATAGATCAGTGGTAGAGTACGTGCTTAGCACGTCCAAGATCCTGAGTTCCATCCCCAGCACAAAAAAAGAAAAAGACGAAGGAAGGAAGGAAATAATGAGGAAGAAAGAGAGAGGGAGGAAAGGAGAAAGGGAAAGAAATAATAGAAGAGAGAAAGAAAAATTGAGATTAATTATTGTCAGACTACATAAAAGTTGGTAACTCAATAACCTTCTCTTCGTTGGACAAGATGTTTGTGATGGTGGTTTTAGATATTTTTTGCTGAGTCTTTAAGACTAAAACAAAATAGGCTTGTCAGTACATTGTTCAAGTTAACCTCTCAATTTCTATCGTGAATAGCTCTAATTCAAAGGAAATAATTTTGCTTTTCAGATTTCCCAGTAGTCACTGGTCCCCTTGTGCTGCCCACCGTCTCCATGGGGAAGCTGAGCAAACAGGTCCAGCTGAGGCTGCAGCAGCTCTTCTAGGGCAGCCAGGCCCACTGCTAGGGCTTCATTCCCCTCTTGATTTCCTTGGGATTTAAGAGGGGTACAGATCTTGGAATGCCTGGACCAACATTTTTGAGCCTACTCTGGGGATAAAGGACTATTTGGGACTGGGTGTGGTGGTGCATGCCTGTAACTCCAGCTGCTCAGAAGGCTGAGGCAGGAGGATCACAAGTTAAAAGCCAGCCTCAGCAACTTAGCGAGGCCCTAAGCAACTTAGTAAGATACTGTCTCAAAATTAAAAAAAAAAAAAAAAAAAAAAAAAAAAAAAAGGCTGATGATGTGGTTCAGTGGTTAAGTGCCCCTGGGTTCAATCCCTGGTACCAAAACAAAAGGACTATTTGGTTAACTGGATTTAAAGGCATTCACTAGACAGGGACAGCACAGAAAGCATGTGCTCTGGCTGGGATGAGAAATGGCTCATCCTTCAGAAGGTCACGGGTTGGGTGGTACAGGGCTCTTTTCAGAGCCTGCATCTGTGGCAGACTAGGGATTTATTTATGATAGACTGTAGCAAAATCAATATGTTTAACAATAATAATTATGATAATGTCTTTTTGTGACCAGGAGAAATAGCAGCATATGACCCTTTAGAGAAAGAATTGTATCATTTTAGCACTGCTGTGCCACAGCCAGGGAGAGAGGGAGAAGGAAGGAGGTGGCAGAGAAAGAGTGAAATTGAGTTAAGTTCGAGCAGACCAGTTCTCCTGTAAATGTTTTACTTCATGAGCTCCTGTTCCTCTTGCTTTTTTTTTTCTCCCTTGCCTCTGGCATTAGATGCCAAAAATAACACTGATGGTGTTGAATAACCAAAAGCCAATAAAACGTTCTTTTTGTACTTTGAGCACCTTCAGGTATGATTTGTGATTCATCTGTCTATCCCATTGCATATTAATTCAAAGGCAGAGGAAGAAACTTCCATCCAGTTTAAAGAAAGAGAAGGAAAGAGCTGGATGGAACCAGGCAACGTTGGCACCTCAGAGGTAGGGTTCAAAATAGGAAAGCTGCAGACAAGTTGGAAACTCAATCACAGTTTGATGGGGCCAGGCATGAGATACTTTGGGGTTTCATGCATTGGAATCTGCTTTCTAGTCAATCACCATTTCAAATGAATCCCTCATCCCTAGGAATTTTTAATTTCAGCACTCTTGACATTGGCTTCCATCTGTGTGTTTCCCTCTGACATCATTTTAAACATGCACTAAGTCAAATGAGGTTTTATAATATGCAAGTAGCAACCATGTGAACCACACAAAAAGGCAGAGTATTATAAACATTAGGGTACCCATCACATTTTCTCAAGGAAGATGAGATTCTTTCCAATACAATTGAAAGATTACTATGAGAAGTAGGCTGAAGAATTTTATCATTTCTGAGAGCTACCAGTTTTTATCATAACCCATAAAAGTTTCAGCCAGGAACTTGTAATTTATACAACAGCAAAACTTCATCTTTCTGGAAATAATTACTATTATTATCTTACTCTAAAGAATTATTAATTTGCACTTCATAATTTAACAGTATTGACAAGTTTTGCATCTATTAAAAACATTCATTTCAGGGTTGGGGTTGTGGCTCAGCGGCAGAGCGCTCGCCTCGCACGTGCGCGGCCCGGGTTCGATCCTCAGCACCATGTAAACATAAATGCATTGCATTGTGTACAACTAAAGTAAATAAATAAATATTTTAAAAAAACATTCATTTCATATTCCTGATTGTCTATATAAATGTCTGTTCTTCAAAAGACTCTGAACTAATCAAGTAGAAACATCTCGTGATTCCGTCGTTAATTAACAAGTCGAGCAGAAGCTTTTATGTATGTTCACTGTATATTTGTATGGGAGTCAAGTTTTTGTTTGTTTGCTGTTTTGTTTTTGGCAAACACCTTTGGTGTGAGGATTTAAGGCACCCCAGGGCCTCACACATGATTGGAAAATGCTCTACCACTGAGCTAAGCCCCAGCCCAGTCATGTTTTTAATTCCTTGAAAATCATAACTTAGAAGACCTAACGGGGCTTATCATTTCTGGGGAAACTAATAGCACATTTTAAACATTATGCAATTAATTTTTTAATTAAAATTTGAGAAATGCCAGAAAGGTGAAATCCACAGTTACCTCTAAACCTTTCAAGAGCTTAAACCTTTCAAGAGTTTCAAGGTTTGACCCAGAATTTCAGTAACAGTCCTTCTCCTGGGAGAGAGGTGCTGCACACCTTAAACCAAAAGTTCCTGTCAACATTTCTTTTAATTCTTCCTAACAGGAACCCCACTCAGAGCAATGTTTCACTTAACGTTCCAAGCAACTGCTAGAGACAGCGGGAAATATTAAAAGAGCTAGATTCCAGTGGACTCCTTTTGACTGCTGAGAACACCAAATGATTTGATGTTTTGTTTTGTTTTGTTTTGTTTTTTGTACCAGGGATTGAACCCAGGGGTGCTTAACCACTGAGCCATATCCCCAGCCTTTTTAATATTTTATTTAGAGACAGGGTCTCAATAAGGTGCTTAAGGCCTCACTAAGTTGTTGAGGCTGGCTTTGAACTTGTGATCCTCCTGCCTCAGCCTCCCAAGCCGCTGGGATGATAACATGCACCATGGCACCTGGCTGATGGTTTTGAATTAATAATCATGAGGTTTTTCTTTCACCATGTGCGCGTGCACACGTGTGTAGTCCTAGGGATTGAAGCAGGGCCTTGCAGGACATGTTAAGCACATGCTTTACCACTGAGCTACATCCTAAGCCCAAGCACGAGGTCATTAAAGGTCAAGGCAAGTGCCTGAGAAGCAAGTTCAAATGCTGACAAATCATCCATCATCAGAATTTAAATAGAGTCACCTTGCCTCAAAGTTCAGGGAGCATCCGGACAGGGCTGGCTGGATGGAGTGTTTTTGCAGAAACCATGTTGGAGACGGGATAAAATAGCTAGGCCGCCTCGTAGTTTCCAATAATATGGGCAAATTTTTGAGTGACATTTCCAGAATTGTTATTACGGAAGGAAGAAAAATGATAGGTTAAATGAGAAAATTGTTCTAGATCAGGGTTTTTAAATTTCAGCACTCTTGACATTGGGGGCTGGTTACTCCCTTCTCATGGGAACTGTCCTGTGCATTGTAGGATGTTGAACAATATCCCTGGTGTCAACCCGATCAAATGTTAGTCTTCCTCCCCTGATTGTGACAGCCCCAAATGCTCAAACCCAAGGGTTTGATTGTTTTTTTTTTTTTTTTTAAGTCACAAATGAAATTACAATTGATTTTGGGAATGATCTTATCAGACATATTAAAAAGGGGGTCGCTGGTATCAATTTTGGCACAGGCTAAGGACTGTGGCCATGAGCTAAAGCATGCTCTCCTGCACACTTGACCCACTGCATTGCCTCCCTAGCCCTGTAGGCAGGTGAATTTTCTTCTCCTTTTTACTGGATTTTTGGAGTCGATAATTATGTCCTCTTTTAATACAAGAAACCTGGTAAGCAGGTATTAGTTGCCCCACTGGACAGATGGAAACATCTGGGGTGGAAAATAAGAGATATGCCCAAAGTTATAAGCGGGACCTAACAGACTCAAAATTTTCTGACTCCTTTGAACTTTGACTATCTTCTGACATAGAACAACACAGAGAGGTTTACTCTGCCCAGGTGTGAGATAAGGCCTAGACTCTGGCTGCAGTCCATTTTCTGCTGCTTTAACTGAATACCACAGACTGGGTGCATTAAAAATAGTATTCACAGTTGTGGAGGCTGGGAAGGGAAGCCCAAGATGGGGGGCTGACTCTGATGAGGGTCTTCATGTTGTGTCAAAACATGGCGAAGGGCAAACCATCACAGGGGAGTCCGAGGGTGGAGTGTGAATACTAGAGAGCTCCCTTTTATAACAAAGCTGCCGCCAGGATAACAAACCCATTCCTGAGACAACACCATTAGGCCATCCTAAGAGTGGGACCCTTGTGACCTAGTCACCTCTGAAAGGTCCCATCTTCCACTACCGTCACAGTGGCAATTACGTTTCAATGTGAGTTTTGGAGGGGACATTCGGACCATGACAACCCCTCTGGGAATCTGTACTTCATTTGAGTGGGTAACTCAGCCTCTAATTAGAGACATCTTGCAGGTAAAAATCCCCCGACAACCAAGGGAGCAGGAGAAAAGAAGACCATAAATAAGGACCACACTGGGGAGGTCAGCCTCGGGTTTATACCACATCACCTCAATGGCAGCCAATTGTGCAATAATTACACAGCGAATTGCTCCAGGGAAGGCAGCATGCCACCCTGAGCTCCTCATGGATGGTCAGGTTCACGGGCAGCACACGGAGCTTGTTCTGCATGTAGCCCAGCACATGCTGAAACTCCAAACCCTACTTAAGTTTGAGCATTGAAGCACTTAGAAAATGTTTTCTCTGATATAAGGAGGCTAGTTCACAGTGTTGTTGGAAGGGGGTACATAGGATCAGAGGAACACTAGAATGGTCAAGGGGAAGGGAGGGAGCAAGGGGGGAAGGGGAGAAGAAAAAAAAAATTGATGGTGGAATGAGATGGATATCATTATCCTAAATGCATGATTGAAGATCTGAATGGTACTTATATACTTTGTATACAAGCAGTTGTATGTAAAAAGATGCTATACTTGTGCATTATGAATAAGTAAATAAATAATTAAAAAAAGAAAAAGAAAAAAAGAATAGGACTATTACTGAATTTTTCCTTGGACTAAATGAGAAATTGCTTAGCACAGGATAGATTTTCAATGAATCTCAGAGGAAAACAAAAAACAATAGAGAGAAGGGAAAAGCGCTTAAGAATACAAATAAAGGTAGCAACAGCAAATGCATTCTAAAAGATTGACAAAGTATAGCCACAGGGTAGTTTTCTGCACCTGTTGCTACCATTTCTTGAGCTACTATTCTCCGGGCACTGAGTGAAGTCCTTTCCACATATTTCTCTAGTTTAACTAAAACCTCACAAGGAGCTTGTTATTTCCATTTCTGAGAGCAAGAGATGGAGGCTCACAGACCCAGGCTCTACGTTCTCACTTCTATAATAGGAATAACGGTGACCACCAATGGAGTCAACCATTATTTTAAAAACCTTGCATACATAGTTCATTAATTTTTAAGATAATCCCAGGAAGTAGGTATTACCTAAGTAAATTAGACAAAAATATTTTGAGTATCTATTAGGTGGCAGGACAGAGCTGCTAGGTGGAGAGGCTGTAACACCAGTGGTCCTGCCCTCATGCAACTTACAGTCTAGGAAGAAAAGCTGACATCAACCAACACCTCCAGGTAAAGTGGAATGCTAGGTGAGAGGGTGTGCTATGGTCTAGGTCTGGAATATTCCCCCAAAAGCTCAGGTGTTGGGCAATACTGCAACGTTCAGAGATGAAAAGACTGGATTATGAAAGCCATAACATCATCATCCATTCAATAATTGAGTAATAACTGAAGGCATGTGGGGTGTGCCTAGAGGAAGCAGGACCCTGGTCGCATGGCCCAGGGACTATATCTGTCCCTGATCCCTTCCTTGCCTCCATCCCACCCCTCCCCTGCTGCCACCAGCTGGGCAGCTCTCTGCCTCCTTTCTCTTCGACCATGAAGTTTCTGTCTGGAAGCTGGTCAACCATAGACTGAATCCTCTGAAACCATGAGCCAAAAAGAAACAACAAAAAAAAAACTTTTCTCCTCTAATTTGTTCTTCTCAGGTATTTTGGTCACGGTGACATAAAGCTGGACCCACATGGGTTGTAGAACCATATAATGAGGGTGTCTGCATGAGTTTCCTGGGGCTGCTGTAACAAATAACCACAGACAGAATGGCGTGAACAACAGAAATGCACTGTCCCACAACCTGGAGCTAAAATCAAGCACTGGGAGAGTTGACTGCTTGTCTGCTTGTGAAGGTTTGGAGGGAGGGTCTGGTCCAGGCCTCTGTCCTAGCTTCTGGTGGCCCCAGATGTTCTTTGCTTTGCAGGTGGGATTCGCCCTGAGTATTTACACCCTCTTCTCTCTGCACAGACATGTCTGTCTCTGCGTCCACATTTCTCCCTTTTTAAAAGGACTCCAGCCGTTTGGGATCGGGGTCCAACACAATGACCTCTCTTCGCTGGATCCTCTGCGAAGACCCTATTTCCAAACAAGATCGCATTCACGGGCACTGGAACCTTCACATCTTTGAAGGGCACAAACTATTCAACCCACAATGGTGTTGTTTTATAGATGGGGGACTGATGCTTGAGAAATCGACCAGGTAGTGAGCAGTCCAAGTGGGATTCTGATGGAGTATGGCTGACTCTGGAGGCCAGAACTTTAACCACGGTGCTAAAACAGCTCTCAAGGTAAAAGGCCTCAAGAGAGCAGTTCAGAAATTTGTCATCAGTGACCATCTCCATAAGACAAATAGTCACCCATCCACTCATCCAACTGAGTTAACTGAGCATCTACAGCATGCCCATGGCAGTCTGGTGCTAGCTGGAGACACCTTCACGAACAAAACAGTGCTCCCTGCCTTTGTGGAGCCATCGTTCTGGATAGAAAAACAGACAATAAACCATAAATCTTAACACATTTACACACAGTATATCGGAAGTTGATCAGAGCTCTAAAACCAGAGTGCAGGAGCCCTGTTTGGGGAGATGGCTTAAATTGCGGTTGACTACGGGCTTTGGACATGTTTGGGCATTGGCGCCTTTCGTAGTCTCACGGGACTTGGCCCGGGATCTTGCGAGACTTGGCCGGAGATCTCGAGGGACTTGAGAGAGATTGCGGAGGAGGTCTGCGCCATTTTGGAGGTTAGAGGAGCGTGGACGGCGTGTGGGGGTGTAGTTAGAGCCAGAGAGAAAAGTTATCAGAATAAAGGGCTGTTTGTTTCCAGTTCGTCTCTAAACTTCTTCCCGGGGCTTCTCTGCTCCAAGCGGCCATCGCTTCAGGCGACTACACCAGAGCAAGAGGGAGAAAGCAGAGAGTCTTGGAAGTGGAGGCCTCTGAAGGTCTCATGGAGAAAGCTGTCAAACCAAGACCTGCAAAAGGTGAAGAGGAGCCTGGCAGCTGGGGAGAAGGAGACTGCAGAGACCACGAGGCGGGAGCAGGCCTGTCCTCTCCAGAGAGCGCCCAGCAGGCCAGGCGGGGAACTGAACTCTGAAGACCCAGCAGAAAAGAACCACTTGCGCAAAGTCAAAGCCAAATCAATGGCCATCCATTTCCAAATCCCATCTCCCGCTTCCCACAAGAATACAGAGGGCAAGATTCAGACCCAAGGCTGGAAGTACAGAGCGAGCTTTGAAGGAGCATTTGGGCTGCACCAGGTGGTCCCTGTCCTTGGCACTTAGGGACATGGGACCCCAATCCAATGAGAAACTCTTTGCTTGGACCTGGTTGTATACTGGAGTTGGAAAATGAAACTCCATGAAATAGCAGATGTTAATGGTGGATAAAAATAATAATGATTTAAAAGGAAAACGTAAGCGCAACAGTAGCAAACGAACCCTTGAAACTGTCTGGTTTTGTTTTGGCAGTATGGGGGATTAAACCCAGGGTGCTCTGTCACTGAGCTGTCCCCAGCCCTTTTTATTTTAGTTTTGAATTTTGAGACAGGGTATCACTAATACTACGCAAATTTTATGTAAATAGTAGTCACACTGCAATGTTCAGAGAATAATGACAAGGAAAATGTCTGTGTTCTGTGTGAGTGCAGCCATAGAGGCCTAACTGCATACGACACGCCAGCACAACCCAAGGCTTTTTTTTTTTTTCCTCCTCCAAATATTTTTGATCTGTGATTGGTTGAATCTGCGGATGCAGAGCCCATGGGTAGGAAGCGCTGACAGCGCGACATTGATTGCACACGGAGGAATGTGTCTGGCCCCATATGCACGTGTCAAGGCCACAGGACACATTTGGATTGCTTTCTGTGGTGAGGATGAGCTGTGGAGAGGAGGTGGCCCTCTTATTCTGCCCAGTGTTATCGGAGGGCTGCCTTTCCTGGTGGTGGGGTCAGAGCTACCCTATCACCTGGGACTCTAGCGTCTTCACACTATCACTTCATCCAGCTAGCCCAACCAGGCACAGACCTGGGATGGGACACTGAGGCAGGAGTCTAAAGGAAATCAGTGTCCTGCCTGAATACAGTCAGAGAGACAGCGGTCAGGAGGGCATGAATAGGTTGTATGCAAACACTACGGGCCTTTCATATAAGGGACTTGAAGAGCTAAGGATTTTAGTATCTAAGAGGGCTCCTGGAACCAATCCTCTGTGTGTGGACACAAGGGATGACTTTGTCTCTACCATATTTAAAAAGGTATTCTGGGGCACTTGTTCTAGAGTATTCCTTTCAGAGTTCTCTCTCTGGAGTCCCCACCGCCCCCATCTCTCTGTGCTGGGAATCCCACCCAGGTCTCACCATCCGGCACACCCCCAGCCCTGCAGAGTTGTCCATCTTGTTTAATGGTGTCAAGTGGTCTCCAAACAGAAAAATTCAACTTTCCCAGCCTTATTTGCCAGGGTTTAGTCGTCCACAATGCACCCCCTCTTCTGGCTGGGAAAAGCTTCCTCTGTGGAGCCGTAGAGGGATCCAGCACTGCCCAACCACAGGACTGTCCACCCATTCACCTGTCACACATGCGAGTGGGCCCTACCCTACCAGGGATGGGACAATAGCCACTCCTGCATGGAACTCTGATCCTGGAGTGTGACACACAACACGTGGGACCAACCCCATCGGCAGCAGCGGTGGTCTGGGTGTGGGTGGTGCCGGGTGCCAACAGCAATGTCTCAACCAGGCTGTGATCACCCTCCATTTCCACCCTGCCCTCCAGCCTCCAGATGAGGCCCAGGGTCACCCAACACCCTTACTGTATGTTATTTTTGCAAGGAAGTTTAGCAGAAGTTGCTTCTGTTGCTCTCTAATGGTTAAACTGAATGCACTGCCTTCAACATCTCCCTTTACTTTTTAATCCACCTCCTCCTCTCTAATTCAGCCACTCAGTGTGTCCTCTTTGGAGTTCTTCCTCTGAGCCCGTACACAGGGACCGGATCGGGGTAGGCAAGGGAGAGGTTATGTAAGTGCAGGGTCAGATCCTATCTTTATTTTGCATTTTGAGATGGATTCACTGTGGATTTTTTTTTTTTTTTTTGCATACATATCAATATGGATTTAGAAATATTGCATTAAATATTATTGGTCTTAACTGATGTGCTGTTTGGGCACCTCATTAAATTTTGTGGCCGGGCATGGTGGCTCTGGTGGCTCACGCCTGTAATCCCAGCACTTGGGAGGCTGAGGCAGGAGGATCGCCAGTTCAAAGCCGGCCTCAGCAATGGCGAGGCACTTAGCAACTCAGTGAGACCCTGTCTCTAATAAAATTTTTTTTAAAAAAAGGGGCTGGGGATGTGGCCCAGTGGTGGAGTGCCCCTGAGTTCAATCCCCGGTTCCCCCCCCCAAAAAAATTTGTGCACCCTTGCATAACTCTACACAAAACCAGAGCTCATCCGCATACTTCATTCATTCACCAAATAAATTCTTCAGAGCTTTGCTCTGTACCCAGCTGTACTAGGCTCCAAGGAGATGGAAATGTTTCACAATGGCCAAGTTCTCAGAATCAAAATGGAGTCAGGGAAGGTCACAAAAGGTGTGTGTCCTCAGGCATGATCTCTTGGCAGCAGGAACTATCACAGAAGGCTTTGTCAAAACCACAACTTTGTACAAAGGCCACCGTGACCTTGCACAAAAATACTTGCACAAGGACCTCTGCTTTGCAACTTAGTAACTGCCTGTGTGACCATAGATTGGCCCCACCCTGTTATTAATCCTTGTAGCCAAGGGCAATCGTTACAAAACAATTTATATAATCCTCCTCATATATTTTTATTTAGTTAGTTTTTTGTATCAGGGATTGAACTCAGGAGCACTCAACCACTGAGCCACATCCCCAGCTCCTGTTTTGTATTTTATTTAGAGACAGGGTCTCACTGAGTTGCTTACCACCTCGCCATTGCTGAGGCTGGCTTTGAACTCACAATCCTCCTGTTCTCAGTCTCTCGAGCCGCTGGTATAATTCTCCTCATTTTACCTTTAAAAGCCCTTGTCTTCCTTTGCCTTCCTGATACACCCGTGGCTCCCAGTGACACCCAAATTCCCATTGCAATGCTCTGCTGTCCCCGTTAAACCTGCTATCTTTTAAATTTAATAATTTAATTTAATAAACCTCTTTCTGATTGTTGTTTAGATTGTCTGACACTAAAAAAGTTACTGTCTTGTAGGGAAAACAGACGCCACAGTGAATTCTAACTGCACCAAGAGAGGGTGAGGCCGTGGCAAGCACAGGGAGGAGGGAGGAGGGCAACCCAGGTGGGTTCCCTGGCGGCTGGAGGGCTGCAGGAAACTCACTGGAATGAGACACTCACCAGGTGAGAGGAGGTGAAGGACTTCCTGGGCGGACCCAGGCTACTCAGATGCAGTGTGGGCTCTGGGCTGAGGCTGGTTGTATCATCCTGGGACAATCCAGGATGGTAAGGAGCCACAGGTGGGAGGGTCAGACTTGAACGCCATGACAAGGACGTCAGACCACCTAAGGCAAGGAGGAGCCATCAGGGGTTACAGAGCAGAGGAGTAATCCCTTGACGTTAGTTTTAGGAGGATCATTCCAGAAGGAGGCTGAGGAGTAGAGAGTGGGGGAGGGTGGTAGCAGCCCGGCAGAAGGCCACCAGATGAGATGGTTCCTCAGCACTGGTTCAAGAGGCCGGTGGCATGCTGTGGCCTTTCCTGGGGGTTGAAGGCCTTTGGCTTTGGAATGATCCTCCACCCAACCCCTCCTCTTCCCAACTGCTGGCAAGAAAAGTGCGATCGTCGCACACGGTGAGCACCTGCAGGCTGAAGACCCTCGGAAGCTCTCACTCACTCTCAGGAGAAGCGGTCTGCACCTGCCCACCGCCCACCACGCAGGACGTTGGGCGCCTCCTGAAGTACCTGTGAGGCATGCCTGGAAGTCCCTCACGGTGGCCTCCATTCCCAGCCTGTTCCCTGCGGCCACACGCCACTGAGTCCATCGTGGCCTTGGGCTCCCGCCCTGACACGCACGGCCCACCACGCATGCTGGAAGCCCCTGCAGCCCCTGCTGACAGAACCCAGCCCAAGACACCAGAAGTCACGCTGCGGCCACTCCAGATTCTTCCAGAGTCTTCAGAGCTGGGGACCCAGGGGCTGTCACAATGACCTTCTCCCCAAATCTGGCCCATAATGTACAACCCAAACAGCTCTGGCTGCTCGGAGAGACTCGTGAGTGAATGCTTCACTCCCACGGGGCAGGCGGGGAGGAGGCCCTGTGCTGTCCATTGCTCTGCCCCTGCCTCCTGTCCTCCCCACAAAGCTCCACATGAGGCCTAGCACCTCCCCTCAGTGGTCAGAGCCTGTTTGCTTCCTGGAGCCATGGCCTTAACAAACACCTCCATCTCAGAACACCTTAGTTTCCATTTGCTTGGCTAAAGGCCCACTGGGGTGAGTAGTAGTTATATTAAAAAAAAGAAGAAGGAGGAGATGGAGCAGAAAGAGGAGGAGAAGGAGAAGGAGGAGGAGAAGGAGGAGGAGGAGAAGGAGAAGGTGGAGGAGGAGAAGGAGAAGGAGGAGGAGAAGGAGGAGAAGGAGAAGGAAGAAGAAGGAGAAGGAGAAAGAAGAAGGAAGAAGAAGGAGGAGGAGAAGGAGAAGAAGGAGGAGAAGGAGAAGGAGGAGGGGAAGGAGGAGGAGGAGAAGGAGAAGGTGGAGGAGGAGAAGGAGAAGGAGGAGGAGAAGGAGGAGAAGGAGAAGGAAGAAGAAGGAGAAGGAGAAGAAGGAGAAGAAGGAGGAGGAGAAGGAGAAGAAGGAGGAGAAGGAGAAGAAGGAGGAGGGGAAGGAGAGGAGGAGAAGGAGAAGAAGGAGGAGGAGAAGGAGGAGAAGGAGAAGGAAGAAGAAGGAGAAGGAGAAGAAGGAGGAGGAGAAGGAGAAGGAGGGGAGAGGAAGAAGAAGAAGAAGAAGAAGAGGAAGAAGGGAGGAGGGAAGAGGAGGAGAAGGAGAAGGAGGAGAAGGAGAAGGAGGAGAGAAGGAGGAGAAGGAGAAGAAGGAGGAGGAGAAGGAGAAGGAGAAGGAAGAAGAAGAAGAAGAGGAAGAAGGGAGGAGGGAAGAGGAGGAGAAGGAGAAGGAGAAGAAGAGGAAGAAGGGAGGAGGGAAGAGAAGGAGAAGAAGAAGAAGAGGAAGAAGGGAGGAGGGAAGAGGAGGAGAAGGAGGAGAAGCAGAAGGAGAAGAAGAGAGGAGGGAGGCGGGAAGAGGAGAGAAGGAGAAGGAGGAGGAGGAGGAGAAGGAGAAGAAGGAGGAGAAGGAGAAAGAGGAGAAAGACAAGGAGAAGAAGGAGAAGAAGAGAGGAGGGAGGAGGGAAGAAGAGGGGAAGGAGGAGGAGAAGGAGAAGGAGGAGGAGGAGGAGGAGAAGAAGGAGAAGGAGAAAGAAGGAGAAGAAGAGGAAGAAGGGAGGAGGGAGGAGGGAAGAGGAGGGGAAGGAGAACCACCATTTGGATACAGTCCCAGTGTCCACCTCTCTCCAGAGAATTTTTCAGCTTTGAATTGCCGGCGACACTGGATAAATGAGAGCCGAGGCCCGCCGAGGGTCGAGGCTGCCAGCCTCCCCCCGTTCCCCTGAGCCTTCTCTGCCGCAGGGGCGCTCTGGTCAGCAGGAGACTGAGCAGAGGAGGAGCCCCGCCCTCGGGTGGCCTCTGAGGGTCCACCTCCCTTGGACTTTGCTTCGAGGCCCCGGGTCCTCTGCTCTGTCCCACCGCATTGAAGTTGCAGATTCCCATGAACTGTCCAGTTCTGCACCAGCAGGGACTTGATCCGTTTTGTTCACTAACATATCCCGTGAGCTTAGAACGGTGCCTGGCAGGGAGCCGAGCTCGGCAAATACACACTGAGTGCAGGCAGGGAGGCTTGGGCTGTGCACGTCGCAGACTTGAATCCCGCTCAGCCCCGGCGTGCTGCGCCACTTTAATCTGAGCACTTTCACCTTCTACAGCTGTTTCCTCCTTGGAAACCGGCCTCCCAATGCTAGTGTCTTATAAATAAAGCAAGGTATATGTTAATTCACAAAGCAAAGGAAAGGCGACCACATAGAGAACGGCAGACACACAGTAGGTGCCTGGGGATGTTTCCTTGGCTTCTCTCCTCCCCCACGTCCCCCTCCCAACCTGTTGCTTTTGTACGGACATTTATGGAACACCTTTGTGTGCTGGACATCTCTCCAAGTTTGGGACACAGCAAGATCCAGACAGAGGAGGGGGAGAGCCCTTGTCTTCTAGCTTGGGAAAAGGGTGGAAAGACCTCTAAACCCATAAACCAAGCAGGTCATTTCAGATGGTGCTAAGAACCATGGAGATAATCACGTAAAGAAAATAACCAAGGGAGTGAGGGCAGAGGTTTTTCAAAGCCATGTGCAGATGGGAACCTAAGTCGACATCCCTTTTATTCTGGGCCATGGCCCGATGCTGGGTGCTAACTGGGGTCAGGGCCTGGAGGGTCTCGTCCTGACTGGGCCCCTGATTGGGTAGGGACTTAGAGAACTTCCTCCTACTTCCAAGTCCCAGCTTCCTTATCCAAGGGTGAAATCTCTGATGGTCGGTGATTTATTTTTTCCCCCAGGTTAGCATTATATTGGAGCAAGCTGTGATTGATAGGGGGCTTACTGTTTTAATTTAGACCCTTAAATGGCGTGGGAACAGACACTGCCGTGACGGTCAGCAGCTTCGCCTGTGCACGGATCCCGAGTTTCAAGTTTAAATCAGGAAACCTCCGGGCGTCCCCCAGGGTTGGGGACTGGATGTGGTGAAGAGGCTCACGAGAGCTGCTGTCCAGCCTCCCGGCCACCCTCCCTCCCGAGGCAGCTTCCCCGCGGCCCCAGCTTTCTGAGTCCCTCGGAGTGGCCAGCTTGGCCCTGGCCTCAGGTTGCTGTAAGGGACGCTCCGGAGGCAGCTCTGCAGTGGCAGGTCCCGGAAGCCTATTTGACGTGACAACTATGTCCTCTCTGAAAAAATATCCAATAGGCATGGGAGGGGGACCATGGGGTTTGGAGTCACTTAAGCGGGTTCAAAGCCTGTGCCTACAGCACGCTGTGATCTTGGACATGTCGTCTCATGGCTCTGGATTTCAGTTTTACCGTCAATAGTGAGAAGAACACCTCACTGTCCTGGGTTAACGTCAGGACTTCGTGACAGCACATAGTTAGTGCTCAATAAAATATTTATTTTATTTACATCGTCTGCTCGCAGGGTCTGTGCCCCTCGAGCCACCCCCACTTCTGCTGGGCTCGCGATTCTGCCTCTTCCTCAATTTCCTTTGTCCATCTCAGACCTGGGGACGATCTCTCTCTCCTTGGTCTCAGTCCCGGCACTGGGAAGCATGGGACCCAAGCTGTGCCTACCCATCAGCCAGGATGCTCATGAGAAAAGGAGACTCTGGGGAGTTTTGTGTTTTGATTATTTCATACCTGGGGGTGGGGTTGGGGGGGCCGGGGTGTGAGGCTTAAGTGCAGTGGCTCCAAAGACTGAGTAGCTGTTGTTTCAAATCTGTGTCCCCACGATGAGTTATTTAGCCTCTCTGTATTCAGGTGCCTGGTCTGTGTGCTTGTGGCTGTCACATGAAGAGCTTTTCATGGTGTCTGATACCTATTGGTTTTCTTTTAATCTTTTTTTTTTATTTTTTATTTTTAGTTGTAGATGGTCACAATACCTTTACTTTATTTTTTATGTGGTGCTGAGGATTGAAGCCAGTGCCTCACACGTGCTAGGCAGGTGCTCTGCCACTGAGCCCCAGCCCCAGCCCCGGCCCGCCTATTGTTTTTAATGTCTTCACTGAGCATTTGTCCCATGCTGGCCGGTGTCTTTCCTAATGTCACCACCATGTTCTGGACATGGTTTGAGTGTCCGATAAAGGGCCCTGTGTTAAAGGTATGTTCCCAGGGTGGCGCTATGAGGACGTGTTGAACCCTTAAAAGATGGGGCCTGGGGAGAGGTCCTTGGGTCATTGACTGTGATCTTGAAAAGGATGAGGGTAACTCCTGGGCCACCCCTGGGTAGTTCTTACAGGAAGGTGGTTATAAAAGGAGCAAGCCCCCCCCACCCCCACCCCCGGCTTCCTGTCTGAGGGGTGACAGCTTGCTCCTATGATGGCAAAACCAGACCTGGTTGTGAAATGAAATTACAAAAACATTATGGTAAGAAAGCAAGACCTGGGGAAGGGGTCGATTCCGCTCCCCTCTCTCGGCCCTTCTCCAGGAAGCCTAATTAACCCCGGGTCCCTACCTTCTGGATTGTAAATAACCGCCCTAGGAGTCGGGCTACTCCCTCCTGAAAGGTAACAGATGCCTGTGAAGAGAGCTGTTTCTTCTCGTCTGTTTCCGAGAGCATGCTTTACGCCAGAGACCCTGCACAAGCCTTCTGCCGCAGAGATTAGGAATTTTTTGAAAAAGAGGAAAAAGCCCCAGTGATAGGATGGGTCTTAGATGACGTCAAATAACCTACAGATATTGTGAGAAACTGTGGATCAGGGCTCAGAATTTAGAGTTTTTTGTTTTCCTCTAGGGCTGCCCGTGTAAAATAAACCCTGGAGTTCTCCTCCTCTCTGAGTGCTGCTTGCTGCTTCCCGACCAGTCTGCCTCCTGCAACACTCCTACACCTGCTCCTGCCACGCTCTGACGCTGTCCATCACTCCTCCAGAGGGACAACCACAGCCAGAGGGCTGCCTGGTATTGATTTGAACCTCCAAAACTGAGCCCCGTGAACCTTTATGCTCCATACATAGCCTGCCTCAAGCTTTTCATCATAGTAATGAAAAGCTGACTAATACAGTCACTGTGTGGGTCAGTGGGGGATGAGTAAAACCCTGGGTATCTCTGACTTCAAGCTGCCACTCTGTCCAGCGCATGACCTCCCCATTTTTCAAGTCAGGGGATAAAAAGAAGACTTAAATATGTCAATCATGCCCCCTCTCCTCTGTGGTCCACACTGCCCTTGTTCCTGGCTGTAATGTGAGGCCACTGCTCCTGGCTTCAGAGTCCACAGGAAGCCTCCAGTGCCCTGGGGGGAGCCACGAGGGCCACGTTGCCGTGTTGATAAAGGGAACGCCCAGGCTGTTCCTCCACTCTGTCTCTAGCTCCTGGTCACCAGCATCTCAGGAGAGAGAGACAAGACTGCAAGGGTCCCTGAGAGAGTCCAGCCCAGGGGTTCTCAAACTCTTGCGTGCAGTTGCAGACAGCTAGGCTGAGGGAGTCCCCCACTAACACTGTCTCCCCCTGTGGGACCCACCCGCATGCTGCGGCCTTCAGACACAGCCACCCATCCCTCCTGCCCACAGGCCCTGAGTGGTGACTGCCGGAGCTACCCAGCCTGGGCCAGGAGCGTCCCGTGCACCCGCCTCCTGTCCCTCCAGGGCTGCTCGGGTCTTGCTCTCACACCCGGCTTCCCTTGCACTAGGTCCTTGACGCAGGCGGCAGAGGCGGCAGGACTCAGCAGACCACAGAGGACTGGGGAAGATGGGTCCCGAGGGCCCTGGGTTCCTCAGCTCAGAGACCTCTCCTTCAGTCCCAGAACAGGGGAAGCCAGCACAGGAGCAAAGGCCCCGAGGGGACACCGTCACCCAAGGAGAGGCGCGGTGGGAGGCAGAGGGGCAGGAGTTGGGGTGAGCTGACCCCGTGACCTCGGATGAGGCAATCGCTCTCTCTGGTCCCCTCTCTTGAAGAGCAAAGCGCACAGCAGGAAGCCGCGTCCCGCCAAGCTGGCCCTGGGCACAGCCTGCCCGCTCCTTCCAAGCAGAAGCCGTGCTATTATGAGACACGCTTTGGATTTGCACGCGTGGTTCTTGGCCCCTGACTCCTTCCCCAAGGCAGGCCGTAGAAGCCAGGATTTCTCTTCCAAGGCGGGTCATACAAACCTCCTTCACTGTTCTGTCTTGGAGCTGAAGGTTAAGAAATTCTCCCCTCTACCTTCTCTGATAGGAGATCATGCGGTCCCCATGTCAGAGCGTCCTGTCCCCCAGCCGGGAGGAAGGACGCCTCACAGAAAGGCCAGGAGGCATCCGATCGGGTAGCCTTGCGGGCTCCCCACTCCCTTGGTGTCCCATAGCACTTCCACACAGCTGTCCCTGTGTTGGTCATCACTAGGCAATGAAGCATGCGAAAATCCCAAAAGGACAGGGTTTGGAGAGCGTCCTAAGCCCAACATGCGGAGTTTCCCGGAGGGTGGGACGCGGGCGGAGGGCGGCGGAGGGCGGCGCCTTCCCCATCCCTCAGTGTGTCCACCACTGGATCCCCAGAACGCCCCTGTAATGAGGTGGCAAGTGTATCTCCCTAGTCCTGGGAGCCACTTTGGGCCAGTTCTGTGGGGTATCTCACTTAACCCTCACCAGCCACACACGGATGGGGCATCACGCCCATTTTCCAGATGAGGAAACCAAGCTTCTGGGAGGTGAGGGCGTGAGAACAGCGTGCCTCCAGCATTGGGTGTGTTTCCATTCCTCCAACGTGTTTCTACCAGACCCGTGGAAAACCAGCTCAGCTACTCCATGGATTTAATCCAGCAAGGCAGAGAATAAAAAACGTCTAAAAAGTGGCTGTTGTCAGGTCAGGGTGATAAGAGGGCGGGGTTAGTCAATCAGAGAACCACTATCTGACTGCGCCTGTGACAGGCCACTGCTCTCGGACAGGTCATCACTGATGGGTTTAAGGAGCACCTTTGGCTGCAACGTGGTTCTCTGTGCAGAACCAACATCGCCCCAATCAGTACTGATGGTTCTGAAGGAAAAGCACCAGTCAGGAACACAGAGCCGGGTCTGGTTCCAGAGCGATCACCTAATAGCTGTGTGCCTGCAGGCAAGTTAATTAACCTCTCTGGGCCTCTGCATCTGCTTTCAGAGCCTTTGAGAATCTCCCTGCCTTGGCTGTGCTCCTTTCGCATGTTCTTTAATCCAAACTTGGTCAAAGCTTCTCAGGGCGATGCTATTTGGAGTTTTCCAAGAAATCACTCTCGGTGGAGATTCAGGAGCCTTCCAGCAGGCCCCCTAAATAAATAGCCGGCATCAGTTGCACAGTTTCTTTTTATAAAAGAGAGGAGACATTTGAGAAGGAACTGTTGTCATAGCTGACACAGTCACTGCAATCTTGTTTTTACCTCCTCTTTGCTCTTTCTCTCTGGGAAAACTCCCTTGAAAAGAAGTCCTGGAGAAATAGATGTTCAAAACTTACTTGGTGACGACGAGAGTCAGGTGAGGCTCTTTATTAAACAAACAAAGCAACAGAACCACAGAGTCCCGAGTCCACCTCCTGGAGCTGTGGTTCTGCAGGTTGGGGTGAGGCCAGAAGAACTGTCAAGGAACATCCCAGGAGGGGTGGGGGTTCTTGTGGTCAGGAGCTTGGGGAGGCCCTGCGGCCCCGGAACTCTCACTTACCACTGGGGAAACGGAGTCCCAGAGACAGCAGATCTCTTGCTTCGGGGCTAAGCAAGGCTTGGGTCTGAGCCCAGGGTCCAGAAGTTAGAGCTCTTCTCTTCCACCTGTTAACGGGGTGGTCTCAGGCGTTCCTCGCAGAGCGTCCCAAGACCCAGGACGGCAGCAGTGCCGTCAGATTCTGGAGACGGAAGTGCTGCTGGGCGAGCAAGAGGAGCCAAGGTGGGAGGCCAGGAAAGAGCAGGGGCCCAGCAGAGGTGCCGAGCCCGCCAGCCTGGCCTTCAGGGCACCCGGAGGCTGTGAAAGGCCACTAGGCCTCGGCCAGGTGAAGACTGTCCCAGAGGAGGCTGTCGTGGGCATGGGAGAGAGGCACCGGGGCCAGGTAAGGAGCAGGAACACAGGCCTCCGAGGAGCCCCGAGGGACGTCCCGTGGGCAACAGGTGCCCGGCAGAGGGCGAGGGCAGCTGGAGAGAGGCGTGCTGAGCCCGCAGGTGCGCACGTGCCGTCCGACGTTGGAGGCCTGCCCGGGAGCCTCAGAATCTTCGTCTGAAAACGAGGGGTCCGAATTTGCCCCTGCTTTCGGTCTTTCCCACTCTTGGCCCGATTGCCCGCCAGCAGCCAGAGTGACACTTTCAAAATGGAAGCGGGGTTCCGTCTTTGCTCGACAGCCCTGACCGTTCCCACCTCACCCCTCACTCACAGCATCCGGCATGGCCTGTCACAGCCTCCCACTGCCCCCCGCCTCCCGTGTCCTCCCTTCCTAACTGGACACCAGCGGCTCCTCCTCCCTGCCTTCCTCTGACTCCCTGCCCCTCCCTGCTGCCTGGGCACGTGCTCCCCCTGCCTGGGTGCAGGGGTCGGCCCCAGACGCCCACTCCACTCCCTCATGCCCAGGCCTTCCCCAAGCGGCCTGCAGCCAGCCCCCTGTCCCTCTGGGTGGCTTGGCACATGCTTGTTTCTTTTCTTTTCTTTTCTTTTTTTTTTTTTTTTTTGTACCAGAGATTGAACTCGGGGACACTCGACCACTGGGCCACATCTCTAGTCCTTTTTCTTTTGTATTTTATTAGAGACAGGTCTCACTGAGTTGCTAAGTGCCTCGCCATTGCTGAGGCTGGCTTTGAACTTGCGATCCTCCTGCCTCAGCCTCCCAAGTGCTGGGATGACAGGCGTGGCCACCGCGCCCGGCTCGTTTGTTTCTTTCTCCTCCATACCTCACTCCAACTCCCCAGCAGAAGCTCTCCCAGGACACCTCTCACCCCGGGTCCCCAACCCACCAGCTAGACCCAAGCACCGGACTCTGTCCCCAGTTGCAGTGGACGTTGTCCTGGAGCTAGTCGTTGTCCTGGTTCCTTTGGACGCTGTGTGGTCAGGTCCTAGGTGTGGCCATCACCCCAGGTGGCATCAGTGACGTGCCAAGGCATCTCATGAACCAGGACCGTTTTGAATGGACAGAAAAACAAACGCTTCCGTAAACTCTGATGACTGAGCTTTGCTCCCCTGACCCCAACACAAATAGGCTGTGATAATCTGAATATCCCTGGCAGTGTGGGCTTGGCACCATGCACAGGAAAGCTGCCAACTTCCCCTTGGTACAGCATGGCTCTGCGAGTCCCAGGAATGGTGGCCCTGTCTGTGGGGGAGAGTCCCAGGCAAACTCCAGAAGGGCTCCTCCTCCTTTCTTCCTTAGGACCCAAGGTCACTTCCATCATAATTGGAAGTAGCAGAAGCTTCTCTGGAAAGGCAGGGTTGTAAATTCAAAGGGTCTTTAAAATCTCCTGGTTCAATGCGGAGGGGCTGTTGCACCGGGGCTCCTGGACAGCTCAGGGCTGAGGGTTTGGACGCAGGCTCTGAACTACACAAAGTGCAGGTCCCTGTGCGTTGAGTCCTACTGACGTTGCTTCCACTGCACAGGCAAGATGAGAACAACGAAAATGTCCCTGGCCTCCAGGACGGTACAGGACTGTTAGCCCGACTGGATCTCTTCTTGTTATTGCAGCCACCTGTTACCAGTTGAATCGTGCCCCCTCCCGGAGCCTTCTCTGCTCTCTCAGGTCCTTGGAACTGACCTGTGTAAAGCTCTAGCCCAGAGCTAACAGACACTCACCTAGGATCGCAGCCTCCCTCTGTCTCAGCCTCTGTCTCCAGATCCTTCTGTGGCCCTTGACCTCCATCCCCAAGGTCATGGGTACTGTTTGGAACACAATGATGAGCAAATAAGTGGCAGCAAACACAAAGACTGTGAAAAGCAAGATCGGGGGAGAGAAAACAGAAAGAACATACAACTATAATTTTCTCTGTGCAATGTTCTTTTTCTTTTCTTTTTTATTTCTTTGTAGCTTCCAGATTTTCTATGGAAAAAAAAAAAACATTTCAATTTAATTATCTAAAAAAAAGAAAGAAAGAAGCCTTTCCTTAGGAAAAACAAATCATTGTGATTTAAAGGTTTTTCCAACCCAGCCCTTTTGCTATTTTTCTAGGGTTTTAAAAGTGCTATTCTTATTCAGGTTTTACAGGTGAGACATTTGGGGAGCTAACTATTTTTTGGGGGTGGGTAAAGCATGAAAGGTTAAAAATGCATGCGTTTTCACTTAGTAAGTGTTGAGTGGAAAAGGAATTATTAGAGCGCTTTAGAGCACCATTTTCTTGCTCTTCTACGTTCCCTTTGATGGCAGACTGCATTCTTGGTCAGGTGACTTCTCATGGGTGGTTTTGATGTGGCAAAGACTTCAGTTCACTTGAACTATTGTAAAGTTTTCCTCCTTCAGGGTCCAAGCTAGACTCACCGAGCTAAATTTGCCCTTAGATGCCCTGCCAAGGCAACCCTCTCTTTTTCTATTCTTATCTTCACCCAGGGATTTAAGAAATATTAATTTTAAACTATTGCTTCAGCTGATGATAGCTATGAAGCTCAGTATTTATAAGATTTCCTAGAATAAATTCTTTTCCTAGAATAAACTTAATTGGCTCACAAATAATTGACGCCGGCCGGCTGGGATTGTGGCCGTAGCATCTCCCTTGCCTTTTCAAGTCCTGGGTGCCCCTCACCAGTCTGGCCTTAAGAGTGATGCTAGCTGGGGCGGGGGCTCAGTGGTAGAGCACTTACCTGCCATGTTTGAGGCACTGGGTTCCATCCTCAGCACCGCATATAAATTAATAAAACAAAGGAACTGTGTCCATCTACAACAACAACAACAAAAGATGCTAACCAAGCATCACTAACATCTGGGGCCTCACCGTAGCCCATTGTTTCGATTCATCTGGGGCCAATCCATGTGTGTCCTCACCCAAAAAGAAGACTGAAAAGCAATTGTAATCCTCGTGGGGAAAGGGCACGCTATTTGTATCTGCCCTCCGGCACAATAAGATCAGTCTTGCTGGTCTACGCCTGTTTATGTGCAGCTATGCTGTCTTCGTACTGAATTTGTAGCAGTAAAAGTAATTTAAAATGAAATCAGCCCATTTTGTCTTTAAATGTGTGTCTGGCTTCAAATCCTGGTTCTACCTTCCCTTACCCATCATGCCTTGGGCTGAGGAGTCTTAGCCTGTTTACAAGACAGATACTCAGGTAAATGGTACAGAGCCGTTGTCCACATCCAAATGGGACACAAAGGAGCCTGGAGGAACTGCTGGGAGGGCAGAGAGGCACCTGCAGAGTGTAGCTGCAGCCACTGATCACAGCGTGTGTGCGCGAACTCGGTAGGTCAGATAGGAGGGCGGCTGGAGCCCAGACATCAAGTGTGCAATTGGCAAAGTGCTCTCCAGAGGAACGAGGCAGGGGACAGGCGTGCAGATTGGCTAACTCTGGACTGGCATGGTGACCACACCAGACTGTATGATAGGAAGAGGCCTGATGTTTAGAAAAGAGAGAGCAAGGTGTATAAGAGTTCGCTGTGCCAGGGCTCGGGGCCACTGGGACATGTCATGCTGAGCCCATGCCCCATGTTCTCCATAGAGTGTACGGTGGAGCATCAGGGATAGGGCAGGCGACCAGCCATGGAGAGTCCTACCTGAGTTGCCTCTACTGCACAGGCAAGATGACAACAACGAACACGTCCCCTGCCTCCAGGACAGTATCATCATGACTGTGCACCCACCCCGACCCCGACCTCTTTTTTTTTTTTTGTACCGGGGATTGAACTAGGGGGCATTTGACCCCTGGGCCATATCCCAAGCCCTTTTTTCTATTTTTTATTTAGAGACAGGGTCTCACTGAGTTGCTAAGTGCCTCGCCATTGCTGAGGCTGGCTTTGAACTCGCGATCCTCCTGCCTCTGCCTCACAAGTGCTGGGATTACAGGCGTGCGCCACCGCGCCCGGCTCCAACCTCATCTTGTCCCTGCAGCCACCTGTTACCACTTGAATGGTGCCCCCTCCCAGGACTCCTGCGTTGTGGTCCTAACCCCCAGAACTTCAGCACATGACCTTATTTGGAGACAAGGTCCTTACAGAGGCGATCGTTAAGTTAAATGAGGTGGCCTGGGTGGTCCTGATCCAGTAGGGCTGCTGGCCTTAGGAAGGGAAATTTGGGCTCAGAGATGGGCTGCTCAGAAGGAAGGTGACATGAACTGGCATTGGGAGAAGGGGGAGACCCACAGCCAAGGAGAGAGGCCAGGGATGTCCTCCTCATAGTGCTCAGAAGGAGCCAGCCCTGCCCACAATGTGGTCCCCCACTTCCAGCGCCCAGGACTGCAGGACAGTGCTGTTCTGTTGTCCAAGCCACTGAGTCTGTGTGGCTTTTAAGTCAGCCCTAAGAAACGAATCCACCCCCATGAGAAAGGGATCATTTTTTTTTTTTTGTGGTACCGGGGATTGAACTCAGGGGCACTCGACCACTGGGCCACATCCCCAGCCCTTTTTTGTATTTTATTAGAGACAGGGTCTCACTGAGTTGCTCAGTGCCTCGCCATTGCTGAGGCTGGCTTTGAACTCGTGATCCTCCTGCCTCAGCCTCCCAAGTGCTGGGAGTACAGGAGTGCGCCACTGCGCCCGGCCGGGATCATTGTCTTTATTTT
The DNA here is from genome assembly GCA_025594165.1 of Tamias sibiricus. Taxonomy (NCBI): domain Eukaryota; kingdom Metazoa; phylum Chordata; class Mammalia; order Rodentia; family Sciuridae; genus Tamias; species Tamias sibiricus. The sequence goes on from CM046665.1 coordinate 12,389,861, forward strand.
ACTGATGAGGACACAGAGGCCCGAGGCTTGGAAAGCCTGGGTGTCTCCTGCAGGATCCTTGTATCAAGAAGAGGTGAAGAGTTGGGTTCCAGGCCTTTTCCCCTGTTGGAGGCTGCAGGGGTTTGAGCTCTGAGGCCCCACACCCACCCTAGAGGGAACTGCGCCCTGGCATGTAAACAGAGGAGGCTCTGCCATGACAGCCATTTGTGCCCTTGTGAGTTAGGTAGCAACACTGCCAATGCTCTCCCTTGGTGCCCACAGGACAGAGCACCTGCTTCTCCGAGGGGGCAGAGGACCTTGATTTACATTGGCAGTGGTTTCCTTATTTACATTGCAAAACCCTGTGTGAGGCCCGGCTCTCAACCCCCGGCTCGACCTCAAGAACACACACACATGAGACAGCAGCAGCAGCAATGCCTGGGGGTCCCCTTCCCACGCTGCCAGTCCCAGCTGTGTTCAGGCCAGCCCGCACCCCCCCACCGTCCCCCAGGGGTCCCCATGGCTCCGGGGGACACAAGCTGGGCTCCGGTTCCCCTCTCACTACCAAGGAAACCCAAGCTCAAGGAAGCAGAGAAACAAACCTGCCCAAAGTCACCCAGCTAGTGGTAGCAGAGCCGAGAGTGGAACACACCCTTCTGTCGGGTCTCCACAGAACAACCTGGAAACTGTCCCTGAGCACTGCTGTTGTGCTCGAGAGGACGATCAGAGTGACACCAGGCCACCTTGCCACCCTGGCTGCAGCTGGCCGCTCTGAGCCCTCGCTGAGGGCTGGCTGCCTTGCCAACTTGGTTTCCCAAGAGTGCAGTTGAAATTGGGAGTCGGGGGCTCCTACCACCCAGACCCCGAGGCCTGCAGACCTGGGGCCACAAGGCAGGCCCAAGGTGACCACTGCACCTGGCTAACCTTTGTGGAACAGGCTTCTCCCGAGAGGTAAGAGAGCACCAAGAAAATTCCAGATGGTGAGGTTCCTTGGGGCTCTGACTTCTACCACCTAAAGTTGTTTTGTTGATGCCTTGTGCTTGGCAAGACACCGCGTAGCGGCTTCAAAGGAGGAAGGGGGGCAAAGAGGGGTGGGGGGAGTGATTCCTCTGCAATGTCCCATCACAGGCAAAGAACAAAGATTAAGCTCAGAAAAAGTCACTGGGTTTACTCATTCTCCTTGTGCTGGCCACCTGGGGGCCTGTTACCAGGCTGGAGACAGGGGCTCTGTGCTGTAGGGCTACTAGTAAAGTCAGGGGCAGGAGGGTGGGGGGCAGGCAGCCTTTAATGGAGAGCTCATGAATGTCTCCTCCCGGGCACCTGGGGGCCACCAACAGTGCTGGCCTCTCCCTGAGGGCTCAGGCAAGTTTCATGAGCACAGGGACAGCAGGACAGAGGAAGGTCTTCCCAGCAGATCAGGCTTCCAAGCAAGGATTAGCTGTGGGTATGACACCTTCCTTTTCTCTCTCTCTCTCTCTCTCTCTCTCTCTCTCTCTCTCTCTCTTTTATTAAATGGAGGGCATGATGGATATCATTACCCTAAGTGCATGTATGAAGTCACAAATGGTGTGAATATACTTTGTATACAACCAGAGATATGTAAAAATGTGCACTATGTGTGTAATATGAAATGTAATGCATCCTGCTGTCATTTCTAACAACTTAGAATAAAAAATAAATTTTAAAAAATAAAATGGAGGGCAAATTCATATAACAACAACAACAACAAAAAATTAGCCACTGAAAAGTGATCAGTGGCATCTAGCACATTCCTGACATGGACAACTGTCACCTGTGTCTAGTTTCAAAATATTTTCATGAACCCAAAGGAAAACTTGGTTCACACAAAGCAGCTCTCCCCACCGCACCTCCCAGCCCAGCAAACAGCAAGCGGCTGTCTGTCTCCATGGATTTGTCTATTCTGGGCATTTCACATAAACAGAATCATACAACAACCTCTCCTTCACGACCTGCAGGGCATCTGGCAGGGAAAGGTTGAACTGGGGTTTTCGTGTTCGCTTTGTTCTCACCTTTGTTGAGCCTATGTTGTGTATGATAATGACAGTTACAGATTTCATGGAAGAAAACTTGGAAATAGAAAAAAGCCTAAAGGAGAAAATTAAAATGTCTTAAGTGGATCCCTCAGAATAACTATGCTAATGTGCGGGGCCTTTCATTTCTCCCCTGTGCAAATGTGGATGAGAATACAGGTGCTGTGTGCCCTGGGCTGGTTTCTTAATTGCTCTGTTGTTGGTCCTAACTTGTAAAAATCAAAATGATAACAGTGCCCACTTTATAGGTTTATTGGGAGGATTAAATTAGTAAAAAAAAAAAAAAATGGTGTGAGATACAGAGTGTGCTCAGTCAAGACACCACACAACAGCTATTGCTGTGTTTTCCCCTCCAGATCAATGAAGTAAATGTTCTTCTATCTACAGAGGAACAAACCGAGGGTCAAGGAGTCAAGGAAACAAGCATTCCCTTTTGAGTACCTCTGTGTGCAAGCTCGTTATCATTGCCCCATTTTACGGTGAGGGAAACTGAGGTCAAGAATGTCCAAGTTCACCCAGCTAGTTGTTTGCCATGTGATGGAGGCCCCTAATCTGGGATTTAGACCAGGGGTCCAGGGGCCTCACCTCTGTGTGGTTCTGAGCACCTCGTTCTGCCTCCTTGGTCTCACAGGGCTGCCATTGGCCTCCTCTCTGGCCTCTTCCTCTGGTCGCCTCCTGGCAGTTACTGGAGAGGCTCACACAGTGCTTCGGAGACAGGTTTGCTGGCCCTGGGCTTCTGCCCCCGGAGCTGCTCGGGCACAGCCCAGACCCTGCACAGGGCCCCTGGGCAGTGCCACGCCAAGGGACGGAGAGGGCTGCCAGCACTGTGTCAGACCCTGGGCCGGCCTTGCAGGGTGCCCTTCATTTATGCCTCCCAGTTCTGCCTGCGAGGACCGTCACAGTCCCCAAACTGAGGGAAGATGCCTCAGGGTCACATTAAGCCAGGAAGACTCAACTCAGGCCTGACTCCTGGCCCAAAGGTGGCCCCGCTCACTGAGCTTGGTATTTGTTCCTGTTACCAAGACAATTCCGTGGGCCTGCAGAGCTTCCCTGGGAGTCCACAGGAGGCCACGAGACGGCAGCCTTTTCCCAGGATGCTAATTAAAACACCGCGAGGCCTACGCGGCATCATGAATAATGCCATGAATAATTCCACACGGGGACCCAGGGTTCACCCTGCTGCCTGCACCCCTCCAGAGCGCACGGGTTCTTGCAGTTCTGTCTCTGGAGAGCTCTCGGAGAGGTGGGAGTCCTCGCAGGAGGCAGCTGCTCCCGATCTCCAGGAGCCCTGGGACCAGAGGCCCACAGAGCTGCCAGGTTGGCCTGTTGGTGAGGCCGCACGGCCTGTCCAGTGGGCCTTGAGCCGGGAGCAGGACCCTTCCCTGAGTGGACCGTGAGAGCACCGGGGGGGACTCAGATCAGTGGTCTGCTTTCTGAGTTCCTAGGTCGACGTGGGACACCAGCCTCTCACTGTCACCGTCTCCTTTTGGCAGGGTCCCAGGAGCCTGGCTGGCATTCCTGGTGGGCTGCACCCACTGAGTTGCCCTTGCTTTGCCCAAATCCTGGGTCTTGAGAGGTGGTAGAAGGAGGTGTGAGAAACACCGTCATCATCCCCAGGGACCCCAGGGAGACATTCCCCAGGAGCTCACCAAATGCCAAGCTCACCCCTGGGCCACCTGCATCACGCCCTTCCCCACCCCCAGGACCCCCATCTCAGAGACAACTGGGGTTCACAGACATGCGTTGCCCGAGGTCATGAGTGGTTGGTCTGTGAAGGACCAGGGGTCAAGTTCAAGCAGCAGGCCTCAAGTCAACTGACAAAGATCAAGGATGCCCAAGATCTGTCTGCACGGGATGCTTTGTAGCATCCATGTGCTCTCCTGGGCTTCCTCTCCAGCTGTTTAGTCTCCCCAGTCAGACACCATATAACATAGATCCCTGGCTTCTGTAGATTTAACAATCCAGGCGTTAAATCGCCATCTTCCTGAACTGAGAATTTCGAGTTGTTGGCAGTAATGAGGGAAATCAGCCTCCCAATCAAAACAATTTCATGTCACATAACCTCAAAGTTAGCCAGGGAACAAATACCATGACTCCTCTTTTATTAGAAGCGTCTCTAAACCTCCTTCCTTTTCCTTCTTGTGTCTCTATCTCTTCTTGTTCCCAGGTCATATGTTCAAATCTCCATTCAGGCATTTATTTTGCCTTGCTTGCTATCATTCCATCCTTTTTCAAAACTTATACTTACAATGCTTGTCAAATGTGCACTATAAACTTCTTGTTTATAAATACCAGAACCCACTTCCTGATATATTCCCAAACACAAAGCAATAAGGAATTTTCTGGAAAGGTAAATGAGTTGGGAGTGGGAGGGGGTGGTAAGATCTTGGGCTGTATTCTCATGTAAAACAGAAGCCCTAAGCTTCAGGGGACAGTTGTTACTTGGCTTCTGGCTGCCAGATAAATTGGTCACTTCCTCCTGAATGCAGAATTTTTAGGACACAGCTAAAGTGTGTTGTCAAGCCACTTTGCATCTGTGGTCTTATTTCTGCAGCTCCCGGGGATCTTGTGCAGAAGGTCACGGGCTAACGAGTGAGCCAAGCTGCCTGCCCAACACCCCCTCACCTACTTGATTGTCTCTCCTCTCACATACTGTCACTTACATGACGTACGCTTGCTGCATCTCACGGGGGACTCACCTGCATTTCTCTGGGGACTTACGTGCCATGGTGGTGTTCATGAATTCAGAACTACAAATGCCTTGGGGTCTATTCCTGGAGAATGCCAGGTACCCGTTAGGTATTGTGCTAACTGAGCATGCGTAGAACTGTCATGCTGTGTGGGACTGCAAAGGAAACGCTGTTGATGTTATGAGGGTGGCCTTGGCATTGGGGAAGGGTGGATAATCCACTCTGCATAGAACCATGGGGAACTATGGGGCACGTGATGCCTCAGGTAGCTTCTGAGAAGTCGGGGCCCCTGCCTACCCAATCTCTTTGCTTGACCTTTCCCAGCTAACACAAATCTCACCTGGCCAGGCGGAGTGGCTCACACCTATCCCAGCTACTAGAGAGACTGAGGCAAGAAGATTGCAATTTAGCAATCTCAAAGCAAAAAGGGCTGAGGTTGTAGCTCAGTGATGGAATGCTTGTCTAGCGTGTGCAAGGCCCTGGATTCCCTCCTCAGGACCAGTAAATGGACAAACAAAATTGACCTGATAGGCCTTGAATCATCTCCATCATCCATGTCCGTGAAGTGACCAAGACACAGAAGGCTCCCAGAACTGTGATCTCACTTGATTGATGAAGGGGTCAGAGTGTCAGGCAGCAGGATTGGCATCCCATAGTCCAGGCTGCACTGCTGGAACGTGTGTGGTGGCCCCTCCTGCTTGATTCCTTCTTACCTTGCTGGCAATGCCCTGGCCAGGCCTGCCACTCTCTCCCATGTGCTCCAGGGCTGGCCTTGTTGCCGCCTGAAGCGATGGCCGCTTGGAGCAACGAAGCCTCGGGAAGAAGTTCAGAGGCAAACTGGAAACAAACGGCTTTTTATTCTGATAACTTTTCTCTCTGGCTCTAACAACGACTAACATGTGCCACACACACCACCAAAACGGCGCTGACCCGATCAGCAATCTCGGCCAAGTCACTCGAGATCCTGGGCCAAGTCCCGTGAGACTACGGAAGGCAGCAATGCCCAAAACTCCATGGCCCATAGTCAACCGCAATTTAAGCCATCTCCCCAAACAGGGCTCCTGCATGGCCTCTTCTTGGATTCAGGGAGAGGGGGTGAGGGATGTTTAATCTAAGCTGGTTGTGGTCACCTACACGTCTGCTCAAGCACGGGTGTGGGTCAGACCTTAGTGTCCTTTGGAGATTTCTGGGAATGGCTTTCCTCCCTGATGAAAAGGACTTGTGAGGAGAAATGGCCCTTCCCTTCTTGGACATGATTCTCTGAAACTTAACTATTGAGAGCTGAGGCCGCCTTCTTACACCCATGAGAACACAGATGGGTGAACACGGAGCTGCTGGGCCCTGGACAGCATTAATGAGCAACCTGAGCTACCCCACCTGCTCCCACCTGCCTTTGGATTCTTATTTATACCAGATAACGAATCCTTTGCTCCTTAACCCACTGATTTCCAAACATTAGTGTGCATGAGAATCACTTAGGGAACCACTTAGAACACAGCACTCCGGATTCGGTGGGGCTGGAGGGAGGCCCAGGGGTTTGAATTTCCAACAAGTTCCCAGATGATGATGATGTTGATGCTAATGCTGGCCCAGGGACCACACTCTGAGTAGCTGTGGCTTACACTTCTTTTAGTTGCATGCTGTGGTACATGCAACCCAAATCATCTTATCCAACGAGTGCTTTTGGAGGGTATGTAACCATGATTAATTTTACTTTATACTTAAAAAGTCCTGACAAAAACATTAGTTTGCTTGGTTCTCACTATAAGCCTTTGAAAGTTTATTTTGCAGAAGAGGAAACAAAGGCTTAGAGAATTACATTTGTCAGAGTGCTTTTGTTTGAAAGTGATATACACCTAACTCTAAAGGAGTTTAAACATAAAAAGAAAATTGTCTTAGGTATCTAGAAAAAGTGGGGCAGGCTTTAGGGACAGCTGAATCCAGGGACTCAAGGTATGTCGCCAGGGCTTTGCTAATTTTATTTTTCCACACCACTGACCAGTTTCTTAAGACTCCAGAGGAGTGCTTCACTTGCTCAATGGACATCCGTAAAACCTCTCAAGCCATCTACAGAGGTAAGAGAGGACACAGTCACCAGCACTGGGAAGCAACCACATTCTCCATGCCTGAGGTAGTGTGGCTTACATATGGGCAGGAGAGGTGGAGGTGATGAAGATCAGTTGCATGGGTTTAGAGTATCTTTGTCAGATTTTCATTAAATGTATCTGTAAATCAGAAACACAACAACAACAACAACAACAACATTTTTCAGGATTTTTGTTATAGAATTTGAACCAGAAAATGTGAGTCCCCCAAGCCCTGGTTATAGTACTTACTTGATCCTACAGCTTGTAAGTGTTAATTATTACTTCCTCCACTAGATTAGAGGGACCCTGACAACAGAGTCTTTTATGCATTCGTTTACTCAACAAATATTTGTTGGTCTTCCTGAATGGCCAGTGCAGGGGATGTCACTGATAACGCAGAGTCTGTTCTAGGGTCACATTCTGACCAGTGCCTCCCTGTACACCAGGAATCCCAGGAGAGGCAGCAGTGCAGCAGAAGGAAGCACCTCATGACACTGTCCTACAAAAGAAATTTATGTGCTCACGGTTTTGCTAAACACAGGCAGGCATGTGTGCACACACACACAAGTTAAGAAACACCAGTAATCACTCTAGCATAGAGCTTAGACGAATAACAGGACGTAAAGAGGAAGGGAGAGAAGATGCTGAAAAGGAAGTTAGTGGGGTCTTCCAGGATATGCATTTGTAATAAGGTATTTTGATAGTGAACCTAATATTTTTAAAACTTTAGTACATAGGAATGGAGACATACCGCTATTTTTTTTTTATGTTCAAGAGGATACATTCTTATTATACTAAAACAGACTTTGTGTAAAAACAGCACTGCAAGTTGATTTTGTGAGGACACTGTCATAGGCTCCTATAAAAATAATAGCCAAGGGCTGGGGTTGTGGCTCAGCAACAGAGCACTGGCCTAGCACGCGTGAGGCCCTGGGTTCCATCCTCAGCACCACATAAAAATAGAACAAAGGTATAGTGTCCAACTAAAACAAAATATCTAAAAAATAAATTAATTAAATAAAATAAAGATATTGTGTCCAATTACAACTAAAATTAAATATTAAAAAAATAATAGCCAGAACCTCTTCTGAATCAAAGAAATTCTGGATAAGGAATTGCTGAACATGGGTTGCAAAATGATGTAGGTGGATATGTTCATTGAAGGCAGAGTTGCATGTTTTTGGAAATGAGGTTAGATTCCTTTCCTTGGGTTTAGGACTGAAGGTCCTTGTATCTAGCAGGAAGAAATGGCAAGAGGCTGCCATCTTATTTTGGGGACCAGGTTGGTAAGAGGTAGGTGTGGGACCAAGCAGAAACTGCTGAGGGGCTCCCTCAGAGTGGGACTTTGCTTTAGGATCTAGTAGCATAATCTTGTTTTCTATTTTTTATTGTCTTCTTAGGATGTTGTCTACAGGAATATCATATCAACTTTTTCGACCTGGTCTCAGCAGTAGTCTGGGGATTAGGGAGGAAGGAACCATCTGGGCCAGGGAGAGAGCAATTGTGAAGTGGTAAGAAGGCAACTACAGAGAACCAGCATGATCTGGAGAGAGATTGTTCTTGAGGTGACAAATAACAAGTAGGACACGATTTGGAACATGCTGGTATCCCTCTGGAATCCTGGGAGAGAACATTTCAAAATCCTTTACTTTATGCCAATCAAGAAGATGGTTTGGGCTTTGGGCCAAATTTTTATTGAAGGGAAGAGTTTCCAATAGGTTGGAGAAATTGGGAATATCCAGGTAAGTACTAGGGGGTTCACAGAAATCATTTTAGTTTGAGTGCTTGTCCACATACATTATTAGATTTGTTCCTGGCCTTTCAGAGAATAATTAGCTGAATGTTGACCCCAATATCATATCTGGCATCTCTGGGCTAGTATGAACATTCCTCTTACCCTTTTCCAGGGAAAGCCTGAAATTTGTGTGCATGCAATGAAAACTGAAATGCACTAGAAACTCAGGTGTGGTTTTACTGTTTTTAAAGCCATTATTATGTTCTATTACCAAAGTTCTAGACCCAAAATTTAAAGACAAATTATTACAAAGAATAATACAAAGCATCAAGTCAATGCAAAAATACAGGAAAGAAAAAAACTGCAAAAAAGGGTAACAACTTAGAATACTTTTTGAAATATTTGGGAATATCTTCTGTCTTTCCAATCTGTAGTGCCTTTCATTTCTTTTTCTTGTCATATTACATAGCAAAATGTTGAATAGGAGTGGTGAGAAAGGACATCTTTGTCTTGTTTCCAAATTATGGGAAACTATTCAATCTTTAACAATTAGTGTGATGTTAGCTGTGAGATTTTGTATATCACCTTCATTATATTGAGGGAGTTCCCTTCTAATTCTAGAGTTTTAAACATTTCTCTTTTACAATAAGTGAGCTGTTAGCTGTGGGATTTTGTATATCACCTTCATTATATTGAGGGAGTTCCCCTTCTAATTCTAGAATTTTAAACATTTCCATCATGACCCAACTACATGGATTTTCTTTTCTTAAAAACAATTATTTATTCTAGTTTGTTATACATGACAGCAGAATGCATTTCAATTCATAGTACACGTATAGAGCATAATTTTTCATGTCTCTGGTTGTACACAAGGTAGAGTCATACCATTTGTGTCTTCATACATGCACTTAGGGTAATGATGTCCATCTCATTCCACCGTCTTTTCTACCTCCATGCCCCCTCCCCTCCCCTCCTTCCCCTTTGCCCTATCTAAAGCTCCTCCATTCCTCCCATTCTCCCTTCCCCATAACCATTGTGGATCAGCATCCACATATCAGAGAAAACTTTTGGCATTTGTTTTTTTGGGATTGACTTATTTTACTTAGCATAATATTCTCCAACTCCATCCATTTACTTGCAAATGCCATGATTTCATTTTCTTTTAATGCTGAGTAATATTCCATTGTGTGTGTGTGTGTGTGTGTGTGTGTGTGTGTGTGTGTGTGTATCACATTTTCTTTATCCATTCATCTACTGAAGGGTATCTAGTTTGGTTCCACAATTTAGCTATTGTGAATTGTGCTGATATAAACATTGATGTGGCTGTGTCCCTGTAGTATGCTGTTTTTAAGTCCTTTGGGAATAAACCAAGGAGTAGGATAGCTGGGTCAAATGATGGTTCCATATCCAGTTTTCCAAGGAATCTCCATACTGCTTTCTATGTTGGTTGTACCAATTTGCAGTCCCACCAGCAATTTATGAGTGTGACTTTTTCCCCACATCCTCTCCAACATTTATTGTTGTTTGTATTCTTTTTTTAATATCATATTTTTTAGTTGTAGATGGACACAATACCTTTATTTTATTTAGTTTTATATGGTTCTGAGGATCAACCCCAGCGCCTCACACATACTAGGCAAGTGCTCTACCACTGAGCCACAACCCCAGCCCCTGTTGTTTGTATTCTTAATAGCTACCATTCTGACTGGAGTGAATTGAAATCTTAGAGTAGTTTTGATTTGCATTTCTCTAATTGCTAGAGATGTTGAACATTTTTCATATATTTGTTGACTGATTGTATATCATCTTCTGAGAAGTGTCTGTTTAGTTCCTTGGCCCATTTGTTGATTGGGTTATTTGTTTTTTGGTGTTAAGATTTTTTGAGTTCTTTATAAATCCTAGAGATTAGTGCTCCATCTGATGTGCATGTGGTAAAAATTTGCTCCCATTCTGTAGGCTCTCTATTCACCTCACTGATTATTTCCTTTGCTGGAAGAAGCTTTTAAATTTGAATCCATCCCATTTATAGATTCTTGATTTTATTTCTTGCACTATAGGAGTCTTATTAAGGAAGTTGGGACCTAATTTGACATGATGAAGATTTGGGCCTACTGTTTCTTCTATTAAGTGCAGGGTCTCTGATTTAATTCCTAGGTCCTTGATTCACTTTGAGTTGAATTTTGTGTATGGTGAGAGATAGGGGTTTAGTTTCATTTTGCTGTATATGGATTTCCAGTTTTCCCAGCACCATTTGTTGAAGAGGTTATCTTTTCTCCAATATATGTTTTTGGCATCTTTGTCTAACATGAGATAACTGTATTTATGTGGGTTTGTCTCCTCTATTCTGTACCATTGGTCTACAAGTCTATTTTGGTGCCAATACCATGCCATTTTTGTTACTATTATTCTGTAGTATAGTTTAAAGTTTGGTATAGTGATGCCACCTGCTTCATTCTTCTTACTAAGGATTGCTTTGGCCATTCTGGGTCTCTTATTTTTTCAGATGATTTCATGACTGCTTTTTGCATTTCTATGAGGAATGTCATTGTGATTTTGATTGGAATTGCATTAAATCTGTATAGTGCTTTTGATAGTATGGTCATTTTGACAATATTATTTTTGCCTATCTAAGAGCAAGGGAAATCTTTCCATCTTCTAAGGTCTTCTTTAATTTCTTTCTTTAGCATTCTGTAGTTTTCATTGTAGAGGTCATTCACCTCTTTTGTGAAATTGATTCCCAAGGTTTTTTTGTTTGTCTGTTTGTTTGTTTGTTTGTTTTTTGAGGCTATTATAAATGGGGTAGTTTTCCTAGTTTCTCTTTCAGAGGATTTATCACGGATGTACAGAAAAGCCTTTCATTTATGGGTGTTGATTTTATATCCTGCTACTTTTCTGAATTCATTTATTAGTTCTAGAAGTTTTCTGGCGGAATTTTTTGGATCCTCTAATTATAGAATCATGTCATTGGCAAATAGTGATAGTTTGAGTTCTTCTTTTCCTATCCATATCCCTTTAATTTCTTTCACCTAATTGCTCTGACTAGAGTTTTAAGGACTATGTTAAATAGGAGCGGTGAAAGAGGTCATCCCTGTTTTGTTCCAGTTTTTAGAGGGAGTGCTTTCAATTTTCTCCACTTAGGATGACGTGGGAGCAGCGGCTGGGATTCCTGCGCTTGTGCTGATACTGGTGGTCCTGCTTGGTTGGGTACCTGCTGGTCCTGCGTGGGTGAGTGGCTGGAAGTCCTGTGCATATGCTGAGGCCTAGAGACCTGCTGAGGCACAGCAGGTGTGATTCCTTTGCAGGAGCAGCTGTCCTGGGTCCTCTAATAATTCCCAGAGAAACAACATTCCCACTACTTGAATCCCAGGTCATAGAGCACAGAATGCAGCCTCCTTCTAGCCCGCCATCTTGGATCCCTCCATGGATTTTCTTGTTCAGTCTGTTAAAAATCATTTTGATTGCCTTATGAATGTTGAATTAATCTTGCATTCCTACTAGTGTAGTGACACCCCCTCCTCCACAGAAAATCTTAACTAAGCTTCTCCAGAAATCTTCACCATGGCTGATTTTAGGACTGTCAGCAAAAGAGTCTCTATAAAAAAGTTCAGTGTAGATAAACTTCCTATTTTCCTGTTGCTCTATTACTTGGCCACTGGCCTAGAAGAAATTAGCACTCCAGGTGCTGGATGCCCCTTTACTAGTTTTTCACAAACATGTATCCAGTATAGTAGTTTGTAGAAGTGTGTTTGCAAATGCAAAGTGTGAGAATAAAAAGGACAAATTCTTTAACAAGGCCTCTGGCCTTGAGCTGGAGCTTCACAAAGATGTCTACATTTCTAAGATAAGAGAAGTTACTAATTGGGCTCTATGGTCACAGCTGGCAGGGGGGAGGAAAGAAAGGGGAGAAGAAGTTCTCCCCTTCTCAGGTGTTGTCCTTGAAGGGTTAACTTGCCCAGAATAGTGAAAGAAAAAGCTGCTTTTATGTGACCTTCTGTAAACTGTGAACTTCTGAGCCCCTCCCCTTACTTGCGGTGTATAAAATTCTGAAACTACCTGAACTCAGGTTCAGGGGATTAATTGATTACAGTGAAAGCTGTACCCTCTGAACCTGGCTACAGCAGAATAAAACTGTTTTCTGTTATCTTTGGTGCCTTGCCTCGTCTGTCCCTACAACACTAGATCATGATATTGTATCCTTTTGTTACATTTCTGTTTTCAATTTTGCCCATATCTTTTCAGGGTTTTGCATTTATGTTCATAAAAAAATCATTGATTTATAGTTTTCATTATTTGTAGCATTTTTATTTGGTTTTGGTGTTAGAGTAAAGTTGCCTTGTTAAAATGAGTAGGGAAGTGTTCCCTCTGCTTCTATTTTCTTGGAAAAAAATTGTAAAGAAATAATATTACTTCTTTAAGTGTTTGGCAGAATTTGCCAATGAAATGGTAGTGCTTTGTTTTTTTTAGAGTGTTTTAATTATCAATTCAACTTCTATAAAAGACAAGAGGCTTTCCTGGTTATCTGTTTCTCCTGTGTGGATTTTGATAATTTTAGTTCATTATAGTTTGAGTCCTTAATGACCCCTAAAAAACTTATATGTTAGGCAATGTAACAATATTCAGAGGTGAAAACATTGGATTATGAGGACTATAACCTCATCTGCAGATTAATCCATTTGATGGGTTGATCATTTGAGTGAATTTCTGCCTTGTAACTGTAGGAAGATGGGGTGTGGCTGCAGGAAGTAAGTCATTGGGGGTGTGGCCTTGGACTATATCTTGTCCTTGGCCTCCTGGGCCCCCCCCCCCCTCCTTCCTGGATGCTATGAGCTGAGCAGTCTTCCTCTGCACACCCTTTTCCATGATGTTCTGTCTCATCTCAAGCCTAGAGCAATGGAGTCAGCCAATCATGAACTGAACCTCTGAATCTGTGAGCTCAAAATAAACTTTTCCTCATCCAAGTAGTTTTTGTTAGGCATTTTGTTCATAGTGATGAAAGATGACCAATACACAGTCTTTCAAGGAATTAATCCATTTTATCTAAGCTATCAAGTTTGTGAGGAGGTATCTGCATCAAGTGCTTCAAGCTTTAGTATGTGAAATTGCTTCAGTGAAATTCCATTAGTATCATGACCCAAATTCTCCATTCAAGCAGGAAGAGAGATGGCAAGTCTCAACTCCAGCTGCTTGTAGGAGCCTATAATCAAGGAGATAGCTAAAGATTGCGGTTAGCTGAGAGCCATAAAAGATGTTCTAGTTTCCACCTGATATTAATACATTATCCAAAAGATCTTTGTATGCCCGTGAACACTGTGTGACGTACCTGTAAGCTCGAGCTGTAAGCATGTGTCCTTGTTAAAGCTATATGTATATAACTGGGTGAGGTTGGTTAGAGTGTGTGGGAAGAAGAAGAAGGTGGTGGTTGGAGTTAGAGCGTTTGGAGTGATTGCTGGAGCCGGAGAGAGAAGAAGAAGAAAAGACCTTTTTTTCATTTTCATCCTGCCTCTGATTTTCCTGCGGCGTTCGTTGCTCCAAGCGGCTTCCGCTTCAGGCAGCAACAACTGCTTACTAAGAGTGAAGGAATGGCTAAGGGTGTAGCTCAGTGGTGGAGCAGTTGCCTAGCATGTGTGAAGCCCTGGGTTCCATCCTCAGCACTGCAAAAATTTAAAAAATAAATAAAAGAGAAAGGAGTATGAGTAGAACCTGATAGTGTGTTGGCAACACCATCATCAGCCACATCTTATTCTTTGTGACAGAGTTGGCTAACCAGATCTTTTATTATGGATAATGGAAAATGGGCGTCTATTTAGAGTTAACAGAGGGCAGAGGAGTGACTTAAGAGCAGTATAGCTGCTGCTGCTGAAGTGTATGGTTTCTACACTATAATTTCAAGCTTTAGGATGACCACTAGGTTGTTTTAATAAGAAAAATTTTAAATTAATGTATTTTGTGTAAAATTTGTTATTTATTACATAATTTAATTCTATGATTATAATATTCGGCTTTTGCCTTGGATTTGACCCAAAGACTAATTGTGCCATTTTCCAATTTGGAATTTGGCCAAATGCATATTCAGTCTAGAACATACACACACACACACACACACACACACACACACACACACACACATTTAATTATCTCACTGTCTCCAGAATTTATCAGGCTGAATTTACAATCACATTGACAACGACCCCTGTGGTTTTCAAGTAGTTCTATATAAACCCATAACTTTCCTGTAATTGGGGCCATTTTCTACCCAGAGAGTGAGCCCCTCTGATGCCTAATTCCACTGCTGAATAAAAAAAAGACAACATAGATGCTCTATGAAGTCTGCACCAGTCCCAGTTATTTTCACTTTAATTGTGGTGCCAAAACCATTTTGGTTATTTTTTATTACACTCATGGCCTCTCCCCCCACATCCTGCCCACATGATGCAGGACCAAAGTGATGAGTGACCAAAAGGTGGGCCAAAGGTGGAGTGGTCCAAGGGCAGGAATGAAGCCACCCAGGGGTTCAGGCAGGAAGGGGGCATTTATTAACAGGACCTCTAGGGAGGAACAATTTCCTGGAGGCAGGTCACCTTGACACAGCAGGTGGGGGAAGAGCAGGAAAGGCTCTGGGGATATTAGCATTTGATTTCCTTTCCTTTTGTACCAGCCCCATCCTCCCCAACTAACCCAGTTATCTACACTGACTCTCTTTTTGCCCCTTGGCCTCAAAAGAACACAGATAGAAATCAGCAATGGGAGAAACACACAGGAAGTGCAGGGGTCAGGCATGAGCCACCAGGTGTCCTCTCCCCGTGGAACCATGGGGACAGCGATTACTTGTCCCCGTAAGGATGAGCAGCAACCTGGATGGAGTGTTGCTAAACGGGGAAAATCCCCAGAGGATTGGTGTCCAGAGTTTTCAACTGGGGCCAGCCACGTGGACACAGCTGACCGCCTGCACTGAGGACTTTAGTCAGCAGTCTCTCCCCAAACCGAGCCCACTCTGCCTGGCCCCGGGGCCCCACCATAAGTCACAGTGTTAATAGAGCCTAGCAGACACAGTGCAAGCCACAAGGCAAACAAAGACATTCCAATCAGGCAGAACATTCCAAAGGCTCAGGGGTGACTTCCCAGGGGGGGACAGAGGCCACTGGGGGGGGCAAGGTTAATCTTTGGCACACCCACCCCTTCTCCACCTCTCCAGCCCTTCTTTCAAATCCAGGCCACCTGGTTCCTCTTGATACCTCCTGCAGTGGACACCGGAGGAACTGTGGTCTCTATTTTCCCAATGAGTCAGCTGGGGCCCAGAGAAATCTAGAAACTTCCCCAAGGTTATGTACGTTGTTCTGATGCTTGTGTGTCTGGACACTTAACTCAGTGTCCTCTTGGCTCCACTCAACTGCCAGGGGCACAGTTGCTCCAATGGCCCAGCAGCTGACCAGAAATAAGTCGCTGGAAAGTTCAGAAAACCAAGGTCAGCTGGACCTCACTGCAAATATTTGGGGACCTGAATGTTTTCAAAATTCATATCTGCCTGATGAGATGGAACTAGAATTGGCTCTTCAACGGCACTCCCAGGAGAATACAGAGGCAGCTTTTGTGGATAAATAGGGCTTTCTGTAGATTTTTCCAAGTGTCCAAAAATAGCCTCTCTTTTCTGTGTTGGGGAAGCTAGCCAGCCTTGCTAGGAGACGTGGTGGTACCAGGGGGCATCCCTGCATCCACAAAATGGAAACAAGCCTTTAGCACTGACAGGTGACATCCCTAAGCAACTGTCCTCCATTCTGACCTAAAAGTAAAAGTCCTTTGTGATGCCCAAGGCTTGTCTCCTAGCCAGGGGACAACTAACCCCCAGTCTCTCCGCCGGCTGGTCCCATCTGCTGCTAGTAGCCCTGGGAGAGATGATTGCCAAGGTAACCGTGAGGCCCCACGGGTTGGGCAGACGCCGACACACAGCAGCTGCCACTGCTGGGCACGCAGCCTGAGCCCTGCTCTGGAGGGATCACGGGGGCCCTCTGCCAGCTGAGGCCTCAGAGCTGGGGCATCCAGGGCTGCCTGGAGAAAGCCTTCCTGATCCCTGTTGTACTTTGGTTGGATCGTGGCTACATCTCTTCCGACTGGGGAAACCGAGACCGAAAAAGCTGGAACCTGAAACCAACTCCAGTGCTCCTTCCTTTGGAGGTGACTCCTTCATGCAGGGGGACTCCCTCAGATCCCACAGAAAGGGGCTGGATGCTACTCTAGGGGGAGAGGCAGACATGCCAATCATTCAGCAACCACTCACTGCGTGTCTACTGTATTAGTCTACTAGTCGCTGCCATAACAAATTACCACAAATGTGGTGATTGAAAACAATCAACATTCATTCTCATGCAGTTCTGGAGCCCAGAAATTCCTTTTCCCCCCTTTCTTTTTTTCTTTTTTTTAAAAATTTTATTAGAGTTTTATAGTTATACATAGCCGTTGGGTTCATCCCCAAAATCTCACACATGCATAGAAATCCACTTCAGTTCACGACCCCCACTTTTTCCTCTTACCCTCCCTCCTCCCCTTCTCTGTCCTCCACTACATTTCCTTTTACTTGTCTATTAATTTATATTGATTGGTTCTTTATATTATTGTCTCCTCCGTCCCCCTTTCCTTTATATTACTCTAGCTTCCACATGTGAGATAAAACATTCAATCTTGGAGTTTCTGAGTTTGGCTTATTTCACTTAGCATGGTATTCTCCATTTCCATTTGTTTGCTGGCAAATGCCACAATTTCACTTTTTTATGGCTCAGTAAAATATGAAAAAAATATATAAATGTAATTGTATATGTACATACATACCACAATCATCCATTTATCTATTTTTTAATTTATTATTCTATTTATTTATTTATTTATTTATTTATCTGTTGATGAACATCTGGGTTGATTCCATGATTTAGCTATTGTGAATCGTGCTGCTATAAACATTGAGTGGCTGTATTGCTGCAGTATGTCAATTTTAGATCTTTTGGGAAAATACCAAGGAGTGGGAAAGCTGAGCCCTATGGTTGGAGCCCAGAAGTTCTTACCCAACCTGTGCACGGGTTGTGCTCCCTTGGAAGGATCGAGGGCAGGATCCATTCTTGTCTCTTCCAGCTTCCGGCAGCTCCAAGTAGCCCCCTGACTGTGGCTGCCTTGCTCCTAACTCTGCCTCCATCTCACATGGCTTTTCCTCTGGGTACCCCCTCCCCTCCCGTTCCTTTCCCTTAGGAGGACATTCATCATTGGATTTGGGGCCCATCTGAATCCAGGATGATCTCAATTCAAGATCCTTAATTGTGTCTGCAAAGACCCTTTCCCCAAATAAGTCACGCACACAGGCTCTGACGGACTTTGCTTGACAAAGGTGGGTAGCATCATTCAGCCCACTTCATCCAGTAGGTGCCCATCTCTGCTTAAACCCCAGATGCAGGAGGAGATAGACGAACGGGGCTCAGCTCTCATGAAGTTTCCATCCCAGTGAGTGAGAAACGAACCAACAGACCGTGATTCAATATGCTTTCATGTAGTGAAAATGGCTCTGAAGAAGAATTAGGAAGGATAAAAGAAGACCATCTGAGTGGAAAATGGTTCCCTTTTGGGTAAAGTGTTCAGAGAAGCCCTCTTGGTACATGCAGTTGAACAAGGGGGGGGGGGTCTTGGTTGGCTCATGTCACTCCCACATGCACAAATTTCTATCTATCCAAGTTCAGGAGCCTGGGAGGCAACCATATGGTACCCTGAAAAGAAACTCGGTAAATTGTCTTTTATGCAGCATACAGGGGACTGGTGCAACATCCTGTAGCCTGTGACTGCCAGGGGCTGCCAGCAAGTGTGCACCAAGAGTGGGTCGGGTCATGAAAACTGCAGTCACTGGAACTCACTTTCTATACTGTCACCTGTGGTGTGCTTGCTATGAGCTGGGCCTTTATTGCATATCAATAACGCTGAGTAATATTCCACTGTGTATGTATACCACAGTTTCTTTATCCATTCCTCTATTGAAGGGCATATGCACAATGGAATATTACTCAGCATTAAAAGAGAATAAAATTATGGCTTTTGCAGGTAAATAGATGGAGTTGGAGAATATCATGCTAAGTGAAGTAAGCCAATCCAGAGGACAAATGTTCTCTCTGATAAGTGAATGTTGATCCATAATGGGAGGAGGGGGCATTGGAAGAATGGAGGAACTTTGGAGTGGGCAAAGGGGAACGGGGAGGAGATGGGTCATGGGGGTAGGTAAGACGGTGGAATGAGACGGACATCACCACCCTAGGTACATGTATGACTGCACAAATGGTGCGACTCTGCCTTGTGTACAACCAGAGAAATGAAAAGTTGTGCTCCATTCGTGTACAATAAACAAAATGCATTCTGTTGTCATGTATAACTAATTAGGCAAAAAAAAAAAAAAAAAATGCTAAGTGGAAAAAAAAAACAAAGAGTGGGACTTACCTAGTATGTTTTGATTTCCTGAGTTCCCCAAACCAAAGACAATGTTCTCTCACACATTCTAAAAAAAACGGTGTTGGACACATACCCCAGGAATGCCCAAATCTGCAAAGATCTGTGATCCTGGCTCATTGCCCCCTTTCACCCTCCACCAGAGAAGAGGAAAAATTCAGCAGATCGAGGGGAGAAGGTAATTCCGTAGCAAATGCACTGGGTGGAACCCGTTATGGAGTTTCTCCTCCCTGTCCTAACTGAGGGCAAGGAATTGGAGAAGAAACCCTGAGTCAGAGAGTTGAGGGGTGGGTGCCAGCAGGCCAGGGCTGGCGTTCAACTTGGCACTGAAAGTCTACTGGGCCAGCTGAGATGCAGAACCAGGACTACCACAAGACCAGAGCAGAGTTCAGTGACCACTCTTCATGACAGCTCAGGCTTGTGAACTTTGGAGGAAACAGGTGAGTGCAGCTCCTGTTTCCGGGGCTGTCAGGATGCAGGGTTGGGAGTGATGAGGGCAACCAGTGGACAGCCTGAATTCTCAGATGCTGGTCAGACCAGAAACTTGTGAGTTTTCCTATGGGCTAAGGAAACACCAGAAAAGAACCAGACTAGAGCCAGCCTGGAAAAAGTCCTGTCCAAGAGGGCTACTGCCAGGCTTGGGGACCTCCAGAATGAGCCACTAATGAGGCAGGGGGTGGGGGTGGGGATAAAGGACAATCAGTGTAAATAATAAATGAATGGGTCAGACCAGGAAGATGGGAGCTTGTTTCAAAGGAAAAGAAACCAAATGCTAATACCTCCAGAGCCCTTGCCCCTCCTCCTCCACCTGTTGCCAAGGAGATCTTCGGTTCCTAAAGGGAACCGTTCTTCTCAAGAAGTTGTTAATGAAGTATCTCCTGGGCAGCTCTTTTCCTGCCTATTTGGGCAGACACAGAAAGGCATCCCTGGAAGACTTTCTTTCCCTCCCTTTGGCTCACTTTTTGGTCACTAGACATGTAGGCACATATGGTGAGCGGTGACAGTGATTGGGAGACGAGTGTCTGAGATTGGGGTCCCTGATGACTCCATGGCTTGTGGCATGCTTGGTGACTGGGAAAGTTTCTGTGCAAAGGTGTAGGATGCCCGGTTGCTATGACAATGCTTTCCCTGGGGAGACTCTGTTGCTAAAATCTTTATCAGCTTCAACTTTGCTCTCTCAGGCACACAGCTCCTGGGAATGAAGGAACCTCCTTGCTAAGATAACCACAGTGTCTCACCAGTTCCATGGCTCCTGAACCTGCCTGGGAATTAGTAACTTTAAACAGTGGACTTTCTTGAGAGCTGCACAATGCTCCTGACATTGCACATTGCAACTGTAGAACGTAACTGAGGACATAGCTGCATACTGTTGCCAACTCTGTCACTTCCATGAATACAAAGAATAATTCTTGCATAGTCTTTAATCTGATTAGAGACATATATAAGAAAGATTGCTGGTACAATTCTTTAGACTTGCTTCTCCATCAGAGAGCAGTGCTCCACCCAATCCCAGTTTTATCTTTAAGATCTGCATACATGAGTCTTATTTCTTCCAATCCCATTGTCCCTCACTGGAACCAGCTAGTTTGGCCATGCTGGTTGTGGCAGGCAAGATAAGGGGAGAAGGAGGACATGAGGACAAAGGAAATCTAAAATGTATAAAAGGGGCAGCGACCCCCCCCTTCCTTGGACACCCAGCTCTGGGCCCTTGCTCTGCAGAGAAATCTATCTCTTTTCTATCCTTTATATCAAACTTGCTTTCTATGCTTGCCTTGGCGTTTCTCAGGTGTTCAATCGTCACATCTGGGGAAACAGGACTTGGCCCTGGTTGATTCTCATCACTGGTATCATGAGGGTGAGAAGGAGCCTGGGGAAGTGCAGGAGCCCTGATTGGGGAGATGGTGGAGATTGCGTTTGGCTACATAGAGATGCCCGGATATTGCTGCCTTCCGTGGTCTCACGGGACTCGGCCCGGAATCTGGAGAGACTTAAGCTGAGAGGTGAATCGGGTCGGGGGCATTTTGCTGGGGCTCGAGAGACTTAGCCCGAGAGAGAGCGTGCGTGACGCCATTGTGTGTGAACGCCATGTGTGTGTGTGTGTGTGGTGGCTTCTTGCAGGAGTGTGTGTGGTGTTAGAGGTTGCTGGAGCCGGAGAGAGAAGAATAAAAGAACTTTTTCGTTTCCATCCTGCCTCCGAATTTTCTCCGGCAGCGTTGCTGCTCCAAGCAGCAATCGCTACAGACAACTACAGGGAAGTCAGACAGAGAGTGTGTCCCCCAAGCCAGCAGTGCCAGGTGGGGGCAAGGACGACGTGGGGTAGTGAGATATTTCAGAAGAACCCACAGAAGCACCTCACGGGAGAGAGAGGACAAAGAGCTACTGCGGACTGGATTGTGTCCCCTGAAAAGACACGTTGGGTTCCTAATCCCTCAGTACCCGTGGAGGTGACTTCATTGCAGATGAAGATGTGCCTGGCGTCATTAGCCAAGTGAGGTCATACGGGAGCAGGGTGGGCCCTTAATCCAATATGCTCGATGTCCTTAAAAAAGGAGGAAGTCTGGACCCAGACACAGGGAGGAGGACACAGTGTGAACAGAGTTGGAGTCTGGGTGGCACTGCCACAAGCCAGGGAACACTAGCATCTTCCAGGAGCTGGGAGAGACAAGGGGAGATGGCCAAACCATGCATTTGTACTTCTAAGTTCCAAAAAAACGTGAGAAAATAAATTTCTTTTGCTGGAAGCCACCTGATTTGTGGTGCTTTGTTATGGCAAAAAGGAAATTAACAAAAGAACCAAGCTTCAGGCCTCTGCCACCCAGCAGGAACCCAGGAGACCTCAGACCTTGCCTCCTGACCCTCTCCTCCCTCAACTCCAGAGGAGCCAGGCTGGGCTGAAGGATGCACAATGTCACATTTCTGCCGTGTCCTGCCTGAGCTGGGAGAGAGAACTCCTTTGAAGTGGATGTGACAGGAAGAAAAGGAAAAGGAACAAAGAAAGATCGGGATGGCTTAGCTGGACGTGAATCTTTTGACTACCTGGAAATGGCCAGAATGAGCTATGAGATCTCCCTACAGTGTGGGAAATGTTCTCAAAGAGCCAAGTATGGGAAAGAATCCACAAGAAACACAAAGGGGGAGCTCTCTGATGGGCCCTGACCTACGACTCTCCCCTTGGCCTCAGAGAGAGCCACAGCACCTCTGCAGAAGCCGGAGGCAGGAGAAGGGGTCTTGGATTTCCATCATCCCTTGGGCTTTTCAATCAATGGAAAGAACACCCTGTTCAGGCTGTCAGAAACCAAGGGTTCCCATTGTCCAGGGGTGAAACCTAACCCGAAACCCAGTCACCAGGGGAAGAGATCCAGGCCTCAAGGAAATGCAAAACACTTGCTCCGCCAACAGCTCTACCTGGCAGCTGGCCAGTGAAGGTCACTTCATGCCTGGCCAGCACTCCTGGGCAGCACGGAAATGCTTTCAGAGAGGCAGCCCTTTGGGATGCAGAGTGTGGTGCAATCACCAGTGTGGACAGCCACAGTGTGAGGTTTCCTGGCTAAGGGCCTGGTGCTTCAGGTACCCTGTGGGCTTTGTCCCTGGCCAGAGGGGGCCACCACGTGCTGGCTGGAGGAAGCAGAACCCCTGTGTGTTTTTGTTTGTTTGTCTGTTTGCGGTGCTGGGGGTTGAACCTAGGGCCTCGTGAATGTCAGGCAAGAGCTCTACCAGTGAGCCACAACCACGGTCCTCCGCTCTAGTTTTGGGTAAAAGAGACTTCATGCCAGGAATTGTGTATTTTTGAAAATTGTCTGTCAGGGAGTGAGGAGCCCTAGACTGGGCCTCTAGGAGTGTTTAAAAGACACGTGGGATCTGTTTTTGCCACAGAAATGACTGTCACGAGGCAAGAGCTTTGTTATACTCACAGATCCCTGGAAACAGGAAGCACTGCACACTGTAGCAGACCTACCGGGCGTGCAGGGTGGGTCCCGAGGCAGAGGGAGCCTGCAGGCAGGGAACCAGGCTTAGGACTAGCTAGTGTGGTTAATTTCAGCGGGCTCTGGAGTATGGGGCTGTCCCTAATTGTCTGTTACCTGGCCTTGGGGCCATCAGGACAGGGGACCGTGGCCCAGCGTGGGAGAGCTGGTGGAGGAGAGGGTTGGGGGATGGGTCTGGGTTTTGTAGATGAAAGGCTCACAGGCTCATGGGCCAGGGCCAGACGTTCACTCCTCAAAGTTGTTTGCTCGATCTGGAAGGGGCCGTCAGTCCCCCAGGGACAGTGGCCCTGAGATGTCACAGCTCCAAAAGCCTGGGGCAACTTAGCGAGACCCTGTCTGAAAATAAAATGGAAAGGGCAGGGGTGCAGCTCCGTGGTAGAGCGCTTGCCTAGCATGCCTGAGACCTTGTGTTCAATCCCCAGTACAGAAGAAAGAAGGAGAGAGAGAGAGAGAGAGAGAGAGAGAGAGAGAGAGAGAGAAACAAAGAAAGGAGGAAAGAAAGAAAGCCAACAAAACAAAAACAGAATGGAAAGACATTGTGAATAACAAAAGGAGCCATCGCTGTAGAACAGACACACTGGGTGGGTGAGGAGGGGCTTTTGCAGCACTCAGGATGGTGAGGAAGCTTCTGGGCTCCCGAGGGTTAAGCAACGCACATGAACAGCTTGCAGGGTTAAAGGCAGGAAGCCCTCAATTTTCAGTGGTTGCTGCTTCTCTTAGGATGTTTGCAAGCCTGTAGCTTGGGCTACACACACAGCGGTCACATTATTAGGTTTGCACTTAAAAAGAAAGAAGCCTGAGTCACATGATGGTCTGAGACATCTGGACCTGGGGAACATCATGCCCATCCCCCTAGCACGATCCCCAGGAACCGAGGACTGATGGCACGCGACGGCCCCAAGCTGCTGAGTTCAACTGGGGCTCCGGGGCACACTTGGGATAAGGAAGCCGGGCTGCGTCTCATCTCTTCTAAGGGCTTCGCTAGGAGTTGATATTGTCATGAGGAAAAAGGTAAATAAACCATCCAGCTTCACTTGCTCTTAGTTGACTTAAAAAGTACTAATTTTGGAGGTCGCACAGCTGGGCGATACATTATTAGGACCCCCTGGCTTTGCCGCAGATCACACCTCCGGACGTGGAGGTTATGACCATACGGCTGCAGGTGACTCTCTCATTTGCTGAAAACACTGACACTTCCCTCCGGCCTGCAGCTGTCTGCTGGGTGACGGGAACAGGATGAGGGGACTCAGCACCGTTCTTGATACTGTGTCTGCTCTTTTGTTGCCTTAGCCTTTGGTTTGGATTCTGCCCCCCTCTGCATGTAGTAGACATGCTGATCACAAAGCCCCCCCCCCACCCCGTGTCCTCCCACGGACCCCACCAACTTCCCCAGGTGGAACTGCGTTTTTATGCACTTTGGCTCATGGAAATCCCACCCACCCACGGGGGCTTTGGGCTTGTGATTTGTTTCGGTAACACACCCTTCCCAATTATTGAAGTGAGGCGCTTCCATCAGGAACAGTCAGCGTATAAAAGCACACCCCCACCGCCCCGAGGGTGGCGGCTGTAACAGGCAGGTCACAGCAGGCGTGGGGAGGATGTGGAGAGAGTGGAGCCCAAAGGCACCCACGGCTGAGGGTGTGGCTGCGTTGCAACACAGCTCGGGGGTCCTCAGAAGGCTGGACAGTTACCACCCACAGGGCTCAGCGACTCCACTCCTAGGGATGTGACCAGGAAAATAAGAACGGATGTCCACAGAAGAGGCTGTGCCCGGATGTTCATGGCATAGCAGCCAACAAGTGCAACAACCCAAAGGCCCATAGAAAATGTGCCATATCATTACAGCAAATAGTACTCAGAAAGAAAAACAGGGGACGACGTACTGATGCATGCAGCAACGTGGATAAACCTTGAAAATACTATGCTAAGTGAAAGTGGTCAGTCACAAGAGACCACGCGCTGTGTGATTCCACTGGGAAGAAATATCCAGAACATACAAATGGATAGCTAGAGGGCAGATGAGAGGTGGCCAAAGGCTGGGGCAGGTGGGCTGAGGTGGGACTGCTAATAGGTACAGGGTTCCTTTTGGGGTTATTAAAGTGTTCTAAAGCTGACCATGGCGATGGTCACACGAACTCTGTGAATGCTCTAGACAACATTGAATTGTACAATTTAAATGGGTGACTTGTACAGCCTGTGAGTTATATACCAACAAAAATGTTTAAAAAATCATCAAAGTTTATCATGTGGATACGTATAGAAGTTTTATCAATAATTGTTAAAACACAGAAACAACCAAGATGACCTATAGAGGATGGATGGATAAACTGGCCCATCCATCTTATGGTACATTGTTCAATGCTACAAAGAACTCAGCCATCAAATCACGAAAAGGCACGATGAGCCTGATGTGGGAAAAATGTCAACTCCAACTTTGTGACATTCTGGAAAAGGCGAAACTATGGACAGTAAAAAGATCAGAGTTGCCAGGGGTCAGGAGGGTGGGAAGGATGAGTAGCTGGAACAGAAGATTTTCAGGCAGTGAAAGTATTCCTTAGGATGCTAGAATGGGGGACACATTATATACATATGTGTCAAAATCCAAAGAACATACACCACCAAGAGTGGACCAATCAGAAACATTGTTACTGTGATGTAACAATGCAGGCTCATGGACTGTGGTAAGTGGTCCACTCTGGTGGGGGTGTGGCTGTGGGGGGAGGTGATGTGTGTGCAGGGCAGGGCATGTGGGAACTCTTAGGGTTCCATGCTCAATTTTGATGTGAACCTAAAACTAGACTAAAATAGAAAGCTTATTTTTTAAAAATCACATGATGGTGTGTGATTCAACAGTTTGATGTTCTTGGTATCTTGGTGATGATTTTCTTTTCACATAAGTAGTTTTACATTATAGTCTCTTAGCCTGTTTCTTCTTCACTGAACACATTGTAACCATTTTTCTATGTCAATAAAGGTTTTATTATATTTTAAAATATCTGCATGGAGATTATTATGTGGCGGAACTATATAATTTAAATACTTGGTATTTTTTAGACATTGTCATAATTCATGTTGTTACAAAGAGCATTGTCAAAACAAGCACTCCACATTCTTAGACTAAATTCTTAGAAACAATAAAGGAGTGATATTTGTTAAGTACTTACTATGTGTGGGAGAGGGAACCAAGTGCCCCATTTAATGCTCTGAGAACCTTAGGAAGCAGGTACTGTGATTAAATTTTACAGATAAAGCAGCTGAGACTTAGAGATGGCAAATGACTTGCCTCAGGTTGGCGTTGACAGAAGAGGCTGCAACCAAACTTAGGTTTATCTGATTCTAGAACTTGAGCTATTAATCATTTTAAATGTAATGAAGTAGTTTGTTTCTTTTATTTATTTTTTGGTGCTTTCTTTCAAATAACCCTCTAGAAAAGACATATTAATTTAATGTCCCTAGTAAAAATGCAGAGGAGTGCTCATAATTTTCATCAAAACTGGTCCTATAGTTCTTTGTAATCTCTGTGCTAATTTGGTAGGCAAAGAAGTCTCTTGTTACCATTTCAATTTGTGCCTTTTAGTTTGGCTGAAATATTACATATTTTGTTTATTGGCTGTGAGTCTTTATGCTTTCAAGAACTAACTGGTGAACATGCCCCTGTACCACAGAAAGGCTCAGATGGAGGGTACAGGGTAATGGGGCTGAGGGTCTACAGCCAGGTTTGACCCTGCCCCTCCTATTTACCAGTTACTTCTGACTTCTCTCTGATTTAGTTTTATCTATAAAAGTGGGTAGATTATAACAGTACCCAGCTAAAGAAGCACGTGTGCAGAATGAGTGCCCAGTGCACTCAGAGGACTTCAGCAGACTCTAGTCACTGTCAGCCACACCCCAAACACACAAACTAATATTGTGTGCTGTAACTCCTTGGCTACCCCAAACACAATGAGATCGTGGGATTCAGGCTCCCTGTGAACTAACTGTAAATAGCTATTTAAAAATAAGACCTTGTTATCATTTGATCTTAACAGCAGAAAGGGAAAATGGCCCAAGCTGGGGTGAACCCCAAGGGTTGGGAGGTTGGCTTTGATGGTCTAGGCCGAGTTCATCAAGGCATGGAAGGTTCTACTTCTCAGGACACCACTTCCACAGTGAGATAGAGCCTTGCCTTTCAAATAGGGTCAGTGGGCAGCTTGCTAGGGGGTTGTCCTGTGGCCTAATGACATAGTGGGAAATAAAAGGACTTTTGCAAAGTGGAGGAAAAGACTACGTTGCCAGCAGTCATTTATGTCAGAGTGACAGAGCTAATTACTGCTATTTTAATTGGAAAATCACAGAAACTTAATTCCCAGTGGCAGCAAGGTGCTTTCCTCAGGGGTATGGTGGGACCAACCCAGAGCCCTGGGTCAAAGACCTGCATTTGGGTGAGTCTGGCCTTTGTCACCAGTGTGGGAGGTGTGAGCAGGGCAGGCCACCTCACCTTTCCAGGTCTTTTCCTCCTGATCTGAGAAAGGAAAATAATTAAACCCATTTCACCTGTTAATTAGCATAATTGATAAGAACAAAATTCAGAAAGTACTAGGACCTAACAAAAATGCACACATTTATCAGCCTCATCATCACATTTTGATCATTTCTCTCAGCTACTGGTGCAGGGGAGCCCCACCTACCTTAACAGAAAAATGGAGATTTGTTTCTTTGTTCATCAATTGTTGACCACAGTTTTCCAATAAGTCTTGGAGGTAGCATGGAGAAATAAATTGTGCATTCTTATTTCCATAAATACCACAGTGGGTTTTAGATGGAGATATGTATCACCATCTAAGATACATACCTTTCCTTCCTATTATACAGGGTCTCACTGTGTTGCCCATGCCCAGGCTGGCCTCAAAGTCCTGGGCATAAGTGATCCTCTGGCCTCAGCCTCTGAGAAGCTGGGACTGCAGTTGCATGCCACTGCATCCCGCCCACGCTGACGACTCTTTCTTATATGCAATTCAGTGAAGGAAAAATGATCCTTTGGAATTCTTCCTACTTGGTGTGTTGAACTGAATGAATGGACCAATGAATTAATGAATGAACAAAAGATAATGAGTTGGGATTCCCTTTAAGGAAGAGTTCTTCCTACCATAAGAGTATGGACGTTTGCAGTACCGGTGACCACTGGTTAGACAAGCCCTCCTGTGGAAGCATAAGCCAGTCTCAAAGGCATCCTGGGCTTGGAACCTCTTCCCCGTCCACGGTCACCAACCTTTACCTTTATGGCTTGTTGCCGCCTGAAGCGCTTGGAGCAACGGAGCCGCGGGAAGAACTTCAGAAGCAAACTGGAGACAAACAGCTTTTTATTCTGATAACTTTTCTCTCTGGTTCTAACAACTACTAACTCACGCCAAACACACCACAAAATGGCGCTGACCCGATCAGCAATTTCGGCCAAGTCACTCGAGATCCCGCAACAAGTCCCGTGAGACTACGGGTGGCGACAATGGCCAAATCTCCACGGCTCATAGTCAACTGCAATTCAAGTCAATCCCCAAACAGGGCTCCTGCAATGGCTAAGGAAGCTAACACGCCATACTAGCAGGAGCCAGTGCCAAGACTTTTATTAAAATAAGCGTCACAATGGGACATGATCAAAGATTTACTGAAGCACTTCTTCAAGGGGGTGGAAAAGACACTGGTAAAGACAAGGATGCTAACCAGGTGTGGAGGCACATACCTGTAATCCCAGTGACTCTGGAGGCTGAGGCAGGAGGATTGCAAGTTTCAGGCCAGCCTCAGCAATTTAGTGAGACCCTGACTCAAAATAAAAAATACAAAGGCCTGGGGATGTAGCTTGGTGGTCAAGTGCCCCACTGGGTTCAATCCCTAGTACCAAAAACAAAACAACAACAACAAAAAAAAAAACAAAGAAAAGACAAAGATGCTTTATTACTGAACACAAAGGAGACAGAGCAAAATCCTACTTTTGTGGCGAACGGAGACTCTCATACCCAATTGCTGTGTGCTCAGCCTACAAGGACAACCATCACGGCAGGAAATTAGAGATGCTGCGTGCTGGTTCCCAGCTGGGCCCAGCCATCAGATCACTAAAACTCACATGACGTGAGCCCGTGGAGGTGACTCAGGTTCAGTATGGCTCAGTTCTCCAAAGCTGTTTGGGGAACACGCAGATCATGACTTTAATCCGCACCCTGGGGGAGCACCTGTGATCACCTGGTGCCTGAAGAGACATCCGGGCAACTCACTGCACGTGAGAGGAAACAGCTATTCTGTATCTGGAACCCACCTGAAGGAACAGTGCAGACCTGGAGCCCCTGGGGTGGCCAGCCCACTGTAGGAGAGATGACCCCCAGGAAGGAGGGTGTCTGGGATGCAAGAACCACTTACTGGTACCGAGGCTCCGTGACAGGGCCCTCTGAGGCAGCGGGGCTCTGGTGGTGGGCAGGGATTAAACAACTTTTCTAGCCCTCCCTCCCTCTGGACATACCAGAGCACAGCTGGCCTGGCGCACAGCTGGCCTGGCGCACAGCTGGCCTGGAGCTGACCACCTGACACTCCTCGGCTTCTCTCGTGCTGACTTCCCGTGCTCTCAAGAGTGAAGGCAAATCTTGTTTCATCAAAGTTTACTCTTGAGCTGCAACTGTGTATGTACACCAGGTTTCACTGCAAAATAAATGTTCCTGCTACGGACCGCGGTCCAAGTTTTGAAAGACACTGGTCCAGGCCAACCGTGAGGTTCTGATGTCCTCATTTCCCAGCCCCACTTCTAGCCCACGTAACCCACGCTTCCAGCTGCAGCCCAGAGGGATCAGGGAAGCATCTACCTTTCTGATTAAAAGGAAGACATGGCGGGCATGTCATTTGCTTCCTCCCTGTTTCCTGTCTTTCATACAAGTTGTGATGCTTGGAAGTGCAGCAGCCTTCTTGAGACCAAGAGGGGAAAATGGACTTAACATCATTGACTCATTCATCAGTGCCGTCGGGTGTCTATGTCCAAGCTTCTTGCTAAGTGAGATGAATTGCCACCTACTCTTAAAGCTGCTGGAGCTGGGTCTCCTGTCACTTGTAGCTCAATCTTGCCTCGCTGGTGGAAATTCACTTCTAATGCCTTCTTTCTCACAAAGTTTAGCTTAGCCTTCTTGTCCTGGAATCCAGCCTAGCACTTATTCTCCTTCTACCAGTGGTTCTTATCATATCTATTCTGTATCTAGAGTCCTGGTGACATGTTTGAGTCATCTTTGTGTTATCTCATCAGTACTTAGTGCCATGCTTAGAGCACTGTAGTAAATGTTTGTTGGGTGATTTTCATTAAATGGTCCAGACATGAGACCATTAATCTCTTCGACTAGCGAAGGAGAGAGGAAGGGTACCTGCTGAGACACTTATCTCTCATCATTCCCTGTAACCATGCAGCAATCCTGGGAGGCTGATGTTATTTCCAGTGTACTCAAAGAGGAGAGCACTTCAGAGAGGTGGCATTGCTTGACCAAGGTTCCACGTTGGAGTAGAGGTGACGTCTCCCTTCAGACGCAGGTCTTCCGTTTCCAAAGTCCATGCTTGTTCCACTACCTCCTGCGGTCTTCCAGAAAAGAGCCCATTTTGGAGAAGTGGAGATTGAGTTACCCAACATCTGAGCTGTTCCTCAAAAGGTCTATCCCCAAGAGTTCTGAAATCTCCCAATAAAATGTAAATCAGGATAACTGAAATTATATGTATTTGTCTCTGTGTCCTCAATTCTGTACCATTGGTCTACGAGTCTATTTTGGTGCCAATACCATGCTGTTTTTGTTACTATTGCTCTGTAGTATGATTTAAGGTCAGTATAGTGATGCCACCTGCTTCACTTTTCTTGCTAAGGATTGCTTTAGCTATTCTGTGTCTCTTAGTTTTCCAGATGAATTTCATGACTGCTTTTTCTATTTCTTTGAGGAATGTTATTGGGATTTTGATTGGGATTGCATTAATTCTGTATAGTGCTTTTGGTAGTATGGTCAATTTGAAAATATTAATTCTGCCTATCCAAGAACAAGGCAGGTCTTTCCATCTCCTAAGGTCTTCTATAATTTCTTTCTTTAGTGTTTCTGTAGTTTTTGTTAGAGAGGTCTTTCACCTCTTTTGTTAAGTTGATTCCCAGGTATTTTATTTTATTTTTGTTATGCTATTGTAAATGCGGTAGTTTTCATCATTTCCATTTCAGAGGATTTGTCACTGATGTACATAAATGCCTTTGACTTATGGGTATTGATTTTTGTATCCTGCTACTTTGCCGAATTCATTTACTAGTTGTAAAAGTTTTCTGGTAGAGTTTTTGGGTGTTCTAAGTATATAATCATATCATCAGCAAATAGTGCTAATTTGAGTTCTTCTTTTCCTATCTGGATCCCTTTAATTTCTTTCATCTGTCTAATTGCTCTGGCAAGGGTTTCAAGTACTATGTTAAATAACAGTGGTGAAAGGGGGCATCCCTGTCTTGTTCCTGTTTTTAGACGGAATACTTTCAATTTTCCACCACTTAAGATGATATTAGCCTGGGGCTTCACATAAATAGCTTTTATAATGTTGAGATATGTTCCTGTTATCCCTAGTTTTTCTAGTGTTTTGAACATAAAAGGGTGTTGTATTTTGTCGAATGCTTTTTCTGCATCTATTGAGATGATCATATGGTTTTTTTCTTTAAGTCTTTTGATGTGATGTATTATGTTTATTGATTTCCATATGTTGAACCAGCCTTGCATCTCTGGGATAAATCCTACTTTATCGTGGTGCACTATCTTTTTGATATGTTTTTGTATCCGATTTGCCAGAATTTTGTTGAGGATTTTTGCATCTATGTTCATTAAAGATATTGGCCTGAAGTTTTCTTTTTTGGCTGTGTCTTTGCCTGGCTTTGGAATTAGTGTATTAATGGCCTCATAGAAAGAGTCTGGAAGAGCTCCCTCTTTTTCTATTTCCTGAAATAAGTTGAAGAGTATTGGTATTAGTTCTTCTTTGAAGATCTTGTAGAACTTGGCTGTGAACCTGTCTGGTCCTGGACTTATTTTGGTTGGTAGCTTTTTGATGGAGTCTTTATTTCCTCACTTGAAATTGATCTGTTTGAATTGTGTATAGCCTCCAGATCCAGTTTGGGCAATACATATGACTCTAGCAATCTGTCAATGCCTTCAATATTTTCTATTTTATTAGAGTACAAGTTTTCAAAGTAATTTCTAATTATCTTCTGTATTACTGAGGTGTTTGTTCTGACATTTCCTTTTTCATCATGGATGCTAGTAATTTGAGTTTTTTCTCTCCTTCTTTTCATTAGCATCGCTAAGGGTCTGTCAATTTTATTTATTTTTTCAAAGAACCAACTTTTAGTTTTGTCCATTCTTTCAATTGTTTCTTTTGTCTCAATTTCATTAATTTCAGCTCTGATTTTAATTATTTCCTGTCTTCTACTGCTCTTAGTGTTTATCTGTTATTCTTTTTCTAGGGCCTTGAGGTGTGATGTTAAGTCATTAAATTTCAGTTATCTTATATTAGACAAAGGTGCCAAAATGTACAGTGGAGAAAGGATAGCCTCTTCAACAAATGGTGCTGGGAAAACTGGAAATCCATATGCAGCAAAATGAAATTAAACCCTTATCTCTCACCATGCACAAAACTCAACTCAAAGTGGATCAAGGACCTAGGAATTAGACCAGAGACAATATGCCTAATAGAAGAAAAAGTAAGCTCTAATCTCCAACATGTCGGATTAGGCCCCAAGTTCCTTAATAAGACTCCTGTAGCACAAGAATTAATATCAAGAATCAATAAATGTGATAGATTCAAACTAAAAGCTTCTTCTCAGCAAAAGAAATAATCAGTGAGGTGAATAGAGAACCAACTAATTGGGAACAAATTTTTACCACATGCACATCAGAGAGAGCACTAATCTCTAGAATATATAAAGAACTCAAAAAACTTAACACCAAAAAAAAACAAATAACCCAATCAATAAATGGGGTAAGGAATTGAAAAGACACTTCTCAGAAGAAGATACACAAATAATCAATAAAAACATGAAAAAATGCCCAATATCACTGGCAATTAGAGAAATGCAAATCAAAACTACTCTAAGATTTCATTTCACTCCAGTCAGAATGGCAGCTATTAAGAACACAAATAATAATAAATGTTGGAGAGGATGTGGGGAAAAAGGTACACTCATACATTGCTGGTGAGACTGCAAAATGGTGCAGCCATTATGGAAAGCAGTATGGAGATTCCTTGAAAAAACTGGGAATGGAACCACCTTATGACCCAGCCATCCCATTCCTGGGTCTATTTCCAAAAAACTTAAAAGCAGCATACTACAGGGACACAGCCACATCAATGTTTATAGCAGCACAATTCACAATAGCTAGGTTGTGGAACCAACCTAGATGCCCCTCAGTAGATGAGTGGATAAAGAAAATGTGGTATATATACAGAATGGAATATTACTCGGCAATTAAAGAGAATAAAATCATGGCATTCGCAGGTAAATGGATGAAGTTGGAGAATATAATGCTAAGTGAAGTTAGCCAATCTCAAAAATCCAAATGCCAAATGTTTTCTCTGATATAAGGAGGCTGATTCACAGTGGGGTTGGGTCGGGGAACATAGGAGGATTAGAAGAACACTAGAAAGGTCAATGGGGAGGGAGAAGAAGAGAGGGAATAAGGGGGTATGAAGGGGAAAAAAAAGAAGATGGTAGAATGAGATGGATATCATTATCCTAAATGCATGATTGAAGACATGAATAGTATGAATATACTTTGTATACAAACTGTGATATGTAAACAGGTGCTCTATATGTGTATTATGAATTGTAATGCATGCTGCTGTTATATATACAACAGCTTCGAATTTTAAAAATAATGTAAATCAGGGAACAAGTCTTCCTCAGTGACCCCAGGCAGAGTGACCATGGTTCACAGGACACTGGGCTGTAGGAAGCAGCTGAGAGATCACCTGATCTCTCTACTTCAGGAAGCACTGCTCCGTTCTGTGGCTGTCGGCCATCTTTCCACCTTATTCCTTTTATTTATTTTTTGTTCTTCTGAAATAGCTGGCAAGGAAGGGCTTGGTCTTTTGCACTTACTAGACTGACTCCTAGAAAAAAAAAAAAAAAAAAAAAAAAGACTACAGTAGATGCCTCTGAAGTCCCAAGTCTAGTGTGGATTCAACTGACAAGACAGGTTTCACATGGAAGAAAAGAGAGCACTGAAATCTACAATACCTTAGGAAGACGGGGGCATGCGTAAGTCACTAATTGGTTAATGTGTCTAAGCCTCTATCTCACTTTAGAAGCAGAGAAGGCAGAGGCCTAAAATAGTCAGGGGCGCCTCTGATACTTTAATAGTTTTGCTATACTGGAAATCAATGTTTCCGAGACCTAATCCAGAGCCCTTGAATATAATCTTTTATTTCTCCATCCACAGCATTTTTTCTCAAGGACGCCCCACAGGAGAGATGCTTCTTGAACGGAGTTTCTGGCTTCTCATCAAAGACCTTGTCAGTCCTTAACATGCTAAAATTTCCTTTCTTCTTCCCTTCTTTGTACATGGCATACTGCAAGAGTACAAATTGATTTCTGAGTCCCTCTGAGGGCCTGGCCTAATCTAGGTACAGCCAAGAATTTCTATTATTTTATGAACTTATTTGGATGCCCCCCCCCCAGAATTGATTGAATTCGTTAAAAATGTTCAGTCATCAAGAAAAATACCAACACCAGAAAGAAAACTTAAAGATATAAACATCACTAAATGATGCGAAAGAAATGAAAATTGCTAATATATATAGCAAAAATATTTAATCACATTCTTAAAAACTAGGTACCTCTTTTCAAATTCCTGTCAAGTTGGCAAAAACGAGGCAGGCACTCCTCCAATCCAGGGCTGGCGAGAGTGTGGGGCTTCAGGCACATTCAGACGCTTGTTGCCTCTGGAAGTCAATTAGGTAACATCCAGCAACAGCCGCTTGGTCCAAGGAATTTCTGCTCTGGGAATTTATCCTAAGAAAATAATCAGAAAAGTGCCCAATGCAAAGGAATTAGTTAAACAAATTACGATCTGGTCATACATGGAATTCTACACAGAAAATATTGTAAGTGATTGACAGAGAAGAATGCCCACCATGTGTCATAGAAATGGAAGATGTTATGAGACGTCTTTCCACATGCCTGTGTCTTCTAATCAGCCTGCAGGATAGAATCTCACTGAAATACGTTTGCACGTGGCTGCCTACATCTGTGTATATAGTATCAGAGACTATTTGAAGGAACATGCACCGAATTAGATGGTGCAGGAACAGCTATCCCTCTCACAGCCTCCACCTTTTTATTAACTATCTTCTGCCTTCTCTATAGCAAATGTGTGTTACTTGAGGATCTAAAGTGATTATTGCTTTTAAAATATGTGTATAAAGGGGCTGGGGTTGTGGCTCAGCGGTAGAACGCTCGCCTAGCACGTGCATGGCCCGGTTTGATCCTCAGTAAAAATGATCCATGTAAAAAATAAACGCATTGTGTACAACTAAAGCAAATACATAAATATTTAAAAAATAAAATAAAATAAAATATGTGGTATTTGCCATTGCTGTCCCCACCCTTCTCTGCTTAGCATGGAGACTGCAGGGCTGAGAGCCCTTTTTATAAGCAAGCTCATGGAGACCTATGGTGGGGAGCCCTCCTTTTATTTCTTTATCTTTTTCTGTACCAGGGATTGGACCCAGGGGCACTTAACCACTGGGCTACATCCCCGGTCCTTTTTCCTTTTTTGAAAGAGGTTCTTGCTAAGTTGCTGAGGCTGGCTTTGAACTTGCAATCTTTCTATTTGAGCCTCCCCAGCCACTGGGATTACAGGGTGTGCCACCATGCCCAGAGGGAGCCCTCCACTTTGGCCCTAGCACTTCACTTGAACCATTGCAAAACCAGTGTGTAAAAACTATTGCTTTTGTGGTTGGCACCCGGGGCATCACTGGTCCTAGTATGCCCACCTTTCAACCTTGAGTTAGAAGTCAAGGAGAGACTATTTGAAAAGCGCCAGGAGTCACAGAAGTCCTTGTTGTTCTGCCTCATGCCTTCACGGTTCCTGAAGAAGAAAGAAGATGATTCAACAATACAAGCAGGATAACCAGAGTAATCCATTCATAATCCAATTCTAAAAATAACTCAGCAAAGCCCATCTATGGAGAATCAGAATCATATGAGAGTCTGGAAAACGTGAACTGAAAGGAAGGCAGAAAGAATGGAAAATCTGTTCACTGTGCATGCTTTGGGTTAGGAAACGCTTTAAGGGGGGGAAAATCTTGTGGGTGTTGGTAGCAGCTCTCGTGCAGGACAGCCCCAAGGTCCGCAGGCACACGGTGCTTCAGGAGCAGTGTTGTGTGATCAGATAGATCAGGGTTGAAATCTTGGCACTGTCACTGCCCACCTGAGTGACTTAGTTGAGAAAAGAGCCAGCCTCCTGAACCTTGGTTTCCACATCTGTAAAACGGGGACTTAATGGGACGCTGTGCAGATTAAATGACGCAATGAATTAAAAAGGTCTTTTTTATGGTTGGATCTGGAGTGTCCTCTAAAGCTCATGTACTGAACACTAGTCCTTCGCTGGGGGCATTGGTGGGAGCTGGCAGAAACCTTAGAAGTGGGGCCTTGGAGGGCTTGTGCCCCTCAGGGCTATTCTGAGATCCCTGTCCTTCTCCTCTCTCTCTCCTTCCCAGCCACCACTAGGTGAGCAGTTTTGCTCTGCCAAGTCCCCTCCTCCATGGTGTTCTTCTTGCCTCAGGCCCAGAAAGAGAGAGAGAGAGAGAGAGAGAGAGAGAGAGAGAGAGAGAGAGAGACAAGAGACTATGGATTCAAACCTCTGAAACCGTGAGCCAAGATAAACCTTTCCTCCTTTAAGTTGACTTATCTCCAGTGTTTTGTCACAGAGCTGGAAAGCGGCTGAACACAGCCTTGTATGGTGGCTTGTGGTCAATGTTTAATAAGTACCCATTTAAACATTAATGACGCTATAGCTTTTATTTCAAGACAAAGCTAGATGACAACTGGTCAGGGGTGCAGGAGAAATGAAGCTTGCCCTAGGAGAGAGAGCAGATGTCTTTGTTGGAGCCCTGGATGTCCAGAGCCCATCATCCTAGGACCTGAGCCAACTCTGAACCTCTCTTTGAAGCAGAAGTGGGCAGTGCGTTCATCCTAGTTGTGTTTGCAAGGGAAGGTCATGGTCCTTCCTGCTGTGTTTTCAATTGGAGGTGGTGCTATACTCCAGATCTTAGATGTCTCTGAAGGCCAGGGTGCAGGAGCAGGAGGTCCTGGGGTCGTTGAGCTGTCCCTTGAAGGGGATCATGGGGCTCTAGTCCCTCCTCTTTCTCTCATTTTTTGCCCCCTAGCCACAGTAGTGCTCCTCTGTGTGCTCCTGTCAAGATGTCCTGCCTCAGGACAAGCCCAAATGACCAGAGACTGAAACCTCCAAAACTGAGCCAGAAGAACCCTTTCTTCTTCATAAGCTGATTGTCTCAGGTATTTGTTACAGTGACAGAAAACTAGCAAAGATGCCGAATCCGAACTCGCACGGCGTTAGTTCACCTCACCATCAGCCTCTCTGTCCAGCCCTCCTTGATGGGCGAGCTCAGCCCAGACGTGCTGCTCACCCTGGGCTCACAGATGGGACCTTTCCACTTCCCCTTATGGAAATGTGGTTTTCATTCTGCCCACCCCCACCAGCAGGGGCCGGCCTGACTCCAGGAATCATTCTGGAAGAACGACAGAGTTGAGGGGAGTTGGTCACCATGGTTATCCAGCAAGAAGCAAAATCCGACAAAACCCAGCTTTGCCTACCAGGCAGCGACAGTGTGGAAGAAGCAAAAGGAGGAGGCTGGGTTCCGAGTCCCCTGTCCCAGGTCTGGATGGCTGAAGCATGCTGTGGCAAGGGGTCTGCAGAGGCTGGACGCCTGTGCCCACCGCCAGGTGGTTCCTGGCACTGTCCTGGTGTGACTCCAGGTCCGTGGAGCCAGTTCACTTCTTACAGGCAGCCCCTCGCTGACCTCCTGCTCCCATGACAGCTGCCTGCCTCCAGTCACCTGGACCCTGGTGACCTCCACTCCTCACTGCTACACGTCACACTGCGGCACATCACACCCAGGTCCCCAACCCCTTGCATTGCTGTGTGCTGACTACAGGCCGCACATACCCGGGCAGCCTTGTGCCTGCGGGTTCTGGGTTTCCACCTGTGCAGGAGCCCTAATTAAGGAGACAGCTAAGATTGCGGTTAGCTGTGAGCCACAAAGATGTTCGAGCATTACCACCTTCCAGTCTCGCGAGACTTGGCCCATTACCACCTTCCATGGATCTCGAGACGCCCGGGACATTGTGGATCGGGTCGGCGCCATTTGCATGCGCGGGACATTGTGGATCGGGTCGGCGCCATTTGCATGATCTCGCGGGACTTGGCCGGGACATTGTGGGGATTGTGGATCGGGTGGGGGCATTTTGTGTGGTGGTTGCAGGAGTGTGGATGGTGTTGGAGTTGCTGTTGGAGCCGGAGAGAGAAGCTAGCAGAATAAAGAGCCTGTTTGTTTCCAGTCCGCCTCTGAACTTATTCCGTGGCGTTGTTGCTCCAAGCAGCAATCGCTTCAGGCAGCAACACACCCGAATGGGTTTTCTTCTCTTTGTGCAGGTGTCAGCTCACCTGTCACCTTGAGAGGCTTTCTCTCACCCAGGGCCAAGGAAGCCTCAAGCCTTAATCACATTTCTTGTTCCCTCTGTGCACAGATCACCCGAAATAACAGCTCACTCTTGTCATCTGCGGGCTTCATTGGAACCCAAGCTTCTGAAGGCGGGACCCTGCCCACTGGACAGTCTCCTCCCAGAGTCCCCTGCGGAGCCATCTGTGCTCAGTCCTACTTAGTGGGCGTGTCCGTCCCCTGTCTTCCACTCCTTGGTGTGACAGCTTTGGAATGTCCATGGCCTCTTGACCAGTGTGTGTGATTTCTGTGTGACTCGTCTGAAAACTTCTGTGGCCTGGGGACGGGACAGAGCCCTGAGCGTGCAGTAGGAGGAGCACAGCCGGTGGGGGGAAGACTTAGAAGCGACCCCGCATGGTCCTAAGTCTATTTGGCTCTGTCCAGCTGCCTGGCCCTGAGCAAGTGACAGCAATGACCTGTAGGTTTTAAGTCAAATGGAGGCATCTGCTAGAGGACTTCTGAGCCTGGAATCCTTCCCAGTCTCTGACTTTGGGAAAAGTAAACAGCAGTGTTTGGACCCATAATTCTTTTCTTTTTTTTTTGGTACCAGGGATTGAACTCAGGGGCACTCCACCACTGGGCCACATCCCCAGCCCTTTTTTGTGTTTTATTAGAGACAGGGTCTCACTGAGTTGCTAAGTGCCTCGCCATTGCTAAGGCTGGCTTTGAACTCGCGATCCTCCTGCCTCAGCCTCCCGAGTGCTGGGATTACAGGCGTAAGCCACTACTCCTGGCTTGGACCCATAATTCTGAGGTCCAGACCCTGGGCAATGAGGATTCTGGGCAGGGTTATCACGTTAGTGTGCCCCAGAATCACCTGGAGTTTCTGATTCGGCAGGGCCCCGGGATCTGCATTTCTAACCTGTTCCAGGTGGTGTGGTGTTGCGACCCAGGGCCCACCCTGAGGATCCCTGACCTGGGCATCAGGCGATGGGGGTCAGTGCGACTCAGATTCACACAGCGCTTTGTCACTCATCCGGTTTCAGGGGCGTCACCTCACCTGCTTCCTACTACCCTGAGAAGTGGAAACCGTTAATCCCGGTTTACAGGTGGGGAGACAGGTTTGCAGTGCCACACTGAGCAAGTTCCTGATGGCAACAGGACAGCCAGCCGTCCTCCCTGAGCTTCCTAGAGGGGCACAAGCCCCAGACATGGGTCGTCCAGGTCACCCTGCCTGCATCCCTGACAGCCTCACCTCTCTGGTGCCGATGGCCCAGGTGCCTCCTAGGGAGCCTCAAGTTCCTTTTGCCCTCTTCCCCAAATAAGATGATGGCATAGAGGGGGACAGTGCACCAGCTTGGGAGAGGGGCTGGCCTTTCTGCTCTGTTATTTACTACTGCGTGGTCTTGGACAAGTGACTGACCCGTTCTAAGGTGCCGTTTCTTTTTTCTTTTTTTTTTTTTCAACTTGTAGAATGAGATAAAGTGTATACTTCACAGAGATCTAAAGATTAAGTGAAAGAACGTAGGTGAGATTAGCACGGAACGTGCAAACAGCAGCTATTAGATAATAACCCTTTCTGAGGCCACCAGCCTGCCTTTTCCAACACGTTGATCTGATCACAGCACTCAGTGCTTTACAAAGATTTTTCATTCTTTTCTCATTTGATAGTTGTAACAATCCCAAGTGAAATCCCACTTAGGCTCCTCTCTGTCCTTTGCCTACAAGATCAGAGCCAAGATCCTCAGCAAGACGTTACCTTGCCAACATCCAGCCGCTGCCTGCATCTCCGCCTTGCTGGACTGAGCTGCCCTCCTCATGGTCTCAGCACCAGCCAGTGGCTGAACCTACAGTTTCCCTCCTTCCTCCACATCTGCCTCACCCTCCTTCCCTCCTCATCCTCCCAAGTTCTACTCCTTTTCCAAAGCAGTCCAAGTGCACTCCTCTACAGTGGTGTCTCTTTTATTCACCCAGTCTTACTGGCTGCCTTCGTGTGCTGGAAACTTAAGGGGCTTGGGCTACAGCGATGATTGCGGCAGGACCTGTCTGAAGGAGCCATTCTGCAGCAACAGGGGCCTCTGCTCATGATCGCACCCCAATTGCTGGGTTTGTTTAGCCATTGGTCCCCTGACTAGACCACAGATAAGCCACGTGATCACAGAGCATAGCTTATTTCTGTGCTTTGAAGAGATTGTGCAACTAATACACGTGTTCTATGAAGTCCAAGAAGATATTCGTGCATTTTCGCTGTCATGCATTGCGCTCGCCTGCTAACCTTAACATCATAGCTATTTCTGGCCTTCTCAGTTCACATTCTTCTGTAGACGTATTTAAAGTGAAAGGACAGTGTGCTTCCTGATTGGAGCATCTACATTAACCTTAAGCTCACTGCTTTGCAGGTTGATCACCCTGCAGGAGGTGACTCATTCTGTGATTCCTGCTCTAGTCACTTAACTAAAATGCCCAACGTGCTCTCTCTATCCCTGTTTTTCTCACCTCCCCAAATGGAAGTTGCATGTTAAAGGCAAAAGGCACAGCTACACACGCCTGCCTGCCTTCACGCTGCACGCCTCCACAAACAGCCCGGGTATGGCTTTCCCAACAAGGTGGGAATGTGCCTGCCCTAGCTCACCAGCATGCCTACCTAGCTTTTCTTCTTGAAATTCAGAAGAAATGCATTGTCGGCTCAGCGTGTCAGTATCAGCTGCTTCCTGCAAGCCAGCTTCTCAGCTCACTGAGACTCCCTTCAAACGCCTCTCTCTTCTGGATGCCTGCCCTTTCCATCACACACATTCCTCGTGCCAGAACATTCCAGAGTGGTCCCTTTAGGGATGGCTCGCAAAGCCCAGTCCCCCCCGGGCAGGGATATACGCTCCCCTTTGCTCCCACTTGTGTGTGCCAGGGCTGCACCCACACTTTGCTCTCTTACTGTGGACTTCCCTGAGAGATGAGGGACAAGGTGTGTCTATAGTTAGATAAGGGTATACGAGCCAACAGGGCTCTGCCACTTCTGAGCAAGTTCAGTGTTCAGTTCAAAGGTGCTGGGAGTTGACCTCGGAAAAAGTGGGGCAGAATGACCTCCGACTTCTCCCCTACCGCATTTTCAGAAGCGTGTGTCTGAGAGTGAGGCCCAAGACCTCTTCTCTATGTGAGGATCTCGCAAAAGACCCTTTCGGATTCCTCAGTGAACTAACCAGGGCTTCCTTGTGTTAACACTGACCCTCCAGACTCGGTGGCTTCAAACCGAAGGTGTTTCCTGTTAATTCCCCTGTCACACGCAGTCTGAGTTTCCTCAGGTGACCAGCAACTCTGCTCTTCGCATGCATCAGGGACCCAGGCCCCTTCTCTTGAATGACTTGCCACCTGAGGCGCTTGCTTTTATCTGTGTGATCAGGGCAAGGTC
The DNA here is from genome assembly GCA_025594165.1 of Tamias sibiricus. Lineage (NCBI taxonomy): Eukaryota > Metazoa > Chordata > Mammalia > Rodentia > Sciuridae > Tamias > Tamias sibiricus. The sequence continues at coordinate 12,431,946 of CM046665.1, forward strand.
ACCACCTTCTCTAGGTTCCAGCTGGTGGGAAAGAGAGAAATGGTGAAAGGGACCTGCCGTCTTAAGGTTTCTGACCTGATAATGGCATACATCCCTGTAACGGAACCCCCTGTGAGCCGGTCACATGGCCACACGAGACAGCATGAGGGGCTGGGAAACAAACCCTAACTGGGGACTCCAGACCTGCTATGACCCTGTGTGTCTGGTCCAGGAGAGATTCTGGCAACCATTAGTAACTAGTCTTTAGTGAAAAAGCAGTTTTTAAATTTTCTAACATTTCTATTTTTTCTACCTGGATTTTAAAAAATTTATTTATTTGTTCTAATTAGGTATATGTGACAGCAGAAAGCATTTGATTCATTGTACACTCCAACATTTCTGATTTTTTTTTTTTTTTTTTTTTTTTTTTTTTGTGGTACCAGGGATTGAACTCAGGGGCACTTGACCACTGGGTCACATTCCCAGCTCTTTTTTTTTTTTTTATTTTATTTACAGACAGGGTCTTACTGAGTTGCTAAGTGCCTTGCCATTGCTGAGGCTGGCTTTGAACTCGCAATCCTCCTGCCTCAGCCTCCCAAAGTGCTGGGATTACAGGCGTGCGCCACCGCGCCCGGCACATTTCTGATTTTATAGAACTATCTTACTTTAATAAGCAGATGTAACAGGAAAAACAATATCAGCTTCACGTGAAAGTGTTGAAGAGCCACATTCATCTCAGGGCTGAAACAAGCCTGAGCGGTCACTTGGTCTTCCCCAGGAGGTAGGGCCCTCGCTCATTGCCGACCCCAGTTCTCAATAGTTTCTGACGCTCAGGAGGCAATGAGCAAAACTTTGTGGAAAAAAAAAAAATATGAAGTTGAAACATATCAAACCATAGTGATTAAATTACTTTGGAACTTATCGCCTCTGCTGAGTTAACAGAAGTGGCAGGACAAATTCTGAGGAGCTAATTATGGTAAGTTTCTCTCATGCTTAGACATCATGCTCATGATACATAAGCATCTGCCAGTCTAGATGTTGGCAGAAGACCACGAGAAGCCTGGACAAATCCATGAACGACACCTGGTATTTCCACTTCCATTCCAAAGGAAAGGCTGAGAAGGGCCCAACCCACACGGGGCCTAAAGCACTATCCTGAACGTGGCTCCCAGATATGGAAAACACATTGTGTGGCGTTCAGGACCCCCACAGATGCAGACACCTTAATGTGCTGAGCACTACAGGGTCTACAGCCAGGGCCCCAAACTATCCTTTCAAAGACAAAATGTAACATTTTGCCACCATCCAGAAAAAAAGAATAATCCAAATTAAGATCATTTTTAAATTAGAAAAAAAATTCTTATTGTAGAGTGAGTGGGAAATCCACTCCACCGAACACAACAGTAAACATTACTAAAATAAATTCAGTGACCTTTTTAAAAAAGATTACAAAATTGAATTTATTGAGTTTCACACAAGATGCACTTATAAAATTAGTACTGAATGCCATTATGACAGAAGAAACGAGTATCATCCCACACTCCCAAGGGCATCTGCAAAGGAAATGAAAATCTGAAGATGACAGCACAGTAACAGAGTCATTCAAGCAGAACTGGCAGACCAAAGCCACGCTCTTGCTCTGATCAGGGCTGTTTGGCAAAAGCTCTCTCCAAACCGTCCAATTCACCATGAGCGCTGTTCCTTTTGTTGGTGAGAAGGAGATAGAAAAAAGGTTTTAAAATGGGACTACACTGAAACATACACAAAGCAATTAAAATGTTCATTTTTAACTTAAAAATACATCTTGGTTTCACAAATCTATGTCTGTACGATCTCTTCAACATCAGTCTTCAGATTTCTTTAGTTTAGTGCAAAACATTAAAATTCACTTTTGTACTTCAAATGAACAAGCCAAAGCATTAAAGCTTGCTTTATATTTTACCCAGGATAAACAAATCACCCCAAATTTGCCTTTTGCATAAATATGCCTGAAACATTTGCATAAAACAATTTCAAAAATGAAACACCAATGGAAATACAGTTAATAGTACCATCTTCTGGACAGTTTTGAAATCAGAAGTGGTCAAATTTTTATAGAAATGCTAAAAGGATTCTCAAGATAAAATAGGGTGGAAACAACCTGTCCTGTAATGTAGGGCGTGACTAGCAGTAAAGCAGAAGTGGAATCTTTAATCTCCAACAAAACCAAAAAGCACCCTCTGGTTGCTGTTCCCAACATCCACAGTCAAACGCCCCCCACACCCAGACGGGCATTCACACCCAGACACCCCCATTCACTTTCCCGTGGGACCCTGTCCCAGCATGGGCTGACCTGCAGTGTAGGCACGGCCCCAGCACCTCCCCATGTAGAACACAGACCCCGCCTGGGCTCAGGCACACCACTGACAGATGAATGAATGCATCTTACAAGCCCAAGCAGGATGATGGCGCCGATCTACTTGCAGTATTTACTTTGAAACTGTTACTTTAAAAAAATCCAGTTAAAGTTGACACTTTTGAATTTTGTACACTGACAATTTTTCAGCCTATTCAACACCGAATCTTTTAGCTGATGAAGTCATTAGTTCTAAAGCAAAACCAGTTAACTATACCTTAAAGTTAACACTGCTCTGCCTTTTCAGTAAAAAAAAAAAAGTGCCTTTTTATAAGGAAATTCCTATTGTATCCACTGCAATGAAATGAGACACAGCTCACATTTTGCTTTAAAGAGTAAACTGAAAAATTATAAAACATTTTCTCAGTGATGCATAACCTTCATTAATTAATTATTTTCTTTTAAATAAATGAACTGGCTTAGGGCGTTTTTTTTTTTCTCTATAAAATGCTACTATTCATCATGTCTTATTTAAGGTAGCCTTTTATTCTGATTAATTCAGATATATCTTCAAGGATTATTCTGGTGGTAAGAACATTTATCTTGACTTATGTTTAATAATTTTAATGCTTTGGCAGATGAAGTCAAGTCTGGAAACTGTCTATGGAAATGGTGCGACTGGAGAGTCATCCATGGCAAGAGCTCGCAGCTGTCCAGGTGCACGTCCGCACACTGAAGAGGCCTGGAGGCAGCGCCACACTCTGGGAGCCAGGGTGGTAAGCCAAGAGCTCTTGCTCCCGGCCACACAGGAGGAAGTGCTTGTCGCCATCAAGTTTCCCAGAGTCGAGGCTGGAGGTTGCTGCTGTTCCGTGATCTGACCTTTGGCAGACCACATTACTGGAAGAGAGATACTAAGATTTGCTTGCCATTAATAATTTAAGTTTTTAAATAAATATTCAAGTGCCATGTTTAGCATCCGTCTGTCCTGGCAGCTCAGCCCTCGCTGCCCTGGGCCGGCAACCTCAGCACAAGCCATGGAATTCAGTCAATTCGGTTTCCACAAATTGTGAACCTGTCTATCTCTAACAAATCTTTCTTTGAGGATCTGTGTTTTAATTCAGAATTCTCCTGCGTTATGTCCTTTTCATCACCATCTGGAGTTGTCAGAAACTGATCAGAACTGCTGGTCACAAGTAGTGGTATGACATTTTCCTTCTGATGGGCAGGCTGGCTGGTGACCGAGGCAGACAGGTTTTCCTCCGTGGAAAGTCCTGTGGAAAAGGAGAGCCACTGAATCAGAAAACGGGTTCCCCTCAATCTACAGTGACCACGAGCTCCTCAATACCTGCGTTTTCAGGAATGCTGAAAACAGTGCCCACCATCCCTCCTCTCTGGAAAAAACAAATGACCAAGTGCACGCTGGGTAAGCAGCTGGGATGTACAGTCAGACTCAGACGCTACCTAACTGCTCGCTCAAGATTTTCCAGAAAGGTGTATTATTTTGGTCACGTCACACAAAAAAACACTGTCACCCTGTTCTGAAGAGATCCAACTCTGACATCAAGGCTACTTCCTAAATGGCCATATCCTAACGTGACTGTTGCCAGATCTGAAAGACAGGCCCCGGCCCCTCCACTCAGGCTCCAGGGGAGGGCACCAACACCCGCCACTGTAGCTAGACAGAGTGCAGGACCGTCGCCTCTAGAAGTCCAGGTCAGGGGGAACCCACCCATCCCCCAGTCAAGTCCTCAGTATTTGTTTTAAGCCACAAGGATCCTCGAGCCTGGCCTTGGGGACAGTGGGGCTGGGCCTGGGCATGTACTTACACACTCAATCCTTTTGAGATTGGATTATTTGGGCCAAAAAGGAACTGTATACAAACTGCACCTATCACATGTGTGATGAGTTTGGCCATCTGCATACACCTGCTGGACATGGCCATCGCGGAGGCAGTATGCGCACTCAGCTGCCCGCTGGGACCCCTCCCTCCAGCCCTACTCTCTTCTGTTTCTTTTAGAATGAATGGGGTGACTCTGACGCGGTCTTGAGCACGGCCCCTCCCTACCCTTTCCTGCCTGACTTCATCGCCCTCCAGAATGGACTCCACGTCTGTGGTCTCCTGGCCTCCAGGACAGTCTTCGCAGCCACTAGTCTAATGTGCACTGCCCTCCACATGAGCCTGATCCAACGGTCTCACATTTTATATGCTTCAAAGTTTTATCTGCCCCCATTAGGATCTTCTTTAAACAAGACTGACACTTATTAATTTCTTACTATACATAAGGGAACATGTGCAGACCCACTATGAGCTATCTAGTTAGCTGAAATAAGTGCAATCTTCATATTACTAACAGTACCCAACATGTTCTTTTTTTAGGGGGGTGGGGGGTGCCGGGGATTGAACTCAGGGGCACTCAACCACTGAGCCACATCTCCAGCCCTACTGTGTATTTTATTTAGAGACAGGGTCTCACTGAGTTGCTTGGCGCCTCACTTTTTGCTGAGGCTGGCTTTGAATTCTCCATCCTCCCGCCTCGTCCTCCTGAACAGCTGGAATTACAGGCAGGCACCACTGCGCCGGGTTGGTATGTTCTTCATAATGAAAAAATTACTTGCAACTTTCTATTCCAGCTGTTGAGCTCCCTGTGAAGCACATGCAATGAGCACAGCCCTCGCTCCGACCAGACTCTGGCCCAGCTCTCTCCCCTGCTGTCGGGAGCTTCCTGCTCACAGTACAGAGCTGTCAGCTCTCTGGATCCTGCTCAGGTCTTTCTGACTTCAGGCAATGCTGTCCCTTTTCCTTAGTGTCCTTCTCACCTGGCCTATTTCCTCTCATCCTGAGATGTAGTCCAGGCAAGGCCACCTCCAGGAAGAGTGTGCTCCCGTCCCCACCAGTCCCCCTTGCCCATCTGGTTCTCACTCGTGTCACCTCCCGCTGGCTGGAGGTTCACCTGCATTACCTGGCACACACTTGCTCCACACATTTAAAAATAAACCACGTGAACTCAAAGTCATATGAGCTGACGTCTATGTTAAGAGGATGTCCTCCAATGCCAACACTGAGCCCGGCCTCAGCCCTTCCTTGGAACCCTCAGGTAGACACCTGGGACCACCTCGCTCTCCTCTTCCTCACAATGCACCATCTACCCGCCACAGTGCTCCCTCGTCTTCCAAACCTACCAGAACGTGGCCAGGCCTCCCTCTTGCGCCACCAGCCTGCTTTGCCAGGCAGCCTCCGCTCTGTCCCTGGCCTGTGTCACTCTCCTGAGTCTGCTCTCCACCAACTTGAGAATGATCCTCTGGAAACCCCAGCTGCTCCTCCGCCATGCTAAACCCTGCCTTGCCCCTTCTCACTCGGAGACCAAGCTGAGGTCTCACAAGGGCCTGGCCTTTGTTGTCCTTGAATGCACCAAGAAGCTCTGTCCAGCGCTGTCCCCACAGCCAGGGCTCTTCCCCTTGGAGGGCCCTCCTCAGCTCTCTGCAGCTCTCCACCGGCCACCTGGCAGGTGCATGCTTTTTTCTCCTCCCTCTTCCCGACCACGTAGCGTAAGCTCCACCAGAGCAGGGACACTGCCATTCCCTGCAGGTCCCCTGGACCTGGCACGGCTCAGAGGCACCTACTGATGAATGAATGAACAAATGTAAAACCTCAGAGCACTGTGTCACATGGATCTGTGATGAGATCTAAAATATAACTGTTAAAAAACCCAAACAACTACTTAAAGTGAAAAAAAAATCTTTAAAGTCTGCTACACATTGGCGAATAGCGACTTTCATTACAAAGAGTTCACACAACTGGCTGAAAGCGGCTCAGGGCTATGAAACGCAGCACGAACCTTGTGAAGGTCTGCCTTTGTTGTGTGATTTGCTGGACGGTTTGCCTGGAGCGCTGGCGGGGGGAGGGTCAAACAGCTTGTCCTCCATTTTGGCCTCCTTCACGTACTGGCAGGACTTCCCCAACAGCACGATGCTGTTGAGTATCTTCAGGGAGATCAACCTAACACCAGAAACAGAACAAATGACCGCTGCTGGAATGCATGGAAACCACCACGCAGGCCATCTGCTGCTGCTGCTAACAGGAAGGGGGGCCTGTGAGAAGGGTGGGCCCATGAGCCAGGACCTAGCAGGGGACATAGTTCCTCAGCCAACACCCAGGGTCCCCAAGGCTTCTTTGTCACTAGGGAAAACTTTTGATAAACTCCTTAGTTCTGTGCCATTAATCATTACCAGTTAGAGGCTTTCCCACTACTAAGTAATCTAACATTTATTCTCTTACTACAAAACAAATACATTTAGTACATGCAGATGAATAAACTGAAAAATGATGTCGATCCCTGTGGCATCTGGTATCCTGTCCTTCAGTGCTTGCTCTGGGCACACAGCCTCTTGTTCTTTCTCACTGTGCAGAAATGGGGTCCTCACAAAGCAGGAGGGGACAGGCACCACAGGAGCCAGGGCACCAACGTGTGCTCCAGCATCTGAATGGAGTCCTGCCTGGACCCGGGCTCACTTGGTGATTTCAGCACACACAATTCTAACTAAACAAAAGTTTTCAGGTATATTATACATATGCTTCACTTCTAGTTTTGTTTATGTGAAAAAAAACCCACTAGAACAATCAACTTGCTAAACAAAGAGGAGAGCAATTACAGCAATACCACCTGATAAACCTGGCACATGCTAAGACTCTGAGGGGTGATGTGAGGATTTGTATGGGAACAGGAGGGTCTCATGTTTTTTAATGTCAAAAAACTGAAAAGAGTTACCTTAATAAAGTGCTATAGTTTTTTTCCCCTCCAAGACTCACGCTGAAATGCAATCCCATTATATGGTGGGACCAGGTGGGGATTAGGGCTCTGCTCTCTTCAATGGGTTAATGGGGTATCTGGAGAGGGAGTCTGCTATTAAAGCCACTTTAGTTAGGTTTCACATTTTCTCCCAGTTTCTTGCCATGTGATGCCTGCATGGCCTCAGGACTCTGCTAGCAAGAAGGTATCACCAGATGTGGCCCCTGAGTCTTGGACAAGAACTACGTGACAAAATAAAATCTATTCTTTATAACTTACCCAGTCTATGCTATCAGCAATAGAAAACAAACTTAGTAAAGCAGTTATATGTTCATTTAACAGTAAATGGTATGCAACCTGATCAGAATTATGTCTTGCTGTGGACACCACTGCCACCGGCCTTAGAGCCTCCACACAGATCTGTAGAGTGAAGGCCCGAGGGGCACTGCAGGTGCTGGCAAGCATCGCCACGGCTCCAGGTGCATGGGGGAGAACTACTGTTTCCTGGCTGCTTCAACAGAAGTGTCTTGTGCACCTGCCACAGGCAGCAGTAGGTGGGTGGCAGGCAGATGCAGAAAACACTGGAACATGTAACTGAAACCCCAGGGACGTCCCTGGAAACCAGACTTCATCCTTGATGAGACCCTTTGGGGATCTACAGCTGAGATGATTCTTGCTCTGCTTATTCACCCCCCTTCTCCTAGAGATGCTCAGATCTGAGCCCCCCAGATAACACTTCTCAGCGCTGGCTTCTATGTACCCTACATAAGCCAGGGCGGGGACAGGCTGCTCAGTTTTCTTTTTGAGTAAGACACCCTGATCCCAGGCTAGGCCACTCGTATCATCGGTTCACTTCTTGAGAATATGACAATGACAAAACTGCCACTTCATATTGTTATTTTCTTTTTACCATTTATGACTTATCTTAAACAGCATGAGTTTCCCTGTCTGTCTGTCTCCCCCACCCAGAATGTAAGCTACTCAGGACCCACAGATCTGCAGGGAAGGTTCAGCCAGCAGATGAGAAACGCCATTCCTGCCTCATCCCCGAACTGACCCGACATGGCCTTAGAGGGTGCTAAGTAATTAAATGTGGCAAACATACCAAAAGGCCAAAGTTGTTTTTAAACATGGAAAAATGTGTGACTACAAAGGATGACTATTTTCATAAAAGAAAATATGGGGGGCTGGGGTTGTGGCTCAGCGGCAGAGCGCTCGCCTCGCACGTGCGCGGCCCGGGTTCGATCCCAGCACCACGTAAACATAAATGCATTGCACTGTGTACAACTAAAGTAAATAAATAAATATATAAAAAAAGAAAATGTGGGGGAAACATAATCTTAAGCAAAAATTGCTTAAAGTAAGACTTCACTGAAGATTAAAAAAATAAAATCTAAAGCACACAGAGCGCAGAAGCATGATTTGGGCACTACTCACTTCCACGGAATCTTGCATTTATTTACACTTAAAATCATTTTCAAGAATAGGCCATCTTACCCAAAATAGAAGAGTATGACACAGGCATACGACAGGATTCCTTGCACTTTAATTGAGCTTGTTACAACTCTGATGAGCTAGCCAAAAACACACCAAAACACACAGAAAAAAAAAAACACACAAGAGTTATTAGTTAATGTTTAAATAGAAGATTTCAGCATGCTGATTTCAACACTGTAGAAACACACCTGTGGCCTCTAACTCCAAGGATAGCTTTAGATTTGCCAGTCCCTGTTAGGACCTGCGTGCTCATGACAGCTTCTGTGGTGGACTCAGTTTCTTCAGGCAAGTCTGGGATGTGCTCAACTGTCTGGGACTCTCCATAGGCAGACCTTAACCTAGCACGTGACTGATGTCTCTGCTTGTGACTGACATTTCTGCTTGTACCTGACAGACATGCAGATCAGCTGATTTTTACAACTGATTCTGGAAAGCCTAAGTGAATTCGTCTTCTCATCCTGGTTGCTACCAGAGCTGAATGGACCCATGTGGTGGGCATTTTCCTGTCCACCGTCCTCAACTTCTTCAGGAGTTCCCAATAACTTGCAGGGAGCACTGAGAAAGGGAACCTTAGGAGGTTCATACTGTTTAAAAAATCTAAACACTATTAACAAACTAATTACTTAAAGGTTGGAAAACTTCTTTTCTGGATAGCAACAGTTAAATACCTGTTTTCTTACTTATCTTACAGAAACACAGGAATAACAACATTATCCTTGGAATTCTGATGAGTAAGTCTGGCTGCACCAGTCAAGGGGATGTTTACACATTATAGGCACAGCTGTGCCCACAGACAAAGGCCCAGTGGGACAGCCACGTGGAAACTGAGAATCAGGGACAAACTGTACTTAGCCAGGGAAGTCGAGCTGTCGGACAGGAGAGTCTATCAGCGTGTCTTAAACATCATCAACATAAATTTTTAAAGATATTTTCAAAAACAGGATTAGGTAGGGGGAATGGACTATCATGTGTTCAATAAAGTTTCACTATGAGAAAACAATGGAAGCCCTCACCTGTCACAGCCTCTAACAGGGAAGTGACTGTTGCCATTTAGCCAATCCTTCTTGCAAAATTAGGGAATCTACATTTACCCTCGCAACTGCATGTATCATGTTTTCAGTTGTAGAAAACAAATTAGAAAAACTTAATATTCTATTTTGTCAATCTCTTAAACCTTGACCCAATATTTTTTCTCTTTAAAATCTTCCATTTTCCCAAAACTCTAGGAGTTCCTTTTCCCAAGAAAAATGCCTCTCTTTGTAATGTAATAACAAGTTATCTATGTAATTAAAAATATTTAGGATGTGGTTATCTGGAAAGTCATGTTGACATTTAAGTGACATAAAATCTATTCTTTATCCATCATCTGAAAAAGGACAGGCAACCTGGTCTAAAATTCAGCTGGCTGCCTCACAACTTGCTGATACATTTCCCAGTAGATTAGCACAAGACTGCTTCTATAGAGGAATTTCAGATGCCTTTTGGCAAAAAGAAGGTCAAGTTTGTTTTGACACAAGAACAGGCAGTCAAGAAAAACATGATCAAATACAGGTGCAGTCAGCAAATCCTAATTACAGATTTAGCTAGCAACTATGTAGCTAGCAACTATTTACAAGATGGTTCTGAGAAGTTCATTAAAATGGTCAGGGGTGGCAACTTTTTAAAGATGTATTTGAATTTCAGGATTATTTTTATTTTCAAAATGGTATTTCCTATGCATAACAGCAGAAATTTTTAATGGAAATTAAAAAAAAAAAAAAAACCCAAAACTTTGGAAATGATAATTACAGCTGGGTGTGGTGGCACATGCCTATAATGCCAGTGGCTTGGGAGGCTGAGGCAGGAGGATCACAGGTTCAAAGCCAGCCTCAGCAAAAGCAAGGTACTAAGCAACTCAGTGAGACCCTGTCTAAATAAATATTAAATGCAGTGGGGATGTGGCTCAGTGGTCAAGTGCCCCTGAGTTCAATCACAGTACCAAAAAGAAAAAAAAAAAAGTGGTAATTATAGTAGATACCAGATATGCCCTCATTTGGGTACGATGTAGTTGGCTTCCAAATCTTTACTACTACAAATGCCATTGCAAATGCTTAGCCTTGCCCATCAATCGCTGCGTGCCTTTCATAACTATTTCCTCAGAATAAATTCCCAGAACCAGAATAACTGCATCAAAGTTGGACACTGTCAAATTGCTCTCTAGAATGTTGGATCAATTTATGCTGCCACCAGTATGCATATCAGTGGTCATGTCAATGTCCACCACTAGGGATATCTGTTGAAAAAGAAAAGTCTTTGGCAAAAGAACAAGAAAGAATATCCTTACTTTTAGAAAAGCCACTTAAAAATACAGTTCCTTATACCGCTTAATCCAAAAGAATAATGCCATTATTTTTTTAAAAAGTCCTTTCTTCCAAGTTATTTATCTTTAATTTTTATGTCCTATCCCTTTGAAGCAAACTTACTGATAATTTCTTAATGTTATATAATGGCGGCTATGTCATTTAAATACACACACACACTGGACTTACTAAAACAGCCAGCGGGAGAGGAATAAAGCCCATCCTGCGTGCTACCGAGTCACTGTAGTCAGTATACGCCTGCAGAGAAAGGAGAGGAGGGTTCAGATTCTCTGGGATTTAAGCAGCATTTAAAAAGTACTGTTCACTCATCCCAGCAAATGTTATAAACATGTGAGGTTATGGGCAGGAAGAGAACCTAGTGCCTGTTCTGTAATTTAATAAAAATAATGTGGAAATCTAATTGTTCACAAGAAATTTTAAATGCAAAACTGTGTGTTACAGTGCTACAAAAATCATACACTATGTAACATAAGTACTATTGCTGTGTAAATGCTTATGTACAGAACAGAGGTAAGCGGGAATGTAGTTTTCCTTTAACTAATAACTAATACTTTGTGCTAAATTTAACCATTGCTGTTAAAGGGACTATGCCTTAGATAAAATGCTCACATTTTTCTGTCGGCTGCTAACAAGGTCAAAAGCAAGGCTGGCTCTGTATTCACTGTAGACCTAAAGACAAATAGGAGAGAAATATTCAGTAATCTCGTGCAAATACATAATGTGGAAAGATTCAGGCTTTGTAAATAAAATGTTCAATAATTAACCAGGAACAGATGCTAATAACCAGACATCTGAACATGGTCTATTTGTCTTCCTGAAGTAAGGGTAAAACACAGCCTCAGTTTCCCTGAACTACTATATGCATAGGCTTTTTAAAGGTTTCTTTTCAAAAAGGGATAAATACTCAATGATTATGATCCTGAGAGTGTTATTATTACTGGGTGTGGTAGAACATGCCTATAATCCCAGAGACTCAGGAGGCTGAGGCAGGAGGACTGCAAGTTCGAGGCCAGCCTCAGCAACTTAGTGAGACCTTGTCTCAAAATAAAAAAAATTTAAAAAAGGGGGTGGGTGGGGATGTGGCTGGGGATTATAATGGCGGCTATGTCATTTAAATACACACACACACTGGACTTACTAAAACAGCCAGCGGGGAGAGGAATAAAGCCCATCCTGCGTGCTACCGAGTCACTGTAGTCAGTATACGCCTGCAGAGAAAGGAGAGGAGGGTTCAGATTCTCTGGGATTTAAGCAGCATTTAAAAAGTACTGTTCACTCATCCCAGCAAATGTTATAAACATGTGAGGTTATGGGCAGGAAGAGAACCTAGTGCCTGTTCTGTAATTTAATAAAAATAATGTGGAAATCTAATTGTTCACAAGAAATTTTAAATGCAAAACTGTGTGTTACAGTGCTACAAAAATCATACACTATGTAACATAAGTACTATTGCTGTGTAAATGCTTATGTACAGAACAGAGGTAAGCGGGAATGTAGTTTTCCTTTAACTAATAACTAATACTTTGTGCTAAATTTAACCATTGCTGTTAAAGGGACTATGCCTTAGATAAAATGCTCACATTTTTCTGTCGGCTGCTAACAAGGTCAAAAGCAAGGCTGGCTCTGTATTCACTGTAGACCTAAAGACAAATAGGAGAGAAATATTCAGTAATCTCGTGCAAATACACAATGTGGAAAGATTCAGGCTTTGTAAATAAAATGTTCAATAATTAACCAGGAACAGATGCTAATAACCAGACATCTGAACATGGTCTATTTGTCTTCCTGAAGTAAGGGTAAAACACAGCCTCAGTTTCCCTGAACTACTATATGCATAGGCTTTTTAAAGGTTTCTTTTCAAAAAGGGATAAATACTCAATGATTATGATCCTGAGAGTGTTATTATTACTGGGTGTGGTAGAACATGCCTATAATCCCAGAGACTCAGGAGGCTGAGGCAGGAGGGCTGCAAGTTCGAGGCCAGCCTCAGCAACTTAGTGAGACCTTGTCTCAAAATTAAAAAAATTTTAAAAAAGGGGGTGGGGTGGGGATGTGGCTTAGTGATTAAGTGCCCCTGGGTTCAACACCTGGTTAAACAACAACAACAAAAAGGTTATGATTACTGTACATCTAGCTATAATAATCACCTTCTTAGAAAAATGGATGCCAACATTAAGATATAAGATCTTTAGGGAACAGAGTAGTGACACTGCAACAAGTACAAGGGTACTTATAAATTGTCGTTTCCACTAAAAAAAGCACAGAATACCTGAAGCCTATTAACTTTGACTTCAGATGCTGAGAAAATGATCCTATGAAAATGGAATCACTCTCTACTGAAGCCAAGAAAGGAAATCACTTCATCAGTAAAAATTTTCCTAACCTTATTTTCTACTAGTATGTCAAATCCTTCAGAAATTCATGATCAAATCTTCAAACTATAGCAACTGCATTCGCTTTTAAGTCTTTAAACAATAAGTGTCAGAGTAAAAACTATTTATTACAAGTACAACTCAATAAAATCCATAAAACTATTGAACTAATAATACTCACTCGTGACAGAGCCAGGAATGAGGAACGTCTCAGGAACCCCTTCTATGGTTTACTATCTATACAATAAGCCTACAGCCCCTATTTCCGGAAATTTTACAGAATATGATTGCAATGTAAGACAAATTCCTTGAAGTTTCATTAAGTACCTTCATAAGAAAAATGTATGGTTTTTCTTCTAGAATTTAGGAACCAACTGATAATCACAGAAAGAAAGTCAATTTTGAAATAGAGCATATTTTGAAAACCTACCCTGAGAGAAGTTCTGACATCTTATTTTTAAAATAGATGCAACATGATTTTAAAAACTGATGCAACATGATTTTTAAAAACTGAAGTGGATAGATAGTGTGATAGTGGTTAACAGTTTATGATGATTTTGAGTTGGTGACATCTGAGCTCAACTCCTAGCTGAGATGCAACACTTCCACTGAAGCATGGAACTAGGACTGTTCAAAACTGAAGCAAAACCCTTTCAGTAGTGTGATAATTTTAAGAAACTTAAAATTATAATATTAACTTTAAAGCAGTAGTCATATCCAATAATCTCCATAAACACAATAAACCTAAGCTCATTGACAACTTCATAATATTAAGCAGTAAACTCTGAACACTGAATTGCTTATAGAAATACATACATCTGCAGTAATGTCATTGAACTTGGTGATAAAGGCATGTTTTACAATATCCACAGCAATTTCTGAAGCAATCACCATACAGACATCTGGAAACAGCACCCAGAGATGATCTATACAGTATGGAGAAAAGACTGGTAAGTACATCTCTTAATATGAGCAGAATCCATACCATAGCCTATCAGAATCTAAAATCTCCACAGGGCAAAACTTAGTATTTCAATTAAACCTTTATCAAAAGAACAACATTTTACCAACTTAAAGGACAATTCATCCAACAAATAGTCACTCAGTATTTTGTGTTCTGAGCACTGCTCTGCACGCGGGCCACGGTGGTGAGCAGAGCCCTGCCTCCAAGAAGCTGACATCCTGGTGGCATGGCCAGGTTAGGCAGGTTCCTTAGGAAACCCTTTTAATTCTACAGTTGCCTCAGTTGACAGTAAAGAGCTCACAGAGATGTGCTGGAGTCTACTGAGTACTTCTTTTCCTTTTTGATCACTATGATTTAAAGGTATCGATTGATCATTTATTTCACTGTTGTATGGATGCAACTTCTTAAATCTGCTTCCTTTTATATTAACTAAAATATCAATTCAGTACTAAGTAGCTGATAAAAACCATACCCACAGATAACCACCTACGACCTGGAGGAAGGATGTAAGACTGGGACAGAGCAAGAAAAGGATGGCTGGACACGCTGACGAGGACCCATGGAGACCGAAGACCTGGTGGCTGCAGCTGGCTGCATGCTGACGATGCCAGGCTCTGTTCTGAGTCTGACATCATGGTGAGGTTCCAGAAACCAGGGACCTCTTTCAGCAAGAAACTCTGCCACTAACTGCTATTTGACCTCGGGCAAGTTTCTTCTTCTTTATTTTCTTCAGGTCTGGGGACTGAACCCAGGGACCTTTACTAATGATATACATCCCCAGCCATTTTCTTTTTTCTTTTTGTAGTACCAGGGATTGAACTCAGGGGCACTTGACCACTGGGCCACATCCCCAGCCCTTTTTTGTGTTTTTATTAGAGACAGGGCCTCACTGAGTTGCTAAGTGCCTCGCCATTGCTGAGGCTGGCTTTAAACTAGCGATCCTCCTGCCTCAGCCTCCCAAAGTGCTGGGATTACAGGCGTGCGCCACCGTGCCCGGCTTCCGCAGCCATTTTTAAGACAGGATTTCTCTAGGTTGCTGGGAAAGCATTGAACTTATGATCTTCCTGCCTCATCCTGAGTAGCTGGGATCACAGGCATGCGCCACTGTACCAGTTTTTTTAAATTGTATCAGTTCCAGTTCCCTCATCTACAAAATAAGGATAATAGAAGTTGTCTATATTCCATTATTATGAGAATTAAATAAGATAAGGGTATATATACAGCAATGTTCCTAGCACACAAAATAGTTTGTATATTTTGGTTATTAATTATCCTGGACACTTAGAAAAAGCTTCTATAAATGGTATTTTGGTTTTAAAAAAAAGTAAAAGAATGAAGGATCCACCAATAAGGACAGTGTCCCTTTGATCATTTTATCTGCCACAGTACTGATGACAGAAACTTAAGATAACCTGTTGAAAGTCACAGTATAAATGAGAATATTACTTCATACACCGAGTTGGTCATGAAACTTTGGTATTTGTCCTTCTGTGCAACAACTGTTCTGGGATCCCTGACCCTACCTGGGGTCCATGGCCAGCCACACATACCCACTCTGTGTTTCATGAACACTGCTGGCTGACCTGCTGATACTTCCAGTCATTAAAAGGATCCAGGTACACAAAGAATCCAGGTGTGTGTGTGTGGGGGGGAGGACATTTCCTGCCAAAAATTATGTGGCCTTTGGGTGTATTTAAATTAGAATGTATACCACTGTAAGATCCATCATTTGATGTTATAGTCTCTTTAAGAAAGTAACTTCTGGAAATTTATTTCCAAGATCATATATGTATTTCATTTTGTATTTGTTTCTGATTTTTTAAAGGTACCTGAAAATAAACAATGAAGTAAAATAAATTAACAAAAGGTATTAGATGCCTAGAACATCCATGATATTGGGAGTGATAAACAAAATGCAAGTCATGGCCTAGGGCATTAAGAACAAAGTCGTACAAAAAACATCAGCTGTTTGGGGCTAGGGTTGTGGCTCAGCAGTAGAGCATTCACCTAGCATGTGTGGGGCCCTGGGCTCGATCCTCAGCACCACATAAAAATAACTAAATAAAATAAAGGTATTGTGTCCAACTACAACTAAAAAATAAATATAAAAAAAATCAGATGTTAAAAACTTTTCTGATTTGTTTGTTTGCAGCACTGGGGGAAAAATTCTAAATTAATTGAGATATCTGATTGTTTCCCCACCTAACTCACTTCAGCATCTTAACAGCCTATTTCTCTCCCCAGCCTGAGTCCTGCATTTAAAATGTCTTAGCACTTCTGGCATTTGCCACAGTCCCTTGCCTTGTGCCTGGCCCACTGCACCTTCTCGGGGAATGTCTGCTGAAGGAGGGTAAAAATGCATGGACTGTGACAACTTTCTGTGAGCCTTGATTCAGAGATACATGAGGAACAAAATCTATTGCTCTATCATATAATTCTTTATCCCTATTTGACCTAAAAATTAATAGTGAATAGGTAAAAGACAAACATTAGGGAAAAGCACGGAATCCTCCAGTCAACTGTGAAAGTGAAAATGTCAGTGTGCAGGTAATCACGGCTGAGTGAGGCCCAGGGCTGCCCTGGGTAGCAGGGTCTGCTCGTCCACCACTATGCAGCTCCAGAGACAGTGAGGCCAGAGATCCCCGTCCCTTCTCCTGAGCAGGTATTTCCAATACCCAAACAAACAAACATTTGTTCTCTACAGTATTCATTTTATTCCATGTAAAAGAAAGATTTTGGTTTAAGAGTAGAATTACAGATCACTGAATTTGGTAATAGCTAGTTACCTGGATTCCAAGAAAACTGCTCCATATTCCTTAAACACACTATCAGCAAAAGCACATAATTTGTGAATCGTTCCTTAATATCTAAAAAACAAAAACAAAAAACAAACCTAAGTACTACAATTCATATAGATAATAATATAGTGCATATGTAAAAGTTCTGCTAAAACATGAAATTATTATGCTACATATAACTGTAAGACAAACAAAACAAACAAACAAAAAAACAAAAATGAAGCAAAGAATCTGTGAGGCACTGGTTCCAGCATACCTGCAGATACAAAATCCAAGAGGCTCAAGTCCCTTATAAAAAACAGTATAGTATTTGCATATAACCTACTCATATCCTTTCGTATATTTTAAATCATCTCTAGATTATTTTTAATATCTAATACAATGTAAATGCTCTGTAAATATTTACACTGTATTATTTAGGGAATAATGACAAGGAAAAAATCTATAATATTCAGACCAGATGTCATTGTTTGTTGCAGAATATTTTTATTCTGTGGTTAGCTGAAACCCTGAGTGAAAAATATTGAGATATTGAGGGCTGACTACACACTATTTTATATATATATGTAAGCTGGTGCTACATTGATAAGCACTTATTTCTTTTGGCAACATGATTCTTGTATAAAAATTCAAGTTTTCTTTTTTACCTTTATTTTACTTATATGCCATGCTGAGAATCAAACCCAGTGCCTCACACACGCTAGGCAAGCACTCTACCACTGAGCCACAACCCCAGCCCAGAAATTCAAGTTTTCTACATACTCAAAAATATTCAAACCATCAAACATTCAGACTTGGTCTTTAAATTTTTCAAATGATCTCTGGGGACTTATGACAACTGTTTTCATTTTACAAAAGGAAAAAAAGAAACAAACAGTAAAACACAAGAATTTGAGTAACATAAAACCTCATGTCCCAGACTACTATCTGGCAAACAGTAAGTTCGTAAGTATTGCACTGATGAATCCCTTAGCTAAGAGGATGCTGGTGTCACAATAGCATTTCTTAGAGTATATGTAGAACTTTGGGGAGGGGGGCACCAATTAGGTTTCACAATGATATTTGCCATAAATTAGTATACTACATACTAACACTAATACTATATACTAATTTATGATAAACATCATTGGTCAGAATGAATTTAATACAAGCAAATAATTAAATTCCTGTCAAATGCTGGTTTTCACATTTCACCTTTTCAGCTGCTATTTTCTAGGATACTATGTAGTTGAGTGATGGATGATATCGATCTGTCTGCAGTAGATGTGTATGTGGGTTTCTGTGTAATGGTGGGGGCTGTGGCCAGAAACACAAAGCAGTCTGTCCAAAAAGCTCTAGTATATCCTTCTGTCATTTCCAACTATTCTGCCACCTTAGCAACACTGTACTTGGCATTTCAATTTCAATTTCATGGCCTATCACTGCTGCTCTTTTCTTCCATAGCAGAACTCTGGGCTCTGGACATTACTGTATCTTCCCTAAATCCTCAGACTCTTCAGGAAGTTGCTGAGACCTTCTTTTGCAGAGTAGCTCAGTTCTTTGAGATGAGCTAGAGTTGAAGCCAGTGGGCACAAACTGCTGTTCTCTTTATGAAACTCTAGTGCTGTTCCTTGTGTGATACCATGTTCTGGGTGTAAGCTCAGAGCAGTTGGTCTCAAGGTGCAGAGCACAGATGTGGCTCTCAAAAGGCAGGATACAAATGGAAGGAAGTATATGTATATGTGTTTTGGCTAGTTTTAGATCAACACATCCGATTTATTTTATGATTTCAAAGGCGACATAGGTTTAACTAAAAAGTCTGCCCTGGAATAACTGCTATCAAAGTGTGACACAAAATATATTCTTTTGTTATTTAACTATATTTAATTTTAGATCTTAATAAAAGATGGTAGAATGCGATGGATATCATTACCCTAAGTGCATGTATGAAATCATGAAAGGTGTGAATATACTTTGTATACAACCAGAGATATGTAAAAATGTGCTCTACAAGTATAATATGAAATGTAATATGAAATGTAATACATTCTGCTAACAACTTAGAACAAAAAAAATTCGAAAAAAAAAGAAAAAAAGGCATTGTGTACAACTAAAATAAATATTAAAACAAAGGTACGCTGGAATTGGAATTCTGTACAATTAACTATTCACAAAGCTGTCTCTATGTAAGTTCTTTCTAATTCTCATAAACAAAATTAACAAAGAAATTTACTTATTTTTGACCTGTAGGATATGGCTCATTACATAATTCTCTGGAAAGAAACTGCCTTGAGAAATTTAGAACATCATTTGAAATAACCCAAAGGAACTTTTATGAACTCTAACAAAATAAAGCAAAACCAAGAGCAACATTAAATTAATCATATCTGGTCCCTGAACACATTGCAATTGCTGACATGAAGAAAATCTGCAATCATTCCAATCTGAGCATGCTGATGAAGGGCAAAACACATCTGATTAGGGGGATATTTAAGACAAAATTGATTTTAGAAAAGCATATTTCAAATATGATAGAGAAGCTGGGCGCAGTCGCGCACGCCTGTCATCCCAGCACTTGGGAGGCTGAGGCAGGAGGATCGCGAGTTCAAAGCCAGCCTCAGCAATGGCGAGGCACTTAGCAACTCAGTGAGACTCTGTCTCTAATAAAATACAAAAAAAAAAAAAAAAAAAAAAAGGGCTGGGGATGTGGCCCAGTGGTCGAGTGCCCCTGAGTTCAATCCCTGGTACCAAAAAAAAAAAAAAAAAAAAAAAAAAAAGATAGAGACTGATAAAATTCTGGTAGATAAATGAGATTTTATAAAATGAAGAATGTGAATGATATTAAGTTTAAAGGTTAAAAAGGAAAGTACCACCATAAATAAGTATATATTGATTTCAAGAACTCATTTATCAAATTTAACTATGAAAATGAAGCTGATTTGACTTAACATTTGAGCATTACAAATGCACAGCTCAAAATGTTTCAAAAAGTTTTTGTTTGTAATAAAATCTTATATAAACAATGCAATGAAAATATATCTATATCCCATCTCATTTAAAGATAACAGTCAGGTTTTCATTAGGATTGAACTTACATAGATTTAAAATCACAGCCTCTGTAAAGGGAATGCTTTCTCTTCCCCTTTACCAAGGAACTTAAAGCAGTGGTAAGCAACCCTTTTAAGACATCTCTGACATTTTAATTACGGAGCTCCCTTTGTCCTGCTGCAGTACCACTAACAGACACACCTAACAGACACGTGTCAATACACTTAGTGCTGCAGTCTAAATGAAAAATGAGTGACTACCCCTCCCCACCAACAGCCTTCAAACTGATGGCAGGCTTCCAGGCCTGTGTTAAGAGGATTAACTCTCCTGAAGGATCATTCTGAATGCAGTTCACATTATTAACAGGCAAAATTTTTCATTTCAGGCTTTCAAATCAGAAAGCCCTAAGGTCCCACATTCAGCTGGTGCTTAAAATGAAGTGAGAAAAAGGATTAACTGTTAAAAGTCTGGTTTTATTAATTAAACTCAATTTCACTTGTCCTCAGGCAGGCAATTCCTGTAAGAAAATACATGGTCAGCTAATGCTGGAGGAAAAAAGTCACTTTAAAATTCCCAAACAAAGTCTTCCTCATTAACCCAGCATGAGGAACAGAACCTTATGCTACATATTTGGTAGCTCAACTTCCCCGGGAGAAAAAATTCACAGGAAAATGCACACGCAAAGAAACTGTGCTGTGCACACCTCGTGGTATGGCCATGACCTAGTGCAGACTGGGCAAGAGCTGCAAAGGGTGATCCTCATCTTTCCCTTTAATACCAAAGACTATTTTGCAGCATTAGCATGATTGCCTAGGACAGATTCTTGGGGTTTTAAAACTACCTTAGTATAAAACTACCTTAGTATAAAGTTAATTTCTTATAAGATATGAAAGAGTACAATGCAGACACTTTGCACTATAACATTAAGTATTTTACTTAACTATAAAAAGCAAAACTTTTTGGTGCTAATTATTAACCATTTAAATCCATAATAAACTCCTGAATTTCTTCTGAGCTGATATGCATAACTGAACAACATGTCAATTTTTTTCAGAATTTTTTAAAAAATTGAAATATTAAATTCCTAATCTCTCTATGCTAAGAGGTTGTAATCTGGGGGACCTGTTTTATGAAAGAGAGAAAAGAGACACTCATGACTTCAAAATGCTAGTGGCTGGATTTAAAAACTACTCATAATTTCCTATAATTTCAAAGCCCTGATACGCCATGACTAAAAACTTTTAAAACTTAAAATCTATGTCTACTTTAAGTTCTATAAAGGACACATACTCAAAGCAGGCTATTGATGTAAATTAATAAAAACATGATTTCTGCAACAAGTAAACTTCTTATAGTTCAATCAATATGTCCTATGGTTATAAGCTACTAAACAAAATGCCTTCCTTGAGCATCCCCCTTCTCCTTCCCTGTCATTCAGATTCACAGCACTTGGCCCCACTCATGAAAGGAAAGAAACACAAACACAGAGATGGCACCGACTGCTCTCAGAGCTCTGAGGGCTAAGACTCATTGTGGTTCCATGAGATCATCTAGACTTGTTAGTTTTCCATTTGTTCTTTTGATTCCTTGCCCAATTTTCTCCTACAATGCTAAACATTTTGTTTTTTTGCTTTATTATCTTCATATGCTATTATTTTCCTTGTCAAATACAGAGGCAAATAGCTGGGCACGGTGGCGCACGCCTGTAATCCCAGCACTTGGGAGGCTGAGGCAGGAGGATCGTGAGTTCAAAGCCAGCCTCAGCCGTGGCGAGGCACTTAGCAACTCAGTGAGACCCTGTCTCTACTAAAATACAAAAAAGGGCTGGGGATGTGGCCCAGTGGTCGAGTGCCACTGAGTTCAATCCCTGGTACCAAAAAAAAAAAAAATACAGAGGCAAATTACATAGAGTGAAATGCACAGATCTTAAGTATACAATTTGCTGAGTTTTGAAAAATGCTTAATCTGTGTTGCCAATCTAATGAATCTTCAGAAGAGTTCTCTCACCCAGAAAGTTCCCTTGCATGCTCCTATCAGTTCCTGTCCCCAATCAGAAGCCAATCTTATTTCTATCATAAACTAATTGTGTCCAATCATAAACCTCATGTAAATGAAATCCAACAGTAAGTACTTTGTGTGTGTCTGGCTTTTTTTTTTGCTGAACACAATGCTTTTGAGATTTCCATAGTAGGATGTATAAGTAGTTCATATTTTTTCTTTAATTGCCAACTTTTACTCTATGGTCTATTTTTCTATTGATAGACATTTCGGTTTTGGGATATTGTGAATAAAGCTGCCATAATAATTTGCAATGCTGAATTACAGTATTGCTGTTTAACTGTATTAAGAAAGAAACTGCCAAAAAGTTTTCCAGAGCAGTTGTAGTATTTTACATCCACGCCATCACTGCCTGAGCAGGTCAGTTACTTCATGTCCTCACTAACTGTGGCACAGTCTGAACACATGGGTTCTGGTGGGCGTGCTGTGATGCCTCCAATGGCTTGCCTCTGCCTCTCCCTGATGATGCTTCTCCTTACAATGCTAGACACCTTTTCATGGGCTTATTGGCCATTCATACATCTTTTACAAAATGTCTGTTCTAGACTTTTGCCCATTTTAAAATTATTTTTTCATAACTGGTAGAATTTGTAATATATTCAGGGAAAAAAAAAACCCATTTGGTATATACATATCACTCTTTCAATAGTGTGGCTTGCATTTTCATTTTCTTAATTTTTTTTTCCTGGTACTAGGGTTGAATTCTGGCATTTTTCCACTGAGCCACATCCCCAGCCAACACCCCCCCCAACCCCGTTTTTTTTTCCTGATTTTTGAGACAGGGTCTTGCTAAAGTATTGAGGCTGGCCTTTAACTTGCAATCCTTCTGGCCTCAGCCTCTGAGTTGCTGAAATTACAGGTGTATGCCACAATGCCTGGAAATTTTTCTTAATTTTTTAATTGAGTGTAAGTCTTTGAAATTCAATTTATTTCTTCATATGGTTAGTGCTTTTTGAGCCTCCTCTAAAAATGTTTGTCTACACAAAGATTGTGAATATATTCTCCTAGATTCTGTTCTAGTGTTGATAACATTCTAATGTTTTATGGCAATAAACCACATTGAATTAACATTTTTAGGAGAGGATAGGGTCAAAAATGTTTTTTAGCCTTTCAAATATTTCAACATTACTAATTGAAAATATTTTTTTTATTAAAATGTTATTCAGTTATATTTATGGCAGTCAACCACTTTGAATCATTTAAATTAGAGCTGCAAGTAGAATTTAATTGTACATACCACTATTTGACATTTGAAAGAGATTGTTCTTTTCAAACTTCTTGAAAACACTTCCTTTAATTTCAACAAACTGAAATGGAAAACAGAAATATCTTTATCATTGTAATAGTTTTAAAAATTGACTTGCTATATATAAAAACTTCCTGGAGAATAAATATTATATAGAACAAAGAACTTCATTTCATCTACAGTATCACCCCACAGTACTTTATAACCCCAAATATAAAGTAGAACCTCATACTTACGTTATTAGACATCATGATAGTGAGCAGGGACTTGTTGTGTGAATTAAAAGCTACATTGAGTGTTGTCGCTTGAACCATTATGAGAATCGCATGCAAAACTAAAGAAATGTCAAGGAAAAACCTAAAATTTATTTCCATATTATTGATAAATAACACTAGAAAATTCTGAAAGTTGAATAATGGAAAAATGCTTCCTAAACAAAATATATGTATTTTATTGTCTTCATAATTTCCCTGTCGGTTGCAGTTAATAAAAATTTGACAGGAGAAAAGGAATGTAATCCACAAGAAATGAGCCAAAGCAGAAAGGAACCTCTGTGCATCTGTTTACTTAGACCCCAGTCTTCCTGACCAGGACAGTTCTGCTCTTTTTTTTTTCTGCATCTCTGGAATGTGGCACAGTGCTTGTGAAACACAACCTCAAAATGGTTCAATAAATAAATGGAATAAATTATCATAAACATTGAAAGAAGAGACTTAGGAATATATATTCTGAATTAAGGTAATTTGAATTTAATAAGAAAAGAACATAAAATAAAAGCTGGTCTGGAAGTGATTGTCTTCCCTGATTTTCAGGTGACATGGATTGTTAAGATGGCAAGAAATGTCTGAAAATTAAGATGGTTTTTCATCTGTCATGCAGAATTATATTCATATTACATATGGAACAGTTAATATGTAATCTAAAATGGTAACTGCTTTACTCCACTGAAGCTAGAACAAGCTTCTGCCCTCGCAGATATCTTTCCACTTAGCTCTTAACTTCTCAAAAACGAACCCAATTTCTTCCAAGTGTCACTCTTTCAGAGACACTACAAAAGACTGTGAGTGAGTCCTAACTTGACATGGAACTTCAGAGGAGGCATGCTTGGTATGTGAATATGTGTGGGTACATGCAAGCACACAGACTTTAAACCAAGGATACAAACACACACACACACACACAGAAATTCTTACAAAGAATTCACAGGTGATATGTACACACAATGGAATATTACTCAGCCATACAGAAGAATGAAATTATGGCATTTGCTGGTAAACGGGTGGAACTGCAGACTATCATGTAAGTGAAATAATCCAATCCCTAAAAAATAAAGGCCAAATGTTCTCTCTGATATACGGATGCTAGCTCACAATAGGCGGGGTAGAGGAGGAAGGAGAAGGGGAGGTTCACTGACTGGACAAGATGGAGTTGGGGGAAGGAAGAGGGAATGCGAAAGACAATAGAATGAATCAGACATAACTTTCCTATGTTCACATATGAATACATGAACAGTTTATATCATGTACAACCACAAAAATGGAAGGTTATACTTCATGTATGTATGATATGTCTAAATACATTCTACTCTCATGTGTAACTAAAAAAAAACAAATAAAAAATAAAATTAAAAAAAAAAAACCCACAAAGATAATGCCAACAGCCAGGTACGGTGGTGCATACCTGCAATCCCTATGATTAGAGGCTGAAGCAGAATGATGGCAAATTAGAAGAAGTCAGCCTCAGCAACTCAGTGACCCTGTCTCAAGATAAAAAATAAAAAGGGTTGGGCATATGGCTCAGTGGCACAGCACCCCTGGGTTCAGTTATACCACGAAGATAGTAATTTTCCAGAAGTTCAAAGGGTCGTGTAAACATGAGGCTCTTTAAACTCACTTCCAATTTCTTTCTTCTTCTTCTTTTTTTTTTTTTTTTTTTTAATACCTCTATTTTATTTATGTGGTGCTGAAGATTGAACCTAGGGCCTCACACATGAGAGACGAGTGCTCTACTGCTGAGCCCCAGCCCCAGCCCTCATTTCCAATTTCTATTAAACCAATTTCTTAAAAGGAGGCAGGTATTTCACCTTAATCTTTTGGATACACACATACATCTTTAAATCAGTGAAATAGCAATCCAAAAAAAAAAAAAAAAGAAAGAAAAAGGTAGAATATGTAATGTACCGACTGCTGGAATTTTCAGCAAATCTAAAAGGATACAGACATAAAGAACAGCCATTAAAAAATGAGGGATCACCCCGATGTGGGCTCTCTTTCTCTCTTTAGGCTCTGTTGCTGTCCAGTAGAGGGCATCCAGGATGTCTTGTCCAAATGATGAAAACAGGCGGTCAGCGACCTACAGAGAAATGGCAAAAGACACTCCTTCACAGTGCCCTCAAACATGGTACAATTCAGTGTCATGAACCACCTGTGGGTTGCGTGTGGGTCACCGTGCATGGAAGCCTCGTGAATAGAGACATCTGGTGTCTGGGAATGGCCAGTGGACAGTTCCTCTGGTCAATTGCCCAGGGACAATGTGAATCTCTTTCTCACTTTGCTATGGCCCACACAGCACCTGAGATGGGTGTGACCTGCCAAGATGTCAATCAACCTGCTGACTACAAGCCCTTGAAAGCTTATCCCTGCCTTTGATGTACCTCCTTAAATAAACCATAGGAGCCATTTTCCTTTTGTCTAGTTCCAGAACCATGCAGACTAGATCTATCGGGGGCTGTGCATCTTGTAAATATATTTCTGAGTATATGTGTTTTGTTATTTGCTAATTATCTGAGATTGTAGTTTTAGGGTGGCTTGGATTCTCCTGGGCAGAAAGAATCCTGCAAAGAGATACTGGCTGTCATCCCCTACCCCGAAAATTCCGATGCAACTCGAATATTTCCTTGAGACCTGATATTTTAAATGCTAGTACAGATAAAGTAAAGAACAGGGATCTTTGTTTACTTATTCATTCATATTTCTTTATTCTCTGGCACACAGTAAGTGCTCAAATATTTTTAGGATTTGAATTAGACTTTGTCCAATTTGCTGTTCATAACAAGAAAAGTCTTACATAGTGTCAATAATGAAAGTGGCCAGGCACATCAAAGTCGTGGTGCCTCTGGGTTTTTTTTTTTTTTTTTTTTTGTATTTATTTATTTGTTTTAGTTGTACACAATGTATTGCATTTATTCTTTATGTGGTGCTGAGGATTGAGCCTGGGCCGCACACATGCTAGGCGAGTGCGCTACTGCTGAGCCACCATCCCAGCCCCCTCTGGTTTTAGCACTTTAAACTCAGCATTCAAACTTAAATTTAAGGACAAATATATCAGCTGACTCACTCTATACACACCTAATATTTGTAAACAATGCAGCTATATTTTGCTTGAAATTTACTACATATAATTTAAAATCTACAGAATGACTTCCTAAAGGCATCTCAGGTACTGCTCTCCCTGACCTCAGTGTAACACAGACACACATGAGAAGAGGGAAGGATGGCATCACACCACCTGGGAGTCGGCCAAGTGCCACCTCCTAGGAGAGGCCCTTCCCAGACTGCCCCATCTTCTTGTGACCCCCAGGCCTCCACACATTCCCTTGGTCTTTCTCATCAGTCTTCGTGCTTCCCTCACGCTCCTTGCTCACAGGCTCCCCCAGCCCTACCTTCGAGGCCTAAGCAGCGCACAGCACGCAGGCCCTGAGTTGAAGTGCTTGCTGACAGAGACTCCTGAGGGAGCTCTCACCTCATGCCTGACACTGCACTAAACTCTTTGTATTGTCTCATCCAGTCCCAGAACTTCCCTAGTATCTCTACTCTACAGATGAAAAACTGATTGTAGATAATCGGCAACCAGTAACCAAGCCCAGGATAATCAGGTGTAAGAGAAGGCAGCAGGAATCCATCAGGAGGGAGTTTGTCTCTGGACCTAGAACCTGGACTCTTATCTGCTACACTTAAGCCACATCAGCAGGTAAAGTTACAAAGTTAACTATTTAAGCTATTTAGTTGGCAATTCCTGGCTCCTTTTCCTTGACCCATTTTCTAGTAACAGCAGCAACACTACCCTGGAGAGGACTCTGTTGAGTGAGGAGGCCACACATGAAGTTTGGTGGCAGGAGAAGCCCTTATGCCCTGCAGTCCCTATGAGGCTGGGCAGTATGGGAGGTCAGCAGGGCACTGGCAGGAGAGCAGCTCAGCAGCAGAAGGAAGAAGGGCAAGGGCGAGGGCAAGGCCCAGTCCCCTGTTTCTGTGAGGGTGGAGAGAGGCTGGGCAGCTCTGCTTCACAGACTTCATTCAGCCCCCAGCAACCTACCTGAGGGGGCAAAGCAAGTGCACAGGCAGCCAGCCTACACACAGGAAGCTGGGTGTACAACAAGGACGGCTAGGTTTCCGTGGCTTCTGTAGAGACACAGGAAGCCCTCATCTGCAGGAGGAAGGCAGAAAGAAGGCCTGCTGCCCCATGTCACTCCACCTGTCCATTTGCAAGGAGAAATGTCCTCATAGTAAGTTAAAAGACAGACCTTACACAGGCCTAAAAAGACCAGTATAGGCAGGCTGGGGATGTAGCTAAGTGGCAGAGCACTTGTCTAGCACACATGAGGCCCTGGATCCCAGCATGACTAAAGAAAACAAAAGGTATAGGAAACATAATTTAAATTTCAAAATTATTATAGAACCTAGTATAGCTATTTTAAAAAAACTGATTAAAATTCTGTCTATAAAACAAAGTAATTTTTTGTAAAGTGAATGTATAACTTCAATGTTTTTTTGTTATAAATGTAGGATTTTACTTTAAGCTGTTTGTTTAAAGTGAAATATCTTTTGTATTAAAAATATGAAGTTTTTAAAGCAATTGGGAAACTATATGTAGAAATTTCAAAGCAATTTGAAGTGTAAATCTATTAGAGCAGAAATACATATAATCACAGCATTTATTTCATAGTCTTTAAAAAGCTCTAGTAAAAAACACAACATGAATTTCCAATGAACTTGCAGAACAAATTTACCTGGCTTTTGACAGTGTGCATTCTATAAAGGTGCTGACTCAGAAACATCCGGCAGTAGGAAAATTCCTGCATGCTGGAGGACACATCACTCCCGAGCTGGCTACCCCAAATGTGTCACAGAACCAGCAGCCCAGGCACCACCTCATTAGAAGCACAGATTCTCCAGGCCCACCCCAGATCTACCAAAGCAGAATCACAAATTAACAGAGCCCCAAGTGACTGTACACACATTAGAGGTCAGAAGCACATTTACTAGAGTCACTAGAAAAATATTCTCGACTCTCAGGCACATTCTACACCGGGAGACTTGCTTGAGTCATGGGCATTGGCCACGCCTGTGCAGGCAGCAGGGCTCAACTGACCGTGCAGGGTGACAAGCACTCTCACCTCAAGCATGTTGTAGATGATGTAGAGCTTGATGACAGACTGCCCTCTTATCAGGTGGTACATCATAGAGTAGTCGACATAGTGCATCATGAAATAACAGATCACCAAAATGACGCCCTTCAAAATGTCACACACCTGGGCTGGCTGAAGCAAACGTCTGTCCCTGAAACATACAAAGAAGTAATGAAAATATGAGTCTTAACTTTATGTGTTCTCAAAATACACAATCTTTACTGGACATATACTAACAAAGGCAATGAGAATTAGGCTGACCTTTTAAAAACGTCAAGCTCACAAGGAAAGTTGCACTAAGTGACTACTTGACAGTATAAATTTTTCTGCCTACAGAATATAAAGATGTTAAGCCAGTATTACAATGAGAAGTCAGGAGTCTTCACAAGTGAACAGAGGGCAGGTACCTGCTGACAGAGAGCCTTCAAGCAACCGCTTTCCATGATGACATAAGCCTTCCCCCTACTGCGGAAGTCCCGTCCTGCGGGGCCAGCCCTCTCTGCAATGTGAGCCTTCTGTGCGCGCCAGTCTGCACCTTGTACTTTTTATTCAAAAGCATAACAGGTGTCTCTATCTCGGTTCACAAGGAACTCATATTTTCACGGCAGCACAGCGTCTCCCAGGCAGATGTACCATCATTTATTTAACACACCCTTGACAGATCTCCCGTCTTTCCCATGACAAACTACGGCACAATATGCATGTCATGTCTCATAAATGACAATATATCTAAATATATTCTTGAAATTGGAGTTTCAGGGTTACATTCATTTGATATTTTGATAGAATCAGTTGATGTGCCCTCTGTGGGGTGTGCCCGTGTACTCCTCTGGGGCAATGTGGGGAGGAAGCCTGCAGTCTGTATGCATCCAACAGTGGACAGGCTTCTGAGTCTCTGCCAATCTTGGGGGGTGAAAAACAGTACGCAGTGTAGCTTCAAAGTTAATTTCTCCCAGTAGGAGAATGAACATCCTTTATAAAAAGTTATTTACCTTGCCTGTGAATTCTCTACTATTTTTTTATACTAGTTTATAGGAAAGTTCTTATACTAAGGAAGTTCCCTGTGATGTGAATTAAGATTAATTACGAAAGTTTTCATAATTAATGAGAAGAATCACTTCTTAATTCTGGGGTCAGAGTATGAAAATCAATCTAAACCTAACAAACCTAACATGTGAAAGTAAAACATCTTAATAAGACAGAACAAAACATAAATTAAAAAAAGGAGATTTAGGGGCTGGGTGGTGGCTCAGAGGTAGAGTGCTCACCTAGCATGTGTGAGGCACTGGGTTCAATCCTCAGCACCACATAAAAATAAGAGATATTGTGTCCACCTATAACTGAAAATTAATATTAAAAAAAGAATTACCTTTATTTAAAAAGAAGAAGAAGAAAAGATTTAGGATTTTTTTTCATTGGATACAGAATTCCTCTGATGAAGGTAGGAAAGACACTTTCTCCATGTCTACTGTAGGCTGGTTCCTTAAGATGGAAGATGCTTGGTCTCCTGTATTGGCAGTTTTTATTGTTAAGTACATTCAATTAAAAGGCCTGAATATTTCCTTCAGGAGCTGCAGAGCCTTTTTATTTCTAATTTTGGCAACATTCCAAGCAACAAATGCCAGGGTGAGCTCATTTGCTGATCAGCCTCTGGCCTCTGAACCACCTGCTTACCCTTGGCATTCCTTGGCTACCTGCACTCTGGGGCTCTTTCCTAACTGTTGTCCACCTCCACACCAGGGGCTCTTTTTAAATTGTTGGCGAGGAATCTTTTAAGTCTTCCAAACTATCACCTGGAATACTGCTTTACAAGACCACGTGATGGGTGCCAATTCTGTAAACAGTTGTTACAGAACCTTACCGTTTTCTACTATGAGTGAACTGAAGTTAAGAATGATCTTGGCTGATCTGTTTACAGACAAAACACGGGATACCGCAAGTCCTGAAAAGGGGCAAATCCAGGATGGGTTACAAGTGGCTGGGAAGACATTCCAATGGGCCTACACGGGAGAAGGGTCAGAATGCGTCTAAGCCAGATCACACGTCTTGAATCAGGCACAAGAAACCTAATGAGATGATTCTTGGCAGTCAAAGTCGGAGCCCTGAGCAACAGCACATCAAGGACACTGAATCAATCCCTGTCATTACATAGGTCACACCCTTTCTTTTCCCAGTGTTGCCCCTCTTCCTTCCACACAGATTGCAACCCTTATTGTCCTGTGGAACCCCAAATGAACTCCATCTCCCTCATTCCACACACCCTGCCCAGAGCAGAGATCTCTGCCAAGAGTTACCTGACAGCTCAGGGAATTTCCTGCCCCTACCCACACACAACTGAGAATGAAAGAGTTCTACTTCTGTCCAGAGTAAACACATTTTTAGTTCAAATGCTGAGAGAAGGAGACATTGTGAACACTCTCAAGTTCCCTGGCCCATGTGTGGCCATCTCCATTCTGATGGCCAGGAGATGAACTGAGAGGTGTCAGTGCAGAAGGTACCCTAGACCTCCTCTGAAGCGCAAGTGCTGCTTCTCCTCCTGGGACACATGCACAGCTCAGCACATGGCACCAAAATGAAGCCTTTGGACTTAAGGACTTCGGGTCTTATTTTATGAATTAAGAAAATGATGGGAACTAAAAGCAGGCAAATATTATTTAAATTTCATTGATGACCAAAATGATTTTGTTTACTAACCAAAGTAGAAAACCACAGTTAGATAGAAGTCTCTTTTGGTATATGCCCAATTGCATTTCTTTATAAACATACTTGCAACAAAGAAACAATTTGGCAGCATACCTAAGAAGGAAGATCATTGGTAGAACTTGGATCTACCAAATATTGGAAATATATGCCAAAATAATGTAAAACTACACTTTTTGAAATAAGAAGTTAAAATTAAGAGTAAACAACTTTAATTTAGTTTTATCTTACCCAGGATTAAACCAGGCTGTGAAGACAAAAGAAAGTTGTAAAAACACCTTATGCTACAGTTCACAGCTACTACAGGGCAGGCACTCCACAGAGACCCCTCTGAGTGCTCACAATAGTCCAGTGAGGAAGGCACCACCACTATCCCAATTATACAGATGGGCCAGAGAGGAGGCTGAGCAGGTGCCTGTGGCTGCACAGTGATTACGGTGACTGTGGTGGGGCAGGACAAGAAGCTCGGCAGCCTGGTTCTAGAAGTTGTGCTTTTGATGACCATCTATATTCACAACTTTTTACAAAAGAGCTTTTAAGCTTATAGGAACCAACAACTCAGTGCTTCCTATCTCACTAAAATTTAACACTATATAACTTACCATCTAGAAAAACTAATATACCTCTCACTTTATTATTCATTTCTAAAAATACAGGTGAAAACCTAAGATGATGTGTTTTCATTCAATCTCCTTCAACCTCCCCGCTCTGAGGAAAATCTTCCACTGCTAACACTAAAACTGGCTGCTATAGAGATGACCGTGATTTTCAAAATTAAGGAATATTATTCAAATAAAGAACAAAAAAGTAGAACCCTTAGGAAACAAAGGTCTTGTTTTCATCCAAACATCCTGGTTAATGAAAAAGGGAAGTTACAAAAATAAAACACTGTTTCTAGGTGGCCTCTTGATACCTATGCGTATCATAGCTTAATAAGAAATCTGACCTCACAAATAAGTTTACTAAATTACAACTTGAACCAATCACAGTATTTGTTCCTTCTTTGCCAAGATATTTTTAGATGACTATCTGGAAATATTTCAAACCCTATAAGAAGCTTATCTACAGCCCTGCCAATCAACTTGGAATTGGCCTTTGAATACTGCAGGCTAACGTTCTTTGTTATAAATGGCTATTAAATGGTATTTACTGGCAATTCCTTTTGCAAATGTAGAAAATCCTAAGTGAAACATCTTAGGCAAAGTAAAAAACCACTAATCTAATTTATGGGGTTGGCTGCATGTAATCCCAAGTCAAGCAAATTAATAAGTTGTTCACCAGAACTTCAAACAAAATAAAGACATTCAATAGAAGTTTAATTTTCTATGTTCCTAAATATTTGTCCTACAAAACTTCCATTGATCTCTTACTAACTATCACAGTTTACCATTTTATATTGCAGAATTTACCATCTTAAACACCTCCAGTTGTTGTGGAGGGCCCACAGGCGTAGGGGACAGAGCTACGTGTGGAGAAGATGATCCAGGGCAGGCTGTTCCTCCCTCTCTAGAGTCTGCTACTAAAGTGACACTGGTAACAGATGGAAAGATCAGGAAGGAAGAGGCAGTGACAAAAATGAGCAAGGAAAATGGGAGAATCCTATTAATTTAAATCATTGTTGAAACAGGCCTGGGTATCAGCATGAGTTATTTCATTATAAAATACACAACCTGGATCTTCTCTTTCAACATTTCAAAACATTTGTGGTAAAACTGAAGAAGTGAAGAAATATAAGCACTATTAAAATAAAATATGTAAAATATTTAAAATGGTTCATAGTTTTGAAAGAGAAGTCCCTTTATAATTTTAAAGTAAATTGAAATAAAGTACTAGGAACAAGATATTTTCCTTAACTAAGAAATTGAGTTATTTTCAATATTAAGCATGACTGATATATAGGAGAAAAATAATTACTTAGCACTTTCACTGAATGATTAAAATCTGTATTTGGACTTTAAAATACTTTCAACCTATATTAGAAAACAATAATGGATTTTATAAATCTATGTTCAGTAATTTGGAGTAATGTAAAACAAAGTGTTCACATGGAAGCCCTGAAGGTTTGCAATCTAGACCAGCATGTGCAATTCAGATTGTTTCACCAGGCAGTTTTCATGGTGGGAGAAATCATGGTCAAATTCTTCAAAAACAAATGTGGTCAAAGCTTTCAGACCAAGTAAGGATGTTATTAAGTGACAGGGAACCCCTTTCTGCAGCATGTTTCTGTGCCCAGAGGGTCATGTTTGCCTATGCTGTTACTTCTGCATCACAATCATAATTCATTGTACTGATGTCAATTTGGCCAAGAGTATAGAAGGAAAAATCAGGGTTTACTCACCACAAGGAGTCCCTGTGCCACCACCTTCCATCCTATAAAGGAAGTGAAAGTGCTCCTCCCTTCGGTCTGATTTACGAGAGAGAAAGAAAGAGAGAAGGTTGTAATGTTGCTACGCTACTTAGAGCGTCATGGTGAGGAAATGGGACAACAAAACCTGAGGTTAGGAAGACTCTAGCATAACAAACACTGCTCTCCACCAGCAAGCCCTGCAGATCAGCCCTGGTCAGAGGAAGCAGCAGGCAGGCATACTTCCTCCCCAAAGAGGCACAGTGCTCCCTAAGTGTGCCCTCCTGGTGGTGCCACTTAGGCCAGAACCAAGGCTTAATTTTGCCTGAAAAGAGAAAACCTATTTATAATGCATATGTGAAGTTAATTTGGGGCAGAACTATCGTGAAGGAGGTAAGGCACATGGAGCAAACCCAGTTCATTAAGAAATTCAAGCATTTGAAGTTCACAGTTTTCTGGGAGAAAAGTGCTTTTCTATGGGGTCAGCTCTCAAAAGCAAAGACACTCTTGTCTCTTAAAACAAGGGGGGAAAAGCGTCATTCAAGCCTCAAACAAGAGTTTATGCCTAAAACTGGGGTGAGGGATCAGAAAATTTGCTTGTACATATTTTATTTGTTCTAACAGTAAAAGTTTCCTTAACCCTACCCAACTCACCACTAAGATGTTCTAGTAAAGTGTTTTTCAACAATAACTACCACCTCCTGGCACCAAATTCTGTCATTTCTTCTATAATCTCCATCAACTTTCAACTCAAATGTGACTGACAATTTTAATAAACAAAATAACAACACAAATTTTAGAAGGAAACAGGACCCACACAAATGCCAGGTAAATTAAAAATACTTACACACAGTTGCCTATTTTTTATTTGCTCTACAAGTAAATTAGGAAAAATGATGGTTGATATCTCATTAGCATAATACAGACCAGTCTATTTTCCTGAAAAATAAAACCCTATCATTCTCCTTAGAAACAGACACCTCACATAATGAATCACATCTCATCCCGAATTATTTGTTTTCCACGTCCTCAATCATTAAAAAGATCATCTTAATTCAAGACGTTTTTGAAATATTTCTTCTAAAATGATACTACCCTATCTAGGAAAGGGAAGAAATATGTAAATGAACCTGCTTTTAAAGAATCCAGATGTATTTTTTTCTTCTTCTTCTTTTTTAAAAGTCTACAAGAAACATTTGGGGGCAAAATTTTTCCAAGATTACTACATTAGAAACAAATTCGACTAAGTATTTTTTAGATCACCTAGGACAGATGTAAACTTTTTATAGAGACCATCCTTTGTAAACAAGACACGCAGCTACAGACTCAAGATAATTACCCTGTCAACATCTCAAAATGAACAAAACTGACAGGGTCAGAAGCTGGCAGAAGGCACTGCGGTTGAGCAATTATGATAAAGGCTGACTTACTAAAGGGGCTGCAGACTCATCCTGGTCCTTGACCGCGGTAAAAAGCAGAGGCTTTGCTCACTTGGTTGTTACCTTTGGCAAAAAACTAAAACCAAAACCAAAGCCAGAGCCCAAAATCATGGCAATTTTTCAGAAGATGCAGAAATAGATTCAAAGATTAAATTAAAAGATTAAAAAAGCCTTCCCCAAATGCCATACCAGACAGAACTCTACAAGCAGAGGCGGCACGAACCTCAACTATGCAAAGGCAACAATATATCTCTACTATGGATGTGCAGATAGCTAGTTAGCATGTCATCATTTGATGAATTTGACAAATACACTTTTCCCTCTCTTTTGAAATAATTTAAAAGAACTAAGAGATAAGGAAGATAGTTTTTATGGTAAGAAGATTGGAACATGAGAGAGTGAGAAAAAGAAAACATTAGTGGGAAAAAAAGTATACAAACAACTCCTTTGCTGGTTTCTTTAATTTCTTCTTATCCCTTTGAAAAAAGTCAGACTGAAGGAAAGAGCACTTTTTGCTTGCTGAAAAAGATGGGACGTAATATAGCCACAGGCAGGACAAGTCAAATAATCTGTAACAGGAGTGGAGCACACTGGAAGGAGAGCTTTAAGAAGGCAGAATTTGGCTTTCTCCATAATCATCTTGTCAAAGTAAAAATGTATTTTTACATTTTTAAGATATTTGAGAAGTCTTAGACTTCATATTGTATTAACAGAAGCTTTGTTTAATATAACTTTACACATTATCATGTAAGTTTTGTGGTTTTAAAAATAATGCTCATTAATTCACATTCTCCTGTGCATATGCCCATGGAAAACAGATGTATGCTGGTGTTATAAACTGGGCATGTATAATTCACACATACTTCAATGCTAAGAAAACTAAGTCCAAATCAGATACTGATCATTATTTATCTCTTAATTTTTACTCTGATCTTTCATACACATATTTAGCTATGCAGTGATACTAATTGTGTAAATAAAAATTTATTTCTAGTGCTATGTAAAAACTTAATGCTCAGAGAATTGTTTTCTAAACTGCTCAAAGGAGATAAAATTGTAACACATTACTGTAAGCACATACTACTCATTTTGATATAGCTTCCTAAAGGCACTGGATTTTAGGGCAGTATTTTCATATTCTGTGTCATCCAGCTTACGCTCACAGAGATTATTCAAGATTGTTGAAATTCTGTTACATAATTTAAACTGAATTTAGTGTTTCATATATATCATATAAATATTAATAAGTGACATCATGAAATGTAATTTTTTAGTTAATCCCAATTGCATAGTGGAGTCTTAAATGAAGTGTGTAACAGGCTGCCCTCTAGTGTCCTTTCAGCTGTTAAACATTGGAAACAAAACAAATGTGATTCAAACTAATTTAGATTGAAAAGTGTTTCAACCTAATATGAAAAAGCAATCATTTTTATGTGCTAAATCATCTTAAAATATAATAAGGTTGGCTCTAGAAGGCATTAGTCACTCAACAAATGGGAGCAGAGGAGTTAAGAGTCCTATTCCCTGTAATACCTCTTTTAGTATTCAGAACAAACAAGACTTTTCTAGTGTCACTTAAGTGCCCTGCTTCCCTAAGTGACAGGGGACACACAGAAATGAACCCGAATGTGGCAGAGTAGATGACTGAACACGATGAGGCTTCAAATAAACACTCCAAAAGAGACCCTTGGAAACACTGGCAAGTCACTGTTGCTCCATGTGGTCATCTGTGTGCTAAAGGACCCAAGAAAGGAGCCTCTCTAGAAGGAGGAGTCTCTTGCTTACAAGCTCTTCCCAGGCTTCATCTCATCATGCTAATCGTCATCTAGAACACTCTAAGTCTCTGAAAGCCATTCACAAGAAGGTGGCTAGAACACAAACTGGCTGACCTTGACCATCAGAGGACAGTGAAGAGGTCATCTAGTTCATAATGTAGATGTGAAAATCCCCAAGTATTAGTTATTTTATGTCAAGTAGTTTTAATCTGATTATCTCCAATTTCCATGTATTTATCCTCTTTATGCAACCACAGGTGAAGATTTTGATAGATTTCGTTCTGGCTTTCTGACAAGGTGAGTAAAATATCATGATTTTATTGAGCTCACAACAGTAATAAAGAAAACAATGAACTGAGGTGAGGTTTTGTGACTACAGAAGCACCATGACACAACTGTCTTAAAAAAGGTGCACTCATAAGAACAAGGCCTTCTCAAAAATTCTCAAAATATAAAGGATCTATTAGAACTACCTTAAAGTTCAGTTAAATTCCTAAGACGATCCTCCCATTTGATTAATTTATGATTAATAAAATATGTAACATCATTCACTATTATTCTGGAAGGTAAGAAAGATGAGTATGTAAAATATCATTCATACAACAAACACAAGCTGAATTCTTATAACTTTTTAGCCCATGCAATCTCACAAATAATTTTTATTCTTGTCACAATATGATCATCATGATAATTAAATTATTCCTATTTACAATGCAAGAATTTTCACATCAAAACTCTCATTTTTAAAGGAATTACATGTGTTACTAAATGTTAAGTTTATGCTTGTTTTCTCCTTTAAAGATTTTAGAGATCTCAGTTTTTTAGAAATTTATATATATATATAAAATTCTACATATGGACAAACACTTTTATAACTCAATTTCCATAGTTAATTGATACAAAGAGTCATTACAGTAAATTAAGCTTTTAAAAAATGATTGTCCATTTTAACTCTTAAAACTTTTTTCATAATGAAATGCATTTAGAAAAGTGATACATGTTAGAAATGTACTCAGAAACTATGCTAAAAACCAAATAATAATGTTAATTAAGAGTAACTAAACAGAATGGAGGCATGTTAACGTAACTACACAAAGAAAAAACACCTGCAAAATCCAAACTTCCTTCCAACCTTAAGACCAATAAAGTACTAAGTTTCACACGAGCTCAACACTTTCACCCTACTCTGATTTGGTAGAGAAGAAAGGGAGAGAAGTTGGTATTTGTCTCCTATGAACCAGGCATTATGCTAGGGCCTCTTCACATCTCCCAGTCTTTGTGGTACACATACTGAGCTTTCAATATCCCTTTTTTAGCAGTAAGAAAACAGGCTTAGAGAAGTCAGGTGTTTGCTACAACTAACCAGCTGACTGATGTTGGGTCGGGCTGTGTGACCCTTCCTATGAGGACAATAGCCTGCATGAGTTTTTCTGCTATCACAAATCAGGGTGAGTCTCACCTGTAATCAATAACTAAGGCTCCACAGGCCACTAACACAGTGATTCTGAAATCAATCGAAGGAGGAACCCTGCAGTAAGAGCTCCTTAGAAGATTCTGGAATCACCCGCCTCCTACCTCCCTAACCCAGAACCGGCCCTCTTTCATAAAGGACGCCTAGCATGCCCAGGGACTTGGAGAAAAGAAAGGCAGAAGCAAGTCTTTAACTCTCATTCTGGGCCTTTAAACAGCCTCCTGCATTAACGTTGGTTGTTTTATTGGCTACAGCAAAAGTTTTGTTTCTGGGGAAAACAATATGCATATAAAATGTATAATATTATATAAACGTATTATGTAATACTCAAAAGATAAAGAATTAATTTATGCATTAAGGGCTAAAGTGTGAATAAAACCATGAGCTATTCTTATTCTAAAAACCCTACAAGTAGTAAAAAAAATAATGAAATAATTTAGTCACTTAAGATAGCTAATGATCTTAAACTTACCTTAAGCCATAGCAAGGCAGAGTGAGGAGCCTGAACAGTGCCAGGAAAACTCTCAAAGGAAGCAGAGTGAACACATACAGAAATGCATCCAAGCACAGGAAGATGCCGAAAAACATGAGCTGCATTTTAAAGGGAGAGGAGGAAAAATAAGTTAAAGATTCTACAAACAACTATAGATAAAAACTTCAAATAATCAGAAAATTTCTAAATTTGATGAAAAATTTAATTTCTTACAACTTAGCTCAGAATACAGGAAATTGATAATTCCACTTGGGCACATGAACTACATTTTAATGACAGTACTTTTTCAAAGTCAGGTTTGTATTTCTCCCAGAGTCACTGGTTTATCATCTATAAGAAGTCACTCACTCAAAAGACAAGTGGCCCCTGGCAATAGCTATGCCAGGTCTGATGGAGCTTTCTAGGCACCTCCTCTGACTTTAAAGACATTACAGAAAACTTTTTAGATAGAACTTTTTACCTCCAACTTCATTCTTCATAATTTGTTATTTTCTATTTACTGGAGTGCATTACAAAAGACTGAAATATATTGAGTTAAAACGCTATTTATAATTAAAAACATGACTGATTATTAACTTAAATACGATTTCATGTACACGTTAAGCTGCTGTACTGGGAAGGCCTTATTCTTGTTAACTTAGGGACTAGCAGCTAACCTTTTTTAAAAAAAACTCTTCCACTGTTCTTAGTCACTTGCCAGGTCCTTTCTAATTTTTTGGTAACAGTATATATTTTTACCTGTTAAATGGGATTGTATTTCATAGGAGGGTAGAGTCTTGGTGGTTTGCTGAAGAAGACAGCCCAGGCTAGCAAACTCTGCTGTTCTAAGGGTGGTAGCTTCCATCACCTAACACACAAATGGGATCTGGTTTACCTACCCTCATCATCAGACTCCACATACCTGGAGTCAATAAACTGTCCTACGTACAGATGATAGCTGAACTTCACACTGCCACAGGCTACACTGAGCCCCACGCAATTCATCTGTTAACACTCTAGCCTCCAGGAGACAGTCTTGAAAGAGGTAGCATGAGGTTAAAAGTTTGTTAGGATGGGCCCTAATCCAAACTGACTGATATTCTTGTGAGACAGGGAAATCTGGACAAAGGAAAAAGACCATGTGAGGAGGCAGGAGAAAGTGGCCATCAGTCAGCCAGTGAGAGGGGCCTCTGAGGGGACCAAACCCACCACACCCTGACCTCACCTTCCTATTGTCTAAGTCACTCAATCTGTGGTACTTTTTTATGGTAGCCCAGGCAAACTAATACACATCTTTAAATAAAAACACATTTTATTAATTTCTGATAAAAGTGTCTCAAAAATATACTATGAAAATATGGTACACTTCTTAAGCTGAATATGTAGATCCTAATAGTTTTTGTTCTGTTCTGTTTTCAACAATTCAAACTCACTATGGACAACAATGAAAGCGCAATGTTACCCCAACAAGTCCCATGCCACAGCGCAGGGGAGAGTCCTTGTTTTGCTTCTGTGTTCCTGATTTACACACAAAGGAGAGGTGTACAAGACTGAGTGGTGGTTCTTATTTATTTTTCTCCTGTCAATGAAAAGCCTTTCCCTGCCTGCAGGTGGACTGCCTGGTGGAACACCTCAAAGCAGAAACTTCTGGAACCTGCGTTCCCAGAAGGCCTTGTGGCATGTGCGCAGGACACACTGCATGGGAAAGGGAGCAGGTGGCTGTCTCCATGGCTCTCGCTGGGCCAACACCCACCAGCAGCCACTGTGGGCCTAGTAATGCGTGAGCCCCGTGGGCATAAAGACAGCTCGTAGTCTGCAGGGTGCTGAAGGCCGTGAGGACAAACAGTGTGTGCTGAGCACAGGGTGGCTGACAGCCAACCCAACGTGGGGAGACTGAGAACAGCTCCACAGAAGAGGAGACCCTGAAGTGACATCTGAGGAGACAAGAGCATGTGCCCCACAGCTGAGAAGACGAGGCCTGTGAGGAGGGGGCCTCTGAGGGCACAAGGCATGGACAGGGGCACACAAGGGGACGAAGAAGCGTGACACTTTCCTCAGATTTTAAAAGGTACTGTCACCTTTTGCCAGCTTAGAGGATCTGAATTGGAATCATCTATGGTCAGCACAGGGGCACGAGTCAGAGGACCACCCTTCCACATCTAAAACTGTTGTGTAACCTGGACAGGCAAGTCTGCCCACACTGTGCTGGACCTGTAACTGGACCTCCCAGAGCCTGAGCAGGACACATCTCAACACGAAGGTGGAGGAAACATGTGGCTCAACCTGAAGAAGTCGTTCATGCACATGGGAACACACAACAGGAAGAAGAGCACCGGTCTTGTAGGGCCTGGTGAAACAAACATGCCGCAATTGCAGCTCCTGTTATTCTGATGTGACACATTCTCAGAAAACAGCACTTTTTAAAATTTTAGGCACACAGCCACATCAGTGTTTATAGCAGCACAATTCACAATAGCTAGACTGTGGAACCAACCTAGATGCCCTTCAGTAGATAAGTGGATAAAGAAAATGTGGTATATATATACACAATGGACTATTACTCAGCAATAAAAGAGAATAAAATCATGGCATTTGCAGGTAAATGGATGGACTTGGAGAATATAATGCTAAGTGAACTAAGCCAATCCCAGAAAACCAGATGCCAAATGTTTTCTCTGATATAAGGAGACTGATTCATAGTGGGGTAGGGAGGGAGAGCATGGGAGGATTAGAGGAACTCTAAGTAAGGTAAAGGGGCAAGAGGGGAAGGGAGGGGGCATGGGGTTAAAAATGATGGTGGAATGAGATGCACATCATTATTCAAAGTACATGTATGAAGACACGAATGGTGTGAATATACTTTGTATACAACCAGACATGAAAAATTGTGTTCTATATGTGTAATATGAATTGTAATGCATTCCACTGTCACATATAACACATTAGAATAAATAAATAAACAAACAAATAAATAAAATTTTAGGCAAAAATTTCCTAAGCATGAGGGATATAATTCAGAAAATATTCATCCATGAAGGACATGAAGCTGAACTGTGTCATGTGAGCCACTCTGTGCAGGGTGGTGTCTGTGCGCGCTTCTCACTTAGCACATGGAGACCCAGAAAGCCAACATGCGGTGCATGGAAGGTGTCTGGTGCCACAGGTGCTCCAGGTGGTGGCAGGTGCTCACTGTTTAATCCTCTAACACTCCTGAGGCTATCATCACCTCTCACCGACATACCAGGAGCTCCTAAGGCAGAACACCTGCCCTAGGATAGGCATGGGAGACAGGAACCAGCGCAAGCTTGATGCCTGACCCCAGGCTCCAGGCCCCAGGCCCCAGCCCCAGGCCCCAGGCCCCAGGCCCCAGGCCCCAGGCCCTCCCTGAAGTAGTCTGAGCAGAGCAAAAACTCTTGCTATTTCTACCTGCACAGAGGCTAAGGCAGTTTTCTTTCTGCTAACTGGTCTTGCCCATTGCTTGGTATCATAAAAAATACAGAAATAATATAAATTTAATGAGTCAAATTTATAAAGGGCATAGTGATTTCACATATTTAGGTTTGCAGCTAGCTTTGTTATCAAGAATTGAAAGCTTTGAGAATATATTGATAATAACAATGTGCACTTCCATACTGTCAGCTAATTTGTATGGCATCTTGATAAAATAGGTAACTATTATTTCCTTTTCATCTGGACCAAATAACCATAAAATCTTCAGGCATTCTTAAGTAACAGCTAAAGGAAATTCTTCTCAAACATACAAGGTGTGACTGTAAGCTAATAAAATCAGTGCCATATGCCTCTGCTTCCCTTTCCAGAAGCACAAAAGTCTCCTGCTCTCCTTTAAATGCCATTTGAAACTTCAAAATAAATACAACATTGTTGCTAAAATGCAAGAAGTTCAATTACAATGATTTTGAAACACACCTCTTCAAACCCAGGGCCCGCAGTGGTGGTCACTCTCCTCCCATTCCCCACTTCTCCAGGTGTGTGCACAGCCTCCCCTCAGCTACCTGGTAGGTAGAAGGCTGTGTTCACTTCACCTGTCTCTCACCTTCACAGGGAAGGCCTTATAATGAGCATGTCATCTGTGAATTAGCAAGTGCATGTCTAACAAGAAGCAGAAAACCAGAAATATGGCAAAGAACCAAAGCATAATGAAAACACGCCAAGAAGAAATAGCAAGCTGGAATTCTGGGCTTTTCCCTTTTTTGCATTCTGTGGTAGACACACACTTTACCTCAGGGATGGAAGACAAAATGCTACACAAGATCTTCTGTGAAGACCTTCCTAGGACTGGCTCAGTCTTTGATTTGTCCCTCTACTCCTCCCTTCACCAAACATTTATTGTACAGCTCTGACGCCGCAGACTGAAAGCTGAGTAAATACATATTCACTACTTTAAAAAGGTCAAAGTTCTACAAAGGAACTTGCTGCCCGAAGAATAGGATTCAACTTTTGAAAACAATCCACAGTCAGAAATGCATCATATTGCAATTCACTATGCACAGAGTCATAAACACACCCAAAATGCCAAAAAAGCTTCACAAAAATAATACTTTTATCCTAAGAAATACAGATTGATGTTTCCTCTCTCTTTTTAAAATTCATGACACTCTAAAGGTGGTAACCCAGTCTGAAAATCATGTCTCCCAAAAGAAGCACATTCCCCGCCTGAGAGGCTAT
This sequence comes from Tamias sibiricus, assembly GCA_025594165.1. Lineage (NCBI taxonomy): Eukaryota > Metazoa > Chordata > Mammalia > Rodentia > Sciuridae > Tamias > Tamias sibiricus. The sequence continues at coordinate 12,475,660 of CM046665.1, forward strand.
CACAAGCAGTGGAGATGGCTCAAGGTGGCTCCAGGGAGCTCTGCAGAGGGCAGGGAGCTGGAACACTTTGGCACATTCTTTGTACAAAAGTGAATTAAAAGCACTGAGCTACAAATCACAGGCACACAGTTTAAAAATCTCTGAAAATTCATTCTCAGCGATTTATCAAAATGTACATAAAAATAGTTATTTCCACATAATTGTCTGCTGATGAATGAGGTGATTCTTGCTATTCCTTTAAGTGAAAGCAATCAAAGGACAGAAACATTCACCAGCCTCTGTCTCTCAGAGGCCTCGTCTGGCAGGACTTCAGGAGCCTCTGCAGCTGCTGGGCCGCAGTCTGCCGGTGCACATGGCCTCAGTCACTCTTCACCTCTGCTCTCAGAGGCAGAGCAGCAGCCCCGCCTCCTACAGTGGGACTCAGGAGTCTGCCCAAGTTTTTGAGCAGGGCCAGGGCGCCAGGCTGCAAAAAACGGAAGCACTACTGCTACTACTGACACTTGCCAGTCAGCCTTCCAGGCTCAAACTCATAACTGCATTCAATACACAGTTTTAAAAGATTTCACCTAAGTTTCTAACATCTGATCTTCAATGTTGAGAAAATGACAAAGCGGAAGTGCTTCTGTGATACATAGGTCAACAAAACATAATGTGTTTGTAAAAATTTCTACATCTTGTTCTTATCACATTTATTTTGAATTGACTACTGTTGCTCTTACCCACGTGAAAAACCCTGACTCAAAAGAAATAAGCAAAAAATGTCAGCCTCTCCCTGTGGAAAATGGATTTTTTAAAAAAAATCTTTATTTTCCCTTTTGAAAAATCTCCTGCCTCCTTTAAATAGCATTTGAAATAGATAAATAAAAGATAAATAAAACGTTATGACTAGAATCAAAGAAGCAAAATGGTTTTGGAATTCACAACCTCTCTCTTCAGAGCACATGGACCATCTTCTAGAAATTCAACACCATCTCTCCCACCATGACCACCACCACCCTGACTGTGGACCACAGTCTGGGTGTGGTGAGAGAGGAAAAAAGAGTCTCAGAAAGAGGTCCCCTCTCCTGCCCCTAGTCTCACTCTTTACAGAGCTTGGGTCTGTGCCACAGGATCAAGGCCATATCTTGCTCAATCCTACACTGGGGAACAAAAGTTCTTTAGGAAAGACCTTCCCCAGGGACTGACTAGCTGTGTAGTAAGTGCCAGTAAAGGAGGTAGTCACAGCGCTCTGGAAACCAGCTAAAGAGATAGGGTCTGTGCAGTCTGTCTGGTGTGTGTGGGGTGTGGGACTCTGGGGAACGTGTACGAGGAGCAAGAGCCAGGAAAGGTCTTCCACAGAGGAGACAGGATGGGCACTAAATTCTGCCAGGCACAGTAAAGAGGACCCGAATTCCAGGCAAAGAGAAGAGCATGCAAGGTGCAGTGTATTATAGGCTGTGAGGCTAGAATGTTAATCATTATGTAAGAGGGATGAAATGATCTTCCTTAATTGCTAAGGAGCTCAAAGTTTTATCCTATGCTCCAGAAGTCTTCAACACACCCACAGACAGGGATCCATTATTAGAAGACTGTCAAGCAGAATGGGCTGTCAATAAGAAAGTTTACAAACCACTGACTTTGAAAGCAATTGCTTCAGATTCAAGGACATTCCTAGCATAGAGTTATTTTCATTCACCTGAACTTAAAAATTTCAGGCCCCCAGGAGGTTTACACTCTAGGAAACAGCCAACAAAAGGACTAAGCCAGGCTCTTTTATGATAGGCAAGGCTACATTCTGTAACCATGGGAAACCAAGTAGTCTTGATAAACGACTTCCTACTAATCACAATCTGCATCTGCACACAAGATTTCATAAGAGGAAAATAAATCAACTGATTTTTTTTTTTTTATATTTGTAGAAAGAATATGCACACAGAATGATCTTTGGATTTTCCTACTTAGTTCCAACACATGTTGAAGACTTACTCCTCCTGACAACCCACCAGGCTGAGCTATTACATGGGACAGACAGGGCAGTGAAGCTCCTGGGGAGGGCTGGGAAATGGGGGTGGGGAGCCTTCATGCTCCATACACAGCAGGCTGAGTCACTAAGAAGCAGGGTCTTCAGAGCTGCAGAGTCAAAGGAAGCCGCTGCAGGCAGAGATCACACATCCCCCAGACTCAGACCTCCGTTCTTGGGCAGTGATCAGAGGCATCACAGAAGGCTGACAGCAAGCAGATGGACAGGTAAGAAGGGAAATATCAGTTGGAGTAAGGAATCACAGTGGCTTGACAGAGCACAAAGCCAAGGAAGAAAGAGTTCAAGATTGTTTCCAAAGCTAACATGACAGAAATATGTCACTAACAAACACAACCCACACACGGTCTTTAAAATACTTCAGTGAAAGGGGCACTGGAATTTTTCTTCACTGGCTTGTTCAACACACCCAAGAGTAAGCAGGGGCTTCACCATGCTGCAGAAACTGGGGACACCAGGGCTGCTCCTCCCTCTCATTTTTTTTTTTTTTTTTTAGTTTCTGGAGGGGGTTGGGGCACTATTAAGACATCTAAGATAACAGCAGCAGGAGCCTGGAAGCTGCTGCCACCACTGTCACAGCAGGAGGTGCCAAGGAGAAACCCAGCCATGGCTGCTGAAATTCTGTGCCATCTGCACTGCTTTTCTTCTGCTTCTAAGCAGCCAGGTAGGGGGACATCTAACAAGGGTAGGTTACAAACAATGGCTGTGTCATGAGAAGAATTTAGAGGAATGATTCTCCAACATGTTTTCACGAAATTAGAAACCAAGTAGGTGCCCAAGAAAATGCTATCATCAACATGGGTGTGAGTAAGCAGGCGCTACTGGTTTCACAGTGAGCTCCACGGCCGCTGTTCTGAAAGAGGTGAAATAACAGATATGCCCATAGGGTACCTCCGTCTGACTAACAGGAAGGCAGCTCCACTGGATACTCTGATTAAGTTCATTATTTTGAAAGACTCTGGGATCATCTTCCCTGGATGTTGACCTCTCTGACCCTTGTACAAACAGAACTAAGTTCTCCCGCTTGGGATTCCCTTCCTGGGAATTCTTCCACATGCAGGCATCCCCCAGTGTGTACAGTGAAGGACTGCTGAGATTTCAACCTCCTACACGGCCCACCATGAGATCACTAGGCACAGAAGGTTACTGGAGCTGCTCAAAGACTCACAGCTAATCAAGTATAAGCCTAGATCCCAAGCCAGGTAGCCTGGACATCCCCTTAGCCACTTCTCCTCCCAACTCTCCATTCACAGTGTGGGGAAGGGTCATTCGATCTCCTTGGCTGTAGAAGTAGTGAACCAAGAGGTATTAGCAGCAGGTCTGGGATAAGACTCCCAAAATGTGTGTGAGGGCTGGAAAGAGGGATCTGGGGGAAAAAGAAGTGCCCCCCCCCCCCAAATAAGAAGTTCAAGCATGAAAACAAAAGTATAAATGAAAAGTTGGAAATACTACTTCAGATATACAAGCAGCTCGCCTTTATTAGATGTCAAGGATGAATTGTTAGTCCAGTGATGAAAGCACTCAAAAATTTTTGGAGTTCTTTTCTTTTACACTGATAAACAGGTTTGGTAGAAGATACTGAGTTGATCTTTCTCTTGACCTTTTAAAGGACAAGCATTAATTACATGTTTTGTAATATTTACAACCTTTATAAAAAGCAAACTGCTACTTTTCAAGTTTCTCTTCTTAAAAATATTAAGTGTAAAATATCACATTTTCCAAAAAAGTAAAAAAAGATGGATACAATATTACATATTAGGATAGACAATGTAACCTAAAAGGAGAGCAATAAAATACAATTAAAATTAATGTTTTTAATAATAGTGTTAAATGAGACCTTCTTATATAAAAGTCTTAAAGATTCCAGAGTGAATTCATGCTATTTTGCAAGACATTTAAGCCTAGAATTAAACTGCAACCTAACTCTGCTTTGTTCTAAATTTTACTTGGTCTTAGAAGTTAAGGAGACTAGCCAGGCATGGTGCACGCCTGTAATCCCAGCACTTTGGGAGGCTGAGGCAGGAGGATCACAAGTTCAAAGCCAGCCTCAGCAATGGCGAGGCACTTAGCAACTCAGTGAGACCCTGTCTCTAAAAAAAAAAAAAACACACAAAAAAGGGCTGGGGATGTGGCCCAGTGGTCAAGTGCCCCTAAGTTCAATCCCCAGTACCACAAAAAAAAAAAAAAAAAAAAAAAAAAAGAAGTTAAGGAGACTAATGAATGGATAAAGAAAACGTGGTATATATACACAATAAAATATTACTCAGCCATAAAGAAGAATAACATATGGCATTTGCTGGTAAATGGATGGAACTAGAGACTATCAGGCTAAGTGAAATAAGCCAGTCCCCAAAAATCAAAAGTCAAATGTTTTCTCTGATATGTGGAAGATAATCCAAAATAAAGTGGTAGTGGAGGGAAGGATATTTAAAAAAAAGAAGAAGAAAGAGAAATTTTTAAAAAAGGGAGAGGGAATTTCATCACAATACAGGAAAGAACAGTAGAGGATGAAAGGGACTGAGGAGGAGGGGGAAAAAGGGACAGGAAAAGGGAAAAGAGTGAAATGATTCTAACCAAACTTCCCTGTGTGCATGCATGGACGTGGTATCGTGGGTCTGGCATTAGGTGTATCCATAGGACACTAATTAAAAGCAAACAAACAAACAACAATCCCCCCCAAAGTATAAATGGATTTTAGAGAGACTGGTGGAGTTCAGGGAAGGGAGTGAGGGAGGGCAGCAGGAAGTGCTGGGAGCTGGACTGGAGCGGGCTGAGTTCCATGCTTTTGTGATCATGCCAGGGCGTCTGCTGGTGTTACATATGACTAAAAGGAATTTTTAAAAAGTTAAGGAGAAATTGCTCGAAACTGAAAAATGTAACAGCTGTCTGTCCATTTAAGTTTTAAATCTTTTAAGTGTTGTTATAAGAAAACAAATTTTCCTAAATATGCCTACAACCAAAACCCTTTTATAGAGGAAAGAAAATTATTTAGAAAATGACTATGATTGTATATTAAGTGTTAATTCAACTTGTCTGATGCTCTACATTTTACATTGATATAAATGAATCAAAAGTTTCCTAGACAATAGTAACCTTTAGAATGTTCTCTAATACTTTTCCTATTTTCTTCTTAATAAAAAAGGAAATCCTGATGGGCACTAATCATACAGGTCACATGACCCAACAGTGGTTTGGCGATGGACCCTGCTTAAAACACCTGGGGATGCTTAAGTCTCATCAAGACTTGGGGCATTTCCCCACAAAATAGCTGGACTTGGTGACTGGATGCTGCCACTGCTCATCAGTTCTGCCACAGGATGGGCAACCACAGGGGTTGCTCTCTGAGGCAATGCCCTGGCTGTGCTGGTGAAGACTGACTGTGGGCTGCAGGCAAATCCCTCTCTGTCCTCCGCAGAGAAGATAGGAGTTGAGCACGGCTCAGTGGGGTGGAGAAAACCCCCTCTCTGGGGGGCTGAGTCCAGCCCAGTAAAGGCTGAGTGTGCTGGCCTGTCCCTCATGCACACAGGCCTGGGCAGACCGTCCCTCCCCGCCTCTGCACTGTGCCCGCACACTCCCACCGCACGGCTCATCTCTCACCTCAAAGCGCCTAAGAACTGGTTTCACCTTTTACTTTCTTACAAGCTGAAGAGACTTTGTTCTCCCCTCACTTCCACCCTAAGACAAAATCTTAGACAAACCCAGTACATAAATGCAGCTGCTGCTTCATAGAGGAGGATGTGGCCGAGTCCCACGGGACCCTCCATCTCCTGCCTTGCCCTCCAGTCCCTTAGATTCTTGTGGGCTCCCCCAAAGGACCCTTCCCCTCCCTAGAAAAGCAACAGGAACTAGGATACGGCCTGAGGCTCTCAAAGGCCATCAGACCCACACATCTGTTCTCTCTCCACCCCTCGGCTTGCTCACCTCTGGTTCTCTCAACCCCGCCCCACACAGAACTCCCCAAAACTGCAGCAAGTGGCGCCCCAGCAGGAGCCCATGTAAAGTGATGCTTCTGAAACTCACTCTACCCTTAGTCACCCCTCTACCACACTGATGGGCTGCCAGAGAAAAGAACATCGGCCATACCAACGGGGCCCTGCTCTCCACTGCCTGCCACACCCCATACCTGGTCATTAGTCTGCACTGATAGAGCAGCCCAACAAGGCTCCTGATCGCCACTGTTCACAGAAAACAGGATGCAAAGGAAACAACTGAGTCATGACAAGCTTTGTGTTACTGTGAAAGTATGAAAACAGGTTTCATTGTAGCTAAGCTGAGTGATTTCTTACTTCTTCTAGCAAGAAAACATGCAATTGTTCTGACTCAGCAACTCTAGTAGCACCTAGAGGAAAAAGAGAGCTCTGGTGTCCTGTCTGATCAGCCCTGAGGGGCTGAGACAGGCTAGGGACAAGACGTGGGAATTTTCCTAATGTTGTTACTAAGCTCACCCTCACAGTGATACTTTCTATGATGGTTAAGCAAATCATCTGTCACTTACATCTTACATATGGGGGCTTCTAAGAGATTGAAACCTTAAAAAGGCTGAAATTAAGTGATTCATCACGTTGAGTGGAAAAAATACTTCTAGTAAGAAAAAAAATTGAAGGGATTATGAGAGTATAGAAGTGGAGAAAGTTATTTGGATATGGTGTAAATATGAGAGTTTAGTAGGTAGCAAAGTTAAGATTTTGACAAAATTTATTATTATACTATTACTGGTTCTAACATTAACAATTTAACTTTTTAAAGTCTCCTCCTATAAGGGAATTCCTAATTCCCCAATACACTTATCATGCCACTTCCAATATTTTAGAAACTCAACTGAAGACGATCTTCACATTTTTTCATGATTAACACTTTAACATAAGTTTCAAAATGATGTCTGGAAATGAAAAATAAAATAGTACCTTTTCCAATTCTCTTGGTATTCGCATACAAGTGTACACTCTTTCTCTTCTTTCTGTATACTTGGCCTCGTTATGTTCGAGGAAGTACCCTCTTGTTAGTTCAGCACTGAGGAACCTCAACAATGAAAGCTCTACAGAAAAAAAAAAACAATGACACAAAACAAAAAGAACAGTGTTTATCAAGGAACATACAGCTAGCTGGGGCCACAGTAATACACACATAAAACAAAGAGAGAACCAACCGATAAGTCTGTTCCTAGAACCATCTACACACAGTGACCAGCAAATGGTGTTGAGAAAACTGCTGCTTGTGGTGTGGACTGGAAACGCCTCAGCACCTCAGCACCCGGGGAAAGGAGCGCTTACTCAGAGCCAGGAGAGGCTGAAAAGTGAGGCTGAAAAGAGAGGTCCTGGGGCTTACAGGGGATACAGGACCTGGACTGATGGAGAAATGGCGGAGGAAAGTAGCAGCTGCTAAGAGTCTATCAGGTGGACATGCAGATAGTCCAAGGGAACAAGGCTCCCTGGCAGGCACTGCGGGAGGCCAAGAGCCACACCACACTGTGGGAACCACAGGAACACTGTACAGGATGCCGTCTCAGGATCCGCCTCAGAGATCCTGCACAAGCAGCCAATGATGGCATTTCCCTACGTGAAGTCTTCCAACAGGCCAGTCGCAGCAGCTGAACCAAGAAACCAGCAGCCAGAGCCAGGAGACCTCCCTCTCCCAGTGTCTTCCCATCTACCCAGCTTCCTGTTCCTCGGGAGCAAACCCAGCCAACAGCCCTCATCCCAGATGAGGAGGGCAAGGCCAAGGCCGGCTGAAGTCTCTCCACCAACTACAACTGAAGGCTCAAAATGGGCATCCTGGGGGGATGCCTGGCCCTGGCTCTACCCAGAGTCACACTCCCCCGACAGCCCACCACCTCAGTGGCCTCCTAGCAGTCTTTCTTCCCTCTCCTTCTCTACAGGAGACCAAACTCTTTTCCAGAACTCAGGATACCAAAAGGTTTCAAACTGCTCTCTGGCTGGCCTTGTGCTCTTTCTATTAAACGTGGCAATGAAGTTTCCTCCCAAAATGACAGAGGAAGGTTGATGTCATTTATGTATAGCTGCTTAAGGAGCTGCACCTTGCACTGAGCGCTAGGAACTAGGCCGCGTGTGTGGGGAAAGCGCTGAGAGTCAAACACCCTCAGAAGCAGGCTGCACTGCGCCTCAACAGGGGGCTGAAACAGCTCACTCCTCCGGTGCCGGAAGAGATCCCTAGTTCTACCAGCATCACGTGAAGTGGCTTGTTTTTTGTTCTCTTTAAGTACACACACACACACACACACACACACACACACACACACACACCCTTTAAACACTAGATTGGTAATCTGGAGAGTTAGTGACACCATATTTAAAGATGATCTGTACTAACACAAAAAGTAGAATTAATCAAAATGTCCACCATTAGTGGAACTGCTTCATAAATAACAATGTATCAGTTAAAAAAGGGGGCGGGGGAGAATCAAAAATCCAATGGCAAAAGAAGAGAACACCAAATTCTCTAGAAGAAAGGAGACCCCCATCCCCCGAGGACTGGGCCAGCTGTTCTGAGCCTAGGGATGCAGCTCCTGATGCGTCACTCAGCCGGCCCTGGTAGATACCCAGCCTCTACTCTGTTTGTGGGTCACAGTGATGGTAAAGGTGGCCCAGCAGGTGCCTGAACCCCAGCACCTGACAGAAGAGGTGCCACAGTGCAGTCACAGCCAGGAGGGCCCTGGGGGCCGCCTACGGGAGATTCTCACCGTGCATGTAAGTACAAGGACAGAAGCTGGGCGGCCTCAGGGTCTGGCTTCTGGGCCAAGAGACAGAGGCACAGGTACTCACATAATAGTTTTAAATTTAAAAAAGCAAATGAAATAAGAGGGCTTAGATAGCTACCTAGTTTACTTAGAAAATGATCTTCCACAATGGTGTCCCCCTTGGGTCTGCAGAGGCCAGTTTTTACCACAATCAGTTCTGTTACGACCCACAAGAAGAGCATGGGGTCAGCAACGAGCAGAAGGGGCTCCAGACTGGCCCTCTCAATGTCACAGAAGAGAAGATGATGCTCAAGCAACTCTGTGACACCTGCTTCCTGCCTGCCTTCCACAGAGATCACTGAGGGGCTGACCGCATCTGTATGGATGCATATGAAAACCGCAAGGCGTGCCACAATGTCCCGAACCACTTACTGTTCATTTTACAAGTTCTACGGTGTTCACCACTCCTGGCTTGGCCATTAGCTAATGTTTACTGATGCTATTTCTGCAGTCCTGTTTCTATGGTTGAACAGTAAACAGTTTCTGTAAGAAACAAAAGTGTTTCAACTATATTATAAATACCTGACAACAGTCAGGTGTCCACCTCCAGAAGTAAAAATTTTAGTTAAAACCAATTGACACTACAATAGAGAATGTTAAAACATCAAATGATAAAAACATAGTCCGACACCCCCATAACTATGAAACAGGCTCTAGAGTTATGCCCATTTTGCAGATGAAGAAACCAAGGCAGAGAGAGGCTAAGGAGGTCTCTAAAGAAAGAATCAGCTGAGCCAGAATTCAAAGCCAAGAAGTCTATCCCTAACCGTGTGACCTTGTCACTGTTTTATGCTGCTTATCACTGTCAGGTGCTGTAAACGGGAGCCTGTGTTTTTTCTGGAAAACTAGATATCCATCACCCCCCTTTCCCTGTGCTGCCACAGGACCTGAGCTGACTTATGTGACACTGCACCATTAACCATTCAGCTGCCTTATGAGACCATGAATTTTTTGAGAGCAAATACCATGTACCCCTATATTCCTCATGTCCAGCCCCGAGTGAGCTCTGACAGAAGGGGTTGTCTCTGAGCACAATAAATGCTAGGCTGATGGGATGAAGATCTGTTTTACAAGATAGGATAATGTAACTCTGAGAAACAAAACAAAACAACCCCAAGCCTCAAGGTGTCAAATGTCTCAAGAGCTTTCCCTTACCTCCTCTCACCAACTCTTGGAGAAGAGGCCCTGTATAAAGGATTCCAACACAGCACTGCTGAGGCACAAGGCAGTTTACAAAGGCCTTGCACCCATTACTTCAAGTAATTTTCATAACAATTATGAGAGCTAAAGAGAGCAGTTAATGGCATTCACATTTTGCAAATGAAGAAACTTGAGAAAGTTAAGAAACTTGGTCAAAGTCACTGAAAGGGCAAAACTGGACCAGAACCCAGATGTGAACCAAGTTCAGCATGTTCTCTCCCTACATCCTAATCATCACCCATCTATCCAACAAGCATTGAGAGAACATGACCTAGTCCTGACAGGGTTTTGATTCCTGTGGAAGGAAGGGGACAGCACTGCCTGGCGCCCAGTTATCAGACTGCCCCATCCCTCTGCTCTCCTGTTGCAAAGGCTGGATTCTGCAGTAGGTTACCCACGTTGGCATCCAAGCACACCTGCGACTTGTTTTGCTTTGTTAAACACAGTTCCCTAGCATTCTGCACGCCTGTTTCAACTATCTGCCCTGTGATTTGGGGTATCACTTCCTGATCATTATTTAGGATAGCTACTGTTCTTCGCCAGTGGGTACCAGCCTTCAAGAACTCTGCCAGAGAAGTACACCTCAACTTTTCCTGTGCCTGGTGGCATTTCATCCTTTCTTAACAAAGGAGTCACTCTCATTTGTTATGCCATATGTCTACCTTTCCATTTTAAGAGCAGTCTTTTCCAAAATAAAAGATCCAAATATTTATTTTTGGAACTTCTTAGATGTTAAAAAAAAAAAAAATTGTTCATTTATCCAGATCTTATGAAGAAAAAACAACATTCAGAAAAACTCTCTTAAAAATAGGGGTAGCTGGGCATGGTGGTGAGGCTGAGGCAGGAGCGTTGTGAGTTCAAAGCCAGGCTCAGCAACAGCAAGGCACTAAGCAATTCAGTGAGACCCTGTCTCTAAATAAAATATAAAACAGGGCTGAGGATGTGGCTCAGTGGTTGAGTACCTGTGAGTTCAATCCCTGGTACCAAAAAAAAAAAAAAAAAAAGAGGGCGGGTATTTTAGTATTTAATTATAACATAAATGCTAATTGACAAATGCTAATTGACAAACTAAGGTTTGTCAATTATGAATATTTAACATGAGGGAAATAATATCATAAATGCAAATCAACTCCTCCAGCATGTTTTTAATCAATTCTAAGCTTCCCCCACAGAACTCCTCTATAATCCAGTTAAACTGAAAATGAGTATAGTTTAAATTGCTTGCTTCTTCCTCACCCTTAAAAGAATTATTATGCTTAATTATTTTCCAAGACAGCTTAGAAATAAGAACCAGGACAAAGAAATATTAATTAAAAGTAATGAGTAATCATAAATATATTTATATATTCAGTAATATGTCTAAATATATCATTCTTAAAATAGCATTGCACAGTGAAAAAGTAAATGGGAAAGTAATACTAGTTAAGAAAATATGAAACATGCAAATCTCCATCTTTTTAACTGAAATCTTTTATAAACCCTGTTATGGTTACATTACATAGTAAATGTAAATGCATTACATAAATGCAGAGACACACCCTTGTGAAAGGCAAACTAAAAAATCAGATTTGGGGGAATCAATATAATAGCAATTCTGCCCTCTGAACTCAAATGTAAGCAAAGGAAACATTTTTCATAGTATACTCAAGCTATTATGCTCCTTGAAAAAAATGTTTATAAGTCTCATTTAGGAAGGTAAAGAACAGGCAGAATATTCATGGATTTAGAGATGGAAAACAGGTACAAAATTAAAAAATAACTTTTTCCAAGGTCACAGATTACAAAGCAAAGAATTAAAAAAATGGGAACGGAATATCAATATGACTGTCAATAATGTAAGTCTTTGTAGAAACTTTTTAAAAAATGTATTTGCCACACTGAACCACAAATGAGCTACTAGGACTGAACTCTGAAGGGTAAACTAGGTTAAAGGTAAATAATTTTAAAAAGCCAAAATAATGAACTGATCAGAGACCAAAGAGAATAACTTTTCACTGTTTGTTTAGCTTACACATACTAATTAGTAAATCAAGTGAGAAGTTTAAAGGCAGAACAATAGGTTGTCAGAGAAAAGAAGCTAATTTTACTTATCTGTAGCAGGGCTGTGGTTATTCCAAGTAATTTCTCAGCCAATTTTCTAATTATTTTTATTTTCCTTTGTAAATAAGAAATTATCTGCCTTTAGGGCACAATTTCAGAACTAGTGGCCTTTAGTCATCCATTAGGATGAGTTTGGGACCACAGGGATCATCATATAAATATTCTATGGAGGGTAAAGACTGGTTAAATGAAAACATATTTCAACAACATGGTGGTATCTACAAGAAGAACTTAAAATTTTCAATTACACAAATAACAAGACATGAGGAATACAAATAGTTAAAAACCTTTTTTTCCACTGGAAATCTTCTGTGTGGATTCCTAAAGAAGAGGTCCTTTGGCTTTTCTGAGTTTCAGTCTTTCCTCCTGCCTCTGCCCAACCTCTCACAGAGATAAAGCAAGAGGTCCAATCATGGGTAAAGCAAAGAAGAGAACCAAAGACCGAAAACAGGTCTAAGCTGCAGAAGCAAGAGTCACCACGACAAAAGAAAAAGCATGGGCCCCCTGGCACTGTTCTCATTAGAAACAACACTGTTCACCTAAACCCAATTCAGTCTTTTTGTTTACAAGGCATACTGATCACTATGCATGCGACACTTGCCTTAGGAGGCTACTCTTTCAGTCTCACTGGCAGGTGTCACACTTATCTTAAACTGAACCTTCTGTTACGTCTCCATGGTGATTAGGCCAACTTAGATAATTTAGGTACTACTTAATAGTGACATTATGAAACAGAGCCAAATGGATTAGGCAAGCCATCTAAGCAAGCACAGGCTACAAAGCAATTCAACGACTGAATCAAGCCAAGAACACACATTGCCTAACTCTCAGTCCAAAGGTGACTTGCTGGATGCCAATACCCAAAGGTGAATGTGGCTACCCCTCTCTCTCCCAGAACTTCTGTGGATGAATCAAAGGGGGGACAAGGACAAAGACACGATGATATGTAGTACTCATTATCTGTTCTTATGTCAAAGAGCAAAATGGAAAATACAGCATTTTTAAGAATAGGAAAAAAGAAAACCAAAGAGGTGAGCATGCAGTTTTGGATGACCAACATCCCCAGAGTTCAAGGTGTGACCACTTTTAGGAAAGCTTGGTAGGCTCCACCCTGTTATAAGGTGTAAGTACTAGCATCAGAGACAAGCTTCAGCCTACTGCCAAGAGGTATCACAGTCAAAAAGGAAGTCTTGAGAACTAAGTGAGAGAAGAGTTTGAAAAGAGACAATAAGAAAACCACACATAATGTAGACAAATGCAATTGGTATATACATAAATATGTATATTTATTTTTCTAGACATATTAATCAAGAAGATCAGGAACAAAACCCAAAAACAACAACAAAAAAATGAAGCTTAAATTCTACATTTTGATTGATTTTACTCAGATGGAGAGAGTATGGATAAGCACCTAAATCGTATATTCTCTTGGGGAATCCTAGGCTGTTAGGACTGATGGACAAATATCTTATAACCAAAGCCACAAATACCCTGGAAGAAATGATAAAGGGGAGTTTGGAACTAAGCTTAGGCCAACGAGACACTTAGATATGAAGAGGAAAAACAAAGGCTGACCAAACTTGCAGAGGGGACAACAGCACACACAGGAGGACTTACTAGGAAGAACAGACTAGTAGTGACACCTTCAGCGTGAGTGAGTGCCAACCTCGGAAGACTCCTTTGACTCAGGGAGAAATGCTTTATGTCTAACACTAGGTGGTGCCACTCACAGGCCCTCTGGCCAGGGGACAGTTTTCTGAATTCTGAAAAGGAAGGGAAGATCACAGAGCAGAGAAGGGCGGTGCTGGAGGAGCAGAGTGAATGGAGGGAGAATGGCTAGGTGGATCCTAACCTGGTGGGGATGCTCCCACCAACACAGTGTCAGAGTTACAGGGGGACTTGAGCTGCAGCAGGAGCAGACACCAGGGGACAGAGGAAGGAGATCATGCAGAGGCCCAGGCTGCAACACCAGTGGCTGGGGCCTCCAGCTGACAGGTTCTTGATCAGTCCTCATCCCCAAAGCTAATGTGACCTAACAAAACAGGAGTGCCCACTGTCATCTCTCCTCACAAAACTGATGGAGTTGGGGAAACAGGAGGACCATCCCAACAGCTAAAGCTCTAAAGAGGACTCTAACCATGGGTTAAAAACCCAGTTTCAAACATCTTCAGTTCACCAAGCTCAGGGAACCATGCTGGTGAAGAATGGGGTGGTGGAGGGTGTGATGAAGTCTAGGGAAGTCCGGGTATCCAGACCTATCCCAGGTTTCCAGTTCTATCCCAGAAAGCCAGGGAAGAATTATGCGCTATTCTACCAGCCCAAGGTCTGTGCTCATCAAAGGCTCTTGATAACTTCATTTTGTCTTCATGCAAACAACAAACAGCTTCCAAAATGTTGGCTTTCCTGGAACTCAGAAATATTTCAAGAAACTACAGTGAAAACTGATCAGATTTATTTCTATTTGCAGAGTACTTTCAAAAGTCAAGTCTAAGTAAACAGGCAGCTGAGAGATTTAATGCTTTGTCTTATTTAGATCCTGCCAATTCATAGATTCTAGCAAGCATTTAACTGACAACTAAACCAAATGAAGTATGACTGAGAAATTTTGAGTGGTCAACTAAAAAAGACCAAACAAGGCACAGTCTTTCTTAAGTTCTCAATGATATGAACCTATTTAAAAATCTATGCCCAGATCTGAGAATTAGCAAATCAATTAGGATCTCATCTGATCAGCCTCTTGGTCTTTAAGTATTTCTAAAATTTCAACACCCAAGAACCATCAATCATGCAGTCAGCCCTATAACTTAAACACGTGTATGAACTGCAAGAAATAACAGCTAATACAGCCTCTATTCAGCTGTGTCGGTCTAGGATCAAATTTTTAGTCGGAAGAAATTTAATGGAGTTATGGTTCAGTTTGCTGTCCGAGACTTAGAATTATGTAAGAATCAAAACACTGTAATTACTCTATGTTCCATGAAATAGACACCTCAAGATCTTCTTTTCTTTTAAGCTTACTATCCAACTGCAATATGAATACAAATTCAATTTTAAAAAATTCTTCAAAAAAATAAAATTCCAAAGGGCACAGAAATGATAATACAGCATGCTTAAATGCGGTTATTGAATATATAGAGTTCAGAAGTGATGCATATTTTCTCACGTGGCAAAAAAATTTTTTGTTTGTTTGTTTTGTTTTGGTCCAAGTTTCAGTTCAGGAAAAGTTCACGTGAAACATTTTGAGGAGTGCTAAATATTTCTGTTCTGGGGAAAATAATAAACCACGGAACGTCACGGTCATTGCCACACTGCTTAGCTGCGTGTGTGAAAAATCTATTTGGAGGACAAGTTAACAGGTTTCTACGGCTCAAGTTCCTTTAAAATAGGAACAAAAAAGTCACCTTGGGTGAGCACGACCAGGAAAGCCCTGCCTTTCCATTCCGGGCTCCCGGGGCGGCGATGCCCGCCGGCCTCGGGCTGGCCGGGCGGAGGGCGGGCAGCGCTCCCGCGGGACACACCTGCCGGGCGCCGCCGCGGGCCTCGGCCGCGCGCAGCCCGCCCGGGAGCTGTCAGCGGCCCCGGCAGCCTGGGACGCGGCCGCTCCGCGCGCCCACGGCCCGGGCGGCCCCGGAGCAGCGGCGGCCGGGAGGAGCGGGCCGCAGACCCCGCCGCCCGCGCCCCGCGCCCCGCCGCGGCCTACGCCTCCCGCCCGCCGGCTCACCTGCGCGGCCGCGGCGCTTCTCCCGCCTCCGGTCGCTCTCGTAGAAGCCCAGCGTCTCCGTGTGCTGGGGCGCTGGAGGAGGCCCGTGGCTGCCGCTCCCGCCCGGCTGCTCCGCCTCGCCGCGGCCGTCCCGCTCCTGGCCGTCCGCGCCGCCACCGCCGCCTTCTCCCGGGGCGGCCGCGTCGCCGACGCCCGCCATGTTCCGAGCACAACAAACTGTCCCCGCCGCCTCCCTCCAGCCGCCGGCCCGGCCTCCGCCTCCGGCCGGCCCCCTCCCCGCCTCGCCCCGCCCCTCGCCGGAGCCCGGGCCGCCGCCGCCGCCGCCGCCATCCGTAGCCCGCCGGCCGGCGCGCGCCATTGGCGTCAGCGGCGCGTGCGAGGCCGCGGCCGCCGCCGCTGCCGCCACGGCCGCCGCCATCTTCTTCCTGCCTTCGCCGTGGCGGGCGGCGGGCTCCCTCGTCGCGGCGGGCTCGGCCGGCCGGGACGCCGCGCTGGGCTCCATGACGCCGGACTGCGCGGCCGGGGAGAGCGGGCGCCTCCGGGGCTCGGGCCCGGGACCCGGCGGGAGCGGGGCGGGCGCGCCGGCTGCGGAGCCCGGGGGCGGCGGCCGCGGCGCCAGCTGCCCGCCGTCTGCGAGGTGTCCGGCCGCCCGCCCGGGGCCCCTTTTGCAGGCTTGGTGCCCGGAGTGCGCCGGCGCCGCCCGCCCGGCCTTGGCAGCGCTGGCGCGGGCGCGGCGGCCGGGGCCGGGCTCCAGGTCCCCGACGCCCGCGAGCGCTGGCCCAGTGTGCCGGCTATTTTGGCTGCATCTCTCCTGCATATTTATGGTCGCCTGTCACATTGCCTGGCCGTTGACAGTTTCCAAAGCACTTGGGCAAGGAGCTGGGGCAGCTTCACTACAGGTGGGGCGCGGGGGGAACGCCACCCGCGGGGGGCTCGGCCCGACGTGCGGGGTGCCTTGTGCATTCAGCGCGCTGCGGCCGCGACCGTCTGGAACCGGGCTGGATGGCCCTTGCCCACCGCGGCGTCCGTGCTCCGTCACCTGGGCGCTTCGTGGGGCTGGACCAGTCCTTCCCCGCTCTGGCGTGAGACCCCCCGCCGCCGCGCTCGTGGAAGTGGAGTCGCCCCGGGCTCGGGGACCTTTGCCACCCGCTTCCCCCGCTACTGCTGTGCGCTCCAGTCGAGGACAGTGGCACCCGATTTCCCGTGTGCCACTTAGCAGCTCACCTGTGCTTTTGTAACCTTTGATTAGCAAAAGCAAAACAGACCCCTCCCAAACACCACGCGGCCAGGAAACTTCCCTAGACCTGAGCTCGACGTCGGAACGGGCCTGCCTAAAGCCAAATCCAGCTCGAGTTGGTTCTCGGGAGAGAGCCTGAGGGTTCGGCCCTCGCGCGCCAGTCACCGAGTAGCGAGCATGTGTGAGGAAGGGGGCTGCCGTGGGGAGCGCAGGAGGGCAGAGCCCGGCGGGCTGACCGCGGGCTGGAGGCTGGGGTGAGGGATCAAGGCGGACTTTGAAAAGCCTGGCAGGTGGAAGCTGACCCTGCGAAGGGGAGACCAGTGCAATTTTGGTACCTCCTTATCCTCTGAAGCGGATTACAAAATCCAAACTTTACTCCTGTTGGCCGACCTCCATAAAATTCCGTGCTGCTTGTATTTGGTCAAAACTGAACCTTAACTGAGTCAATCGAAAACAAATGCCCTGTTCAGATCTTAAGAATTGTTTTTAAAATGAAAAGGGACTGACAACTTTGTGGCCTTTAATTCTTTTCTGCTCAGTTTTTTCTCTTACTTTTTTTTATGTGTAAAATCATCCCCTGTTCTATGACACACTGACTGTCAAGAAGGGAATAGACTTTATTAATGTTTATATCCGTTTCCATTTAGTGTCTCACCACTTTTATTGGCTTGCTGCCCGTGTCTTTAATTCTCCCTGGAAGGGAAGGAATCCCACTTTTTGTTTCCTGAGGCAGCCCGTTGTAGGAATGGACATATCTCATATTGTATGTCAGGCCTGGGAAAAGACATTGTGTCCCAAAACCTCTGCCTAATTCTTTTAAATAGCAAAGAGGAAGGGAGCAGCTGTGTCCAGGCTAGGTACTGCAGGTGTTCTGGGCAACAAGAGGAGCAAAGTAGAATGTGGGGAAGTTGAGGGATTTGTAACCTCTCTGCAATTGTGTCTTTTATCTGACGTGTGAAACTGCACAATTTCAAAAACATACTAAAATGCACACTAAAATGCCACCATGATATTAAAAATTATTAATGTGCTGGACACAGTGGCATATGCCTGTGATCTCAGTGGCTTTGGAGGCTGAGACAGGAGGATCACAAGTTCAAGGCCAGCCTCAGCAACTCAGTGAGGCCCTAAGTTATTTAGGGAGACTCTGCCTCAAAATAAAAAACAAAAAGGGCTGAGAGCACAGTGATTAAGTGCCCCATGAGTTCAATCCCCAGTACAAAATAAATAAATAAATAATGTAAGTAATCTTTTCAATCAACACTACTCTTGTGTAGGTATGCAACTTACTCAAAATTCAGAAAAGGTATTTTCAAATATGTATTCTGAATCTTTTAAGTTACAAGTAGCCTTAAGGTAAGAAATAATTTACACAGCACAGAAGGACCAGCAAATTTCTGAGGAAGATAAATATTTAACATCAGTTATAGAAAGAAAATATAGGCTTAGATTTATAACACTGTCATTTAGAAAGGAGTGTTTTTAAAACAGTAACCCTCCGCATTAAGGAAGCATCAGCAACATTCTGAGGTAAGCTATAAGATAAAGCTGGATTTAGATGACAATGAGCTACAAAAATTCAACTTGAACATTCTGGAAGTAGTAAGCATATTATTGTGCTATCTGTAGTGAAAGAAGCACTCCATCCATGGGAAATTATTTTAATAGAGGGAAGTGATGAATATTGGATGCGAGTTCAGAAATAAGAAGTTGAGAATTTTTTCATGGTTAAGGCTGTTTTGAAAATTTCAAAATACAACTTTTTTCTTAAAAAAGAATGGAAGCTAATGACTAGTATATACAGTTTCCAAAAATAAATTGCATAACTTTGTATTAATTAAAGATTTAACAATTATGATTTTCTGATTAAACAAAATATATTGAATCCATTGTTTATGAGCCAGGGATTCATACTCCAAAAAATTATCTTCATGGAGCCTACAAACTTACTTCTTACTGTCCAAATCATTAGGTGCCACCATTTCGTAAAATAATGCTTAAAACAAGGTATGATTTTCAGTTTGTACGTGTGCATACCTTCCTCTCAGGAACAGTGCTGACAGCACAAGGAACACTGGGCTCATTATAAGCACTGGGATATATACCATCTCGTCCATATGCGTAACTGCGTAACCCTGGAAAGAACCACTCAGGCCCTCGGTGTAGTGTCTTTCATTGGTAAATAGGGCAATATCTCTTCCATAGTGGAAGCAAGAAAAAATACTATTTTTCTTTCCTCTTCACAATAACTTTGAGTACTTCTTTTCATTTAGACTATGAAATTTTCATTTTTCAACTACAAAGGGGTTTTCTCTCAATGTATTGTCTGTAAAGTGTGTTTGAAATTAGTTCCCTACACTTTAGCTGAGTAACAAAAACCTCAAATACCTTGATGAAAGACCTCAATCATGAAAAGGCCTGGATTTTTCTCTGACTTTCCAACTGAAGAATCTTGGCCATATGAGCATAGATGACCCCTCTCTGCTTGGGTTTTCCAACTGTGGAGCATTGGACTAGACTCTGATGGCCTCTTCTCGCTCAAAAATTTTGTGCTAACATCTATACAAATCCCTTTTTAGATTCTTGGACGCCTGGGTTAAAAAAATAGCTGGATAGGTTTAAACTATCAAGGTTTATAGGAAAGTAAAAGTCATTTTGTATTTGGGTCTAAAATTTGAATGCAGGAATTCAAATGCAGTAGTTGTATTGATAACACATCAAAGGCATGTAAGTCTTTATTTATGCACCTATCTTAAATATTCTGTGCATGAGTTCTCTATTCCTTCATCTTAAGGGAATAAACTGTTGAATTCTCACTGACCTCTGGCCTCTAAGGCTATGATTCTTATCCCAGACCTCAGGGTTTCTGCATTTGAAACAAGTTTCCCTGATCATAACAATGCACACTTAAGAACACTGCTCTCAGGTAACATTTAACAGCACATGAAATAGTATTTGAAATGATTAAGGTACTATGTAATTCATTTTGGTAGTATAGATGGAAACAGTAAATTGAGTGGTTTTGGTTTCATCTGTATTTCTCAATTGAAACTGTATTTTGGTTGTACATTTCTATTTTCTGAACCATAAAAACCACATGTCTAAGTCACAAATCATAGTCCCGAATTAAATTCATTCATTCACCATTTTATCTTCAAAGAGTAAAATAATAGTTGAGGTTTTTAAAAAATCCGAAAAGCTTTGCCACTGACATTAAAAGGAAATAAAATATACTACTGGGCCCAGAGCAAGCCCTTGCACTAAATTTATGTAAGTTTATTACATTTCTGGGTTTTAGTAATAATATTTTCTGTCTTTGGCAAAGTTTTTTGACTGATATTCATTATGTTTTATCTTTTCTGGGCTTTATTCCATGTATTTCCAAAGTACATCAGCTCAGTTTATTTCTGGAAGATATAACAGAAATTAAATAATGTACCTTTGATTCTAATGTACCTGTTACAACTTAACTAAAACAGTCACGAATGAAAAGCATTTATCTGGTGAGAATGTGTGACTGAAACCATCATAAATCAGACTTACTGAAAATATACTTTGTTAGAAGGGATGTTTTATAAAAGTTATTCTGGAGATCTATAAATAGGTTTGCTTTTATAATAGAAGTATATGAAATAAGTTCATGCATGTTCCGTTGGCTAACAGGATTTTTAATTCACAATGACATATGTGTTTATTTTGTATTGGGCTTTAAATTTCTGGAAAATTCAAAATAGTAATGAAAAGGACTCTGGTAATTACAGCAAACTCTTAATTCCAGGTTTCTCTCTTTGAAGAGAAACAACATCGTTCATTTCTCATCATGATAAAAAAAGAAAAAAAAATAGATACGTCATGTTGAGAACCATCTTAGTTAATTAACAAGAATCTATTGCAGAATTAAGTCAGATCTTCCAGTAAATTTGTTGTTAATAGTCAGCAATCCTCCTTTATGATTCCAGCTAGCAAAGACTTTATTTTAAAATTCAGGAGGCAAAGGAGATTTTATTTACCAGCCAGTGCATATTGCTAGCCCTTTCAGAATATTTTATTATCTTGTTTCCATTATTCCCAGTGGTGAGTGATTTATTGTTTCTTGTTTCAAGTAATAATTGATAATCAGAAATCTTCATGTAATATTTAGGATAAATTTTTATCTTTTCCTAATTGAACACTCGCAGATTTTGATAACTGAGTAAATTTTCTCTTTATTTCTATGCCTTTAAGTTCTTTTGGATTGCAATCCTACTTTTATAATTAGCTTTTTTTCTGCTCATTGATCAGTGTTTCCATTATAATATATTTCTATTTCTGTCTCCTGTTTCTGAGATAACTGAAAAGTGAATGCACTCTCTGGTTCTTATAAAAAGCTATTATTTAGGTATCATTTACTCTTATCATTTACCCTTTGTCTTGATTACCAAAATGATTGCAGATGCATAATAAATTTTCAAATTCTCAAAGAATCTGCTTGATTTCTCCTTTCCATCTTTTATGTTTGTTTATCTAATTTCAAGGTTTTAGATTTTTAAATTACTCATTTACATTCATCTATTATATTTCCCTATTCCATTTTAAATTTATGTTTATATGTAAATGTTCCTATTGTTTCTGACACTTTCCAATTTATCATCATTTTTCAAATAATGAACAACTTTTACCTGTTTCACTTCTATCTTCATGCTTAATAAATATTATATATTAATTGTACAGTTTCATAGAGGAGAGCAGTACTGTGGTTTTTCAGACAATAAAATAAGACGTACTATAGCTTTTTCAAGCATTATTTTCTTGGGACAGTTTTGTTCACCTAATTATGTTCTGCCAAAGCTGATACTAACATTAATTCACAGTCCCCAGAGCGGTATGCCCACCAGTGATAGATGTATGTTGGTGATAAAAGTTGAATATGGGGCTGCGGTTGTGGCTCAGTGGTAGAGTGCGTGCTTAGTGAGTGTGAGGCACTGGGTTCAATCCTCAGCACCACATAAAAATAAATAAATAAAATAAAGATATTGTGTTCATCAAGAACTAAAAAAAATTTTTTTTTTAAAGTTTAACATGAATATTTGCAAAGAAAACTGAAGCTAACTCAGACACCTATCATTATTTGTCATCACAACTTTTTCTCTGAACTTTCATCCATATATTTAGCTGGGTGATGACACTAATTGTGTAAATTAAAATTTAGTCCTGTGAACAGTTTTTACATATTCACTTTTGGTTTTTATTGTAGTGCTGGTATTTACGATTTGATGTAATTGGTTCGATATTCTTATGAACAATAATGTTTTATGCAATTTGATTTTACTTTTACAAACTTGATAAACTCATAATTTCTAATTTATCAATGTAGCCAGTAAAATCCTTCTCATGTTAAGAAACTAAAGGTACAAAAATACATTTATTCTGTTGACTTTGGGCAACTTAATGTTCTCCCCAAATCTGCCATTGGTTTCCCTCTTAATGTTTTAATAAAAAAGCCTGCTTGATATGATTTGGTCTCTAGGCTGGTGTTTGAAAGACAGTGTTTTATGGACAGTGTAACAAGTTCTTTGAATGCAATTGTTTTTCTTTGTATTAGGAATAGTTTTAAAAATAACTAATCAAGATTTTTTTCTTCTGAATATACATTTATTTAAAATTTAAGATAGGCAGCATTGGTTAATCCTTCAGGGACATATATAAACACACAGGTGGATTCACTCATGCAAGCATTTGTTTTTAGCTCACTGACGGTTTTCTCAAAACAACCCGTTAATGTTGCTTCTGTGTCAAAGTAAAAAATTATTTTGAGACTGGACCGTGGAGTATAATTTCTTATGATGGTAATAGGCTAGCAAAGGTCTCCAGAGAGGTAATAGAGAGTAACAGCGAAAGTTATGAACTTGGGGTTGGGACACCTGGGTTAGAAGGTCTGCCACACACAGTCACAAACACTAAAATGTACTCTTGGCCTTCTTTGTCTGATCCATGCGGAAGAGGGCAAGCTAGATTGTTTCGCACTTTCTATTTTTTAAAATTATGTGATTGTGAGGTACCTTTTGGATTATTTTAGGCTGGCTTGGCATTCACTTGTACTGTTCATAACGTTCATCTTAAACTGCTTACCTTCAGTCATTAGACTTTAGTATTTCTTTTGCAGTAAACGCTTGTTGACCGTATTTTATGTGCAGGTACTGTACAAAACCACAGAAGAGCGGAGATAGATGAGATGTGCTTCCTACCCACAAGTAATTACATTGCAACATGACAAGTGCTCCAATAAAGGAATGAGTGAAGTACCATGGTAGTTCAAAAGAGAAACTCATGAATTCTGCTTTGAGGGGAACCAGGATGGTATAAGAGGAGGTGGCATTTGAATGGGTCTCAGAAGAGGCACTTGAAGATGGAAATTGGGCTGAGAAGGCAACTGAGGCACCTGTAGGCCCATGTTGGAGCATGTGCACAGTGAAACAGGTGGGAAGATGTGTGGTGCTTGACAGAATTCAAAACTGAGTTTCATTTTCCAGGACTAAATCTTGGGGACAACATTGTGGAGTGTGGCATTACCTAGACAGAAGAATGGGCAAGAATGGTCAGGAAGTGGAATGAGAGACTAGGGGGTTAAGAGGTAGCCAACACTCCCCTGGCCTTCTTCACAAGTTGAAGAATGTTAGAGTTTTTTTCTGAGCTCATGTGTATTGGAGTTTGCTTGCACATCTCCCAATGATAGTTGGGTAGAACAATTAGAACAGTATTCTGTGTTCATTGAGCATATACTTTGTATTTGTTTTATTCTAATGTGCAAGTCCAATGTTTAGTTAGAAAATTTTACCAACATTTTTTTTTTCTGAGAACTTACCATAACTTGTATAGAACAAGGATTTTTTAAAAATTGTTTTGTTTGGCTATAAGATAGTCAAGCAGCACTAAGGATTAAGTTTATAAGTAGAACTCACAGATATTTTTTAACAATAGGTAATGTACTCTTCACATATAAAATATCACATTTAACCTAGAAATTCCAAGTCAAACCATTTTAGACAACTGAAAGAATAAAATGAGATGATGACTTAGGAAGCTGCTTTTTGTAAAGTTTAAAGTTCTATATTATTGTGAATAATTAAGAATACCGGGAAAAGCACAGTTAAACTTTATGTCTGATCTCAGCCTTCTCCCTGAACAATTACGGGGAAGGGGAAGAACTGTGTGTCAACTTGGAATCAGACTCTCTGTTTTGTGCCATTTAATTTAGACACTTATTTTAATGTAAGTGCTTTTGCTTTTACTTTGGCAATCAGCATGCAATTTTAATTAGCACT
The DNA here is from genome assembly GCA_025594165.1 of Tamias sibiricus. Taxonomy (NCBI): domain Eukaryota; kingdom Metazoa; phylum Chordata; class Mammalia; order Rodentia; family Sciuridae; genus Tamias; species Tamias sibiricus. Next base: position 12,499,990 of record CM046665.1, read on the forward strand.
TGGAACACGGCAGAACACATTGATGAGGCACAAGGCATGAAGGAATACGTTCATAATGGCCTGCTTGAGGACTCTGGCAGTATTCAAAAAGATGCTCTCAATATAATGTGCGATGCTTCTGAGAAATCATCCTCATTGGCATCGATACTCATACGTTTAATCATTTCAGTGTTTTGAAATGTCAAAATATTGGCATTAGCAGCTTTGTCATCTATGCTATACTCAGAATATTAATTTCTCAAGCTCATTCTGATGCAACAACTGAGGTGTAAGAAAGCTAAACTTATTTCCTACATCAGCCCAGAATTCTTTCCAACTTTGCCAATCAATCTCTTAGACAACCTTTAAGCCTCAGCTCCCTCACCACATCACAGTCCTCCTTCACCTCCCTTTTTCCCACGGCCATTTTCTTCTGAATATAACCATTGCCATCCAACTAACTGCAGTCTATACTGTTGTAATTATTTCCTTAATGCATTTCTCTCTCCTGTTGACTCTCAGTGCTGGACTTGTAGGCACTGTGTTCTCATATCTGTATTTTGGTTGGAAGGCATAGTGCAGTGGACTAGAAAGAGCACACACTTATAGTTATGCTGATATAGGCTGAATACTAGCTGTGGCTTACTTGCTGTAGGGACTGGAGCAAATTACTTAACTTCTTTGAGCTTCTTTAAATAAGGATAATGATACCTATTATGTAGGACTATTGTAAAGATTAAATAAGCTTCATGCAAAAACGTATAGAGATGTTCTATTACTCACTGGTAATTACAAGTAGTACAGCCCTTGTTACTAAGATTATAAAGGTAAAGAAGCCATGACCTCATCCTAATGACTTCATAATTTAGTAGGAAGACGGCCAGAAAATAGACAATTGCATCATAACTCTTTATTATTTTTTTGCAATATAATTTTTGATGGCGATCACATGGTCCTCAGTGAGAGTAATCTTAGGAGTGGAGAAAAACAGATTTAGCTGCATATGCCCAAGAAGAGTGAGAAAGAAGCAAAGAAGTGGAGACAGCACACCGGCAACACATGGCTGCCTGCTAGAAGGGGAGCTTGCTTGTGTGTCGACGGGCTGTTATTTTCTTTTAACATGGGGGAGACTTGAGCATGGCTAGGCATAATGGTCAAAGGGGAGAGGATGAACATGGAGGAGAGTGGGAATGGGATCCCTGAGGAGCACAAGACCTCGGGCTCTTCCAACTGGTGGATCTGGCATTAGTCTTACTGCTGACATCTCCATTTCTAGCGAGTCCCCAGCAGCCACATGCCCAACAAGATGAAGTTGTCATCGAACTGGCCCATCTAATTGGGCTGTTACATTGGCTTCCTCAAAACCTTTAGTCAAAGGGGTCTTATCTATTATCCCTAACCCCACAGTACTGTCACCTGTCATGACCCTTGAATGTCACTGCTTTTGAGAAAGTTCTGTGACATCATGCCCTTGACATCAGATGTGATGTCCTTGCCATCTAACCGGGAGCGGGGTCCTTTCCACATCTACTGAGATCCACCACTCAGGTCAGATGAACCCAAAACCAAAGCCCTCTGCTATGACCCTGCTCACTCACTGCTCTTCTCATCTGTCCTGAAACTGCATAAGTCATGGCAAAATTGGAGTTGCTTCAGAAATAATGGGGCAGTTGCCAGCACGTGCATGGTTTATGTGTCTGTCCAGTGAGGGCTCACCTAGCCATCCCTCTGTGACATCACTGAGTATTTGCTGGGCACTTCCTAGCATGGGTCATAGAGGTTATAACATGAAGAAACACAGTGCCTGCCCTTGGGATGCTCCTGGTCCAACAGGCGAGTTTGTCTTCGTTGCAGTACTATGTGAAATGTGGGCAGGGTAAAGAACCAGTTAGGCTAGGTAAGAAGGGACTGGTGATTGCCATTTTATTTATTTATTTATTTATTTTTTTGGGGTAGAATCTATTGACAATCTGGTGAAGTCAGTCGAACATAGGAAATGTGTTCTTCTTACCCCAACGTAATTGCTTCCCTGCCAGATCACACAGCTCCAAAGGTTAGCTTTATTTGATGAGGCTGGAGAGGTTCCAGGACTGCAATAACCTTAAAGGAAACTTGTTGGCCTGCGCAGTGGCCAAGATCAGCTGCCGAATCTCCGGGGCACGAAGAAAGGGCATTCTCTTTCAGTCCCTCTCTGCTTTCAGCTAACGTTCCCCTTCCACCCTGTTCTGACCCTGTTTTTGTTCTTCTTGTTCTGCCTTCAGGACAAAGTGCAAGACACTTTTGTTGGCTGTTCTTAAGTCAAGTGTGTTTGTTTGACCTCTGAGGAATTGAGTTCTGGGCACATGAATAAAATAAAGGTGGATTGAGCTGTCACATTCTGCATCTTTCCCTGACAGGCTCTCGGAGCCTCTCTCCTTCTTCCTCTGCAGTGTCCTGATTGCTCTGAGGGAGCACTGTCTCTGGATGCGGCCCTGGCACCCTGTGGACGTGGGGCACTGGGGACAGCGAGGGTCTGGAGAGGCTGAGGAAAGCCAGAGATGGCCTGCTTTCATTTCCTGGCACCAAGCCTCCAACCCGTTTAGGTTGAAGTTACGTAAACTAGACTGAGAAAAAATCAGGCATATTGTGTATAAATTTCATCCCCAAAGTTGAAGTGTGCATTAAACACTACAGCAAAATGACTCATCAGCCACTTTAAAATGAACTTTAATGTCCCATGGCTACTAGGCTACTAGGAAAAGGCAAGGAAAAGAAATTCTCACTGCTTTCCCGGGCTCGCTTTCTCCCTGTGACATTGTGTCCTTCAGTTCCTGGATCTAGTTTCCTGGCAGAGAATGGGGTGGGAGCCATCTGGTCCTGGTTCATGGTCCTCCCCGGTCCTCCCTGCGCAGCCCGTCACGCCCAGGGAGTCTGTTTCCCGTCATGCCCAGTGAGTCCTCTCCCTCCAGCTCCCTTGCTTGGAGCACAGGCTCATGCAGCCTTGCTGGGGGAGCCCTCGGCCTAGGGATTATGGCCACTTGGCCATTCCTGGCCTGAGTAGTCCCAGCTCTGCTGGAATGGTGGACCTCCTAGTGTCTTCCCCCCCTTTTACTCACACCCCTCTAGGGCAGGGCAGGAGGGGAGCAGTGAAAGTTAGAGGGACAGGCTTTCATTATCTATTCTTCACACCGGTTCCCTGAGGCAGTGAGCCCACAGGTGCTTACAGGCCCCAATGGGGGGCCCCCGGAGCAGGGACACCATGGAGTGTCTTCAGGTAGCATCTGCCGCACAAGCCAAGGCAACCATGGAGAAGAGAGTCTCTCCTGAAGAACTCGGACTGTGATAAAATATGTATAACTTAAAACAAATAAACAGTATTGGCTAATGACAGAGTCCTGGCAAGACTAGGCCGCTAGAGGTGGCCTTTTGAGGAAGTGGTGTCTTGTCTGTGCTTCCCTTTTCCTGTTATCTTGTCACTTCCTCCTGGCCACTCCCTTCTTGAACTCTAGTGTATCCCCGTCTCTAGCCATTCCCTCGTTCCCCGCCCGTCTCTTCCCTGCCGTCAATCAGCCTTCACTGGAGAGTGGAGCAGACGTTGGCAGGTCACTCTGCTTTGGAGATTTGTTCCAAGGACGATACACCATGGTCATTCCTTGCTTTGACTCCCTCCTGTGGCTTTGCCTTTGTAAAACATTTCCTTTGGATGTCTGCCAAGCTGTTTTCATTGCTTTTTAAAATTTAATTTTATTAGGCTTTACTAACATTGATTGTAAATACTCCTTAGTGGATACTGTACAAAAAAATAGCATCTATAACTAATCAGGAAGAAGGCTGGATTTGTGCCCATGTAGATGAAGAACCTGATATGTTTTGACAGTTGTATCCACCCAATATGTCAGTCTGGTATCAACCCACAGGAATATGAACACATCCCTAAAACCTGACTAATCAGTTCTTCCCAGCAATATTTCTTATCCATCTTCAAAATGAAAGACAAATTCCCTCTCTGTATTTTTAGTAATCAGACTGATAATCTCTCTCTAGGATTTATTGTGCCTCGATTATGTGTTGAAACTATTTGGATTAGATTTTCCCAAGGTAACCACATAAAATCCTCCTTTGCCTACTATACCCATTGTCAATACTGCTATCGAAATAGAGTCTCCCATATCCTACAGCAAACTCTCTACCTAAATTCTGTAATTAGGAGTGCTGCCTGCTCCCTAGTTTTTAAGGAACCTGAGGGCAATAGGTCTGATACTTGCCCACACCAAGAACCTCAAAACTTAACTTTGTCCTTAAAAGGAACAGGAGTTTATTTCCAAAGTGGCACAACCTTTTTTAGTTGTAGATGGACACAGTGCCTTTATTGTACAAGAATTGCCCCCAATCAGAATGGTCACTGTAGATTAGGACTGGTGACTCTTAATATTCAAACACAAAACAAACAAACAGACAACAACAACAACAAAAAAAAAACCCCTGCAAAACCATTCCGTTGGTTCATTTGTCCATAAAATAACTCCACATAAGAGGAATCTAAGTGCTAACCCTCTCACTCCATGCATTTCTGGGTTTCCCTCAGCTTGTCAGAGCATCCATTCTTCCATTGTTATTTCTGACTTAGAAGAGGCTACTAAACATAAAAAAAAAAAAAAGCTTTAATTACTTTTCTACAAGCTTTGCAAACTGAGTTCTCTAACCCTGCTTCAGTAGATTTGCAAAATAACAAGTCTTAGATACCCCAGTGGTTCAACAGAGTGGCTGGCAGTGTGCAGTTATTGGGGAAAACAATTGCTTCTGTGTTTATAAGTCAGGGATTGCTGTCAAAGATTTAAAAATCTTAAAGAACAGATACAAGTTTTTCATCAAATAGGGGACGCCACCTCCACTGCTTTGTTGAAATCCGTGGGAATTTCTGCTCCAGGGAGTTTTCAGTCCTTATTCTCCTCCTGGTCGCTGCACTTCCTTCTAGCTTGCCTGGCATCCTCTCCTGGGGTTTTAAATGCATCCCAGCAGCCAGTCCCACCTCAGATGGTTACAATCAGGACCAAGTACTTGAGGAACTTAACCACCTGACCAGGGGTGGCCATGGAGTTGCTGATGACAGTGACATCAACCTTTGTCCCAATGCAGTTGTTGATGGTGATAATGTCAACATGACTCTCCATCCCAGTCATTACATCCACTCCCTCATTTGTGGTCACTGATGGTAACGCTAGGCCATTTTGTCACACTCTCAGCTGGCTGAGAGAATAACCAAAATTGGTGGATTGTTAAAGCAAATAAAAAATGGGACAGGCCTGAAAAATTCCCCCAAAGACAAACCCTGTTAGGCCTTCAAAATGATCTTAATCTTGCTTAAATTGCGAATATATTCAAAACTTAACTTGAGTCATTACTTATAAATGTGAATATTACAGAAAAGCCAAACTTAAATGCAATCAGTCAGAAGTGGCTACCTAACTTAAATTATATAGCTAGGACTTTCTGGTGGGACAGACCAAATAAGGCAACTATAACTGTAACCAACCAAATAGTTGCTTAATTTACACCTTCACTCTATAGAAGCCTGTCTCTTGTTGTTCTTTGACAGAACCAATACTATTTGGTTTGGGTGCTTCCCAAATTGTGAATTGTTGTTTGCTCAAATAAACTCTTTAAAATTTTATTGGGCCTCAGCTTTTCTTTTAATGTTTTCTTTTAATAAAAACAAATAGTAAGCTGGGCACGGTGGTGCATGCCTGTAATCCCAGCAGCTCCTGAGGCTGAGGCAGAAGGATGGTGAGTTCAAAGTCAGCCTCAGCAATGTCGAGGCACTAAACAACTCAGTGAGACCCTGTCTCTAAATAAAATACAAAATAGGGCTGGGGATGTGGCTCAGTGGTTGAGTGCCCTGAGTTCAATCTCCAGTACCCACCCAAAAATTAAAAACAAATAGTAGCTGGGATATAGCTGTATAGCAGAGCATATGCTTAGCAAAAACAACTAGAGTGAGGGAAGGAGAATAGAAGAGAAAAAAAAGAGAGAGAGAAGCAGGAGAGAAGAGGCATGCTTGAAAAAGAAGATAATCCCTCAAACAAAAGCATTTTCGAAAGAAAGACTGGATGCTCTAGGGAATTACCTGAAATTCCCAATTGTCCTCTATTCCCTATGGTTTTTGTGTCTATGAGAAGACTATGAGAACCACCCCAGTCCAGCCCATAGCTATTGAGTTAATGAGAACCCCTCATCTGGGTCTCCTGAGACCCTCATTTTGTGTCAGGAAATAACATGTCAACAGGTAGGAAGCCTCCTTTCCATCATATTCTCTTAATTTTTATGGATTCCTTCAACACAGGCAAAGCCTCTCATTTAATATCAGAGCCATCCAGTGAGCAAGAACTCCCTGACGTTACTGTGTGACCAGCATCTACACCAGACTTGGAGAATAGACTTTGACAGAGCAAATATGGTGGCACTGAGTTGTAGAAGAAGAGAGAGGGTACCCTGCCACTGAGGGATAATGGATGCAAGGTGAGGCTGGGAGGAAGACGAACATGTCAGAGATTTTACAGGATATCTCCCAGTCTCTGCAGATTTAACATGCCTCAAATAAGGGTATTATGTTCACCACCAAAGCTGCTGCCGATCCCTTGTCATTAATTCTAATCTCCTTTCCCTGGTTCACTGAAACTGGAAACCTCAGTTATTTTTACTTATCTCTTTGCCTCCCCTATAATCACTCTGAAAGTGCTGTTGATTCTGTAACCTTTTTACTTCTCTAGCTTTTACGGCTCTCGAATAGCCTCAGAGTGTTTCTGCCAGGTGATTTCAGAATAGGCCAGCAGAAATCCCTGCAGACTCTGGAGCCAGACTCCCTGGCTGTAATCCATTGCTCTGTACTTAGCAGCTTTGACACCCTGGGCTGTTTGACCTCCTGTGCCTCAGTTTCCTCCAGTCATTTGAGATGATGAAGAGTGTTTGACACATTCAAAGAGGATTAAGTGAAACAAAGCGTACTTAAACAAAATGCACCTTACAACGTGCCTGGCATGCTCTAAGCACAAGATAAACAGCAGGAATCCCTTCCCAAAGCCTCCTAACTGGTTTCACTGCCTTCTCTCACATCTGGTGGGAAGATTGGTCTTTATAATGCACATTGCCAAAGCGCTTCCTGCTGGAGCAAATTCTATGGTCCTCTGGACCCTCGTGAGTTGGTTCCGGACTCTCCTCCAACCCTCAGTTCCTGCCACACTCCTGCAGAGCATGTATCTTTTCCAGGTCCTACCTCTGCTATCTGGGTCCTACCTCTGTGCTGTTGGGGCTCTCTGCCTGGGGTTTTCCTGTCTTCTTTTCTCCTTTGTAATCTACTTCTCATCTTTCCAGCACAGATCAGATGTCCTACATTCAGGGAAACCTTTGCTGGTCTTCCCCTTCTCACTGAGTGATGTTGATTGCTTTCTTTTCTATACTCTCATGGTCACTTGTCTATCACTCAAATTTCGCCCTACTGGGCACGTACCCTGTGTCTCCATATGCCACTGATGGGGAAGCTGTGCCCTTCTGGTACATCTTGGCTCCCCCAGGACTTCCTTGTTGACATGTCCCCTCATGCCCTTCAGCATGGCATCTTATTACAGTCCCTAAAATAATTGAGCAAAGTGTCCTTTAGCTTGTGCATGACGATGGTCAAGTTTGGAGAAGGGAAAATCTATAAGAGTTTAATTATCTGGTTCCTAAACTTCTTAAGGCAAGTGACAAACTCTAGAAGGTTCCCACACCAAGGATTTTCTCTTCTCTTTTTTTTTGGGGGGGGGAGGACCATCTTTCTTCCCTCTCTGGGAGGCAGTTAAGAGAGGACAGAATAAAAGCCCCAACGTGTGATAATTGGTAAGCTGTTTTCCTCTTGAATTACAAACCCTGACATGGACAAGGGGCCACATACCTTGCAAGATATCACTTTAACACTGCTTCTTTTAAGCAATATGGCACTGATTGATATTCAAATCCAAAGTGTTATTGTTCTATGTTGATTTTTTATTCTTCTTCGGGAACAAAAATCTACTAAATACAACTTGCTTTAGTCAGCTTTTTCACTGCTGTGACTAAAAGACCTGACCAGAACAATTTTAGGGGACAAAAAGTTTATTTAGGGACTCATGGTTTCAGAGGTCTCAGTTCGTAGGAAGCTGGCTTCATTCCTTGGGGCTTGAGATGGGGCAGAACATCATGGAAGAATAGTGTGGTGAGGGGAAGCAGCTCACAAGGTGATCAAAAAGCAGAAAGGGGGACTCCACTCATCAGATACAAAATATATACCCCAACGGCATGCCCCCAATGACCCACCGCCTCCAGCCACACTCTACCTGCTTTCAGTTACCACCTAGTTAATCCCATCAGGGAAATTAATCCACTGATTGGATTAAAAAGCTTTCATGACCCAATCATTTTGCATTGTCTCACACGTGAGCTTTTTGGGGACACCTCACATCGAAACCATAACAACCTAGCTGCATTAGGAAGGGTTCTCAAGAAACAGCCTGTGACTGTGGTAGAGGTGATGGATTGGAGGTGGGCTCTCAGTAAAGGGGAGTGAGAGAAGAAGGCCCAGCATGGATGTGGTTTGGGTTGGGGACTGACTTGGGCCTGAACCCACGGAGACCTCTCTGGAGGATGAATTACATCAGAGAGTTGGGCTCCTCTTCAGGCACAGGGTGTGGCCTCAGTCAGTCATGGGCCCATGTCTTCTCTGAAGGTAGATGGTGGAAGCATGATCTCCTGGATAAGGCGGATCCTTTCTTGTTGAGATAATTCCCTGATAAAGGGAAAACCAACGGCATCCACTATACCAACCATCTTGGAGCAAAGATGCGGGGAAAGAGGACGGCTCAGAGGGAAAACCTCACTGGAGCGTGTTGGAGATATTGATGTGGAGGTGGGAAAAATGTGTGCGAATGGCTTCTGTGTGGGTGAATCTGTGCTGGGGGAAGACAGATCATTCGCTAAGGCAAACTTACCAGGGTATTTGAGGGATGATGGCTTGGGTGTTGGATATTTAAGGGATGAAGGCCTGAAGAGTTGGTGAGACTAGGGCTGCAGACATTTGTTTTTGGACAATCGAATCTATTTAATAGGCCCTAGCCATACTATGTCTGCATCAAGATCTAGCAACAGTTGATACGATGATAGGTATGCTTTCTACTTAATTTATCCATTTGGAATTTCTACCCTGGTTTTACAAAGTTTAGCATTTATAAACAAGGTACTTCCCAAAAGGATATCAGATGCTGTTACATCTTTAGTTGGGAGCTACCTCAGGCAGCACTGACTTGAGGACAGTGTGAAAGCTAACCAGAAGGAGATTGAGCATTGGGTTGTAGGATTCTTGTTTTGGTGGTGGTGGTGGTGGGGGGGAACCACAATATGAAGAAGAACCCAAATCTTTCTTAATCTCTCTTGACCATCTTGAACCAAATGGACAGGACTCCTCACATGATGTGAGGAGTGCTGGTTAGATATCTTCCAAACATGACTCCTTGGCCCTACCAGAGGTCCTAGAGTCACCAAATGTCCTTAATTAAGTTCTTTGTCTGCTTCAGCTTGGGTTTTTAAGAATGGATGACCTCAGAAAGTTTAAGAATTTGTAGGCAAAAATGTGGCTGATTTTGTATGTTTATATATTTAAGGATCTTTAGAAAGGCCATACCTTGCTAGTTGACTGGATGTCTGTGGGACATGCTGATATTTTTACTGCTATAAGAGGGCCCAGCACTATATTCCCAAAGTTTTTTCCCATCTGTTCTTCAGTGGAAATTTCTATTTCTGTAGTCAATGTTTGCTGGCTGCCTGAGTAGAATCTTCCAGAGATTGGGTTACACGTGGTGAAAGGGCTTGAATTTGAAAACCTCACCTTCTGAAATATTCATAGGTCCTAAGAACTACAGGTATTCCTGTGTGTGTGTCTGAAGTCTATAAATGCAGAAGAAAATAGTTTCTGACACACAGGAAATTATTAGTGTCTTCTTGCTTTTAGAAGTCTGGCACAAAAGAAACAATAATCAGTTAATTGAAGGAGTTCATTTATTTGGGTTTTGTTTAAAGTCAGGCAAGACTCTAGTCTCTTAGTGCCATTGACCACAGGCAGTGATATGTTAAGCCATGTATAAAATAGCATAACATTTTAAAAAGATGCCAGAAAAGATATGAGGTAAATATATGAATCTATAAGACACATGTGTGTGTTTATAGTGAATTGAATTTTATACAAGTTCAATGCTATGTGTGTGGTAGTTTCCTGGTGAGGTGGACGTTTTTTCATTAAGAGGTGAATGTTGGAAGTTATATTGGGGCAACATCCTTTATATAAAAAATTGAAGCAAGTTGTGACATTGGAAAATGCTGTACAATTAATCTTCTTGTTTTTTTTTTTTTAATCCTATGATTTAACAAAGACTTCTCTTCAGTTTGTAAAGGATTGTGGGTGTATTTGCATAGGGACCCCAAAAGGCTTCTGAAAGGGGTAGAAGGGAGATACTGACCCCTTCCACCAAATGTGAAAAGTAGGAGAACCTGCCACAGTGGACTCTGGTGGTGCAATGACAGAAGGTGTCACCAAGGTCACCACAGGGAAACTCACCACAGGTGAAAGTGGAGTCTGGCAGTGAGCTGAACCCCATACAACAACACAACTCCAGGTGAAAGGGCTCCACCCAGTGCCTGAGTTTAAGCTGGGATGATTCACAGGTAGGAGCCAGGAAGCCAAGCATCCTACATGCCACAGTAAAGAGCTCAGACACTCCAGGATTCTCTGAGCAAGGCAGTGGCTTGGTGTTTGTAAGAGAACTCATTTTGGTGACTGGTGTGGAGAATATACTTAAAAGGAACAAGAATAGAGGCTGGGAGGCTGTTGTCATGGTCCAGGGATGAGGACAGGAGGGCTTTGATGAGTTAGCGATGAAGGAAAAGATTCAGGAAATAGAAAGCCAAGTTGTCATAACTTGGTAATTGATTGGCTCAGGGGGAGCAGTGGTTAATTTGTTTGCTCTTTGTGCCATTTGTTACTATTATAAATTGCGAGGATTAGACTAAGTGGCCAATTATTCCCTTTCTGTTTCCATTTGTTTCAGCTACTCATCTCCAAAAAAGAAAATTATGAAGATGGAGCTTTGATTAGCTTCACTTGCTCTCAAAATGACAGTGGTTATCATTCCCTGTTTATTGAGTGGAGTCATTGTTTTAATTTGCATAAGTGGCTTTTGGATATGCAAAGACCCAATTACATTAAAAGCTAGATACCAACTGGTACAGAAGAACAATTCTCTAGATATGGCCATGACATTAAAGAGAACAAATATATGACTCAAGAGTTTGCCAAGATTTCCATTGAGTTAATTCTCACTGGCAAAGAACTATGGGAGGAGAAAATAAAAGGAAGAAAGGAGAAATACAGATAGTCTTAGCCAAATAGTTCTTCTGCAGATTAGAAGAATGGAGGGCATTTGGTATTTAACCAAAATGCTTAAAATTAGAAAAAAATCAACATTTCTTTTGTTATAACACAACAACCACAACTACCACTATTACCACATAAAACAGCCAAATGGTATATACGGCAAAAAAAATGGAAAAGCATCCCAACCATGACCTCTCCTGACCAAGATGCTAAGGTGGTGGGGGGGGGGGCAGAGTCCACTGTTAAAAGACTGGCAGGAATTCCTCCCTTCAAAGGTGCTCTCAAAGAGATCCTGGTCATTGCACAGAATCTAAGGTGCTACACATTTCATCAAGGTGACCTTTGACCTATTTCCTTACCTGACAGTCTGTTCAGTGACTCCGCTCCTAACTTGCTAGTTGGCCGGGTGCTAGAATTGTTGCTGGTGTGAGAAGTAGTTGTACCATGGCAGTGGAGAGAGGGAACAAGAGAGACAGGACAGGATGCCAGGAACAAAGGGTCAGGTCAAGGTGAAGTATGAAAGGTAGGGAGCAGGCAGGAAAATGGGGCAGGCCTGGTGATGACAGCTTGGAAGCCCACTCCTCTGCTTTCTCCCTTGCTGTAACCCTGATCACTGTTGAGCCCACCCCCTGCCTCTTCCTGCATTATTCTCCCAGAGGTCACCAAGGGACCAAGTTTGGTCACGATGCTTGATGAATTTTCTTTAACCTCTCTCTGTGTGTGACATTGCCAGCTACAGTCTCCTTCGTGAGTTCTTTTCTGTCCTAGGCTTTGGTGACAGTGTGCTCTAGTTCTTAAATGTCCCTGGCTCTTCTCTTCCTGTTCTCCTCGGCCTCCTTCTCCCCTCCTAGTCCATGTGGGCACTGCTTATGACTCTGCCCTTTTGGGCTTCTCTTTTGTCTACGTTTTCAAATGTTTGAATGTTTAATTCATTTCTAGGGCTTCAATCATGATCTTTATGAGGGAGACTTTGAAATACCATAGATCTACAAATAAAAATACAAATCTGGCCCTGAGTTCTCCTATAGCTCTGATCTTTCATTTTCTGTTACCTTCTAGACATGTTCCATTTGTCTTTCAAACTCAGCATTTCTAAAGGTCAATTTGTCTTCTTCCATCAAAATCCTTGATGTGGGCTAAAGAGGACTTTTCCTGTTCTCTTCCTTTCCTCCCTTTCCAGTCTCATCTCTTGGTCCTCTCCCACAGGCTCCATCATTTCCAACCGTATCTAAGTAACGACAATTGCATGAATGTCTCATGCTACTGGGTGTCTTGTGTTCCTGAACACCATGTTCTCTTCCCCTGAAACACCCTTCTCCTAGGGCCTGGATTCCCCTCTAACCTGGGCAGTCTTTCTTCAACATTCAGAACTTTTCTTGAGCATCATTTTCCTTAGGAGAGATTCACTGAATTCCTAGATGTGGGACCCTTCTGCTTCTGTCTCCTATAGCACACACTGGAAATCTCTGCTATAGAACTGATAAACTTGTAGTTTAATTGGTTGTTTACTTGCTTGTATTCCCAATTGGACTGTGAACCTTTTGAAGAGAAGGACTGTCTTCGATTCCCCCACTAGTCAATTGCTTAACACAAAGTAAGTACTTAATGCTGAATAAGTATGTAAATAGCTTATCTTTCCTGCCTTCTTGGTTTTTGTTGTTTGCTTGTTTTTCTTTTCTTTCTTTCTTTCTTTTTTTTTTTTTTTTTTTTTAAAGAGTTGTGGTCTCACAGTGGCATTGGCCAAGCTGACTCGAGACTTCTGGGCTCAAGAGATTCTTCTCCTGAGTAGCTTAGCTAGGGCTACAGGCCTGCACCACTGTGCCCTCGTTTTTTTGAAGGCAGTGTAGACATCTCAAATTATACCTCTGACCCTGACTTCTTCCCCTAATTCCAAGTTTACATTCTTCCTTTACAACTCCTAACTTGAAGGTTCATTAGGCTTATCACATACAACATATTCCAAGCAAAGATCTTGATTCTTAGCCCACTATTCCCCATCTCAGTAAGGGCTCTGCCATTTATTCATCTGCACAGAGTGCAAACCTTAATACCTTAATTTTTCTTTTTTCTTCCACTGCACACCTAATCCATTAAAACAGCCTATGAACTACCTCATCACATATCTGGGATCTGGCATTTTCCATCTTCTCTAGCAATCCACATTTGCCCAAGCCGCCATCTTGCCTTGCTGGACTCCAGTGGTGTATCTCACTGATCTCCGTATGCCCATTGTTGCCCGTCCATAAGTGATTCCACAGAAGGCTTGTGGGGCTCTCTAGGACTTGGACTTTGACAGTCTTTCTGGACTTTCCACCATCTTCCCTCATTGGCTCTCCACAGGTCAGCTTGCTGTTTCCTGAATGCACCAGACAAGCACCAGGGCAGGGCTTTCCTCTTGCTGTTCTCTCTGCTCTGAATACTCTTGTTCCAGAAATTTCTGTGGCCTGTTCTCACTTCCTTCCAGCCTCTGCTTAGGAGTCACTTTTGGAAAGAGGGTTTCTCCAATCATACTATCTAAAAAGCAGCTTCAAGGCCCCCAGATCTCCCCCCTCATTTGTCTCTCCTTGGCCACATGCTGCTTGATATTTTCACGTATCGATGTGTCCTTGCTTCTCATTGGTATATGAGCCCCCTGAGGGTCAGGCCTGTGTCTCTTGTGTTCTTTGCTATAACCCCAGCATCTGGACCAGTTCCTAGAAGATAGTAAGAGCCTGATAAGTGCTTGATGTATGAATGAATTATTCTAGCTACTGAAGGTGGGAAATCATCCTTGACTCCCCACTCGGGTTCCTTGTTATATACAGTCACAGGGCCCTTTCGCGTCTGCCTTGTGTTTATTCAATTAGCGTTTGCTGAGTGCAAGCTGTCTTACAGTGTGTTTATCATTGAGCTACTTACTTCCCACGAGTGCTGTATCACATGAGGTAATTAATGCCACATGAACTTTGTGAACTCTACAGCACTACAGTAATGTCATTTGCCTTCCAGTCCCACTGCGATGACACTAATTAATGTTACTTCCACTTCCAGCTTGTGCGGGAGCCTCTAACTAATCTTCCTGATTCCAAACTCTCCCCAGATAATATATTCTGCACCCTGCTGCCCAGTTAATCTTCTTAAAGCATTGCCATAATTATGTTCCCTTCCTACTCAAAAACTTTGATTGCCTTCCAATTCCTGGCCAAATAATATACAAACTCCTTGGCTTCTCTCCGAGACCCTCCCCAACCTGGCTCGAGATTCCTCTTCACTGTTGCCCATCAAAGCCCTCGGTTTTCAAGTGAATGTAGCCACTTGCCTTTCCCCAAACGCACTGCCTTTCTGCTCCTGTCTTCCCTTTATTCTCTTTCTCTAATAGATGCTTCCTGTATACCTTCTTGAAAAGATTCACTTTACAGGCTCAGATCAAATGGATGGCCATAAACCCGTCTTTCCCTGGGTTGCTCTCCTTATGTGTGATCTTCCTATTTTTACAGCATTTTGTTGTTCCCATGGAGGGAGTAGTCTTATCCTTTGTCCTTCCTTTCCTTAGAAGAGGAAGGAAGGAAAAGGTGCAAGTAGCACTTTTAGCATCTGTCTCCTCGTTTGCTGTTCTGATTTGGAAGGCAGGTAAACCTTGGCATCCGTTTGTCCAAACTTCTCTGACTGTCGGGCCCCTCTGTTCGGGTCAGGCCTTGTGGGTCTTGCTCTGGGATCTGCCTGTTAACACGCATGCGTTCCCACCTCCACATGTTGGGGGCAAGGACAGGCTTGAATCTCACTGGACATGTCGGCCTGCCTTGCTGGGTGGTGGTGGTGGTGGAAAGCCTAGGCTTATTACAGGATAAGCTGTGCTCTCCAGTCCAGCCCTTCCAAATTAGAAGGCTGCTCCATGTATCTAACTTAATTTCTTAATTCGTTTTGAACTCTGAAGAGAAGGAACAGTTAATTTTCACCTCCCCTTAAACTCAAACACCACCCTGATGACCCTTTTCATGAACGTCTCTGTAATACAGATTTTTGGAATGTCTTATTTGTATGTGCTCAGCATCATGAACTTAACATGGAAAGAAGAAGCATGATCATATACCATCATTCACTCTAAATCTCGTTAGACTTGAGATTCACGGGCAGTGCTTTTCCTTTGCTGTTCTTCCAGAACTTTCTGTGGCTCACTGCCTCACTCCTTTTCAGTCTCTGCTCAGTGGTCAGTTCTGGAAAGTTCTGTTTATTTGCATGGGGTTATGATGGGCTGATAAAGTTGACACTAAATATACGCATGTGTATGATGGGAAGTGGAACGTTTCCTGTTTCTTAGAATTTTGGTCCGAATCTGATTCCAAAGCACAACAGATTCCCTACTGTTCTGGGTTGAATATGGGTAGTGTCCTCCTAAGGTCCATGTGGGAAGGGCTTGGTGCCCAAGTGGCACTATTGAAGGGTGGTAGAATTTTTGAGAGGCCTTTTGGGAGGTCCTCAGGTTATTAGGGTCATGATATTGAAGGGAATTGGGGGACCCTTGACCTCTTCCTCTTAGCACTGCCTTTCCTTTAATAATTGATGCTTGAGTTTCTAGGTAGCGGGCCCTGAAGATTTGCCGGTGGCATTGTCTAGACATAAAAAAGATGGCTACTGCTACAGCTGCAAGGATAGCAGTCGCTGCAAACATCCCTGCTGCTCAAGCATCAAACAACCACACCAGCAGTGTGGCCTCCGCTCTGCATGCATGGGGCCTCCTAGATCAACGTGTTATAACAAGTAGACATTTTGATCTTTCATTATTTGGGACTTTACGGGACAATGCCTTGCGGGTATTTGTCTAGAGAACTCAGTGCGTTACTTGATGGAACTTAGGGCAGTTGATTTGTTTAAAGAATTTGATATGCTATGCAACTTGGCTCGTCAGCAGAAGGCTTATCGCCTTAAAGCCGCAGCATCTCCTCATGATTGGACAGCTGTTAGTTATCATAACCAGTCGATCCTGAAGGGCTTGATTGGATGGCTGGTAGCCAATGACGGGTAAGATCCCCAGAGGGGGACAACCTAAGACAGGCACAGTCACACGGGACAGTCTCATGTGGCCGACATCAACCTAAGACAGGAGTCAAGGGCACAGCCTTGATTATCCAATGACGGGTAAGAATGTTGGTTGCACATGGACGTCCTAGAGCATTACCTCTTTTAAAACAAAAAGGGGGGAAATGTAGGAGCCCTAATTAAGGAGATAGCTAAGATTGCAGTTGGCTGTGAGCCATAAAGATGTTCAAGCATCACCGCCTTCTATGGCCGCCTGGGCTCTAGCCTTCCCCACCATACAACACTAGGAAAAGTGGGTAGAGGGGTGAGGATCAGGTCAAGTCTCCCTTCTGTTCTACAATGACCCTAGGAAGTTGAAGTGTCAATATTTTAAAAAAAATTTTGTAATTATAGATGGACAGAATGCCTTTATTTTATTTGTTTATTTTTATGTGGTGCTGAGGATCGAACCCAGTGCCTCACGCATGCTAGACAAGCACTCTCCCAGCTGGGGCTGGGAGCCCCAGCCCCCAATATTTAAATATTAAACATGATCTACGGGAAAAACACAGAAAACATCCCTGTAGGATAGCCACATGCCCATCCTTTAAAGATGAGATTTACCAAAGAGAAATTGGAGCATAGATTCTAGAAATCAGGTGGTTTTCAGTGTGAAGTGGACACTTTTCTGTTGTGAAAGACATGGGATGCTGACACTAAAGTTGAAAGTCAAGCTTGAGACGCTTCTATCCATTCAGAGATTGCACGGTGCTCTGAGTCAATACTTCTGCCCAAGTCAACTTCTAGTTCAAGAGAACACGAAACAATGAAGAAAGCAGTGGGAAAGTTGGAATTAGAAAACTGTTGAAAATCCTTGCTCTGTTCTTAGCAGCTCTTCAGCCTTAAGGGTGCAACTTGTCTAGCTTCAGTTGCTCATCTGTATCTATTGGGGGTGAGACAGATATCATGGTGGACTAAATGAGCACGGTGCTTAGCAGAAGAACTGTCATCTAGCACACAGAATAATGTTAGCTAAGATCCATGTTATTTTCAGAGAACATTATGACAGTGTCATGTAGGTCACTGTCCTTAGGAATAGATGATGTGTATGCCTGTTGAGTCTGGGCTATGGTTTGAATGTTTGTGTCCTCTCCCAAATGTATGCTGACATGTCTCCAATGTAACACAACTAAGAGGTGTGGCCTTTGGGAGGTAATTAGCTCCTTCATGAAGGGGCTCCTGGTTGAAAGAAGCATGTTCTTGCCCTCTGTCCCTACAAGCATGCGAGGGCACAGCATTTGTCCCCTTTGAAAAATGCAACAACCAGGGACCATCTTGGAGGCCAACATCTAGGCTTCACCAGACACCAATCCTTTTGTCACCTTGATTCTGGACTTCCCAACCTCTAGAGCCATGGGAAATAAATGTCTTATTTATATATTACCTAGTTTTTTTTTTTTTTTTTTTTTTTTTTTGTCAGAGCAGAGAGAGACAGAGAGAGAGAGAGAGAGAGAGAGAGAGAGAGAGAGAGAGAGAGAATAAATACATAGAACAATGCTTAAAACATGGCAGGGCTCCAACTTCCCATCATGTCAGCTTAAGAACTGAATTCCTCCACAAGACTCCTAAAGCACAAGAAGTAAAATCAAGAATCAATAAATGAGATGATATCAAACTGAAAAGCTTCTTCACGGCAAAGAATACAATAAAAAATGTGAAGAGAGAGCTTACATAATGGAAGGAAATCTTTGCCCACCTGCACCTCAGATACAGCATTAATCTCCAGGATATATAAACAACTCAAAAAACTTAACACCAAAAACAAAACAACAAACAAACAAACAAACGAACAAACAAAACGAATAACCCAATCAATAAATTGGCAAAGGAACTGAACAGACACTTCACAGAAGAAATACAATCGGTCAAGAAATATATGAAAAATGTTCAACATCTCTAGGAATTAGAGAAATGCAAATTAAAACTACACTGAGATTTCATCTCACTCCAATCAGAATGGCAATTATCAAGAATACAAGTAACAATAAATGCTGGTGAGGATGTAGGGGAAAAGGTATACTCACATTGCTGGTAGGACTGCAAATTGGTGCAACCACTCTGGAAAGCAGTACGGAGATTCCTCAGAAAACTTGGAACAGAACCACCATTTGACCGAGTTATCCTTTTCCTTGGCATATAGCCCAAAGACTTAAAATCAGTATACTATGATTACACAGCCACATCAATGTTTATAGCAGCTTAATTCACAATAGCTAAGCTATAGAACCAACCTAGATGCCTTTCAACAGATAAATGGATAAAGAAAATGTGATACATATACACAATAGAATATTACTCAGCTATAAAGAAGAATGAAATTATGGCATTTGCTGGTAAATGGATGGAACCGGAGACTAAGCGAACTAAGCGAATCCCCAAAAAACAAAGTCCAAATGTTTTCTCTGATATGCCAATGCTGACTCACCATAGGAGGGGGAGGTGGGATGGGTAAGAGGGAGAAGGGGAGTTTCACTGGACTGGATAGGGTAGAGTGAGGGGAAGGGAGGGATAATGGGAATGGGAAAGACAGAATGAATCAGACATAAATTTCCCATGTTCATATATGAATACAGTAACTCTACATCACGTACAATAATAAGAATGGGAAGTTATACTTTATGTATATATATATATCTGTCAAAATACGTTCTACTCTCATATATAACTAAAAAGAACAAATAAAAAAAGAAAGGGGCTGGGATATAGCTCAGTGGCAAAGGATTTGTCTTGCATTAGCAAAGCCCTGGGTTCAACCCCCAGTTTCAGAAAAAGAAAAGAAAAAAAAAAAAAAAACCCAATTATTGACACTTAAAAAATAAATAAAACATGATAGGGCTCAATAAATAATTGTTCAATAGGTCAATGTATTGGAAAAACTACAAAGTATAGATCACAGTAAAATGTTCTTGTTTCTTTTTTATTATTAATCTTTTCAACAAAATAGACTGATTAAAAGACTGTGTGTTTTTAAAAAATAAAAAGTATTATACCTGTTGATCAGAAATCTGATATTGAGAATATTTAGCAATCATAGGGCCTGGTGCTGACCAATACATGCTCAAGAGTAGTTTTTGGGGTCCTCGAATCTGTCATGCATTTATCTCTTTAGTTAGAAATTATGGATAGATCTGGGGGAGTCCTCAGGAAGGACCAGGGAAGAGGAAATGAATGTAGAGTGGAGGGTTAGCATAGTGGAGCAACCATTTTCCAACAAGTCCAAGACAATTTCACTCTTAATAATTGGACTTCTGTGCAAGTGTTTGCTATCTGAGGAGGCCTGTCCTCAACATGAAATCCTACAGAACTAGAATAGCAAGGAGAGAGAATACATCCCATGTGTACTGTTTCCCAATTCACTTCCCATTCTAAATGGGAACAAGGACTAGTTGGCTTGAAAGTAATGATCTATCAATGAGCTGGGTCATCAAAAAGACCCTAAAAGCTCAGTGGGAGAAGAAGGTGGCTAGCATTACATCACAATCTATAAAAGGCAGGCTGTTTTTGGAAATACGTGGGTGAGTTGCCAATTGCATCAGCCTAGCTGTTATTGCTCTTGATAATACATTATTAGTCATCTTTGTTCCAGAAAAGTCCTGTTCGTTTGCAATAGATTGGATGCTGAATTTCCAATGCACTTTTAAAATAATCTTTATTATTGGTGTGTTAGAAACCCTGCAGTATTTTAATAAAAGCAACTTATTTGAAGAGCAATGGAAAAGTTGGGGGATAATAAACTCCTGGTCACTAATTATCTTAAAAAAAAATGCTACCATGAATTGAGGCTTAACATAGCTTTGCACAACTCTTTTAAGACCTTTATCGACATACTAGATATCACAAAATTCAATGGCTTCTGTGGGGAAAGGAATTTAGAAATCATAGCTCTTGAGAAGAAACAGGATTATATATGTTTAATGGTTAGTTTTTGGCACTTTTCAAATGAAAGAAGTTTGAAAGGCTACAGAGACAAATGGCTTCTATGATCTACTTACTGGAGAGCTTATGTGAAACATTTTTAAAATAAACGTATGTATTAGTCAATTTTGTGCTGCTGTAATAGAATAATTGGAACTGGGTAATTTATTATGAACAGGCTCACAATTCTGGATCCTGGAAAGTCCAAAATCAAGGTACCAGCCTCTGGCAAGGGCCTTCATGCATGTGATCATGTGGCAGAAGGATAAGGGCAAGTGTGCAAGAAAGCAAGCCTCCCCCCACAAGGCCTTTGTATAAGGGCATTAATTTATTCAATAGAGAAGACTCCCCAAGACCTAACACCTCCCAGTAGGCTCCATCTCTCAACATAGTCACATTGGGGATGAAGTTTTCAATACATGAATTCTGGATGGTGGAGGCTTGGTGGGTTCAAAATCTGTGTTGGCCAGAAAATCGAAGACCCAAGGAAGAGTTGCAGTTTGAGTCCACAGGCCTTCTGGAAAATTCCAGCTTGCTTGGTGAAGATCAGTTTTTTTGTTCTATTAAGACCTTCAGCTGATTGCATGAGGCCTACTCATATTACGGAGGGCAGCAGCTTCACCCCAAGTCCACCAATTTATCTCATTGGAGAACACCTTCACAGAAACACTCAGGATAATGTTTGATGAACTATCTGGGCACTGTGGACAGCCAGGTTGCCATATAGGCTAACCTTCACAAGGTAATATGAAGAATTATGTTTTTTCTTTGTTGTTGTTGTTGTTATTTATCTTCATCCAAGAGAAAGCTGCCAAGGTGGCCAAATGACCACCCTTTGAGGCATAGTTGTAGATTGTTAAACCTCAAAGGAGAAGACTTAGTAATAGAAAGATAGCAATGCCTGCACGTTCTCAGAATCCAGAGACCCACAATGTCACACACACACACACACACACACACACACACACACACACACCACTCTGCAATTTCAAAATGTTCAAATGCCTACATGTGGAGGGCAAACAGCTGAAGCTATTACGGGCCAGGCTAAATGGGCAATGACCAAACAGACTCCATTTTGCCCTGAGACTGTACGTCATGTAAGAAATGCTTCTTCCAGGGAAAGCCCCGCCTCTGTACCCATCAACAGTTGCTTAGCATAGCATGTTTGGCAACACAGAATGGCAATTCTTTTTTTTTTTTTTTTTTGTGGTACCAGGGATTGAACTCAGGGGCACTCGTCCACTGGGTCACATCCCCAGCCCTTTTTTGTATTTTTTTATTTAGAGACAGGGTCTCACTGAGTTGCTAAGTGCCTCGCCATTGCTGAGGCTGGCTTTGAACTCGCGATCCTCCTGCCTCAGCCTCCCAAAGTGCTGGGATTACAGGCGTGCGCCACCGCGCCCGGCTGGCAATTCTTACACAATGTAAAAGTGTTCTCTCTTTGGTTTCCGTTTTTCTTGGACAATGTACCCTGTCAGAGATTGACTGTCCAGATGTTATTAACCATTCTTTAACTTGTACACAACTAGGGATTTTTTAAAAAATATTTATTTATTTGCTTTCAGTTGTACACGATGCATTTATTTTTACGTGGTGCTGTGGATCGAACCCGGGCCACACACGTGCTAGGCAAGCGCTCTACCGCTGAGCCACATCCCCAGCTCACAACTAGGGGTGTTTTGACCCACTTCCCTTCTTCTTGCTTGCTACTCTGTCAACCTGGAAAGTCCCGTGGGAAATACCAATGTACCCATTGCGTTGTCTCACTAACTGCCCAATTCAACTTCTGTACCTGCTTGCTTGGAGCTACGTCAACCCAGATGTAGTTTTTGCCTTTAAATATCCTAAATGCTCAGGCTTGGGGCTATTCCTTGCAGAGACAGTTATGGGTCATGTGGAGAGCAGTGGCTAAATAAAGACTCTTCTATTTGGACAAAACTGGGACTTGGTGTGTTTTCTTAGTGACCTGCCCCACAACAAAACAAGACTTTCAGAGGAGACATGTTTTGATGGGGCAGATGGCACCACCATAACCATAACCGATGACTTCTGATCGCAGTCAGTCCTGAGCAGACCCAGCATGGTCTTCTGTTGTGAGTTTCCTTGAAGCCCTAACCCTGCCCAGTCCATGCTATTTCCAAATCCATAGCAAACCCCTCAAAACCCCTCCAGTTGCAGCCCTTCTTCCTTCCTATCACAATGAGCAGGGTTTCTGGGTTTTACTGGGGGCTAGTTTCCCTGCTTGTGTGCTTGCCCCTGTTCTTTGCACCTTCTCTTGGACCTTGTTCATTTGGTGAAAATATGACTCTTTAGGAATAAACACATCACGGCCTCTACACTAAATATTTTATGGTAGTTAAACTTTATAGTTTCAGTGTCTGCTAGACCAAGCTCATGGATGATGAGATTCTTCTGTAAGCCCAATGAAGTTCTAAAAATAATGAAACAACTATATACAACACACACACACGTATGAAACCTCACAATGGTATCTTGTAAGAGTGCAGCAGTCAGGTTGATAGAAAGAAAAGCAGATGTGCAAACCAGAACATTTTTAGATTAAAAGTGACTAAAGTGTGAAACATTTGGAGGGGAGAGAGACGGAGAATTCTTTGCTATTTGTACTGACTCTTTCATGCATCTTGTGCAGAAATCATGGGACACGGCAACCAGCATCATGTATCAGGAATAAAGGCAAATTGCAGACAAGGTCTACATGGGTGCTATTACCAGGACATCTCCCTTGTATATCATCCCTATCCCACTGCTGGGCCCAATAACTTAATTAAGTTAGTTATTCTTTATTGTGGTACAGTTCTCTGTGTTTCAAACAGTGCATTCATCTATGCAATCACCAGCACAATCAACACGTAGTTTGATTACATTGCCTAAAATATTCTCTCCTGCCTCTTCTCATATAATGTCCCCTATCTCTAATCTCAGGAATCTGTTTTTCATGTTGACAAAGTCAAATTTGTCAATTTTTCTTTTATATCATTTTCTTTCAAATTCTAATCTAAGAAGGCTTTGCCTAGTTCCAAGTTTGTAAGAATTGTTCTTTTGTGCTTTCTTATAGAAACTATTCTCTATCTTCCAGAGGTTTTGCAGTTGAGATTTTTTATCTTTAGTTTTCATTCATTTTGAGCTAACTATATAGTATAGTGTGAGTTAAGAATTGAGGTTATTTTATTTATTTATTTAGTTTTGCAGATGAATAGTCAGTTGTTCGGTGCCGTTTACTAAAAAGACAATCCTCATTGATTTATCTTGGCGTTTTCAGCAAAAGTCAATGGACAATATTCAATCTATGTTTAAAATTTTTTTTGTTTGTTCTTTTTAGTTACACATGACAGTTGAATGTATTTTGACATATCTTACAAACATGGAGTATAACCTCTTATTCTTGTGGTTGTACACAACGTGGAATTACACTGGTCGTGTATTCATATATGAACATAGGAAATTTACATCTGAATTATTCTACTGTCTTCTCCATCCCCTCACTCCACCTGGTTCAATATGGTGAACTTCCCCACTCCCATCCTGGCCTATTGTAGGTCAGCATCTGCATATCAGAGAGAACATTCAGCTTTGTTTTTTGGGGGGACTGGTTTATTTCACTTAGCATGATAGTCTCCACTTCCATCCATCTACCTGCAAATGCCATAATTTTATTCTCTTTTAATGTTGAGTAATATTCCATTGTGTATATGTACCACACTTTCTTTATCTATTCATCTGCTGAAGGGCACCTAGGTTGGTTCCATAGATTAGCTATTGTGAATTGAACTGCTATAAACATTGATGTGGCTGTGTAACCATAGTATACTGATTTAAAGTCTTTTGGCTATATGGCAAGGAGGGGGATACTGGGTCAAATGGTGGTTCCATTCCAAGTTTTCTGAGGAATCTCCATATTGCTTTCCAGAGTGGTTGCACCAATTTGCAGTCCTACCAGCAATGTGAGTGTACCTTTTTCCCTGCATCCTTGTCAACATTTATTATTACTTGTCTTCTTGATAATTCCCATTCTGATTGGAGTGAGATGAAATCTCACTGTAGTTTAATTTGCATTTCTCTAATTGCTAGAGATGTTGAACATTTTTTCATATATTTATTGACCAATTATATATCTTCTTCTGTGAAGTTCTGTTCAAGTCCTTTGCCCATTTATTGATTGGGTTATTTGTTCTTTTGGTGGTAAGATTTTTATCCTGGAGATTAATGCTGTATTTGAGGTACAGGTGGCAAAGATTTTCTCCCATTTTGTAGGCGCGCTCTTCACATTCTTGATGGTTTTCTTTGCTGTGAAGAAGCTTTTTAGTTTGATACCATCCCATTTATTGATTTTTTATTTTACTGCTTGTGCTTTAGAAGTCTTGTTGAGGAATTTGGTTCCTAAGCCAACATGATGGAGAGTTGGGCTTACTTTTCTTCTAGTTGGTGCAGGGTTTCTGGTCTAATGCCTAGTTCCTTGATCCACTTTGAATTGAGCTTTGTGTAGGGTGAGAGATAGGTGGCTAGTTTCATTTGTTACACATGGATTTCCAGTTTTCCCAGCACCATTTGTTGAAGACAGTATCTTTTCTCCAATGTATGTTTATGGTGCCTTTGTCTAGTATGAGATAATTGTATTTATGTGGGTTTGTCTCTGTCATCTATTCTGTACTGCTTACATCTATTTCTAAACTTTTTATTCTTTTCAATTGATTCATTTGTCTACCTTGTACCAATACCACACTGTCTTAGTTGTTTGCAGCATTAGAGAAATTTGAAATCAGATAATTTAAGTTCTCCAACTTTTTTTTTTTTTTTTTTTCAAAATAGTTTTGGTAATTCTATGCCATTTAGATTTACTAGCAAATTGTAGAATCAACATGTCAATAATTACAAAACTGCCTGCTGGGATTTTGATTAGACAGAATTGAGAGCTTAGTAATGTTGAGTCTCCTTATCCATGAATGAGACTCTCTGTCATTAAACTCTTCTTCTTAGTTTTATATAAAGCAGTCCGAATCTGAATATGGGCAATTATTTTTAAAAATGTTTTTATTAGTGAATTATAGCTATACAGAATAGTGGGGTTCATTTTGACATGACCACACATGCATAGAATATAATTTGCTTCATTTCAGTCCCGAGTACTTCTTCCCTCCCTGCCCTTTCCCCTTCATTTCCCTTCCTCTATTTCACTTGACTTCACCTCATTTCACTGTTCCTCCCCATTCCATCCCTTCCCCCTCCCCCAACTCCCCTCCTACATTCCATTGATCTCTTTTCAATTTTTCATGGTGTTTTCCCCTTTCCCTCCTATTTTGCCCTAGCTTCTGCATATGAGAGAAAACACTCCACCCTTGACTTTCTGAGTCTGGCTTATTTCCTTAGCATGTTGTTCTCCAGTTCCATCCACTTACCAGCAAAAGCCACAATTCCATTCTTCTTTAAGGCTTAGAAAAAAATCCATTGTGTATATATACCACATTTACTTTAGTCATTCATTTATTGATGGCCATCTGGGCTGGTTCCATAACTTGGCTACTGTGAATTGCACTGCTATAAAGTTTATGTGGTTGAATCACTATAGTATGATGATTTTAGACCTTTTGGATAAATATGAAGGAATGGGATAGCTGGGTCATATAGTGCTTCCATTTTCAAAAATGTTTTCCCCCTTTTCTTTCACTCTAAGTTGTTATACATGAATGCAGAATGCATTACAATTCACATTACACTTATAGAGCACATTTTTACATATCTCTGGTTGTATACAAAGTATATTGCACCATTCATGTCTTTATACATGCACTTAGGGCAATGATATCCATCTCATTCTACCATCTTTTTTTTTTTTTTTACCCCTTTGCCCCCTCCCTTCCACTCCCTCCCCATTGGCCTTTCTAGTGTTTCTCTAATCCTCTCCATCCCAACCACACTGTAAATCAGCCTCCTTATATCAGAGAAAATGTTCAGCATGTGAATTTTGGGGATTGGCTAACTTCACTTAGCATTATATTCTCCAACTTCATGTATTTACCTGTGAATGCCATTATTTAATTCTCTTTTATTGCTGAGTAATATTCCATTGTGTATATATGCCACATTTTCTTTATCCATTCATCTATTGAAGGGCATCTAGGTTAGTTCCACAGTTTAGCTATTGTGAATTGTGCTGCTATAAGCATTGATGTGGCTGTGTTCCTGTAGTATGCTGTTTTTAAGTCCTTTGGGTATAGACCAAGGAGTGGGATAGCTGGGTCATAAGGTGGTTCCATTCCCAGTTTTCCAGGCATCTCCATACTGCTTTCCAGATTGGCTGCACCATTTTGCAGTCCCACCAGCAATGTATGAGTGTGCCTTTTCCCCCACATGCTTTCCAACATTTATTGTTGTTTGTATTTCTAATAGCTGCCTTCTGACTGGAGAGAAATGAAATCTTAGAGTGGTTTTGATTTGCATTTCTCTAATTGCCAGAGATGTTAAACATTTTTTCATGTATTTGTTGATTGATTGTATATCAACTCTGAGAAGTGTCTGTTCAGTTCCTTGGCCCATTTATTGATTGGGTTATTTGTTTTTATGGTGTTAAGATTTTTGAGTACTTCATATATTCTATAAATAAGTGCTCTATCTGATGTGCATGTGGTAAAAATAATTTGTTCCCAATTAGTAGGATCTCTATTCACCTCACTGATTATTTCTTTTGCTGAGAAGAAACTTTTTAGTTTAAATCTATCCCATTTATTGATTATTGATATTAATTCTTATGCTATTGGAGTCTTATTAAGGAAGTTGGGGCCTAATCTGACATGTTGGAGATTAGGGCCTTCTTTTTTCTTCTAATAGGGGTAGTGTCTCTGGTCTAACTCCTAGATCCTTGATCCACTTTGAGTTGAGTTTTGTGCATGGTGAGAGATAGAGGTTTAATTTCATTTTGTTGCATATGGATTTCCAGTTTTCCCAGCACCATTTGTTGAAGAGGGTATATTTTCTCCAATGTACATTTTTGGCTTCTTTGCCTAATTTAAGATAACTGAAATTATATGCATTAGTCTCTGTGTCCTTTATTCTGTACCATTGGTCTATCAGTCTATTTTGGTGCCAATACCATGCCATTTTTGTTACTATTGTTCTGTAGTATAATTTAAGGTCTGGTATAGTGATGCCACCTGCTTCACTCTTCTTGCTAAGGATTGCTTTAGCTATTTTGGGTCTCTTATTTTTCCAGATGTATTTCATGACTGCTTTTTCTATTTCCATGAGGAATGTCATTGGGATTTTGATTGGAATTCCATTAAATCTGTATAGTGCTTTTGGTAGTATGGTCATTTTGACAATATTAATTCTACCTATTCAAGAACAAGGGAGATCTTTCCATCTTCTAAGGTCTAATTTAGTTTCTTTCTTTAGTATTCTGTAGTTTTTGCTATAGAGGTCTTTCACGTCTTTCATTAAGTTGATTCCCAAGTATTTTTTTTTTTTTGATGCTATTGTAAATGGGGGTAGTTTTCCTTATTTCCCTTTCAGAGGATTTGTCACTGATATATAGAAATGCCTTTGATTTATGGGTGTTGATTTTGTATCCTGCTACTTTGCTGAATTCATTTATGAGTTCTAGAAGTTTTCTGGTGGAATTTTTTGGGTCTTCTAAGTATAGAATCATATTGTCAGTGAATAGTGATAATTTGAGTTCTACTTTACCTACCTGTATTCCTTTAATTTCTTCCATCTGTCTTATTGCTCTGGCCAGTGTTTCAAAAAACTATGTTAAATAGAAGTGGTGAAAGAGGACATCCCTGTCTTGTTCCAGTTTTTAGAGAGAATGCTTTTAATTTTTCTCTATTTAGAAAGATGTTGGCCTGGGGCTTAGCATAGATAGCTTTTATGATGTTGAGATATGTTCCTGTTATCCCTAGTTTTTCTAGTGTTTTGAACATGAAGGGGTGCTGTATATTGTCAAATGCTTTTGCTGCATCTATTGAAATAATAATATGGTTCTTATCTTAAATATTTTGATGTGGTGAATTATATTTATTGATTTCCATATGTTGAACCAAACTTGCATTTCTGGAATGAACCTCACTTGATCGTGGTATACTATCTTTTTGATATGTTTTTGTATTCAATTTGCCAGAATTTTATGGAGAATTTTTGCATCTATGTTCGTTAGAGATATTGGTCTGAAGTTTTCTTTCTTTGATATGTCTTTGCCTGGTTTTGGAATCAGGGTTGTATTGGCCTCATAGAATGAGTTTGGAAGTTCTTCCTCTTTTTCTATTTCCTGAAATAAAATGAAGAGCATTGGTATTATCCTCTTTAAAGTTCTTGTAGAACTCGGCTGTGTATCCATCTGGTCCTGGGCTTTTCTTGGTTGGTTGGCTTCTGATGGCATTTTTATTTCATCACTTGAAATTGATCTGTTTAAATTGTGTATATCATGCTGATTCAATTTGGACAAATCATCCGACTCCAGAAATTTGTTGATGCCTTCAATATTTTGTATCTTATTGGAGTACAAGTTTTCAAAATAATTTCTAATTATCTTCTGTATTGTCTGTTGTGATATTTCCTTTTTCATCATGTATGTTAGTAATTTGAGTTTTCTCCTTCCTTCTCTTTATTAGCATGTCTAAGGGTCTGTCAATTTTATTTATTTTTTCAAAGAACCAACTTTTTGTCAATTTTTTCAATTGTTTCTTTAGTCTCAATTTCATTGATTTCAGCTCTGATTTTATTTATTTCCTGTCTTCTACTGCTCTTGGTGTTGGGTTGTTCTTCTTTTTCTAGGGCTTTGAGATATAATGTTAAGTTATTTATATATTGACTTTTTTTCTTTTGAGGAATGAACTCCACGCAATAAACTTTCTTTTTAGTACTGCCTTCATAGTGTCCCAGAGATTTCGATAAATTGTATCTGTGCTCTCATTCACCTCTAAGAATTTCTTAATCTCCTCCTTGATATCTTTTTCAACTCCTTGTTCATTCAGTAGCATATTATTTAGTCTCCAGGTGTTGGAGTAGCTTTTTGTTTCTTATTTTATCATTGATTTCTAATTTCACTCCATTATGGTCTGATAGAATGCAGGGTGGTATCTCTACTTTTTTATATTTGCTAAGAGTTGCTTTGTGGCATAATATATAGTATATTTTAGAGAAGGATCCATGAGCTGCTGAGAAGAAAGTGTACTCACTTATTGAAGGATGAACTATTCTATATGTCAGTTAAGTCTAAGTTATTTATTGTAGTTTTGAATTCTATAGTTTCTTTGTTCAGCTTCTGTTTGGAAGATCTGTCCAGTAGTGAAAGAGGGTGTGTTAAAGTCACCCAAAATTATTGTGTTGTGGTCTATTTGACTCTTAAACTTGAGAAGAGTTTGATGAATGTAGATGCTCCCTTGTTTGGGGCATATATATTTATAATTGTTAAGTCTTGTTGGTGTATGGTTCCCTTGATCAGTATGTAGTGTCCTTCTTTATCCCTTTTGATCAACTTTAGCTTGAAGTCTACTTTATTTGATATGAGGATAGAAACCCCTGCTTGCTTCCACAGTCCATGTGAGTGGTGTGATTCCTCCCAACCTTTCACCTTTAGCCTGTGGATGTCTTTTCCTATGAAATTAATCTCTTGGAAGCTGCATACTGTTGGGTCTTCTTTTTTTGATCCAATCTGCTAGTCTATGTCTTTTGATTGGTGAGTTTAGTCCATTAACATTCAGAGTTATTATTGAGATATGAATTGTATTCCCAGCCATTTTTGTTTATTTTTGGTATTTATCTTGACATGGTTTCTCCTCTGTTTAGGTTTTCCTTTAGTGTAATACCTCCCTCTTCTGATTTTCATCATTGTTTTTCATTTTTTCTTTGTGGAATATTTTGCCAAGGATGTTCTGTAGTGCTGGCTTTCTAGTTGTAAATTCTTTTAACTTTTGTTCATCATGAAAGGTTTTTATTTCATCCTCAAATCTAAAGCTTAATTTTGCTGGATATAAGATTCTTTGTTGGCATCCCTTTTCTTTCAGAGCTTGGTATATGTTGTTCCATGATCTCCCGGCTTTGAGTGTCTGGGTTGAAAAATCTGCTGTGATATGAACTGGTCTCCCCCTATATGTGATCTGATTCTTCTATCTTGTGGCCTTTAAGAGTCTATCCTTATCTGTATGCTAGGCATTTTATTATAATGTGTCTTGGTGTAGATCTGTTGTAATTTTGTACATTTGTTGTCCTATAAGCCTCTTGTATTTGGCTTTCCAAGTCCTTCTTCTTTCTTGGGAAATTTTCTGATATTATCTCATTGAAGAGAGTGTGCATTCCTTTGGTTTGAAACTCTGTGCCTTCCTCTATTCCAATTACTCTTATATTTGGTCTTCTGATGCTGTCCCATAATTCTTGGATGTTCTGTTCATGGTTTCTTACTATCTTCACTGTATGGTCAACTTTATTTTCAAGATTATATACTTTCTCTTCTATTGTGTTTTTTATTTGGTTTATTGTGTCCTTCATTTCAAGGATTTCTGGCTTTTTTCCCCCCAGAGTTTCTATCTCTGTTTTGAAGTAATCTTTTGCTACCTGTATTTGCTCTCTTATATCTTTGTTGTAGCAATCATTTTTTTGCCTGTGTTTGCTCATTTAGATCATACTTTAATTCAAAGATCATTTTAATTATGAACCTTCTGAACTCCTTCTCTGACATTTGATCAACTTTGCTAAGCATGAGTTTGTTTGGGGAACTTTCCTCCCTTGTTTTTTCATGTTGTCTATGTGTCTTCCTTTATTACAGTGTGGATCTGAGATCTTACAGTTTCTACCATATATTCTTGTAATATCCATCCAATGTGTCTGTACCTTACCTTAATGTTGGGCTTTTAGACCCTGCAGGTGTCCCTTGATGTATGCTACTGCAACTAAAGGTGGTGGTGGCAATAGCTGCAGTAACTCAAAATGACAGTGAAGGTGTCCGGAGATGAATGCAACATCTTCTAGAGATGGGGCTGAAAGGGGTGGGCTTTACACTGTCTTTGGGATGCCTGCTGTGAGATGTGGCTGCTTTTAGGCCCTGTCTGTTGTCAAAAGATAGGGGCTACTGCGTGGGGAAGGCTATGGCTATGTCTGCAGTGTCTCAAGATGGAAGTGAACTAGGCTTGTGCTTCCAGGTGGGGGTGGGGTGGCGGACTCTGGACCTACCCTGGGCCTGGGTCCCATGCAGGCTGGTGTGGGCAGAACTGGCTGAATCTGAGCTCCCGCGGTGGTCCTCTAGTTGGAAGAGGCAGAGCCTGAGCTCAGTGGGTGTTTGTTGGTGGCGGGATGGACCCAGGCCCACTCTGAGCCTCGGTCCTGTGCAGGTTGGTGTGGGCAGAACTCAAGGTGTTACAGTTTCTACCCTATAATCTTAAAGTGTCCCTGCAGGTTACTGATGTCTTTTCTTGGTGTTGGGCTTCCAATCCCAAACTGGTGTCCCACGATGGAAGCTGCCACAACTGAAGATGATGATAGTGGCCACGAAGGTAACCTGAGATGGTGGTAGAGGTGTCCCAAGATAGAGGTGTCCCATGATGGATGAGACCATTTTCAGAGATGGGGCTGAAAAGGCAGGCCATCAAATGGTATTGGGTGGCCTGTTCAGAGATGCAGCACTGTGGTGTGTGATGCTGCGGCAGGCAGCTGCCTCTAGTCCCTGTCAGTTGTCAGAAGGTGGAGGCTCCCATGTGAGCAGGGCTATGGAGATGGCTGCAGTGTTCCAAGATGGAGGTGGGCTGGCAGGGTGGACCATAGCCTTAATAAATCTTGAATCTTTATATTGTTTTTCAGAGTGGCTGTACTAATTTTAAGTCCCACCAATGATGTTTAAGTGTACATTTTCCTCCACATCCTTGCCTGTATTTATTATTATTCATATTTTGAATAATTGCCATTCTAACTGGAGTGAGATGAAATCTTACGTAGTTTTGATTACATTTCCTTGATTGCTAGGGATATTGAACATTATTTCATATAATTATTGACCATTTGTGTTTATTCTTTTGAGAAATATCTGTTTAGATTTACTAGTAAATTGTAGAATCAGTGTGTCAAGTAACCTTGATTGAGTTGTCTCTGAAGTGTTGAGATTTTTGAGTTCTTTATGTATTCTGAATATTAATCCCCTGTCAGAGGAGTAGCTGGCAAAGATTTTCTCCCATCCTGTGGGCTCTTTCTTCATGTTCTTTTCCTCTTTGTTTTGCAGAAGCTTTTTACTTTAATGGAATCCCAATTATTAATTCTTGAATTTATTTCTTGAGCTTTTGGGGACTTGCTAAGGAAGTTGGTGCCTGTACCAATATGTTGAAGTATTGACCATATTTTTTTTTCTAGCAGCTGCAAATTTTCTGGTCTAATTCTTGAGTCTTCAATCTACTTTGAGTTGACTTTGGTGCAGGGTGAGAGACAGGGGTCTAGTTTCGTTCTTCTACATATGGATATCCACTTTCCCTAGTGTCATTTGTTAAAAAGCCTGTCTTTTTTCCAACATACATTTTTGTCACCTTTGTTGAGCATCAAAAGACTGTAAGTTTGTGGGTTTATCTGTGTCATCTATTCTATTTCATTGGTCTTCATGTCTATTTTGATGCCAAAGCCATGATTTTGGGTTTTATTTCTTGAGCTTTAGGTGTCTTGTTAAGAAAGTTGGTCCTTGGATCAGTGTGTTGGAGTATTGACCTTATGTTTTCTTTTAGCAGATGCAAAGTTTCTGTTCAATAGCTTTACTATACTCCAAAAATGAACCTGTTAATAAAGAAATCAGGAAAATTATCCCATTCACAATGACCCCAAGGCAAACAAACAACAACAGAAACAAACTTGGAAATAAATCTAACCAAGGAGATAAAATACCTCTATGATGAAAACTACAAAACACTGAAGACATTGAAGAAGATCTTAAGTGATGGAAAGATTTCCCATGTTCTTGGATAAGCAGAATAAATACTATCAAAATGGCCATACTACCAAAAGCCATACTCAGATTCAGAACAATCCCCATCAAAATACCAATGACATATTTTACAGAACTAGAAAGGAAAAAAAAAAAGAAGTCCTAAGACTCATTTGGAGAAATAAAAGCCCCAGAAAAGCCAAAGCTATTCTGAGGATGAAGAGCAATACTGGAGGCATCACAATACCTGATCTGAAATTATATTACAGAGCTATAGTAAAAGAAAATCAGCAAAACAATTATAAAGACCAATGAAATAGAGTAGAAGACACAGAAACAAACCCACATGGACATCGTCATCTGATACTTGACAAAGGGGCCAAAAACATACGTTGGAGGAAAAAAAATAGTCTTTTTAACAATGGTGCTAGGAAAACTGGATATCCATATGTAGAAGAGTGAAACTATATCACCATCTCTCACTCTGCACAAAAATCAACTCAAAGTAGATCCAAGACCTAGGAATAAACCACAACATGGCAATTCTTAACATATGCGCGCGCACACACACACACACACACACACACACACACACACACACACACAAATTCCGGCCAAGCAAACTATGTCCATTTCCTGGCTTTGTAGAATGCCAATTTGCTACCTATGACCTTAAATTTTTCAGTTGCATTTGGTAATTTCCCCTAGGGCTAAAAGTTCAGTTTTCTTTTTTAGGTCATTACTTGCCAAATAAAATCCTGACCTTGCTAAGTAAGATCTGACCTTGAGAAAGGCTGAATTATACCAACCTAGATGCCCCTCAGTAGATGAGTGGATAAAGAAAATATGGTATATATACAAAATGGAATTTTACTCAGCAATAAGAGAGAATAAAATAATGGCATTTGCAGGTAAATGGATGAAGTTGGAGAATATAATGCTAAGTGAAATTAGTCAATCTCAAAAATCCAAGTACCGAATGTTTTCTCTGATATAAGGAGGCTGGTTCACAGAGTTGTTGGAAGGGGGTACATAGGATCAGAGGAACACTAGAATGGTCAACGGAAAGGGAGGGGAGGGAGGGAGTAAGGGGGGGGTTGGAAAAAAATTGGTGGTTGAATGAGATGGATATCATTATCCTAAATGCATGATTGAAGATCTGAATGGTACTTATATACTTTGTATACAAGCAGTTGTATGTAAAAAGATACTATACTTGTGCATGATGAATAAGTAAATAAATAATAAAAAAAAAAAAAACTGGTTTTGATATCTACTAAATAAAACCTCTCTTTGCATAGAGAGTTCTCATGTACTGTATATCAATATAAAAGAAGAACGGATGTTTTAGAGACTCTAATACTCCTATCCATTATGTATCAGTCTCAAGAACTTTTACTTAGAATAGAATGTATGAATGTGTAGAGAAAAATAAAAGCACCTCTGAGAGCCCCACCGTCCCTTAAAGTGAAGCTGAAAAGGACTGAAAACTTTTCTATTGTTTTAGGATCTTTCAAAGGCTGAGGTTGGTCTCAAAGTAGCTTTTCACAATTATTATCCTCAAGCTTGCAATGTCATTATTTGTTATTACATGCTGCCATCTAGTGATTTCATGACTTGACAATAAGGAAGCAGAAGCATTGTGCTGGTGATTTCAGATTCATGTGTTTTGTATCAGAATTTTGGTAAAATTTACAATTCTCCTAAATTATGTAACATTTCAGGGTAAAAACGCTCACATGTATTTTCCTAGAAAATAGGAGGTCTATGTAATATGTATACTTAAAACATTTTCTTTAACCAATAGAAAGCTGTTTTGTTAGATGAGTTTAAAGGCATGTTGTAATTGAAAAATGTTTGATCTTTATACAAAGTGTGCCTTGTTTTGAAACTGTCATGTTTCTTTTCTCAGAGATGTGGAAGTTCAGAATAAAGAGAGAACTTTCTGGAAAAAATAGTCACCATTAGTTTGAGAGTTTCTTTGAAGAAATTTTTTCCTGCTCCTCCAGGCTGCACCCCAGTCAGTATCTTCTCTCACCCTGACATCTCTCGCCATTTCCCATCCTTAAGTCCTTTTATGACTAATTCTGGGGATTTGTTCAATTTCTTGGTAAAGTACTTAGGATTTGAAATTTCCGATAATGAAAAGTAAGCTTCCCTACTACAAGCAGATCCATGGTCTCTTGACATTCTCTTCAGCTAGAAATGACCTCAGACTTCTTTAGAAATGTGCATTGCTCACTTTATAGAGAAAACACACTCCTAGGTGGGCCCAGTGGGCTTTCCATACCCCACAGCTGCTTCACATCAGGACTGAGAGTAGGCCCAGGTATCTCGATGGCTACTGGGTGTCCTAGGCACTAGGATGTGCTCCCTGGGCTGGAGAAGAGAGGTCAAGAAGGATCAGCTGGGATGGAGACTCCAACACTGGAGCCTCTAGAATGGTCTGTATCCAATGAAGAGGTGTCCATTGGCAGAGTCTTATCTACCTGGGCTGTGGGGTCTCCCTTGTCCCTACGGGGCAAGGAGAGACAAAATGGGAATTACAGGCATGTTTCTGCTCCCTCACTAGAGAGGCTGGCCTAAGCAGAGGGATGCTGAGCTCACGGGCAGGAAGCCCAAGCCATCCCCTTGACTCTGGAAACAAAGAGCTTCCTATACAAGCCCTCTGCCCCAAAGCTGTGACAGCAATATTAATATTAGCTTAATTATTACTATTAACTATTAATTATTAATATTAGCCCAGTGTTAGCTATTTCATAGCAGTAAAAGCAATGTTATGAATAAGAAGAGTCATTACATAAACAAGAAACTAATCAAGTTCTGAACCCACCTGCATTTAAAAACATTGCCTTTCAAAATACTTAATCAAACAAGAAAATCATTTCAAAGAGAAATAAATATATTCTTATTACTAATGGGAGGATTTAACATATATTTTTCAAAACCTGATAAAACAGAGGATTTTAAAATTAATTTAGAAAAATTAAATAGTAGAATAAAATAGACATATTAGAACCCTGATCCCATCCATTAGAGAATGCATGTATACTAAGTCACAGATATCTTAGCAACTGCCTAAAATTTAAATCACTATGGATCAAAATGCAAGTAAGCCATCAGTAGGTACTAAAAACAATTTTTGTAGCATAAGAAATAAAAATTATGGTCATCAACTAGTAATGGACATCTCAAGAAGTGATTATAATAAAATCATAAAATATTTATAACTTAATAATTAAATAACTAAAAACAAATGATAATGGAATTTAGTTGCATTACTTGAAATTTATGAACTTAATAAATTTTATTAGACAAAAGAAGATATAAAATTCCAAAACAAACAAAATACCTATTTAGTCCAGGAAGTTTGAAAAAAGAATAGCAGAAAACTCAAAGAAAGAATAGAAAGCAGTAATAAAGAGCAGAAATTAATTAAATAAGAACCAAAAATTAGACTGTCAAACATTAAAACTAATTCTTTAAAAAGACCAACAAAATACACAAACTTCTATTGATGTTAATTAATACTAATATCAATAATAAACCATACTTGCTATTAGGAATGGAAAAAGAATTGCAACAGAAGAGTTTACAGATATTAACAAGTAGATATCATAAATAACTTTGTGCTAAAAATTTTGGAAATATTTCATTAAATTTGTAGAAAAATGGTAAAATACCAACATAGGAGAATACAGAAAATATGAAAAGTCATAATAGCACTAAAGAACTGAGTTAGTGTTCAAAAATAAACCACCCCACACACCTGCTCACTCGCTCACCTGGGGCATGAAGTGCACTGTAATTAGGGCCCATGAAACTTTCTGGCTTCAGAGACAACTTGTCTCTGAGGATGTATGAAACCAAACGAGCTTTCAGCAAAGGTCCTGACCAGTTGCGCTCAGAGCCCTTTTAGAGACTATGTCTCAGTGAGTCAGAAGCCTCCACCTAGAATGCAGTTTCTTGAAAAGGACACCACCACTTGTGTCCACTAAAGGGCTAGGTGACCTGGGTCTCCTTTTGGAATCAAAACACGAAGGACCAGATACTACTCAACCACTATTGTTTCTCTGATTTGTGTGTGCCTGGAAATGTGCCAGTGCCTTGATTATGTCCACCACTATCACACCCACACTGAGGTGTGTGTAGGCACTAGGGATTCCAAATGCAAAGCACAGTGTATGTGGGACTCTGGGACTGAGACCCACAGGCTTTTTGATTTTCTGTTCTTACTAACAAGGGGGAGTTAGAACATCTCATTCCAAGTACTGACTGTGGCATCATTTTAAAATCCTGAGCAGTGTAAAGGGGTAAACCTTAGACAGGCGCTGGGTTTGCCCTCAAGTCTCCCGTGAGTTCCTGGGAACTGGTTCACATGAACCTCCCTCAGAAGCTATTCTAAAGAGAGGGACTTGGCCATCTTTGGAGAGGTTAACAAAGTACACAGACAGGCTGGGGACAAGCCCACCCCATCCTTGGAGAAGGATCAAGAGGCAGCCATAGTAGGTGCTAACTAAGACCTTCTGGAAGAAGTGAGATGAGGAGGGAAGGTCAGGAGAGTCTTGTGAGACAGAGTCTTCCTTGGAAGCTCTCTGAGAGCCTGTTGGGTGAGGAGACTTAAGGTCCTGGACTCCACATGTCCTTCCCAGTGAGCACTGGAGATGTTCCCCCAGCCAGAGAGGCCCAACGATGTACAAAAATTTCCAGTTCCTCACCTTTGCAGTTACCCACAGTGCCACTCTTTTGGGCAAGGCTTGGGGGAACAGGTGGAAGAATGGTGACACACAGTTG
This sequence comes from Tamias sibiricus, assembly GCA_025594165.1. Classification (NCBI taxonomy): domain Eukaryota; kingdom Metazoa; phylum Chordata; class Mammalia; order Rodentia; family Sciuridae; genus Tamias; species Tamias sibiricus. The sequence goes on from CM046665.1 coordinate 12,538,053, forward strand.
GCGTGTTCCAATAGTTACTTTCTTTTGGTGTTTAGTAATTAAATCCCCTTTTTAAGCTGGAATAAGGGCAATGAAACCTAGGTATGTCAGAATCTAAATCAAATTCAAAAGGAGAATTTCTGACAAAATCTTGAATGTTGACAATATCCTGCCTACTCTGCATGCTACATAACTACTTGTATACAGGAATCAAGTAAAATTATTAAAGCATTGTTTAAAAAGTCTTGTTTGCTTACTCACATGGACTGTTTTTCAAAAGTTTTAATCATCCAATTTTACATGCTTATCAATGCTTGCTGGTGTCAAGCTTTGCCCTATGAATTCCACATGTATGACTCATTCATTATCACAGAAATCGCCAGAGAAATGTAGTCTTACTTTCTCCATTTGACTTTTAAGCAATTTGCCCAAGGTCATACAACTATGCAGAGCAGGAGGTGAGGTTCAGACCCAAAAGATCTAGTTCTGGAGCTTTGTTTCTTTACCACTGCCTCTGATTGGGTCATTTACTCACAGGATACTTTCAAATTCAATATTCTTTTTTTTTTTTTTGGTGGTGCTGGGGATTGAACCCAGGGCTTTGTGAATGCAAGGTAAGCACTCTACCAACTGAGCTATTTCCCCAGCCCTTTAAATTTAAAATGATTCCAGCAATCTTTAGAAATAGCTCCCATTTACCAGATAACCAGGACCCCTCCCATTTCTTAGAAGGGCTTCACAGGTTAGGGTTCCTCTTTGAAAATCAAGAAAAGTAAACTCTATGATCATATACAAAAAGGAATTTATTAGAGGGATTGTTGGGAATTGAAGGAAACTGCAGAATCTCGCTTAATAGAAGGAGCCACAATCAGAAATGGCTCTGTTGTGAATGTGTGTTATAGCTTAGATTTGGTTTGTCCCCCCAAATGTTTATGTGTGGGATGATGCAAGGATTATCAGAGGCGAAATGATTGGGTTATGAGAGGTGTAACCTAATCAGTGAATTAATCCACTGGTACGGATTAACTGAGTGGCAACTGTAGGTAGGTAGGTGTCGCAGGAGGTCATGGGGTGTGCTTTTAGGGTTTGTATTTTGTCTCTGGTGAGTGGAGCTCTCTCTTTGCTTCCTGCCTGTCATGTCCTGAGCTGCTTTCTTCCCCCATACCCTTCTGCCATGGTATTTCACCTTGCCCTTGGCCCAGAGCTGTGGAGTCAGCTGACCATGATCTGAACATCAGAAACCATGAGCCAAAATAAACTTTCCTCCTCTACATTGTCCTTGTCAGGCTTTTGGTTACGGCAATAAAAAAGCTGAGCAACACAGTAAGCCACAAGAACTCAAAAAAGCACGGCACTGCTGCTGGAGCAATCCATATACTCCATTGTGTAACATCCTGGGAGTCTGGGGAGAAAATGAGTCAAATGGCCAAGGTGAGGTCCTGTGCACTCCCCATGCTGGGCAGAGAGGAGGGAGAGGCGGGGTCTGGTGGAAGGGGCTCAGGGGATTGCACCTGAGGAGGGAAGTGGAGGGGCTTTAGCAGTGGCAGGAAAGAACCCCATTTTTTTTTCTCTTAATGATGTGCGATAGAAGGGAAAGAAAGGAGAAGATGAATATGAAAGAGGAGGGAGTGAGAAGAAGCTGACCTGAAGCCATTCTAATAGGCCAAGAAGGTGGCCACAGAAGATTAACAGTGGGGTGAAGGATGAGTGCCTACATGAAAAGATAAGAGATCTCAAATAAATAACCGCATGATGTATCTCAAGGTCTTGGAAAAACAAGAACAAACCAAACACAAAACCAGTAGAACGGAAAGAAATAAAGATCAGAGCTGATGTTAATGATAGAGACTAAAAGAACAATAATCAATTAAATAAGAAGTTGGTTTTTGAAAAAACTAAACAAGATTGATAAACTCTTAGCCAAACTAATCAAAAGAAAGAGAAGACAAAAGTTAATAAAATTAGATATGAAAAAGGGGATATTACAACAGATGCCACTGAAAACCAGAAAAACATTAGGAACTATTTTAAAAACTTACATTCCAAGAAATTGGGAAATCTAGAAGAAAAGGATAAATTTCTAGACACATAAGAACAACTAAAATTGAACCAAAAGGATATTTAAAAAAGACCTAAACAGATTAATAACAATAAGTTGAAACAGTAGTAAAAAGTTTTCCAACAAAGAATAGCCCAGGACTATAGAGATTAATGATTGCATTTTACCAGATCCTTAAAGAAATACTAAAATCAATGATCCTCAAACTATTCCATGAAATAGAAAGGAAAGGAATGCTACCAAATTCATTCTACAAATCCAGTATCACCCTGATACCCCAAACCAGATAAGGACACCAGAAAAAGAGAAAACTCTACACTAACATCCTTGGTTAACACAGATACAAAAATCCTGGCTAAAATACTTGTGAACCAAATTCAATAAAACATTAAAAATCTTATACACCATGGTCCAGTTGATTCCATTTCAGGAATGGAACCATCCGTGCAAATCAATAAACATAATATGCCACATAAATAGAATCAGAGATTAAAACATCATATGATTATCTCAATAGATTAAAGAAAGCCTTTGACAAAATTTAGTGTCCTTTATGATAACTCCCCCCTCCAAAAAAAAAAAAAAAAAAAAAAAAAAAGATTAGGTACAGAAGGCTCTTACCTCAAAATAATGAACACTATACAAAACAAATCTACTGCCAGCATCATACCAGAAGGGAAAAAGGAGAAAGCATTCCTTCTAAAATCAGGAACGAGATAAGGATGTCCTCTCTCACCACTCTTACTTAATATGGTACTTGAAATTTTAACCAGAGCAATTAGGCAAGAGAAAGAAATAAGAGGGATACAACTAGAAAAGGGAGAAGCTAAATTATCTCTATTTGCAGATTAGATCCTAACTCAGAAGACCCTAAAGACTCTGCAAGAAGAATTTTAAGTTTGATAAACAAATTCAGCAAAGTAGCAGGATACACAATTAACACACAAAAATCAACAGCTTTTTTTTATACACCAATAACCAAACCCACTGAGAAAGAAATCAAGAAGACAATTCTATTCAACAGCTTCCAAACAAACAAACAAACAAACAAACAAAAAAAACCTAGGAATAAATCTAATCGAGCAGGTGAAAGACCTGTACAAGGAACATTATAGAACACTTAAGAGAAATTGAAGAAGCCATTAGAAGATGGAAAGATCTCCCATGTTCATGCGTTGGAAGAATTAATGTTGTTAAGATGGTCATATTAATGAGAGGAATTTATAGAGTCAATGTAATTCCCATCAAAATACTAAAGACATTCTTCACAAAACTAAAGAAAATCATCCTAAAATTCATATAGAAGCACAAAAGACCCAGAACAACCAAAGTAATCTTGAGCAAAAAAAAAGCAATGCTGAGGGATCACAACACCCAATTTCAAAAGAGCCATAGTAACCAAGTGACATAGTACTGAGGTAAAAGGAGATACACAGATCAGTGGAATAGAGTAGAGGACACAGAAGTAAACCCATGCAGCTCCAGTCATCTGATTCTTAACAAAGGTGCCAGAAACTTAAGTTGGAGTAAAGACAGCCTCTTTAACAAACAGTGTGAGGAAAACAGGATGGACACATGTAGAAGATCAAAACTGGATCCTGTCTCTCATCCTGTATGAAATCAATTCAAAATGAATTAAAGACCAAAGTATAAGACCTGAAACTTTGTCACCGCTATAAGGGGAAATACTCTGGGACATTAATATAGGCAATGAATTCCTGAATAGGACTCTAATAGCTAAGGAAATAATAGCAAGAATCAACCAATGGGGTTGCAGCAAATTAAAAAGTTTCTGCACAGCAAAGGAAACAACGGAACGAAGAGATGGCTTACGGAGTGGAATAAAATATGTGTCGGCTACTCTTCCGACAGAGGATTAACATCCAGAAATATATAAAGAACTCAAAAACTTAACACCAAATAGCAAATAGCACCATCAACGACTGGGCAAATGAACTGAACAGGCTCAAAAGAAGTACAAATGGCCACTAATTGTATGAAAGATGTTCAGCGGTTTTAGCCATCAGGGAAATGCAAATCAAAATTCCACTGAGATTCCATTTCACCTTTGTCAGAATGGCTGTCATCAAGAATATAAGAAAACAATAAATGCTGGCCAGAATGCAGGGGGAAAGGAACCTTTACACACTATTGGTGGGAATGCACATTAGTACAACCACTATGGAAACCATTGTGAAAGGTTTCTCAAAAAATTAAACATAGAACTACTATGTGATCCAGCTATACCACTCTTCGGTATATACCTGTGGGAACTGAAGTCTGCATACCTGTGCTTATTGCAGCCCAATTCACAACAGCCCAAGTGTTCATCAATAGATGATGTTTATATATGTGTGTGTGTGTGTGTGTGTGTGTGTGTGTGTGTTTATGTGTATATATATATATATATATATATATATGACATAGTACTGAAGTAAAGTAATATATACACATTACTTTACTTTCCCTTCCCCATTGACCATTCCCCTTGATTATGAGCAAAGTCAAACCTATAGTGTAATTGCTGCAGTGATGAAAAATTCCTCCCCTCAAAATTCCCAAAGGATTCAACTAGAACAGGATATTCCAGACAAAATTATTATAATCAACCATGATATGCTAAGCAATATCCCCCAAGGGTAATAAAATCAAATTCATACTGTGCTCCAGGCCGATGCCCCAGATGCAAAAAAAGGTATACATTGGGCCAATCAATGCCATTTCTAGATATGATATATATGGAAATGATTTATCAAGGATTTTCAAAAAACGGGGCACGGGCCCCAATGCCCCGGGGCCCACAAATGTGTTACGAGGCACTAGAGGAGGAAAGGCCTCAGATTCAAATGATTCCTCGTCACAGTCCCTCCTACCCATTAACTCCCTTATCAGAGGGACAAGAGGAAGTGCAGGATTAGATCTCTGTTCTACTGCCGGATGGTCCTGACACCTGAAATGGGGGTTTCAGGCTGATTCCCTACAGGGGAATCAGGGGACCTCTCCCTTCAGGAACTGTGGGACTAATCCTTGGGCGTAGTTCCAAAAGTTTATTAGGCTTTAATGTTATACCAGGGGTTATTGATTTCAGATTATAATGGAGAGATTAAAATAATGCTAAGTACAACACAGGGGGCATCATCTCCGTAAATCAAGGAGACAGAATCGCACAGCTGCTCCTCATCCCAGTCTCCATAATTTCTTTAAAAGCATGGCACAAAATAGAAATAGCAGAGCATTCGGTTCCACTGGTTCAGGACCTATGGCTTTCTGGGTCCAGGACTGTTCAGACGGAAGCCTATGTTCAAATTAAAAAATTCAAGGTATAGAGATGGAGGGGCTGATTGATACAGGAGCTGACTCTTCCATCATAAATCTACAACAATGGCCTAAGCACTGGCCTCTACAGATAAGCCTCAACCAGTTTTAAGAGGCTTGGGATACAGTTAATACCCAGCTCCAAAGTGCTGTAATCTTAAATTGGCAAGACAATGAAGGCCATACAGGAACATTCAAACCCTATGTTTTAAACAGCTTGCCGAGTTGCCATGTTACCCTATGGGGAAGAAGATATCTTACATCAAATGGGGCTACACCTAGCGACCAAGCCTGCAGGTGTTAAAGAATAAAAATCCTACTCATAATAAAAAAGGCAAAGGACATTTTTTTAGGGGCCACTGAGAAAACAATTTTAAAAATACCATGGCTCTCTAATAAGCCAGATTTGGGTCCCCTCATTGGCCCCTATCCAAAGAAAAAGTGCAAGCGGCCCATCAATTAATTAAAGAACAATTAGAAGCAGGACACAATTAGAGCCTTTCCACCTCTCCCTGGAATTCTCCTATATTTGTAATCTAAGAAAAAATCAGGCAAATGGAGACTATTTACAAGATCTAAGACAAATTAACAGCAAGAACAATGCAAAATATATGGGCCCTACTCAACCTGGACTTCTCTATACATGCTGTCCCAAAATTGGAGCTAGCAGGTCCAATAGCACCACATACTCCAGCTTTTAAATTGTTTTCTCAAATCCAAAAATCTCCTATGGCAACGAAAAGAACCTTTATTTATAGGTCACATAAGAGCTCACACTAATCTGCCTGGTCCTCTCCATGAAGGTAATCAAAAAGCTGACGCCCTCACTAAAACAATATTTATATTTACTATAGTACAACAAGCTACTTTATTTCATTCCCAGTTCCACGTTAACAGCACTACCTTAAGACAAAAATTTAAAATCACAAAAAACAAGCTCGTAGAATTGTAAAAAGAATGTCCATCTTGTGTAACACTTTTGCCCAATCCACATTATGGGGTTAACCCACGAGGTTTGATGCCCAATCATTTGTGGCAGATGGATGTCACACATGAGCCAAGTTTTGGAAAATTACGATTTATTCATGTCACCATAGATACATGCTCAGGCATGATTTTTGCTTCTTTACATTCCGGAGAAAAAGTTAAAGATACTATATCTCATTGTCTGCAAGCTTTTGCTGCATTGGGCATCCCCAAAATGCTTAAAACAGATAATGGCCCTGCATATACATCCACATCCTTCAAACAATTTTGTACAAAGTTCAATATTATCCACAAAACAGGTATCGCTTATAATCCTCAGGGACAAGGAATAATTGAAAGAGCAAATCGGACACTTAAAAATATGTTACTAAAGCAAAAAGATGGAAACTGGAAAAATCCTAAGGACAGATTGGCAGTTGCCCTGTTTACCCTAAATTTCTTAACTTTAGATTCTAATGGACATTCGGCTGGAGATAGACACTGGAACCCACACCAACAACATAAACCTTTGGTTTACTGGAAGGATGTTCTCTCAGGTACATGGAAGGGTCCAGACCCAGTATTAATTTGGGGGAGAGGATCTGTTTGTGTTTTTCCAAAGCACGAATCCTCTCCAATATGGATACCATCTAGATTGATAAAGCAGGTACAAAGTCAAAGAGATCAAGACGAAGTTATTGAGGAGTCTAGATTGAATAAACAAGTGCAAGGTCAAGAGGACCAAAATGAAGGTATGGAGTGATTCCCTTAAAAGAGTTCTCCATTAAATTTACAACTTAAATTTTATTCTTCCCGGCCGGGACAAGAAGATCTCTCTTCAGTGTATACACAATTGTAATTTTTTTTTTCTCTTTTATATATGTCCTTTATGTCTGTGCATTTGTCTAAATTTCATGTTAATGTGATGTCACAAATATGTTTATATGTGCGTCTGTCTAGTGTGACGTCACAAATAATTAAGCGCTTAAAAAAAAAAAAAAAAAAAGGTAGATAGATATAGATCCAAATAACAAATAACGTTAATTCATTTAAGCTTAGAATATTCTAATTGATAAATTAGATAGATAAATAGATATTTATATAAGTTCAGAATATTTTTAGATAATCAATTATAATGATAATCAATTTTGATTTATAGTTGTCTCCGGGACTTCTCTTCAGCTGTGAATATGTTTAATGTTGTATAACCTGATATTTTGGTGTTCCGACAGAGGATCATTTATTTGTTATTGACTTCATTTGTTTAGTAGCTGATTAATTTGAATTATTTCAACAGGTATAGGATTGCTGTGTATATAGAGACTCGAGGATTCCAGCTAACAAATTATTTTTCCAAAATGCCTTTAGCTTTTCTTTATCTTTAATGCAGTAAACACCCTCAGTTTCTCTTTGATTATTTCTGAATGTGATATTTTGCCAGCTTATGTTTGTGGGAGCTTAAGCAGCAATGTGTGTGAGCAGAGATCAAATTTTATTTTCTACTCTAATAATTCTTTTTTTAGTTTGACAGCTCACCTTTTGATCTCAGTGCTGGAATAGCACTGCCTTTCCCTTAATAATGGATGCTTGAGTTTTTAGGTAGCGGGCCCTGAAGATTTGCCGGTAGTTTAGAAATGTCTAGACATAAAAAAGACGGCTGCTGCTACAACTGCAGGGACCGCGGTCGCTGCAAGCATCCCTGCTGCTCAAGCATCAACAACCTCACCAGCAGTGTCGCCTCTGCTCTGCATGCATGGGGCCTCCTGAATCTATGTGTTATAACTTATGGACATTTTGATTTTCCATTATTTTGGGACATTACGGGACAATGCCTTGCGGGTATTTGTCTAAGAGAACTCAGTGCGTTACTTGATGAAACTAAGGGCAGCTGATTCGCTTAAAGAACTTGATACGCTATGGAAACTTGGCTCGTCAGCAGTAGGCTTACCGCCTTAAAGCCGCAGCATCTCCTAAAAATTGGACGGCTGTTAGTCAAACACACAGTCGATCCTGAAGGGCTCTATTGGATGGCTGGTTAGCCTATGACGGGTAAGATCCCCAGAAGGGGACAACCTAAGACACGGCACAGTCGCACGGGACAGTCTAATGTGGCCGGCATGTCAACCTAAGCCAGGAGTCAGGACAGCCTAGACTCCCATGACGGGTAAGAATGTCGGTTGCACATGGACGTCCTAGAACATCCCCTCTTTTAAAACTAAAAGGGGGAAATGAAGGAGCCTATAATCAAGGAGATAGCTAAAGATTGCGGTTAGCTGAGAGCCATAAAAGATGTTCTAGTTTCCACCTGATATTAATACATTATTCAAAGAATCTTTGTATGCCCGTGAACACTGCGTGACGCACCTGTAAGCTCGAGCTGTAAGCACGTGTCCTTGTTAAAGCTATATGTATATAACTGGGTGAGGTTCGTTAGTGTGTTTGGGGAAGAAGAAGGTGGTGGTTGGAGTTAGAGCATTTGGAGTGATTGCTGGAGCTGGAGAGAGGAGAAGAATAAAAGACCTTTTTTCATTTTCATCCTGCCTCCGAATTTTCCTGTGGCGTTCGCTGCTCCAAGCGACTTCCGCTTCAGGCAGCGACATTTTGCCATTTGCAGGAAAATGGATGGAACTGGAGATAGACAAGTTCTCTCTTGTCGCCATTATGCTAAGTGAAAATAAGTAGAAAAAGACAAAGCTCACATGTTTCCTCTCATAGGTAGAATCCATTGGGGGAAGAAAAGATACTATGAAAGTGGAAGGGAGAATGTTAGAGAAAAGGAAGGGGACCAAAGGGATGGGGAAGGGAAGGTAAAGGAGGATAACATGGAGGTGGATGTGATCAAGGTTTGTTAGTGTATGTACAAATAGGCCACAATAAATCCCATTATTAAATAGGCCACAATAAATCCCATTATTCTGTACAATGAATATACATTTAAAAAGAACGAGGGTAGAATAAGAGCCCATGTGTCCCTGAATAGCTTTAGCTTCCCTGTCTCTGTCTACTGGTGGCCTTGACGTCCCATTTGTCCATAAGAGGATAGAAGCTTTGTGCAAAAACATCTGACTGGTGGCCCTGGCCATCTCAGATCTGACCTTCTGTTCCCATTTCAGGCTTGAAAGTGGAAGTCTCTTGTCTTTGTTGCTTGGTTCTTATTTTCTTCTTCATTTACCCAGAGTATCCTCAGAGGTCTAGGCAGAAATAATTAAATTGGGGACTTGACTTTAAATGACAACAACAACAATAGCCACCACCACCACAACAACAATGTGTGTAAGGAAATAAAGAATGGAAGGAAAATGGGATTTAAGAAGGTGACTTACCCACAGTTTTCTTTCTCTTTTTTTTCTCCCCTATTCTTCAAGTTCTTGACCATCACTTTCTACCCCAAGTATATTTGGGCAACTCTGGGAATGAAACCTTGTCTATCTCCCTGTCCAGCTTCTGTCCTAAAGACCTTCAACTGCCAACCTCTTCTCTCGAATCCTAAATCTCATCCTAGTTTCGTTTTTTTTTTTTTTTTTTTCGATCAGGACTTTCATTCCAAACAATTTTCCTTATGATAGAGACTGAGGCCAGCGTTGTTTGTCTCTGTAGTGCAAATGTAATTTCTGAAGGAGACCATTCCCCTTGATTATGAGCAAAGTCAAACCTAATATTAGTTTGGATTTATTTTACTGTTAATATTATTTACTCTCTGAAAACAGACTCACCCTAATTAACATTGTGAATTGTCTGCCCTGTAATGACCAGATATTCCATTCTGTTACATTATCGAAATCATTTGCATGGTAATTATGGTTTAGCTCTATTGGTAATTGGAGTTGTTTGCATTCTGGTAATGCTGTACAGTGGTTGCTCATTAATCATGAGGAAAACCTTGCCAGATGGCAGCGTTAGGGAGGCAAGGTGGGACACTCCCCACTAAGCTCACGGTGACTCAGGTTCTAAACCAACGTTTGAGCATGTTCCATCACCCTCCCTCTGATGTTGTTTTAGTTTCTAAACCACTCATGCACCAGAAAAACCGTCTAAAAGGCCAAGTGATCATTCTAGGGAAATTTTATTTAAAAATCCCAAAGTGCCAATTACCCATCTTGTCCTCTTCCCTTCTCCTACGTTTCTCCCTCCTCCACTCTGACAAATGAAGCCTGAAAACAAATATTATAGGTTCTCAAGGTAATTGAGATATATCTGTGTGTGTGTGTGTGTGTGTGTGTGTGTGTGTGTGTGTGTGAGATCTACTTTAAGTAAACCAAATGTAGCACAGAAAAAATCCGTTTGCATTAAAAAGGAACCAAAACAAACAGCTGGGGGCTTAGCCTTCATTTTACAAAAGGATTCTTTTTAAAAATGTCTCTGAAGAAACCCTAATAGGAGAGGGTTAATTGCGGTTAGCTGATGGACATAAGAGATGTTCTGGTTTCCACCTGAAAGAATCTTTGTATGCCCGTGAACTATGTGACGCACCTGTGGTCCTTGTTAAAGCTAAAGATATATAACCGGGTGAGGAGTCAGACTAGGATAATAGAGAGAAGAAGCAGTTGCTGGTCGGAGTCAGGCCGAGGCTGCCGAAGAAGAAAGAAGAAAGAAGAATCTCTCTCTCTCTCTCTCTCTCTCTCTCTCTCTCTCTCTCTCTCTTTCTCTCTCTCTCTAAGCTCTCTCTAAGAAAGTAAAGTAAAGAAGTAAAGAAGTAAAGAAATAAAGTAAAGAGTCAGTAGTCAGAAGAAGTAAAGAGACAGAGAGGTTGCTGAAAGAGCCAGTGTTAGAGTTTTGAGAGATTGCTAAAGCTGAAGAATAAAAAAACCTTCTTTCATCTTCATTCTGCCTCCGAGTTTTTCTCCTGCGGCGTTGTTGCTCCAAGTCAGGAAGCAACATGTCTCTAAACCCCCGGTGCCTCTGATGCAATAAAAATAGTATATAATCAGTAAAAATTTTTTTTTTTCAATAAAGCTAAGTCAATAACATGACCAAAGTCCATGGACGCACTTGTGCATACTGTAGAAATGGTAGTCTTGTTCTCTCCAGTACTGGATCAACACTGGAGTGCTGAGGACGCTTAGAAATGATTTCTCCAGTGGCGGTGGCACCCGGGGAAGCGATCACCTCTCAAACCCCAAGTATAAGTGAGGCCAGCACTCAATCCCCTTGGTGCCCCCTAATTCCTGGAAGTAACTTCCCCTCTCCAGCTGCAGCCCAGAGAGAAGAAATGAGGCCACCTCTGTCTCTGGCTGCTTGCCTACTCTCACATCCCCATGTGTTCCCTGGGGACCAGAATGGGGCTGTTTCTTATGCTTTCCCTCTCTGCTGAGTCCAGGCTAGGGGAGACAGGCACTGGGCCTGTGACTTCTCTGAATGTCGCATTCTCTTTTTACTTTTTCTCTCTCTTTTTTTCATTTATCATTTCTTGAGATAGGCTCATGCTATGTTGGCTAGGTTGGCCTGTGAATCCTGGGCTCCAATGACCCTTCCGCCTCAGCCTCCCGAGTAGCTGGGCCCACTAGCCTGAACCATCGTGCCTGGCTCTCTTTTCTTAATTCAGGCCCATAGCTAAGTTTTAATTGTGAGAAGAATTGATTATGATTGGTTTAGGCATAGGAAACTTGGGCTAACGACTCGAAACCATGTTTTACACTGGACTTAGTAAATTTAGAATTTTTTTTTTCCTGCTTTATATTGAGTGTAGTTTGATATGAAGGACAGGGATTAGATAGAATAAAGGTTTTTTTTTTTTCTTTCTTTCTTTTTTCCCCCTGCATATCTGAGCCCAGTGAGCAGATCTGTAGCCCTCACCGCACTCCTCAAAGGGGTCGTCTCGGGCATCTGAAGAAAGACTGGTGAGTGTTTCAAAGTGGGATCAGGGATGCCTGTGAACTTGGGGCCCTTTTGCGGGAGCCCAGACTCTCAGGAACACTATAGGACCATGCTGTGCCCATTTATTTATGTGCTGGGGATTGAATTCAGGGGCACTCAACCACTGAGTCACATCCCCAGCCCTATTTGGTATTTTGTTTTGAGACAGGGTCTCACTGAGTTGCTTAGCACCTCATCATTGCTGAGGCTGGCTTTGAACTCGCCATCCTCCTGTCTCAGCCTCCCAATCCACTGGGATTACAGGCCTGCGCACCACGCCCGGCATGCTGTGCTCTCTTAAAGTAATAATGTGTGCTTAAGTGCATATTCATTTGATGTGTAATGGAAGAAGAGCAGATTTGAGAATCAAATAGCTTTGTTTCCTTTTGTGTCAAGTAGGAAGAATGATCGCTGTCACAGTAATCAAGTGATAATTTAGATGGAATTGTGTCCCTCTCTCCTTCACATTTATACGTTGAAGCCCTAACCCCCACTGTGGCTGTATTTGGAGATAGGGCCTGTAGGATGTAATCAAGACTAAATGAGGGCAGAAGTGGGACCTGGCCAGCTAGGACTGTGTCCTGATGAGGAAAGAGACACCGCAATCTCCCCCACCACCACCATGTGAGAACAGTGATGTCCTGGGTGTGTGTTCACACCGTGGTGTCCTGGGGCCTAGTGTGTTCTCCCTGTGCCCGAGCTGCTGTCTGTAATGTTATTATTCATGGGTCTCTGGGGTTTTCACCACTTTATCCAAATCAGGACCACCGTCAAGTCCTCTTCAGCTTATGCATCTTTGGCCCTAGGGATCCTTTAGTTAAGTGTCACTTTTGGAAAGGTGTATCAGTCAGCTCACAATACTGCACACTGGGTGACTTAGACAAAAGACATTTCTTCTGGAGGCTTGAAGTCCCAGATCAAGGTGCCAGCAGGGCTGGTGTCGCGTGAGGGCTCTTCCTGGCTGTTGCCTCTCACTGTGTTCCCACCCTTCTGACCTCATTTAACCTTAATTGATTCCTATAGGACCTATCTCCAGATGCAGTCACAGTGGGAGCCAAGGCTTCAACATCATGAATCCAAGGGACAGACACACAGTTTGGTGCATAGCAAAAGGACTAACGGAACTTTTAGGAATGTTTCTTTCTTGTTCAAACCAGTTTAATTTGGGCTTTATAGTGACCTGTAGCCCAAACATCCCTAAATGACACAGCTATCACATAAAAGAGCCTCTACCAGGGGTTCAGGAAACCCCCTAAAACTGAATGCACTTTTTGTGTTTATGCATATTTTCAGAACAACCCTCAAATGAAAGTGGACCTCTGACCCTCCAAAGGATGAAAGCCTCTAATAGACTGTCACAAACTCACTGAGCAACCATATGGTCATCCAGTTCACTTTGATTTTTCTACACCCCAGCCTGTGTAGATGGATTGGGGCCAGGCAAGGAACCAAAGAGAGCTGACAGGCCAGCTGGCTAACTCTTCAACTAAGGGTGGCACCACACCTTAGGACACAGCCAGTTTTCCAGTCCAGACCTGTGTTCCATGTGGAAGGCCAAAATTTGGATTTTGACATAAAATTCTCCAATTATTTAAAATATTGGGTAAATAAAATAATCCCTGTGGCTAAATTTGACCTTTGAGCATCCCTATTGCAACCACTGGCAGGAACATTTTTAGAGGAACTTTGGAATCAGATAAGAACTCCTCAAATAAATCTATCAAAAGTGGCCTTATTCAGGAAACTTTGTAGAATCTCCTTGCCCTCATCTGCTTGTTCCCCAGCATCTAGAAGTATGTTAGGCTTAGACTATATGCTCAAAAATGTTTTCTGAATGAATGAAATGAATGAATGAATGTCTCAAGTACTTCTGAGCCAAGGCACTGTGTTTATTCCTTATCTTCAATGATCAATGATGTTTTTTATTTGTTTGTTCTGTAGGAAGCTTGCAAAATACCAACATAGCAATGACCCTGTAACTCCTTATGCCAGTACGGCATGCCATTCTTTATGAAGCACTTCTGGATAAAGGAGGAAAAAAAGGAAAAATTAGCAGCATTATACCAGCTCCAAAAAAGCATTAAGATAAAGACTTGGATGAAACCTTCAGAGTGGAGATGTGTCAAAACTCTCTGGTCCTTAAGGACATCACTGAGCCCCAGAGTGTCCTACTGTATGGAACTTTGCCGGCCCACAAGCTTCCATGTGTATTTTCTTTTTATTTAAAGCAATTTGAGTTTGGGTTCTCAGTTCGATTCTGAAACTAAACAGATGAAGTGATGCAACTCCTAAATGATACAGCTGAGGTACCATAGAGACTTTGCCTAGGGACTCTGTGCCTGGGCTGATTTATTAGAAGGAGTAAGGAATGGATGCTGGACAGGGGAAGTTAGACTATTTCTAGGGTACAGGTAATCAAAGGTAGAAAGGTCACTAAAATGAATCTCTTTTAACCAAGAGTTCCTTCTAGTGCCACAGGAGTGGGCAGACTTTTACGTAAAGGTCAAGATAGTAAATATTTTAGGTTTTGCAGGACATAGGTTTGTTTCAACTACCCAACTCTGATGTTCTATTAAAAGCAGCTGTGGCAATGTGTAAGTGAATGGGAATGGGTGTGCTGTAACCCTGCATATCTAAAAATGAAATAAGAATTCCACTCCCAAATTTCCCTGTGCTCTTTGGTTCAATAATAAACATTAGCATTAATATTAAATAGTAGTCAACAGGGCCAGGGTCATGGCTCAGTGGTAGAGCGTTTGCCTGGCATGTGTGAGGCACTGGGTTTGATCCCTGGCACCACATAACAAACAAACAAACAAAAACCAAACAAAATAAAGATATTGTGTCCATCTACAACTAAAAAGTAAAAAATAAAAAAAGTAGTCAACAATAATTTTGAAAATGATATTTATAAGTATATAGTTATGCACTGGAATTTAGGAATCTTGGATTCTTGCCCTAGATTTATAACAGTCTGCCCATGTGACCTGGGGACAAGTCTTTTAACTTCTCAAGCCCTCAGTTTCTTCACCTGCACATTGAATGAGCTGCAAAAGACCTCAAAGTTCCCTTCTCATTCCTAATTCTGCTTCTAGGAGAATCAAGTTAGTTCATGAGATGATGGGGAGTCACTGAGTAGATCTGAATGAATGGTCAATAGTTTGGTTTTCATGGTGGATAATGAGTTACAAGTTTTAATTGCCTGATTGAACAAATGATTAACGAGATTACAAAAATAGTAAATAAGTAAAAGTCATTTAAGAACCACTGATGCTAGTGTGTTGTCAATGAAAGGTTATGATTAATCCAATTCAGGGCACATGAGCTCCAAAAGAAAAAAATATAAAATAAAGCAATATTAAAATGGAAGTCAGTGAAAAGGCCGAGGTCTAGGAAGCAGGGTCTAAAATCCTAAGAAAATAACTAAATAATGAGATTTCCAGTGCTTCTAAGGTATTATGTTACATAAGTTTTAACACATTCTTGACTCAAAAGACTGTTACTCTTTAAACCTCCAAACCACCAAAATGTCACCAAATATGGGTAAATGCTGAAAGGTCCTGTCACCTGCAAATGGCAAATACAGTGTTCTGTGGCTCCCTCTTCTATTAGGTGATCCAGGCAAGCCCAGCAGAAGCTTGTAATAAGCATGGACACTTGGCTTTATCACCACGCTGCTCCACCCACCTTGTCCATCACATTTATGGAGAGACCCTGGTGGCAACATGATGGATAACTTGGAGGGAAGTGTGGTGGGTTGCATTGTGTCCCCTGAAAAAATATGTCAAACTCCTAACTCAATATTATGGATTCAGAAATAGAGTCTTTGCAGATATAATCCAGTTAAGATGAGGGCATATCCAATTAGGATGGGCCCTAAGACAACATGACTAGTGTCCTTACAAAAAAAAAGAAAACAGAGACACATACATGAGAACACTGTGTAAGGCATAGGAACACACAGAAGCAAAGGGAAGAGGTCATGTGAAGAAGGAGGCGGAGTTGGAGTGTTGCAGCCACAAGGCAAGCCAAGGCTACGAGGAGCTGTAAGAGACAGGAATCATCCTCCCCAAATGCTTTGGAGGGAGTGTGGACCTGCCAATACCTTGATTTTAGATTTCTGAGTTGCAGAACAGTAAAGCCAGAATTTCTATTGCTGGAAGTCACTCAGTTTGTGTAATGTGTATGGCATCCCTAGGAAATTAATGCAGAAAGGATAGCAGAAGTTAGGAAACCAGGTAGGAAACTGTAGCCATGTGCAGGTGAGAGGTGATGGCGGTGTGCACTAGTTTATATATTTGGTGTGAAGATTTTTGTGTTCTTTATATATTTTTTGAGTTCTTTATATATTTGATAGGTGAGTGCTCTATCTGATGTACGTGTGGTAAAAATTTGTTCCCAATCAGTAGGCTCTCTATTCACCTCACTGATTGTTTCTTTTGCTGAGAAGCAGCTTTTTAGTTTGAATCCATCCCATTCATTAATTCTAGATTTTAATTCTTGTTCTACAGGAGTCTTATTAAAGAAGTAGGGGCCTAATCCAATACGATGGAGATTTGGGCCTTCTTTTCCTTCTTTTAGATGCATGGTTTCTGGTTTAATTCCTAGGTTCTTGATCCACTTTGAATTGAGTTTTGTGCATGGTGAGAGATAGGGGTTTAATTTCATTTTGTTGCATATGGATTTCCAGTTTTCCTAGCACCATTTGTCAAAGAGGCTATCTTTTTTCCAATATATGTTTTTGGCACCTTTATCTAATAGAACTGTAGTTGTGTGGGTTAGTCTCTGTGTCCTCTATTCTATACCATTGATCTACCAGTCTATTTTGGTGCCAATACCATGCTGTTTTTGTTACTATTGCTCTGTAGTATAGTTTAAGATCTGGTATAGTGATGCCACCTGAGTCATTCTTCTTGCTAAGTATTGATTTAGCTATTCTGAGTCTCTTATTTTTTCCAGATGAATTTCATGACTGCATTTTCTATTTCTATGAGGAATGTCATAGGGATTTTGATTGAAATTGCATTAAATCTGTATAATGCTTTTGGTAGTATAGTCAATTTTGATAATATTAATTCTGCTTATATAAGAACAAGGGAGATCTTTCCATCTTCTAAGGTCTTCTTTAATTTCTTTCTTTAGTGTTCTGTAGTTATCATTGTAGAGGTCTTTTACCTCTTTTGTTAGGTTGATTCCCAGGGTTTTTTTTTTGTTTTGTTTTTTTGTTTTCTTTTTTTGAGGCTATTGTAAGTGGAGTAGTTTCCCCTTTCAGAGGATTTGTCACTGATATACAAAAATGACTTTGATTTATGGGTGTGGATTTTGTATCCTGCTACTTTGCTGCATTAATTTACTAGTTCAAGAAGTTTTCTGGTGGAATTTTTTGGGTCTTTTAGGTATAGAATCATATCATCGGCAAGTAGTGCTAATTTGCGTTTTTTTTTTTTTCCTATCCGTATCCCTTTAATTTCTTTCATCTGTCTAATTGCTCTGGCCAGTGTTTCAAGTACTATGTTAAATAAAAGTGGTGAAAGGGGGCATCCCTGTCTTGTTCCAGTTTTTTTTTTTTTTTTTTTTTTTTGGTACTGGGGATTGAACTCAGGGGCACTCGACCACTGGGCCACATCCCCAGCCCTTTTTTTTTGTATTTTATTAGAGACAGGGTCTCACTGAGTTGCTAAGTGCCTCGCCATTGCTGAGGCTGGCTTTGAACTCGTGATCCTCCTGCCTCAGCCCTCCCAAGTGCTGGGATTACAGGCGTGTACCACCGTGCCCAGCTTTGTTCCAGTTTTTTAGAGGGAATGCTTTCAATTTTACTCCATGTAAAATGATGTTAACCTGGGGCCTAGAATAGATAGCTTTTATAATGTTGAGATATGTTCCTGTTATCCCTAGTTTTTCTAGTGTTTTGAAGATGAAAGGGTGCTGTATTTTGTCAAATGCTTTTTCTGCTTCCATTGAGATGATCATATGATTCTTATCTTTAAGTCTATTGATGTGATGAATTACATTTATTGATTTCTGTATGTTGAACCAAACTTGCATCCCTGGGATAAACCCCACTTGAATGTGGTGCAGTATCTTTTTGACATGTTGTTGTATTCAATTTGCCAGAATTTTATTGAGAATTTTTGCATCTATGTTCATTAGAGATATTGGTCTGAAGTTTTCTTTCTTTGATGTGTCTTTGCCTGGTTTGGGGATCAGGGTGATATTGGCCTCATAGAATGAGTTTGGAAGTTCTCCCTCTTTTTCTATTTCCTGAAATAAATTGAAGAGTATTGGTATCAGTTCTTCTTTAAAGGTCTTGTAGAACTCAGCTGTGTATCTATCTGGTCCTGGTCTTCACTTGGTTGGTAGGCTTCTGATGGCATCTTCTATTTTATTGCTTGAAATTGGTCTGTTCAAATTGTGTATATCATCCTGATCAAGTTTGGGCAATTCATATGACTCTAGAAATTTGTTGATACCTTCAAAATTTTCTATTTTATTAGAGTACAAGTTTTCAAAATAATTTCTAATTATCTTCTGTATTTCTGAAGTGTCTGTTGTGATATTTCCTTTTTCATCATGGATGCTAGTAATTTGAGTTTTTTCGCTCCTTCTCTTTGTTAGCATGGCTAAAGGTCTGTCAATTTTATTTATTTTTTCAAAGAACCAACTTTCTGTTTTGTCAATTTTTTCAATTTAGTCTGTATTTCATTGATTTCAGCTCAGATTTTAATTATTTCCTGTATTCTACTGCTTTTGTAGTTGATCTATTCTTCTTTTTCTAGGGTTTGAGGTGTAATGTTAAATCATTTATTTGTTGACTTTTTGTTCTTTTAAGGAATGAACTCCATACAATGAACTTTCCTCTTAGTACTGCCTTCATAGTGTCCCAGAGATTTTAATACATTGTATCTGTGTTCTCATTCACCTCTCAGAACTTTTTTATTCTCCTCTTTGATGTCTTTTGCAACCCCTTGTTCATTCAGTAGCATGTCATTTAGTCTCCAGGTATTAGAGTAGCTTTTTTACTATTTTTTTAAATTTTATCATTGATTTCTAATATCATTCCATTATGATATGATAGAATGCAGGGTATAATCTCTATTTTTTTATATTTGCTAAGAGTTGCTGTGTGGCATAATATATGGTCTATTTTAGAGAAGGATCCATGTGCTGCTGAGAAAAAAGTGTATTTGTTCATTGAAGGATGAAATATTCTATATATGTCTGTTAAGTCTGAGTTATTAATTGTATTAACGAGGTCTAAAATTTCTTTATTTAGCTTTTATTTGGATGATCTATCCAGTGGTGAAAGAAGTGTGTGATTGAAACCCCTTCTTGCTTCTGCAGTCCATGTGAGTGGTATAATTTTTTCCCAACCTTTCACCCTTTCACCTTCAGTCTGTGGATGTCTTTTCCAATGAGGTTAGTCTCCTGAGACAGCATTGTTGGGTCTTTTAATCCAATCTGTCAGTCTGTGACTTTTGATTGATGAGTTTAGACCATTAACATTCAGGGTTATTATTGAGACATGATTTATATTCCCAGCCATTTTTGTTTATTTTTGTTATTTAACATAACTTGGTTTCTCCTTTGATTAGTGCTTCCTTTAGTTTAGTATCTCCCTTTGCTGATTTTCACTGTTGTTTTTCTTTACTTCTTCATGGAATATTTTGCCAAGGATGTTCTGTAGTCCAGGCTTTCAAGTTGTAAAATTTTTTTTTTTTTGGGGGGGGGGGACCGGGGACTTGAACTCAGGGGCACTCGACCACTGGGCCACATCCCGAGCCCTTTTTTGTATTTTATTAGAGACAGGGTCTCACTGAGTTGCTAAGTGCCTCGCCACTGCTGAGGCTGGCTTTGAACTCGCGATCCTCCTGCCTCAGCCTCCCAAGTGCTAGGATTACAGGCATGTGCCACCACACCCAGCTAAGTTGTAAATTCTTTTAACTTTTGTTTATCATGGAAGGTTTTTTTAAAAATATATTTTTTATTCTAATTTGTTATACATGCTTGCAGAGTGCAATTCATTTCGTATTACACATAGAGAGCACATTTTTTCAAGTCACTTTTTACATATTTTCATAACATTTGTGTTTTTATACATGTATTTAGAGTATTGATATCTAATTCCTTCTGTCATTATTCCTATTTCCTTGTCCCCTCCCCCCTTTGTTCTATTTAACATTCCTTCATTCCTCTCATCTCCCCTCCCTTGCCATTATAAGTCAATATCATCATAACAATGGAATCATTTGACCTTTGTTTTTTTGGGGATTGGCTAACTTCACTTAGCATTAGACCTTAAATTGTTCTACAAAGCAATTGTAACAAAAACAGCATGGTATTGGCATCAAAATAGACCAGTTGACCAATGGTATAGAATAGAAGACGCAGAAACTAACCCACACACCTACAGTTATCTTATATTAGACAAAGGTGCCAAAAATGTTCATTGGAGAAAAGACAGCCTCTTCAACAAATGGTGTTGGGAAAACTGGAAATCCTCATGTAATAAAATGAAATTAATCTCTTTCTCTCACGATGCACAAAACTTAACTAAAAGTGGATCAAGGACCTAGGAATTAAACCAGAGACCTTGCACCTAATAGAAGACAAAGTAGGCCCAAATCTCCATCATTTTGGATTAGGCCCCAACTTCCTTAATAAGATCCCTATAGTGAAAGAATTAAAACCAAGAATTAATAAATGGGATGGATTCAAACTAAAAAGCTTCTTCTCAGCAAAAGAAACAATCAGTGAGGTGAACAGAGAACCTACAGAATGGGAGCAAATCTTTACCACAAGCACATCAGATAGAACACTAACCTCAAGGATATATAAAGCTCTCAAAAACCTTAACAACAAAACAAAAAAAAAAACCCCCAAAAACCCACAAACAAACAAATAACCCAATCAATAAATGGGCTAAAGAACTGAACAGACACTTCTCAGAAGATAATATACAATCAATCAACAAATACACGAAAAAATGTTCAACATCTCTACAATTAGAGAAGTGCAAATCAAAACTACTCTGAGAGTTCATCTCACGCCAGTCAGAATGGCAGCTATCAAAAACACAAACAACAATAAATGCTTGCGAGGATGTGGGGAAAAGGGCACACTCATACATTGCTGGTGGGACTGCAAATTGGTGCATCCAATCTGGAAAACAGTATGGAGATTCCTTGGAAAACTTGGAATGGAACCACCATTTGACCCAGCTATCCCACTCCTCAGTCTATACCCAAAGGACTTAAAAACAGCTTACTACAGGGACACAGCCACATCAATGTTTATGGCAGCACAATTCACAATAGCTAGATTGTGGAAACAACCCCAATGCCCATCAGTAGATGAATGGATAGGGAAAATTTGGCATATATACACAATGGAACACTACTCAGCACTAAAAGAAAATAAAATCATGGAAGGTTTTTATTTCATCATCAAATCTAAAACTTAATTTTGCTGGATATAAGATTCTTAGTTGGCATCCATTTTCTTTCAGAGCTTGATATCTGTTGTTCCAGGATCTTTCTAGCTTTTAAGGTCTGGGTTGAAAAATATTCACATAATCTAATTGGTTTCCCCCTATATGTAATCTGATTCCTTTCTCTCTTGGCTTTTAATATTCTCTCCTTATACTTTATGTTAGACATTTTCTTATAATGTGCCTTGGTGTGGATCTGTTGTGATTTTGTACATTTTGTGTCCAGTAAGACTCTTGAATTTGGTTTTCCATTCATTCTTCATGTTTGGAAACTTTTCTGCTATTATTTCATTGAATAAATTACTCATTTCTTTGGTTTGGAACTCTATGCCTTCTTCTATCCTAATAACTCTTAAATTTGGTCTTTTATGTTATCCCATATTTCTTTAATGTTCTGATCACGATTTCTTACCATTTTCACTGTGTGGTCTACATTCTTTTCAAGATTATATATTTTGTCTTCATTGTCTGAGGTCCTGTCTTTCAAGTGGTCTAACCTGTTGGTGATGCTTTCAATTGAACTTTTAATTTGGTTTATTGTTTCTTTCATTTCCAGGATTTCTGTTTGGTTTCTTTTTAGAACCTTTATCTCCATATTGAAGCAATCTTTTGCTTCTTGCATTTGTTTATGTAGTTCTTTGTCAAAATGATCTTTTACTGCCTATATTTTCTCTTTTATATCATCCTTTAATTCACAGAACATTTTAATTATGTACATCCTGAACTCCTTCTATGTCATTTCTTCTGCTGTGCTTTCCACTGGTTCTAATAAAGAGGTATGTTGATTTGTTTGGGGCACTTTCTTCCCTTGTCTTCATATTGCTTGTGTGTCTTCTCTTCTAGCACTGTGGAACCATGGCTTTTTTTTGTTTTTACCCTATAGCTTTATAGAGCCCCTATAGGACAATATTAACAGATCCCTATATGAACAATTTACACCCTAAAACAAGACATTTGTTATAAAGATGTTCATAGTTTGGTCACAATGTACAGAAGTAGTGAATTCAATTATTATCCCCAATATACTTCATAGGTTTGTAAAGGGGTTTATGGTTTCTGATGTTGGACAAAGATATGATATGCTGAAGAGGTAAGAGGTGAGGATATTGAGTTATTATTTCTTAGTAAGTGTGAAAGAGAAATCTAAGGAGTTAGTTTAGTAGCAGCAGAAGAGAGAGGAAGTAATTTGGGTTATACAAGTTAGTGGAAGACAGATCTACACAAAACAAACACATGTATATAGTAAGAGAAATAAAAAAAATGTCAAAATAGTAGAAATTGGTGGAAAGTAAAAAAAGAGAAAAGAAAAATAATATATAACACAACTTTGATATACTATTCAGATGCCTCAGTTCTCAAAATCCTAATTCATGCATAATACTTGGTTTCACATATGTTGGGGGTACGAGGGCAGGGGAATAGAGAGGGAGAAGAAAAGAAGAAAAAGAAAAAAGAAAAAAAGAAGAAAGAAAACCTAACACGGAAACAAAACAAAAACAAAAAATCTTGAGGGAAGATTTCCTGCTTCTGTTCACATCCAACAGGTGGGGTCATCTGTTGTCAGCTTGTATCTCCGCCCTCTGGATGGTGACGGGAACCACTGAGTCACTGAGCCAGTGTAGTGGCTGCTGGGGAGAGGGGCTGGAGTTACAAACCGTATACCTGGTCAGCCGGAGTTCCAAGCTGGGAGTTGTCCCCGCTGGGAAATGGCGCTGAAAGGTGACCCAAGATATAGGCTCCCACTTTCCTTGTCACAGTGTTGGGTCAGATGGCGGTAGCTGGGCAATGGAGCTGGGCCATGGTGCCGGATGCTGGGTTCCGATAGGAGCTCCGTAGCTGTGGGTGTGTGACATGTGTGGATGTCGGCTGACTTCAGAGCCTGTGTAAATTCCTCGGGTGCAGGCAGGCTACTGTGCGTAGGTGAATTTCTCTGCTACTTCAGTGTCCCAAGATGGCAACAGCCACCCCACATTGGCAGAAGGGGGTCCACACGGGATCTGCGTCTGGAGCTCCTGTGCATGGGAAGTTGCCAGGTGTCTTGTGTGAGAGCGGTTCTCCTGTTGGTCTCATGGGGCAGTGGTCCCGCAGGAGTGAGTAGCTAGGAGACCCACCCTGATTCTGACACCGTTCTCAGTAGCCTGGAGCCCCAGCAGGGCACGATGACCGTGACTCCTTCGCGGGAGCAGGAGATGGCTTTCAACTAAGCAGTATTCCCACTACTGAGTCCCTGTCCATCGAGTGACTCAGAGTGTTATACCTCTCTCCAGTCCACCGTCTCGGATCTCCTCCCGAGTGTCTCTTAAAAGCCTAGAATGAGGCATGGAGAAGTGAGACAGAAAAAGCCGGAATGCATGGAGAGAAATTCTAGAAGACAAGGAACCAGAGATGAGGAAGGAATTTAATAGGATCAAAGAACAGGTGTGGTTGGAATGAGTTCCCGGGCTGTGTCTGAGTGATGCAGAACTGTGGAGGGAAAAAAAATCGGCACTTGGGAGGCTGAGGCAAGAGGATCATGAGTTCAAAGCCAGCCTCAGCAATGGCGAGGCTCTTAGCAACTCAGTGAGATCATGTCTCTAATAAAACACAAAAAAAGGCTGGGGATGTGGCCCAGTGGTTGAGTGCCCCTGAGTTCAATACCCAGTACCAAAAAAAAAAAAAAAAAAAAAAAAAAAAAAAAAAAAAAAAGAAAAGAAAAGAAAAGAAAAAGAAAAAAAAATCATAGGTGAGAATATCAATTAGAATCCTAAACCTTTGGGGAGGGGTCATTTATGAGATGGGCAGAGACTGTGTCCTGGTTTGTTTGTGGTTCTGGTGCTAAGCATTCTGAAGGTGGCCCAGGAACCCGGGTTCAGTGGTGTGGGCTCTGGAGGCTCTCAGGCCGCTGGGGCACCAGAACTACTGAGAACGGTGGTAACTGGAGAGTTTGGTTGCTGAGGTCAATGAGTCCATCTGAGACGCAGGGGTTGAAGGGGCACCACCGTCCCCTCTTCACAGACTGATATAAAAGGCTTCAAGGATGGAAAAGCAGCCCAATCCCAGAAGCTGATTAAGGAGGCAGCAGAGAATGCATCTGGGGCAACAGAGACCTAACTCCGTAGTTGAAGACTAACTAACTCGGGGATCATTTGATTGATCTGATATTCCCAGAGGCCTGGGGAGCAAGACTCCGAGTCAACATTATGAGGTGGTCTGACTCTTCACTGGTCAGGAACTGGGTGACACTAATGTTTCCCAAACACTTCTTGTCCTAGTTTGGAATCTCCCCACATCTGACCTGTAGCTTACTGGGGAAGTAATTCCAGGGGCAGAAGAAAGGTCACACTGAGGAAACCAAAACTGGCAAAGGAAGAAATGACAAAGGGTGAGCTCATCAGTGGGTCACTGCTGTGGACGACTGGAGTCAGTTCTGCTGGGGACTTCTGAGGAACCATGAAGAGCCCATGGCACTTTGTCCCACTAAGAAACAGGGAAGCAAGATTATTAGCTGGCCGACTTCCACCCCTTTGTGTTTGAGGGTTGTTCTGAGGCTGTTCAAGTCTGGCTTTTCTGGACTTTCCTGCACTGGGAGTGCTGGGAATTCTCTGCCTCTGCTGCAGGAATGAGCAGAGGGGACACGTGTCAGCATCCCCAGGGTCTGCTGGCCGTCCGTAGGTGGAAGCCAGGCCACAGCACAGTCAGTGTTCATTGGCTTGTGGCCAAAATAAGAAAAATAAGGGAAACGAATGTAAGAATGTGTGTGTGCAGGTGACAAATTACCTCCATCTCTCTCTCTGCCTCTCTTCCAAAGTAAAGTTGACAGCCCTCTTTTTTCTTGTTTTGATGTTAATTTTACGTGTCACCTGGATTGGGTCATGGGGTGTCAGGTCAAGCATTCTAGGTGTTTCTGTGAGGGTGTTTTCTGGATGAATCAGTGGACTGGCAAAGCCAATTGCCCTCCCCATTGTGGGGGGTGCTTCCTGTGAGTAAGAGGGGACCCCTCCCCCATGACTGCCCTGAACTGGGACTTTGCTTTTTTGGTTTGTTTGTTTTCCTACCTGTAAGGCCTTTAACGGGAGCTATGCCATTAGCTCTCCTGGGTCTCCAGCTTGCCCGCCACAGATCTGGGGACTTCTCAGTCTCTATCATCATGTGAGACAATTCTTTCCTTTAAAAAAAAATTATTTTATTTTCTGCAGTACTGGGGATAGAACCCCAGGGTACTTTAACACTGAGCTACAACCCCAACCTTTTTTATTTTAAGTTTTGAGACAGGATCTTGCTGAATTGCCCAGACCGTTCTTGAACAACTTGCTATCCTTCTGCCTCAGCCTGGGATTATGGCTTGTGAGCAATTCTTTATTACCTATCTATCTATCTATCTATCTATCTATCTATCTATCTTATTGGTTTCGATTCTCGGGAGAAGCCTGACCAATGTACTTGTAAGAAAAATTTTATGTTCTAAGAATCATAATCATGTCTTTTGTTTTTGATGTTATAAATGAGAAGGGTGAAAAGAGAGGAGACTTTGGGGTAGAAGTTGTAAGCAAAACTAGTATGTATTAAGCACCTGCCTGCTGTCGGGCTGAGTTGTGTCATATCGTTGTCTCAGGTAAACCTGTGGGGCTGGAATTGCACAGTGAGTGTTGGAAGTCCTTTCCTGGTCCCCTCTGCCTCAGGATGAGGCCGCCCCACTCCTCAGCGGGCAGGTGCTGTCCTTCGTGGTGTGTTCCCTCCAAACCTCATCTGGCTCAGCTATTGTCACCTCTTCGACTGTGATGCTCCGGCCACTCCAAAGCCTGTGCCCTTCCAGAGAGAATTCCCTCCGTCATTGCCTCCTTCCCGTGGACTTCCTTCCACACAGCATCCTGGACTGTGCTGGGAAGGCTTGTTTTCCCACCTCCCTTCACTGCAGAGCAAACTCCTTGGGGGCAGAGGCCACCTCTGCCTTGTTCATCATCGTGTCCCAACACTGACCACAGGTCATGGGACCTCGTAGGCATGCGATCGACTCTTGTGGAAGGGATTCGTGGACTTCCATGCGAGCTCTGTTTGCTTCAGTAATCATTGGGGCCTCTGCAGAAGCCATCCGTGAATTACTTGAGGGTCTTCTCTCGGTGTGGCAGTCAGGGAGATTTAGGCTTGGCATTGAGAACTAGCTGTGGCTCTCCCACAGCGACAGATTGCCCAGTGCACGTGACCTTTATCTCCACTCTACTAGGAAGATCCCTCTTAGTAGCTCTAGAGATGGGCACAACCATTTGGGAACTGGACAGCCCATCTTTAACCTTTTTTGGTGAAGAACATTCTATGGAAGGCCTTTGATGTCCCCCACTATAAAGCAAGCAGGCGTGGCCTCCAGTTTGCCATAGTACACAAGCTCGATCCGTATGATCAGTTTGCTCGTCCTGCCCCTGCTTTGGAAATTATTTTCTGTGTCCTGTGGTTTTTGTCATCGTTCTATTCTCCTAGCTTTTATTTCTCAGCCAGCCCATTCCACTGAGAGAAACCCCATTTCTACCACCTGTGTGGGATATGGGCCAGAGGCCTCCACCTGTAGGAGCCCTAATAAAGGAGATAGCTAAGATTGCAGTTAGCTGTGAGCCACAAGCATTACCACCTTCCATGGTCTCGTGAGACTTGTCCCGAGACATTGTGGGTCGTCGTCGTCGGGGCCATTTTTGTGGTTGCTGGAGGAGCGTGGACGGCATGTCGGGGTGTTGTTGGAGCCGGAGAGAGAAGCTGGCAGAATAAAGAGCCTGTTTGTTTCCAGTCTGCCTCTGAACTTATTCCCGTGGCTTTGTTGCTCCAAGCGGCCATCGCTTCAGGCGGCAACATCCACCAGCTTGCTTCTAAATCCCTCCATTCCTTGGCTTCCATGGGGTGGCAAGACACTAATAACGGACGGAGTTCCAGAGTCGGTGTCAGAGCTGGCTTGACTCTTTTCTGCTTGTAGTTTGCAGGACCACTCTGGGCCTCAGTCCCCTCAGTTCCAAGTGGGTAAAAAATGGTCCCTACTTCACAGAGTTGATTGAACTTGGCAATGAATGTGAGAACACTTTTGTAAGCTCAAAAAGTTATGCAAACATGAGTTTTGATGATAATATTGACTGTTGGGAACTTTTGGCACAAGCAGTGAGTTTCAGGTTTAATTTAAATTTTATGGCTATTAATAGTAGGCATCTTGAACTATTACTCAGAGCTGATGGTGGCAACAGCATTCCTTAAATAAAAAAATGGCTACTTCTTTGGGTAAAATGTGAATCCTGAAGGTTATACATACGTTATTCCTTTATAACCTCATAAAATATTGAGGAGAATAACTAATATTATTTTTAAGTCAGAACAATTGAAAGACAATATAAAGGTCTAGCTGGGTTCTGGAAATTTTAAGAGGAAGAAACTCAGTTATGTTACAAGACGATGCAAAATAGTAGAAAAATTGAACGTTATAAAAAGTCAGTACATTTTAAAAGCTGAAAGGTTCCACAATTCACTAAATTCATGGGGGCAGAAATAAGAAGAAAGGAGAAGGATTTGTCTTTGGGGGTCTAAAATTTATTAAAATCTATTGGCTTCAAAATGATTTATTTACTGGGTCTTGTTGAATTCTTTCAATATCCCTATTAATTAGGTCCTCTCATTTTATAAATAAGAAACTGATTCTTTCCCTTACAGATGCTTTTAACTCTAAAACCCTGAAAAACTGACTATAATGGATGAAACTGATAGGGAATTATTTTTCTAACATACTCGATTTGGTATTGACTTAGGGGCTCGATAATGCTAGGGTTGATATCTTTACAAGTTTTTTGACCTTTTCCTCATGGTTGTGAGATGGCTGCCACAACTTCAGCCATCGTATCTGCATTCAAGGCAGGAGGAAGGAGAAGTGGGTGGAAGAAGGCTCATTTGTCTTTTTTTCTTTCTTTCTTTTTTTTTTTTAATTGAGTAAGTTAAAACATTCCACAGAGGCCCCTCTAACTCTAGGAAACTTTTGGGCACATGCCAGAACATGGTGGTATGGCTACACCACACTGCAAGGGAGGTGAGAAAAGTGGATAATCAGCTTCCCCCAAATTGCAATGAAAGGCGGCAAAGGAGACAAGAGATGAAAATACCCACGGGGATTAGAGGGGTCTGCCATCTCGTCCCTCAGCTGTTGGCTTGCTCGGGTGTCTGTCGCAGAACCCAGGACCTACCTGGTGCTGCCATCAAGTGGAGCAGACCCTGCTGAGGGGTCCTTGGGAGAGTCTGAACACGTCCCCTGGGGGCACTCGAGATCGGAGATGCCACGTGCTGCCTTTTGCTTCTGCATTCCTGCTGTGCCAAGGGGGCGTTCTTACCTGGGAAGGAGAAGGCCGGGAGAAATGCCTCCCCTCCCATCCCGGAGGACTCGGAAGAGGGACCCGTGGCCTCAAGTCTCCAGCGAGGAAAACAGAAGGCAAAGGCCGGAGCAGCGGGGCCCCCAGGAGGTCTCTGGTGGTCAGAAGACACTGCTCTCAGAAAGCGGGACAGTGAGGACCACTGGCAGGGTCAAGGGAAGTTGGGGGGAGGCCCTCAGTGTTCTATCCTAACACCCTAGCAGGTGTTAGGGTAAAACCCTAGAAAATGAGCTTGAGACTGATTTGATCCAAACAGGGGCCTGCCCCCCCCCCCCACACCGCCACAGTGTGTTGGTAGAGATGTAATAAAACACCCCCACGCACCCCCTCTCCAGTGAGTACCTTCTCCCAATTCCATCAACCTTGGAAAGTAGACCAAAAACCAACAGGGGAAGAGGTGTGTGTTTCGGGGCTGGCTTCACCTCCCACCTCAATCAAAGGACTGTGGTGGATGAGCAGAGTAGCTTATGCCGTAAGCCTCTATCCCAATCCTTTGCCACCGATACAGCCTGAACTGGGCTCTGTGGAGAGGGTGTAGTCAGGAGATGGGGCTTTGAACTGACCAGGACTTTAAATAAAATGCCTGGAAAATTGTGAACTCTGTCCAAGGTGTCTCTTAGAGACCTCAGATGACATTATAAAGTGTCCACCTGAAGGCAATGATTGGAGAAAAGTAAATGTTTCAGGCCTATATGTTTAAATCCTATTGAAACCACACTCCCGGTGTCTGCTGTGTGGTTGGTTGTTGTTGAGAGAATTTAGTTGCTGCAAAACCAGTATCACCTGTAGGTGGCGATGTAACCCTTTCCTGAACGTTATCATTTTGAGTTGGTAGAACATTGGAGCAGCTGATGCCAAATCTGGGTCCTCTGCCTGCCACCAATGGAGCACCTGGGCAAGGGAGTCTTAGAGATTCCAATTCAGAAGATTTGCAGTGGGTCCTGGTGACAGGGGTGCAACCATAGGCTGTGTTTGAGGGCTTCTCACTCATGCTAGGGCCACCAAGCCTAACAGACACCAGTTCTGCCGGATGATTTTGCACAGGTGTGTGTCTTATTCTCCCTGAGAAGCATTTGTTAACTTGTTTCTTTTTTGTGAGACCAACCACTGTTCTCAAAAACTTTATGTGTTCAATTTTACGGTCTTGGGGTCAATTCTTCCCCTTTGATAAAACCAGTATGTTGGTGTTTTGGATGATATTAACAACAAAATCCAGAGAGTGGGGATAGCTAAGGAGTTTTCTTCATTTAATTGTAGTTAAATTAAGTGTCAAATTGTTAATCTGTACAGTTCCTGTCTTACCTAGGAGACAGTGTAGGACAGTAGGGAAAATATTTTTGCTTTTGCATATTTTGGCTTCAGAGCAAAAGTGTGTGGGACTTGGGTAGAGGACAAGCATGGAAGTTAAAGGGTGATTTAAAGCCAAGAGACCTTAGCAGGGCATCTCTGTGTGTTTGTTTGCCTTTCAAAGGCACAATAAAACCCTTGGTTTTAAACTCCAGTTTGCCTCAAACACCCTAAGAGATGAGGCATTGAGGCCATATTCAGAAGAGTAAGAATCCAGGAGCCTTCTTCTTCTCATCTCAAAGGGACTGGAGATACACTAAGGGCACTGGATTTCACCTCTGTCTTTGGAATAGAGGAGTGGAGGGGGCAATGCATATATAGGCTTCCTGACTCATATTTTTGGGGTTCCCTCCAGTGGTAGGATAAACCCTCTTTGTATATGCAGGGGTGGACCCCATTGACAACCTTAGAAGGAGGAAGCAATGGAACATGCCGAAAGGATGTGGTTGTTGCTATAAGTAATAGTTATTGCCTTGATCTAGAGACCTCATGCTTGCATTCAGGATGATATAAATGCAGGTATTAAAAGTCCCTCAGCTGGGAGTGTGAAGAGGTAGGGCTCCAGATGTGGTATGTTTAACTCACTAGTGGGACAAACAGCAGAGGGGTTGCGTAGACTTACAGCTGAGCCTCTTCTTCAGTGATGGTGTGGAGTCCAATGTAGGAGGGAGGTGGTAGAACAGGGAGATGTTCTGTTATATTTTTCTATTTCAATCAGAAAAGAAATAAAGAGCCCAGAGAGATATCTGATCACAATCTTCCTTTGCCTTTTTTAGTACTTCATGCTTACTGCTGTTTACAACCAGCTGTAGGGGAGGCTGGTTTGTAGTGTTTGCCAACATCTGTGGTGTAAATGCTCCTGCTGTGGCTGATTGCAGGCTGCTACGTGATGACTCAACAGTAAGTCTAGGCAACCCCTCTGCTTGCAAAATTTCTGAAAATTAATAATAGGCTCTTTCCAAGCTAGTATGAGCCAACTGTACCATGCCACCAGCATATGGCTAAAATAAACACAAGGAAACAAAATAAAACAGAACATTCTTATCCAAAGAGCAAATCATAAAGGAGAATTCCAAATAATACAAACAGATGTTCCCCCACTTGCAAGAATTGGAGCTGAATTTCTACTCTCACCCCTATCCTTCCATGGGAATGGGGTACAGTTAGTGACACTTTCCAAAGAATAACATAGGGAAAGAGAAAAATAGTCCCTTTTCAGTGAAGAAACCTGGAAAATACTACCTTAGCTAGGTGATGAAAGTTAGCATCACCAGGCAAATATCTTGCGTCCAGTAATTTGATGTGAGGGGTAATTCACAAGTGTAGCACCCTTTTAAAAAATAGTGTAACCCCAGAGTATTTTGAGAAAAGCATTAGACCAAGCCAGATGATAGGACATTTTACAATATCCCTTAATGTCAAGGCCCTCACCATGAAGGGTCAACTGAGAAACTGTCACAGTCTAGAGGAGACAGGGCAATGGCAACTAAATGCAGTGTGGCATCCTGGGTTGGATCTTGAAATAGGAAAAAGGAAATTTATGGAAAATCAAATCAAATAAAGATAAAGTCTGGAGTTTGGTTAGTCGAAATGTACCAATGTCAATTTCTTGGTTTTAATAGAAGAATTGCAAGGGGAAAAGAATAACCTCATAGGTTTTGAGTTGAAATGGATCTGCTATATTTTGGATAAATAGTCCCCCAAAGTCCATGGACCAAATGCTTGGTCCCCAGGCTGTAGCGCTGTTGGGAGGTAGTGGAATCCTTCAGAGGTGGGGCTTAGTGAAAGATCTGTAGGTCATAGGGGACATGCCCTGGATGGGAAATATGGGACATCCCGGCCTCCAGCCCTTTCCTCCTCCTCTCTTTTACTTCATGGCCGTGGGGTGAGAAGGTCTGTCCCACTGTGTGTGTCCTACTGTGATGCTCTGCCTCACCGCAGGCGCAGAGCAATGGGGTCTACCAATCATGGGCTGGAACTTCTAAAACTGAGATCAAAATAAACCTTTTTTCTTTATTAGTTGTATTGGAAAAAGCCACGCCGGGAATGCCTTGTAGAAAAGGGGTTTATTAGGGGCCACGTGGAAGGGAAGGGGGGTAGGAAAAGGGCAGTGTGAAAGGGCAGGGAAGGGACCAGGGAAAGGAAGAACAAGGGAACAAGGGACTGTTTCAGTCTGGAGCAGGCTTAAATAGGACACTTGTGACCAGCCAGACCCCTGGAGCGAGTCTGTGTCCCCATAGGCTGCCGAAGTCAAGAGGGGGGCACCTGAGGGCTGGCCAGCAGAGCTGGTCAGCCTGAGGCACCTGGGAGGTGTGGCCTCCCTAGCTACCTGGGAAGTATGGCTTCCCTGCCTGGAATCTAACATTCCCCCTTTTTGTTTTCTTAGGAAGCAGGGTGTCGTGCTTCAATCTGGCTGCTTCGAGCTGAAATAGGGCGACGTGGGGTGCTATGAGGGGATGAGATGCGGGCAGGCAGGTCAGGCTTGAGGGCGGAAAAATATTCCCAGGAGGTAGGTGTGGAAAAGATGAATCTCTCCAGGTATGAGATGGATGAAGTTTCCTTGAAGCCATAGATCATTGAGGGTGTCAAACCAGGCTTCTGCAGAAAGTCACTGAGGGAGTGAGCTGGCTATCCTCTCAAAGAGCATGTAGAAATTGTAGGCCTTGTGACTTTACAGGTAACATGATTATGAAAGCAACAAAGGAAAAGAAGGTGATATGGGTTATTGTCCATAGGCCTGTGTTCCACCAGGTGGGACTTATGGTGAAGAGGCCAGTGGAGAGTACGAGGTGCATCATAATGAGCATAGGGTGGCAGGTTAGGGGCCTCCTGGAGCAGGCTGATGAAGAGTGTAAATCATCTCTGGTTGGAAAGTCATCTGTTGGTTTTTTAACAGTTGATAATCCCTGAGGAAAAAACTTGTTAAAGGTTCAAAATGAGAAAAACAGAAAAGATTATTTTGAGTTGGTATTGGGGACACAAGAGAAACGAATTTTTAGGGGATCGGTGGGAAGGGGAGAGCAAGTATATTGAGGTAGTTGTTTGTCATCCTTTTGTGGATCTTCAGCTGGTTGAGCAGCTGGTTTCAGTCTGGAAATATGAATCCAAGATGTCAAGTTCCCTGAGGTTTCATGAAGCTTAGCAGCTGTGGGTGTGCACAGCACAACCTGAAAGGGGCCTGTTCACTTTGGGACAAGGGAGACTGATCCCGAGTCCTGGGGAGGGGAGAAATATACCCAAGAACCGGGTGTTCATGGAAATGAAGCAGCGAGTCTACTTGGGTCAGGCAGGATGTAATCTTGGCACATCCACAGCTGATGTCTTGATGAAGGATAAGAGAGGAGAAGAGAGATCTTTGGGCAAGGGTCCTTGAATTGGGGAAATTCTGGGTGGAAGAGCTGGCCGCCCAAACATGACCTCAAAAGGGGATAGTAAGGAAGGTTTCTTTGGGAGGACTCGGAGCCTGAAGAGGGTGAGGGGAAGTAGTTTGACCCAGTCCAAGCAAAGCTCCAGAGAGAGTTTAATCAGAATATTCTTAAGAGTTCTATTGGTCCTCTCTACCTTCCCTGAAGACTTGGGGTGATATGGGATGTGAAAGCGCCAAGGAATGTTAAGCGAAGTAGAAACATTTTGGGTGACACAAAAGACAAATTCAGGCCTGTTGTCAGACTGGATGGACATGGGCAACCCAAAGCGGGGGAAGAATTTCTGAGACTAAAATAGAAGCTACTGTGGAGACTCTTTTGTTGGAAGTAGGGAAGGCTTCTACCCATCCAGAGAAGGTGTCTACCAAGACCAGGAGATATTTGTGTTTCCAGACAGTTGGCATGTTGGTGAAGTCTATTTGCCAATCAGCTCCTGGAAGCTGACCTCGAGCTTGGTGAGAGGGAAATGTTCCTGGTTTAAGGGGAGTATATGGGTTGGTGCACTGACATGCAGTGCACGTGAAGGTAAGTTGATGGAGAAACTGTGTGTCCTCTGGAGTCAGGGTGAGAAAAGAGGTAGTGAAAGTTTTGAGGGCCTGAGGGATAGGATGGAAGAGAGAATGGAAATAGTAGAGGACTGATTGCACTGAAGGGGATGTGGGGGTCTGGGTAGTGGATTGGACTGGAGCCAGAAGAGAAGGAGAAGATAGTGCTGCTTCCTTTGCTGCCCTATCAGCCTTCGTGTTTCCCTGAACTATGGGAGAATCTCCACTTTGGTCTGAAGGACAATGGGAGATCCCTATTAGTTTGGGCAGAAGAGAGGCTTGCAGGAGCTTTGCTATTAATTTAGAATTAGTAACTTCAGAGCCTTTTGTGGTCCTGGAGCCCTCACTCCTTCCATATTGCCAAATGAGAAAGCAAAATATGGTAGACATATTTTGAGTCTGTGTAGAGGATGAGGTTTTGGTCAGCCACTAATTCGAAGGCACGAATAACAGCTATTAGCTCAGCCCGTTGATTTGTGGTGTTGGGAGGGAGGGGGCTACCTCAATGACCTCTAATAGGGAGACTACAGTGTAACCAGCAAAACATTGCCCATCCTTAAAGAAAGAGCTGCCATCTGTGAACCAGATTAGGGAAGAGTCAGGAAGTGGTCCCTCTTGAATGTGAGAGGGGTGAGGGCATAAAGCCTCAAGCATCTCCATATAATCATGCTCTGGGGGTTCTGAGGAGACTGGGAGGAGGGAAGCTGGGTGTAAAGAGGAGCAGGGTTGGAAAGAGATTGAGGAGTCATGCAGAAAAGAAATTAGGAGACAGAGAATGCGACAAGGCGGGAGAGTTTGAAGGCTCTTATAGGTTAGTAAATCTTTTAAATGGTGAGGAGAGGCAATAGTGACATGAGCACCAAAGGTCAGCTTTTTTGATTCCTGTAGAAGTAGGTAAACAGCAGCCAGAGCCCAAAGATAGGGGGCCCATCCATGAATGGTGGGGTCAAGCTGTTTAGAAAGGTAGGCAACCAGAGCAAAACTGGAGGCCTTGTGTTGGCCTAAAACACCTAGAGCCAGACCCTTCACTTCATGGACACAAAGGGTGAATGGCTGAAGAAGGTCTGGGAGGTGAAGAGCTGGGGCCTATAATAATGCCTGCTGCAGGTGTTTAAACTCAGCCCGAATGTCTTCGGGGAGGAACTTTTCCTCAATTCCCTTAGCTGTCTCATATAGGGGATTTGCATAAAGAGAGAAATTAGGAATCCAGGCACGGAAATATCCCGCTAGGCCTAGGAAGGAAAGAATCTTTTCCTTTGTCATGGGACATGGAAGAGCCTTGATGAGAGCCTTTCTGTCTACAGTAATGGCCCTAGACTGATGGGAAATCTGAACTCCTAGGTAAACCACCTGGGTCTGAGCAAGTTGCACCTTAGACCAGGAAACACGATACCCACAAGAGGAAAGAAAATTTTTTAAAATTTATAATAGTAGTACGTATTACAATTCATAAAGCACATATAGAGCATCTTTTTACATATAACTGTTTGTAAACAAAGTATATTCATACCATTCAGGACTATAGTCATGCATTTAGGATAATTATTCAACCACCTTTTCTTTTTTCCCCCCCTCCATCCCCCCTTGCTCCCTCCCTTCCCCTCCCTTCCCTTTGACCATTCTAGTGTTCCTCTAATCCTCCTATGTATCCCAAGCCAACAACACTGTGAATCAGCCTTCTTATATCAGAGAAAACATTCGGTATTTGGATTTTTGAGATTGACTAATTTCACTTAGCATTATATTCCCCAACTTCATCCATTTACCTGTGAATGCCATTATTTTATTCTCTTTTATTGCTGAGTAAAATTCTATTGTGTATATATACCACATTTTCTTTATGCATTCATCAACTGAGGGACATCTAAGTTGGTTCCACAACCTAGCTATTGTGAATTGTGCTGCTATAAACATTGAAGTGGCTGTGTCACTGTAATATGCTGTTTTAAGTCCTTTGGGAATAGACCCAGGAGTGGGATGACTGGGTCATAGGGTAGTTCCATTCCCAGTTTTCCAAGAAATCTCCATACTGCCTTCCATAACGTCTGCACCATTTTGCAGTCCCACCAGCAATATATGAGTGTGCCTTTTTCCCCACATCCTCTCCAACATTTATTATTGTTTGTGTTCTTGATAGCTGCCATTCTGACTGGAGTGAAATGAAATCTTAAGAGTAGTTTTGATTTGCATTTCTCTAATTGCCAGAGATGTTGAGCATTTTTTCATATATTTGTTGATTAATTGTGTATCATCTTCTGAGAAGTGTCTTTTCAATTCCTTAGCCCATTTATTGATTGGGTTATTTGTTTTTTTGGTGTTAAGTTTTTTGAGTTCTTTATATATTCTAGAAATTAGTGCTCTATCTGATGTGCAAGTATTAAATATTTGTTCCTAATTAGTTGGCTCTCTATTCACCTCACTGATTGTTTCTTTTGCTGAGAGGAAGCTTTTTAGTTTAAATCTATCCCATTCATTAATTCTTGATATTAATTCTTGCACTACAGGATTCTTACTAAGGAACTTGGGGCCTAATCTGACATGTTGGAAATTGGAGCTTAGTTTTTCTTCTATTAGGCGTATTGTCTCTGGTCTAATTCCTAAGTCCTTGATTCACTTTGAATTAAATTTTGTGCATGGTGAGAGATAAGGGTTTAATTTCATTTTGTTGCATATGGCTTTCCAGTTTTCCCAGCACCATTTGTTGAAGAGGCTATCCTTTCTCCACTGTACATTTTTGGCAACTTTGTCTAATATAAGATAACTGAAATTATATGTATTAGTCTCTGTGTCCTCAATTCTGTACCATTGGTCTACCAGTCTGCTTTGGTGCCAATACCACACTGTTTTTGTTAATATTGCTCTATAGTATAATTTAAAGTCTGGTATGGTGATGCCACCTGCTTCACTTTTCTTGCTCAGGATTGCTTTAGCTATTCTGGGTCTCTTATTTTTCCAGATGAATTTCATGACTGCCTTTTCTATTTCTTTGAGGAATGTCATTGGGATTTTGATTGGAATTGTATTAAATCTGTACAATGCTTTTGGTAGTATGGACATTTTGACAATATTAATTCTACCTATCCAAAAGCAAGGTAGGTCTTTCCATCTTCTGAGGTCTTCTATAATTTCTTTTTTAGTGTTCTATAGTTTTCGTTATAGAGGTCTTTCACCTCTTTCATTAAGTTGATTCCCAGGTATTTTATTTTATTTTTTTTAGTATTGTAAATGGGGTAGTTTTCATCATTTTCCTTTCAGAGGCTTTGTCACTGATGTACAAAAATGACTTTGACTTATGGGTATTGATTTTGTATCCTGCTACTTTGCCGAATTCATTTAGTAGTTGTAAAAGTTTTCTGGTAGAATTTTTTGGGTCTTCTAGGTGTATTATCATGTCATCAGTGAATAGTGCTAATTTGAGCTCTTCTTTTCCTATCTGGATCCCTTTAATTTCTTTCATCTGTTGTAAGAGCCTTTTAATGGGGAAGTAGCTAAGATGGCGGCTGGCTAAGAGCCAAGAGGAGGCGTTTACTTGTTTGCTACAACTTACACTTGAATTAATGTACACGTGTATGACTGTTAAGAGAACTAATGCACTTGTGATGGGTAGAGAGTATTTAAAGAGACTGTGGAGGCAGAATAGTATGGAAGATAGAGAAGAGAGAGAAAGGAGAGAAGAAGAAGCAAGAAAAAGAAACCACTCATTCCCAGTCTGCCTCCGATTTCTTTCCCGTGGTATCATTGCTGTAGGCGGCAACAATCTGTCTAATTGCTCTGTCCAGAGTATCAAGTACTATGTTAAATAGCAGTGGTGAAAAGGGGCATCCCTGTATTGTTCCAGTTTTTAGAGGGAATGCTTTCAATTTTTCTCCATTTAAGATAATGTTAGCTTGGGGCTTTGCATAAATAGCTTTTATAATGTTGAGATGTATTACTGTTATTCCTAGTTTTTCTAGTGTTTTGAACATAAAGGGGTGTTGTATTTTGTCAAATGCTTTTTCTACATCTATTGAGATGATCATATGGTTGTTATCTTTAAGTCAATTGATGCGATGTATTGTGTTTATTGATTTCCAAATGTTGAACCAACCTTGCATCCCTGGGATAAACCCCACTTGATCATGGTGTACTATCTTTTTGATATGTTTTTGTATCCAATTTGCCAGAATTTTGTTGAGGATTTTTGCATCTATGTTCATTAAAGATATTGGCCTAAAGTTTTCTTTCTTGGTTGTGTCTTTGCCTGGCTTTGGAATTAATATAATATTGGCCTCATAGAAATAGTCTGGAAGAGCTCCCTCTTTGTCTATTTCTTGAAATAATTTGAAGAGCATTGGTATTAGTTCTTCTTTGAAGGTCTTGTAGAACTCGGCTATAAACCCATCAGGTCCTGGACTTTTCCTTGTTGGTAGCTTTTTGATGATGTCTTCTATTTCTTCACTTGAAATAGATCTGTTTAAATTGTGTATAGCCTCCAGTTCCAGTTTGGGCAACTCATACAACTCTAGAAATCTGTCAATGCTTTCCATATTTTCTATTTTTTTAAATATTTATTTATTTACTTTAGTTGTACACAATGCAATGCATTTATGTTTATGTGGTGCTGAGGATCGAACCCGGGCTGTGCACGTGCAAGGCGAGCGCTCTGCTGCTGAGCCACAACCTCAGCCCCATCCATATTTTCTATTTTATTAGAGTACAAGTTTTCAAAGTAATTTCTAATTATCTTCTTTATATCTGAGGTGTTTGTTGTGATATTTCCTTTTTCATCATGAATGTTAGTAATTTGAGTTTTTTTCTCTTCTTTTTGTTAGCATAGCTAAGGGTCTGTCAATTTTATTTATTTTTTCAAAGAACCAACTTTTAGTTTTGTCAATTCTTTGAATTATTTCTTTAGTCTCAATTTTATTAATTTCAACTTTGATTTTAATTATTTCTTGTCTTCTATTGCTCTTAGTGTTGATGTGTTCTTCTTTTTTTTGAGGTGTGATGTTATCTATTTGTTGGTTTTTTTTTTCTTTTAAGGAATGAACTCAGTGCAATGTAATTTCCTCTTACTACTGCCTTCATAGTGTCCCAGAGATTTCTATATGATGTATGTGTTCTCATTTACCTCTAGGAATTTTTAAATCTCCTCCTTAATGTCTTCTTCAATCCCTTGTTCATTCAGTAGCATGTTGTTTAGCTTCCAGTTGTTGGAGTAGTTTTGTTTTATTTCTTGTTTTATCACTGATTTCCAATTCCATCCCATTATGGTCTGATAAATGCAGGGTAGTATCTCTATTTTGTTATATTTGCTGAGAGTTGCCTTGTGACATAATATATGGTCTATTTTGGAGAAGGAGCCATGTGCTGCTGAGAAGAAAGTGTATTCGCTTACTGAGGGATGACATAGTCTATATATGTCCATTAGGTCTAAGTAATTGTTTTAATGAGGCCTAAAGTTTCTTTATTTAGCTTTTGTTTGGATGATCTATCCATTGGTGAGAGGGGTGTGTTGAAGTCCCCTAGAATAACTGTGTTGTGGTCTATTTTACTCTTGAACTTGAGAAGGGTTTGTTTCATGAATGTAGGTCCTCCATTATTTGGGGATTATAGATTTATAATTGTTATATCTTGTTGATGAATGGTTCCCTTAAGTAGTAAGAAATATCCATCTTTGTCCCTTTTGATTACTTTGGCTTGAAGTCTACCTTATTTGATATAAGAATGGAAACCCCTGCTTGCTTCTGCAGCCCATGTGAGTGATAAGACTTTTCCCAGCCTTTCACCTTCAGTCTATTGATGTCTTTATCTATGAGGTATGTTTCTTGGAGACAGCAAATTGTTGGGTCATTTCTTTGAATCCAGTCTGACAATCTGTGTCTTTTGAATGGTGAGTTTAGGCCATTAACATTCAGGGTTATTATTGAGATGTGATTCTTATTTCCATCCGTATTTATTTGTATTGTGGTATTTAGCTTGATTTGGTTTCTCCTCTGGTTGGTATTTCCTTTAGTTTAATATCTCCCTTTGTTGATTTTCATTGTTATTTTTCTCTTCTTTTTTGTGGAAAATTTTGCTCAGGATGTTCAGAAGTGCTGGCTTTCAAGTTGTGAAATCTTTTAACTTTTGTTTGTCGTGGTGGTTTTTATTTCATCTTCAAATCTAAAGCTCAGTTTTGCTAGGTATAAGATTCTTGGTTGACATCCCTTTTCTTTCAGAGCTTGAAATATGCTATTCCAGGATCTTCTAGCTTTTAAGGTCTGGGTTGAAAAATCTGAGCATAGTCTGATTGTTTTCCCCCTATATGTAATCTGCTTCCTTTCTCTCGTGGCTTTTAATATTCTCTCCTTGCCCAGTATATTAGGCATTTTCATTATAATGTGCCTTGGTATGGATCTTTTGTGATTTCGTATGTTTGGTGTTCGGTAAGCCTCTTGCACTTTGTTTTCCCATTCATTCCTCAAGTTTGGAAAATTTTCTGCTATTATTTCATTGAAGAAATTACTTATTCCTTTGGCTTGGAACTTTGCACCTTCCTCTACCTCAATCGCTCTTAAGTTTGGTCTTTTTATGTTGTCCCATATTTCTTGAATGTTCCATTCTTGATTTCTTACCATTTTTGCTGTGTAATCTAGATTTTTCTCCAGGATATATATTCTGTCTTCATTGTCTGAGATCCTTTCTTCCAAGTGGTCTAATCTGTTGGTGATGTTTTCAATTGAACTTTTAGTTTGATTTATTGCTTCTTTCTTTTCCAGAATTTCTGTTTGGTTTCTCTTTAGAACCTCTATCTCCCTATTAAAGTAATCTTTTGCTTCCTGTATTTGTTTCTGTAGTTCTGTGTCAAAATGATCTTTTACCACCTGTATTTGCTCTCTCATCTCATTTATTAGTTCATTCTTAAGTTCCATAAACATTTGGAATATGTAATTTCTAAATTCCATCTCTGGCATTTGACCAACTGTGTCCAAGTATTGGACACAGAGGTGATATGTTTAGAAGGAGGAAATGAGGGTATTGAGTTGTTCTTTCTTAGGAAGTATGAAAAGAGAATTCTACGGAAGTGATTTAATATTAGCAGATGAGAGAGGAAAGAAAATGGAGTGAATGATATTTTGTAAAGAACGATTTATGTCTAAACCAAATGTGTGCAGCCAGTGAGAGAAGAAATAAAGAAAGATGGAAAAGAAAAAAAAGGTGACAAAGGAGTAGGAATTCATGTAAG
Source organism: Tamias sibiricus (assembly GCA_025594165.1). Taxonomy (NCBI): domain Eukaryota; kingdom Metazoa; phylum Chordata; class Mammalia; order Rodentia; family Sciuridae; genus Tamias; species Tamias sibiricus. The sequence goes on from CM046665.1 coordinate 12,579,600, forward strand.
AGAGAGGAGAGAGAAAGTGAGTCAAGAAAATAGAGAATAAACTATATATAACACTGCTTTGCAGTATAGTTCAATTGCCCCAGTTCTAGAAATCCCAATGTTTGCCTCTGTTGAGTATGCAAAGGCAGGGTGTAAATAGGAAAGATGAGGGAAGAAGAAATGAGACAAAAGTGAGAAGGAAGAAAAGAAAGAAAGAAAAGAGGGACAGAAGCAAACAAACACACTATCAATCAAAACAAAAACAAAGCAAAGCAAAACAAAACAAAACAAAACAAAAGTCGAACCCAGGAACAAATCTCAAACAAACCAGACCCTGGGAAGCCCTTCTTTTTTTTCCCTTTCAGTTTAAGCCAGTTGTCCCAGATCACTCCCAGACAGTCACAGAGAACCTGTTAGTGGAGTCAAGTCTGCACCTTTGGCCAGTGGCAGAATGGCACAGTGGAAAAGTGGCTCAGGGGGAGTGTGTGTTAGCAGGTAAATGGCACTGGGAAAGGGTCCATCCAGAAGGTGCCCATTCCCCACACCCACCTGTAGTTTTAGCTGGCCTCAGACACGCCCTCCCCCACTGGCAAAACAAAGCAAAGCAAAACAAAACAAAACAAAACAAAAGTCGAACCCAGGAACAAATCTCAAACAAACCAGACCCTGGGAAGCCCTTCTTTTTTTTCCCTTTCAGTTTAAGCCAGTTGTCCCAGATCACTCCCAGACAGTCACAGAGAACCTGTTAGTGGAGTCAAGTCTGCACCTTTGGCCAGTGGCAGAATGGCACAGTGGAAAAGTGGCTCAGGGGGAGTGTGTGTTAGCAGGTAAATGGCACTGGGAAAGGGTCCATCCAGAAGGTGCCCATTCCCCACACCCACCTGTAGTTTTAGCTGGCCTCAGACACGCCCTCCCCCACTGGCTGCCCGCGTATCACCCAGGTGTGTGCTGTTCTCAGAGCACTGGCCGGATCCCTGGATGCCTGCAGCTGCTTTTCCTTTCTTCCTTGTTTCTTTGTCCCGGTCAGCTGCAGCTTTTCTCAAGGATGGCGGTGCTCTCCTCGGGCTCAACAGCAGTTCCGCAGACCTGTGGGTCACTCCCGAGCGTGAAAGTTCGGTTTGGCCAGTTGCGTGAAAGAACTCTATGTGGACGCTGCTCGCGTCTAGCTTCCCTTTTATCCTTCTGTGCTGTTCGATTTTGAAGCCATTGTCCGGATCTTTCCCTGACCACAATGCTACCACACTGGCTGCGCCAATAGCACTGGTTGGTCTGTGGACCACTCAAACTGGGCCTCCGTGTGTCGACGGTCTGCAGTTCATTGTATTTCACCGTCCAGAGGTGCATGAATGTCCCAGCTCCCTCTCAGTTGCAGGAGAATTGCTAGTAACGCACTCAAACGTCCCACTAAGCCTCTTTTAGTGACTGTCTCCAGAGCGCACCTCTCTCCTGTCTGCCATATTGGAATCCTCTCCAGGAAAGAAAATTTAAAGGAGTGCAAGAGTCCTCATGAGCTGTGAAAAAGGAAGGGCTGCAGAGAAGAAGGTCGTCCATGTATTGCAGGAGAGTGGAGTCAGAGAATTCAAGGTCTTTGAGGTCAGCAGCCAGTGTCCGTCCAAAGATATGAGGGCTGTCTTGAAAACCTTGAGGGAGGACTGTCCAGGTCAATTGTTGGGACCGTTGAGTATCGGGGTCAGTCCAAGTGAAGGTGAAGAGGTCTTATGATTCCTGAGCTAAAGAAACAGTGAAAAAGGCATCCTTGTGATCAATGACTGAGAAATGGGTAGATATGGAAGGAATTAGGGATAGAATGGTATAAGGATTTGGGACCACAGTGTGTATAGGCCTGACAGCCTCACTGATGAGACAAAGATCTTGGACTAGCTGATATGAACCATTGGACTTCTGAACCCCCAATATAGGAGTATTATAAGGGGAATGGGAGGGTCTGAGAAAACATTTCCACAGAAGATCTGAGATAATGGGTTGGAGACCCCTAAGGCTAGTGGCTGGAAGTGGATACTGGGCTCTCTTGGGGAAACACCAGGGGTCTTTAAGGTGGATTTGTACAGGGTCATAATGAGCAAGGGAGGGAGTCTGGGTATTCCAATCTTTGGGGTCTACCAGATTGGTGGGGGCAAGGTACTGGGAGGTTTCTGCATCAGTCGAGGGCTGAGGCTTTTCTGCATGGGTAGAGAGTTGGGGGGTTCCCGCATCAGTAAGAGGTTGGGGGCTTCCTTCAGAGGCACCGGTGGCCTCTAAAACTGCAAGAAGAAAGATGGAGGTAAAGATGGAGTGAGATGAGCCAGGGAGCACAACTGAGCTAGGCAGGTCAGAGAACACAAGTGAAGCCTGAAATTTGGCCAGTATGTCTCAGCCCAGTAAAGGCACCGTACATTGAGGCATTACTAGGAACCGATGGGTGAACAGGTGGTGGTGTAGCCAGCAAAATAGCATAGAAGTCTTGCGGGGGCGAATAGCATTTCCCTCTACCCCGACAACAGGGGACGGTGCTATGGTAGTCGGGCCCCAGAACTCCTTCAAGACCGAGGAAGTGGCTCCTGTGTCCAGCAGGAAATTTATGGGGCGGCCATCAACAAGGAGGGTAACCCTGGGCTCCTGTAAGGCGATGTCAATGGTCGGGAAAGGAGCCCGCGGGCCCCATTAGTCCTCTGTAGTCAGTGCCAGCAGGTTGGGGTTTGTGACTGGTCCAGCCCCCCTGCAGGGATTGGGGCAGTCAACACCCCAGTGTCCCACCTTGGAACATTTAGGGCACGGAAGCTTAAGGGTCCTGGGATTAGGGCAGGCCAAAGCCTGATGTCCTTCATTTCTGCACCTATAGCAAGGCCCTGGGGGTTCCCCCTGTGTGGACTTACAAATCCCTGTTTTTGAGGCCTGAGTGTCGGAGCCCCAAAGGGCTTGAGCAAGCATTTGAAACTTTGGTTGTTCATATTTCTGAAACTTGCGATGCTCCATCTCCTCTTCTCAATTATGATATGCCTTAAAGGCTGTGGCCAAAATCTCGGTCTGAGGTGTTGCAGGCCCTTGCCCCAACTTTCTTAATTTAGCCCATATGTCAGGGTAGCTTTGGGATAGAAAATAAGTCATAAGGACTTGGCGGCCCCCTGGGGACTCAGGGTCTAGATTCGTGTACCGATGAAGCACTTTTGCCAGCCAATCATGAAACTCAGAGGGAGTCTCTTCTCATTTTTGTATAATTTCCTGCAGCTTATCAAAATTAACGGGTTTCTGAGCTGCTGCTCGCCTAAGACCAGCCACTATGCAAGTGATAAACTGGTCTCTTAAGGCCATGCCCCCTGATGAATTATAGTCCCAATTTGGATGGCACATCCTCGGGGCCAATGGGAAAATTTGGATTAGTTCTGTTAGTCCATCTGCATAGGCTCTTCCCTGTTCCCAGACTCATCTGAGCTCCTCTGAAAGGAGAGTATTTGCTAACACGACATACACATCATGAAACGAGAGATTATATGCATGGGTGACCCATTGGAATTCTTTCGAATAGGTTGTGGGGTCTGTAGCGAATGAACCCAATCGCTTCTCCATCTGGGATAGATCTGCCACGGCAAATGGACCATGAACTTTAATTACTTCCTCTGCCCCTGCCACCTCCCTCAAGGGCGCAATGATCTGGGTGAACTGTGCTGCCTGCCTTCTCCAAGGGGTAAAGGGAGGACTGATCGTGGGATTGGGGGGTGGAGCCTGCGAGTTAGGCGGCAGACTATCCCACGAGTCCGGAATAGACTCTGCAGGAACCACTGGAGAAACGGGATTGTGCGGTGGAGCCAGTGCGGAGTCCGCAGAGGTGGGAGCTGAAGAAAGATCCAGCCGGAGAAGGCATCGCAGGGGATGGCATCGAACAAAGCAGCGGAAGCTGAGGGCGGCGTAGGGTTATGACCGCTAGACTGAGAAGTAAGACGATCACTAGAGTGAAAAATAAAAAAGTGATCAGAGTACACCCAGCTGTTAAAGGGTGGCTTAAGTCCTCTAGGAAGGATGAAGGAGTTTGAGTTCCAGGTGCAGATGAAAGAAACGCCCCCATATTCCCGTCCTGCCCAGGAAAGTCTGGGGCGCAGGGCTGCGGAGGAAGGGGGGCACATGGCGCAGAGACACTGCAGCGGGGTCTGGCTTTCTGCGTGCACAAGACACGTGGGGCTTAAAAGGTTTGAGCGGGGGTGGGGGGTGGGGGTAGTGGAAAAGAGAGGGACCTGTGCCGGTGTGCCGATTGGCTGATTGCCTGTTGCGAAGGCGACTGACTGGCGAACTGAGGGCGCGTGGGCACGCGGATTGGCTGATTTTCTGTTGGGAATGGGAAGGGACTGAGGGACTGAGTGCGCAAGGGCGAGCGGATAAAGCGAGATTTAAGTCTGTGGCTCAGTACGCTGGAGCCAGGCCAACGGGGGTCTGTGTCCCATGTGAACGGGAAAGAGAGAGCCAAAGGCCTGACGGGAATAGGGCGCTGGGCTGGACGAAGGGCGGACACGGGGTGCACCGTTCGCTGGTGGGGGAGGGGCTGGCGGGCAGACGCGCGGCAGGGATACAAACTGACCGGGAGATTGCAAATTCAGCTGTCCCCCAGAAAGAGAAAGGGAGATCAATTCCCACTGTGGAAGGCCGACGGGTGAAGAGCTGCCAAGATGGAACCGGCTTACCCATCTGGAGACGACCTGGCAGTGGAAAGTCGGCAGTTGGAAGGCGGGCGGAAAGCTGTTCCTGGGGTAGCTTTATGATTGTATGGAGGGAGATGCTTGAGGCTTTACGCCCTCACTCCTCTCACATTCAAGAGGGACCACTTCCTGACTCTTCCCTAATCTGGCTCACAGAAGGCAGCTCTTTCTTTAAGGATAGGCAATGTTTTGCTGGTTACGCTGTAGCCTCCCTATTAGAGGTCATTGAGGCAGCCCCCCTCCCTCCCAACACCACAAATCAACGGGCTGAGCTAATAGCTGTTATTCGTGCCCCACGTTGGGCGCCAAATATTGGAAAAAGCCACGCAGGGAATGCCTTGTAGAAAAGGGGTTTATTAGGGGCCACGTGGAAGGGAAGGGGGGTAGGAAAAGGGCAGCATGAAAGGGCACGGACGGGACCAGGGAAAGGAAGAACAAGGAAAAAGGCAGGACAAGGGATGGTTTCAGTCCTGAGCAGGCTTAAATAGGACACTCGTGACCAGCTGGATCCCTGGAGCGAGTCCGTGTCCCCATAGGCTGCTGGAGGCCAAGGAGGGGGTCACCTGAGGCACCTGGGAGGTGTGGCCTCCCTAGGCTACCTGGGAAGTGTGGCCTCCCTGCCTGGAATCTAACAAGTTGATTATCTCAGATATTTGTTATAGTAATGGAAAGTTAACACAGTGCCCCTGTTTCAAAAGACAGATTAATAAGAGCAAAACAAATAGAGGTGTATTCAACGTATATTTCTTATATATCTGAGAGACACACAGGGAATGAATCATTTTCAGAGGTGGCATTGAATTCTAGCTTATATGACATGTTCAACAAAGAACAGTAAATATTTAGATAAGGGACAAGACTTAGGAAAAGGACTATGACTTTCTATGGCCATAATACGGGACGATCTCAAGATTTCATGTAACTGGCTGATAAAGTCATTCAGTTATCATAGACCACTCTGGTGCCATCTCCAGACAATAAAAGCTCGGAACTGCCCTCAGTGGCTAGCCTTTGCTCTTCCTGGTGGGAAAGCGGTGGGGTACCCTTCGTCCTCGTAAAGCTATATCCCGCTTTTAAGCAAATAGAGGAAAGTGAACCCAGATTTAAAGATAGGTAGTGAGTGTGGTTTAGTAAATCGGGTCTCATATTGAGACTAATAAAGAAAATGGAGTCCATAAAGGAAATGGAGTCCGTCTGAGCCCTGGGAAAACCAGAACAATGCCTGGGAGATTGAAAGGTTAATGTCCCCAAGGTCCTGACCCATCCTAAAGAACTGTTAATGAAGCAGCTCCCAGCAAACAGGGAGATGCTAATCCACTTACCCTGGGCCCTTCCTGCCCAGATCGCTCCTCCCCCACGCCCATGGGCCCACCTGTCTCACACCTTTTGGCTTTCCCATCACAGGCAGGATAGAGGGAGATAGGCAAAGAAATGTAGGGGGAGGACAAAAGAAGTCCTTAGATATAAAAAGGAGAAGACCTCCCCTTTCCACCTGGATTCCAGTCTTTTGGGTCCCCTTCTCCCTCCAGGGCAAGTCTTTTCTGCTGTCCTTTCATAAAGCCTTTCCTTTTCCACTCTACCCTTGCTTTGGTGTGCAGGAAAGCAAGGACTCGTCTCTGTAAATGGCAGTGACAAAAGCAGAGGGCTTTCCTGCATCTGCTGCTTCTTAATCGTCTCCAGTCCAGCAGTCCTTCCTGGCTGGGGGAAGCCTGGTCTCATCTCTCACAGTATGGTGGGAACATAAGATGTTCACAGAGGGAAAGCTGGCTGCGGGTTGTGTAGGACTTCTGTGTTGGTATCTTTGTAACTTTCCTGAAAATGCAAAAAAGTAAAAAAAAAAAAAAAAAACTATTACTAATAATTCTTAAAAAGCAAGTGTTGAGGGGAGAGAGGAATGAATAATAGGTGGAGCACAGAGGATTTTGAGGGGAACAAAACTACTCTGTATGCTGCTGCAATGGTGGATCTATGTTATTATGTATTTGTTCGAACTTACAGATTGCCCAACACCAAGAGTGAACCCTAAAGTGAAGATGTTGACAGTGGAGGAGGTTCAAGGTGCCTCAGGAGGAAGAACCATAATGAAGTATTAATCTAAAGTGCTGAAAAGAAAAATGCATCTATTTATGGTTCTTTAACAAGCATCCTCTTATTCTGAATAATAACCTCTGTCTGGAAAACCATCATTTATCAGTATCCTAACTAACTATAGCACTTCATCTTTCTAGAGCAAAAATCTTTAACTGTGAAATGCATTTTTAAACTTTGCTTTTTATCTGTAGTCGCCTATCTAGTGTCTTCACTGTGGGAATTGTGAACTCTCTTCTGTAAATCAGAGATAGCTGATGAACTAAGTATTCGCCATCAATGGAACAAAACAATTTTGGGCAAAGGATGATTCCGAGTAGGTACCAAATTAACATGGACTATGTCTCCTGCCCATGAAAGCATCATTTGAAAGTTACAGAAGTGAGAGAAAATGTGGCAAACCTGAGAATATGAATAAAAATTGTAAAACCCCCAGAGAGGAAAAGGGGGTTGGTGCCAGTGTAGAAGAATAATGGTGGCTCAGAGTAGGAGAAGGCAGTACTGGGGATAGGAGAAGCACCTTCACTGTGTGTGTGTTTGTTTTTTTCTCTCTCCTTCTCTCTCTCTCTCTCTCTCTCTCTCTCTCTCTCTCTCTCTCTCTCTCATATTTTCTGCCAGTATAAATTGGAAAAAACAGTACCAGAAGTTCAGCCCAGGATGGAGACCAGAGAGAAATGATGCTGGTGTGCAGCTGGGGTGGGAGGCCAGTAATAGGCGAGGGCAAACCTTCTTTCCATTTCTCTCCTCAGCACAGGGATACATGCTTACGTTATAAAGCCTCAGTACCCAGGGCCAAGAGTAGGGAGGTACTTCAAAGGCTGTTATAGGTTTGAATTGTGTCTCTGAAAATTCCCAAGTTGAAGTCTTAACCCTTGGTACATCAGAATGTGAGCTGATTTGGAAATAGAGCATTTGAAAATGGAATTCTTTAAGATGTGGTAACACTGGAGAAGGCTGGGTCCCTAACCCTGTAGGTGTTATATAAAATGGTATATTCGGATACAAGGGGAGAATGCCACATAAGCCTGAAGGCAGAGATTGGGGCAATACTTCTACAAGCCCAGGAAGACCAAGAACAGCTATCTAAGCACAGAAACCAGGAGAGAGGCGTGGAAGAGATTGTGCATCACAGTGCTCAGGAGCAACTGGCCCTGCTGACACCTTAGTCTTGGACTTCCAGCCTCTAGAACTGTGGGGTGACAAATTACTTAAGCCACTTAACTTTGGTACCTTCTTAAGGCTGCTTTAGCAAAAGCCAACTTTTCCTCACAGGAATGACCAGTGGGAGAGACTGAGAAAAACGTGTACTGCCAGGGTCCTGAGGCAAGGTCCGTTCTCTGCCTCAACCTCACAAGAGGGCAACCAGGGGTGGGCTCTTACCTCTCTTGGTACAGATGAACAGGGGAAGCAATTCATTTCCCCAGGGGAAGATGAGCTTCCAGGAAGAATAATGAGCCATCTGACAGCTCAATCAATAATTAAACAAATGACAACAAAAACAAATGGAAATAATTCATTCCAGATGAAGCAGAATGAATGGAGCAAATAAAAAGATTTTTAAAAATAGATATGACAAAGATCTCAAATGGATAGCCAAGAAAACATGTAATACAAGGCCAGAATAAGCACTAGTAAAGAATAAATGCTCGAGAATTAGGATGTGAGAAATAGCATAGTTGAAATAAGACAACCTAACAGATGAGTAGGCTAGTAGAATCTATGGATCACAAAATTAAAAAAAATATATATATATATATATATATATATATATATATATAGAGAGAGAGAGAGAGAGAGAGAGAGAGAGAGAGAGAGAGAGAGCTTAGTAAAGCCCCTTTCCTGCTAGAGGCAAAAATAGAGTCAACACTGAGTTTTAGAAATCCATAGACAAAAATAAACACAAGTACAGGACTTTAAGGATAAGTACTTTAAAGTAGAATGAATGACTTTCAAACAGTTGAGAACAACACAATAGCAGATAAATAAGCAAATAAGAATTACAATGGAATAACAGTTTCCTGGAGCATGAAAAAAAAAATTCACAAAAATAAACTAGGTATTATCCAAATAATGATCTAAAAAGAGCAGTCATAAAATTAATAGATTAAAAATCTGACAAAATTTACCATATATATTTATCTTAAAAGCTATCACAAAATTAGGGCTAGCAGAAATCTTCTTAGCCTGGGGAAAGGACACACACCTTACACACCTAAATCCTACAGCAAATGATCTGTCCTGGGTACCCTTTGATCATCTTTATTAAGATCGGGAAGACAAGATACAACCCTTTGTCACTGCTGCTGTGAATGTGGTTTTGAAGGTCATGGGTACTAGCACAAGAAACAGAAATAAAAATCTTAAAGATTGAAAGGGAAGGGAATAGCAACATTAATTAAAGATAACATTTTATCTTCATATTTATGCACATTGAAGAATTTTGCTTAACAAAGAACACATGAGCTTTCCTGTTTGCTTGTTTTGTGCTGGGATGGAACCCAGGCCTTGCACATGCTAGGCACACACTGTACCACTGAACTACAGCCCGGCCCACATAAGAACTTTACAGAGAGTTGTTTACAGTTTCATGAAGGAGATAGACAAAGATGGTATGGAGGACAATACCATTATGTGCCTAAGTGGAATGACAAAATTGTAATGGAGGCAAATAAAATGGTATATTCAGATACAAGGGGAGAATGCCACATAAGCCTGAAGGCAGAGATTGGGGCAATACTTCTACAAGCCAAGGAACACCAAGAACAGCTATCTAAGCACAGAAACCAGGAGAGAGGCGTGGAAGAGACTGTACATCGCAGTGCTCAGGAGCAACTGGCTCTGCTGACACCTTAGTCTTGGACTTCCAGCCTCTAGAACTGTGGGGTGACAAATTACTTAAGCCACTTAACTTTGGTACCTTCTTAAGGCTGCAAAGTTAATTAATAAATTAAATGCAATTTTAAAAATCCAGCATTTTTGATGATTAACATTCACAAATTTGTAGTTAATATTCAAAGTCCATGAACAGCTAAGTTTCATTTTTAAAAAGAGCAAATAAGGGGCATTCCCCAGCAGATTTGAGGACATGTCTCAAAGCCACCGGGTCTGAAAGAGCACTGTGGCAGGAATATTTGAAAGACAGTGGAAGGAGACAGAGGTTCAGAAGCAGACCCATCTGTAGATGAAGGAGGGGTGGCTAAGAAGCTGGTGCTAGAAACGGACTCCTATGAAGAACAAGAGAGAAGTCAGATCTTACCTCACACCACACAGGGAGGGACTTCCACATGATGAGAAACTTCACTGTGAAACATAAACTCATAAGATAATGGGGAAAAAAAAATAGGCGTTCTTCTGCAAACCAACGAGTAAACAGAAGAAAGCCAGTGAGATGATCGAAGACCAGGAGGAGGGAACTCTGAATGGGAGACTCAGATGACCGATGTGTAAAGGAAAGAGCCCCACTTCACTGGTGGTCACAGGGACGCCAGCTTCAACAGCAACAAGTCACCACACCACACCGGCCAGAGGGACAAGATCAGACTGTTGGACAACACTAGTCCAGCAAGGATCTCAGGATGCCTGGAAAAGGGACACTTGACCTCTCAGCAGCAGGACCGCCCACTCTATGAGCACTTTGGGAAGCCACGTGGCAGACTTGGAAGATATATATGTTGTAACAATCCCATTTTCAATTAAAAATATGAACGTCTGAATAGATTGTTTTGCACAAAACCTCATCCTGGAGGACATAAAGGAATTTATCAGGAGACCTCAGATGGCAGAAGTCTGCGCTCCTCCTCCGGGCAGCTGTCTGGAGGAAAGAGCGTGTCCCGTGGGTCAGACCCTCTGACCGCAACTGCAGTTCTCCTGTGGCACCCCTGACAGCCTGCAGAGGCTGTGAAAGCATTCATACCTTGACGCCAAGCCCAGCTGCCGCAGAGTGCACCTGCTGACCGTCAGCTCACACTGCAGAGCCAGTCACATGCGCCTAGATAAAGAATGTCTTCACAAAATCACTTCCATAAAATATGATTAATGCAATAATGCCTTCTGGGGGTTGCCCATCACAGTTCTGATGCAGGGGTGTCACGGATTGGACCCATTAGAGCAAACTGCTGATTCATTCCTCTTTGTCTCCTTAGTATTTAGCTGACTTCCTAATGTTCAGATGCTTTAATCACTGTTACTGAAAGAAGGGAAAAACCACTTGTTTCCAAAATCATAGAAGTATTTTTTGGACACAGTGATCTTGGCTGCTTTTACTCCTCTGCAGGTCCTTTTACTGAAAAACCATACTATCAGCCCTGGCTGTGTATATGCCTGCCTTCCTGAATCTGCCCAAGGACCCCCCCCCCCCCCCCCCCCCCCCCCCCCGAAGCTCTTCATCCCAGTGCACAGAGGAGCAACTGAGGGATGGAAGTCCTTGAGAGCAGGGTGTCCAGTGGGAACTTAACCAGGTCTTTCAATTTTAAAGACATTAAAGCCAAAGCTAGAAGGTAAAGCCTTCCCTTTACTGAAGAAGATGTCGAGTTAAATGGGGCTTGCTTCCTCTCCGTGAGAATTTATCTGCTTAGGCAGTTACAAGCAGTAGAAAGTTTGAAGCATTTTATGCAAAGAATTTTAAAAAATGGTCTAAAAGATCACGAAGGGAAAGTTTAATCTCTCTGAGATGGCAGCACAGGACTCAGGCCCTGAATGTTGGGGAGAATTGGAATGTGTCAAGAGGAATTCTTTGTGAGGGGATCAACATGATTACAGGCTTATCTTTGAGAAAGAGCAGAATGTTTAACCAGAAATACGGAGAGGGTGGTTGGAAATGAAAGGCTGAATATAGAAAAGGGCACAGGAATCAGAGCTGTAGCTTCAGAGATGTGAGAGTCTTGGATTCTATAACATTTCAGAAGAAAATACTGTTGAGGAAGCAAAGCTTTGAAACAAGGAGCCAGGAGCTTGGTGAGCCCCTGAAATTGTTGACCAAAGTGTGTAGGTGTGTAAGAGTATGTGCATGTGCTGTGTGAGACAGAGCATGCTTGTGCAAGGGGAGGTGGTCGTGTGCGCCATTTTCTTGGGAGGAGCTGGTAATCCATGGCTGACCACCAGTTCTCTGTGAACTACAAAGCCTACGGAAAGGCCAAGGAGAAAGGCACAAAGAATGAGCAGGGAAAGAACACAAGCGTTACACAGATAAAGTGGATTTGGTAAAAGAGGCTAGAAAGAAACAGTCGGAAAGAATAACCATGAATCTACTATTACAGAGAGCAGGGTTGTATAAAGCGCGGGGTGACTGACCTTCCAACCATGCCTGAGGAAGACGAGAGACCAACAACATAGTTCCACCAGGTGTGATCACCAGTGCTTTGCTGGGTTGTCAGGAAATTATTTGCAGGCACTAATGGATGCTTTCTTTCCATGACGAAGAAGAGTCAAGCTACATCACAACTACAAGCTAAGCCCTATGTAAAAACGGCCCACAAGATGGCACTGTGGGCCAATAGGAATATTCATCTGCTCTTGGGGAGTGAGATGTTTACCCTCCCCTTCCTTTATCCTTTGCTAATACTCTGCAGCCTGAGCCCAGGCATTATTTGTCTATTAAAAATGCTGGCATTTGGAAATAACATTCCTAATTTTCATGATTCCTGCTTACTCTTTATGTAATCCTTGGTAGACTTTGGAAAACCTTCATTTAAATCCCAGTTCTAATTCAGGAAGTTAGATCTGATTCCTAATTTACTAAAAGCCTCATACTGCTGTGTGCAGTCACTGCTGGCATTTATTGGTCCTTGGGGACTTTGAAGGAAATGATAGGAGAGAAATAAAGGGAAGGATGGAGGATGGAGAAGGGTTCTAAGGTTGATCAGAAAAGCAAAGAGCCCAAGCCTTAGCTGTGGGTGGTGTGGAGAGGAAATAAAGCGTCTGCAAATTCCACGAAGGTATGTGGTATTGGAGGAAAGGAGTCCCGTCGTCCTGAGGGGTGTGTTACTTGGGGTTTTCACAGAACCCCACCTTATTTATTATTATTATGCAGAAATAACAAATGTCTTAAATTAGGCACCAAGAAGAAGAGTTAAAACACATTCTTTGGTCAAAGGACATCTTAGTACAATTTACATTTGTAGGGCACTTAACCAGTTTACAAAGTGTTTTTGTATTTCTAGCACTTTGGTTCAATCTCAGAAACATCCTGTGGGAGGGCAGTGTATCCAGCTCCACTCCACAAATCAGGACACAGAGACTCAGAGAGGTTTGGAGATTTGCTCAAGGATACAGAGCCACTGACTGGGTGAGCTGGCCCCAGAATTGAGGACTTGTCTGTAAAATGTGGTTAATGAACCTCCTGTTGCAGAGGTTACACATTACCAGACAGCAAAAGACTAGACAGAGTCAATCAACGTTAGCTAGCTTCACTTTTTAGAAAATGCAGTTTACAATGCCCATTTCCAATATATATATATGTATAAAATCTTTGGTTACAATAGAATCCAGTTAGTTACTAGCTTGTTAATAATCTGCTAAAGTATCTTCCATATTCCCATTTGCCTATTATCCATAGAAAGGAATTTATTGAAAGGACACAATGGTTGCAGAATCAGAGGAAAAGCAGAAGACTGTGAGTTGGAGAGTTCTGGATGAAGAAGCAAGTCTTGCTGACCCAACTTAGGGCACAGGCACACTCCATAGCTGGGGTGGGGGAAGGATCCTGGGCTGTCAGTCCCTGCCAGGGGAGGGGGGGAGTTATCTGAAGTCCAAGTCCAGGTGCTATTTCAGGAGAGGAAATGAGTGTCTGGTGGGAAAAAGCTTCCAAAGCCCATGCATGAGGCATGTCTGGGATGAAGACGGTCCCTTTCTGTAGGGCTAGTGACGATGACCTGTATTTACGGAGCACCACGTGCTGGGCACCATTGCATTTATTCACTGGGTCCCTGTGAAGCAAGCAGGAATATTAATTCCACTTTATAGAGCAGGAGACTCAGGCACATTTGACCAGAGTGACAGAGCTGAGCTGAGCTAAGCTGAAAACACATCTAGGTTTGTAATACCAGAACACAACAGGATTTAGAGGATTGTTGTAAAAATCAAGAGTTAATCTCAGATGGAAACATGAAATTGCCTGCATTTAGCCATTTTAGGCCTAGAAAAATGGCCCTGCAGATGACTCCAGTGAATACATGTACAGCACTCAGAGCCGTGCTTGGGACTTGATCAAGTGCCAAGCAGTCTGATCAGAAGATCCTGCCTGTCATGGGCTTTAAGATCTACGGAAGTGTCCAGGTCCAAAGCCTGGGCCGGTAACTTTGGCTAGTGCCACACTGCAGTGTTCTAGGACCAAGCCAGGCACTGGGCTAGTTCCTTTCCAATGAATGACATCTACATATCTGCACCTATTCCTCCTGATAGTTCTTCTCAGACTTGTCTCGAAAACAACATGTTTCAGGGACTGGGAGCAAAACAAAAAGAAGACTCTTTTTTAAAAAAAAAAAAAAAAAAAAAACAGGAATTGAACTCAGGGGCACTCAACCACTGAGCCACATCTCCAGCCCTAGTTTGTATTTTATCTAGAGACAGGGTCTCACCGAGTTGCTTAGTGCCTTATGTGGCTGAGGCTGGCTCTGAACTCGCGATCCTCCTGCCTCAGCCTCCTGAGCCGCTGGGATTACAGGTGTGCGCCACCGCACCTGGCAAGAAGGTTGGTTTATGACAATGCAGCAGCAGGTGAAGAATCCCTGGCCTTATCATTTGGGGCCGGATCATATCTCCCTCCTCTGTACACCTGGCAAGAATGCCCTAGCAGCTCAGTCTCTGAAACCACCTTGAAGAAATTGACTGCAGGATCCAGCAGTCCCTGGAGCCACTTAGCTCAGTCTTTGAGCTGTTTAACCCCAGGAGGTGAGACCAGATAATCTAACAGCTGCAACAAAAAGATGGAGGGCACCCCATGCCTAGGCAGGGTCCCCAAGTATCAGTACCAGCCCAGGAGCCCTCTGACCCTCACATTAGGTGGAACAATTGATTCAATGCCCCGAAGGCCCCAGAACACGGCAATGCACACCACCCCAGAAAGAGAAAAATAATAACTCCTCCAGGCATAATCCCATGCTTCCCTGCAAACACGAGCCACTCTCCCATCTGTCCAAAGCAACAAGGTCTTGCAAGAGCCACAGGTCACTTATTTTCTGGAAGAATAAAAGAGGGTCTGTTTTCGGTGAACTGATTTCCAAGAAGCAAGAGCCTTCCTGAGTGCTGACCACTTCCAGATGCATCTTGACTCTGTCAGTTTCCAGAATACCATCCGGGTAGCTCTCCTGCTACCTTGGAACTCACATCGTTTTTAAAAGGCACAAATAGCTGAATTGCATAATGTAACCTGATGTTCTGACAACCACACTTATACTCAGGCTAAATTTAAAGGTCACCATTGCAGGGAAATAGTGGCAAGAAACGAAAGTGCCTTAAACATGGATTTCATAGACGTTCCCTCATTTTGAGAGACTTACACCATAAAAGAGGCAAAATTGCCCGTGAGTTTAAAAAATATATGTAAGTGGAGAATCCATTTCTTGGGAACGTGATCACTTTAGGAAACATTGTGAAATAGAGAGATGCAGTGTGAAGTGGCCAACTTAGATGTTTTCTGTCGTCTACGCCCTTTGATTCTCTTCTCCTGTATTTATCTCTAGCCCCTACTATGTGCAAGGAACTGCGATAAGGCCTGTGATCTCATAGATGTGGGAGACGGTTCCTGTCTTCACAGAGCTCACAGTTTGTAGGGAAAAAAGATATGGAAACAAACCATTAGACTAGACCAAGACGACCACAAGTCTATTCCCAAAAACACATTGTGGGAAGGTGGAGCAGTCCAAAAGGGTGCAGATCCCCTCCCCCAATGTTTTCTCTGATAAAGCCTGGCTTTGGCTGAGTGCCAATGGCTGAGCAGATGAATAAATAAATAAATAATAAAAAAATTAAAAAAAAAAAAAAGAGTCCTAGGAGAGAGTGAAGCATGCCACAGAGGGGACAGCATATCTAGAAGCCAGCAGGCAAGGAAGACCACACCACAGCTGGTGCTAGAGACAATCTGGATCAGGAGTGGGAAACTACGGCCGCTGGGTCCAATCTGAACCCCTGCCTACTTTTGTAAACAATGTTTTATTTGAAAACAACCACATTTGTTTATTTATTTATTTATTTTTTTAATGACAACTGTTATGCTACTATTGAGTCGAGCTGTTGTGACAGTGTTTGGAAACCAATCCACAGTATCATTGAATAAACAGTGGCTGTTACAGTATTTATGTTCTCCTCATGTTGCAGACACGAACATTGAAGTAAAACGGCTTAAGGAAAAATAGGAAGTTCCATTGTTCCTAGGAAAAGCTGCATTGTTCTTTTTTTTTGGTACCAGGGATTGAACTCAGGGGCACTTGACCACTGGGCCACATCCCCAGCCCTTTTTTGGGATTTTATTAGAGACAGGGTCTCACTGAGTTGCTAAGTGCCTCGCCATTGCTGAGGCTGGCTTTGAACTAGCGATCCTCCTGCCTCAGCCTCCCAAAGTGCTGGGATTATAGGCGTGTGCCACCGAGCCCGCCTGCATGCATTGTTCTTTGGACATAGCTCAAAGTAGCAGTGAGAGTTGGTTTTAAACCTATCTTAATTCGTTGCTGACCACCTGGCATCAGTACTCACACTGCTAAAGTCATCTGTCAGTGAACTGTCACACAGGCATCTGTAGCTAAACACTGCACAGTCTGTGAACACTACCACTTCCAAAAAATACCATCAATCCCCAAACTCTATGGATCCCAAATAAAAATAGCCAGCTCTTGGCTTTGCATGGAGAGGTTGGCCCTTATGAGTCATCTCTCTAGTTATACTGGCCTCTCTTTTGGATATATCCCCAATAAGAAAAGATGTCATAGGGGGCTTGGGATTCAAAGCCTTTCTTATCTGCTCCTATGTTCTCAGAATTTGGAGTGCACATTGTGGGTGTTAGTTGAGATGATGGTACACAATTTGAGCATCGAATCATATCAAGTATGGAGGAAATAATTTTCTTCTCCATCTTCAATTCTTGTTACACCAAGGGAAAATCAGCTGAAGGCTAGACCATAGAAATTAAGAAAAGAGATTCTGAGGCCAGACCTCCACTACTGTGTTAGTCCTTGTGCACAACGAATCAGCCCAAGCTTAAGGCTTTCAATACCAATAAAAATCATTATTTTATTTGGATTACATAGGCCAGGAATTTGGGAGTCTGAGCTTGGGTTACGAGGCTATAGTCAGGACCCTTGAGGTTACAGTCAGGATGTTGGCCAAAGCTTCAGGCATTGGAAGGCTGAACAGGACAGGAGGCTCCTCCTTCAAGATGGTGCACTCACACCCTGGCAGACTGGTGCTGCCTGTTGACTGAGGCCTCAGTTCCTTGCCTCTGCAAAGGGCTGCATGAGAGTCAGGCAGAAGCAACAGGATCTTTTATGACCTACACTTGAAGGCCACACTGTCATGTGTGCTTTATTCTTTGATCTCACACATGGTTTGGGAGCTGACTGCACAAGGGCATGAATACCAACAGGCAAAAGTCACTGAGTGCCACCTTGGAGGCTACCACTGACACTTACTAGCTGTGTAACGTTGGGCACAAGGAGGGGAGAAGAGGCTAGCAATAGGTGTTTGACAAGCGAAGTCATGAAAAGTTACCAAAGGTCAGTTTTCACTTGTTTAATGGCACGTGATTATTTTTCTCCATTTGCAGATGCATCATAAAATTTTTCTTTCAATAAATTTACATCTTAGCCCAGGTTCCCCCAAAGCAGAACCTTACATGTAGCCTATTCATCTGGAAAGTGACTCCAGGGAGCAGACATTGGGAGTAGGGAGAGAAGCAAATGCAGGAGTGAATTGTTAAGTTGTCCACTACAGCAGAGGGTGGGTGTTGGTCTCACCGGCATCATCTGAGGGCCTTTTGAAATTCTTATGTCCCTGAGAGATAAGAGGGAAAAACTTACTTATCAATTTCTTTCCTTAGTCAAAGACGATTTCCTGGCCTTTTCTTCTGGGATGCTTGCTGCATGGAAGTGTTCCATGGAGCCCCACAGGGAGCGGGAGGCTGTCTCAGAAGATTTCTGGTGCCACCCGGGGCCAGGTGCTCTGTAGTTATTTATTTTGCAGAGCTGTTTGCAAAGTCTGTTGCCTGAGACTTCTACAGTAGCAGCTACGGCAAAATATAACCAAGTACAATCCAAGACTTCTGTGGCTTATGAGGGATGCCCAATAGAATCTATTAAAATGGAAAAGCAGATTTTAAAAATGAAAAATAACTAGAAACCTGCAGAGAGCTTGGAAGCTGTCCCCATTCCTTAAAAGAAAAAGTTTGACAAACTGAAAACCAACCACCTTTCTTGGCACATCAGAGAAATGTGCATGGAGCAGAAACTGTCACCTCTAACTATAAGGGACAGGTACACCCAGAGACTTGGTGACCTGGAGAGAAACCACTGGAGTCATGAACTGGTGGGAATATTTAGATGGTAACTTTTAAAAAATTGCTGGAGCTGGAGCTGGGACTTGAAGTGTAGAGAACTCCCCAAACTGTCAGGGACTTGCCCCTCCAGGAACCCCATCAACTTTTCTGTAAATATAAAACTATTCAAAAGTTGTATTTTCAAATAATGGGGGAAAAGAGAAGAAAGAAGAAAGAAAACAGGTTTCGGTGTATCAACATGCTCCTTCATTTGTAATAAGCACATCCATTTAAGTCTTCTCTTGTTGCTGCCTGAAGCGATGGCCGCTTGGAGCAACGAAGCCGCGGGAAGAAGTTTAGAGGCAAACTGGAGACAAACAGCTTTTTATTTTGATAACTTTTCTCTCTGGCTCTAACAATGACTAACACGCGCCGCACACACCACCAAAATGGCACTGACCCGATCAGCAATCTCGGCCAAGTCACTCGAGATCCCGGGCCAAGTCCCGTGAGACTACGGAAGGCGACAATGCCCAAATCTCCATGGCTCATAGTCAACCACAATTCAAGCCATCTCCCCAAACAGGGCTCCTGCATTCTCTGATTGTGTATCAGGCCTGTGCTAGCTGTCTTTGTACAGATCACATTTAATCACAGCCCTGTGAGGCAAATATACAGAAGAGGACTCTGATTTCCAGGTTGAAGTAACCCGTCTAGCAAGTTTCTTACCCTCTCTGTGCATTTTTTTTCTTTCTGAATTTGTACCAAGGTGATCATAATTAGTTATCGCAAAACTGAAGCAAGGTAAGTTTGTACAGCAGTGCTTGGAATGTGGAAGCCATTCCTTGCTGACAGTTGTCATTGTCACCATCATCTCCCATGTTGGGGGAGAACTGCTTCCTATCTGAACACTCAGTGCCCTCCGTGTAAACTGGGGGCGACTGTCTCACTGACTTTCTGGGAGGAGAAAACAAGTCTTGTTAGGTGAATGTCTCCCAGCTTCTCCTCCCCCTCCCCGAAGAGTCTGGATGACGTGGGGGCAGCGTGGAGCCTTCAGGCCCCCTCTGCTCCTGTTCCTAGTGCTGGTTCTGCACTGTCGCCTCTGCCTCAGGGCTCTGTGGGGTTTGGCCAGAGACAAGTCCCTTCTGAGCCAATGGAACACACACACACACACACACACACACACACACACACACGATGGATGATGCTGGCTCTTCTTCATCTCCAATGTTATCATTAAGCAAGAACCAAACAAGGGGCCCCTGGCATGTGAGCCCCACTCCTGAGACACCCTCAAGTTCTTGGAGCTGTGGATGGCCGGTGAGAGCTGAGTCACTCTTCTGTTCACGGCTCCTCCTGTATGCAGCAGACAGGGCCCCAGGTTCCAGGAGGGCCAGCCCTGGAGGACACAGCAGGCCATCAGGCTGGCTGTGCGTTTGTCATCCTTAGCCCGAGCCCTGGACGCAGCTTCCCGCATGAGCCAGCGGCACCAGCCCCAAGGACGCCTTTCTCAACAGGCAGGCTGCTAGCAGGCGCGGTGGGCTTCCGCAGGGCTTGTCATCTGGATTAGCTCCTTCTAACGAGTCCCTGCTGGAGGGCACCCGCGTGGGCCTGCAGGCTTTTCCTCCTCCTGAGGACAGAGGCCCCCTCTCCAGCTGAGGGCTGCTGTCCCCCGTGTGCTTCTGGTGGGCTGTTCACCACGTGGCTACGTTCCCGCTCCAGATTCCCGCCTGGACCAGGGACAGGGGCAGTTGGAGGCCACGCCAGAGCTCTCATGGGTGCTGGGGAGGGAAAAGGCGCGTGGTTTGCGTTGGCAGGTGGAAAGTGGCAGGACCCTGCTGGGATGAAGCTGGACAGCCACTGCAGGGAGACCCGGGGAGACCTCCAGAGAGAGAAAGAGCAGAGGCAGAGGTATGGAGATGGCGGGGGTGAGAGAGAGAGTGCGAGAGGGAGGGAGAGAGGGAGAGAGACTGGAACCACTGGATTTATGTGGGTTTGCACCACCTCGATCGTGACCATGCAGTTACATCCGCCAGCACGTTTTCCTTTCCTTCTCTTCTCCTCCCTCCCCTGCCCTCTTTTCCCACCCCCTTCCTTTCCTCAAGCTGAAGCTGGGGTTCTCAGCCTGTTCCTGAGACATTCTGACTCTCAGTTTGAGGGAAAGCCTCAGCTCGAGAACTGCATGAGGGTGTCCAGAGGCCTCTGCTGGGAGGCCGATGGCCACAGCCCAGCCCGCGTCCTGCCTCTGCTCCTGAGCTCTAGGCCCTCAGCCTCGCCTGTATATGCCTCGGGGGACCCCGGGCACAGCTCCAGCCAGCGGGCCTTTGCAGGGTCAAATCTCCACGACTTGCAGATTCCCTGGGTGCCGGGAGTGTGGGGCGGTGGGCTCTGTACCCCGCCGTAAGTAGCCCTGGCCAGGGCTGCACGGGCTCTGAATTGCCCAGCACGCTGGAAAAGGCTGTCGCTTTCTCAGTGCACGAGAAGTGTAAGAGCCCTGGGCCCACAGCCGCGGCACGAGGCCTGGCACGTCGCAGGCTGTCTCCAAGGAGCCGCACACACTTCCCATGGGTGCCAGGAAGGGGGGGGCAGGGGCATTGCCACCAGCAGAGAGGAGGTGACCTCTGAGCTGGGCCTCCAAGGATGAGCTGCTGTTTGCCAGGCCGAGGGACGGGAAGGGCACGCCAGGTGTGGGGAACAGAGAAGCAAGGGCAGAGGTGGCCATGTGCAGGGCAGGGGGGAAGTCACCAGGGAAACGGTGCGCGTTTCTGTGGGGCCAGATCCAGGTGTGTGTGTGTGTGTGTGTGTGTGTGTGTGTGTGTGTGTGTGCGTGCGTGTGGTGAGTGGTGTGTATGTGTGGTATGTGTGTTTGGTGTGTGTGTGGGGTGTGTGTGGAATGTGTGTGTGCTGTGTGTTGTGTATGTGGTGCTTGTGTGTGTGGTGTATGGTATGTCTGTGTGTGTGATCTGTGTGTTGTATGTTGTATATGTGGTGTGTGTGTGTGTGTGTACACGTGTGTGTGGTGTGTATCTGGAAGTGAGGGTGGAATGACAGGATGGGTCAAGCACGACTCTTGTCTGTGACATGATCTACTGTGCCCCTGTCTGCAGTGCAAAGGTCCAGGCAGTGTTGGGGTGGGTGACACAAGTAGGTGAAGGTCCCTGAGAGGCCAGCGGAGGAGGCTTGTCATATTACCTGCCAAAGCCCAGGGAGGACCCTCTCAGGAGGAGCCTGGGGTCCTCGTCTCCCTGTAAGCACACTTTGTGTGCTGGCGCCAGCCCTGATGCTTACCGATTGTGGTGAGGGGCTGTCCGCCTTCCCGTGGGAAACCTGGACAACCGCGTGCTGAAGCCACTTGTCAGGTCCGCAGAGGCCAAGAGGGCAGGCAGGGTTGGAACCCAGGCGTCTGGCAGCTGACACCATAGGCCTGAGGGTGCAAGTCAGAGCTGCCCTCGCCCACCCACCATAGCAGGCCCCTGCCCCTGGAGCTTGTTCCTGGGTTGGGGGAAGCAGCCTGGGTGAACACGGTGCCTGGATGGGGGCTGTAGGGGAAGGCGGAGACAGCTGCCCGGAAAACCCGAGGGAGGCAGAAACTGCTGGGGGCTCTGAAGCTGGGCTCACGGGAGGCCACGTGAGGGAGAGTCTCCAGGAATGAAATGGAGCCAAGTGGAGACAGCCAAGGCAAAGGACAGCAAAGAGATGTGAAAGTTCTAGAAGCTGGGAGAGGCCAGGCGGCTGGGCTGGGCTGGGCTGGGCTGGGCTGCAGGCATGGGACTGCTTGCAGGAGCCCTGTTTGGGGAGATGACTAAGATTGCAGTTGACTACGGGCCATGGAGATGTTTGGGCATTGCCGCCTTCCGTAGTCTCACGGGACTTGGCCCGGGATCTCGAGAGACTTGAGCCGAGATTGCTGATCAGGTCTGCGCCATTTTTGGTGTGTTGGTTGTTTGGTGGTGTGTGTGGTGCGTGTTAAAGTCGTTGTTAGAGCCAGAGAGAAAAGTTATCAGAATAAAAAAGCTGTTTGTTTCCAGTTCGCCTCTGAACTTCTTCCTGCGGCTTTGTTGCTCCAAGCAGCCATCGCTTCCAGCGGCAACAACTGCTGTTGGTGATTTACACGTTTGTACAGCAAAGACACGAAAGAGTTTCAGTTCAGAGATGGAGAAGAGGAGGACATGTTCCTAATGTCTTATCGCCACTCCACGAGGAGGAAACGGTGAGGGGCAGGAGCTGGCAGTGCCCACTTACTTAGTGCCTTTCCAGGTGGGAGGAATAATGGCAGGTGGGATGGAAGGACAGCCTTTTACACGCATTCAAAGGGTTGTCAGAGCCACCACAGTGCAACGGCCTCGCAGTGACATTTGGAAGTCACCGTCAACATTATCAGAACCAACACTGGTCTCTCACTTGCTAAGTGCCAGGCACTGCCTGTCACAAGCTTCTGTTCCAGAGACGACACATTCACTCACTCCATGCACAAATTTATGGGAGCACCAACTCATGTCACGCCTTTCCCATGTGCTGGACACACGCAGGGCACAGAAGACCGGTGCTCCACCCTTGTGTCACCTGCTGGCAGTGGTAGGTATGATTAATCATTTTATAAGAATTGGAGAGGAAAGTTAGGCAAGGACTGGAGATAAAATGGACAGAAGGTAACTTCTTGGTGGGATGATCAGGGGAGGCCTGCCAGTGCAGGTGACATTGAGCCTAGACCTAAATAGAAAAATCAGACTGAGTGACCTTCTGGAATAAACAAGGAATCCTTAGAGCAAATACTCCGGAAGTTATTTAACTAATTTATTGCTTCCTATGAGCTCTAGTTATAACACCAGGCACTGTTCTAGGAACAGGAAATAGCAGCAAACAAAAAGGAAAAAAAAAAAAATCCCTGTGTTCATGATGCTTATATTCTAAGGACTAGCACCACACTTGCTTGTTTGAGAAACATAAAAAAAAAAAAAAAATTGTGTCATTGAAGGATGGGGCCCAGGGCCTGGCCTGTGAACCTTACCTTCACACCAACAGAACTAAACAAACTTTCCTGGTCTTCTCCAAGCTTATTCTAGCCACAAGGAAAGGGCATTTGCCCTGTGACTCCACTCCGCCACTCATATAACTCAGTTCAGCATAGCTCTGAGATAGAAAAAGACTGGTGAACTCTTCCTGTGGGTTGGTGCAGTGGTTTGAAAGCGTGCATCCTCCAAAGTTCATGTTGACAATTAATTACCAATGCCCCCCCTATTAAGAGGTGGAGGCTTCAGGAGGAGGTTAGGCTATGAAAGGGCTAGAAGGAGCTAGTTGGGCCCTTTTCTTCTTCTGCCATGTGACTACGCAGCCCTCCTCCCCTCTGGAGGACACAGCAGAAAGGTGCCATCTTGGAAGCAAAGACGGAGCCTGTGCTGGACCCTTAACTTGCTGGTGCCTTGAGCATGGCCTTCCTATCCTCTGGAAGCATGAGAACAGAATCTTTCTTCTTTATAAATTACCCGATTTTGTTGGGGTTCTCCAGAGAATTAAATGGATAGGATATTATAATTGTAAGAGGGGATTTATTAGCAATCTAATAAATCACAGAGGCTGACAAGTCCCACGATGGTGGTTGGCAGCCTGGAAAACCAGGGCAATCAGTAGCTGCTCAGTTAAAAAGCTGAAAGCTTCAAAAAAGAGGGAGAGGCTAATGATGCAGCCCCAGTCTCAGACTGAAGGCCTGGAAGCCTTCTAGAGAGCTGGTGGTGCAAGTCCAAGTTCAAAGGGTGAAGAACCTGGAGTCTGATGTCCTCAGGTGACAACAGCAGAAAAACCTAACTACCTGGGAGGGAGAGTGTGAGTGAGGGCTGGCTTCTACTTTCTGAATTTTTCTTTCCATCCAGACCCACAGCCTATTGGATGGTGCCACCCACAATCAGGATGGATCTTCACTCAATTCACTGACCCACATGTGAATCCCCTCTGGAAACACCTGTGTAGACACACACAGGAGTAGGCTTTGCTAATTCTTTTTTTTTTTTTTTTTTTTTTTTTTTTGGTACCGGGGATTGAACTCAGGGTCACTCGACCACTGGGTCACATCCCCAGCCCTTTTTTGTATTTTATTTAGAGACAGGGTCTCACTGAGTTGCTAAGTACCTCGCCATTGCTGAGGCTGGCTTTGAACTCGCAATCCTCCTGCCTCAGCCTCCCAAAGTGCTGGGATTACAGGCGTACGCCACCGCGCCCGGCGGCTTTGCTAATTCTTAAGGCATCCCTCAATCCAGTCAAGTTGACAACCCAAATCAACTATTATACCAGTATCAGATACTTTGTTTATAGCAGCAAAAGAGGACTAATACAGTTGGCATAAACACTGGAGAATCCACCCAATCTGAAGCCTCCTTAAGATTCCTTGCAGCCCACGAGATCACTGATTCACGTTCATTCTTGATTTTGGCCACTGGCAGGGCTGGGTCTGGGGGTATCTTTTGTCCACCAACATGCTAGAATCAGCTGACTTGGCTAAAGGTTGGCCTCTGCAGAACACTAAGTCGACTTTGGGCCAATGACTGGACCCTGTGACGACAAATTAGCCCATCTGCACAGTGGGGTAAAGAGGCCCAGCTCTAAGGTTTTTGCTGGAACACGGGCACTGGTTGATATCTACACGCCTCTCCCTGTCCCTCTACTTGCTTCGTGGGAGTTCAGCGCAAGAGGCATTTGAGATCCATCGTATAACACTAGATGAAGGAGGGAGGTCATAAATTTCCTTGTAGAAACTTCTTCACTGTGGGAGCTCTGTTCTCCCCCAGGCTGCTCAGTGGACAAGCACCACCGCCCTCCATCACCTCCAGTGTGCCAATGGCTTTGCCCCCCCCTCCATTTTCATGTAATCTTCTCCCAAACATTGTTGGGTAAAATTTCTTGTTCTCGTTTTTCTAGATGAGGAAACTGAGACTTAGAAAAGCAGAGGAACTTGCCCTGAAGCCACGTGTGGCAGAGCCTGTAAAAAGAGACCCTGGTCTGGAGGGTCTCAGCCCTTTCTATCTCTGAAGCTCATGATCTCCTTCAGTTGAAGAGAGAAGAGCAGTGCTGTGGTCTTCAGACACGAGCCAAGCCTGAGAGTGAGCAGGACAGAGTCGTTCTTCCATACCCACCTCCCTTCAGCATCCTCGCACAGCACAAGTTCTAGAAGCTAGCTAGCACTTCCACTTCTGCCTAACCTCAACAGGATGCTTAAAAAAAACACACTACAAAACCAAATGAAGACACTACAGATTTTCTGTTAGCTTTTATCAAATTTGGTGCTATATATTTTCTCAATAATGATTTTTTTAGATATAAAGTGGAGGAGCCGGCTTGTGTGTGTGTGTGTGTGTGTGTGTGTGTGTGTGCGCGCGCGCGTGTGTTTAAGTGCATGTGCATGAGTGTGTTTTTGTGCATATATG
The DNA here is from genome assembly GCA_025594165.1 of Tamias sibiricus. Lineage (NCBI taxonomy): Eukaryota > Metazoa > Chordata > Mammalia > Rodentia > Sciuridae > Tamias > Tamias sibiricus. The sequence goes on from CM046665.1 coordinate 12,605,228, forward strand.
TGTATGTTGTTTTTGTACGTATGTGGGTACATGTGTGTGGGTTTATGTGTGTGTGTGTTCCTTAAGAAATGATTTCCCTTGAAAGCACCCAAAGAGACTCTTTCCCTTAGAAGAGGTGTTGACATTCAGCTTGTCTGCAACCTAAAGCTGTATAGCAGTGGGAACATCTCTTTTCCTTTGTGAAGCCTCATCTCAGCACCAGCTGCACACAATAACTCAAGCCAGACGATGCCAACCTGAATCCAGCACATCTCACCCACCTCCCTCCCGAAGTGCTTCTGGCAGAACAAGTGAAGGCAGCTTCTTGGCAGCTCCTGGGGGCTCCCGCAATTTTTGGCTTTGCTGGACCTGTAGATGCATCTCTCCAGCCCTGCCTCCGTCATCACAAGGAGCTGTCCTTTCCCGTCTGTGTGCAAACCTCCCTCCTCTCAGAAGGACAACGGTTAATTGGATCAGGGTTCCTTCTCACCCACTATGACCCAAGTTTAGCTTGATGACATCTGCAAAATTCCTATTGCCAAATTAGGTCACACTCACGAATTCTGGGTGGACGTGAATTTGGGGTGACACTAGTCAACCCAGAACAATTATCCAGTAGCTGTCGCAAGTAGGCAAAAGAAAGAGAAGTGGGCTTAAAAGAGAGCAGCCCTAGAGAAGTTCTAGCAGAAGCCTTGTATCCAAGATACACGAAGAACTCTTAGAACTCAAAAATAAGAAAGCAAACAATCCAATTGAAAAAAAAATGGCAAAAATTCTGAACAGACACCTCAGGAAAGAATATACACAGATGGAAAGTAAGCTTACAAAAATACGCTCTCCATCGTTTGCATGGTAGGCAGGAAAATGCCCCTCCAAACCTGCCCATGTTTTACTCTCCAGAAGCTGAATATGTTACATTTCATGGGAAAAGAAACTTTGCAAATGTAGCTTAGATTTAAGGGCTCTTGGTGGGTCCAATCATATGAGTCTTTGACCTAAAAAAAATTCCCAACTATAGTCAGAAAGAGGTGTGCTGATGGAAGCAGGGTCAGGATGATATTTGCTGTGGAGTTTGAAGATACACAGGGGGTCTGTGAGCTCAGGAATTCATGCACCCTGTAGAACCTAGAAGTCAAGGAAACCCATTCTCCTGAAAGGACTGAAGTCCTGCTGACACCATGATTTTAATCCAGTGAGACCCATGTTGAACCTCTGGACAATATTATAGAAATATAGAAAAAAGTTGAGTTATTTTAATTCAGCAAGTGGGTGGTAATTTGTGACAGTAGCAACAGAAAACTAATACAATTTGTAATAAGGGAAATGCAAATTAAAACTAAAATGAGATACTGCTACATCCTTATTGGAAGGTTTAAAAAAATCCAAAAAACTAGCATTAATTTCAGCAATGGAAATGTGCATTCATTGCTGGTCTGTCTACAAAATGGTGCAGAGCTTTGGAAGACTGAGGGTTTCTTCAGTGCTGGGCTGAACTTTGCCATACAATCAGCAACTGTATTCCAATATATTTACCTAGCTGATTTGAAAATCCATCTTCACACAACAATTTGCACATGAATATTTATAGTAGCCTTTATTTATAATCTCCCATAACTGAGAGCAAACTGACAGTTTTTAAAGTACTATAATTAAAATGTGGTGTATATCCATATAATGGAGTATTACTCAGTAGTTAAACAGATTTTGCTATCAAGCCAGGCGGGTTCATGGATGCATCTTACATGCACATTGCTAAGTGAAAGAAACCAGTCTGCAAAGCCTAAATACTCTAGGGTTCCATTTATATGTAATTCTACAAAAGAGAAAAACAATAGAGTCTGTAAAAAATAAAACAAAGCACAATACACCACCAACAGTGACTGCTAGGAGGTCAGGGGAATGGAGGATTGAATAGGTGAAGCATCTGGAATTTTTTTTTAAGGCAGTGAAACTATTTTGATTAATATTGCAATTGTGAATTCGTGACACTTTGCTTTCTCTGGAAAAAAATTAAACAGTATAGCACAAAGAGTGAACATTAAGGAATATCATTTAAAAATAGTCACTCAGGAGCTTGGGACATGGCCCAATGTAATGCAGAAGGCACCAACTGTATTAGTTGCTGTACTAGTTGCAGGACAGCGGGAGAACCTGGGGGTGCAGAAGGTAAGGAAAGGATCGGAAAAAAATGGAAATGAAAACAAACAAACCCCACAGCAATGGGTCGAAGGTGTATAGGAGGCAACTTCACGAGCTCTTGAAGGCCAAAGCTGGACTGATCTAGGCAAAAACATAAAGTGATATTGGGCTATGATTCAAAGAATAAAGTAAACATTTATGCTGACTTAAATAAACAAGCAAATTTGAAAAATGGAGAATATATATCTCTGTCATGCAGAAGAATTCCAAATAGGTTATGCAGATAGACCTCCAGGAGGCAGAGCATGACCTACTCCTTTGAGGTGTGGGCTCTGCAGAGTTACTTCTTTCCAAAAGGTGTGGTATGGGAAGAAGCAGGAAGGAGTAGCTTCTGTAGTGGAGGATCTGATAAATGTACCCCAGCCAAGTGACCAAGGTCAACAGTCACAGACCACGCTGATAGCATGTGCCCTCGATGTGATGCAATGGGAGTGGCTTTTGGCCTCTTTGGTCTTTATTTCTCTGGGGTTCCTTTCCCTAAACCCCATTCTAATCATCAGAAAAATTATCAGACAAATTCCAATAGAGGGAAACAAGATGCATTCAAGAACCTCCTCTGCTGACAATGCCCCATCAAGAAGAGGATGGTTTTCATGGCCTGATAATTCATGGAAGGGCATGGAAAGGAAGGGAAGAGGGAAGGGAAGAGCTGGAACAAAGATGCAGAGGTTTTTAACAAGAAGATGTGTAAACCGGAAACCCAGCAGCTATCTTTGATTTTGTTTGTTCTTTTCTCTCCCATTGCCGCTTTCCTGAGTTTGCCACTGCAATGTCTCTTGAGTTAATCTTCCTCTCCACAGCTCTTCCAAACTGCTTTGGTGCAAGTTCCGTGCCCCCCGCCCCCCACACCCCCCCTCCCCCACGGAACACAATTAGCTGGGTTGCTAGTTCAAGTTCTGGAACTCAAACTACATTTTTTAATGCTTTCATTTCTTCATTTTAAAATGGGCATACCTCATTTTGGTGAGGATTAAATTAGTAATTATGAGGAAAGAGCTTAGGATAGGGCCCGGCACATAACACCGTGTGTTAGCTCTTGTATTATGACTATCCTCTTTTTTTTTTTTCAACATCGAGTCAAGAATGACTATAAAACTAAACTCAATGAGCAAAAGGAATATTTTGCATATAGTATCTTTGACTTCATTTCTGACTGATTTGATAATATCCATGTAATTTCACTGTGATAATCTGTAACTCATTCATTCCATTGAGTGCCCTAGTGGTGGTGAATGCAGTGTGTGTGTGTGTGTGTGTGTGTGTGTGTGTGTGTTTGAAAACTAAAATGATTTAAAGACTGGTCATCAACAAAGAAGATAACCTTGGGGCTTTTCATAGTCTGTGTGTGGTGGGGGTGTTGCTATTATCATACTGATCGGAGGAACAGGCCCTGGCAGGGACAGCAGAGAAGTCGGATAGAGCAGGTCAAGGATGGAGTGTCATTCAGCCTGCAGAGATCGTTCTAAGGCAGAATAGTGCAGAGTTGAAGACACTGGATGGGGGGGTGGCAGACAGCCAGGGTTCCTTCCCTGCCACCTGCTTGCCCGATGAGCGTGGGCAGGTTATAGAACTTCTGTGTCCTACTGTCCTCATGGTAACATAGGGAATGATAACAGTGCCCTCCTCTTACCTTGGTGTTGGAGTGCAGTTCAAGTGACTTAATAAAGCTAACCATTCAGAGCAGTCCTGGGACATAGGGAGACATTTCTAAGGAGTCAGAGACCCCAGAGAGACGAACACCCCCATCCTGACCCTTTCAAATAGCCCGTTTCCCAGCTGGTCCTGTGAGGCAGGCCAGCAGGCGTCTGCTGGGATGCTGGCCATGACCGTGTGGAGCGCCAGTGTCAGCCCTCCTTAACGAGGAGCTCACCTCACCCCGTTTCATCAGTGTGCAGGGTCCTTGGGCATCTTCAGTGAGCAGCTGATCATGACGTTGAGACCCAGACCATTCTAGTTCCTGCCAGTCCTAATGATTAGAGGTCCCCAACCCCCAGGATGGGTTGAAAGCTCCCTCTGTTTCTTTCCTCCGCTGGCTGAGGGTCAGAGTGGACCTAGTCCTGCCTGACAGTCCATCTGACCACTTTGGGTCTTCCTGTTCCAGCCTAACTTTAAAACAGGGAGAGGATTGTCAGGGATCGTAGGCTGACGTTAGATATCTGAAGTAAATAAGCGTGTTTTCTAGAAGGCCTCAGAAGCCATGCAGCTCTGCAGGACTCCAGGGCCCAACAAATGGGAAGCATTTGGGAGGAAGGCTGGAGGCCCTGTGTTCCCCAGTGTGCTTCCTCAAGGGCCTGAACAGCCTGATTTCCTCCAAACCTCTCTAGAAGCTCTGTTTCCTGATGATCAGTGGAAAAATCCCCCAAACAGGATTGGATGTGTGAAATTTCAGATTTTATGCAAGTTCCCAGCTAGAATCCGTGCACAATTACTGCTTAGAGTTTGATTTTGTTCACTGTGAAAGCCCCGCGGATTAGGCCTCTCTGAAGAAAGGAAAAAGCCACTTCTGAACTTTTAGCCTCTGTTGGATGCTCTGCCATAGAATAGTCTTCATACTGCCGGAGCATTTACTATGTAAACGTTTTCTTTTCAAGGTCAGGGTTTTAGAGCCCAGGGCCACTACTGAAACCGCAGGGGCAGAGCCGGAACAAATTCTGCCAGCGTCCTAAAAATAAGCAGCTTTATTTTCAAACTACAGGATGTGACTTTAAAGAGAGTCTCAACAATTTACTTTTTTTGACTGCCACTTGTATCTCTTTTCAGTCAATTTGACCTGGGAAAAAGGAGGTGGCCCCAGACCCAGGGGTGGGGGCACTGATTTCTATGACTGGCGCGTGATTAACACTCTGGAATTGTGGTTCTAATATTCCAACCTTCATCTCCCTCCGAGTCCAGGGGATGAACCGTCAGATTCCTGGTGGCTGAATCCCAGGCAGGATTGGGCCTGCACCAGACACAGCAGCAGGGAGAAAATGCTGAAAAGAAACCAGAGCTCAGCAATGGATAAGCCGCAAAGGCCTTCAGGGGAAGCTTTCTGCCACCATCTCAAAGGGTACAATGAGCTTGAGGCGGACTGGGGTTCTTTTTTTTTTTTTTTTTTTCAAATTTATTTTTTATTCTAAGTTGTTAGAAATGACAGCAGAATGCATTACATTTCATATTATACTCGTAGAGCCCATTTTTACATATCGCTGGTTGTATGCAAAGTATATTCACACCATTCGTGACTTCATACATGCACTTAGGGTAATGATATCCATCTCATTCTACCATCTTTTTTTCCCTTCACCCTTTTGCCCCCTCCCATCCCCTTCCCCCCATTGGCCATTCTAGTGTTATTCTAATCCTCCCATGCTCCCCATCCCAACCCAACTGTGAATCGGCCTCCTTATATCAGAAAAAACATTTGGCATTTGGCTTTTTGGGATTGGCTATCTTCACTTAGCATTATATTCTCCAATTTCATCCATTTACCTGTGAATGTCATGATTTTATTCTTTCTTATTGCTGAGTAATACTCCATTGTGTATATATACCATAATTTCTTTATCCATTCATCTACTGAAGGGCATCTAGGTTGGTTCCACAGTTTAGCTATTGTGAATTGTGCTGCTATAAACATTGATGTGGCTGTGTCCCTGTAATAAGCTGTTTTTAAGTCCTTTGGGTATAGATCCAGGAGTGGGATAGCTGGGTCATAAGGTGGTTCCATTCCCAGTTTTCCAAGGAATCTCCATACTGCTTTTCATATTGGCTGCACCATTTTGCAGTCCCACCAACAATGTACGAGTGTGCCTTTTTCTCCACATCCTTCTGGCATTTATTGTTATTTATGTTCTTAATAGCTGCCATTCTGACTCATGTGAGATGAAATCTTAGAGTGGTTAGGATTTGCTTTTCTCTAATTGCCAGAGATGTTGAACATTTTTTCAAGTGTTTGTTGATTGACTGTATATCTTCTTCTGAGAAGTGTCTGTTCAATTCCTTGGCCCATTTATTGATTGGGTTATTTGTTTTTTTGGTGTTAAGATTTTTGAGTTCTTTATATATTCTAGAGATTAGTGCTCTATCTGACATGCATGTGGTAAAGATTTGTTCCCAATTAGTATGTTCTCTATTCACCTCACTGATTTTTTTTTTTTTTTTTTTTTTTTGCTGAGAAGAAGCTTTTTAATTTGAATCTATCCCATTTATTGGTTCTTGATATTAATTCTTGTGCTACAGGATTCTTATTAAGGAACTTGGGGCCTAATCCGACATGTTAGAGATTAGAGCTTACTTTTTCTCCTATTAGGTGTAGTGTCTCTGTTCTAATTCCTAGATCCTTGATCCACTTTGAGTTGAATTTTGTGCATGGTGAGAGATAGAGGTTTAATTTCATTTTCTTGCATATGGATTTCCAGCTTTCCCAGCACCATTTGTTGAAGAGGCTATCTTTTCTCCACTGTACGTTTTTGGTGCCTTTGTCTAATATAAGATAACTAAAATTATATGTGTTAGTCTCTGTCGGACTGGGGTTTTCGGTCCTCTCTGTCCCTCCCTTCTCTTCCCTTTTAACCAACAGTGCAAGCGAGGCATTTCATAAGAGGGACCGGGACCCACCGCCAACAGGCTGAGTCTGTCTGTCTTGAAGGTGCTCTTCTCCAGCGACTCTGCAGGACTCCAGCAGGAGTTGTCCTCGCCCTCTCTGGAAGATGTGCTTGCTTTGATCACTGTGGACTCAGGCCATACAAATCCAGTGCTCTCAGGAATGAGTTTATTAGGGTAGGAGAAGAAGACAGAGAGGGAGGTCAGAGTCTGGAAAAGAATCAGTCCAAAGGTGAAGATCCCTGACCGCTGAGCATTTGCGTCTTGAGTGTGCACATAGAAAATGAGCCCAAGAGGAAGAGCAAGCACAGGCCACGGTCCTCTCCTTTGGCCCCTGGTCAGCTGCCTGGCAGACTGTGGACCTTATGGTAATGGACTGTGTCAGCTGGTCACCCAGTCTTTTCATGGTGGTGGTGGTGGTTAATCTGGATTGTCAACTTAGTCAGATAGAGAGATGCCCAGGGTTAGGAACTTATGCATGTGTCCGTGGGCACGTTTCCAGACATAACTGGCATGTGGGACAGCAACCTGAGACGGGAGACTGCCCTGAATGCGGGGTGGCACAGTCCAGTAGGCTGGGGCTGGATGGAACAAAAGGCCGGAGGACGAAGCTGTGGCTGCTGCCGTCAATCACCCTGGCCCTGTGGCCGTCCACTGTGGGCTCTGACCAGAGATTCTCCAGGGAGCTTCAGGCCTTCAGCTGAGACTGGGGCTGCATCATTGGTCCTTCTTGTTCTGAGGCTCCAGCTTCTTGGACTGAGCAGCTGCTGGTTCCTCCAGCTCTCCAGCCCACAGATGACCATTGTGGGGCTCTCCAGACTCTGATCATGAAAGCCATCCTAAGAGATCCCCTATTATCATCATATATCCTGTTGGTTCTATTCCTCCAGAGAATCCTGACTAATACACATATATGTTTCTAGATATAAGACCTTCTTTGAAATCCAACCTATTTTTGACAAGATTCAAACAACCATCCTACAGCCATTATATGCTAGTCATCACTCTGTTTTCTTTCAGTCTTCTGGGATTTTTGAATTTTTAAAAAATGTATCAAGCAAGAGAAGGGGGTAAATTAGAGGAAGGATGCACATCCCACTATTTCCCAGGCAACAGATTTAACGAGCAGGAAGACTGTTCCTCAGAGAGGTGGGTAACTAAGGGGATTCACGGAAATTCAATACTGAACAGTTAAAGAAACCATCGAGACACAGGAAGTTGGAAACGTGAACAGAATATAAGAAATAATACCCGAGAGATGGGCCCGCTTGACCGCTGAGGGAGACACAGGGAGAACGAAAGTAAAGCAGAAGCAACTCGGGCTTGGAGGATCCTAGGGAACAGAGAGGGAGGCTGCCCTTAATGGACCCAGAGTTGCTGGGGGAGTCAGTCAGTCGGCTGGTCGGCCCATGGGCAGATGGTGTGGTGGGAACCCCAGTCACTAAAGGCTGGGATCATTTATAAGCACCATGCAGCCACAAGCAGAGTCAGGAGATTGGGATCTCATAAAGGAAGTTGCCAGTGGACCCCGGTCTCCAGGGTCTGCCTGGACCAGTGTGATTGAAATAGGCGCTATGACCCAGCCCTCCCACTCCTGGGTCTGTTCCCAAAGGACTCAAAAACAGCATATTACAGTGACACAGCTACTTCAATGTTTATAGCAGCACAATTCACAATAGCTAGGTTGTGGAACCAACCTAGATGTCCCTCAGTAGATGAGTGGATAAAGAAAATGTGGTATATATACAAAATGGAATTTTACTCAGCAATAAGAGAGAATAAAATAATGGCATTTGCAGGTAAATGGATAAAGTTGGAGAATATAATGTTAAGTGAAGTTAGCCAATCCCAAAAAATCCAAATACTGAATGTTTTCTCTGATATAAGGAGGCTAGTTCACAGTGTTGTTGGATGGGGGTACACAGGAGGATTAGAGGAACACTAGAATGGTCAAAGGAAAGGGAGGGGAAGGGAGGGAGCAAGGGGGGGGGGAGGAAAAAAATTGGTGGTTGAATGAGATGGATATCATTATCCTAAATGCATGATTGAAGATCTGAATGGTACTTATATACTTTGTATACAAACAGTTGTATGTAAACAGATGCTATATATGTCCATTATGAATTTGTAATACATACTACTATTATAAATAAAAAAAGAAAGGAAAAAAAAGAATAACAATAAAAATCAATTCATGTTAAAAAAAAAATTGTGCCCAGGGCATCTGGCTCCAGATACTAAAGGACAGAGGGCTTCTTTTGCTGCTGGTGTTCCATCAGAGCTTTGGGGAAGATGCCAACAAAGGCCACACAGGAGCGTCTACACTCCAGAGTGGATACTGAATAATTCACATCCAGAGAAGTGAATGCAAAAAACCTGTGGAAGTTTAGACCCTATGCCCTAAAAGTGGATTTTATGTGAAACTCCTGAGATCCAGATATCCAGCCAAGATGGGCATCCCATCCCATAGCAACAGGGGGTGTGGACCAAATCTCCAATACCCACTGGCAGAGTTCCAATGTTCAGCCAAGACGAAACTTCAGCTACTGGAAATTCCAATTTAGAACTTGCATCACCACTTCTACAGGAGTACACATCCCAGTCTATCCATCCTGAACTGGGAGATAGGAAGCTGAGAGCTATGATAACCAGCTTTGGCTTCTAGCCACAATGACTGTCAGTGAGGTAAGGACACAAAGACATCGGATGTAGCAACCCCCAGCCCTTGACCCAAAAGTTGCAGAGCCCAAAAATAACTACAAAGAATAGAAATCCATACTCACCAGCAGTTTTTTTTTTTAATATTTATTTATTTATTTTTGCTTTAGTAGTATACAATGCCTTTATTTTTACATGGTGCTGAGGATCAAAGAGGATCAAACCCGGGCTGAGCATGTACTAGGCAAGTGCTCTACCGCTGAGCCACAACCCCAGCCCTCACCAGCAGTTTTGACTACCTCCGTGAAAACAAGCTCTTCATTTCTCATTAATATTTTTCTTTTTTGCCTATATTCCCCCAATTTTCTTTTATTTGTTTTGGAAATTTTACTTTAAAAATTTTTCAAATATGATTTTATTATGTATTTATTATCTTGCACTTTTTCCCATTGTGCAAGATTGTGTGTGGGTGTGTATGTTCTGACTGTGCAGATAGGTTCAAAAATATACATATTCATAAAATTTTACTTTAATTTTAATTGCTTTCTTCTGCACCTCTTATTTTTTAGCCTTGGTTTGACTTAAGTGGGGTATAATTATATGTGGGTTGAGTTGTTGTGATCTTATATTTGTTTGTTTGTTCATACCTTGTTTTTTTTTTTTTTTTTTTTCTTTTTTCTTTTTTGGTACTGAGGATTGAACCTAGGGTCATTGTTAACTACTGAGCCACATCATCATTCCTTTTTATTTTTTTATTGCCCCTTCTTTCCTTACTTCCCCCACTAGGAGCCAAGTTTTCCTGTTCCATCTTCCTTGTCTCTTTCTTTTTTATTCCTTTTAGTTATTTCTTATTCCTCCTTTTAAATAGTTGTTTTCTGCTACCTATCTCCTGCCTCTACTCTGTTCACTTTTTAAATATTTCAAAAATTTTATTGCCTTCCTATGCTATTTTCTCTTCACTTAAGAAACTGTAATCTCACTATCTAATAGAATTATATAGTTTATGTAACTCCTACTCCATTCATGTTGTGATTATTAATAGAGTGAACAATGTAGTAGTAGACACCTGCTGTTTAATGCCTGATCTAGTTCATGATTTTTTTATTTTTGCTGCTGATGTTGAATGCTGACCCCTCCACTCCTATATAGTTGGCAATTAGTATTATAGATGTCATCATAGACACCAGATATTTATCTTAAGGTGGTACGTCTGTGGATAACAGGTAACATTAATGCTATTCCTGGCACCCCCTTTCCTCTGAGGGAGGCTGGAAAGAGATTAGGAGTCTTTAGGTTCACAGAATAGAGATTCTGCCGCTGAGCATATTCATACTCAGCCAAGTAGCAGCAAATCTCACCTCACATGATCTAGCCCCACCCGAGCCTCAACAATACTTCAATACATAGAATTGGGGGGACAAAAACCCCAAACCAGCAAGGTGGAACAACCAGAGGGGGACCTTAGGTCTCACTTCTGAACATCTACTGAGACATCAAAAACAGAGAGAAGTCCCAGGACAAGAAAAGATAACTACCCAAAAAGGATATGTGTATCAAAGAGGAAGAGGAATCCATCTCAATTGATAGACAAACCCAAGACCTCTGAAACATGAGGAAACAGGCAAACAAATCTTACCCCTAAATTCACAGTTTTATCCAAAAAAGGATCCCATAGAGATGGAAGTAGATGAAACTCCAGAGAAAGACCACAAAATATTGATTTTTAAAATGTTCAATGAACTCAAAGATCATCTAAGGAATGAATTAAGAGAGCAATACAGTAGATGAAAGACCATTTCAATAAAGAAATAGAGATATATACACAATGGAATATTATTCAGCATTAAGAGAATAAAATCATGGCATTTTCAGGTAAATGGATGGAGTTGGTGAATATGATGCTAAGTGGACTAAGCCAATCCCAAAAAACCAAATGCCAAATGTTTTCGCTGATATAAGGATGCTGATTCATAATAGGGATTGGGGGGTAGAGCATGGGAGGAAGAGACAAATTTTAGATAAGGCAAAGGGGAGGAATGGGAAGGGAGGGAGCATGGGGGTTGGAAAGACGGTGGAATGGGATGGACATCATTACCCTAAGTACATGTATGAAGACACAAATGGTGTGACTACTTTGTGTACAACTAGAGACATGAAAATTTGTGCTTTATATGTGTAACATGAATTGAATTGCATTCTGCTGTCATATATACAAATTAGAATAAATAAAATAAAAAAAGAAATAAAGATAATGAAAATAAACCAATAAAAACTCCTGGAAATAGAAGATAATGAATCAAATTAAAAATTCACTTGAAAGCATCACCAACAGATTAGACTGTATAGAAAATAGAACTTCAGGTCTTGAATACAGAACTTTGGTCCTTGAAGACAGGATATATGAACTTGAATACTCATTAGGCAACAAAGGACAAAAAATAAAAGACCGTGATCAGAATGTACAAAAACTCTGGAAAAGCATCAAGAGAACAAACAAAAGAGTAATTGGGATAGAAGAGAATATGAAGATACAAGCTAAAGGCATCAGAACATTTTCAGTGAGATAGTAACAGAAAAATTTCCTCATACTGGAAATGAGATAGACAGTGACATACAGGAGGAATATAGGACCACACATAGACAAGATCAGAACAGAACCTTTCCAAGACACATCATAATTAAAATGCCTAACATGGAAAATAAGGGGAGAATGTTTACAGCTGCAAGAGAGAAATATTAGGTCACACCTAGAGGCAAACCAATAAGGTTCACTTACGACTTCTTTATTCAGATCCTAAAATCTGGAAGGGCCTGGATTGAGATATTCCAAGCTCTAAAAGAAAACAATTGCCAGCCAAGATTCCCACATCCAGCAAAGGTCTTTTTTCAAATTCAAGGAGGAAGTGAAAACTTTCCATGACAAGGATAAACTAAGAGAATTCATGAAAATGGAGCCAGCACTATAAAGAATACTCAAAGACATATGGAACACAGCAGAACCCCCAAGCAAACCCCAAAGCTCCCAAGTAAATGAGGATCACTAGAAGAGCAACAAACTAAATGAAAATCAAGACATAATTAAATATAGCAAACAAACTAAAATAGCAGGAAACCACAAACATATCCATAATAACATTGAATGTAAATTGTCTCAGCTCCCCAATTAAAACATAGACTAGCAGAATGGGTAAAAAAACAAGACTCAACTATATGCTGTTTGTAAGAAACTCATCTCATAGCCAAAGACACCCACAGGCTGAAAGCAAAAGGATGGAAAAAAATATTTCATGCAAATGGAATCTGAAAACAAGCCAGAGAGTAGTTGTTCTCCTATCTGACAAAGCATATTTTGAGCAAAAATTAATCAGATGAGACAAAGAAGGCCACTAGTTACTGATAAGGGGAATAATCCAACAAGGGGATATTATGATCAATGTCAGTGCACCTAATAACAGAAAAAAACCCTTTTTTTACATTAAATCCCAGATAGACCCCACTTCAATCATACTGGATGATTTCAATACACCCTTATCACCAATAGACAAGTTATCTAAACATAACATCAATAAAGATATTTCTGACCTAAATAACACTATAAATCAAATGGACCTACTAGACATTTACAGAACATTTCACCCCAAAACACCTGGATTTACTTTATTCTCAGTGGATGGAAGTTTCCCCAAATGGACCATAGTCTGGGTCACAGTGTAAGTTTTAGCAAATACAAAAAATTTGATATAGTCCCATGTATTTTATTAGATCATAATGGAATAAAACTAGAAATCAACAGCAAGAAAAATAAGAGAAATCACATAAATACATGGAGATTGAACAATACTCTTTTTTGTATTCACATGTGATTTTATTGTATGCATAGAAAAATCCTAATGAATCTCCAAAAAATTCTATTAAAAGAAAAAGAAATCAAGGTCATAAGATACAAGATAATTATCTGAACAATCCTCTTTTAATTGAAGAATGGATCATAGAAGGAATGAGAGAAGAAATCAAGAAATTCTTAAAAACAAATGAGAACAGAGATACAACATATCAACATCTCTGGGACAGTGTTAAAGTGGTTTTAAAAATAAGATTTATAGCATTGAGTGCCTACATTAAAAAATAGAGTTCCCAAATAAATAAGTTTATGTTCTACCTAAAGACCTTAGAAAAGGAAGAATAAAATAATTCCAAAACCAGTAGATAGTAAGAAATAATAAGGATCAGGGCCAAAATTAATGAGATTGAGTGTTCAAAAACAATACACAGGAACAATGCAATGGAGAGGTAGTTCTACAAAAAGATAAATAAGATTGAGAAACCCTTAGCCAAATTAACCAAAGAGAGAGGAGACCCAAATAAACAAGTTTAGAGATGAAAAAGAAGATATCATCACAGACACTTCTGAAATCCAGAAGATCTTTAGAAGCTATTTTGAAAATTTATACTCCAATAAACTGGAAAATCTAAGAGACTTTGGCAAATGTCTGCACACATACAACCTGCCCAAATTGAATCAGGAAGATATAAAAAACCTAAACAGACCAATATCAAGTAATGGAATTGAAATAGCAATTAAAAACCTTCCAACAATGAAAAGCCAGGACCAGATGGATTCTCAGCTGAGTTCTAATCATATTTTTGAAGAAGAACTAGCATCAATCTTTCTCAAACTATTTCATGATATTAAAAGGAAGGGAACACTCCCAATACCTTCTATGAAGCCAATATAACCCTGATATCAAAGCCAGACAAATGCACACTAAGAAAAGAAAACTACAAATCAATATCTCTGCTGAACATAGATACAAAAATCCTTAACAAAAATATTAGCTAACCACATTCAAAAACACAAAGAGAAGAGAATAAGATTTGGTGATCTTTCATGGCTCTGGGCTTTCCCCCTCCAGGACTCCCCTCTCCCTGTCTTTCTTGGCTCATGGTTCAACATTTAAGACACAGCTCAGTCTTCCACAGACTCACTGTTCTTCCCTCCTCCCCAGGCTGATTTTGGTGGCCTGTGCAACCTCCTAAACTGTAACTATACACACACTTGAGACAAAGTCTCAGTCTTTCAATTTTGGTGTCTGAGGGGGTTTTTTCTCTGTTCTTCTTTCTGCTACTCTGTATCCTGGTGACTTTCAAACCATTAATTAACCTTGCTGAACCTGCTTTCTCTTCTGTGAAACGAGGTTCATAATCCTATTAGTCATGATTACCATGTGGAATAGACAGGGTTACACATGTGAAGTGTGATTCACAGGGTCTGATTCAACCAGAGGTGCTACTTCAGGCACCACTGAGGGTCTGTCTGCTGCTGTCACTGTGACACTTTGTACCTTTGCTCGCTTTGCCATAAAGAGACCATCTCTTGTCATTCCTGTATCCATTGTGCTTGACACAGTGTGTACCTGGTCATAGGCAATCAAAAGATATTTATTGAACCAACTATAAAATATTTAAAAACGTTAAAATATTGTTTTATAAATTTAAAGACTATAAGTAAATAAGATAAAGCATATTTCATGTAATATTTAATTAATATCCAGTCCTAATAGTGGCAGTGACAGCAACATACATTTATGCAACTATGAAGTTCTGCAAGGAGCTTTGGCTTCCTTCTGAGCTCTGTTCCTTCTTCATTTTCCTTTACCAAAGCACATCATTGTTTGCCAATGGTCCCACTTAAAAAGGAAATGTGTTACTTACTGCGTTAATTTAAATGTTTGCGAGGACTGTACCTGGTGCTACCCTCTTTGATGAATTTGACCTATAATTTGATTACATAAGAAAACATCTCTGCAGGGGCTCCCTGAAGAAGCAGGAAGGATCACGGGAGAGGAGGAACAAAAAAGCTGTGGGTGAGGCACTCCACAGGGACCTGGGAGGGGAGGCGCGCTAATAAAAAGAAGAAGGAAGAACTTCATCTACAAGGAGAAAAGAGAAGAGAGGAAAACAGCCACATTTATACGAGATGGTATGATTTGCTTCCATTTATGGACATAATGGGAAAAAATAACTTGAACATTGGGGTTAATATTGGGTGGAATTGAAAAAAAAATCTAGTTGGTTAGAATGGCAGACCTGAACCGAAATGTAAGGGATCCTTGAAATGGCATTAAAAATGAAGAAAATGGTCGTACTTTAGGATCGGTGATTGCTCTGTGACCCCAAAGTGCCTGGACCGTATATTCATTTAAACTTCACCAGTTTCCAGCCTATTAGAGTTCACAGGGGCTTCAGTTTTGGAGTCTCACTCTCCACTAAGTAGGTATAGGGCTCAGTAGGCTCAACTGGTGTCCTTGGCAACCTCTGGAAAGGTACCTGTGTGTTGGCAGTGGCATTCCCTCATCCCAGTCTTACGGCTGGTGTGTCTGAACTGAAGTGCCAATCTACCTACCCCTCCTCTCTGTCCCTCAGCCCTTCATGACCTGCTCAGCTCAGCAAATAGCTCCCCAATTGCTCAGCCCTCTAAGACAGACAACTAAGTGCCATCCCTCATTCCTCCCTCTCAACCTCCTTCTGCAGTCTGCAAGCAACTGCAAACAATTCTAGCTCCTAAAAGAGGCTCTAATCTTAATGCTTCTCTCCTGTTCCACTTCCAAGCCTCCCACACCTATTACATCCTAATTGATCTCTTTGCTGAAAATGCTGTTTTCATACCCAACATCCTAATAGCAGCTAGCAGGAATTTAAAAATGGGAGTCAGATCTTCAGTGGCTTGAAAACCAAGCCTCCTGAAATGATGAAGCCAGTCCTGGATGCTGTGGCCCAGGACCTTTTGTCCCACACCCTTCACCTGCCCAGGGCATGTGTCAGAAGATGGAAAGTGCAGGGAGGAGGCTGAGTGACTCAGCAGAGAAGAGGCAGAAGCAGAGAGTGACGGGGGTAAGAAGCTAGTCCATGCAACCTTGCAGAACCCGACAGGACTGGGACGTGGAAACACCATGGATGGCTGGAGGCCACTGTGAGAATCTAACTGAAAACACAAGAATTGATTGAAACTCTGGAACAGTAAGATCTCCAGATATCCCCACCCCTCGCTGCTAAAATGTGACCCCTCTCTCCACCTGCACAGGGACCAGAAGTTCAGCCTCAAGCCTTGAGGGCTCAAGTCAGAATGGGAGAGGAAGGAAGCATCAGGTGGAGACTGGAGGTCCGCGGAGGTGCCTAGACTGAAGGGCGAGCCATGGCCCCAGTCCCTGCTTTTGCCCTGATCCTAGCACTTCATCAGCCAGAGGTTGCCACCTTCCTCCACCAACACATACAGGAAATTAGAGGAGTCTTCTGCGGAGACGTGGATTTGCTCAAGAGAAAACTACTACAGATACTGACACCCCATCTATGTAGAAGTTTCCCCAGTGAAGAACCTAGTTTGCTGCAAACTACCCTCTGTGAGGTTCCCAGCTTTCACTCATGTAGGAGGGGCTTCATGCATGTCGTAGTGACTCCATCTCAAATACAAAGTGGTACTTGAAAAAATGTGAGAAATATACCATCATGAAAAACAGATCTAAACAGAACAAAAGGAACTCAGAAGAAACAAAGAAAATAGAGCAGAGGCATGTTTTAAAAAATGTATTCCTATAATCTGTAAGGATGTAAGGAAAGGTATTGAATCCAAGAAAAAGAAAAACAGAACAAAGGAATGAAAAGGAAAAAAAAAAAGAAACACTTCAATTTTAAAAACATAATGACAGAAATGAAAGAATAATTAGAAAGGCTGGTAGGAATGTCAAGAAAATCTTTCAGAAACTCGAGCAAAAATCAAAGAGGTGAACAGTAGGATAGAAAAGAGAAGAAAAGTTAGAGAATCAAGCCAGGGGATCTAAAATCTAGATAATAGGAACTCCAGAGAGATTAAAGAGAATGAAAAATGGAGGGAAATCATCAAAGAAAGGGTACGGGGAGAAATTTCTGCCATAGCAAATTAAGTGACCTGCAGAAATTTTACATCACCAGTGAAAATTAGAAGAATAAAAAGTTTTAGGAAAAAAAAAAAGACAATGTGAAGAGATTTGATTCCAAATCGTAATGGAAAATTTAACAAAGACACCAAGTACTAGAAGACAAAGAGGAAATTTCTTTAAAATTCTGAGGGGAAAATCACATATTATTCTCTAATAAGCCACCTTTCAATCAAGCTCAAATGTGAACTAAAGCCATTTCAGACAGAAGAGGACTTAACTATTAAAAAAAAAAAAAAAACTCACATACACTCATTTTATGAAGCTTTGGAAGATGCATTTCAGAAAAATGAGGCACAAGAATTGGAAAACATGGGATCCAGGGAACACGAAACCCCCCAGAGAGGAAGTGAGATGGAGTCTGAGATTACAGCTGTAGCTCAACCCAGGGACTGTCGGGGTGTTCACCCTCCAGTTGCAGCATGGAAGCAGGGAGCCAGGCAGAGCTTAGGGGACTCTAGGGCCTGAAGGGACAGAGCTAGCAGATTGAGGAAATCAAGTTCTCAAGATACAGTACCAAGGAGGAAAGTTTTGTTCAGAGAGAACCCTGGAGATTTGCAGAGGGTAAATAAGTATTTACTTAAATCTGAGAAATGCATTCTTAGGCAAGTTTATCATTGTGTGAACACCACACAGTGCATATAGGCAAACCTAGACAAATTGGTTAATTGCCCAGCAGCCCAGTGGGTCCCTTGATGCACTCAAGAGACGTGATAAGCATGAGATGTTACGAGGCTGCTGCTGGCATTACATGACATAGTGTTTCACAGTAAACTCTCTTTGTATAATAAGCAGGCGTACACTCTACAATAATGATAAAAGTATAGTATTGTAGATATATAAACCATAACAGTTGCTTCTTATCAAGTGTTATGTGCTGTACATAATTGTATGTGCTATGCTTTTCTAGGACTGGGTGCACAGTGTGTCTGTTTACATTAGCACAAACATGTGTGTGATACATTGCACTATGATAGTATGATGACAACAACATTAGGAGCTTACAGAAGAATTTCAACTCCATTATGATCCCCTGGATCACTGTTATACACGTGCTCCGTCATTGACCAGAATGTTATGTGGCGCATGACTGTGGGGCACTGAGGCACATCTGTGACAGAGTGCATGCCTATGAGGAAGCGAGTCAAGGCCAGTGAACAAAACCACCCTGAGGGATGAGCAGGAACAGTGACCAGCACTTTAAAAAAATTTTTTTGGTCTTTTTAGTTATGTATGACAGCAGAATGTAGTTTAAAATAATTTTTTATGTAGATGGACACAATACCTTTATTTTTATTTATTTATTTTTATGTGGTACTGAGGATCAAACACTGTGCTTCACAGGTGCTAGGTTAGTACTCTACCACTGAGCTGCAAACCCAGCCCCAGTAGAATGTATGTTGACATAACATAAATACATGAAGTATAGCTACCCGTCTTTGTGGTTGTAAATGATGTGGAGTTACACTGATCATGTGGTCATATATGAGCATAGGAAAGTCATGTCTGATTCACTCTACTGTCTTTCCCATGCCTGCCCCTCCATCCCTTCCCCTCGTTCCCCTCTGTCCAATCGGGTGAACCTACACTTCTCCCTACCCCCCCCCACCCCGCCTATTGTAAGTCAGCATTCACATATCAGAGAGAACATTTGGCCTTTGTTTTTTGGGAATTGTCTTATTTCACTTAGTATGATAGTCTCCAGTTCCATCCATTTACTGGCAAATGCCATGATTTCATTCTTCTTTATATCTGAGTGGTATTCCATTGTGCATATATACCACATTTTCTTTATCCATTCATCTATTGAAGGGCACCTAGGTGGGTTCCATGGCTTAGCTTATTGTGAATTGAGCTGCTGTAAACCATGATGTGTATCACTATAGTATGCTGATTATAAGTCTTTTGGGTTTATGCTGAGGAGTGTGATAAATGGGTCATGACGTGGTGGTTCCATTCCAAGTTTTCTGAGGAATCTCCATGCTGCTTTCCAGAGTGTTTGCACCAATTTGCAATCCTACCAGCAAGGTATGAGTGTACCTTTTCCCCCATATTCTCACCAACATTTATTGTTACTTATATTCTTGATAATTGCCATTTTGACTGGACTGAGATGAAATCTCAGTTTAGTTTTAATTTGCATTTCTCTAATTGCTAGTGATGTTGAACATTTTTTCATATATGTGTTGACCAATTGTGTTTCTTCTGTGAAGTGTCTGTTTAGTTCCTTTGCTCATTTTTTGATTGGGTTGTTTTTTATGTGTTTTGTTTTGTTTTTTGGTGTTAAGTCTTTGAAGTTCTTTGTATATCCTGGGAGTTTTGGGATCTTCCAAATATAGAATCATGTTGTTGGCAAATAGGGATAGTTTGGGTTCTTATTTTCCTATTTATATACCTTTAATTCTTTCTTCTGTCTAATTGTTCTGGCTAGGTTTCTAGGACTATATTAAATAGAAGTGGTGAAAGAGGGCATCCCTGTCTTGGTCCAGTTTGTAGAGGGAAAACTTTCAATTTTTCTCCATTTAGAATGATGTAGGCCTTGGGTTTAGCATATGTAGCTTTTATAATGTTGTGATATGTGACTACTATCCCTGTATTTTTTTTCTAGTGTTTTGAGCATGAATGGATGATGTATTTTATCAAATGCTTTTTATGCACCTATTGAGATAATCATGTGATTCTTGTCTTTCAGTCTATTGATTTGATGTATTACATTTCTTTATCCATATATTGAACCAACCTTGCATGCCTGGGATGAACCCTCCTTGATTGTGGTGTGCTACTTTCTAATATGTTTTGTATGCAATTTGCCAGTATTTTGTTAAGAATTTTTGCATGTATGTCCAACAGGGATATTGGTCTAAAATTTTCTTTCCTTGAAGTGTCTTTTTCTGGTTTTGGTATCAGGGTGATACTAGTTTCATAGAATGAGTTGGGAAGGGTTCCCTCCTTTTCTACTTCATGGAATAATTTGAGGAGAATTGTTGTTGTTCTTATTTGAGGGTCTGGTAGAACTCAGCTGAAAATCTATCTGGTCCTGGGCTTTCCTTTTTGGTAGGCTTTTGATGGCGTCTTCAATTTCATTTTTTGAATTTGATCTGTTTAAATTTTTGGTGTCCTCCTGATTCAGTTTGGGTAGTTCATTTGTCTCTAGAAATTTGTCAATGTCTACAAGATTTTCTACTCTATTAGAGTATAAATTTTCAAAATAGTTTCTGATTAGCATTTGTATTTCATTAGTGTCGTTGTGATATTTCCTTTTTCATCATGCATTTTAGTAATTTGAGTTTTTCTCTCCCTCTCTCTTCATTAGCTTGGCTAAGGGTTTATTAACTTTATTTTTTCAAAGAACCAACTTTTTGTTTTATAAATATTTTTTGATTATTTCTTGTATTTCAATTTCACTGTTTTCAGCTCTGATTTTAATTATTTCCTGTCTTCTACTGCTTTTGGTGTTGATTTGTTCTTCTTTTTCTAGGGCTTTGAGATGTAATGTTAGGTTTTTTTTTTTTATTTATGTCTGTTCTTTTAATGAATGTCTCAATACAATGAATCTCCTCTTAGCACTGCCCTCATAGTGTCCCAGAGATTTTGATGTGTTGTATCACTAGTCTCATTTATTTCTAAGTATTTTATAAAATTTCATCCCTGATTTCTTCTGCTATCTATTGGTCATTCAATAGCATGTTATTTAGTCTCCAGGTGTTTGAGTAGCTTCTATATTTTTAAATTTTATCATTGATTTCTAATTTCATTCCATTATGATCTGATAGAATGCAAAGTATTATCTCTGCTTTTTTGTATATGCTAAAAGTTGCTTTGTGCCCTTATGATATGGTCTATTTTAGAGAAGGATCCATGTGCTGCTGAGAAGAATGTGTATTCAGTCTTTGATGGATGAAATATTCTATATATGTCTGTTACATCTAAATTATTAATAATTATTAATTGTACTTTATAGTTCTATAGCTTTTATCTTTTCTTTCTTTTTTTTTTTTTTTGCGAATTAGGGATCAGGAGCACTCAGCCACTGAGCCACATCCCAGCCCTATTATTTGTATTTTATTTAGAGACAGGGTCTCACTGAGTTGCTAAGTGCCTTGCCATTGCTGAGGCTGGCTTTGAACTCACAATCCTCCTGTATCAGCCTCCCAAGCCACTGGGATTACAAGCATGCACCACCATGCCTGGAATTCTATAGCTTCTTTATTTAGTTTTTCTTTGGAGTATCTATCCAATGGTGAGAAAGGGGTGTTAAAGTTACCAGAAATTATTGTGTTGTGGTGTGTTTGAGTCTTAAAATTGAGAAGAGTTTGTTTAATGTACATAGATACTCTATTGTTTGGGGCATAAATATTAATGATTGTATGTCTTGTTGATGTATAATTTCTTTAAGCAGTATGAAATGGCCTTCTTTGTCCCTTCTAATTAACTTTGGCTTGAAGTCCTCTTTATCTGATATGAGGATAAAATCCTGGTATGTTTATGAGATCCATGTGAATGATGTGTTTTGGTCCCATACTTTCACCTTCAGTCTGGATGTCTTTGCCTGTGAGCTGAGTCTCCCGAAGACAGCATATTGTTGGGTCTTGTTTTTTAAGCCAATCTGCCAGTCTACGTCTTTTGAGTGTTGAGTTTAGACCATTTACATTAAATGTTATTATTGAGATATGGGTTTTTTATTCCCTGCCATTTTGATTTATGTCTAGTTTTTAATTGGAATTAGTTCCACCTTTGATTGACTATTCTAGCGTAGTTCCTCCCTTTTCTGGTTTTCACTTTTATTTTGCATTTCTTCTTCATGAAATATCTTATTGGGTATATTTTTTAGTGCAGGCTTTCTAATTATGAATTCTTTAAACCTTTATCATGGGAGGTTTTTATTTCATCATCAATTCTGAAGCTTAATTTTGCTGGTTATAGTACTCTTGGCTGGCATCCATTTTCTTTCAAAGCTTGGTATATATTATTCAAAGACCTCCTAGCTCAGAGGGTCTGTGTTGAGAAATCAGCTGAGATCCAGATTGTTTGCCCTCTAGGTTTGGGAAATTTTCTGAGATTATTTCATTAAAAAGATTGTGCATTCCTTTCATTTGTATCTCCAAGCCTTCATCTATCCCAATAAATCTTAGATTTAGTCTTTTCAGGTTATTCCATATTTATTGGAAGTTCTGTTCATGGTCTCATAACATCTTTTCTCCATGGCAACTTTGTTTTCAAGATGATATATTTTGTCTTCATTGCCTGAAACTCTATCTTCCAAGTTAGTTAGTCTACTGATGAAGCTTTCAATTATATTTGTAATTTGGTTTATTGAATCCTTCATTTCAAAGATTTCTGCTTGATCTTTTAAGTCTTTATCTCTTTACCAAAGTGATCTTTCACTTTCTGTATTTTCTCTCTGATGATTTCACTCCTAATATAGTCCTTTATCTCACAGATCAGATTAACTATGTATATTCTAAACCCCTTTCTGACATTTCTTCCACTGTAGTATTAACAAATTCTGTTATTAGAGTACCTTGATTCATTTGGGGTGATTTGTTCCCTTGCTTTTTCATGTTATTTGTGTGTCTAGCCATCTAACAGTATGGATGTGAGGCAGCAGAGTTTCTACCCTGTGGTCTTATAGTGTCTCTGAAGGTTTCCAGTGTTTAGGGGGAGACAAATAATAAATAACAACAACAACAACCAATTCAAACAGTATATAGTATTAAACAAATAGTTCCTGCTGTGATGTCTACAATGTTCATTGTCACAATAAACAGAAATGATATGATCAGTTATTGTCTATAATAAAAACAGAAAGTTTGTAAAAGGGTTTTACTATTTTGAATGGTGAACAAAGAGAGAACAATAGTGATATAGGATGTTATGATTATGAGGAAGGAGGAAAGAAGATAGAAGTATAAAATTAAAGAGTAAAAGAGCAAACAACAAAGATTACCTGTTAGCAGAAGAAAAGTGAGAAAGAGAGTTGAGGGAAACAGATGAGAGAAAAAAAGATATATAGTAAATTTTTAAAAAATTAAAAAATTGCCGGGCACGGTGGTGCACGCCTGTAATCCCAGCACTTGGGAGGCTGAGGCAGGAGGATCGCGAGTTCAAAGCCAGCCTCAGCCGTGGCGAGGCACTTAGCAACTCAGTGAGACCCTGTCTCTAATAAAATACAAAAAAAGGGCTGGGGATGTGGCCCAGTGGTTGAGTGCCCCTGAGTTCAATCCCTGGTACAAAAAAAAAAAAAAAAAAAAAAAAAAAAAATTAAAAAATTAAAGAATACAAACAAAACTGAAATATACTAACCAAACATCCTAGACCTCAAAAAACGAATCCATGAAAAATTACTGGGTTCAAAAATGTTAGAAATGAGGGAAAAAAAGCCAAATATGGGTATGTTTAAATGTCCATGAACCATTAAGGTCACAATTAAACAGAGAAAATAAAACAAAAAAACCCAAAACAAAACAAAAAGAAAAAGAAAAGAAAAAAAGAAAGAGAGAAAGAGAGAGAGAACATCTTGATGAAAAGTTAAAGTATTATTTCCACTGGAGTTCAGAAGGTTCTCAGCTTCTCAGCAGTGTGAGGTAAGGTTGTCTAAAGGTAGGGGCTCCACTCTCTGGATTGCTGGAGTGAGAAAGGTAATCCTGTAGGTGGAATTCCTGAGGATGAGTTTAAGCTTAGATGGGCTCCAGGCTCTTTGCTAAATGCCAATTGGTCTGTAGATTTTAAATCAGCACACCTCCAGGGTCCAGTAAGTGCTGGTCCATTCTGGAAGACTGTACTCCAGGGACCTCTTCTGGGTTCCACTTGTGGGGTAGAGGAGCCATTTCTTAGTCCCCTATGTCACCCACGGACCCCACATTTCCTGGTCTCAAGTTCAGTCTCTAAAATCAATCTCTCCAGCCCCCGCCCTTTCAAATTCCTAGCCAGGAGAATCTCTCCCAGCCAGTCTTGCAAGCAGCAGGATTGGAGGAGGAAGGGGAGAGCTGGGTGGGTTTCCACTACCAGTTGTCCCCTGTGTAAACCTCTCTCCATGTTTGATTTTCTCCTCGTCTCTTAGGCACACCCTATATTATGCAGTGTGGGTTTGCCAGGCCTGTATTTGGGGCCAAAGTCGGGTTTGATGGGAATTGGCTCTCTCAGCTCCTGGCCCCAATGCTGTGGCTGCAGAATGGTTCCTTCTTCTGTCCTTTGCATGCAGCATGGAGAGATGGCGGCTTCCTTCCTGCACCAGGATATTGCACAGTGTGCCTTTCCATTTAGTCAGGCAGTGTCTTTGGTCTCTAAACTCCCCCCCAGGCAGACCTCCAGCCTCTTAAAAAATGCAGGTTCCTTTAATTCCCTTATCCCTCCACTTGCTTGCAGAGGGACCACTCTGGCTTTTGTCTCTGACTGCAGCAGTGGCCATGGTGCTAGGGAGTTCTGCCTTATTTTATTATATCCAACCTCCTGAGTCCCCAATCTGGTTTGAATATCTAGTTTAAAATTCCAGTAAAGTTCTCTCCCAACCTTCTTTTTTGTTGCTGTTCGCCCACCTTGTTGAGAAGCTGTCTGTCTGCTTTCTTGGCTGCTCATGCCATGGAGCGGCCAGGAAAGTGACCTTCTGTGTTCAGCAATCTTGAAAGTCCTCTCCAGTGTCCAGAACTTATACAGGTTGGAAAAGTGATTTTTCTCCTGTCTGTCAATAGGATGTTTCCAACATCTAAACAGGAAAACCTCATCATTTGCAAAGCTTTCATAAAGAAGTGTTTTGCCTTAGGGATGGGGAAAAATTAACCCTACCTGACACCCAGTCAAATATTATGAGGCATGCCAAGAAGCAAGAAAAAATGACCCATAATTGGGAGGAACAACAATTGAACTGACCCAGAAATAATACAGGTAATAGTACTAGTAGATAAAGCTTACATTATCATATCTGTTTTTCAGGTGTTCAGGGAGCTAGAGGAAAGGCTGAACATATCAAGCAGAGACACAGAAGAGACTTTAAAATAACTAAATCAAATTTCTGGAGAAGCAAATTGCAAAATATGAGATAAAAAACACTGGATAGGATTATAAGCAGATTAGACATTGCAGGAAACTTACTTAAATTTACCTTGATTATGTAACAGCTACAAAGTATTTTTAAAATCCTGGAGGAAGCAGTTCTCCTATCCTGATTCCCATTTACAAGCAACTCTGGACGTCCTATTGACAGTACCTGTGAGTTAATTAAGAAATCGCTTGGCATTGATGTTAAGAAACCTGGCACATCCTTCATCAAAATAAATTCTTTTCAAGCCATGGGGATAAATGCTGTCTGTTTAATGATACTAAGTGGTTGGCTCATTAACTTGTCATGAATAAATCCCCTTCTCAAATATAAGCATGCCATGTTTTTAACCTTTTGTGTGATAGATATTTGAGTCTCATGGGAAAATCTCAGGATTTAGAGGCCTGATTTTCAATATTATTCTATCAATATTTATGGAATGTGTTCTTGGCATGGTATGAGATGCTGGGGACCCATTGGTAAATAAGACCTAGCATCAGTTTTCACAATGCTCAAAATCTAACGGCAGGAGACAGATAAGGACACTGGAAATAATGGTACTGTGTGATAAGGTTATGATGGGGAAGAATGGGGTATTAATGGGAACATACAGAATGGCATCTGCCCAGACTTGGAAGCCAAAGAGGAGGGTTGCCTCCTATGAAGTCTAAGGGATAAACTGGAATTTTAACTCAGTGAAGAGCTGGGATGTCTGGACAAAGGCCCAGAGTCAGGAAAAGCCATCTTTGAGAGACTGCAAGTAACTTAACATGAGTAAAAAGATCAGTTTGAAGACTGGCTTTCATAATAGATGAACCTGGGGAGTGTTAGTTTGCATATTGCCTGTAGATAAAGGGACAGTATAAGGAATTTAAAAAGCTGTCGTGTTTACAGGTTGAGCATCATTAATGGAAAAGTCTGAAATCCAAAAAGCTTCAAAATCCAAAGTGTTTTCAGCATTGATAGGTAACCACAAGTGGCAAAATTAACACCTGACTGCATGTGACACATTGCAGTCAAAATGCACATGCATTAAAAATACTGTCTAAAAACACCTGCAAGCTGAGGGTCTATGAAACATAAATTAATTTCATGTTTAGACTTGGTTCCCATTCCAAGATACTTTATTATGTATGTATTTAAATATTTCAAGAATATTAAAAAAATCTGAAATCAGAAACACTTCTGGTAAGTATTTTGGATAAGGAATAATCATCCTGTACTTTTACAAGGCTGACTCAGGGCATTGCATCCAAACTAAAGAGAAGGTTTGCAACGTCCCAGTTGGGATGTGATGTTAAGTGGGATGAGGCAAAATCTGCAAGCTTGGAAAGAAATGATCACCCTCAAGAGAAACTGAGGAATGGGGTTCAACAGAATGTGGTGAGTGGGTACTGACAGAGCCCATAAGAGAAAGAGCAGCCATAGGTCGCTCTTGGCATGAGCAATTGTAAGCCCCCATCCCTGAATCAAACTAACCAGCTTCTTCTCTGCCCACCTAGCCACTACTGCACAAAGTCCCCAGCACCGCGTGGACTAGCGTTTGAATTCACGTGCTTCAAGTCCACCTGGCTCTCCCACATTGCCTGCCAACACTTGCACATCCCCTGTGGGCTCTCTGCCCCTTCTCTGCAGTATTTCAAATCTCCCCACTCTCCTTCAGATTTCCACCTAATGACCATCCCTTTTGCAGTTCATGGACTTGCTTCCTATTTTGCTAAAAACAATGGAGACTGACCAACTGACCAACTGATTTCCTGTTCATTACCTCCTTGCCTCCTACATGCTAGTTTATCCTCATGCTGATTTTGCCTGGAGGTGTAGAAAGGACTGTTCCTGTGTCACCCTACAAGTGTAATAGGGCTCCCTCAGTTATCTCCTCCCTCTCCAGCTTCCCTTCTCATCTATCTCCTTCCCATCAGCACTGGCATATTTCCAAGCCTCTGCCACCTTGGAAACCCTCCCTAATTCTTTCTGGCTTGCTACTCCTCTCTATTTCCTATGATGGTCCACTGAAGACCTGGCCATCCTCTCTCCCACCACTTCTCAGGTTGCCATTGATTTCTTAGTCTTCAGTGACCACCAGTTCCTTTAGTGAGCTAAAAGCAATAATTCAAAAAATAATTATAATAATATTAATGATAATAATTATTAATATAATTATTAGTAAAATAATAATTATTATTGTTATTATTATGTTTTAGCCTTTATCTTACTATTCATACTATAGCAGCTCTTAACATGGTTGTTGCTTCTGGAAATTCTTGAAATTCTCCTTGCTGTTCCTTCTAGTTCCTTTTGCCTACTCTTCTCTTGCTGGAACATAAGAAATTGATAATCATCAGGGTTTAGTATTGATGCCGTTTTCTCCTTAAAGTATTTTTAAATACTCAACTGTCAATTATTTATACAATGAATACATGGATATATCTCTTTGTAAAATCTAGTTCCACTTAGTACTGCCCTTGGTCACTGCAGAGATTTTCTTTTGGTAAAATTCATTCCTGAGTTTTTCCCTCAGCCTTTACATACATCCCCAGGTACCCAAAGAAAATTTCTATTTTGATTTGCTTAGACCATGCTAATAATTATGGATTAATTTCATTCTCTTATTGATGCATTTAAAAACTGTGATTAAACTAGACTCCTCTGTGGTATCTCTTTGCAATCCTGAGAACCCTTCCCTATCTCAGAGATCTCTACTATTTTGTCTTGGTAGGATGATTCTAGACCTTTCTATACATTTGTATACCTGTATAAATCCATGATTATACAGTCTTGTTTTATGGAGTTTAAAAAAATCATATGTAAACACATTTTTGAAATTTTTCTTTCTAAATAAACAATATGTCTTGAGACTCTTTCCTTATTAGTACTAATAAGCCAACCAAAATTCTTTTAACATACGACACTGTTCTATAAACACTGTCCTAACTTCTGGTTGCTGCTATAACAAATTGCTTCAAACTTAGTGGTTTAAAACTCTACAAATTTATTATCTGACTGTTCTATAGCTCAGAAGTCCAAAATGGGTTTCACCCCTTGGGCTAAAATCAAGGTATTTTCAGGCTGCATTTCTTTTGGAGACTACAGGTGGGAATCTCTTTCCTTCCATTTCCAGTTTCTAGAAGCTTCCTGCATTCCTTGGTGACCGGTCCTTTCCTCCCTTTTCAAAGCCATCAGTGTAACATCTTTAAATCTTTCTCTAATGGTAAATTTTCTAATTTCTAAATTTTGTTCTTTGACCTTACATTTATAAGAACCCCTGTGGTTATACTGGGCCCATGTACATAATCCAGGATAATCTCCCATCTCAAGATCCTTAATTTAATCATCTGCCAGGACCCTTCTGCCATGTAAGGTAAAATGACCACAGGTTCCAGGGATTTCAATGTGGACTTCTTTGGGGACATTCTGTGTAGGTGGGCCCTGGTGTCCATTGTTGTTTTCCTCCTCTAACCTCACTCATTCTCCTAGCGACTTTCTCATTCTTGTGGATCATGCCACACGTCTGTGTCCACCTCCAACTGCAACAATTCAGTGGCCACCTACCCTTGGATGTCCCACAGGCCCTGGGACCCTATGTTCTGTCTTCTATTCTTTATTCTTGGTTTGAATGCCTTTCATTCCTCTCTCAAGTCATGGAATCTCTGTCCCATGCTCTAGGAAGCTCTGTTTTTCTAGCTTCCATACATTCCAGAATCTGGCCTATTGACATCTTCATTCTGTGTTGTAAATTCTCGTGTTTGACCTTCAACTTTCTGGACTTAACACTGTAACCTCAGTCCTTGGACCAAGTTTGTTACGCAGTAAATACTCAATAAATATTTGTTGAATATGTGAGGACAGAAAAAGCAGTCCCCAGGGATGAGGTTTGCTTTTGAATCAGACTCCAAAGCTGAAGGTGCTTCTACATTTCCAACCATCAACTTCTAACATTCCCTGGTTGATACGATTGTGGGAGAAGGAGTGGTCTGAAGACACCTCCTGCCCAGGTGTCTCTCTGCATGGAGCCATTCTCTTTAGGTCCTCACAGTCTTCTTACCCTTGCCCTGTCAAGATGAAAGGTGAGCTGCTCTTCACCATCATTTGGCCCAGGGTCTGCCCTCATCCTTCTCTATTCCAGTCAACCCCTTTGCAGATAATATGGGCAATGTTTCTACCTGATCTCTAACCAAACTTATGTCCTTATACTCAGTTGACATTTTTTGAAATGAATAGTAGATATTCTGTGATGGTCACTTTTGTAATGTTATAGGGTAACCATGAAGAGTTATAACTGGACCTGTCCTTACAGGAAGCTACCCCATTCACAAAAGCCTAAAAAAACTCAAACCAAACCAACCAACCAAACAAACAAACAAAAAACAATAACAACAAAAACACCCCTGGGAATTAATCTAACAAAACAAGAGAATGACTTCTACAATGAAAATCACAGAACACTAAAGAAGAAGACCTTAGAAGATGGAAAGATCTCCCATGTTCTTAGAAAGGCAGAATTAGTATCAAAAGGGCCGTACTACCAAAAGTACTATTCAGATTTAATGCAACTCCTATTAAAATTCCAATGATGTTCTTCAAAGAAATAGAAAAAGCAATCATGGAATTCATTTGGACAAATAAGAGTCCTGGAATAGCCAGAGCAATCCCTAGTGAGAAAAGTGAAGCAGGAGGCATCACAATACCAGAACTTTAATTATGCTACAGAACTATAGTAACAAAAACAGCATGGTATTGGTTCAAATAGAGACTCATTTTACATTAAGGAAATTTGGGGGTGGATTGTGACAGAGCTGAGAGTGTAATCTAGAGGATAATGAAAGACTTCAAACTCCCTAAAACTTAAGTTTGGAGTCTAGAGGCACCACTAACAGGCTTGGTGATTTGGGCATGCTCAGTTTTGTCAAATGCAAAATGAAGACCATAGTACTTCTATCACTAGGTTGTTGAAAAGATTGATAGGATGTGTCTGAGTTCCCTAGTAGAGAACCCAGATGTCTTCATTTCCAGTTCAGTGCACAGTTCATCATTGGTAAACCAAACCAAGGGGCATGTGAGATGTCAATGTGAGGTAGTGTGTTAATAGAAAGGGTCAAACATAGCCCTGTTTCTGGTGTGAACAGCCACACCATCAGACTGGTGATAAGAGATGAAGGAGCTCTTGAAATGGGCTCCCAGCCAACATGGACATTTTATGTTCCAGATGAGGAAACAGTGAGAAAAGTAAATAATTGTCATTTGGGGCAATTTATGTTTTCAACATTTAGTTTCTCCTTTTTTATCCTGTCTTTACATTTGTTTTTATAACTATAAATTTTTTTAGTCAAACCCACACTCAAAAAGACCAGAAAAAGAGGCAAGAAAAACATGGTCCATGGGAGCTTCAAACTCATTCTCTTGGGCCTTGTTTCCTATAAACAAGGGTCTATTCCTATAGAGAATCCTCCCACCCAGGGTTGATCTTCATGAAGCAAGTGTCCTATTTAGTGAAGCCTCCAACAAACTCTTACTTTTTAAAGGATAGAGTTTGTGAGTCTGTGAGTCTGTAGTCCTATTCCAGAAAAATCTCTTGATAACATCAAACATTTCCTGAAGTCCTATTTCCTTCCTAAGTATTTTGAAGCTTACAAACTCAGACATAACGAATGGAGACTTTTGCGGGAACAATCACTCAGCAGCATAAGTTATTTTAATGGGCCCATCACTTGAAACTAAACTTCCACCATCTGTTCTACCCTTTAACTGCAAATGCAAAAGGAACACCATTCCCAATGGCATCATAAAAAGTTAGATATAAGTGATTTAAATGCATGTTTTGGTTCTATATTCAGTGCAATACACATCTGAAGGAAAGCTTATATTGGATTTATTTTTTTATGGCAAAGTAAAAATTCAGAGTGGGGAAAATGTCTCTGTTAACAAAAGAGTGACTTTTTAGTTGACATGGAGTATGTTTTACCATGTCATTCATTCACTCATTCATTCATTCATTCAGGTTTTCTTTTTCTACAAATATTTATGAAATGTTTCCACCTCACTGGCTCTTGGGGTATAGATGTTGACAGTGATAATTGGTAAGACCCTGATACCTCTAAAGGAAAATACAAAAGGCCATTTCATATAAATATCCATAAAAATCACATAAAATCCAAACATAAATTTCACGTCTGCTTCAGAATGCTAACAGGAAGGAGCAGAAAAATGTTTGCAATCAGCTAGATCTTGGCTTAAAATTCCCAACTGCTTTGTAATGTGACCTAAGACTGTTTCCTTATTTGACGCTTATTTGCATATCTGATGCTGCTTCCTCATCTGGAAAATGGGGACAATGTCTTCCTCATGGGTGTGCTGTAATTGCAGGAGTTACATAAGCAAAGTCACTAGCCAAGGGCCTGGCTCATAGTTGGTGCTGTGTTAATTCTTCAATTTTCTAATTTCTTTTTTAGATTTAGAAAAATTACTGTTCAAACATAAAATGATAGATGTGTAAAATACAATAGTAGGATACTATCTAAGATATGGTTGGCTTTTATTCAAGATCCTTCTTGTATAAACAATCAAATTTTATCACAAAGAAAAATAGCAACTGTATCAAAGTCTTGTAGTTTGCAATCGTTTCTAAAACATTTTTTTAAATATTTATTTATTTGCTTTAGCTGTACACAATGGACTTATTTGTACGTGGTGCTGAGGATCGAACCCGGGCCGTGCACGTGCCAGGCGAGCGCCCTACCACTAAGCCACAACCCCAGCCCTCTAAAACATTTTGATTATCCACTTAAGAATGAAAAAAATTAAACAGTCTTTCTTAATATAGGTATATTTGAATTAATATACATGGACTATTATATTAACAAATTATGCACATTACAAAATTTACCTCTAATAGAAATAAAAATAATGAAATGAATGATATTTATTGTGTCTCACTGGTTGTAATGGGTTTACACTATGCTTAAGACAGGCATACCGGTTTCTGGATACATATTATATACACTTGGGTCAAGTTCATTATTAACATGAATATATAATTCTACAAACACTTTTTGAAAATGTATTTGAAAGATTTTTAATTGGCTTCATTATTTTCATCTTATGGTAGGTGAATCCCAAAAACATACTAGGAGGAGATGCATTAACTGTGCCACTTTCTTGTTTTACTCCTATCCATCCATTGTGCCTTTGCAGAGATATTTTTAGCCGCTTCTCCATTTTGCAATGATCAGTCTGATTAAAACTAGACAATAAAATGCGTGTCCATGTATGTTAATATGCTGTCAGGGAACAGGTGTGAGGGAGCCACTGCTGTCTCTGCCATGGTGAATCTCATCCCTGAGGGCACTCTCTGGACATCATGTCGCTTATTATCCTCTGTTAATCCAATGTTAGTAAAGCTCTTAGTCTTTTTAAGGATAAATGTTTAAATAATAGTCTAATATTTTCTTCTTATGCCTCAAAGATTGGACTTGTTCACCTCACGTTGGAAGACACTGAATTCCTGGAAGAGGCAGGACTAGAGTTGAATCTACTGATGCCTAATAATGCTTTTTCCTTAACAGATACAGAGAAGCAATACCTCCAATTTTTATTTTAGTGCCGTGTAACATGTTTGGAAAAGTGTGCATATCCTAAGTGCATACCTTCCGGAATTTTCCCAAAGTGAAACACCTGTGTGACCATCACAGCGATCAGAGAGGGGCTTTATAGGACCCAGGTGCTCCTCTGCTCCTCCTTCCCCAGATAACTCCTGTCCTGACTGCCAACTCCACAGATCAGCTTTGCTCAGTTTTGAATTCTTTACATAGGGAATCATACAATATGAATTAGGGTCTGGATTTTTTGTTTGTTTGTTTTTTAAGACACTTTGTAAAATTCATCTCTGTTGGTATGTATAGTGATAGCTCATTCTTTCTTTTTTGGGGCTATACAATATATTATTAAATAGTATTAATTAGTATATTGAGCATCTTTATTCATTCTAGAGTTGATGGCAATTTTAGATTTAATGATATTTGGATATTAGCAATAATGCTATATCAATGGAATTGCTGAGTCAGATTGGACATATAATAGAGCTTTTCTAGGTAGAGTGGAGCACACATTAATCAACTGTTGCTGCAATAATAACATGTAATCAGCCACACCAAAATGAATAACATGTAACAATAAGCATTTATTGATTGCCCAGCTATGGATTGGTAGGGAAACTGCTGATTTAATCTAAGCTCCGTTGGTTTGGCTTCAAGCTGGGCACTGGGGTCCGGGTCTGCTCCAGGTGTCCTCAAACCCTCTCAGACCAGGGACTCCTCAAAGCACGTTCTTCTTGCTGCAAGTGCTGACCTGCAAAAGCGTATTTCAAGCCTATGCTCACATCATGTTGCACTAACGTTCCCACAGACAGGCAAGTCACTTGGTCAAACTCAAGGGGTGGTGAAAATATCACTCCACCCACTATGAGGTCTTTGTTATTGTGTAGCTAAACAATTCTGAAAAGAGAAATGAGAAATTAAGACCAATGATGTAATTGGCCAGAGAGTTTTTCAAAGTGTAGCAATTTACACGTCCAGAAGTGCTTTCTGAAAGTTCCTGTTTCCTGTTACTACACATCCTGAACATTTGGCATTTTCAGTTTTCTTTGCCCTTTGTGCTGGGGATGGAACCCGTGGCCTTGTGCATGCCAGGCAAGCACTGCACCACTGAGCTGCGTCCCCAATCCTTTTCAGGCTTTTTAATGGTACCCATTTAATGCCATGACTTTAATTTGTGTTTTCCTAATGATTCATGAAGTTGAGCACTCAAGATTTTTAGCCACTAAAGAAAAGAGGTTGCCAATCTTCTTATTTCTTCACAGGATTTTTTTTTTTTAAATGATGCTGGGGATTGAACCCAGGGCCTTGTACATGTGAGGCAAACACTCTACCAACCGAGCTATATCCCCAGCCCTCACAGGATATCTTCTGAACATGAACCCTTTGTTGGCCATGTCTTCCCCTACTCTGTGCCTTGCTTTCCTATTTTCTTAATTGTGCCTTTGGATGAACATACAATTTTACTTTGAATGTAGTCCAACGTATCAGTCTTTCCTGGTAGGATTATTGACTTTTAGACTTATTTAAAAAATCTTTTTCTGCCCTGAAGTCATGAAGATACTGCCTCATATTCTTTCAAAAGCTTTGCTGTTCTCCTTTGCTTATTTAGATCTCCAATCTCTCTGGAACTGATCTTCATGTATTTCCTGAGGGAAGGGTCCAGATTCCTACAGATGTCTAATCGATCCTGTACCACTTATTTAAAGATCACGTTTTCCTTACTGTAGTGCAAGGACATGCTCCTATCAACTGCCCGTGGTGTGTGTTCATTTCTGGACCTCTGGATCCGTTTCATTGACTTATTAATCTGTCTTTATGTCAATACTACTCTCTCTTAATCACTATAGCTTCTTGATACATCTTGATAATTGATACCATAAATCCTCCTGCTTTGTTCTTCTCAAGATGGTCCTGACTTTTCTTGACCCTGTGTTTCCATTAAATTTAATCTAGCTTGTCAATGTTAACAGCCATCCTTCTGAGATACTGATTAAATCTCATTGACTAACTTGAGGAGAATTGATCATTACAACCTCTTTCAATCGATGAACATGATATATCCTTCCATTTTTTAAGTCTTTAAAACGTTTTACTCATAGATTATTGTGTAAAGGTCTTATCTCTTTCTCTCTTTCTGTCTCTCTTTCTCTCTTATTTCTGGTTATTCTATACTTTTTGTGCCATAGTAAAAAAATGTCTTTTAAAATTTTATTTTTTAGTATCTTTTGTCTGTAGATAGAAATAAAATCGATTTTATATTGAAGTATTGACTAGTGAACTTGTAAAACTTACTTGCACATTTCATCGTATCTGCATTTCAAGTTTTCTACACATGTGATAATATTATCTGTAATCAATGATAATTTTGTTCTCATACTTTTTCTTTCTTTGTCCTGTATCACGACTTTCCATCTATTTAAATAAGGTATTTTCAGAAGATTTTTTTTGTAGGTCTTTAATCAAATTTAACTTATTCCCTTCTAATCTTAGTTTGCTGGAAGATTTTAATGGCGAATTTCATCAATTTTTACGTTAACTTGATCACATAAATTTCTTCTGTTATTCTATTGATATGGAAGATGACATTAATTGATATTTGACTATTTAATTTATTTTTTGGGGAGTCCCAGGGGTTGAACTCAGGGGCACTCAACCACTGAGCCACATTTCCAGCCTTTTTTTTTATTTTTTATTTTTTTTTATTGTATTTAGGGACAGAGTTTCACTGAGTTGCTTGGCACCTTGCTATTATTGAGGCTGGTCTTGAACTCTCTATCCTCCTGCCTCAGCCCCCTGAGCTACTGGGATTACAGGTGTGCACCACTGCGCCCAGCAATATTTGACTATTAAATCAACTTTATATTCCTGAAATAAGCACACGTGGTCATAATGTATTACTCTTTTATGTGTGGCTGAATTTGTTCCACAAATATTTTGTTTAATATTTTTCATTTATGTTGCTGTGAGATATTGGTCTTTTATTTTCTTGCATCTTGCCTTTAAAAAAATTTGTACCACTTTTTCTATGTTTCACCTTCTTTCTTGCTTGCTTTCTTTGGAATTTTTTTATTTCACTTTCTTCTGCCATTTTCTTCTTAGTTTTACTCTTTTCTAAGGCTGGATTCCCTAGAAATGAAGCCTGAGATGGAGATGCTTGTTCGAGTAGTTTACTGGAGAGATGCTCTCAGGAGAGAGATGAAGGAGCAGGAGAAGGGAGGGAACAACATCTAAGCGAGCTCTCAGCCAGACTAGCTGCAGATGAGCTCAGGGGAATCCTCTGAGTGTAGCAGCACTGTAGAGTTAGTCCTTGTTAAGGGCAGGTGGCCTTTCCCACTCCTGCCAGTCAGACAGCTTTCCTGCTTTGTCCTGGGTGCTGGGGAAAGGATGGGCTATATAGCTTGCATTTCCCTGCTTTTCAGTGAGGTTGAATATATTTTAATATATGGGCCATCTGTGTTTCCTCTCCTATGAAATGGCTACAGATGTACATCGTGCCCATTTTTATATTGGATTATTGTTCTTTTATTCTGTATTTCTTTATATCTTCTGGATATAGATACTTTTTTAGCATGTGTTGCAAATATTTTCCTGTTATTATCCTTTCGTTCGCCTTATTGCTTTTTTTAACAAATGGGAAGTCTAAGGTA
This sequence comes from Tamias sibiricus, assembly GCA_025594165.1. NCBI lineage: Eukaryota > Metazoa > Chordata > Mammalia > Rodentia > Sciuridae > Tamias > Tamias sibiricus. Next base: position 12,641,892 of record CM046665.1, read on the forward strand.
CAGATGCCCGTTAACTTATAATGGGGTTACAACTTAAGAAGTCAAAAATGATGTAAATACATTCAACACCCAGATAAGCCCACTGTAAAATTTTTAAAAAGTTATAAATCAGACTATTGTAAGTCATCTGCTTTTCAGTCTACAATGTGGTTAAATTCAGATAAACTCACTATAAATTTGAATGTTTGTGAAGTCAGGGACCATTTATAATTGAACTCATTAGTCTCTTTCATTAGAGTCTGTGATTTTTATTTATTTTTTGCCCTTGTTTTAGAATTCATTTTCACTTCAAAATCACAAAATTATTCTTCTAAAAGACCTTAACATTTAAGTTAAATTAAGGTAACATTAAGCCTTTAACATTTAAGTCTTTACTTAAGCTAGAATGGATTTATGAATGGTGTAAGGTAGGGTTCCACATTTAATTAGCAGCCTTAATACCGCCTGTAATCAATCTCTCTCTCTCTCTTTTTGATAGGGAATTGAATTCAGGGGCACTCATCCACTGAGCCACATCCCCAGCCCTGTTTTTATTTTATTTAGAGACAAGGTCTCACTGAGTTGCTTAGCGCCTCACTATTGCTGAGGCTGGCTTTGAATTCTCCTCCTGTCTCAACCTCCTTAACCACTGGGATTACAGGCCTGTGCCACTGTGCCTGGTACCACCTGTAATCTTAATGTCCCCTTGGATAAAATATAATATATTAGGACATGGACCTTTGTGGGGAGGGAGGAATCATTCTGCCTACTACAGTGTGCTGTTTGGCCTCCCAAAGATTCATGTCCATCTCATATGCAAAAAACACTCATATCATTATAACATTCCCAAATGTTTACAAAATCAATACACAGTAGAACAAAGATATTATCCAAATGTCATCAACTCAAAAGTTTCAGGTTTCTAAATCAGATGTGAGGCTGTCTTCTCCATCTAGAAACTGTGAAACTACAGAAAGAAATTATTTGCTTCCCAACTGTTTAGAACAAGACACGTACTGTGGCTTCCATGGCCCTGAGTGCCCTGGCCTCTGCTTGCCTCTTGGCCTCCACACACACACTCTCTCTCTCCATTTCCTTGTTGATCCAGACCTCTTTACCTTCTCACCATTACTTCTTTCTCCCAATGTCTCATACGGTTGCCTCCTTCTAAAAATTCACATCTCTTCCTATTCAAGTATTTTTCCTGAGCAAGCAGGTTGGTTAGCAACAGGGGATTCAGAGTCATACTTCTTGAATTAAAATCCAACACTTATTACCAAGGGATGTTAGGCCAGTTACTTAACCTGCCTTTGCCTCAGTTTCCTTATTTGTAAAAGGATATGGTGATAATAAAACGTTTTCAAGAAGTTAAGTTTGTAAGCACTTAGAAGAGGACTTGTACATTGATAAACAATATGCAAATGTTACTCATCACTTTTCTAGGCTTAAATATCATGTTTCAAAAAGACTTTCTTTGTTTAGTCTAAAAAAAGTGGCCCCAAGTCACTCTGGCATTGGTCTGATTTAATTCTGTATGAAGCCCATAGGTTCAGCTTTTTTTCCCTCCCCCCCCCCCCCCCCCCGTTCTCTTTCTCCTAGAATGTGAGCTCTAAGAGTCAAGGTTGTATTTATGCTTTATTTTCTGCATCCTCAGCATCCATAGGGCCTGGGCCAAGGTAGCTTTTCATTCAAGAACATATAAGCTGGCACGCCATTGAGACTCCCTGCCCGGTCACAGGATGGAATCTGACTCCTGCTTCTCTGACCCCATCTCTTACCTCCCTCCTCTTTTCTCACGGGCATGAGTTTCTTCCCACAAGATTCCTTGTATCTCCCTGTGAATAAGCCTCTTGGGCTCTCCCTACTGGTCCTAATATGCCCCCTGGTATTTGCAAATTTGTCACCAGCACATGACTTAGGTCCTTCTCTATGGACCCCACTCTTCCAGATGCCACAGTGCCTCCTTGAGTGCATTCTGTACCTGAAATCAGTTCTCACGGTACCTAGTCTTGTGCGGCTTTCTTCCAGAATCCCACTTCAAAGGAGCCAACAACTCACTGCTGACCAGTGCCTGACTCTGATTCTTTTCTAAAAATAAATACCTTCTTGAAGAAAGCCCAGTAGAGTAGAAGAAAGGGAATGAGGGAGGGAGGAGAAGAAGGAAAGGGGAAGTACTGGGGACGGAACTGGAGCAAATTATATTCCCCGTTTGCATAATTATGTCAAAAATGAATCCCAGTATTATGTATGGCTACAATGCACTAATAAAAATGGGAAAAAATAATTACTATTCTATATCTGAGCAAGACCTTCAACCTTGGAGGTGCACCATGAAGTTATGATTTTATAGGCCTACACACAGAGAGATAAAATCATATGATAACAACAAAAAACTACTGCATTGGTTAATTACGGATTAAAATAACTTAGTATTTGGGGGAAATAATAAATAGCCAAGAATACAGAGAAATGAGGGCACACTACCTAAATATATCTCTTTGATGACTCTTATGTGCACATATTTCTTTTAAAAATAGCATTCTGACTTTGAATTTTGTGCCTTGTCCCTGATTAATAATGACAGAGGAGAATTCCTTGGTATTTAGCATATCACTGTGACACACAGCTCCCATGTAATTTGGGGAAGTTTAGGGACAAACTGGAATAGCAAGAGCATTAACCCAGTTCTTTGAGGGAAGGGGAAAAAAAAAAAAAACTGAAATAAAGTAATTAAGTCCCCTTTGCCTCCTAATGAACTGGCTTGCAACTGTCTCTAGTTTCCCTTCTGCTGTTCCTTTGATCTCTTTAAGCTCTCCCTCGGTCAAACCTCTTCTGTTTGAATGGCACTAATTTGTATCTCGGCGCTTCCATCTGGGGATTCAGATTTGTGCAGGCCGGTTCCACGCTGGGCTAAATTTGCTCAGCACCTGGCTGAACATATTGGTTTCAGCATATTTACCCAAATTGTTAGTAAAACATCAGAAACAGTCAGCTCCTGTGAATCAAATTGCAAGCAGGGTCCCTGTCATTTAACGCTAATACAATTTAGACCAGAAGTTCACACACACAGTAGCGCTGTATTTCATTGACATCAATGCCAGTCCCCCCGGAACCCCAGATTTGGAACTTTTTAAAGCATCCGCCGAGAGGGAGAGAAAGAAAGCAGGTAATTGAGCCGAGTCCAGTCTTGTGTCTCATACATATTCTGCAGATAATTCATCAACTCTTCCTTTTCATCTGGGTTTTGTTTCCCCGGGTCCTTCGACTAGGTTTCAGGAGCAAGAGCCAATCTCATTTCCTGTGCTCTTTTCAAATCCAAGCTGTTGAGCTCCCTCTGTTTGGCCGAAGGATTAGAGCTTCTTAGCCATAAAGCCAATTTTGGAATGCAAGTTGAGGGTCAATGCTCCCCCTTCCACTTTTGACTTGAAGTACCCGTTTTGATTTACATGTCTGGAAACCAACAAGAGTCTTATTGTGATCGAACGTGGAAAATGGTCCCGTTGCAGTCTGGTCCCTTGCATCCAAGGTCCTACCCTTCCCTGCCCCCGGTCCTACAGCCTTCAGCTGTAAAATTCATTATTGTAATACCTGTTTACTTATGTTTATATCTGGTACTATCCGGCTTTTCAGTCTTTGGGCTTCAAAGTCTCTTGAACAGAGGGAAGGCCAAGGAAAAGGGAGGAAAAAATGGGAAGGGTTAGGGTACCTTGCCTTGGGACTAGCTTAACACAATCAGCCCCGATGTCCTCATGTATCTCTTAAGAAAAAAAAAAAAAAAAAAAAAAAGATCAGGATCTGCCAATGAACCACTTTCAAAGTGAAATGCCTACATTCTGCCAGGAGGATGGCACGGTGCCATTCCTGAGGTGAAGCAAGGCAGGTGCACCCTGGTCCTTCTCATGTTAGGATCAGGGGCAGACAGAGGCTGGCACAGTGGCTGTTGCTCCTCCGGAAGCCGGATGTCGCTGTCACAGCTGTTGCCGCTGGTTGCCAGGATGGATTCTCTGCCGCTCTGTCCTTCACATCAATAGCTCAGCACTCAGAGCCTAAGGCATCTGTACCTGATCAGCCGTGTCGAAGGCATGTCTAACATGCACTGCACACGGAGGATCGGGGCCCTCTCTGGATCATAGCTGTCTTAGTCTTCTCAGGTCACCTAACAAAAGCCTAGTCACAGTGGCTTAAACAAGAGAAATTGACTTCTCACAGTTCTGGAGGCTGTGAGTCCAAGGTCAAGGTGCAGATATGGTTCGGTTTTTGATGAAGCCCCTTTCGTTGGGTTGCAGGAGGCTGCCTTCTCACTAAGTCCCCAGAAGGTCTTATTTCTCTGTAACCTGGGAGGTAGGAGGAAGTGAGAGAGTGCAAGAGTGAGCCAGCTCTGGTGGCTCCTTTTCTTCTTATAAGGATACCAATCCTATTGGATTGAGCCCCACCCTGAATACCTCATTTAACCTTAATATCTCCCTAAGGTCCTATCTCCAAATAAAATCATGATTGTCACGAGCTGTCCCTGGCCCTGTGTGGGCTATGTTGCACACAATAGCCTAATGAGGGGATAAGTTTGCCATATATTCTGGAATGACAACTTGTTTTTGATTTGTTTAGTTGGAGGAAGAGGCAGTTTTAGAAGCTCCCATGTGGCGTTTCCTACTATCATAACTCAGTCTACAAGTCAATGTGAAAGTTGACTGCTAAGTATGGCATTTTTTATTATATCTTCAAGAATTGTAAAAATAGCAAGGAGCAATCCTGCAGACCCAAGGGATCTGCATGGCCATATTACTTGGTCCTTATGGGTCTTACTCTAACAGGGTAAGTAATGACACTTTGCTCCCTGGGTTAGTGTCTACTCAAACTCTGTCCCGTGGCCCTAAAGGATTTGAGTGTTCCTCTCTCTGTAATGTACAGCTACTTTACTAACTGGCCCAGCTCTTCGCTGGTTTGCTGTTGTTATTCTAGTTGTTTACTTATTTGGGGGGAAGACCTGGGAAACACTTCGTGCATGCTTGTTGTGGAGTTGCAGAGGTTTTTCTTTTTCCCACGAAGAGCTGGTCTTTCCTTCAGTTGATGTGCTCTGGATCTGACAACTGGGAAGTCAAGACTTTCCACTGGGGCAATGAACTTGGTCTCTGATCATCTATTCTCAGAACTGTTTTGATTGTGTTTTTTCAAGCAGTTTGCTTTGCAGTTGCTCCTAAGAGGACCTGGTTATATGAGTCATTTCCAAGATCCCTATGGCTCAGGTACCCCTAGATGCCATCCAGTCTTGCTTTCCATTGCAGAAACCAGGTTCACTGCATTGCTGACATTTGGGGCAGTACTGCTCTGGCCTCTTCTGTTCTTCTTTTTATCATCCTCATTGCTATTAGGAGCCCACGTTTGGAACAACATCTCCTGTCGTCACTCTTGAACTCCAGAGAACAATTACACCTCAGTTTGCACTGCCTGTATATAGCACTTTGTCAAGAAAACATGCAGAGTTGGTGAGTTGGAGTATTTTCTCATTCATGTAGTAGACATATTCTAGCACCCATTTCCCTAAGGCTCAGGATTCCTTCCTTCAGAGTTTCCTGTGGCATCCTTGCTTGCAGAAGTCAGGCCATTACTTTCCCCAAGCTCCCAAGAGTTACTCCAGCAACTGATCATATTAGAACCATCACTTGAGGCCCCGGTCCGGTGTTAAATGTTGTGTTCCAGGAGAACATTCAACATACTTGCTAATATCCAGCCTCACATCCCCCCATTGGTTCAGCAGGCTCCACATGTGGTCATGTTCTCTGAGCCTGGCAGCATATGTTTTCATGGTCCTGCAGCTCCTTCAGCATATACATACCTCCTTTGCTCAGCAGGATCAACGCTTCTCTAGATGTTTGTGGCTAAGGTTGACTCTAATCATGGATCATCTGGCCAGCAGGAAAGGGGGAAAGAGATTCTGATGAGCACAATGGCTATATATATTATAAAGCACCTGCTTCTTCTTACACCTACACATAGTTTCCAGACAAAGGTTTCTTTCTTTCTTCCATAAACAAGATGGGTTATTTCTGAAGGCCTGAGGGTTCGGAGGAATCTGGGGACCACTGTTCTCATGTACATCAAATCAGATATCATCATCTCAAATCTCAAGGTGCTGTTACTTTTGCATCAAAGCCCATATTTTTCATGGATATGTGGATAATTCAAACTTCTCTGAAATGCTGTGATTCTTAAAATCAAGTCTGGTATGTGATTTTCAGTAGTGTTTGCCCTCTGGTTATAGGAGCTAAAGGTTTTTAAGTATTGCCAAGAATGTTCTATAACTTTCACACTTTGCTTTAAATTGTTGATTAATAGATCCTATTCTGTCATTTCCCCATTTTAATGAGCCATTGCTGCTTAGAAATAATCACCTTATTGCACAGCTCTGATAATTATTATCTCTTCTTATTATGGTTTGTATATGAGGTGTCTCCGACAAAGCTCATGTATGTGAGACAAGGCTGGAATGTTCAGAGGTAAAATGGTTGGATTATGAGAGCTGTGGCCTAATCAGTGGTTGATTTATTTTTGATGGATTGATAATTTGAATGGGTTGCTGAGTGGTAACTGTAGGCATGTGGGGCATAGCTAGAGGATGTGGGTCACTGGGGGCATACCCTTGAAGTATTTCTTTCCCTGGCCTCTCCCCCACCACGCCTCTCTCTCTCTCTGCTTCCTGGCTGCCATGAGCTAAGCCACTTTCCTCCACCACACCCTTCTGCCCTGATATTCTGCCTTACTTTGGGCCCACAGGAATAGAGTGAGCTGACCATGGTATGAAACTCTAAAACTGTGAGCCCCAAAGAAACTTTTCTTCCTCTAAGTTGTTCTCCTCAGGTATTTTGATCACAGCAACAGAAAGCTGACTGATACACTTTTATATTTCTTAGGTGCCAAAGATATTGCAGCAGGTGTGTGCCTCCTTCAACTGTGTCCCATTTTAGTTTATCAAAAGTAAAAATCTTAGCAATCAATGACAATGCTTAGTATGCCAGGAATGATCCATAATACACCCCAATGCCAGAGATAGGGAGTTCTCACTGCCATTTAGCCAGCAAGTGACTCAATTTGAAAATCCCGTCCTTTGAGTCTTACAGGATTACCTCACTTCTGGTACCAAACTGTGTTAGGTTGGGGTGCCTAGATGCAAAGCAGCATCCAGAGATGGGAATTCTTACTCAGGTACTCCTAGGGGGATGCTTTTCATGGAAGGTGAAGGGGGAACAGGATAGAGCTGTTGAAAACTATCTCTGCTGACAATCTGTTGTGGTTTGATCTCACACAAAATTTCAGAAAACAATTTGCACCACGAAGTTAAGCCCTCTTCAAGATTGTGGGCCAGCTTTAGTCAGTCTTTGACTGTGGTCTACCTCTGGAGGGAAAGGGGTGACTTTTGTTGGGTGAGGAAAATTTCTAAGGCAACGATTGCAGAGTAAGAGAAATACATGAGCAGTAGTTGAGTAGAGAGTTGCAGTGAGTAATTTTTTTTGCTTTGGACTGGATAAAATAATACCATGCTTATTATTAGACATGATCTAGTAAAGAGAGAAAATTAAAATTAAGGTATTAAAATTAAAGAGAAAATATAGATGGGGGGGCAGTGTGCAGAATGGCTGTTGTTAAGTGGATGAGTAGGGGCAGGATTTACCTTAAAGCATGAATAGGCCCATCTAAGCCAGAAGCATGGTGTTTCAGATACAGTAGCAGCAGGGAAGGAAGAGCAGCAGTGGACCTTGCAGTGACGTGTGTCAACCTCCCTGGGAATGAAACAGTGGAAGCCCCAACTCTGAGCTGAGCTCGTAGGAAGAAGCCTCCTGACTGACAGGAGCCACACAATCCGTTTGCAGCTTAGAGGAGTAGGGATCTTGCTTGGGTAAAAAAGGGAGCAGAGAAGAGTATATAATTAGGGATGAGGGATTGGTGATGGAGAAATTCAGTGAATTCAGTAAGTGGGTAAGCGATAAGAAAAAGAGGATAAATAGGACGTATTAAGCATAATAGTGGAAATAATATTAAAATCTCAGTAATCTAACACTACAGTGCTGCAGAAGCAAGTGCTGCCCACTTAGGCTGCACAAACTGGTAGCTGCAGCAGCGCCTGGATTGGAAGACAAGGCTGGGTAAGGTGGGTCCAAATATGATGGAGTCTGATCTATCACTCATAATTGATACAAAAAACTCCCAGCAAACTGGCAGTAGAAAGGAACTTCCTTAAACCAATAAAAGAATCTATAAAATCCCTACAGCAAACAGCAAACAGCAAACACAAAGGTAAACAATTGAAAGTATTCTCTTCAAATTCTGCTAGGAGACCAGGATGATCCCTGTGACCTCTTCTATTGAACCTTCTGTTGCAAGTCCCTGCTCATGGAATGGGACAGGAATTATACTGAGTTTCAAGGATTGTAAAGGAAGAAATAAATTTGCCATAATTCATGGATAATCTGTCTACAGAGAAAAACCTAAGTGAAATTTAAAGGATATTAAAAGATTTACAAATACTGCTATTAAGGCTTATGGATCTAAGATAACAAAAGTCAAGGCAGTTATTTACATCAACAATACAACATAAATAAATAAAAATTGGTTAAAAAAGAAAATAAAATTTTAACTACTTATCATCCCAATCCCAAAATACAAAGGAATTAATTTCTGACAATGATGTATTCATTATTTTTTGTAATAAATTAAAACCTCTATTGAAAGGTTTCAAGAAGACCTAAATAAATAGACATAGCCATGTTTATGTTTAGAAAGAATTTATATTATAAAGATTAGTTCTCTCCAAATTGATCAGCAGAGTGATGCAATCCCAGCTTATATCTCAACACATTTTCTTGTGGAGCATGATCAGGAGGTTTCAAAATTTTCCTGGGTGTGTGCATTGGCTGTGTTCTCTGAGAAGCAGATACTGTGCTGGAGTTTGAGGTACAAGAGGTTTATCAGGTGTTTTGCCTGTGAGAGATAAAGGAAGGAGAGAGCAGGAACAGGCAGGAAAAGCTTCCAGTCTGCCATCTTGACCAGACCTTGTGGAAGGAGAGGAGGAGGAAAAGGGGAACCTGACAGGAAGAGCTTCAGTCTGCAGAGCAGCCCTGAGGTCTCCACTAGTCTGATGGAGGGAAAGGACGGCTCTACAGGAGTCCCACCCAGGCCACCTGTGGTGAGCCCTCTCTCAACCTTCACTTGTGCTCAGTCACCAGCTGGGCCTTGTCTGGTGCAGGAGCCCTGTTTGGGGAGATGGCTAAGATTGCGGTTGACTAAGGGCCAAGGAAATGTTTAGCTGTTGCCGCCTTCCGTAGTCTGGCGGGACTTGGCCCGAGATCTCGCGGGACTTGAGCGAGATTGCTGATCGGGTCTGTGCCATTTTGGTGGTGTGTGTGGTGCGTGTTAAAGTCGTTGTTAGAGCCAGAGAGAAAAGTTATTAGAATAAAAAGGCTGTTTGTTTCCAGTTCGCCTCTGAACTTCCTCCCGTGGCTTCATTGCTTCAAGCGGCCATCGCTTCAGGCGGCCACAGTCTGGAGTGTGTGGCCTCAGCTTTAAAGTAGAAAGAGATTCCAGAAGCATCTGTAGCTAGAAATCTCCACAGACCCTACTGCTCATGGCAAGTCCCCTCTTTGAAGGGAGATGGAAGTAGTATGCATAGTGGCTGCCATAGAGATCAAAGGTCAAAGTCAGTCCCCGGTAGGATGGAGACGGGCCCTCTGGAGATCAAGATTTAGTATAATAAGGTTAGGGTAATTAAGATGTTGCAACTTTAATACATGGATGGTTTGGCCGTCCAATGGAACAAAACGGGTAAAAAAACCCTGCTAGATGACAGAGCTGGCCCTGCAGAGTGGTGAAGGAAGAATGGAAATTATGTAAACAGTGGTGGAAAAACTATGTATCCAGATGGTAAGAAACGGAAACAAATCCTCTATCTCAGATGCAAAAATCAATCCCAGATGCACTGAGTACTCAATGAGAATGATAAAACTTTAAAGCTTTTAGAAGAAAATATAGGAGATGCCATTATGATTTTGAGGTAAGAAGAATTTCTTAAGAGACAAAAAGCACAAATCATGAACGAAAATATTGATAAATTTAAATTCTTTAAATCTGAGAACTTTTATTCATCAAGATACACTACAAACACAGTAAAAAGGGAAGCCACCGACCAGAAGATATTTTTATTTTATTTTATGAGAAGATATTTTAAATATGTATATTTTTAAAGCACAAGTGTACATACTATGTTTAAAACAAAATTTTTTTTTGAGAATCAACAAGAGAAAAACCAAATGATCCCAGTGAAAAAACATACTAAAAACATGAAAAGGAATTTCATAGAAAGGGAAATATAAAGCCAATAAATAGGAGAAGACATTCTCAAACTCACTAGTAATGAAAGAAATGCTGATTAAAACAGAAGATAGCATTTCCAGAAAAACACACTAGGGCAAAGCTATATTTCTCTCAGCCCCTACCTAACTATCCACTCATCCATCCATCCTTCTATCTACCCACCCATGCACCCATTCATCCGCCCACTCATGCATCCATGCACCCACTCACCCATGTATCTACCCACCCATCTGTTCACCCATCTACCTGTTATCCCGCTTAGAGTAACAATTAAAAAATGAGCTGGGAATGTAGCTTAGTGGTAGAGTGATTGCTTACCATGTTGTAAGGCCCTGGGTTCAATCCCTAGCTCTGCAAAACTGGAGACTGGGGAATATGGCTCAGCGGTAGAGCACTAATGAATTCATAGTGCCATAAGGTTAAGCAAGGTATTTCTAAGTGGAAAACGTTTATGTATGATGACTAGTTATTTGGTAAAGTTGGGCTTTTGAATCAGGCTGACCTCTGCACTCCCTGTGTCTTCTCCATCTGTTCTTAGCAATGCCTTGGACCCATTTCATTTGCTTCTAGAAGTCCTTCTGTTCGTGCCCTGGGTCATTTTCTGTGGCTATGTGGTCTTGGACTCATTGCTTTTTAAACTGTTGCTGTTCCTTGAACTCCCTGTCTGATGTCTGAGTGAGACACCACACTCTGATTCTGCCTTGCCTAAACAAGGCACTTGTGGAGTCTCACTCCAGTTCCTCCTCCATGGGGGCACTCTACTTGGGGACTGTAGGCTGGTACCATCCCGTGGTAGTGTCCTGAGGGGCACTCCATGCTTTCAAGGTCACAGAGGAAGTCAGAGATTGGCAATGAATCCACACTGAGGAATGTTCTTGCAATGACTGAAGTACTCCCTGTGAGGATAATTGCCAAGGGCTGAATTCTGATGTTCCCTTGATGTCCCCTCAATCTTCACTGTGATGGCATTAGGAGGTTGGGACTCTGGGAGGTGAACAGACCATCAGGACAGAGCTTTCATGAATGGGATCAGTGCCTTATAAAAGACATCCCAAAGAGCTACTTTGTCCCTCTTACCATATGAAGACTCAGCACAGCGGTGGCATCTATGGACGAGAAAATATGCCCTCACCAAATCTCCCAGCACTTTGATCATGGGCTTACCATTCTCCAGGACTGTGAGAAATACATTTCTGTTGTTAATAAGCCCACCAGTTTGTGGTATTTTTATAGCAGTTCCAACAGACTGAGACAAGGATCAAGGACTTTGCCAGGGACAGTAGGGCATGCCTGTAATCTCAGTGACTAGGGAGGCTGAGGCAGGAGGATCTTAATGTCCAGGCCAGCCTCTGCAACTTAATAAGCTCCTATCTCAAAATAAAATACAAAAAGGGCTGTGGACATGGCTCAGTGGTAGTGACCCTGAGTTCAGTCCCCCATACTGCAAAATAAATAAATAGAAAGGTTAAAAAATAGAACTAAGAATAAGTGAGGGTTTTGCTGAAGTCCAAGCAAAGCACATTGACTGAGTCATGCTTGGTGAGAGTGGCAAGTACAGCTAGAATATTTTACCCAGTTTTCTCCTAAGTGATTTTCACAGAACGCAAGTCCTTCTAATACACCACACAAGTAGAGCACGAAACACTAGCGCTTCAGTCCCCCACTTTGAAAGTTATCATGCAGAGCCATTTTTTAAAGGCTCTGAAAAGCCTTGCAAGAAAGGTGGTTTGATACTGTGTTTGCCAAATATAAAGGATCATGGGAATTACTCTTTTCTCCCTCCCTCTCTCCCTTTCTTCCTTCTTTACTTTATTTCCTCTTACCATCCTAAGGGACTAGGGTCATTTAGAACACACTTTGGGTAATGCAGCTTTTGCGACATGACTCAGTCTACAATAGCTATTGAAAGTTGGACCTGATAGTCATTGTGTGTTGACCTTGACCTCTGGTGTCTTTGGGGAGGCACAAATCAGCAAGCTCAGTGACATCACTGAAAAGAGCATGTTGGAAGGTCATCATGACAGATGTTGAACATTATTACTTGAGTTGGATGAACTCATTATGTCTAACGAGAATGAATTTATGTCATCATATTGACATAAATTTACTAGTAAAAATGTAGATCTAAATAATAAAATGGTCCCTTTGCACCTAGCTCTAGACTCTTGCAACATGCTTCCATGATAAATTACTTTACTTAATTGGCACCTTCTGTCATTCTGGTGACATTTTGCCTGCTGATCATATAACTAGTCCCTGCTTATCGACACTTTACCACTAAATCATAAGGCAAACATTCCAAAACACTGTACCCTGTTTAAATCATTTATATGTAATCTCAGAGTGTATTCGCTCCTTCTATAAACATTAGGAGTGTGCTGAGAGGATAGTTCCATGTTAAATCAGAGAAATAGAGGATGGAACAAAATCGATTTCACTTCCTTAACAGAAATTTTAAAAAGCATGAGCCTCCTGCATGCAAAATAACTCAGTGGGCCTTTCCTACTCCTTGGGAGTCTGTTCAATAGGTGTCATTATCTCTGTTTTACAAATGTGAATCTGAGAATTTGAGACATTAAACTTTGGGGGGTTATATCTACTACAAGATTAAATTTGAGAGAAAAATAAAAGATACTTTATACAGGCTGCACATTTAAACTAGAAGATTTTTTTTTTAACTTTCTGAATCTGCAAACTTTGAAAATAATGCTAATGCCCACATGGTGACCTTAAACAAGGGTTTTTCAAACCTCCCTGCTGACCAATTTATGAATCATTGACAATTTTCCCTCCCAGTAGTGCTAATGAGTTAAGAATTCTATGATCCTGGCCAAATCTGGTCTTCTTTGGACAGTGGAGAGCAGTTGTTTTTCTTATGATTTTAGAAAAGGAATATTTGAATACTTTCTTCGGATGAAATAGTGAACAGATATTGGAGACATAAAGTGCTAGGAGGGTCCTCCAAGGCCCTGTTCTCCAGTCTGTCCTAGTCCTCAGCAGTGGTGGTTCCAGTGCCTATTCATAAGGGAGATGGAGATAATTAATCTGGATTAAAGGGTGGGGGCGGGGCAAGCACCTGCACTTGAACTCTTATTAAGTGACAAAGTTTTATATAAGATATTTTGTCTTTTTGTCTTTGGTTAGAAATGGCTTATTATTATAGCTTGTTATAGGGTATAGTATCTTATATCTAACATATTACAGTTCAGGTTATAGGTGGTTATTATTATAAGCTTTCATTAGAGGGTGTTTTGTAGGTTCTTTTAGATATAGGTTATTTTGATTATTTGTTTTATTTCTGTTGTACTGGCAGCAAACTCAGGGCCTCACACATGCTAGAGCCATAACTAAGGTAGAGACTTTCATTAATTATTACTTTTTAAATTTATGTGGGGATCCTCAGGTCTGGGGTAATGGATGTAGGGTATGGATGAATTAGGGCTCCCTCCACTAAGAGACCTGCTTGCTCCCTTCATCCTAAGCCCCTCTGCAGCCTCACAGGCAGTTTGAACAGTGCTGCTGTAGCTGTGACTGGCTCCCTGGTCACAGAGTCCCTGGGTATAAGGAGCTACAGCCCCTTGCCCCAAATTCATCTCCCAGGATTTCCTGAAGACTAATGAAATCAAATCCACAAAACCACCTCTGTTCCTTGGGGGATAGGGAGATGAAGGGATGAGAGGAGAAAATATACTGTTAAATTAAGTTATCAGGCCTGGGCATACTTGGGTCACCTTCTTCAATCTAGACTGCTGCCTCTGAAGTTTCTGTCACATAAATATGTGACAAAAGGGCTCAGAGACTCTCCCTCCTTCTCCTGCATTGGAAAAGAATTTGAAAGTGACTGATGGTTTTCTCTTTCTTCTGGAAGCTCTTATATTTCCTCCTGTACCAAACCCAAAGGATAGCCTCTGTCAGGCAGGAAAAATGGAGGCTGAGGCAGCAGGGCCAAATGACCAACAGCTAAGCTCCTGTCCTTGATGTAGGCTTAAGCCTTGATCCTGCTGGGGACGAGGCTGGTGCATTACTGTGAGGAGAAACACCTTCTCAATGCTCAGACTCTGTGGCTTTTGCGGCAGGCTTCAAGGACTTGACTGTGAACACGTGCTGAATCCTCTCCTTGTTTGTGATTAAACATTGTGATGACACTGTATGTTGCAGTGAGAGGTGGCCTTCATTTGCTCCAACCAGAGGAAACTGAAGGTGCTATTGCTGTTGTCCTCAAACATTGACCAATTCATTCATTCATTCATTCATTCATTCATTCATTCATTCATTCATTGTGTAAGGCATGAGCAAAGCAGAGGAGATGCAGAGACAAGAAAACAAAATTAGTCTCGTGGTCCTCTGGGCCCTGGAGGTCTGCTGTTGGAAGGGAACCCCATGTGCATTCTTGCACACATTTTCCTAAACAGGAGACATACAGTCAGATTCTCAAAAGTTTAAAAGTTGCTAGTTCTTAGGGAAAGACCTATTGCAAAGACCTTTGTGATAAAGGTAGAGTGTATCACTTTGATCTGAGTGCAGAGTGGTGGTGGGATACTCAGAGGAAAATAGGAAGTCCCAAGAGGACCAATTGTCACTGCCTGACTAAATGTCACTGCGGTTAGACACAACAAGCAGTAATGATTTCTCTGGGGTGTGTTGACTTGATGCATGAGAATAGAAAGGTGAATGGAAACCTTTTGGGAAATGAGAAGAGGACCAGACAATGGAGAAGCCTGAATGAAGAGGCTTGGTCTTGAAGGTGCTGGGGGTCTGCAAGGGTTCTGGGAAGGTGAAACAAGTGTTCTTCCTCCCCTCCCCCCGTTCATTATCAGAGCACCAGAGTGTGCTTTTATAAATGTCATACTTCAGAACACCTGGACTCCCAAGGCTGGAAAAGTTGCGCAACCAGGCCATGCCTGTGGCAGCTAATGTAACGTTTGGTAATTACCTGCTAATCCACTGACTGTTGTTGCTTCCTGACTTGGAGCAACAACGCCACGGGAGAAAAACTCGGAGGCAGAATGAAGATGAAAGGAGGTTTTTTTATTCTTCGGCTTTAGCAACCTCTCAAAACTCTAACACTGGCTCTTTCAGCAACCTCTCTGACTCTTTACTTCTTCTGACTACTGACTCTTTACTTCTTTACTTCTTTACTTTACTTTCTTTTACTTTTATTTTCTTAGAGCTTAGGGAGAGAGAGAGAGAGAGAGAGAGAGAGGGAGAGAGCTTCTTCTTTCTTCTTTCTTCTTCGGCAGCTTTGGCCTGACTCCGACCAGCAACTACTTCTTCTCTCTATCTCCTAGTCTGACTCCTCACCCTGTTATATATCTTTAACTTTAACAAGGACCATAGGTGCGTCACATAGTTCACGGGCATACAAAGATTTTTTCAGGTGGAAAACAGAACATCTCTTATGGCCGTCAGCTAACCGCAATTAACCATCTCCTATTAGGGCTCCTTCAGACTGTGTTTCTGGCTTGAGCTCCTTAAGAACAGGAACTGGGTCCTACTCACTAACAAGACCAACAATCCTGATAAATACTGGTATTTCTACTACACAAAGCACTGCCTGGAGGCCTTACGCCTTATATATTTATTTAGAAAAAGGAAAAAGAAGGTTTATTGCTTTGCTAGCAAAGGAGAAACACAGGAGACCCCTGTCCCCAAAGGCTGTGACTCTGCCCATCAAGGGGTGTGGGGGACAGGGAGAGGTTAAACAGGTTATTCAAAGGCTACATTCCACATGTTCTGTCTGGGGTTGCAGTTCACTTGTTAATGATGGAGGCCTTACGTCTTAGTCTGATGGTCCCTGCATCCACACTTTGCCTCCCAACGAAACACTTCTTAAATATGGGCTAGATTCGGACTTGCTCTGGCCAATACCGTATGGCAGAAGTGAGGGCGTATACAACGTAGAGTTTAAGTCTTAAGAGGCTTGTGGTGCTGCCTTTGCCCTGTTGAAGCCCTGAGACGCCATGTCCGGGCTACCCTGCTGGGCAGACCACATGGAGAGAGGCTGGTGGACCAGAGGCCCCACCACATGCTGGCCTTTGTGGCCCACTGAGTTACCACCAAGCATTTATGGATGTGCTGTGACCTTGAACCTATGATCTGGCTGCCCTGGCCAATCCCACATGGAACAGATGCAAGCTATACCAGCAACACCTGTCAGAAAGCACAGACTACTGGTTAAATAATGGTTTGGGTGTTTTAAGCCTCGAAGCGTTTGTTTTAAAAATTCACCAAGTGTTGTAGTGACTTGGTCTAGAGCTATAGATAATTGATGAGGTGGCAGGTGGCAGTTATGTGAAGATAATACGTGAGTGAGGAGTTGGCCTCCCTTCCAAATAGATGCAGATGATCTGTTGGGGGTGCCGGCTCAGTTGGGGTGTACTTGGTAACCTCTCATCTGAGTAGGGGGAGCACAGGGAAACACTTCAGCCAGTTTGGGCTGTGCTGATGATTTCTGCGTGGGTGCTCACTGGAGGATGTCTGGAAAATTCCTTCCTGGGTCACAGATGGGAAAGTGATCACAGTTACCACTGGTGACAGAATGCATAGGGCCAGGGAGGTGGGGTGCACAGGGCTGCCTGCAGTGGACAAGAACGGCTTCCGAAGCAGTGGCTTCTGAGACCAGGGCATTTCCTTTAACATCTGCGGCCACAGGAAGCACCATCGAGCCACAGAAGAAACATCTAGAAAGAATCCTAAGCTGGAGAGGTTTTGCAGCTTACGTAGGACCTCGAGGAACTTCTGAGACTGTCCTGAGTCATTTGTCCTGACTGACCATTATGAGATGGCACTTGTGTGTGAGGGACACTGGCTGGGGTGGCTGCATGAGGACATAGATAGGATCCTGAGCCTTGGTGACCCCTAGGTGTGGAAATTCTCCCTAAGGGCGACCACTGGAGGATTTTAGCAGATTTGATGAGTTCTGACTTGTGAAATTTAGACTTCAAAGGACCTTTGTCCTTTCAGGTCTCCAATTCTGACCCCTCTTAGTAGGGACTACTGGGAGCTATGCAAAAGGGCATTTCTCTGAGATGACCCAGGGTTCGCTATCCACCCATTCTCTGCCATGCTAAAGATCTTCAAGGTGTTAGTGCTAAAGGTCAGGGCAATCGCTAAATCTTTGATTCATGAACTTGTTCTTCAGGCATGGATATGGGCAACAGAGGCTTGGGTTAGCATTTTCCTCATGCAATGAGTGATAAAAAATTCTTTGCTTAGCTGAACTTTAGTCAAGATCCTGAAGCTTCTCTTAGGCTCATCTGTGCACTTCCTTGTAAAGTCCAGCCAAGAACCCAGCTGAGTCAGTCTGGCAAGGATCCCCACCCTCCAGATCTGAGCAGGTTCCTTTCCTTCACTTTCCCAGGTGATGTGTGATGGTCCTGGCCTATTTTTAGCAAGAATTCTGTTAGGTCAATTTAGCCAGAGTCCTCCCTGCCACTGACGATTCCTCATAGTAATTTTCTGTTCCCTGGCCCCTGCCTGCTCCTGGCTACACAATCCCATCTGTCCACGCTGCAGTCAGGATTGAGCCCCATTTCTCTTCCCCATAGCAAAATCCCATTGCTGTGTTGGAGGTGCCTGTCATGATGGTCTGCCTTACCTTGCTTGACCAAGTATCACTAAATACATTTTTATTTAACATCAGGACACAGATACATAATGCCTTAGATCTCTATAGATACATGCTTACACTGATAATGGATGCTAAGTAGGGTCTCAAGATAAGGATGGGTTTTCAGAAATACTTTAGAAACATTTCTGAGTTAGCAAATTGTGATTTCCTGCCACATGTTTCTGAAGTCTCAGAACAAAATATTAGGGGGCCTCTCTGAATGTGGTAGAGACTGTTCTGGAATGCATTAGACTTCTTAGGCCCGAGAAGATTTGCTTATCCTTGGACGATTTATGACATTTTTTAATCAGGAAGCAGGATCTGCAAGATTTTTTCCAATTTCAAATGAAGGCAAAATTTATGAGTGGTCAGAGGAATTGGCCATCTCTTTCTGGAGACTATTTCATTTCCAGCTTTCATTTAGAGTAGTGATTGATTGATCCGCTTGGTGAAGTGCCACACAGTCAGCCCTGGGCAAAGGCGTACATGGGGTGTTTATTAGGCAGAGCATGAGCTGGTGGGCTCTGGTGGGCTCCACTGTCTGTCTGCCTCTGGAACCTCTGTCAGGATGCACAATGCTGCACTGAAAGCTGGACCCAGCCAAAGCCAGGAATAAGTGCCAAGCCATTTGAAACCTCTCCAAGAATCCCAAGGAAGAACTCAGAGCTAGAGACAGACTATTTGAATCTACTTTTTCCATCTTTTCTATATAGATTTTGTTGCCATATTCTACCCCTAGCTTTGGCCTCTCTCTTAATTCCCCATAGAAATCTCTAGAAATAACAGAACAACAAATTCATATTCTTTTCTGTCTTTCCTCTTCCTTCTTTGAGTTTAGCTTTGAATTATGTCAGTCAAAATGTTCTCCCTTTCCTTTCATTACCTGGAATGAGCCAGATAAAGTGGTGAATTTAACCAGATTTTTTTCCTCCATCAACAAGAAGGGGTGGGGTTGGCTAGGAAGGATTCTGAGTTCTGTGCCCAGGCCTTTTGGAGTCTTTCTATCTGAAGGTCTTGTGAGAACTGTTAGTACGAGAGCCGGGCGCAGTGGCGCACGTTTGTAATGCCAGCACTTTGGGAGGCTGAGGCAGGAGGATTGTGAGTTCAAAGCCAGCCTCAGCAATGGCGAGGCACTTAGCAACTCAGTGAGACCCTGTCTCTAATAAAATACAAAAAAAGGGCTGGGGATGTGGCCCAGGGGTCAAGTGCCCTGAGTTCAATCCCTGGTACACACACACACACACACACACACACACAAAAAAAAAAAAAGAACTGTCAGTACAAGCCCACAGGGGATGAGAAACTGTGCAGAGCAGAGAGGAGGTGTCACCAGAGGCCATCCTTCACCAGCCAGGTGACCCCACACCAGCTGTCCACAGATGCAGTAGGAAGCCCAGGAGAGCCTAGCAGAGCCTAGTACAGACCAGCACAACCACCCAGCTCTCCTGCAGAATCGTGTGAATCAATACATACTTATTGATTTCACTTATTGAGTTCTGGGGTTCTTTTTTGTTCTGTAGCCATGCTGTGGTGATAAATAGCCAGTGACAGGTATCACCTATTTTAGATTCATCACAACTCAGGGCAAGGTCTAACTTCCATCTCGCCCCATCCCACATGGCTATCTTTGACTACTATGATTTTCCTTTCAGACAAATTTGTTTTTTTTTGTTTGTTTGTTTGTTTGTTTGTTTGTTTGTTTGTTTATACCAGGGATTGAATGCAGAGGCACTCGGCCACTGGGCCACGTCTCCAGCCCTTTTTTGTATTTTATTAGAGAAAGGGTCTCACTGAGTTGCTAAGTGCCTTGCCATTGCTGAGGCTGGCTTTGAACTCGCAATCCTCTTGCCTCAGCCTCCCAAGTGCTGGGATTACAGGTGTGCGCCACCGCGCCCGGCTTTCAGACAAATTTCTTAACCAACTAATTAGGCATCAGTCTTAATTTTGTCTTATGACTTATTTTTCTCTTGCTTATTATATGAGGTTCCTATTATTATCTTGCCATCTGCCCCATCAAAAAAATGTCCCACTGTAACATCTAGGAGAACTCAGCATGGCCCATAGAAAAACAGAACTTTTGAAATGTCTACATAAAAATCAATAACATCAATTTTTAAACCCAACTTATGAGCTTTCTTCTGTGACCATTTAAAGCTGTCTAAACAAAGAAATAGTTGAGTGTGAGCCAAGGGAGAAAGTAGCCAACCAGGTTGGGTGGTACTACTCCCCCCACCCCCGTACCCCACCGCCAAAGCTCCCTGCCATCTCCACACACATACATTTTAGGCCTCTGTGTCTGGCCAATCTGCCCTCTCTACAGAATTGCCGTCTTCCTGAGGTCAGCATCTCTACCAGGCATCCCCCCAAGACCTCACTGATCACCAAGGTTGCTGGTTCTTGGTTGTAAATGCTGCCCAAAGGGTCCTTAAAAAGGAGTAGAGCTAACTAGCTAACAGTCCCTTCTAATGGGTGGGGACTTGGCGCTGCTGCCTGCCTGGTCCTCTTCCCCTCATTTCTCCTTGATTACTGCCAGGGTAGGTTCCTCTGTCCCAACCCCAGGGAGTCTATTTCATTTCCTAATTACCTTCCCTGCTGAGAGCATTCTCTTTGCTGTAGCTAACCCAAATTTCCCCTTCTGTAGCTTCAGGCCATTGCTCCTTAGTCGAAATCCTCTGAAAGGAAGAATGATTCCCTTGATTAATTTATTTTGTGATCTCAAAGCTGTTTATGCATCACAATTTCTGCTTCCCTAGAGTCTCTTTTTGCTAGATTAGAGGAATAAGATGTCTTTCTCCATTTCTTCCCTTTGCCTAATTTTTTGGTTTACAAACCTCTAACGTCTTTCTAGGTGCTGTGTTTAGACACTTTTCTTTCTGGGCTGATGTATGATGATTGTTTTCATTTACTGAATATCTACACTGTATGTCAGGCTCTGGGCTAAGTATGCACACACACGTTCTTTTGTGTGACTCAGAATGAAACGAGTGCTGTTATGAACACTACCACATGAAGACACTGATATCTGGAAAGGTTCATAGCCTCCTCAGTTCACTCAGCTGGCGAGCAGGGGGACTGGGGCTCTGGGCATGGCCAGGAATGATCTCATCATGCCATTCCAAGTCTCGCTGTCAATGGTTGCTTGATCTTCTCCTCAAACGTGTCCACTGTGCATGGTCTTTTCATGATTCTCCTTCAGCCTCAATGACACCATCTTCTTCTCTTTTAATATTTTATTTCCACATGCTAACAAAGGTGAGTGCTTTCAAAGAGTCAGATGTTGTGGGCGTGAGAATCATTTTGAGCATGTGTGGACTCTTGGACCTTGGGCAGTTTATTTTCTGATCTGTGAAATGGGAGAGTAATCGTGCTTATCGTAGTGTTTACATGAGATACCTATGAAGCACTATATCCATTAAACCATATTTTATCACTCAGAATCATACGTCTTGTTACTGTAATTTATTATCATTGTTATTAATTTTGACAGTGAGAAATAGAGGTGTAAAGAACTTGATAAACCCAGCAATATAAAAATAGTGTGATTATAGAGTGTGGAAGCTTAGTCTGGACTTGGAATTTGGAATTCTATACTTGACCTTAATCTGTGGAACGTATGTGACCCTGGGTGGGATGTACTGAATTGAATTGCTCCAAAATTCATAAGCAGAAGGCCTAATGCAGGCTGTCTTTGGAGATAGGGCCTGTAGGAGGTAATTAAGGTTAAATGAGGTTGGACAAATGGGATCTTAATCCTAAAGGACTGGTTACTTTGTAGAAAAGGAAGGGGAGAGGTGGGTCTCTTACTATGTGCATGCACCAAAGACAGGCCATGTGAGGGCCCAGTGACAAAGCAGGCTTGGGAGCCACTTCAGACAGGTGGTCAGGTAAGATGTCCTGGGGGAGCAGCTTTGGAGCAAAAACATGGAACAGAAACTTGTTGTCTCATTTCTCAAATGAGCGTAATAGAACTACTTCACAGGATTATTGTGTGAAATAAACGAATCTTGCATAACCAGTGTTTAGCATAGTTTCATAGCACATAATGAGTACTCAAATAATATTACCTGTGACAGTGGTGATGATGATGGTGATAATGGTGGTGGTGATGATGAATGATATTATCCCAGGTTTTGAAGGAACTTAAAGGTCAATAAACTCTCATAGGAATCTGAAAATCAGCCCAATGTGTTTTTATTGTTGTACCAAAAATGTTGTATCCAGCA
Organism: Tamias sibiricus; assembly: GCA_025594165.1. Lineage (NCBI taxonomy): Eukaryota > Metazoa > Chordata > Mammalia > Rodentia > Sciuridae > Tamias > Tamias sibiricus. The sequence goes on from CM046665.1 coordinate 12,664,065, forward strand.
TAATGCCAATTAAAACTCCAAGCCACGTCACACTAATGCCAATAAAAAGCCTTTATTAAGCTGATCAGCGGCCACCATCCTCACACATCACACAGTGTGACAAGATGGCATGCAGGCAGTGATTTTTCAAGGGTTTATAAAGAGCAAAATCACAGAGGGCGGAATACTCAATTTCAGGGTTTCAGCCAATGCAAGCAAGCCACGGTACAGAAGCTGAATCTAGGCAGTTAGCAAGACAAAGCAATGGGTACAATAATATTTCCCACGGGACTTTCCAGGTTGATATAGCAACGGTCAAGTAGAAGGGAATGGGGGTCAAGATGACCCTAGTTGAGTACATGTTAGAGAATGGTTACTAACGTCTAGACAATCAATCTCTGACAAGGTATTTGCCCAGGAAAAATGGAAACCAAAGAGAGCAATTTTACATTGTATAGGAATTGCTGTTTTTATGCTGTCAAGCTTATTATGCTAGGTAATGATTAATGGGTACACAGGCAGGACTTTCTGTATTCTATTATTTCTGAGAAACAGAACTATTTCTCGGAACTCCTCAGATGGCTGCTGAAGAACAAGATGGAGTCCCTTTAGTTCTCTTATCACATTATAAATAAAGTTTTATTGGAACACAGCCACTGCCCTTGATTTAAAGTGTGATCTCAGGATGCTTTTGTGTTACAAAGACAGAATTTGGGTAACCATGGCAGACACTGTATGGGCCACAGAGTACCCATCTCTTGCTAGTCCATCCTCTCTATGGGCAGCAGAAAAACATTCGTAAATGCTAATCAGACTGTAGCGTCCTACGTCACCTCCATCAGTGGTTCTTCATCATCCCTGGGTTAAGTCCAGGATCCTTTGCATAGTATCCAAATTCTTCATGATCTGGCTCCAGCCTTCCCTTCCACTTTCTACCCTGACTCATGACTCAGGAACGTTGGACTTCACTCTATCTTCCCTTCCTGTGTTTCTGTCTGATTGTTCTCTCCATTTGAAATACCTTCCTTCCCTAGTTCCTACCCTCCTCTTGTTGGCTCCCACTTATCCTTTAAGGACCCACTTTCCCAAAAAAAGCACTGTCTGAAAGCCTGTGGCACCCCTGCCCCCTGCCTTGATGGAGCCCCTCCTCACTTGCACTCTGGTATCTTCTGCATATCGTTATCCTTGCCTTCTGACTTTCTTTTCAGTTGTCTTCATTGACTGGAATGAGACCAGCTCAAAGGGGCTTAAACAATGAGGAATATTTAGACTCTGAAATGGGAATTCTGAGGGTGCTCAGGCTTCAGGGGTGGCCTTCTCCGGAGGTGTCTCTTAGTCTCTTTGTGATTCTCTGTCCTTCAGCATGGCCTTCATGCTCAAGCCGGACACAAGGTGACTATGCTGGGGCTTTGAATGTGATGCCCCAAATCGTATTCCGCTTGGTGGGCTGAGAATTTGTAACTGAAAGAAATTGGAAGATCCTCAATTTTCTTTCTACCCCGAAGCCAGTAAGTTATGGGAACCAGAATTCCTCTTCCCTGTGGTAGGACATAGAAACTAGAATCTCTGTCTCTGAAAGCAAGCCATAAAGTACAATAAGGTCATTCCCGTCTCCTTGGAAGACCCTCATTGTGCCCCACGCCCAGGAGAAAGGAGACTGTGCAGAGAAGTCAAGAAGAATTTGAGCAGACAGTGCTTTCTGGATTCCCCCTCACTCTATTAGTAGATATTAAACTCCTTTTTTCTAATCACATTTCTTTATAGTTGTTCTTTTTTTTTTTTTTTTTTTTTCATAAAACCTATGCATAAAAATAGAAGTTTTCCTTGGGTCTTTGTGTCTTCATTTCTGAAGTCTCCTGTGTCACATAAAACTTTGATTAGATAAATTTGATATGCTTTTTCTCTTTTTTTTAATATGTCTTTTGTTATGAGTGTCAGCCCTGACCTTTATGATGGTTGAGAAAAAGGATCATGTCATTATGTCCCTGTAACTGTAATAGTGTCACTACGTCCAGAGGCCAGAGAGAGAAAACAAATGTTCCCTCTTGTCTCATTGACCTCTTGGAGTTCATGGGTCTGCTTCTGAGTCAGTTCTGTTGGTTGGGAAGGCCCTTTGCTGACCCTCTCAAGCCTGGGTCCTGCACTGTTGCTCACTGGCAAGGTTAAGGAGTTCTCCTTAGAGTCACCATGCCCCGTCCTTGGGCCTTAGATGGGGTCAGCTTAACTTGAGGCTCAGGGGCAGCACAGAGCAGATCTGGGTATTATTAGCAAGGGTCTGTTAGATGTAGGAAGAGGCTGTAGATACTGAATGAGCCACCAAAGATGTCTTGTTCTGTGTTTGAATCCACCATCAGATGGGTCTCCTTTAGCTCATGATACGTCTCTGTCATTGTTATACACCCAGTATTTGACACAGTGTCTGACATATAAGAGGCATTAAGGAAAAATTGTTGAATGCCTAGGTTATAATGACATTAAAATATAATTTCATTGGAAGGAAGACAACCTCAAATGCAGAAATTCTATGCATAATTCACCCCACTTTATTCTTTATCTGTGTAGCCAATCTTGCCTTTGTCATTACAGGTAATTTATGTCTTCTAAACTACAGAAAAATTGTTACCAAAAATTAAAATTAACTAAGTGCCTGGTGGAGAAAGGCTTGAAAGACTTGAGTGCTCTGGAAAATGCAGACTGACAGACAACTAATGGAAAGCGGGTGAGGCTGTGGCCTCCACCTTCTTCTGAGTGCAGATGGCGACAATTGATGAAATTAAATCCTGGAGGCTGCGATTCACCAAGTTCAGGTAACATCCATGTGTTCTGAAGCTGTTGAGTGAATGAATTTCTGGGATTTTAATCACCATTTTCAAAATCCCTCCAGGGGCAAAAACATTTAGACTTAATTAATACGACTTTCAGCACTCTGCCTCTCTCCGTGGGCCTGCAGCATCGTGGTGGAAACGTGCACCCAACTGCTTCAAGTCAGTCTTCTGTCCTATGAGCAACCTTTGCTTACAAGTCACCAAAAGCCAACTGGAGCCAGCATCAGGATTCTGGAGTCGCTGTCAGAGTCAAAGCAAGAGTTGACACGCAGGTCTTGTGAAGGAAGGGAAAACAGGGGCACCTGCAGGACGGTACTGAGTCCTCTGAACTCCAGCAAGATTGACTTGTCCTGCCTCTTGCTTTTAATTCTCTTGGTTTGGGAACTTTAAATAGAGCAAAGGGGAGGGAGGGGAAGGAGGGGCTTGGGGGTAGGAAAGACGGTGGAATGAGATAGACATCATTACCCTGAGCACATGTATGAAGATACGAATGGTGTGAAAATACTTTGTGTACAACCAGAGACTTGAAAAATTGTGCCCTATATGTGTAATATGAAATGAATTACATTCTGCTGTCATATATAACAAATTAGAATAAATAAATAATTTAATTAAAGAATCCTAGTTTGCGGGCATTGCTCTCTTTCACGGTTCCGTACGCAAAGCCGTCATCGTGACATCAGAATTTTTTGCTTTGCTACTTCTTAGCTTGTCCTTCAGAGACAAAAACTTTGAGGAAATATTCTGGTTGTCCCAAACTTGGGTGATATTCATGCACCCTGAACCAACTGGTGATCGTGGACTGAAGTCCAATTATTGGGCCCACTTGGTTGGAGAGCTTCCTGCCTACCAGTTACCTGGCCCAGCATGGAGTTCCGTTCATGCCATCCCATTTGCGACATTTGTTGGAGAGACCATGTGGCATATGAGCACAGACCCTGGAGCCACTGCTTAGCCACTTGATTTTGGACAAGCAGTTTAACTTTTTGTACCCAACTTTACTTATCTATAAATGGGAATAATAAAGACATAAAGACATTACAAAAACTAAATATGTGTATATTTATGTATGTATACATATGTGTATATGCATGTTTATATGATATATGCATAGTGTTCATTAGTTCTCATAATACCACAATGTTATTATTATTATTACCCCTATTGCTTAGAATAGGACCTGATGCACAGTAGGTGCTGCATAAGTGTGTTAGCTCATTAGTTAGTTATTAACTGGTTTGAGCTGGGATAGGTGGTTCTTCAAAAGAGGTAGGGGCCTTGGGTTGCCACTTGACCTTGCCTGTTTCTCCTGATCATGGTGGTAAGAGTGTAGCCCAGACAGGTGGTCCTGTCTCCTAGGCTAAGCTACCTGCTACCAGATCCCACTGACACTGGTCAGATTTGAATCAAGAAGAGGTATTCCTAGGTCATCTGAACCATTCTTCTAGGACATTGTCAGTGCATCCGGCCAAGGTCAAGCTTGGAATGTGAAGTGAGACAATGCAATGGGTACACTGGTATTTCCCACTGGATATTCCAGGTTGGCATAGCAGCAGCAAGCAAGCAGAAGGAAGGGAAGTGAGTCAAAATGACCCTAGTTCAGTACAACTTAGAGAATGGTTACTAATGTCTAGATAATCAATCTCTCACAAGATACATTGCCCAGGAAAATGGAAACCAAGGAGAACAATTTTACATTGTATAAGAATTACTATTTTGTGTTGCCAAGTAGGCTATGCTAGGTAATGATTAATGGGTACAGAGGCGGGGCTTTCCTGTGAGAGAAGCACTTCTTACATGATATGGAGTCTCAGGGTAAAATGGAGTCTGTCTGGTCATTGCCCACATAGCCCGGCCCATAACAACATAAAAAATATCTTGCTTTTTTTTTTGGTTTGTGTTTGATTTGGGAGTCATTATACTTGGGATTACCAGCAGTGGACTTAAGCCATATTCTTTCCTTACAGGCACTGTGGACAGACTTAAAGAATAAGTTTAATCAACAAGCATAAACTGCAGGGAAGCTCTTGGGTGACAGAGGTATTTAATAGTTCCCAAGCAGTGATCAAGTTTGTGAGTGAATCTTTCTGATCCAGAGACTAAGTAATTTTAAAAAACAGTTGTGGGAGCCATGTGTGGTGTTACAGGCCAGTGGCTCTGGAGGCTGAGGCAGGAGAATTACAAGCTCGAGACCAGTCTTAGCAACTTAGCAGGGACCCTAAGCAACTTAGTAAGACCCTGTCTTAAAATAAAAAAATTAAAAGAGCTGGGGATGTGGCTCACTGGTTAATAGCCCCTGGGTCCAATCCTTAGTACCAAATAAAGAAAGAAAATAAAAAATTATGTAACTCTGGCATTTCTAAGTTTAAATATTCAGGGGTTTCCATGGCTCTTAGAATATAATTGGCAGTCTTTATCAGGGCCAATGTGATGGCCAATATGGTGGCCTTTAGACACGTGTCACTATTTAAATTAATTAAAATTAAAAGTTCAATTCTTCAATCACATTGGCCTCATTTTTGGGTGCTGAATAGCCGCATCCACATTGGAGAGCCTAGATGTAGAACACTGCCCTCGTCCCAGAAAGTTCTCTTGGATAGTGCTGCTCACAGAGCCCAGCCCTGCCTACCTCATGCCCTCACCGACCTCACCAGGGGCACCTTCCTACACTGAAGACCTTCTAGCATTTTCTCTGGCGCACAGCACTGTCTTCCCCCACCCCCACTCTCGCCTTCCCGTTCTCCTTTGGTCACCTAACTCCTTAGGCTTCAGGGTGAGCTGCTTTCTCAGAGAGACTTTCCTTGATCCTGGCTCGAATCTAAATTAGGTCCCCCAATTAGTTCCTCTCACGACTGACTCTCCTTTTTTTTTTTTTTTCCTCATGCTACTTAGACTTATAGTTATTAAGGTATTGTCATGGGTAATGCCCCACTTCCCCCTTTAAGATTTAAGCTCACGAAGGCGATCACATCATTACTCTAATTCCAATGGCCAACACAGCTTAGGTGTTCCATAAATATTTGCTGACTGAATGCATGACTGAGTAAGTCCTACCATGTGCAACCTCGATGTGACGCCTCCTTTTCAGTTTTCAGATGAGACGGAGACCTTCATGTTCTCTTCTCCTGTTTATCTTCTTCCTCCCCTTACTTTACAGAGGGTCACCTCCAGATTCCCTTGGGATCTGCTCCTCCAAGCTAGTTTCTAGAACCTCCCTCTGTGGCATATCTGTTCCATAACCACATGATTAGTATATATAGACCCCTGGGAAAACAGAAGGTAAGTTGGCAGAGTAATGAAACTTTCTTGTCTAAAGTCCATGGCTTGTTTACTTTCCATAATAATAATTGGCAGGGCAAACTATTTTTTTCTGTATCTATGTAATTAATATGTCCACATTAGAAATCAATTATCCTTGATAATTACTATTAGTGCTATGGCTCATAAGCTGAACACCAGTCTTGCTAATGAACTGAATGAGACATAATTTCTTGTTGTTCAAAGAGATGATCAACTCTAATCAGCAGTAAATTCAATCAAAACTTACTGACATCAATTAAAATCATATTAGAGTTTGTAAAAATAGGATAATTATACTCATCTTGTAAGTTGTGGGTATTGTAACAACTCTTAAGATGTGGACCTATTTGAATAAATGCTTACATTTGCCTGATCTGTGCTGGTAGGTGTAGAAACATATAATCTGCATAAATAAATTAGGCATCTGTTTTCCCCCTGCATAACTCTTTAGTTCCATGGGATTCAATTAATTCAACCTCTTTTTTTTTTCCTCCCCAAAGAGCTCAGAGTAACAAGCTACATATGTGTTGATGTGAGGGCCACTGAGGCAGGACAGGCTATGGCACAGAGTTGTCACTTAGTGTCTTTTAAAAAAATCTCCCATTGTTTTTTAGAGATGAACTAAATACAGGTGGAGATAATGGACATTGGAACTAGACTGGCTGGGTTCAAATCCCAGCCCCACGTCTTGGATCTATATGTCTTAGCCAAGCCCCCCTGAATCCCTTTCAATGAGTCTCCCGGATGATACTTCACCAAAGACAGAAGAGCATAGGAGTGCAAAGGGCTCAGCACTATGATACTGTGACATCATAAGAAATATGCATGTGATCTCTGACCTTGGTTCCTGGCGAATGCCAGGAATTCACCTCCTAAGATCCTTGATTCTCTGAAGTAAGAGTGCCCTGGATGCTAATGAGATGACTGGTGGTGGGGCCAGGTTCGCTTTGCGATGGGGGCTGGCTAGCTGAAAGACTAAGGCATGAGCAGGGAGTTGAGATTTTTCTACTCCCAACCTCCAGGGAAGGAGAAGGGGCTGAAGGTTGAGAGGATCACTAAAGGCCAGGGATCTTATAAGAAGGCCTGGTAATAAAGCCTTCCTAAAAACCCCAACAGACTGGGCTCAGAGAGCTTCCAGATTGCTGAACACAGTGGAGGTTCTTAGAGGGCAGAAGCTCCCCACGCCTTCCCGTAGCCCTTGCCCTATGCGTTTGTCATCATTTGGATCTGGAATGACCTCGAAGCCTTGCGTGTTGAAGGCTTGGTCAGTGCAGCAGTGTTCAGAGGTGGGCATCTTGGGAAGTGATTGGATCATGTGGACTCGGACTTCATCCATAGATTAATCCTTTGGAAAGTTCAGACTGATGGCATTATTGGGGCAGGGGTGGTGGAAACTGCAGGACATGGGCCTAGTTAGGGGAAATAGGACCCTGGTGGGATGAGTACCCTACAAGGGTTTGTCTTCTCCCTGGTCCCCTTTCTTCCTCTCTGCTCCCCAGTTGCCGGGAGTTCCGCAGCTTCCTCTGCCACATCCTTCTGCCATGATGTTCTGCCTCATGTCAATCCCAGAGCAATGCAGTAGGCCGACCATGAACTGAGACCTCTCAGACTGTGAACCAAAATAAATCTTTCCTCTTTTTAGTTGTTTGTCTTGAGTATTTTATCACATCAATGAAAAGCTGACTGTGTTCTGTGTAATATATTTTATAATAAATGGTTAAGTGTAAGTAATCTGCTTCTCTGACTTTAGTGAGATGCTCTAACAAATTAAGGGAACATGAAGAGGGATCATCAGAAGCACAGTAACAGTCTGGGGCCTGGGACTGGTGTCTGAAGTGGGGGCAGTTTTGTGGGACTGAGCCCTCAATACATGGGCCCTGATGCTAACTCCAGATGGAAAATTTGGAACTGGATTGAATTAGAGGGCACTAGCTGGTATCTGCAAATTGGTTGGTATGTGCAGAAAAATTCTCACATGCATTTTGGTGACCAGAGGCAAAGCATTCAGAGTCACGTGGACCACCACATGGGAATAGGAGAAGTGCTGAATGGTTTCCTCCAGAGCTGTCTTGTCTTGGGTTGGCACAACTCTGGGACTGTGCATTCCAGAGTTCTCCAACAGCACGAGGCTGACTCTGCCCCATTCAGGACTCTGTCTGATTCCATACCTTTTGCTCGTCTCCTCCTGTCTCCTGTCCCACTCCCCACACCCCTACTTTGGCTCCTCAGAGTCATTTCCTTAGTAAATTGCTTGCACTTGGATCTTTATCTGAGGGTTTGTTGTGACGATCCTGATCAAGCCCAGCAACTTTCTCAAATGTCTCTGCTTTCCTTTCCCTTTCTAGCATTTGGTGATAATAACAGCACTTTGCTCACGAGGCTGGTGTGACATGATTTATGAAGAACACACAAAGCTGTGAGTCCTATATAGGAGTTAGATATTATTAGTACCCATATTGCAGTTTTATGAACTAACAATAATGTAGCTCATTGTTAGTGAAATGAGCTGAGATGATAGGCTTGGATTTATATTTTTGGCTCTGCTCTTGACTGTGTGTCCTTGAGTAAGCTTCCCCTAACCTTTTGAAGCCTCCATTTTTGCATCTGTGAAGCTGGGGACATACATGTGATGTGTTACACTTGCTCTGGTGGTGGTGAGGATCTATAGAGTGAATGTTGGTCACAGGAACACTGTTGAGCCTGGCTCATTGCAGGAGCTTAATGGACAGTAGCACCAGTTGTTTCTCTTATGCCTGGCAAAGCAATGATCACATTCAACTTATAGTTATCAACAGCAATAATAACTAGCAATATTTGCCAACATTCCCTCACTATGACCCACACAGCAACTCTGTGAATATTAGGCAGGGCAGGTGCCCAAAAGGTAGGTAAAGCCACCAGGCTCATGATGAGTCAGTCACTCAGGAGAATTCAACAGCTGATTTGACAGAAAAACAGAGAAACCCCCAGGTTTAGTCCGCATTTCTGTTCTGTGTTTACGACACCCTGCTTCTCTAGTGTTTGGAGAAACTGGGAAAGTTCATTGGAGAGGAAGGAGTGAAGATATAAGGGCTGTCTTCAGACTTGGGAGGAGAGAGGTGGTATGGCATAGTGGTCATGACCAGGCCTTCAGGTCCAAGATGGCTCAGGTTGGAATCAAACTTGACCACTTCCTTTGTGGCTTGGAGCAGGTCACCATCTCTCTGTGTTCAGTCCTATTTTTCTTACTTTCAAATTGGAATATTACCAGAACTTTCCACACTGCATTACTGTGAGGACTAAATGGATGACCACACCTGAAACAAGGCTGATTTATCATCCACTAGACTTTATAGACACATGCTGAGGAGCCTCAATATTTTGGGGGAGCATAGGAAAATATTTGATTTCTTTTCATGAGGGAAAAAATGAACTTTTAGGTGGTAGAAAGTGTTTTAATGCATAATATTAATATATTCATCTTTATACCAATACAGTCATAAAATAAAATTTATACTTATTATTATCTAATTAAAGAAGGGAACTATAGAGGCCAAGTGTCTAGAATTCATGGAAGTCATTATGTGGTCCTGGTCAGAAGAATTTAGTTCAGACCTGGCACCAAACATGGAAAAACAGTCATCTCTTGGAATCCACAAGGAAATTGGCCCTAGAACCCAAACCCCTGGATTCTCAAGTCCTTTGCATAAAGTGGCAAGGTATTTGCATATAACCTAGGTACATACTCATGTATAATTTAAATCTACTATTGGATTATTTACAACATTTAATATAAGGTAATTGCTATATAAATAGATGTTATACTGTCCTACTTAGGAAATATTAACAAGAAATAAGTCTACACATGCTCTACATTGACACAGCTCTCGTTCCCAAGAATTTTTGATTGGCGGTTGGTTGGATCCACAGACGTGGACCCATGGCTGTGGAAAACTACTGGGGGTCAGCATGCCCACAGATTCTAGCTTCTTCCTCTTTTCACAAAAATTCCTCCGCCTGTGTATGCATATGACAGAATACGTCACTGACCTGACTTTCTCTTAGGAAGGTCTTCAGCAAAGTTCATGGGTTAGAGGGCAGAGGGTGGACATGAGCAGAACTATTTTGGCAAAGACCAAGGAAGATGAGGGCCATGACTCTGGAGTGTCTAGGATTGGGGGATGGGCAAGCAGCTGGTGGAGAAAGCTGATGCATCGATCCTGTGGGTGGCAGTGTCCTATAGGTGTGACCTTTAGTTGTTACTGAACTTACGACCTTCTTAAGCCCCACTCCTGAGTAGAACTCCCACGCCAAGTTCAGAGCAGGTGCGACAGTGCATTGTTGTGTAAAGAGGCGAAGTTTAACCAGAAGAGAAAGGGGATGAGAAGTCCCTCATTCCCTGGGATGACCATGAACACCTTGCTACCTGGAGTGCAGCCCTGCAGCCTCACCATCTGCCTCAGTTAGGACGTTTAGACATGCAGAAGTTGAAGATTGACAGGAGAAGTCTGGGGACACACAGTGATCCTCTGGAAAAGGAGGCTCTCCGGAAACTGACTATGATGATGATCAGACTTCCTATGACATAGGACCCCGAGATTGGGTCTTTTGGAAACGACACCAGGGAAAGATTTCCCTGTACATGGAAGGTGTACCAGGAAGGAGCTGGACCAGTCCAATCTGAGGTGAATAACTTGGCCCCAGTACTATTGCCAAATAGAAGAGTTTTTGATACATCATCTGCTCAAGAGGGTTTATGCCCTAGTTGGAATAGATTAAACTCTCCCCTGTCTCACACTCAGGGTTATAATGGCCACATATCAGTAAAACTCAAATGCTGTGGAGTGAATCAATGAATGAGTGCTTGACTATTACCTATTCCTAATTCTGTCCTTCACATGTATAGATATCTGATCCCATTAATCTGAAGGAACCTGAAAACCCCAATAAGGATAAACTGGGTAAAGAGTCAAATTGAATCAGATAGCACTTCCTGATTGGAAGCTGATAGTTAAAAAGGGAGGTGTGATTAGAAAGGTCAGTAAAAGCTATTGAGGATCCAAAGGAGAGACCCCTGCAGGAGTTACTGTCTGGTTCTTCTAAGGGTCTACACATCCTGACAATCTCATCCAGAATCTGATTCCTCAGTCTTTTTTTATTTATTTATTTTTTATTCAGGGATTGAACTCAGGGGCACTTGACCACTGGGCCACATCCCCAGCCCTTTTATGTATTTTATTAGAGGCAGGGTCTCACTGAGTTGCTAAGTGCCTCGCCATTTTTGAGGCTGGCTTTGAACTCACGATTCTCCTGCCTCAGCCTCCCAAGTGCTGGGATTACAGGCATGCACCACCGCACCATGCCAGAATCTGATTCCTCAGGATGAACATCAGTTCCCATCCAGACTCCCGGAACCAGCAGGATTGACCCTGCTAGGGAAAGAGGACTCAGTCATCTCTAGTTTGGAGGATCTGCCGAAGGAGATCTTCTCACGACTGGTCATGGAAGTCTTTTCAGGGACACGCAGAGAGACCCTGCAGGTGATGGTATAGGCATGGCCCCCTGCATGGCTCCTTTTGAAGGCCCTGATGAAGATGTCTCACCTGAAGCTTTTACAAGCTACACTAGATGGAACTGATTTGCTGTTTTCCCAGAAGATTCAACCCGGAAGGTGCAAACCACAAGTGCTGGGTTTGTGGGAATGTTCATCGGAACTTGTAGAGTCACGGCCTGGAGTCCTGGCCTGCTCAACCAAGGCCATGAGTAGGAGAGGAAGCAACAGCGGAGGATGGTCCAAGGTTGGGGGTGAAGCAGGCCTTGACACTGTCAGTAGACCTCTGTCTCTAAGAATCCTGAATGAATCCCTCACCTACCTCTATCTGTGGGTCAAGTAGAGAAAAGGTTAACCAAAACTGGCTGTTTCAAAGCTGAGGATTTTTTTCAACGTCCATCCTAAACATTCCAAAGAAATATCAATTGAAATGGTGGAACAGGACTGTATCCAGGAGACAGAAGTGCATGGCACTTGGAAACCTCACCCTGGCAAGGCTTGCTTCTTATTTCCACATCTGTGTGTCTGCCCATAGTTCCTCAAAGAAGAAGGCATGGTTTGTCATCAAATTCATCTGTCAGTTCCACAAGCTGTACTACCTCCCAAAGACTTATACAGACTATATCGTCTGCTTCCAGTTCTGTCTGACACAGCTGCGCATGTACCGGAAGACCATCCCCCTCGGAGATGCTCTCGATAACCAATTGCCTGCTTTCAGAATCAGACTTGGATCACCTGTCCCTCCGGGTAAGCATCGCTGAGCTGAAGGAACTGGGTCTGAGGGGTCGTGAGACGGACCAATTTAAGACTCAAGGCTCTCCAAGTTTTGCTAGACAGCTATGTCGCAGCTGCCCTCAAGATCCCGAGGCTGGAGTTCTGTGAGATGTATCAGGAACTCCCAACTCAATGCCATCTTGCCTGCCCCCAGCTGCTGGCCCCAGCTCATGATCTCCAGTTTCTTTGGGAACTCCATCTCCATGTCCATTAGAGGATGTTCTGTATGTTCTATTAGACATAGGTGATTGTGAGTAGTTGTTTTATTTCTGTTCTACTGGCAACAAACTCAGGGCCTCACGCATGCTAGAGCCACAACTAAGAGACTTTTTTGTTAATTATTACTTTTTAAATTTATGTGGGATCCTCAGGTCTGGATGGCTGTAGGGTATGGGTGGATCAGGGATCCCGCTACCAAGAGACCCGCTTTGCTCCCTTCATCGTAAGCCCCTCTGCCACACTGTCAGGCCAAGTGCCACACCTGGGCCAAGTGTCAGGCTATAACTGTCTCCGCCCATCTGGAGAGTTATGACTCCCAGGTTGCTGTGCATAGGGGAAGGTGCTCTCGATTTTATGCTGAGGGTGAGCTAAGGAACTTCAGGCAGCGAAAGGTGGTCTTTCAGTACGGCCCCCAACCCTGAGTGTGACAACTGGGTAATATAAACCCTGGAATTCAGTCAGAGTTGCTCTTGGATGACTCTCTAGTTGGGTTTCTTCTGGCTAGTGGAAATGAAAGCCAGGACACAGGTGGATTATAAAGGGAACACAGAACCCACTGTTTCAAAAACCTGCTCAATGCAAATTGGAAAGGGAAAGGGGATGTGGGGGTGTGGATTGGAGTTGTGAATGTTTAATCCCCGGTGATGGAAGCTTCTGGAACATGTGTCTTATGGAGTTAGAATTAGGAATCTCAATTTTTATAGAGTAAGATTCAGCCTTGACAGTTATGTGATTTAGTTACCTCTGTGTGGATGGTTATAAGAAACGGTCAGAAATAAAGGGAACCTCAGCATAGGAAAACTGCAAGATCTTTTGCCAGCTGCATTTTAACAGGACAGGTGACCTGTTTGTACGTTATGTTTGAGAAACCCTGCTCTCATTCATAGGTTACTTGGTCACTACTATAAGATGGACTCCATTCATTTGGGAGACATCAGTTTTCTCTTCTTAGCAGAAGGAGCATGAGCAGGCATTGGGGATAAGGAACTCCTACTTCTTGGTTTAGGTCAGTATTTTTAAAATCACCCAGTGGCCAACTCTGCTGTAAACTCTGAGGGTAGGAACAAAGCCTGGCATACACCAAAAGTTCTCCTCGTGATTCTACTGTGCAGCCAGATTTCTTTCTTTCTTTCTTTCTTAGGTACTAGGGATTGAACTCAGAGGCACTCAGCCACTGAGCCACACCCCCAGCCCTATTTTCTATTTTATTTAGACACAGGTTCTCACTGAGTTGCTTAGCACCTCGCCTTTGCTGAGGCTGGCTTTGAACCTGTGATCCTCCTGTCTCAGCCTCCCGAGACAGCCAGATTTTAAAAGCACTAATCTAGGCCTTCAGCTACAGGGGTAGCATTTCAGCCCTCATGGGAAGTTCATCACCTCTAGTGGAGAATTTCCCACAGGGCCACCCGGCCAGATCTCAGGCTGTCATGGAAGAATGATTTTGCTTGACCATTTTTCTCTGCATCAGGGTAGCAATGGCGGTGGTTGGCTGTGGAGTCCCAGGGAATGCAGGTCTGTGACTGTTTCTTCTTACTCTTTGAGGACCACTTGCTCCTGGCTAGTGTAGCTCTCCTTGTCTTGCATGAGGTAAAAGTAGTAGGGAGAATATGAGGGGAAAGGTCTGAGCGGTAGTTGTCTCTGATTTGTTCTAGACAAATCCGAGGCCAGGATCTCCTGGGGGATGCAGGGGCGTGACCAGCAGTCACTGTCCGGTGGGAGTGAACATCTGTGCACCTGATGCCTGGATCTGTCCCAGCATCAAGCTTCCTGTTTCAAGGATTTAAAAAAAAAAAAAAAAGAAAGAAAGAAAGAAAAAGAAAAAAGGAAGGAAGGAAGGAAAGAAGGAAAAATAAAAATGAGAGAAAGGACTCTAGGACCTGTACAACAGGTATAAATTTCTCTAAATTTTGAGATGGATAAAATGTCACGTTTCTAAACTTGCCCACATCAGCTCTGGCTCGGGGGCCCTGCTGGCCGATGTCTGGGAGAAACCCAATCATAGCCATTTGGCAGAGTGGCCCTGCACCTGTCCAGGTTGTGACGCAGGCAGGAGGAGCCGTGGGTTCCCGGGCCTTGCTGTTGTGTCTCTTTTGCTGCACGGCGTGGAGTCATTGCTGCTCCTTCAGTAGCTGCCAGGGCTTCTCGGCTCCCAGCAGACTTCAGAGACAGTTTCCACAGCACAGACTCCCTTGGGCTGAATCAGTGCTGTGCCTCAGGACCCTTGCTTGGGCTCTGGAGTCACAGGGCTGTCTTGGAGTGACCTCTGAGAGTGGAAACACAGCCTCTACCCCTGCCCTCTGCCCTCCCCATGCCCCGTGGTGTGGCATCCAGCTCCCAGGTAGTGGGCCACTCCTCCTCCTTTTCCGCTAAGGCCACAAGATCCTCCTCAGCCCTCTTTGCCACTAGATGTGCTCCTTCTACGGTGGCCGTGAGCCCCATGGGGGTATTCTAGTGAGCACCTGCAGTGTCTCAACTTGTGACATGTGTCAGGTGTAAAATGCATGTTCAAAACATAAGACTGGGTACAAAAAAAAACCACAAAATATGTCATTAATAATGTTTTACTTCAGTTACATGTTAAAATAATATTTTAACTACCTTGGGTTAAATAAACATTAAAATTAATTTTGCCTCTTTCTTTTTGCCTTTCAAGTATTTACTAGAAAATTAAAAATCCACACGTGGCTCACATTATATTTCTTCTGGACGGGCTGTTCTCTGCCCAGTGCTAGCCTCCTGTCCTTAGAAGAAAAAGCCAGGCCAGGGCATAGGGGCGATGGTCAGCACCGCCCACTCCTCCCATCAGGTCTCTCTGTCTTTCCTGTCCACTCTTTACACAGGCCTTTGCCTGCCTGGCCTGCAGCATCACTGGAATAAAAGGGAGTTCTCTGTATTTTCTTTTCCACCATGGAGGAAAACAGGGTTACTAAATTGTGAGTCAATGTCTTACTTTCTGTCTTTCTTCCTAATTTTCTCTCTAATTTTAAGATGAGGAGGCTGAAGCCCAGAGAGGGACAAGCAAGTTTACCCTGAGTACACAGAGAGGGTGGCACATCCCCAGGTCTTGCCACCACACCACAGTGTCCACTGTAGCTCCCGAAGGCAAGAGGAAGGAGTGGGCAGAGGCAGGCAGGAAATGGGTGCCCACTGGAAGGGTGACCACTCTACCCCAGCCCTTTAGGATGCCTTGGGGGTGGTGGCGTTTGTGGCCATTGATGAGAGCTCAACCCCACCTCACCCCCAATCTTGAATTGTCATAATTCACATTTTTCTTGGATCTCAAATTTTAATTCTTATTTCTACAGATACAATTTTGGTGATGGTAACGTGTTCTTTGTTTTTGTTTGTTGAATTCATTATTAAACTTATTTTTACTGCTTCATATCCTTTGTGAGGCAGGGCAGGGTGGATACTAACAAATAAACACCAATCACAACAGTTCCTGGGATGTCAGTCTTGGCGTTGCCTTGTCAACGGGCTCCCCAGGGCAAGGACTTCTGGGTGCCTTTTGCACACAGCACTCAGCTGCATCCTGCCAGGGGACAGTTCCTCCTCAGGAGGGTGGATGCATTTCCTTTAATAAAATAGAGCAGACTTGGAGGAAAGACGAGAACCCTCGGGAACTGGAGAGATGTTGAAAGACACAAGATCAAGTTCAATTCCCTGCAAGCTCCCATTACAACTTCAGTTTCTTCCCCTCCTTCCTCCTCCTTGGGGAATAATATTGCTTTTATGTGTCAGGAACTCTAGGAGAAGAGGATTCTATTTCTTGGTGGACCTTCCTGAGCTCATGAGTCTAACTTCCCCCTTGCTCTTTTCTCTAAGAAACAATAGCGAGTCTGCAGATAGCACGGGCTTCCTTTTCAGACTTTAATAGAATCCTGTGGAATTTCCAACTCACTTCACTTTTTTCTCATTCCCAGCAGTCTGGGAACTAGAGGAGGAGCCCTGCGTTCCAAGACCTCTCCTGTTTACTGGGACAGAATGATCCAATGAGGGAGAGCTGTTTTTCACTGTATCTGCCCTTCATTAAAAACACATTTTTAAGGAGACTATTTCTGGAGCAATGGTTGAATGTGTCTTCATCAGAAGGCAGATGAATGATCTAATGGACACTCAGGTATCTCATCTTTTCCAAGACCACCACATTATGGCCATGGTAGCCATTTTTTTAATGACCTGCTTTGTGCGATTGACATCATACCTACCACTTTCTCTGTCTGGATGTGTCTTTTCCCTGTGACTTGCCTCACTCTGCTTGGACTGGAGGTTGGCCAGCCAGCACTGAACTTGAATGAGTACATTTTGTGGGACCATGATCCTCTAAAGAACAACGTCTTATGTGATGGGGTGTGTGTGTGTGTGTGTGTGTGTGTGTGAGAAATGTGCCTGGGGTTGGTTTTGGAAGGCTGGGATGGAGAGGGCAGGATCCATATGCACAACAGTGAGAGAGGAATTCAAAACCTCCGTGTGGGAAGGGAGGGGACCAGAGTGAGGAAGACCAAAGAGAGGTCCACTGGCGACTCAGCAGGGGCAGAGCAAGCCCCGTCCTGGTGTGGAAATGGCCAAAGGGGATTTTTGAAACAACATGTTCTAATGTTCGATTTACAATTCTTTGTGTTTCCATGATGCGAACCGTTCTCCACCTCCGCCAGGTCCCCTCCCAGCACTGGGTGCACTGCACTGTCCTCGCAGGCTCTCACGGGGCCCTCTTGTCCTTGTCATCCTGGCTGCTGCTGGGCCGAGGAAGGGCCTGAGTTCCACGTCCCCATCAGGACAAGGCAGAGCACCCTTTGGGCGGAAGCAGGACCTTAGGGACAGAGATGGCCACAAAAATCTTGGTGGAGAGCTCTGTAGTTTTTTGCAGGTCATGAGATGCTCCAATGTCATCCAAGTTCAGGAGCCTGGGAGATTCCGGCAGACCCTTTTGCTGCATGTTGTTGGATTGGGCTGCCCTTCTGTCTCCCCCCACACTCTCCTGTCCCCTTGATCCTAAGCCTGTGTGGACAAATCCATGTGTAGAGCTCTAGGTAGGTTGAGAAAGATTTTACACAAACCTCCACCAGAGTTTTGCCCATCAAGAGAATGGAGGAGGGGAGAAGGGCTGGGCAGGGGCCCATTCTCTGCTAGTTCCTTTCATGGGAACAATTCCCCTGAAGTTTCTGTGTGTCCTCAGTATTGGGTAGGAAGCCTCTCTAGCAGATACAGTACTATATAAATTAGTTTTAAATAAAATATAAATATAAATAAGCTGGGCAAATATAAATAAGCTGGGCGTGGTGGCGCACGCCTGTAATCCCAGCACTTGGGAGGCTGAGGCAGGAGGATCACGAGTTCAAAGCCAGCCTCAGCAATGGCAAGGCACTTAGCAAATCAGTGAGACCCTGTCTCTAATAAAATACAAAAAGAAAAAAAAAAAAAAAGGCTGGGGATGTGGCCCAGTGGTCCAGTGCCCCTGAGTTCAATACCCAGCACCAAAAAAAAAAAAAAAAAAAAAAAAAAAAAATATATATATATATATATATATATATATATATATATATATATAATATACCTGGGGTAGCCTGGTAATAAACTCATTGACACCCGATAAACAGCTAAAGAGTGTCTAAAACTGTGTGCATACAGCAGACACATATATTTCCTTTTCATTTTGCAACGATATTTATTCACTCCTAAGTAGACCATGGCTAGAAAAATAGTTGCAATTCTCCTTAGCTCAGGATTAGGCATATAAATCTTCCAGCCACGCCATCTCCTGCTGGGAGTTATTCAGTGTCTTTGCTGCTCATGGAAATTCTCCTCCAGGGTTCTCCGTCACCAGAGGCTCTGTTAACCCCCCGCCCCCCCGCCGGTGCCCACGGCAGTCCAGTCTTGGCAATGCACGTTCGCACCTCACCTAGACGTATATATTCCAGGCTGTCCTACCTGTGCTGGAGTGATCTGGGTGACAACCTAGAAGCCTCCCGACAAAATACGGCCTTCTCCGCCACAGTAGACTTGCAGTTTACTTTTAAAGTAACTCACTTGAAATTTAATAGGAGGTTTTAAAGTCACATCTGATTTAAGCCCCATAAGTTCTAGCTTTTCAGAGCACTCCTGGCAGAGCCTGGGGTTTCCTGAGCTGTCAAGAGGAAACAGTCTTGCCGTTGTGTTTTGCCTGCCGGCTTCATTCACTATACATATAAAAAATAAAATAAAATAAATATACCTGGGGTAGCCTGGTAATAAACTCATTGACACCTGATAAACAGCTAAAGAGTGTCTAAAACTGTGGGTAAAACCTTCAGTATTTATGGGTACAGTGACAGAGTGGCACTTTCAGGCAGAGGGAAAAGATAAAATGGAAACTTTGAGGTGATAGCTTATCATAGTGATTTTTTTAAATCAAAGAAATCACTAGACCTATGGTATTTCTTTTCTGGCCTCTGATGTGAAAGAACAATACACAGGGCTTTTGTTTTTCTTTTTTGGCAAATGTAAGTGTCCTTGAGGAAGGCCAAGAAGACGTTCCGCAATCATTCAGACTCAACACCTGAGCAGAACTCCTCCGTATGCCGCCCATCAACTCTGAGGGGGAAGCATCAGCACTTCCCATTTTACAGACGAGGAAAGCAAGGCCCAGGAAGCACCTGGAGAATGTGCAGTTACTGGCACGTCAGTACCTCAGCTGGTCATATATATTCCGGGCTGTTCTACCTGTGCTGGAGTGATCTGGGCGACAGATCGGGCTCTCCCTGGCTCCCAGGCCCAGCCACTTGCAACTTTGTCCAGCTCCCTGTTTATGTTCTTGTCCTGCCAGCCCCTCGGGACACCCTTCCACATGCAGGAAGCCCTGTAGCAGGCCTCCACGCAGCGCCTCTATGTTCCTGAATAGCGTCTCATTATTTCATTTCTTCCTCCTGATTGGAGTTGTCCAACTCCTCGTCCTAAGATATAAAGCAAAACTGCTGTTCCGCTCAGCCTTCTTTACAGAATGGGGTTTGCTTCTGTGGCTCGCTGGTTTCCTTGCACTTCCTAAAGGCATCCTGGGCGCTCAGAGTAGTCTTCTGCTGTGCCCCTTCAAGATTCCACTCTGACTCCTCCAGTGGAGAGAAAACTTGCTTTCAAAGATACAGAAACAAAACAAAACAAAAACAACCCCAATTGTACTTCGGGGGTCAGACTGGGGCTAGTGAGCTTGGAAGGGGATGGGATTTATACTTTGCTGGTAGATGCACTCGCTGATAGAACACGTTTGCAGAGGAATTGTGAAAAACCTTTATCATTAATTTTACTTCCAGAAATCGATCTTAAAAATGATCATCTCAAGAGTTAAAAGAACTTTTGCATAGAGTTACTACCATGCTGTTTTCAACTGTCCAACAGCTGGAAAAAAAAGCATTAAAAATGATGTTCATGGGGGGCCGGGATTGTGGCTCAGCGGCAGGGCGCTCGCCTCGCACGTGCGCGGCCCGGGATCGATCCTCAGCACCACGTAAACATAAATGCATTGCATTGTGTACAACTAAAGCAAATAAATAAATATTAAAAAAAAATGATGTTCATGGAAGTTTCAGTTTCCATGTGATAAATTGCATACTTGTATTCGCATTGTTTCTTTCCTTAATTTTACCAAAAATGACGGTAAAGGAATTTTTGGTTTTGTTTTTGGTACTGGGGATTGAACCCAGGGGTGCTTTACCACTGAGCTACATTCCCCACCCTATCTCAAAAAAAAAAAAAAATCTGTTTTTTTTTTTTTTTTTTTTTTTTTTTTTTTAGCTAAGGTTCAGGAGAATGACAGAGGGGACCGGAGCAGATGAGAGATGCAGTACAGTTTTAGAAGGTGGGAAAAAGATTTACTGCTGCTAACTGAGTGATGTGGCAGAGAAAGCTGAGAAGAAGGATGAAGCGAAGACACACCCACGTCCCAGAGCCCCGTGGTGGTCAGGACTGAGGCCCCCGAACGTGTGGGGCTACAAGCAGGAAGAGTGGTTGAAGGTTTTCATGGAAGCGCAGGAACCTCTAGCTCCTTCCCCATACTTGACCATCCTCTCCAATCTCTGTGGAAGAGTGGAGGTTTGCCCTCAGTGGAGGTTAAACCAGATTGCAGACTTGGGGGCTTGGGACACGAGATGAGAACAGACAGGCACACCAGAATGAAGGAAAAAGGGGGATGGCGTGGGCGGCCGCGTACTGAACTGTGAAATTCTAGGCCTCCTTCTCCAAACTGTGCAAAGAATGCCAGTTGACAACTAATGGCCCCTGACAGGAGGTTGCGGAATTTTCTGGGTAGAAACCAGCAAGCCCAGGAATACTGATCTACAGATCCTGAGCGTGGGTGGAGGAAGGCGTCTTGCACAACGACTGGGTCTGAGTCCTGTGGCTGGGTGAATCTCGCCCATGCGAAGAAGGCCCAGGCAGCTCTCCAGCGCCCCACCCACACATGCAAGCAGACTGGTGAGGCTCACCTGGCCTTCACAGAAAGCGGTTAATACGATAGACAGGCACCAAAACAGGCCGTCAACAGAAAGAAACGCAGAGGAAGCCGACCATGCACTGAAGAAATGAAAGCACAATCAGTATGGGTTCCTCTGGAAGGTGGGTCAGATATACATCCATGAAAGAATTTAAGGGAATATTCAGAGAATTTTAAAAAAGAACTTATGAAAATCAGAAAATATGGTACAGTAGCAGAAATGTTACAAATTCAACAAAACAGTTGGCCAAGTTGAAGTCCTCTCCAGGAAAGTGGGACAAAGAGACAAAGCTATGTCAAAAGCGGTGGCAAGTTCCAGAAGGAGGGACCAGAGAAGAAAGAGGAAACTGTGGAAGTAATGTAAGACAACTTCCCAGATTTTAAAGGAATGATGGTAAAGAGTGATAATGATAATAATGATAATATCCATTATCAAGGCACAGTAGAATGAAATAAATTTCAGAACACTGGGGATAAAGAATTCTGACGTCTTCCAAATTCACAAAGCGGCGCACACAGAGCTTAGGAAGCAGACTTCTTAGTGGCAACACTTGAAACTGGGTGACAGAGGAACAGTTTTAAATTCAGAGAGAAAATGATTTCTGTTCCAGAATGCTATCGCAGCAAATGATGATTGAAAGGTGGAGCTGTAATAGAGACATTGTCAGGCACCCAGGGTCTCACAGATCTTACTGCTCCTACTCCTTTCTCCAAAGGGTGCGATTCGCGACGAAAATGGAATGAAATAAGAGGTTGGGAGAGATGGGATTCTGGAAAGGGTCCATTACCAGGGCAGAATGGCCAGAGGATTCTCAAGGTGATAGGCGAGATCTGCAGGAGGACCAGCTGGGCAGAGGGTCTCCAGCCTAAATTTCACTGAAGGCTGCGTTGAACTCAGAAGTTTTGGAAAAGAATGTGTGGTGGGTAGATAGAAGATGAAACCAATTAAATATAAGGCAATTATGAACTTGAGGGAAAATAAAACCTTTTACAAGGGAGACCTCAGGAGCCAGGAATAATGTTTACATGAAATTAGTCAAATGACTACTTCATACCAAGTATATAGCACAAAATACTGCTATATAGCTACATTGAAGAGATGGAGGGAGGAGAAGCTGTGTGCCTGTGACAGTGTGGGTGTCTGTGAGTCGTACACTCAGAGAGAGCAAGAACTAATTTCCTAGGAAGAAGGTAATGTCAAAACTGGCAAAATTAAGAAAGAGCTGATATACATTACAGGTAACCGCCATTTGTCCTCCAATGTTCATTTTCCCTTTGAAAATGTGTCAAACGTGCATCTGCAAAGACAGGAACTCTAGGCTGGCACAGAAGCTGAAGGCCTCATCCACAGGAGTCTCATGGCCTTAGCTGATGACCATCACAGGGCCCGTGGACAGAGGATCAGAAGGTCTCCTGTGAACATCCTAGGGAGCTTGCGATCTCCTGGGGTTGGGGGGTAGACAGTGGTCCGGAAGTTGACTGTGACTGGCTTTTTCAAAACGATGTTTGGGGAAGGTTCTGAGTTGTTCTGTTTGGTGTGCTTAAACAAGGCAGTAGCATCTTTTTAGGAACCTCAGTATTAGGAAGAAAATCAGACCCATTATCACAAATAATTGCAGGGGAAAGAATGAAGCCTGGTACACCTGGGCGGCAGGTAGAGCCGGGGCCTCCGGAGTCCACGCTTTATACCCAATCCTACAAGCCCTCACCTGGGAGCTGCAATCTTCAAAGACCTGAGAACATCAGTATGGCTTCATGAAGTAGCAGAGGGAAAGCAGAAACATCTTCAAGAAAGGTCCAGATGAGGGAGTAAGTGGCAGTTCTCGAGATGAGCATTTTAAGAAGGGATGGAAGATATTCAGAGTACTGTTTGTTAGAACAGATTCACACAAGGGGCTGGGGTTGTGGCTCAGTGGTAGAGCGCTCTTCTAGCAAGTGAGAGGCCCTGGGTTCAATCCTCAGCACCACATAAAAATAAATAAAATAAAGGTCCAACTACAAAAAAAAAAAAAAAAAAAAGAATAGATTCACAAAAGTGAAGGTCCTGGGTGTGGGTGCTCCTGTCCTTAGTTAGATGGCCCAAAGGAAACTAGGCCTTCCAGACTTCCCACAGTTTAGCCCTTGTTGCAATGATCAGAGTCTGGAACACAGTGTCACCTGATGGCCCCAGAATCACAGTATTTGAGTGAGATAAAGCTTTAAGGTCGTCTTTCCAGACTGGCTGCACCCAAATGAGTTGTTAGCTCTGTATTATAAATCAGCTTTTCATCGCCTTGACCAAAATACCTGACAAGGACAACTTAGAGGAGGAAAGTTTTTATTTTGGCTCGTGGTTTCAGAGGTTCAGTCTAAGGTGAGGCAGAACATCATGGTGGACGGTGGAGAGCATCATGGTGGTCAGGAAGCAGAGGGAGGGCAAGGAGAAGGGGCTGGAGGGCAGACAAACTCTCCCAGTGACCCTCCTGCAGACACACCCACCCACCTTCAGTTACCACCCAGTCAGTCCACTGAAACTAGGGTGGACTGATCAGACCACAGCTCTCACAATCCAGTCATCTCTCCTGCGAATATTCCTGCCTTGATACAGGAGCTTTGGGGGGGACACCTGCTGGGGGCCAGCCCCAGCCAGGGGGTACAACGTGAGCGCTCAGCGAAGTACGAAGGCAGAGAAGCAGCGATGGGGAAAATAACACACCGACACACGAGTCAGGCTGTGGAATCTTCTCTCTTTACTTTCACTTTGTTGTAGGTTTTAAGCACAATTTTTGGCAGCACAGATTGTTTACACTTTCTTTGGTGATTTCATTACAGACATGACTTAATTTTTAGACATATTAAATTTCTTATTTCATATATTTCAAGGTTTTGAGGTCACTTGCACTTTTTCAAGGCCCTGTACGTGACTGCCTAGGCATATTATAATTTCATCATTATTAATCTAATTAGTTTGGGTGAAAATTTATTTCTCATGGATTCCCCGAAACTGTTTTCTCTGTACACTATTTAGACTGTCTGATAAAGTCAACCTTCTCTGTCTGGGATTCCACAGCACTATTGTTTTTCTTTTATAGCAGTTGTTTATAAAACCTAGAAGCAGGGAAAAGAGGGAGGCAAGGCTGAATGTTAGCTCACGAAAGACTTTTTGCTCTAAGGGATTTATATCTACTTTAAAAGTAAGAGAAATTTATTTTTGATCACAAAAAGACTCTTAAAGCTTATTAACTAGAAATTAAGTACTTATAGAAAAAGATTTGTGTTACTCCTTTCAAGAAAAGATAAATGTACAGAGTTAGTCTGGATCTAAATAATTGAAATAGTGATACCTGGTGGCCATATATGTGAATAAAGAACTGAACAGCAAGTAGAAGTCAAAGTTAACTCTTTCAACACCATGATATCTTTCATGAAAAAGGAGAGGGCTTTATAGAAAATGCCACAACAGACACCTCATATCTAACCGTAACAAGCGTCACTTGAATTAATCTTAGTGTACTAATACATACACACATGCACATGCGCGTGTCTGTGTATGCCTGTGTATGCACATAGTAGTTAGTATATAATATTATGTTATACGTGTTACTCTATAATGTGACATCATGGTATTGCACTGCAAGTCTCTCCTAGAACTCCTCAGGGTCCATAATGATCCTGTCATCTCAGTAATTAGCTCGAGATCATCCAACAGAATTGTCACCTGTGAGGATGAGTCTTTGTAATTTCACTCTGACATTCTCTTCTCCTTTCTCTTCTAGTGAGGACTTGAGTCTCGGTGGTCACAAATGCTTCTTTGAGAATGGGTGCACTGAAAGGAGCGCCTTCCAGACTGGAAAGAAAGCTGAAAATGAGTCACCTGCTTCTTACAGAATGGATATTACTCTTTATGGGGCTTTCCCTCTGTCACGCCCTGGAATTAGGGGAAGTGTCCTTAAAGATGATGTTTAGCACCAACTGTCACAGGGCTATCAAGTAAAGGATTGAATGACCCTGATGGATCCCTTATTCAGTCCACGAGAAAACTAAGCCACAGAGGAATTGAGGGTTTGTTGATGGCCACCTGGAGCTGGCGAGGGCAGTCTTTTGTCTGCCTGTTCAACCCTCCACCTCAGGAAGTTTATCATGGTTTGAGGGAAGGAGATCGTTTACCAGGAAGCCCTGGTGCCTCTGAAGCTAGAGTCTGAGAACATTCTTTGACTCCATCAATCAGTGGTGGCCATGGTTGATGCTATGGCATGTTGGAGCATGATTCACATCAAATAGTAAGTCAACAGCAGCAATAACCCAGAACTATCTATGCTGTGTCTATTCCCATGCATCAGTGCAAATCCAATCTTGTGACCATGACCGGAAAAAAATTTTGAAATGGTGTTTTATCATGAGCAATGTCCATTTGCCTGGACCTCTAAAAAGTACCTGCTGTTAGAGCAGGAGTCGGTGAACTACAGCCCATGGGTCAAATTCAGCTCCCTGAATTTCATCTGCTTTTTAAAATAAAGGTTGATTGGAAGTAGAGTTGTTGTGACAGGGACCTAAGTCCTTACTGTCCTGTTGCCGCCAGAAGCGATGGCTGCTTGGAGCAATGAAGCCGCGGGAAGAAGTTCAGAGGCAAACTGGAAACAAACAGGCTTTTTATTCTGATAACTTCTCTCTCTGGCTCTAACAACGACTTTAACATGTACCACACACCACCAAAAACCCACACACCAAATGACGCCAACCCAATCTGCAATCTCGGCCCAAATCTCTCGAGATCCTGGGCCAAGTCTCGTGAGACTACGGAAGGCGGCAGTGCCCAAACATCTCTATGGCCCGTAGTCAACCGCAATCTTAGCCATCTCCCCAAACAGGGCTCCTGCACTGTCCCTTTACAGAAGATGTTTGCCAACCCCTTATAGCATGCTTTCTTGTTGCACAAACTGGGTGTCCTTGTATTATTGACTAATTTTAGATTGGTTCTTTCTGTAGTCTTATTTTTTCCCCCCAAGTCTATGTCTCTGATTGTAGAACCATCAAGATGGAAAAAGGTGTCATGTATAGAATTTTCCACATAGTACTGATCAGAAGTATCTGAGGAGCAATTGCAATAGAATGCTCTGGACCCTTTCCCAGTGATTTTGACTCAGTAGACCTGGAGCAGAGCTAGGAAAGTTATTCTGATGTAAATGATTGTGGGCACAGCCAGGAGTGAGTAACCAGGGAAAGCACGAGGAGTCAGAGACGGGAGGACCAGGGCGTGGATGCTGACTCGGTCCTCTACATGATCCGAGGACTTTCCTGAGCCTTGCAGCAGTTCTCTCTGCACACAGATGTGCTGGGGACCAGGGAAGAAATGCTTATAAAATGCCTGCGCTGTTTGCACACCGTAGACCCCTGGTTGATTCTTGATTCCTCTTCCAAGAAGCCAGTGCCTTGGAAACTCACCAGCTGGGTTTTCTCTATTTTGCCTTGTGTGTTATATTTGCATTTCTGTTTTAAGTTTGCTCTTCAAACTATTTGCCAATCCAAAATCTTTCTCCATATGTGTTAGAACTAAGGGAGTTTTAAAAAAAAATTGCAAATTTGTTTCAGGAAGCACCCAGAGAGCCTTATTAGTCACAGGACTGTTGAATGTTTTTTTTTTTTTTGTTAATATTTATTTTTAGTTGCAGTTGGAAACAATACCTTTATTGTATTTATTCACTTTTATGTGGTGCTGAGGATCAAATCCAGGGCCTCACACGTGCTAGGTGAGCACTCTACCGCTGAGCCACAACCCCAGCCCCCGAATACTTTAATTCTGCCGCCATGAGGTAACACAGTTCAAGCTTTTCTGTAGCTTTTTAAAAATGTCATAAGGAACTTTAATATAAGATGATGGATTATTACAAATTCTGAAGACAAATCAATGGACAAGTTGGGGTGCCATGGACTTAGGATCTCTTCCCTTAGAAATGGAGAGACTGGTCGGGTCCCTGCCTCGTCACTCTGAGCACTTAGAACAAGCGTCTCTGAGCATCACTTTGCCCACCTATCCTCCTGCCCGCCCTGAGTTAACTGGCATCCCTCCAACTTCCTCACACACTGATGGCTTCTGTTTAGGCAGTGTCTCTCATCTCTGCCTCCTGGGAACCTCAGCATCTCAGAGCTTGCCTTCCAGAAGTCAGAGGCAACCGGGAGCAAGGGAACCGCGCAGGAGGCGAAGCCAGTGGGCAGCTGTGCCCAGTTCCCTGGCCCAGTGGCACAGTGCTGGGGTGTCAGACACGGCCCCTCCGAGGGTCACCAGTGGGGCTGGCTCTACTCGCTGATGTGCTTACCCCCTCTAAGGCTTTTGTTTCTTCCCGTCTCAGTTTTCCCCCTTTTCCTCACTGGGGATTCAAGGGATCGTGTCCCAGATGCGCTACCTGTTTCTACACCCAGGACATAGCCGACTGCATCCGGATTCTAATTAGGCAGCTTTGACATTGTCTCCGCATTTCCATGCTCACCTTCTCTCTGCAAGGAGAGCTTACTCATTAGGATCACAGCTGAGAGCCAGGGTGTAAGGAAAGCAGCCTCTGAACTCTGGGTCAAGGTGGCTACGCACTGAATCTCATGCACCTGATTCACAAGTGAGCGTCTTTAGCCATCTCTCACAACCTGTTTTTTATTTTTGCATTGATATAACAAACATGTCTAACTCATCTCCAAATCCATAAATACGATAATAAGCAAGTTACAGAAAATTCAAAGGTTGCGATAAGCAGTACCGTAAAACCAACCTGCTGGTCAATGAGTGTAAACTGCTCACAGTGAAAAGTGCAACAGACATCAGTGAAGAAATGAAGAATCTTACATACAGGCTCCATGAATCTTGCTTTATTTTAGCCTGGTATAATAACTGATTATGATGGTTAACTTTATGTGTCAGCTTGGCTGAGTTGTGGCGTGTAAATATGTTTCCAAACGTTATTGTAGATGTTTCTCCTGGGTGCTTTTGCATAGGTTCAACATTTAAATTGGTAATTTTTGTGTAAAGCAGATTTCCCTCCATGACATGGGTGGGCCTCGTCCAATCAGTTGAAGGGCTGGATAGAACGCAAGACTGAAAACAAAAGGGAATCCTGCAGCAGAAGACCCTCGTTCTTCCTGAGCAAGAGGGTTTCTGTGACATTGAACTTGAGCAACATTGGCTTTTTTTTTTTGTGGGTCTCCAGGCTGCTGGCCCACCCTGCAGATTGGTCAGCCTCCATAACTGTGTGAGCCAATTCTTTGAAATAGATCTCTTTCCACACGCCCCACTCTGTCTATGTCTCCACCATCATTGATTCCGTTTTCCTGGAGGATCCTGACAAAGACACTGATAGTCAGGATTTACCTCCTTATCAACGACCATTTGTTGGATAGTACTTTATGCCAAATACCATTGTAGGCCCTTGGAATGCATCGCGAAGCAAAACAGATGAGGATCCTACCCCAGGAGCTTGCATTCTAGTGGGAAAGGCAGAGAGTAGACAGCTGAAGCATTGAATCAGGTTGTAGCATGCTAGCAGTGGTAAGTACTACAGAAAAACCTAGGAAAAATAAGCCAGTGTAAGGATGCTAGGGGTTGAATAGATATAGGAGAAGGTTATTATGTATATCAAGAAAATAGATACAAATGAAATGGTCTTTCACAAATGAACAAATTATTTTTAGAATGGACTTTTCTATGTTTTATTGGTGCACTACAACTACACATAATAATGGGATTCATCATTACACATGATATATAACGATATAATTTAGCCAAGATCATTCCCTGGTATTCCTCCTTTCTTAAACTGACCTTTCAACTTTGAGATAATTGTAGATTCCCATGCTGTTGTAAGAAAGACTACAGAGATCCTGAGTGCCCTTCACCCAGTGACCCCCATGATAACATCTTGCAAAACTACTCAAAATGTCATACCTGGGATATTAACATAGATACAGTCGAGACACAACAGCTTCATCACCAACAACTCTCTTCTTAATCACACCTGTAATTTTTTTATTTTGAGGATATTACCTAATAGGAAGCATGTAATTGGTTTTTGGAATTGGTTTTTCTCACTTAACACAAGTCCTTGGCAATTCATCCAAGTTGTTATGTGTATCAATAATTCATTACTTTTTTTTTTTTTTTTTTTTTTTTTTTTTTGGTACCAGGGATTGAACTCAACCACTGGGCCACATCCCCAGCCCTTTTTTGTATCTTATTTAGAGACAGGGTCTCACTGAGTTGCTAAGTGCCTCGCCATTGCTGAGGCTGGCTTTGAACTCGCGATCCTCCTGCCTCAGCCTCCCAAAGTGCTGGGATTACAGGCGTGCGCCACCGCGCCCGGCTTCATTACTTTTTATTTGATGGAATATCAGATATACCACAGGTTATTTTTTTTTAAAACATTTACCCAATGAAAGTATTTCAGTTGCTTCCTGTTTGGGGTTAATATGTATTAATTTACTGTAATCATCTGTGTACAGATTTTTTGTGTGTGTGAACATCATTTTTAAAATTTGATCATAATTTAAATTTCAACTTTAATTAACAAATAATATTTGTACCTATTTATGGGGTATAGTGTGATAATTAATGTACATATGTGATGTTAACAAATCAGGGTAATAAGTATTTCCATCTTCTCATCAGTTCTTTATGACTGGAGTTTTTTGGGTTCCTCTCTCCTACTTCTTATGAAATATACAGTAAGCTATTGTGGTGTCTAGTCACCCCATCATGCTCTAGAACGCTGGACCTTATTCCTACTCACTGTATTTGGTACCCATTATCCACCCCCACACCCAAACTTCCTAGACTCTAGTAATTAGTATAACTTCCTTCTTCTGTTTTAAAATCAATCTTCTGAGATTCCACATAAGAACCTGTGGCATTTATCTTTTTGTGCCTGGCTTATTTCACTTAACGTGATGATCTCCACTTGCTTCCATTTTGCTATAAATGGATTTCATTGATTTTTATGGCTGAACATATCCCATTGTGTATATACACCACATTTTCAGTCTATTCATCCATCAGTGGGCCCCCCAGTTGACTTCCTTCCTTAGCTCTTGGGCACAGTGCTGCAATAAGCTCGGGGTTCAGGCTCCTCTTTGATATGCTGATTTCATCCCCAGTAGCTACCCACCAGACATGGGACAGCTGGATCACAGCACAGACCTCTTCTCAGTTTTTTGAGGAAACTCCACACCATTCTTCATGATATCTGCACTATCTACATTCCTACCAGCAATGTGCAAGACATCTCCTTTCTCCATTGTCTTCAGCCTTTCTTATTCTTTGCATTTTTTTTTGAAAAGAGCTATTTGACTGGAGTGAGATGGTGTCTCACTGTGGTTTTGAACTGCATTTCCCTGGTGGCATTTTTCATATGCTTGTTGTCCGTTTGCATTTCTTCTTTAAAAAATTATCTATTTGTATCACTTGCTCATTTTTAATTAGATGATTGGTTTTTTTTTTTGTTGTTGTAAGTTATTTGGATTCTTTATACATTCTTACATTAATTGCTTTTCAGATGAATAGCTTGGAAATATTTTCTCCCAGTCTGTAGGTTGTCTTTTGACCTTATGGACTATTTCTTTAGCTGAATGAAAGTTTCTTAATTTGACACAATCCTGTTTGTCTATTTTTTTTTCTTTTGTTACCCATGCTTTTGAAGCCTTATCCCCCACCCCCCAAAACCACAGCTCATACTGATGTTTTGAAGGGTTTTCACTATGTTTTAATCTTTAGTTTCATAGTTTCAGGTCTTACAAATATGTTTTGGGTTCATTTTCAGTTGATTTTTGCATATGATAATAGATAGGAGTCAACTTTCAATTTTCTGCATATGGATACCCAGGTTTCCCAGCACCAGTTATTAAAAAGTATGTTTTTTTTTTTTCCAGTGTATATTTTCAGCACCTTTGTCCATTATCAGTTTGCTCTAGATGGGTGGGTTTATTTCTAGTATTTCTATCCTGTTCATTTGGTCTGCCAGTTTTGCTGCCAGTACCGTGCTATCTGGTTGCTAAAGCCCTCTGGTATGTCTTCAGATTGGGTATTGTGGTAGCTCCAGCCTTTAGACACAACTTTCATAACTCTTTAGTGAGTATACAGGGGTACCTTTCCTAGGTTGTATGGCAATTGCATCTTTAGTTTTTAAAGTAACTGTCAAAATCATTTCAACAGTAGCTATTCCTTCTGAACTCACGATCCTCCTGCCTCAGCCTCCTGAGCCACTGGGATTATAGGCGTGCACCACTGCGCCCAGCTGGAACTATTTTAATTTCAGTTTTGCTGATAAGTGTGTAATGACATATCATGTGGTTTTAAATTGTACTTTATTAATAGCTAATGATGTTCAACATCTTTTCATGTACTTATTTCTGTCTGTATATCCTTTTTAATGGAATAGGTTTTCATGTCTTTCCTTTTTTTTCTAAATAGATTGGAGTTTGTGGGTTGTTTTTGTTTTTTTCTTGTTTTGTTTTGTTTTGTTTTGTTTTTGGTTATTCATTTGGTGTTTGGTTTCTGTTGAGTTTGAAGAAGTTTTTATGTGTTCTAAATACTATACTTGATTAGATATGTTGTTTGCAAATATTTTCTTCCAATATGAAGCTTGTCTTTTCATCCTTTTAAAAGAGTCATTTGCTGAGCAAAAGCTTTTACTTTTGTTAAAACCCAGTTTATCAATTTTTATTTTTATAGCTTGTGCTTTTGCTATAAAGTCTGAGAATGCTTTTGCCTAGATGCTGAAGATTTTACCCCCTGTTTTTTTCCTACAAGTTTTACAACTTTTTTCTTTATGCTGACATTTGTGATTTTGCATTCATATTGGTATCAGGTATGACACTTAGACTGAGGTTAGAGTTTTGTGTATGGATGTTCAACTGTTCCCACACCATTTGTGAAAGAGTCTACATTTCCTTTATTGAATTACTTTTGTACTTTTGTTAAAAGTCATTTGGGGATATATTTGTTGACCCATTTCTGGATTACAAAATTTCTGTTGTATTGATCTTTGTGTACATACATCCCTCCACCAGCACCACACGATCTTAACTACTGGAGTTAAACAACACATCTTGAAATCATATAGGCTGATTCCTTCCACTTCAGATTTTTGTAAAATGATTTTGGCTGTTCTAGTTCTTTTGCCTTTGTAAATAAATTTTAGAATGAATTTGTCTATACTTACAAAAAAATGCTGGAGTTTTGAAAGGAATTGCATTAAATGTGTATATCAATTTGAGGACAATTGACGTATTTATTGGGTTGTTTTTCAATCCATGAACACAGCATGTCTCTCCATTTATTTTGATCTGTAATTTCTTTCATCAGCAATCTTGCAGTTTTTAGCACATAAGCCCTGTGCTTGTTTTGGTAGATGTAAGGCTATGCATTTTATTTTTCAATTGTAAATGAATAGTTTTTTTAAGTTTCAGTGTCCACATTTTCATTGCTAGTGTATAGAAATGTAATTGGTTTTTACGTTCATCTTGTGTCATTCATGCAATCTTGCTGAACTAACTTATTGGTTTTAGTTTTGTTGTACGCTCTTTGGCATTTTCTACAAATTGAGACAGTTTCATGTCTTCCTTTCTCATCTACATGCCCTGTGTCCCCTCCCCCACTTTTTTTCATTATAGCACTGGCTATACTATATGCAGTATACACAGTATGCACCGTATACGCAGTGTGTATGCAGTGTACTATACTGAGTAAGTGTGATGGGAACACACATCATCATCCTGGTGAGTTGAAGGGGGAGCTGCTGCCTCATTAGGGTGCAGGAAGCTCAGGAACCTCCTGTTGACAGGCAATACAAGGATGGCCCTTTGTGGAGGTCCGTGGTGGTCTCCACCGGAGGTGCAGAGTGGCACCATCTATCGGGGGGTTGCCAAAGTGGGTTGTCAGCCAGGGGATACTACGCCAGCGCTCAACGTAGCACGAAGTAAAGGAGTCAGCCGGTGGCAGAAGAAATCAGCACTCAGACATGAGTTAGGCTTTGGAATCTTCTGCTGGTTTATTTTCAGTTTGTACAAGTATATAAGCAACATTTTTTGGCATTACACATTCTTTTACATCATAAAACTTAGGAAAGAGGTTGAATCATTTACTGATTACATATCAGACATACGTATCGAGGTTTGTACAGATGGAGAGTTACATGAACTGTACGTAACTATCTGCGTATGTTATAATTTTTACGTCATATCTCTAACTTAGTCATTCTTTCTGCATACTGTTTAAACTTGTTTGATAAAAGTTAATTTTGTCTGACTGGAACTTCAAGGCACTTATTGTTTTTCATAACAAGAAGCAGAGAAAGGGAGAGGCAGCTTTGAAGGACTTTTGTTTTAAAGATTTGTATTACTACATTAAACTATTTTGAAAATAAGAGGGATTTATTTTCAATTACAAAAGACTCTTAAAGCTATTTAATTAGGAACCTGTTATTTTAGTATAGAAAAGGTTTTTTTATGTTTTTAGCTGTAGATTCTAGAAAAATTAATTTATAGAATTAGTCTCATAATAAGTAATTGAAATAGCGATACCTGGTGGCCACATATATGAATAAAGAACAGAACAGCAAGTAAATAGGAGCACCTACGCAGTCAAAGTTAACTCTTTCAGCACCATCGTATCTTTCATGAGAAAGGATTTTTGGCTGGGGGGGCTCCGCCCAGCCCTGCCTCATGAAGATATCACAGCCCTTATTCCTGTGGGTGTGTGTGTGGGAGGGCTCCAACTGTCCCCAAGCTCCAGTGATACCTTCTTGGCTGGAAGAGGTGGGACTGCCTCCTTCCTCCTCCCCTCGCAGCCTCAGGACACAGGACACGCTGGGGGTTAGGGGGAGGCGAGAGCGAGCTTCCCTACCACTGGTTGAACTGGCAATCCTC
Source organism: Tamias sibiricus (assembly GCA_025594165.1). Classification (NCBI taxonomy): domain Eukaryota; kingdom Metazoa; phylum Chordata; class Mammalia; order Rodentia; family Sciuridae; genus Tamias; species Tamias sibiricus. The sequence goes on from CM046665.1 coordinate 12,698,032, forward strand.
CCTCTCCTTGAGCTTCCTCTGACTGCTTCTCAGTGTAGAAGGGGAGGGGCACCTGTCACTTTCAAGAGGAAGTGAACTCCTATTTCTCTGTTTGACCTTCCCTGGAATCCCTACCCTCATCAGGGGGCTGGGAACCTGGTTACTTCTTAGCGAGGGTGAAAATCCAGGCTCCCTACTTGGCCTTTGCTAAGACGAGTGAGCTGCAGAATTTTCTAAGGGGCTTGGTGGGAGAAGAGCCATGACAGTCTGGAAGGTTCTGTCTTGCTCTGTTGCTTCTTCCCTGGTCCTTTGGAGAGAGGGGGCAGGCCTCTGCTGGCCCTCCAGTAATGCCTGTGTTTGCCGGCATACGTGGTTGACTGGCTTCTTTGGTAACAGTTTGGGATGTAGGAGGCAAAGTGAAAACCAAAGAGCTCCCCTCTGTGACATTCCTCAGGTCCTGAGCTCCCATGCTGGTCTGCCTTCTCCTCTTGCTTTTCATAGTCTGCCTGTATTTATGTTATATAGCATCCAGTGTTCTTAGTTGTACTTAGCAGGAGCAATAAATGAAAACACATCTATTTCTTTTTCCCAACATGGAAGGCCCTCAGGAGTCTATCATTTTTAACATTTCTGTTGTCATTAGGGCCATGCTTCTTTGGAAGACTCCAGAGAAGAATCCTTTCCTGCCTCCTCTGACAATCCTTGTCCTCCCTGGGCTTGTGATAGTACCCTCCAGTCAGTCTCTGCTTCTGTCCCCACGTGGTCCCCTACCCCCTCGAGTGTCTATGTCTCTACCTTGGCTTTTTAGAAGAACATCCATCATTGGAGTTTTTTTTTCACCCTAATCCAATATTGACCTCATCTTAACTTGGTTATATCTTCAAAGACCTTTTTGTAAACGAGGACACATTCTCAGGGGTTGAAGGTTAGCACTGAAGATATCCTTTGAGGGGACACAATTCAACCAGCAATAGGTCTAAACAATTAAGTTTTAATGGGGAAAAAAACGAAACCATTTTTCCTTAAAACAAACAAAGCCCCTTTGAACCCAGTGGCGACTTTAGATGTGCAAGATGGTTCCAAGCACTCTTCCAGCGTCTCGGCAATGCTGGTCCCATGGCAAGAGAGGAGATTTCCAGGACATCGCCCCCAGAGGCCCCCTTGATACCTAGATCATGGCACTACCTGCACAACACACAAAAACTCACCTTAGAGTTGGGGAAAGCTGGGGATATTTAATGATAGGACTATAAACAGGCTTGGTTTTGTTTCTGCTTTTTGTTTAATTATAAAATTTTAAAAAAGACAAAAATTTGAATTAAGGTATGGGCTCTTTAAATTTTGGAGGTGATATGAAAGGAGAATCCCTGCCTGGCTCCAGATCTTCCTATGGTGCATTTGAACAGAAAGTCTGAATTTTACCAATCAAGGCCACATTTTTCCCCCCAATGAGCTATGCAATATATTTTCCCTTCAAGACAAAGATGAACATTTATGCAATTAAAATAGACTGATTGAAAAAAAGAAATCCGTGTCGGGCATTTTAAATCCAAGCTTAGATTTATACTTTTGGGCACAAATGACTGGGGGACATTAAAAAACTGCACAACTGAGCAAAAAGTGTCTTTTTTTTTTTCCAACACACATTTGAACAGAAATAGGGCGTTTGCGTTCCCGGTGTCGGGCAGCCTGGCTCCCGTCCTCATTAGTCCAGTGCAGAGCCAGGGCTGCTCCCTCAGGTCCTCATCAGCCTCCTCAAACACGCTGTAAAATTGATCTGACGGTCCATGAAAGGGAGTGTGCAGGCAGGAGGGAAGCACAAGAGACGGCGAAGACTTCGGTAGCATGGAACTCTGGATTTTCAAGGATTTTGCCATGTTTGCTTAACTTAGAGGCTGTATCATTAGCAAGATCTCTGATCTTTGGGCTCTTAAATTTTTTTTTGTCAAGGGCCCTATGTGTGTGTGTGTGTGTGTGTGTGTGTGTGTGTGTGTGTTTGGGGTATCTTTGGAATCCTTGGTTCGAAAGCAATTATTTAAAATGACAGAGAAGAAAGCTATTTCTGATTTATGTCTGAATCTCTTTCACATGAAAAGCAAAGACAATTAACATTTTCTGATCACTTACTGAAAGCCAGGCACTTTTTTTCTTCCTTTTTGTAAATTATTATAGTCATCCCTGAGATTGGCATTACTATCCCATTGTACAAATTAAGACACAGAGGCTTGAGAGAAAGAAGGATATTCAAAACATCCAAGGGAAGAGCACAGGGAGAACATTTTTTTTAATATTTATTTATTTGCTTTAGTTGTACACAATGCAATGCATTTATGTTTATGTGGTGCTGAGGATCGAACCCGGGCCGCGCACGTGCTAGGCAAGCACTCTACCGCTGAGCCGCAACCCCAGCCTGGGAGAAGATTTTTAGAAGTACTCTGGCCATGGTCAGGAGCTCCCCAGTGCAACCAGGAAGTGCACCAAGGAAGCTTGGGGCTGGCCTTGGAGAAGCACGCAAGTGTCTCATACTATGGAGTTAGAGCACTGGTAGGTTAGACAGCTTCTTGTCTCTGTGACAAATAACCTGAGAGGAACAACTGAAAAGGAGAAAGCGTGTATTTCGGGTCATGGTTTCAGAGGTTCCAGTACATGGTTGGACAAAGGCCCTGAGAGGAAACAGAACAACATGGCGGAAGGATGTGGTGGAAGAAAGCTTCTTAGTTCATGGCAGTAAGGAGTGGGGGAGAGAGAGGAGCCAGGGACCAGATATAGTCCCCAAACATGCCCCCAAGGACCCATTCACTTGTACCAGGTCCCATTCATACACTCTTCACCACCTTCCCTTAGGCCATTCAGATTATAAATCTCTCAGTGGATTCACCCACTGTTGAAGTCAGCGCCCTTGTGATGAGAGTATTTCCCAAAGCCCAGCCCCAAACATGGCTGCCCTGGGGACCAAGCCTCAACACACAAGCCTTTGGGGTCACCCCAGAGCTAAACTGTAACAACTGGCAAACCCTCATCAACAGGACATGATGTCAGAGCCTGTCCTGTGAATACCTATGCAATGGTGATGGAGAAAGCGTCCAGTAAACTCGAATGTGTAGTGATCTAGACAGTGATTTAAAAAGCGATCACAAGCAAAGTTGGACAATGGGAGATACACATTGTCAACATCTCCAATTATCCCCAGAGCAAATCGTCCTGTAATGGCCTGGACACCATCGGGAGCTGCTACCTGGTGTCCCTCTGAGGGAAGGCAGATGTTCCAGTCCTTAGAGAAAACACCCTTTCCCCCTTAAATGGTTATGTTGTGCATATTTTGGAAGCTTCACTTAACATTTTGGTCCTTTCGCCCACAAAGATAGGTTGGAATTATTGGCTGTCTTCCAGAGCTTTTCCTGTATGAGTGGATTCAGGTCATGTGAAGAACTGTGCCACCTGTACCCAGTCTGAGCTGTATGACAAACACCACGGTTTCTTTCAAGCGATGGCTAACAATACAGTGAAAACTGATGGAATGAGAAATGCCCTTCCGAGCTGCTGCAAAAGACAGAAACACATAAAATCCCTTCCTTTTCCTTCCAGTGAGTGAAAAAACAACATTCCTCTCCAAATACAAGCAAATTTACTCACTGACTCTGAGCAAACAGGCCCAGAGTGGACACGGTTCCCTCTCCAGGGATCAGCCAGGCTCTCATCTCTATTTCAGAACCTTTGAATTTATGCCTCCTGCTGGTCTCCTACATCTTTAAATTGCAGCTACTTGCTGCACTGTGTTTTCCTCACAGAGCTTGGACCCCATCTTCCTCCTCGCAGATCCAAACCTCCTCTTTCAGAACCATGGCATCAGAAGACGGTTCCCCAAGCGTGGTCTGCACACGCCCCACTCTCCTGAGTATGTTCTGCACACATTGCACACATTCCTGGTGGTAAGCTGGAGGAAACTAAGTAGTAGGGAGGAAATTACCTTTTTATTTATTCTTTCTTTCTTTCTTTATTTATTTCTTTATTTTTAATTCAGAGTTGTATGTATAACAATATCATGCATTACAATTCATAATACACATATAGATCAACTTTTTACATAACACTGTTTGTATACAAAGTATATTCATACTATGCATGTCTTCAATCATGCATTTAGGATACTGATATCCATCTCATTCTACCATCTTTCTTTCTTTTTTTTTTTTTTTTACCTTTTTGCCCCCTCTCTTCCCCTCCCTCCCCATTGATCTTTCTAGTGTTCCTCTAATCCTCCTATGTTCCCCAACCTAACCCCACTGTGAATCAGCCTACTTATATCAGAGAAAACATTTGGCATTTGGATTTTTGGGATTGGATAACTTCACTTAGCATTATATTCTCCAACTTAATCCATTTGCCTGCAAATGCCATTATTTTATTCTCTTTAATTGCTGAGTAATATTCCATTGTATATATATACCACATTTTCTTAATCTACTCATCTACTGAGGGGCATCTAGGTTGGTTCCACAACCTAGCTATTGTGAATTGTGCTGCTATAAACATCAATGCGGCTGTGCCCCTGTAGTATGCTGCTTTTAAGTCCTTTGGCAATAACCCAGGACTGGGATGGCTGGGTCATAAGGTGGATCTATTCCCAGTTTTCCAAGGAATCTCCATACTGCTTTCCATAATGGCTGCATCATTTTTAATTTTGACAATTGTGTTTATTTCAATGTGTATTAAAATATAGTTTGGAACACCAATCTATACAGAGATAGTATTGCCTAGAACCAAGCTAGGCTTCAAAAGTGAATTGAGCCCGGCGCGGTAGCGCACGCCTGTAATCCCAGCACTTTGGGAGGCTGAGGCAGGAGGATCTCGAGTTCAAAGCCAGCCTCAGCAATGGCGAAGCACTTAGCAACTCAGTGAGACCCTGTCTCTAATAAAAACACAAAAGAGGGCTGGGGATGTGACCCAGTGGATGAGTGCCCCTGAGTTCAATCCCTGGTACCACAAAAAAAAAAAAAAAAAAAAAAAAAAAAAGTGAATTGACTTATGGCTAGTTAAAATAGATTAAGAAAATAATGCTTTAGTTTACGTATAATTATAACAAATGGCATAAACCATTTGGAGACAATTCTGTCCAGGTCTGAAGTGGCACCACTAAAGTTAGTTTGGAATTGGAATTTCCTCCAAGGCCCACGTGGTGAAGTCTTGGTCCCTAGTGTATGACACTGTTGGTTGGGGGTGGGGGTGGGGACGACCTTTAAGAGGTAGAGCCCAGTGGGAGGTCTTAGGTCCCTGGGGGTGTACCCACGAAGGCTGTTGTGGGACCCCAGTCTCTTCATCTCTCTCTTTTTGGGTCCTGATCACTAGATGGGCAGCTTGCTCTGCTATGCCCGTCCTCATCACAGCGGTGCTGCCCCACCACAAATCCAAATGCAACTGGACCAATGCACCATGGACCCAAACCTCCAAAGCTGTGAGTCAGAATAACTCTTTTCTCTTTGTAAGTTGATTATTTTAGACATTTGTTGCAGTGACAGAAAGCTGACTACCACAACTATCAACTTTGTTCTCAGCGAGTGGATAGCAAGCTGCGCTCACAGGAGAGGGGGCAACCGTGGGGCGCAGTCTAAGGGAACAGTGAAAAACTCCACAGCGCAGGAGAGGGCCTGGCCTCAGAAGAGCAGATCTGTGTCCCCAAGTCGGCACAGCCTGATACGCTGTTCTTACTGTGAACTCAAGAGCCTCCTCTGTCCGCTTGCCCATGCAAAGCACAGATGTGAGACTCAGATCTCATCATTCCAAATTGATGAGGGGCCGGGTCTGCCTTGGAGGAAGAGAAGGGTCTCTGAAAGCTGGGTGCAGCCTGAGGGGGCCGTGGGGGTGGTGCCAGGCGGTTCTGCACTGTGTCCTGCGGTGGGGGGTGGAGCCCAGGCAGCCCGTGCTCCCCTGTGTGTGGCGTGGCGCCACAGAGGCAAAGAACAGGAACAAATGTTGAGCCAGCCATGAACTGGCCCAGTGCGGGGGCCTTCCATGTTGTGCCTGTGAGTAGAACTTGTGTGTGTGTTTATCTCAACTCAGCTTTTGAAGAAAGGGAGAAGTGTTTTTCCTAAGGACAGACTTCACATTGAACACTTGGTATTAGTCTCTAGAGAAACAGAACTATGTGGGGTATGGATATCTTCATATCTCTGTTTGTATCTGAAATTCTATCTCTATGTCGGCTGTATCTACATTGTATCTATATCTAGAAAGAGATTATATCGACTCACTCAATTATGGTGTCTAAGAAATCCCATGATCTGCCATCTGCAGTCTGAAAACCCAGGGAACCTGATGGTGTAATTTGGAACCCTGACAGCCAAAGAGGCAGATCTCACTTCAAGTCTGAAGGCCTGAGACCCAGGAGTGCCCAGAGGAGAAGATTGACATCCCAGCTGGAGCAGTCAGGCAGGAGGAGTCCAACCTTTTCCCACCTTTTGTTCACTTCAGGTTGTAGATTGGATACTGCTCACCGCCCCTGGGGAGGGCTATCCGCTCTACCGAGGCCAGTAATTCAAATGCCAGTCTCTTTTGGAAACACCCTCACAGACACATCCAAAGCCAGTGTTCACGCAGATATCTGGGCATCCTGCGGCACAGTCAAGGTGACACACTTAGCATCCTTAACTGGCGCTCTTTAAGACTGAACTATTTAGAACTTGGAAAATGTATGGTGGACTGTTGTGGAGAGAGGGGTGGTTTGTGTTGTCTTCCCTGAGTGCAGATAATTGACCGAGAGGTAAAGGGAGTGAGATTTGTTCAGGTGAGCCAACATATGGCTGATGCTAAAACTTCTTTCTCAAGGTCATGCTTTTGGGAAAAAGAGTTGGATCAGTGAACCCTTGGGCCTCCTCTGTGAGTTCTTTCCTGATTTAGTCTCATCCTTATCTTTATTCTTTCAGTCCCAGTACCATGTTATCTGGACAGCCCTTAGGATAAGCTCACGGATAGCTGTGTTATTGTCTAAGTGTGTGGCGTGTAGGGTACCTTCACACTCACCTTTGTGCTGCACACAAAGTCCACCTCAGTGCTCTGCACACAACATTCACAACTCAGAAAAACGGAAATGGAATTGAAGGAGAGAGAGAAGTGGAAGTTGCTGCGGGCTGGGCAGGGAGGGAAATCCCAAGGTCAACTCTGCTGAGCTGGAGTCAGAGTTTTCCTGACCACTCCATGATCACAGCTAACGTGCCATTTACCCTGGGGCGAGTTAAATGGGCTCCAAATATATGGTTCCAGAGGATTGTAACTAGAAAATTCTCCACAGTTCTCAGAAAGTTTAAATGGTTTTTGAAGAAAGAGGAGTGAAGTTCTTCAGCTAAGAAATGCGACTGGGCTGCGCCTGCGCCTACGTTGGTGAGAGTGAGAATCTACAGGCAGGAAGTGAGCTTCTGGTCTCTTCGCTAAGGAGCCTGAGTCCATCAGGCGTGTTTCGAAGACGCTGGAACATAAAAAGGATTAGTACTGCAAAGTGAGGGAGGGGGTGTGGGGACTGGTGCGTGCAGAACAGACAGCTCGACTTGAGGGGTCTGGTGGGGCAGCGTCAGCTGTAAAAGCAAGCTGTGATCAGTCTCGTTTTCTGTGGTTCCTCCCGTTGCCCCCAGAGAGAGGAAGTGAAGCCTGGGCACATCCCATCCAATAAATAAATAAACAGACACATTTTGCAATGAGTGCTTTCTGCCAATATTTAATACACCTCCCAAGTTGAGAAAATGGCTTTGATACTCTGCCTCTCGCCTGCTGTCTCCCGGTCCCCTCCCTCTTCGAGGCTGAAGGCTCCTGTAGTGCCCATAGCCACGGCTTCCCACACTATAAAAAAAAAAAAAAAAAAAAAAAAAAGTGCCCTTGATCTCTAAGTGAATCCATTTTCCTAAAAGTGCTAAAGGAGGCCCACGCGGCTTCAGATGGGGACCACTTTTCAATTTAAAGGTGGATGGATTTCCAGATCTTCTAGATCCAGGATTGTTGCTAAGGAGTGAGGGAGAGGAAACTTCTTTGCCATTCTACAAAGGATTGGGGTGGGCGGTGATGAAGAGCATCCTGAGCTTCTGAAACCCATCAGTGGGAGTGAAAGAGGAGGGGTATCCTTTGTCAACTATCCAAACACGTTTCCGTAAATGTTGAGCATTTGGACCAAAATAGGATGTTGGCTCCGCTCTCCCTGCAAATGGGCAGGGAGAAGGGAACACTCTTTGATCAGGCACAGGGGAGGGAAGATCTGGCACCGGGCCTAGAATGGAGATTTTGCATTTTAGAGAAACGATGTAGGGAGGACGTCCCCCAGAAGCTGCTGATCGGTGAAATGTGTATTTGCTCGGAACACGCTGCTTTCCCAGCTGAGCCCCACCCCTCCGTTCCAAGCCTTCCTGGCTGGGTTCTGCTCGGCTGGCTCCCCCGTAGCCCTGTTTAGGACCGTTTCTGTTTGAGGATTTTACTGTGCAGAGTTTCAAACTAATTCTGCTAATGTGGGCACTTCTCCCATTTGATGGACCAGAAGGCATTTGAAATCTGTCCACAGTTAAGAGCATCAGGAAAAAAACAGGCATGTATAAAAGCTAACGTACTATGTGCCAGGCACATGCTAAGTACTTTATAAATATTAACTCACTTAATCATCACAACAAGTAGGTGCTGCATGTACGAGCCCCATTTTACAGATGAGAAGGCAGGCATAAAAGTGTTACATAATTTGCTGAGTGAGGATCACGTGGCTCATTCGAGATGAAGCCAGTATTTCATTCCAACCCTCTGACTCTGGAGCCCCACTGAAGCTACAGTAAGCGCAACGCCTACTCGCTAGCGCCGTGCAGAAGACCAAATGGGATAGTTAATAAGAGGTGCTTTCTGGATCCAACACAGGAGAACTAGCAAGATTTGAGTGGTGCTCCTGAGCCCAAAAGCACAACTGCTAGGATTTGTCTTCCTTCTTCTCTTCCTTCCTTTTCCGGTGACTGCCACGGGGAACTGGGTTCTTAGGAAGGCTTTTGTTCCGTGGTGGGAAGGAAAACAGGGAGGGAGGGAAGGAGATAGCTTCTCTCCTTTTCTTTTTCGCTTTTCATTCCCTTCTTGTGCATCTGAGTTTGCACTTCCAAATAACCCTCTCACGTATGGACCACTGTCTCAGATGCTGCCTTCAGAAGAAATTGGGCTGAAACTCTGTCTCTTCCTCTCTCCTTCCCTCTTCCATCCCTCCCTCCCTCCCTTGTTCTTTCCTCTTTTATACAGAGATATTGATTTATTTCCTTAGATAAAGGAGTGTTTTCATCTTAGAGTCATCTGAAGGGAAGGTCCAGTTCAAATAATATAGACTGGGGTGGGTTCCCTGTTGATAATTGCCTCTCACTCAGAGACCGACCCAGCCTGGTGCAAGACCAGCGTGCAGTCAAGGTTCATTGAAACACTATCAAAAGTACGGATTAACCCACACTGTCCAGTCTACCAAAAGCATCAAGTGCAAAATGTATTTTTATATTAACAAAGTTATATTTCATTTTATTTTTTTTCCTTTTCAAAGCAAAATTCACAATTTAATCCTGCTCTTCTCTGTATCACACTTCAAATGTAAACTTTCACTAGTTCACGGAGACAGGAAGAGGAGCAGGAACTTCATAAAGCATCAACTTTGCTATGCCAGGAACTTTTTTTTTCCTCCCTCTCTATGCCTCTCTGATTACCATTCTGGGGATCACTGCTTCACTGATGTTTCTATCTCTAAATTCTTGATCCAGACCAACTACCTGGAATGAATCCTTTTCAGGAGAGACTTACCAGGTGGGCTAGGAGGTGGTCAGGCATAAGAAGGTACAGCTAGCAGGGCTCTGGCAGGTGTGCACTGTGAAACTGTGGAAGATCAGAAGTGATAAAGAAGTAAGAGGAATGGGAACAGAAAAACAAGGTGATGTGTGGTGGAATTAAAGAAAAGACTAAACGCATCAAATAAAGGAATGATTGGTTTCATCTTATAGCAGTAGTTTGTGGTTTTATTTATGATTGACTGATTTATTCTTTGTTGACTCACCCGCTGTGTGACAGATGCTCTACCAAGGGTGTCTTTGTGTACTGTCCCAGGTAACTCAACCTGAGAGTAGTAGTCTGTAGTTGCTGAACTGTATGGACTTCATCTCCTGTAACCAAGCAGTGCGTGTGAGGTACCTTTGTTGGCAGACTTTGCTCTGCCGTGTGCTCGCTCCTCCCCAAGGTGGAAGACAGAAACTCACCTTCCTAATGTTCCCAGCGGGGATGTGACTCAGCTCTGGGTCACCCACGCAGTGGCTTGAGAGTCAGTTCAGAAGCTAGTGCAACCACGAGGCAGGCGCGGGGGCAGAATCTGTCCTGGTGAAAACGGTGATGGGCACTTCAGCGGGCAGGGGCAGCAGGGGTGGAGTTTCCAGTGGGGCTATTGTGGCTTGGTGTGCGGCTCATGTGTCCAAGACTCGGCCCCTAAGGCAACAGTGTTCAGAAATGGGTTTGGGGGCACATGATGAGATCCTGAGGGCTCTGATCTCCTCAGTGGATCAATCCATTGACAGCTGCATTGACCGCTGTGAGGCCCTGGAAACCATAGCAGGTGGGGCGTGGCCGGAGGAAGTAGGCGACTGGGTGCAGGCCTGGAGGGGTGTTTCTTGCTCTCAACCCTTCTTATCCCTCTGTTTCTTGGATGCCAAGAGCTGAACGGCTTTCTTTCCCTTTGCTCTTCTGCCTTGAAGCTCTGTTTCACCCCTAGGCCAGAGCAATGGGGCCAGTTGACCGTAGACAGGAACCTTCGAAATGGTGAGCCAAAATACATCTCTCCTCATTTAGCTTGGTCATCTCAGATGTTTTGTCCCAGTGATGAAAAGGTGACCAACACAGGTACCATCCTGGATCTTAGGCACCTGCCTGGTATCTGTGCCCGAGAGTGGCTGTGGTGGTGTCACCCCTGGAGCAGGCCTTTATTATAAATTGGAAGATATTTCTGGATTTATGACCTCCAAAGTGTTACTCTCTGGCCCTCCCAAAATTTCCAAGAGTTTTTCTGATTAAACCAGTTATAATACATTTATGGCTGATCCAGGGCCATGCTCATATTTTTTTTTTCATTTCAAGATGGAAACCTGAGAATTCCTTGAAATGTCTCCCTTTCATACCATCTCTATGGATGATAGAAAGAAATTTAAATGATGTTAAATACACTAAGTAACAGTTAATACATTTTTTAAAATAGGACTTGAAAATGAGAGAAAACCCTGCATGGACCAGAAGCTGTGAACCATTCTAAGAAGAAGAGATAGGCTGTGTGCCAGTCAACTATTGCTATATAAGACTGCCACACAAATATCAGTGGCATGCAGTAATACACCTCTGTTTTGTTGGCTGGGTAGTATTGTTTCAGTGACAAGGTGGGTTGGCAGGATAGAACCAATGTACGCTGAGCTCAGTTTCTCTTGGCTTTAGGCCACAGCTTTGGTTCAAATCTTTTCCACAAGTTTCTCATTTCTCTGGGACCCACAGCTACTCAGGGTGTGTCCTTCTCACAGGGATGTTTAAGAAAGCAAGACTAACCATGTAAGCCACCCACTGCCCATATTAGACCTGCTAACACCTTATTGGCCTAGGCAAGTCACATGATCAACTCTAACATCAGAGGCTCGAGGTTGATGTTCATCCCCTGGAGACTGTGAATGAAAGAAGTAGGTGCTGAATGCTAAACCTCCAAGGTAAGTGGTGATATCATACCCCAGGAAATCATAGTCATGAATGAAGCTTCTCACCCAACCCAGTTCACATACTGGAGAAATGAGAACTCAGCAACTATTTCTTGGTAGCCAAGGTTATGGAAGAGCCCACAAACTTGAACACCAAAAGAATGTATGGATGAGGACATAGAAGAGGATGGAAAGAGGAAGCATTAGGGACTGAAATGAAGCAAATGATATTTCATGCATGTATAAATATGTCAAAATGAACCCCACAATTATGTATAACTATAATGTATGTAATAAAACATGTTTTAAATAAAAAATAATAATTGGAGTAAAACTTTTAGAAATATATGCAATACTATGTGTTAGCTGTTTGTCACTGTGACCAAAATACTTGACAAGAATGACTCGGAGGAGGGAAAGTTTATTTCGGCTTAGTTCTGGAAGTTTAGTCCCTGCTCCACTGAGTCCATTGCTGTGGGCCCAAGGTAAGGCAGAGCATCCTGAGGGAAGAGGGTGTGCAGCGCAGTGCTGCTCTGTTCATGGCTGCCAGTAAACACGGAAAGAGACCAGGCAAGGGGAGGTAGGAAAGATGCACCTCTCCTGGGTACCCCGTCCCCAGTGACATACCACCTCCAGCCACAGCACCCCCCCCCCCCACAGCTGCCCCCAGGTACCACCCAGTCTACTTAAAATAAAATCATGGACTTGGTTACAGCTCTCACAATCCAATCTTTTCACTTGTACATCTTTCTGCATTAACACAGGAACTTTTTATTCCCCATTATCCAAACCATGACCTTATTTCAGAGAGAAAGTAGAGGAATCAAATAATCTTTTAAAAATGGTTGTTATAAAGATGAGGCAGCCAACAAACACAACCATAGATTTTTAGATTTTTAAAATAAGAAAGAAAACTATCAGAATGGGAAATTCAGTAGGTGCCCAACTGAAGAGGGTTTGAGCATGGATCCGTATGTCATAAGAGAACCAGACCTTAAATTATACTACAGAGTGATAGTAACAAAAACAGCATGGTATTGGCACCAAAATAGGCCGTTAGACCAATGGTACAGAATAGAGGACACAGAGACTAACACATATAATTTCAGTTATCGTATGTAAGACAAAGGCACCAAAAATGTACGTTGGAGAAAAGCTGCCTTTTCAACAAATGGTGCTGGGAAAACTAGAAATCCATATGCAATAAAATGATATTAAACCTCTATCTCTCACCATGCACAAAATTCAACTCAAAGTGGATCAAGGATCTAGGAATTAGACCAGAGACACTACACCTAACAGAAGAAAAAGTAAGCTCTAATCTCCAACATGTTGGATTAGGCCCCAAGTTCCTTAATAAGACTCCTGTAGCACAAGAATTAATATCAAGAATCAATAAATGGGATAGACTCAAATTACAAAGCTTCTTCTCAGCAAAAGAAACGATCAGGGAGGTGAACAGAGAGCCTACTAATTGGGAACAAATTTTAACCACATGCATGTCAGATAGAGCACTAATCTCTAGAATATATAAAGAACTCAAAAATCTTAACACCAAAAAAACAAATAACCAAATCAATAAATGGGCCAAGGAACTGAACAGACACTTCTCAGAAGAAGATATACAACCAATCAACAAATACATGAAAAAATGCTCAACCTCTCTGGCAATTAGAGAAATGCAAATCAAAACCTCTCTAAGATTTCATCTCACACCAGTCAGAATGGCAGCTATTAAGAACACAAGCAACAATAAATGTTGGAGAGGATGTGGAGGAAAAGGCACACTCATACATTGTTGGTGGGACTGCAAAATGGTGCAGCCAATATGGAAAGCAGTATGGAGATACCTTGGAAAACTGGGAATAGAACCACCTTATGACCCAGCTATCCCACTCCTTGGTCTTTACCCAAAAGACATGAAAACAGCATACTACAGGGACACAGCCACATCAATGTTTATAGCAGCACAATTCACAATAGCTAAACTATGGAACCAACCTAGATGCACTTCAGTAGATGAATGGATAAAAGAAAATGTGGTATATACACACAATGGAGTATTACTCAGCAATAAGACAGAATAAAATCATGGCATTCACAGGTAAATGGATGGAGTTAGAGAATGTAAAGCTAAGTGAAGTTAGCCAATCCCAAAAAGCCAAATGCCAAATGTTTTCTCTGATATAAGGAGGCCAATTCACAGTCGGGTTGGGATGGGGAGCATAGGAAGATTAGAGGAACACTAGAATGTCCAATGGGGAGGGAGGAGAAGGGAGAGTACAAAAGGGTGAAGAAAAATAAAAGATGGTAGGATGAGATGAATATTGTTACCCTAAGTGCATGTATGAAGTCACGAATGGTGTGAATATACTTTGCATACAACCAGAGATATGTAAAAATGTGCTCTATATGTGTAATATGAAATATAATGCATTCTGCTGTCATTTATAACAACTTAGAATAAAAAATAAATTAAAAAAAAAAAAAGAATGCTGGCGGATGCAGGGGCGGGTGGATGGAGGCGGGACTCAGGAGACGGTGTGGTCTAGCGTCTTCTGATCTGCAGCGCGGGCACCGCTCCCGTGCACCCCAATTTGCTCGGTTAGGTCTAAATCTCTCTGCTTCCTTCTGCACGCCCTAGTCCCCGGTGCCAGCCACCGCTATCTGGGATCTGAATTCCTGCCATCACTTGCTCCCTGGCCTCCCCCTCATCTATTCCTGCTCCTCCACAGTTCCTTTTCCACCCTGGAGCCAGAGTGAACATGAACCATTCATTCTCCATTTTACAGTGCTCCTGTGGCTCCCCATGGCACTCGGGGTCCAAGCCCACACGGGCATCCCTGCCCATGGGGCTGTGTGTTGCCCCCCTCACCGCTCGCCACGTTCCCCTGGCTTATTACACAGCAGTGAGGCTGCCTTCCCTCCCTCCCTCCCTCCGGTCAACCAGAATATTTCTGGATCTGGGGCCGCTACAAGAGCTCTCCCGGCTACTCTGGGCACTCATGCTTGCCCCCCTTCCCCAATTTGCTTGGCCAGTTCCTCCCTTCTCTGGTTGATCCTCATATTGTCATGTCCGCCTACACACCACTTCCTGTCTTCCCAGGCCGGAAGCGTTCACCTCATTTGTTCTCTTGTTCTCATGGTAGTGTTGCTCCCCCTCTGTCCATCACTTATTGATAATATTCACTTACTGATAATATTTAGCAATATGGTGCACACATGCTTTGTGTAATGTCTCTTTCTCCAGTGTGACTGGAGGATATTTGAGGGTCATGATTATGACATTCTTTCCAGTGCTGTATCTCAAATTCCTAAGCCAGTGTTGACATATGCTGGATTTTCAACAAATATGCACGTATACCTAGTGAAATATCAGGACATATCCAATTGAATTATGAACACACAGCTCTGGACTTTGTGAACTTCAGTACTGAAGGAGTAAGCCAGACCTAGCCATAAGGAAAGAACCTTAGGGAACTTCTAGGGTTTGCTTTCACCAAAATAGTGAAAGCTAGTTTGGTGTTATCCTAATTTGGGCTCCTTAGTGACCAATTTGTGTCATGCTTATGTTGAGCTTTTACCAGGGAATGAATGGTCTTCTTAGAGTAGGAAAACCTGTTCTTTAGGAAAAATACTTTTCCTTCTCCCCATTATTATAATACTATTATCATCCTTTTCTTATAGTTACATCGAAAATCAGAATAACCAAGATCATGCTATGCCATGGACTATGTATGCTCCCAAATTCACAGGTTGAAATCCAAACCCCCAATATGTTGATATTAGGAAATGAGACCTTTGGAACCTGATCAAGGCTCTGCCCTCATGAATGGAATCAGTTCCTTTTTAAAAGAGCTGCTCCCCGCCACCCCTCACCTCCCACCCCCGCCTCCATGCCAATTTACAGTTCTTGAGGAAGCAGGTCCTTACCAGACAGCAAATCTGCTGGAACCATGATTTTGGGCTTTGCAGTCCAAAATAGTTTCACATAGAACTATGTGAAGTTAATTTATTTTGTTTACAAGTCACCCAGGCTATGACATTCTGCTATAACAGCTGAAATGGACTAAGCCAAGGTACAGGATGTTTTTAGTTGCCTACTTAACATCGTACCCTCTTCCTTGTTAATGGAAACCCAATTTTGTTTTTGTTTAAGGCAATCAACTTCAGGGCCAAGGACCTTATCAGAGACAGCCCAGTCCTAGGTTTGATTCTTGATAAATTTCAACCATCTGTGATAATTAATCATGAGTGTATTTTCATTAAGGAAAATTGGGGGACTCGAGAGTGGTAGAAAACATATTAATGTCTTGCTATACAAATGCAACCACTTTAGATATTTTATTGAAAAACTTTCTGGTTTATTTTCTACTCATCAGTGAGTTGTTTTAGTGTATAGCATTTATAATTTCATATACTTTTATGTCCTGTTTATTTATAAGATATTATAATTCTTTTCCTAAGTTATTAGTTTTAATTTTTCAGTGGCTGTGTGCTTCATTGAGAAATTGTTTCTCAACATAAATGTGTTACTGTTTGTATTAGTTTCCTACGGCAGCAATAACAACTTAGTACAAACTGAAAAGCTTAAAATAACAGATGTCTGTTCTCTCAGAGCTCTGGAGGATGCAAATCAGGAGTCAAGGTTTCAGCAGAGCCGTGTTCTCTCTGGAGCCCCTCTGAACCTTTATCCAGACCTCTATCCCAGCTTTTGGTGGTTTTGGCAGTCCTTCGCCTTCCTTGACTTATAAAGCTTCACTTCAATCTCTACCTGTCTCTGCTCCGATCTCTATGTGCATCTTTACATTGAGTTCTCCCTGCGTGTCTGTGTCTCTTCTTTTCTTTTTCTTTAAATTTATTTTTTATTCAAAGTTGTTGTATTTATAATAGTAGTATGCATTATAATTCATAATAAACATATAGAGCATCTTTTTACAAAACACTGTTTGTATACAATGTATATTTGTACCATTCAAATCTTCAATCATGCATTTAGGATAAAGACATCCATCTTATTCAACCACCTTTTCTTTTTTCCCCTCCATCCCCCCTTGCTCCCTCCCTTCCCCTCCCTCCCCTTTGACCTTTCTGGCGTTCCTCTAATCCTCCCATGTACCCCGACCCAACACCACTGTGAGTCAGCCTCCTTATATCAGAGAAAACATTCGGTATTTGGATATTTTAGATTGACTAACTTCACTTAGCATTATATTCTCCAACTTCGTCCATTTACCTGCGAATGCCATTATTTTTCTCAAAGGGACACCAGTCATATTAGATTAGGGTCCATCCTAATCCAGGATGACCTCAACTTGGGTACATCTGCAAATTTCCAAATAAGGTACTATTCACAGGTGCTGGGGCTTAGGACTCGGACATGTTGGGGCAGACGGGGAGCTACTGTAACTTTTAATTACTGCATGTACCATAGCATTGAAGATCTTCATGTATAGAGCGTTTTCTACAGCTAGAATTATTTACTTGAAATAGATACCTTGAAGTGGACTTCCTGGGTGAAAGTATGTAAATGAACATTTTAAAGTTCTGCAAATGGCTGTTTCTTTTCAAAAGTGCCAGTTGTATTGCCATCAGCAATCTATGTGGGTCTCTCATTCACATCATTCTTGCCAATATTTGGCTTTTTTTAGTTTAAAAATGCATAAAACGACTGATCAATAAAAATAATATTGTTGGATTCCAGGCAGGAGGCCATGCCTCCCAGGCAGGAGGCCACACCTCCCCAGGTGCTTTGTTAAAAACTACACCTCCCAAGATCCTCAGCGTGACCAGCAAACCTGACCAGCAAGTGCCCTGTCCACTACCCCCCCTGACCTCTGATAGCCTATAGGCAAGGACTCACTCCAAGGGGGTTTTATGACCCCTACTCTATTTAAACCAGCCCCGGACTGAACTTGCTCTCTGTTCCTGCCTCTCTCTATTCCTGCTTGCCCTGCTCCCGTCCGTTCCCCATTCTTCCTTTGCGGTCCGTCCCCATCCCCTCCACGTGCTTCTTTTGGTAATTCAATAAACCCCCTTCCCTTTTCCTATACGGCGGTTTCAGCGTGCGTTCATCTATCCTGCAATTTTTCTAACAAATATAATATCTCAGAATGTGTATTGGGGTTGAACATTTCCCCCTATTTTATTGTTATGCATTTCCTTTTGAGGAATTTTGTTTCCTTCTTTTGCTGACTTATCTATATATGAGTCTTCATGCTTTTCTCATCTGTTTTTCACATTTGTCGATTTACTTTCTTTAATCTGCTGGTTATTGTCATTTTTCTTTGCTTTTATACTGTAAAAAATTTAATTTGGTATGTAATTGTCTGCAAGGGTGATTTTCAAAATGTAAACAAGTTTGGCACAAATACTAATCTCTTAGAAAGGGTCCCAGGGCCTATCTGCCCATGTTTCCTTTATGGATTCTTCTTATTGTTTCTGATAATAGAAGGTCTTTCTTCTTCCAAAAAAATAAAATAAAATAAAATAAGGGGGGGATTAAACTGACTTTTCTCTTGATTTTTATTTATATGCATTATATTCCTTAATTAATCAGAAATGCCTTTTGGTATGTGGAATGAGGTTATTATTGAAATATATTGTACTTCATATCGGTAGCTGATTGTCCCAACCTCATTTGTTGAATAACCCTGGCTTTTCTGGGAATTGACTTGTGATGAATTCTTTATCACATGTTAAAATATGACACACAATAGGATAATTTTTCTGGGTTATTATCTCTGATGCTATTTTTGCACAAATGCCACATTATTTAAATTTTATAGCTTTATGAAACAGTATATTTCCTGTTTAAAAAATTCTTAAGTACTCTGTTTGTTTTTATAGCTTAATCTTAGGATTGTTTGGTTGAAGATAGGTTGGGGTTTTTATTAAAATCATAGCAAGCCACACATTAATTTAAGAAGAATTTGTACTTTAGCAACTCAGCTTCCCCAGGTGGTCTCTCTCTTCCTTACATTCAGGTCTTCCAATATATCTTGCCTTCAAGTCTGGCAGCTTTCCTTATATAGGTCACATCATTTTCATTGGAATTATTTTATGACATGTTATCATTTTTGTTGCTGCTGGAAATAAGAATTTTTAAAACTATTTTATACTTTATTTTTGGTAAACTTTGTTTATCTTCCTTCCAAACTCCTAAATTTTAATAGATTTTTGATAATTTCTACTACATGACTTCAGATATTTTTAGAGATACAAGTATATGATATATAAAGAATAATTTTTTAAAATATTTTGATCCTGTTGTTTTATTTCTTTTTCCTTTTATCAGGATTTCTCCAACAATACAATGTAAAATATGTTGATAAGAAGCTTGCTTATTTGGGGTCTTAATTTTAATATGTTATCATTAAGTGACTGATAAATATTAGTGTTTAATATATATTTAAGTGATAAGGAAATTTTTATCTATTTCTACTTGAATCTTAAAAATAGAAGCTGGTTGTGAATTTTGTAAAGTGCCTTTCACAATTTATTCAAATGATACAATTTTTGTTGCCTTGTACCTATTGCTATGATATATGATGAGAATAGTTTTATTATCCACAAACTATTATTAAAATTCTATATTATATTCTGGTGGATTTTGTATATTTGTAAGGATATGTACATATATATATTATATATAATGTTATATATTATATATATATATATTTTTTACACTTATTTCATTTTCTTAGTTATTAACAATGGGTTTTATTATCACTAATTGCTAATACAACAGCAGCAACAATTTATTTTTGTCACATAGATCTATTTCACATAAAAGTATTTTATGACCCAGAGACTTGCTCTGGTAGAAGTCTCCATGATGAAGATATTATTAATTTATTTATTCATCAACTTGAGCACTCATTTATTATTGCAATGTAAATCACAAGCATTTCTGAGCAGCCTCTGTGCTGGGCAGGGATAGACCTTCCGAGCTCAATCCAAGCATCCTCCAAGGCTGAAATTCACATCCTGACTCTATTATTTACTGGCTACCTGAACTTGGTTTGGGCAAGTTACCTAACCCTGAAAAGTTTCAGTTTCATCTTCTGCAAAACAGGCATAATAAGTAGCACCTACTTAGGGATGTGTGTGCAGATAGCATCTCTAAAGCTCTAATGGTGTCTGAACACTCATACTCAATCTATGTTATTAAATGTTATCACTATGCCCAGAGATACAAAGATGAAGGGCTCCAGGGCATGTGCTAGATGGAAGAGGTCATGTGCTAGCTCATTGTCTAGTCCTTCCCAAGCCTCCCCTGGTAAAGGTTGGAGCACTTTCCCAACTTGTGCAATACTCAGGATTCCTGGGAAGAAGTCCATTTTCCTCCATTCTACACATACATTTCCCCCATCACCCTTTCCTCTTTCCCACCCTGTAGGAGCCCTAATTAAGGAAATAGCTAAGATTGCGGTTAGCTGTGAGCCATAAAGATGTTCAAGCATTACCACCTTCCATGGTCTCGCGAGACTTGGCCCGGGACATTGCGGCTCGGGTCGACGCCATTTACATGGTCTTGCGAGACTTAGCCCGAGATTGCGGAGCAGGTCAGCGCCATTGGGTGGTGGTTGGAGGAATGTGGATAGTGTTGGAGTTGTTGTTGGAGCCAGAGAGAGAAGCTAGTGGAATAAAGAGCCTGTTTGTTTCCAGTCTGCCTCTGAACTTATTCCCGCAGCGTCGTTGCTCCAAGCGGCAATCGCTTCAGGCAGTGACGCCACCCCATGTCAGGTCCTCTGTATAAGAAAAGTTTGATGATTATAGAAGAAGGAGAAACTACATAATCAAGCCACCTGTGTGCTGTTACCCTATTGCTTCAAGGTTAAAAATAGCATCAGGCCAGCACCCTGAGGATCCTCACCTATAAGGGTGGGCTCACCTGGCTTTTCCAGCACCAATCAGTAGCATCAGCTGCAAAAAAGATTCAGACCATGCTGATGGCTTCATTTCCCCCAGTGCTGACCTGATGTCCTCTGGCACAATCTAAGTTTCAGCGGTCCAGGCTTTGATCGCCTTTTAACAAGCGCCCTCTGCACCGAACAGGCTCCGTCAGTATCAGCCAGGATGGTTGCCTGTTCCTCTCCTGGTGATTGCGATGATTCATTTTATTTTGCAAAAATGACTTATTTTCCTGACCTCCCCACCTTTGAAGAAAAAGCTAAGTTGTCTAGTCCCCTTGCCCTCTGTCCCCAACCCTTTACAGCAAGTCACACACATTTCAGAAGACAGCTGTTCCTCCCCATGACAATGGGCTTGCTGCAAAAGAAGGTACCTTAGACCTCTTGGGCTGCTGAATTATGACAGCCTGGGAGACAGGAGTTATGCTTTGTGTTGGCTGCAGACATAATTCACTAGATCACCCCAGACACGGGATGCCACCAAATGATGCTTCAATTTATAAACTCCCAGAGCTTCTGTTGGCAAACAGAGTCTGGGTGCAAGCTAGAAGGGTTTCAAAATCTGGGGCCATGTTTTCCAGCTCCTTGATTCCTCTCACCTTCTGCTTCTGACATGGGTCTTGCTGTATGCCTTGAATATTTCTAAGGCTAATTAGCAGACAAGAGACTATCAAGGCATATTGACCTGGGAGATGGCGGCATTTACCATCATGATAATTTCTCATAATCCTGAAGCCGGCCCTCTCCGTGGCTTTGTTCAAAGCCTGTCAGGGAGAAGACCATTTAGATACTGTAATCAGAATTTTTGAGCTGAACCATGTTTTTCAATTATGGCTTCAGTGGTAGGAGTTGTGGAGTTTGGAAAAGGATTCCTGCTGGGAGTTAGCATCTCTTTGATCACCAGGCTGAAAGATTCACTTTGATCATGGAGACAACAGTTCATAAAAGAGCTGGTCTCTTCTTGAAATTTGCAGGTAAACAGAGAGATCACTTGAACTGATTGTAGAATGAGCAATTCAGATCCCAGACAATGGTCTCCTTTGAAATGGATTTAGGGCCTGTAGATTATCATAGCTAAGAAAATTGATGGATGGAAGAACGTGGTTCCAGTCCCCTCCCCACCCCCACAGGTGCATCAAGAGGCTGCTGGCTGTGTCCTCTGAGCTTAGGTTCTCAGGTCCTCTGGGTTCTTTTGCATGGCCCTTAGTTATTCAGACAAATCTGTATAAACATGAATGTTGTAGGTAACCTTGGATGGAAGAAAAATTCATTCAAAAGAAGGTGCTTGGAACAGTAGGATGCCTGCAGTCTTTGGAGCCAGGGGAACCAGAGATAAAATCTAACTCCCCATTATCACTCATGAAACCAGACCCTATTTACTTAAACCCTCCTGGGCCTAAGGCTCTTTATCAGGACATATTGGATATATATACATGAAGGTTATTTTTAAGGTTTACTGATGTACCTTTTGAGAAAGGAGTCTTGTGAGGTACCAGGCATGTTGGGGAAGGAAAATATAAAAAGTATCCATGGAAAATCTCCCTGTATATCCTTATATTCCAGAGAGGAAACTACATGTGATTTTTTTCCCCAAATAATTTTTAAGTGGTGTTTTGAGCTGTGCTCTGAAGAGATTTGTTTGAACGTTAATATATCAGATATTCCACTTAAATTGTTTACACTTTTGGTGGGTGATGGGGACTCCTGCATGGGGGACCCGTATACCCATGGGTGCTCAGTTTTGAAGCATTAGTGGTCAGGGGTTACTGAGCAGTTCCCTGTGGAACTGGAATGTGTGCTTTGGCTGGTTCCCCTTGTAACACTGGTCAGCTGCCATCTGGTCATGACATAAATCATACAAATCTGATAGTCACTGCAAGAAGAGCTTGGCCTTGAATAAGTGTGCTAGTCACCTTGGGCAGAAAGGCCCAGAATGCCCTCCACCTTGAGACTTCTCAGAGACACCATGGGAAGCATGGCCCTCCCCTTTCTTCTCGGTCAGCTCTGCTTCTGCGTGTCTGTCCACAGCCACGGCTCTTTTATGGGGATCAGCTGGAGTCACAGAAGGATGGAAAAGAAGACACCTAAAAACATTCCTGCTACACTGAAACAATAGAAGTGGATTTGCTCCCGGTTCTGAAGCCAGAAGTCTGAGGTCAAGTGGGGCAGGCAGATTTCTTCGGAGACGTCTCCTTGGCTTGCAAATGCCTCGTCCCTGCTGTGGTCTGATCGGGTCTTTCCTGGGTTCACAGGACTGTGTTCACACTTCTTTTTCTTATGAGGACATCAATCAGACTGAATTAAGAACCATCCACGAAACTCGTTTTTACCTCTTTCAAGGCCACCAAATACATGTCTCCAAATATAGCCACGTTCTAAGGGACTGGGTCCTAAGACTTGAACATGTGCATGTCAGCACTTGGGGTGAGGTGATGGTGATACTGCCGTTGACCAGTGACGAGTTCTGCTCCCCCAAATGTTGAAGTTTGAACATTAGAGAAGCACACCGAGGCAAGCATACAAAGCAGGGTTTATTTAAAAGGGGTAGCATAGACTTCTCCCGGGAGGGAGAAGGGGGCCATTGCTGGCATTCCCGGTGTCTCAAGAAGCGAGGCAGGTCTGCCTTTTTTTATATGTCCCAGGCTTCCTTTGTTCTCCTGCCCTCTTCTTATCTTTCTCCTTCCGTGTATGTGACCAGGTGAGATGGCCAAAAGGTGAGAAGCAGATGGGCTGAAGGGGGAAGGGCAGGATGGAGCAGCCCAGGACACATGGACAACTTTAAAGCTCCTGTAGAGAGGGGCAATTCCTGGGACAGGTTACCTTGGCAACAGGTTGGGGCAGGGCAGTTTCTTGATAAGGGTGGAGGAAGGGCTCTGAAGGAATTAACATTCCAATCCCTCAGGGGACAGTCTGCCAACAAGTCTCCAACTTCCCCTGGACTCAAAATAATTGGCTTTCTTTTTTTTTTTTTTTTTTGGTACCAGAGATTGAACTCAGGTCACTCAACCACTGGGCCACATCCCCAGCCTTTTTTTTTTTTTTTTTTTTGTATTTTATTAGAGACAGGGTCTCACTGAGTTGCTAAGTGCCTCACCATTGCTGAGGCTGGCTTTGAACTCGCGATCCTCCTGCCTCAGCCTCCCAGGTGCTGGGATTACAGGCGTGCGCCACCGCGCCCGGCTAAAATTGGCTTTCTTGATCCGACTGACTTGATTTACCTCTCTATACTGACTGCCTATCAGATTCTGGCTTCAATGGCCAGACCCAGTTACTGCCCCAGAGCTCTCGCTCCTAGTGAGAAAGCCTCCTGAGGTCACGCTGGTGTTTCCATTGCATAACCCGCTGGACACTTGAGCCTGACTGGGATTCCCTCTGGCTGGATGTAGGTTTGGGTCATAATTCTGTACACCTTTAGCTGCTGAGACATGGAATATTCTTCTTTTCCTCCTCTGACTATTTCTCTGTCTTCCTGGGCTGGCTTCTATGTTCAGCCTTTAAATATTGGTGTCCCTCTATTGTCAACTCCCTGCTTTCTTTCTTAGGTACCTCAGACATCCTGCTACCTTGCTACCAAAACAAGATGTGCAGACCAAGGGCATTGGCATCTCCTGGGAGCTTATTAGAACTGCTGAATGCCAGGGTCCACCCTGGCACCTCTGAATTGCTGTCTAGATTTCCAACAAGATCCCCAGGTGATTTGCGGGCCTATTAAAGCTTGAGACGCGTGCTCTACTAATGTCAGCACCCACTGCCTGCTTGTCACCTGTCTGTCTCTCATCTCCAGGCTCCAGACTTCCCCCAACTTCCCTCTCAGGCTGGCCCTGCTTGTTGGCAGCTCCAGGATGCCCTGCCTGTGGGCATGGCCAACTCGGCAGCTCATCCCACCTCTGCCTACATCCACACCCAGTTGTGAAGTCTTGCTGGTTTTGATCGTTTTCACTGGTCCTTGTCACATGCCTAGTCTGGCACTGCACGTGCCCAAGTCGGCTTTCACCCTCCACCCCCAGGACTGACACAGGCGGTTCCTAACAGACACTTGGCAGCAGCTTTTCCTCCTCACGCTGCCATCCTCTGCGTGGACCCTCCCCCACCCCACGGTTGCCTGGCAACACTCACTCATTCTCTGGGACTCAGTTCCTGCTTCCCCACACCTCCACCCTCAGGAATTCTTTGCTCCCCGTGACTGGTGACTGTGGCTCAGTGTCCTCGCTGGTGAAATGGGACCTGTAGGAATGTTTGACAGAGTAGGATGAGGTAAGTTGGTGGAGCAGAGCCCGACACAGGACACAAGCGACCACGGGTGGCAGGGTCTTTCCTGGGCGGGTCGGAGGAGGCCTCTGGTGTAGGAAGCCCAGCCCTGGACCAGGACCTCCTGGGAGAATGGTGACAGAAGGATCTGAGAATCCGTGTCCCCTCCCACCTGGGCCAGAACAGGTGCCCCTCCATTCTCAGCACAGGAAGTGATAGTGGGAAGTTTTGGTTGGGGGATGGAGACATCAGTTAGGGAAGGGTGTTAAAATGGAAGCCTGCAAAGACACCTGGGCCTTTCCCAAAGGAAGACGCTGAGGAGGAAAGTCCTGTCCTGTCCGCCTGGTCGATTTGTAGTTTTGAATTTGTGCCCAGAAGCTGTTTGTAGACAGAGTATTTTTAGAAATAAGAAAATAAATACAATTAAACTAGAGGGATGTGCTGAGCATTTCTTTCTTCTTGTCTGTAGACTGTCCTCGGACTGTCACGGCGTAGGTAGTGACAACTCTTTGAATAATGGCACTGTATTTTACCCTGAAACAGTCAAGACTCTTCAATCATTACATTAACAAAGATAGGGGTCAAAAGGCTACAACTTAAAAGAAAAGAGATTTTTAAATGGACAGAAATGGCAATAAAAATGGAAATATTTTTCCTGACTATTTTCTAGATTTGATTAACGCTTTGTGGCCTGAGATTATGTCTCGCCTCACATTCAAATAGTTCTTTGCCACTTAATATAAAAAAGTCCCTGGAATAAAGAAAACACACACACACACAGGATCAGGCAGACTTGGGTCTGTATTTGGCTTGCTAGCTGTGTGTCCTCAAGCAGGTCTCTTGACCTCTCAGAATCTCAATTTTGTCTCCTATAGAATGGCGGGGGGGGGGGTCTTAGAATCTCCTCCATAGTTTGATTTTGGGAATTAGATTATTTATAATGAATACATATTTGCCCCATCATCGTGTAAGTATGTTGTTTAAATTTTGTGGTTTTTTTTTTTTTTCTTAAATCAAATCAAATACATATCAACCAGCACATACTTGACAACAACAACAAAAAAAATCCAGCTTCACCATGGCTCCTCCCTAGGGCTGCTGCAGGAGCTGGAGGCAAGTTCTAGGGTTCCCAGTCTGAGTTTTCCTTGCCAGGACCACACAGGCAAAGCTCTGCTGGCAGCACCTGCTTTGTCCTTAGGAGCACGCTTAGCCACAGGCTGTTTGCCTCCAAATAAAGGCCAGATCTCGCCAACCGCGCAAGTCAGGTCAGTCGGAGGTCTTGACACTATTAGTTATGGAAACTGGATCTTAAGTGAACCCACTTCAGTATGCAAAGCATGACTGTGTGTGTGCTGAGCTCTCACCCCCATGCTGCTCATGTTCCAATTAGGATAACATAATCCCAAGGTGCTTCATTAGCACCAAACAGGAAGCCTGTTTATTTAGAGCAGGCAAAGGTCTGAGACAGATGTGAACGTCTGCTGCCCATGTAGAATCAAAACCTCAGGCTTGCCGAGTGAGCCCTGATGGGCTGCAGTGGGGCTTCCCTGGGGAGACTGGTCTTCTAGCGAGGATGATGCGTATTGGACATGGGCTCTTGGTGAGGACGTTGGAGGTATGTGGACTGCCTAGAACCCCTTGGAGCCACTGCTCACCATTGCCTGACTCCTGGGAGGCTCCAGACCTGTGCGCCTAGGTGTGATGCCCAAGGCCATCATTTCTTGCTCTGTCCTGGTTTGGACCACCTTCTTTGCATCTCTTTTTCCATACGAGCAAGCTCAGAGCCTTCTCAGAAGAACTCTGTTACTGACTGCTTCCTTTTCTACCTTTGCTTGCACAACTCCCAGGCAGGGACTTCATGACAGACCTACTTGTGTCCTGCATAGATCTCCTCTCTCCTCTTCTGGCTCTTGTGGGAGTGTTCCCGGAAGGCATCTGGCCTTGAAATCTGCTCCTGGCTGCCTGTGATCCTTCTCCCCAGGCCTCCCCAGCTGCTGAGTTCAGGAAGCAGGCTGCTGGTGCTGACCCCAGCAGGACCACCTTCTGTGTTGGCCTGGACCTCAGGGTGGAGCTGTTTGCCCTTGACCAGGCCGAGTACTTGAGATTTCAAGGCTCCTTTCACACTCAGGCCCTGACTGGTCCTGGGCATCCCTCCTTCCTCTGGACAAGATCTTTTCTCATCCTACTCACTCTCTCATCTGCTACCATGGACTGAAGGAAGAGGTTGAGGAGCGTTTTGCAGATGGACAGAGTTCCTGGAACTCAGACCTCTACCTGCTCCTCTGCTCCATCCGTCTGTCCATCATCAGTCCTTCTGTCTCCACCCATCTATGCACAGTCGTGCCACACATTCACTGGGCCCTAGCTTTATGCCCTGGGGATCCAGGGCAGCCGGACAGGGTGGGCTTCTGGGGCTGATGGTCTGCCTATAACACCCAGCCCCACTGGCTTGGGAGTTTAGGGACTGCGCCAGAGATGGAATTTACGTTATTGCTTCCCCAGGTCTTCACCTGTCAAATGGTGATCCTAAGAGCCCTCACCTCATGGAGGGGTGAAGAGGAAACAGAATATTGCCCTTGGAGCTCCTTCACTGCTCTTATCATATTTCTTTATTGTGTTTTATTATATTATTTATGTCATTTTAATACCTCAGCTCCTCGCCCCCACCTCTTGACACCCTAGGACCTATTCCAGTTCCCAGGATTTCAACAAACCTCTTGCCCAAATTTGTTGAATGTCCCAATCACTAAAATTTGTCTGCAAATCATTTACCCTTTGGGAAGATGTTTGTGCAAAATTTACTCCAAAAAATGTTCAATTAGTACATTTAAAATGGATTTTAATTTGTTAACATTTACCTCACAAGCAATCATTTGTCATTCATTTTTTCCAATATATATATATATATATATATATATATATATATATATATATATTTTTTTTTTTTAGTGAACCCGTCTTATATAATAAGAAGGTGCTGGAATCATAGTGTGACCCAGGCCTGTTGTTACAGCACTCTGGCAGTGTAACTAGGTGAGTATTATAAGGCACACTGGTGCCCAAACTAGAGCACCAAGTGCCCAGAGGGAAGAGGAGGGTGCTATGACAGTGTGGAGAGAGGTGCTAGACCAGGCAGGGTCACCTGGGAGTTGCACCCCTACAAAGCTGCTTTGTAATCATTTCCTGAATTAGGTCTGAGTCCCCCGTAGGCTCAAGTTGGCTTCCAGATCGTCTGTCACTTTGTTCGAGAAAAAAGTCGTTCTCCACAATGCGTGTTATAGGCATTGAGGAATATTTATAGTTCTTAAAATACAGCCATGTCAGCTTCACTTCATGGATGAGTAAAATGCAATATTCTTTTTAACCCTAAAGTTGAATTAGCAGGAAGGAATTTGAAATGGAACTGCCTGGGAAGAAGGAAAAACCATTTTTAAGACAACCTGAGGAATGAGAACTCAGGGAAGAGCCTCTGCTCCACCAGCGTGTGGAAGTGGGCCCGGGGATCTGCAGAAGCCACTCAGACCTTCAGAGAGGGCATGACAAAGGGGCAGGTGCTGTGGGCAGGCGCTGCGGCCCTGGGACAGAGGAGGAAGTCCATCTGCTTTGGCCGGACCTTCTAGCTTTTAGCTGTGGTAGCGGTTCTCTCTGGGGGTAAAGACAGACATGGAGACACCTCAGGAGGGGTAGCGTGCTTTCCTTAATAGGCAAGTCCCCTGTTCTCTCCAGGAAGGCCTTTTGTGTTCCAAAGCTCCTCTGAGTTGGTGCATTGTTGCTGCCTGAAGCGGAAACCGCTTGGAGCAACAAACGCTGCAGGAAAATTCGGAGGCAGGATGAAAATGAAAAAAGGTCTTTTATTCTTCTTCTCTCTCCGGCTCCAGCAATCACTCCAAACGCTCTAACTCCAACCACCACCACCTTCTTCTTCTTCTTCTTCCCACACACACTAACTAAACTCACCCAGTTATATACATATCGCTTTAACAAGGACACGTGCTTACAGCTCGAGCTTACAGGTGCGTCACGCAGTGTTCACGGGCATACAAAGATTCTTTGGATAATGTATTACTATCAGGTGGAAACTAGAACATCTTTTATGGCTCTCAGCTAACCGCAATCTTTAGCTATCTCCTTGATTATAGGCTCCTTCAGTGCATGGCATTCGTGAGAGACTCACTCTGATCTTTCTCCATGTCCATGAGTCTGGTTCCCTCAAGTGCCAATAGGATACTGCATGTTTTAATTTGCAAAGCAGGATGTACAGAGCTTCAGAGAGAGAGAGAGAGGGAGAGAGAGGGAGAGAGAGATGCCTGCTGTTTGTGAAGTTCTCTCTCATTCACTTGGCTTGGCCACAGCAGGGAGGGCTCCCTAATCACAGACAAACCACGTGTGGCAAGGAATCCCTGTCATTCTCATTTCTGAGTCTCACCAACTTCTCCCTATCATCAAGATGAGTCTGCAAGTGACAGCACTGGGCCGTTGGGAAGCATGGGAACTTAGACCTGGTCACAGTGTTGTCTCTGCCCCTAGCTCCCTGGGGTTCTTGGTTAAGTGCCTTAGCCTCTCTGACCTGCTGTTTCTGCTATATTCAGACAATGACAATTTCTATGTCTACTGACATATCCCATAATAAGAGATGAAAGGCAAATGGTACATAACAAGTACTAGGAAAACGTTAGTTTTCTCCTCTTGCTTCCTTCCTTCCCTGCCCTCCCAAAGCTTCCTGAGCAACAGTGAGAGCAGTGCACAGCTACAACTTATTTTGTACCATCAACTCTGCAAAATTACAGGAAAAATAAATATATACTGAAATTAGCAAAATGTTTAAGATAGTTTTGTGAATTAATATGATACCAACATAGGAACTGAGTAGATTTTTTTTTTTTTTTTTTTTTTTTTTTGCTTTCCTGACAATGGTTAGTGTATTTGGTAAAAACTTAAAAGAAAGATTGGGCCGGGCGCGGTGGCTCACGCCTATAATCCCAGCACTTTGGGAGGCTGAGGCAGGAGGATCGCGAGTTCAAAGCCAGCCTCAGCAGTGGCGAGGCACTTAGCAACTCAGTGAGACCCTGTCTCTAAATAAAATACAAAAAAGGGCTGGGGATGTGACCCAGTGGACGAGTGCCCCTGAGTTCAATCCCTGGTACCACAAAAAAAAAAAAAAAAAAAAAAAAGATTGGGTGGATAACTTCTGCAGCAAACAACACGATGGCTCCCAGCCCTGCCTCTACCCCTACAGTCTGGAGAACAGTATCTTATCTTTGTCAGACTTTTACACATCTCGATGCAATATTTCATACAACCCTCACGGAGACCTTCAGAATTAGATAGAGAGGGATTAGTATGTCTATTTTGCAGATGACAAAACAGATACAGAACTTTTGGATATGAGGGGATATTCAGGTCCCAGCCTGCTGCATTTTTTACTCTGTCATGGTTCTGTTGTCTGACTCTTCCTTGTCCTTCATAGCAATACACAAATTTGTTCACATATTTGTATTCCTGCTTTGGGTCATGAGCTTAATGGGGTAGATCCCAGACTCCCAATGCCAAACTAGTGCTGGCCAATTTTGGAGGAAAATGGATGCCCAGTGTTTTAGTCCATTTTATGCTGCTACAACATAATTTCTGTCCTTGAGTAATTTGTAAAGAGCAGAAATTTATTTCTTGTAGTTGTGGAAGCTGGGAAACAGCAATTGAGGGGCCACGTTTCGTGAGCACCTTCTTCAG
The DNA here is from genome assembly GCA_025594165.1 of Tamias sibiricus. NCBI lineage: Eukaryota > Metazoa > Chordata > Mammalia > Rodentia > Sciuridae > Tamias > Tamias sibiricus. Next base: position 12,728,603 of record CM046665.1, read on the forward strand.
CCTCATCCCATGGTGGAAGGTGGAAGGGCAAAATAGCACCTGGGGAATGGAGCAAGACGAAAGGGGCCCAACTTACCCTTTCATCAGGAGCTCACTCCCGTGATTTCTGGTCCACTCTTGTGACAGCAGCATCCACTCATTATGACCTAATCACCTCTGGAAAGTCAATATGGTCATACTGGAGGTTGAGTTTCCAATATATGATGGGAAACATGTTAAAGCCTGGCACTAAGCCAAGCTTCTAAGTTGTGGCTCTTGGAAGCCCACAGGTATAGTGCTCAGGTCTTCCTGTGGCTGTGTCTACAGTAGTAGCCCCAACTAAGAGGTGCTGGTAGAAGTCTTGTGTCTTGGTCTAGGGTGAGGGTTATCAGATTTGAACGTGCATCAGAATCACCGGAACAGTTTATTAAGACAAAATTCTGGGCTCTGGACATAGCATTTCACCAGGGCTGGGGAAGGGCCTAAGGATTTACATTTCTTACAAGTTCCTAGGTGATGTTAATACTGCTGGTTGGGAGTCACACACTGAGAACCACTGGTCTTAGGGATGGATCATAGCTTCAGCTGCATCTTAAGGTCACTTGGGGAGCTTAAAACAATTCCAAAGCCATGGCTGTACTGCAGACCAATCTAATTTGAATTTCTGGGGTGGGACCCAGACTCAGGTGTTTTTAAAGCTCTGATGGCTGTTACTATGTGCAGCCATATTTTATAACTAACTCTAAGGAGTTTAGAAGGCTGGGTTCAAAGCCCAAGTCAATGGATTAAATTAGTGATCCCCAAATAAGTAAAGGGGAGGTGTTGAAACATCATACAACTCTGTAGTATAAACCAAACTTACTCTCAATGTAGTCTTGATACTGTCTTTTCAAAAACTCAATAAGCATATGGGATTTTTACATTTGTTCCAAGAGAGCATGAATGTGGGTATACAGGCACGAGTTTACATAGCAGGCTTGTGTTGCTAATTCAATGATCTGGGTTTAGGGATGACCCTTTGTTGGCTTCTTGGAAGTTGTCTCCTGGAGCCTTCCCCAGGTAACTAAAGGAAAAACCACTTCTTTTGCTCTATGAGCTTGTCCAACGTTTGTGCTAATGACACGAGTGGTGTACACCTATTTTCTTTAGGACCAGATGCCCAAGTCACCAGCACCCAGTTAAAATCCTGGAGTCTTCAGTGTTTCTCATGGGTTGAAGCATTCTGCATCTGTTGCTGCGTTTCACTGCTGGCAGAAGGAGTATCTTCTAGGCGACCATCCCCTAAGAGGGAGATGGGAATCCTGGGTCTGGACTCCTCTAGATTGTCCTTGAAAGTTTGGCCGTGCTGCTCCTGCTGGGCATCCTATCCCTTGATAAAATACAGATGTGTACATAACTGCTTCTGGGTTCCCCTGAGTCCTTTTAGCCAAGCTGTTAAACATGGGACCTCCACGAGAGATGGGAATTTTTATATAAATTTAGAGATGAATGTTAGTATGGATCCTTCACCATGTAGAGGGCGCTAGGAAGCCAGGCACGCTCAGAGAGATTCTCCCCATGCAATAGGATGTAGCTACTTAGCAGAAATAGAAAAAGGATATGAGGTAAGTCTGATATTCCTGAAACCACATAGAGAAGGACTGGGATGGATCTGGAAGGAGTGTGGACAGCCCACAGAGAAGAGCATCTGCAGCAGGAAGGCATGGCCAGGGTGTACCCCACAGGTTCCTGCATCCTCACTGCTGTCCTGTCCACGCCCTTGTCATCCTGCACCTGTGGGTGATGGTGGAGACCATTTTCTGAGTCATTAGCCACCATGACTGCTGTCTTCCTCTGCCATCTTCTCAGTGTCACCAAAGAGGGGCCAACCATCCTCTCTCCCCTGCCAAGAGGGAGCAGGGTTGAAGAAGGGCTTATGAGCCAAGGGTCTTAGAAGGTCAAGGTCAACACGCTCTGAGGATCCTTTTGGCCATGAGAGCGTGTGATACTGAGTCCCAGGCAGCCTGGGCCTTCATCTCTGCTTCTGAGAGGTGGGTACGATGCCTATGGACGCGTGGTACTGTTGAAAAGTTCAGCTCAAAGTTCCAAAGTCCTCAGAGCTGGGAGGGCAACGTGAACTCCAACGCACACATTCAACAGAGAGGAACAGGGGACGCTGATGAGTCACAACGTGGTCTTTCATCCAGATAGGGTCTGAGATGGACTAGACTGTGGTTTCTAGACCCCTCCCATTTGGCCCCTTGCACCCATGTTGCAGCTCTTCATTAACCTAGGCAAAGGCAGAGTCGAGGCTGCTGCCACCTATGGAGCACCGCTGTGCGCTAGATGCCTACGCACAGCGTCACCCCTCTTACATCTCATGGCGGGTAAACATGTGAACACTCAGTCGTGCATGATTTCAATGGCCATTTCCAATGCTGTGGGCTGTGTGTCCCTTCTAAAACTTACATGGAAATTCAGTCCCCAATGCCATACATTAATCATACTCGGAAGTGTGGCCTTTGGGAAGTAATTAGGATTAGGTGAGGTCAGGAGGGTGAGACACCAATGATTGTTTGAAGGTTTTATAAGACAAGGAAGAGACACCCAAATAAGCAAGTGTAAGCTGCCTGGTACCGTAACCCGGGATGAAAACTCTCGGAGGCAGAGTTAAGCTTTTCTCTCTTCTTCTTGTCTTCTTAGCTTAGAGTTAGAGTCTTAGAGAGAAAGAAAGATAGAGCTTAGCTTAGAGAAAGATTAGAGCTTCTTTCTTCTCTCTTCTTTCTTCCTTCTTCTTTCTTCTGTCTTCTGTCTTCCTCAGGAGTCTCGGCCTAACTCTGACCAGTCATTACTTCTTCTATCTGGTTTCTCTTCTGTCTTCTATCTGGTTTCTCTTCTGTAACCGCTCTGCCTACGTTCTGGCCGCTCTGATTCTTCTGACCGACCGAGTGACTGCCCGGCTGACTGAATTCTCCGTTCTCCTAACTCGGACCGCTTTCACCCGGTTATATACCTTCAGGTTTGCGGGTGCCTACAGGTGCGTCACATACATATCAGGTGGAACCCATGGCTTCCAGCTAGCTACAACAGCCCTTCCTAATTAGGGCTCCTTCAAGCAAGCTTGCCTACTACAAAACCCAGGGACTCTGCAAAGTCCCCACTAGTGAGGTCTTCACTAGATGCAGCCCCTTGTCCTTGGACCCCCTGGCCACCAGTACAGTAAGAAATAAAAATTTATTTGCTTTATAAATTACCCAGTCTGCAGTATTTAGTTGCAATAAAATAAAACTAAGATACTCACCTTAGTTATTCAAGTAAAGATCTTACCAAAGATCTTACATGAAATCATGATCACCGGATGTCAAATTGTGTTTTAAACCAAGGTCTGTTTCTCAGTCTTCTTCTCTTGTGTGCTGTTTCTTATGGTAATAATAAAATAGTATTTCCTGGGTGCCAACTAGGTGCCAAATGCCAAATAAGCTCTACCTGTATTAACCTATTTAATCCCTGCAACAATTCCAGGAGGGAATCATGACCTCATCACCTGACTTAGTCCACTTGTAAGGCGGTAGGTCTCTGGGAAATCAGCACTGAGTGTGTGGTAAGTTATTAAATCTAAATGTTAGCCCCAGGATCCTGAGCCCAAGTCAAATTTCTGTGACAGCTCTGATTAAGGGTAGCCTTGCCACCACAGCTTTTCCTAGTTGGATGGTCAAGCTTTCACTGACTGCAATCAGCCTCTGCCTCAAGTACTCTAGGAAGTGATGGTTTCATATCCTTCCCAACCTGCTGGGTTTAGCTCATCAGTTACAATGATCTGAGCTTCATTCCTAGAATTGAAACAAGTTATTTAAACTCTATAAGCCTGCGTCCTTATTTTAAAAATGGGTACATATGCCATAAAGAACTGCCTTAAATATTCAGAGTGTTCAACAACTAGTCCAGCGAAATCCCAGGCTCTTTGTGTAGCGTGGACCTCCTGGAGGTCCCCTGCTGTGCCACCAGGGGTTAGTTGGGAGGGTCCTTGGGGAGAGGTCAGTGCAGTGCTACCAGTTCAGTCTTTTCTTCTCTCTTTGTCACTTTTCCCATAGATAGTTTTGTAGTGAACTTGGAGTTGGTAGGGAGATTTTGGAGAAATAGGGTAAGAAGGAAAGAAAGTTGGAGAGTAATGAGAGAAGCCAAGGAGACCCAGACATTGGTAAGATCGTTACTTGAATAACTAAGGTGAGTGTCTTAGTTTTCTTTTATTGCAACTGAATACTGCAGACTGAGTAATTTATAAAGAAAATAAATTTTTATTTCTTGCTGTACAGGTAGCCAGGGGGTCCAAGGACAAGGGGCTGCATCTGGTAAAGACCTCGCTAGTGGGGACTTTGCAGAGTCCCTGGGTTTTGTAGTAGGCAAGCTTGCTTATTTGGGTGTCTCTTCCTTGTCTTATAAAACCTTCAAACAATCATTGGTGTCTCACCCTCCTGACCTCACCTAATCCTAATTACTTCCCAAAGGCCACACTCCCGAGTACGATTAATGTATGGCATTGGGGACTGAATTTCCATGTAAGTTTTAGAAGGGACACACAGCCCACAGCATTGGAAATGGCCATTGAAATCATATAACTAGAGAGAAAGGAAGAAACTAATTGTATGCAGTACCACTACGTACCAGTCGTGTTTTGGAGGATAATGGCTAAGCACAGGGTAGTTGCTAGAGGTAGTTGGCCTAGGTGTAATCTGGTTCCTTCACTTACTCGTTGTGTGGGCTTGGGAAAGTTTCTTAGCTTGTATGAGACTTACTTTCTCCATCTATAAAATGGAGATAACTACATACTATGGATTTGATGTTGTAAAAATTAAATGAGTTGATTCAGGTTACTTAGTAAGAACAGTGAGTAATTGTCAAAAATTGATCATTCGTATGTGCTAGCTATAAATAGTACTATATTTGAATATTTAATTTTACTGTAATATAAAATTTTATGGTAGTTCCCATCTCATAGATGAAGATGTTGAGGTTCAGAAAGGTAATCCTGATTCAGGGTCAGAACCAAACTCTTTCTGACTCCCAAGTCAGACTCTTCCCCACAAGTCCATACTTAGAGAAAAATGGTAGATCATGTAACACAACACGAGGCATGGATGGAAGGGTTTTAATAACGAGGACTTCATGTCCTCTAACCCAGTGTTATTAAGTGAAACAAACACCTAGACAAAACCTAAGGCTCACAGCACAGCCACTACTACTTGTATAAAAGGGGCATAAAAAAGACAGGTAGAGAGGTGCTAGGGACAGCTTGTATCAGTTTAAGGGCTCGTCTTTGGGTTTTCAGGGATTTTGCCACAGTGGACATCCCCATAAAATCTTGATATTGACCATACTGGGAATATTTACCCCAAGAGTTATTTTATAATTTGGATGTGAGGTGCCCCCCACAAGCTCATGTGGCAATGCAGGAAGGTTCAGAGGTGAAGTGACTTGATTATGAGTGCTCTAACCTGATCAACTGATCAATCACTTGGTTCATTATTTGAATGGATTGCTGGGTGTTAGCCGTCTGCAGGTAGGGGTGTGTCTGGGGAAGCAGGTCACTGGAGGTGTGCCCTTGGGATATATTTTGTCCCTGGCTTCTCCCTCGCTCTCTGCTTCCTGGCTGCCAGAAGCTGAGCAGCTTTCCCTCCTCACCTAAGGCTCCGAGTGACCAATGGGGTTGGCTGACCATGGACTCAACTTCTGAAACTGCAAGCCCCAAGTAAACTTTGCCTCCTCTAAGTTGTTCTTGTCAGGTGTTTTGTCACAGTGATGACAAATCAACACACCATGCATGGAAACTGGTAAACACTGTATTGGAAAGAGAAGATGATACACAATCAGTCAACAAATACATGAAAAAATGCTCAACATCGCTGGCAATTAGAGAAATGCAAATCAAAACCACTCTATGATTTCATCTTACTCCTGTCAGAATGGCAGCGATTAAGTACACAAACAATAACAAATGTTGGAGAGGATGTGGGGAGAAAGGCACACTCATACATTGTTGGTGGGACTGCAAAATGGTGCAGCCATTATGGAAAGCAGTATGGAGATTCCTCAGAAAACTGGGAATGGAACCACCTTATGACCCAGCCATCCCATTCCTGGGTCTATTCCCAAAGGACTTAAAAGCAGCATACTACAGGGACACAGCCACATCAATGTTTATAGCAGCACAATTCACAATAGCTAGGCTGTGGAACCAGCCTAGATGCCCCTCAGTAGATGAGTGGATAAAGAAAATGTGGTATATATACACAATGGAATATTACTGAGCAATAAAAGAGAAATAAAATAATGGCATATGCAGGTAAATGGATGAAAATGGAGAATATAATGCTAAATGAGGTTAGCCAACCTCAAAAATCCAAATGTAGAATGTTTTCTCTGATATAAGGAGGCTGATTCACAGTGTGGTTGGGACAGGGAGCATAGGACGATTAGAAGAACACTAGAAAGGTCAATGGGGAAGGAGGGAAAGGGAGGGGGCAAGAAGGTTAAAAAAAAAAAAAAGATGGTAGAATGAGATGTATATCATTATCCTAAGTGCATGTATAAAGACACGAGGTGTGAATATACTTTGTATACAACCAGAGATATGTAAAAATGTGCTCTATATGTATATTATGAATTGTAATGCATTCTACTGTCATATACAACAACTTTGAATAAAAAAAAAGAATAAAACCAATACAAAATGGTTAACTATGATGGAGGGCAGAAGGCAAAAGGGTAAGGGACAGAAATAAAATTTCCGTGGGTAGACTTTTCTACATAGATGTTAACTAAATCATGCAAATGTAGCACCATTTACAAAATTAAAAAATTTCTTATATTGAAAACAAACAGAAGAACCTAATCAAATGTGAAGTTGACAGCATAGCCACAGAGAGAACAAATATATTTTGTGGGACTTTAGAACATTGTAATCCTCAGGAAATATTATTGGGATAAAAAGAAGCAAAAATAAATTTTAAATAATAAATGGTTTTATTATTTATAATAATTTCAATATTAATATTTTGCAACTTTCTTTAAAGTGTTAGAGCAAATAGATAATTATGTTAATGCTCTTAGAAATCAGCATATTCTCTGTAAGAAAAATAAATACAATTATGAAGTGAAAGAAATTAAGTGAAGCCACTATAATGCTAAAATTGAATAGAACTGTGGCTAAGAACACATGATACAACATGACAGTTATATGCTGTACAGTCAACCACAGACCATGCACATACATAAGATTGTAATGGAGCTGGAAGTCAGGTGCCTAGTGATGTCATTGCAGTATTGTCCCAGCACAGTGTATTACACATTTGTGGTGATGCTGGTCTAACAAAACTACTGTGTGCCAGTCCTAGAAAAGTATAACACCTACAGACATGCACGTACATGGTAGTTGATAATGGCAACAATTGTCTGTGTTACTGGTTTAAGTATTTATTATGCCTTTCAATTCTTATTGTAGTGTGCTCTCCTTCTACTTATTAAAAACGTTTACTGTGAAACAATATGCCACAATACACTGGCAGCATCTTGTGCATATCAGGTCTCCTGAAGCAAAATCCAGTGCACAATCTTGATGCATATCAGGCCTTTGACTTAAGCCATCTAGGTTTGTGGAAGTCAACTATAATAGCTGATAGTGATGATATCATATAACAACGCAGTTCTCAAAACATATCTCTGCCATCAAGCCCCACCACTCAATGATACAGAACTGTTTTTGTTTATCTGGTTTTGTTTATGTACACACGTTTCTCTCCCTCTCTCTCTCTCTCTCTCTCTCTCTCTCACACACACACACACACACACACACACACACACACATTGTTTTTCCTATCTCTAATCATGGAAATAGAAGCAATGAGAAGACCAAACATCCAGATTACAGCCACTAATTTCCCCAAGAAAAGGAACTGGAGATTCTTGGGAAAATGGCAAATTCCAGATTGGAGTCCAAATAAGGTGCTGTTGTTGAGGGGGCTACAAGATAAACTAGAGTCACCTTATGGTACCAAAGTGCAAGGAAACGACCAAGTTTAATAGTGTCATGTAAAAAAAAAAAAACGCCCAGGAGCCAGCCTAAAAAGTGTCATAAAATGTCAAGAATTTGAACATAAAACAGAAACAATTATAGTACATTTAAAATTCTGATCGATAAAAATTTATGATTGTCATTTTTTAAAATAAAAATCCTTATCTGTTATCATGTCAAGCAACAACAGATTATTATGAAAATTGGTGATTATATGGACAAAGGTAAACATTTTTTGTTTCCAGTAGAATCTATGTTTTGGTGTTACCAAAGAGAAATGGTTGATGGGAGAAATGTTTACTTTATAAGAATGTGATCTAAGAAATAGAAAGGAGTGACAGAGGTTTAGACCCTTATTTTATAAACCCTCTGGGAAATACTGATAGGACCAAAGACTTTCTCTTGGTGTTGAAAAGATTAGATAAATGGTTGATGGAGAACTGAACATCACTTGAAGTAGACTTTGATGAGTTAAAGAAGCATAAAGTAGCCATTATTGCAACACAACAAAGTATTAATCCCCCAATGGAGAGACAATGAAATCATAAAGCTTTAATCCAAAAGTAGGAAGCCAGAAAAGACAAAAATGGAGCAAAGAACAGATGGGACAAAAAGAAAACAAGTAGAAAGGCAACAGATTTCAACCTAGTCCTATCAAGAAAAGTTTTTAGCAGAGATTGTCAGGTTGCATAAAAAAAGTTAAGATTCATTTATGTTCTGAATACAAGAAACTCACGTTTATATAGACACACAAATAGGTTAAAAGCAACAGCACTGAAAAAAACACGCAAAAGGCTAACTAACACCAATTAAAAGAAAACTGTCTTTGTGTATCATATCAGACAAGTAGATTTCAATCTTAACAGAAATGAAGAGGGCATTTCATAGAGGTTAGGGGATTAATTCATCAAGAAATGTGACAATCTAAAACTTTTATGCCACTAATAATAGAGCGTCAAAATAAAACAATGGATAGAACTGCCAAAGATAGAGACAATCCACAATTATAGCTGGAGATTTCAATAACTCTCTTTCAATAATGGTTAGAAGTACGCAGAAATCAATGAAGATATAGATTTGAATAATGCATAGAAGTAGCCATGGCAGGATTCAAACCCAGACATTCTAGCTCCACAGCCCTTGATTTTAACCTTTAGAACATGCAGGTCGTTCAGAATGGATAAATGAATTCATCAAGTAGAGAGTATCAGTATTTCTTAATTTTAAAAATTTGTTTATTTTAAAACTGATATATAAAACATAACAATTATGCACTTTTAGGAGATACCATGTGATGTTTCAATAGATGTTTACATTGCGCAATGTTAAATCGTGGTGAACATCTCTCTCTTCACAAACATCATTTCTTTGTGGTGAAAACATTAAAGATCCTTCCTCGGGCTTTTTGAAATACATGGTATCTACTTATGCTACTGGGCACACCAGGACTTCTTAGTCCTATATAGCTAGAACTTAGTACCCTTTGATCAACTTCTCCCCACCTCTTCTGCCCTCTTACTCTCCTAAGCCTCTTTCTGGTAACCACTGTTCTCTCTCAACTTCTACAAGATCAGCTTTTTTTAGATTCCACAGAGGAGTGAGATCATGTGGTCCTCATTTTTCTTACTGACTTCTTTCACTCAACATAGCGATCTCCATTTTCATCTATGTTTCCACAAATGACAGGATTTTATCCTTTTTATGTATGTATTCCAATTGTGTTTTGTGTACTACATTTTCTGTGCCCATACCATTTCTTGATAGACAACTCAGTTGATTCCCTTTCTGGGCTATTGTGAATGCTGCTGCAGTAAACATAAAAGTCTATATGTCTGTTAGACATACTGACTTTATTTCCTTTGGAAATACGATCAGTAGTGGGACAGCTGGATCATACAGTAGTTCTATGTTTAATTTGTTGAGGAACTCCCTACTGTTTTCCAAACCAGCTATACTTACTAACAATCCCACCGATGGTGCACAAATGTTTCCTTCTCTCCACACCCTCACCAGCACTTTCTATCTTTGTCTTTTGGATGATAGCCATTTTTACTATAGTGAGATGATATGCCATTGTGGTTTTTATTTACGTATTCCTGATTATTAGTGATGAGCATTTTTTTCATATACACATAGATTATTTGTATGCCTTATTTTGAGAAGCATCTAAATAGGCCTGTTGGCCATTTTTCATTTGATTATTTGAGGTTTTTTTTTAAATGTGTACTTAAGTATTTGAATTCCTGATATATTATGGATCTGAGCTCATTGTCAGATGTAGAGTTTGCAAATATTTTCTCCCCTTCTATAGTTTATTTCTTCATTATGTTGATAGTTTCTTTGCTATGCAGAAACATATTATTTTGATGTAATCCCATTTGTCTAACTTTGCTTTTGTTTCATGTGCTTTTGAGATCTCATCCAAAGAATTCTTGCCCATTTCAATGAACTGAAGTATTTCTCCTATGTTTTCTACAAGTAATTTCATAGTTTCAGGTCTCATGTGCAAATCTTTAGTCCATTTTGGGTTGATTTTCATAATCAGTGATAGAGATTTCTGTTCATCCTTCTGTCTGTGGATATACAATTCTCCCAGTGCCATTTATTGAAAAGACAGTCCTTTCTCCAATGCATGTTCTTAGCACCTTTCTCAAAAATCAATTGGCAGAGGCTGAGGCAGGAAGATCATGAATTTAAAGCCAGCCTCACCAAAAGTGAGACACTAAGCAACTTAGTGAGACCCTATCTCTAAATCAGATACAAAATAGGGCTGGGGATGTGGCTCAGTGGTCAGGATCCCTTGAGTTCAATCTCCGGTACCCACCCCACTAAAAAAATAATCAATTGGCTATGAAGGTATGAGTTTACTTTTAGATTCTCTATTCTGTTGCATTGGTTTGTGTGTCTATTTTTATCCCTGTGTTAGGATGTTTAGATTGGTCCAACATTGTAATATATTTTGAAGTTAGGTAATGTAATGCTTCCTATTTTCTTCTTTTTGCTCAAGAGGGCTTTGGCTAATCAGTGTGTGTGTGTGTGTGTGTGTGTGTGTGTGTGTGTGTGTCTCCATACAAACCTTAAGATTTTTTTTTTCTAGTTTTGAGAAGAATGTCATTGATATTTTGATAGAGGATTGAATCTGTACATTGCTTTGGGTAGTATGGATATTTTAACAATGTTGATTCTTATAATCCATGAACATGGGATGTCTTTACTTTTTTTGTGTACTCTTAAATTTCTTTCATTGATGCCTTATAGTTTTCATTATAGAAATCTTTCACCTCTTGGTTAAATTTATTCCTAAGTTTTTTTGTTTTTTGTTTTTTTTTTTAGCTGTTGTAAATGGGATTGCTCTCAATTACTATTTCACTATTGGCAGATAGCAACTCTACTAAGTTTTGTAAGATGATTTTATATCCTTTAACTTTGCTGAATTCATTTAGTACTTTGAATAGCTTTATGGTGAATTTGGTGTTCTCTTTGTATAACATATCATGTGCAAATAGTGAAAATTTGACTTCCTCTTTATGAATTCGGATGCTTTTTATTTCTTTCCTGTGCACGATTGCTCTAGCTAGGCCTTCCATTATCATGTTGAATAAAAGTGAAGAAAGTGGGAATCCTTGTCTTGTTCCAGATCTTAGAAAAATTTCTGCTTTTCCCCATTCAATATGATCTTAGCTCTTGACTATTACATATGACCTCTATTATGTTGAGGTACATTTCTTCTATAGTTAATTTGTGCAAAGTTATTGTCATGAAAAGATGTTGAATTTTATTGGCTGCCTTTTTTGAACATATTATGATGAGCCTATAATTTTTATACTTGATTCTGCTGATTTGGTGTATCACATCCACTGATTTGCACACTTTGAACAATCCTTGCATTCCTGGGGTGAATACCACTGGATTGTGGTAATGATCTTTTTAATATGTTGCTAGATTTGGTTTGATTTTCATCTTGGCCTACTCTGTGTGTGTGTGTGTGTGTGTGTCCATGTGTCCTACGTATTAGGTTAGTGCTTGCTTATAGATTAAATTTGAAGAATTTTCTCTTGTAACAATTTAAAAAGGAATGGATATTATTTATTCTTTGAGTATTTGGTAGAATTCAGCAATGAAAACATGTGGTCCTGGGCATTTCTTTGATGGGGTAATTGTTTTAAATGATTCATTCTTGTTATGCATCATTGGTCTATCTGGGGTTTCTATTTCTTCATGATTCAATATTGGTGGAGTGTATGTGTTCAGTTATCTATCCATTTTGTCTAGGTTATCAATTTTTTTGATATACAGCTGTTCATAATGTTTTCTAATCCTTTGTATTTCTGTTGTCAGTTATAATGACTCTTTTTACAAATATGATTTTATTTGTGTTTTCTCTTTCTTTTTATTCTTAGAAAGGTTTTGTAAGTTTTTATTTTTTCCCCAAAAAAACTCACTCTTCATTTGGCTGACTTTTGTATTTGTTTAGTCATTCATTTCTGCTCTGATTTTTATTATTTATTTTCTTCTACTAGTTTTGGGTTTGGTGTGTTCTTGATTTTCTGTTTCCATGAGGTGCAGCAACAAATTGTTCATTTGTGATCTTTCTGCTTTTTTTCATGTAAGCATTGGTTACTATAAGCTTCTGTCTTAATATTCCTTTTGCTGTATTCTATGGATATTCAAATGTGATACAACCATTTTGATTTGTTTCAAGAAATTTTTATATTTCCTTTTCTGATTTCTTCCTTGATCTATTGGTTGTTTAAGGGTATTCTACAGCTGTTGAATGGAACATTCTACAGATATCTGTTAGGTCCATGTGGTCTATGGTATGATTTAGCTCTGCTGCTTCTTTGTAGAATTTGTTTCCTTTAATTCTGTAAAAATTTCATGCTACTCTCTCCTAGCTGGGAAAGTTTCTGCTGAGACATCTGCTCTTAGGTTTTTGGACACTTTATGTGTTTTTCATATTTTTTCTCTTGCTTCCTTGAGAATCTTTATCTTTAACCTGTACTACCCCAGCAAGTTGAGTCTTGCTCCCTTCCACATTGACTCATGTTGGGGCAGTATTGGTGAAGGCAGTCCCTTGACTGCCAAGGCTGGCACTAAGTTGGCCACACCTGATACCACAAGCATCTGCACAGTCTCAGAGGTTTACCCAACCCACACCACATCTGATAGTGATGCAGGTCAAAGCACGGGTACATTTCATGAGGCAGAGGTCTCTACCTGGTGCCTGGGCATCTGCAAGCCTGGGAGTAGCTGTGCTGCATGAGGTTGGGGAAGGTGTGATGAGACAGTCTCTTGGTCATCAAGGATAACACTAAGCTGGTCACTCCTGTCTCACAACTGCAGGGACCTGTGCAGGACTGGGGATATGTACTCCAGGCCTCCTCTAAGACTGTCCTAAACATGATTCTGCGCTACTGGGGGGCAGGTCTCTGTCTCAAGTGGGGCAGGTCTATAGTCTCCCTCTGGCCTAGGCAGAGGGACCTTGGTTTTTGCCTGGTGCTGGATCTCTCTAGTTGGCCCAGCATTGAACTACAAAGCACAGTTGTATGCCACCTTTCCTGCCCTGCTGTCCAAGAGGGGAAGTCTTGCTCCCCTTTCTGCAGCCAGAGGTTGGAAGAGGAGTAGTCTCTTGGTCTTCAGATAACAGTGCTCCAAAAGTTCAGTTAGTGCATGGGTTGTGGCCTGAGGGCTATCACTGGGTTTCCTGGTACTGGGTTTCAGGTGTAAGGCTGGGACTTCATTCCTTTTCCCTCAACCAAGCAGGAGGTGTCTCTCCACATTGTGTTACTTAAACTTGGTGGAGAGTGATGCAGGCACTTCTTTCCTTCCTGCCTTTTCCAGTGTATCTTTCCTTATTATATGAAAACCAGCCACTGTGGTAGCTCATCTGGCCTCATTAGCTCTTGTGAAGAAGGTAATTTAGTGCCCTGATAGCTGTTCAAACTGGTGTGTGTGGTGGGGGTGTAAGATTATTGTTGGAAGATCTTTCTCGGGCACAATCATGCACCTCTTTGTCTTCACTAATTTTCAAAAATCCTTCTTTCTTAGGGTGAGGGTGTCATTTATATAGGTGTTTGAAAACCAGACACCATTACTTATCTTGTTAGGCCATCATTCCACCAAAACATTCTCAGCAGGTACCCATGTTGGCCGATGTGGTCTCAGACTAGGTCAGTCTCTTGATGAATTATTTTCCTGGATGAAACATTCTGGTATCCAAAGAATCATAAGCACAATTCACAAAGCATGCAGCACGGTTTTCTGTGTGCCTAAGTAGGAGGCTGGCTCTGCCCTGCTTGTAGGCCAGCGTGCTTGGAGGACACACTTCTGCATCGGTCCAACCTTTTGTTGCATTTCTTCATGCTTTCAAGGATTTCATCCTTCAGTTTCAAAACTCAGATGTCCTTCAGCTGTGTTGCCATGTTGGGCCCAGGGACACAGGGTCTAATAAGTGAAATTGGCACTAAAAGTGTCAAGTTCAAATCTGCTGCTCACTAGCCCTAGTCACTTCCCTACTCAGCTTCATTCCCATCATGGTTTATGAAAATAGGAGCTAGGTGTCTCCTGTTCAACACCTACTAAGTGCAGGCATGCATCTGGCTCTTGCCATTGTTAGCTTCCTTCCTTCCCAATGAACAAAAAAGTAGCAAGGAGGGTCCAGGACTGGGGTGTGCAGGAGAGAGAGGGCTGGTGATTATGCACAAGGGCCAATTTTCTTCATCTGATGTTTTTTGGAAGGAGCCCTGCACCGAGATTCTAGCAACACAAGACTGTGTACTGACTCAAACATACAGACTGTAAATTGACTCAAAACTCAAACCTCGCTTTCTTTCTTTCTTTCTTTTTTTTTTTTTTTTTTTTTCCTGCTGAAAGCTACCCCACATCAATAAAATTAGCTGGTGTGTGTGTGTGTGTGTATTGCTGGCAAAAAGTTCCTCCAAGAGATAAATCTTCCAGGGTATTGCAGAAATCCCTCTAACTTTACTGGATGTTTAATCTTGGAACAGAAGATTAGAAATATGGAATTGATAATACTACTCATCTCTGAAAGTAGCTGAAGGGTTAATTCACTAAGTGACAATTTAAAAATAACACCTGAGTTATTTCAGAGGCATTTTCCTAAAGAGGCTGGTGGAGCTACTGAAACAATGTTCCTAAAAGCTTTTTCAGTCCTTCAACCCCCCAGAGATCATTCAAGGAGAAGAATGAAACTTTATCTGATGAAATGAGAACTAGAGGAGAGGATGATAAGAAGTGTTAAATGACTGCATCAGTGGAAAGTTTGCTAAATGTTTCCTAAATGGGTTGACAAAAAAGGCCATCATGAGATTCCACATAGTCCTTCAAGGTGGAGGGTGTCCTGAATGGGTCAGAGGCCTGAAAACTTTTGAGGACCACATTTTTAATTAAAGCAGTGCAGGAAAGACAATGTGTCCCCCAGGAGCTGTGGCTCATCATTAGATGATTTGATAGTTATTCATTCTGAATCTCTCGGTGCTGTCTTGATCTGAATAATAGGAACAATAATAGTATCTGCCTTGAAAGGTCATTATAAAGATTAAATGAGAAAATTAAATTAAATGTCTTAGAACAGTACCTAGCATAGGATAAGCACTCAGTAAATTAGCTGTTCTCAATCTCGTTAACTTCTTTCTTCCAGCAAACCCACAGCACCTACTGTGTGCTGGGCACTATGGCAACACATAGGGTATCACTTAGGCCCATCGTCACACACAACAGGATCTAGTCTAGCTAATTTAGGCTGAAAAGAAATTGATTAAAAAAAAAAAAAAAAAAAAAAAAAAAAAAAAAAGGATGTTTGGTAGCTCCTAGAAGCTCCAAGAGGGCTAACTATTGGCCATCACTGGTGGCCACAAACCAGTGTCCAGCGCAGCACTGCTCCAGGGTGCCCCCTGCTGGCACCACTGGGAAGAGGCTTCTCAGCCTACAGACTGCTGCGTGGGATGTCCATCTTGCTGAAATTGGTTCTGCCTGGTTCCCTCCTGTGTGATACTGCATCAGAACTGACTTCTCTCATGAATTCATCTGATTGGAGGAGACCAGACCACATGTGTAGCTGTCCTAGGTGATAAGTGAATTTCTGGATTTTAACTTGGGGCAAGCTTCCTCAAAAGCCATGATATATATTCACTAGACCCTGCCTTCCAAGAGCTCGATTTAGCAACAAGGCAGGGGTGTTAAATTATTACAGCATCAGGAGTATTGAAGTTTTAATTATTAGCCAGCTAATATTTATTCTCACCTTCCACAGGAGGGGTTGCTTGACACTAGACATGGTGATGTGACCAGTTTTGGTCTATGAAATTTGGTCTATGAGAACACCGCGGGTAGGCAGACACACGTGGGGGTTTTAAGAGGAATTCAGATTTCCTCTTGTGTTTTCATTCTGTACCGTGAGACCTTCACATTTATAGTGCGTGTGTGTGTGTGTGTGTGTGTGTGTGTGTGTGTGTGTGTGTTTGGGGGGGGGGCAGGTTCTCCTTTAGTCTGGATACTTAAATGGAGAAGAAATCATTCTCCAATTCAACCACAACCTGGCAGAACCCACAGCAAAACTCACAGCTGCCACATGAGCAAGAAATGGCATTTGTGAGCCTCTGATGGCTGGAGGTTATTGTTATATGGTGTTACTGTAGACGAAGCAGACTGATACAAGGAAATAACAGCAGATACAGGTACCAATACCAAGTGCTGTGCAGACCTCGGGGAGGGAAGAAGTAACCAGGCCATCTTAGGAAAGGCATCACAAAGGAGGTGAACTTTGGGAAGAGTTTTGGAGGCATCGAAGATTTGTCTAGGTACGGAAAAACAGGGAAAGTAATTTCAGGATGGAACACACAGATGAAAAGGCTCAGAGAGTCGAAATAGTTGAGCATCTTTTGGGAAATTCAGTGTGTTAACTCCAACAAGTTCCAAATTTTAGCAATCTTAGTTTTGTGTGTTATCTCTGAAAACCAGCAGTACAATTTTACTACTTTTATTTAACCGAATTATTTTTGACTCTTAATATCATTATAAACACAAACTTTATAAAATTTCAATCCTGATACCTTGACTTTTTTTCTAATATACATTAAAGTAATGCTTAACTATTAAAAGTTTTAAAAATAGTTTTCTATGTGCAACCAATTTTGTGTACCCTGCATTGGCTCTGTCACTGCTACAAGCCTATGAATGTCCCTTCTCCCCTGTTGGTTGCTAACAGAATCACAATTTGTTTGAGGATGTGCTGCACCCCAATTAACTGTTCACCTCTCCTGGCTCCTCTGCAGACATTTCTTGGGTACCTCTGTGGCCCAATGCTGGCCAGTGGAATGTAAGCCACTGGGCGTGTTTTGGGGAAGGCCATTGTTTTTCTGATGAAAAAGATTTAGCTGGCAGGTGCCTTTTGCTTTTTATTACCTGATGCCCTTTCACCTTCTCTTTGAAGCACATATCCAGCGACTGGAAGTGCAGCAGCTGTCTTGAGCCTGCAGAGACGGAGGAGGGCGTGTGCTCAGGTCGACAGAGCACAACAGTGAGGAGCTAGTCCTGGAGTCTTCCTTTGCAGCTACTGTAACCAGGCTCTACCTTTGGCTAAGCCATTTTAGATGAGTTTCTATAACCTTCAGCCAAGTAAAGTATTAACTGGCACATATGTTCTGGCAAACTCTGGGCTGGAGGATGGGGCTCAGGCCTGAGCGTCCAGGAGTTGATTCACAAAAGGCAGGTAAACACCACATGTCAAGCAGGGAGACAGGTGCAGTCTCCACCCCACAAAGACACTTCTTTTTATTTAGAGCAAGAGCAATCATCTGGATAGTTTTTTTTTTTTTTTTTTTTTTTTATTCTTCCCCTATCATGGAACTCACTGGGAGACAGAACATCTCATTTGCAGATTTAATTACATAAACTGCCAACTGGGAAAGTCACAAGATGTCTAGACTTCAGTTTGTTCAACTGTAAAATGCCTTTGAGGCCAATATTAGTTTGGTGTGGCTACCATAAAACTGGTTTTAGTTTCCAGCTCTTGATACAAGAGATTCTGAGACCCTTGGGATCTCCAATGTGATGATTGCCTTTTGCATGTTGATGAGGTGACTGGAGTTTGGGGGACCCCAGACAGCTTCAGCATGGAGGTTGGTCACCAGCTCCAGGGCATGGCTAGAGGGTGGGAACTCTCTGCATTAGTCATGGCCTCCTAGAGGGGACAGGAGCTGGTGATTGAGTTGACCACCAAGAGCCAATGATTTAACCAGTCATGCCTTCATAAAGCTCTAAAAGATGAAGTTCCAAGAGCTTCTCAACACTAGGTAGCCAGGCGCGGTGGCGCACGCCTGTAATCCCAGCACTTGGGAGGCTGAGGCAGGAGGATCGCGAGTTCAAAGCCAGCCTCAGCCGTGGCGAGGCACTTAGCAACTCAGTGAAACCCTGTCTCTAATAAAATACAGAAACAGGGCTGGGGATGTGGCCCAGTGGTCGAGTGCCCCTGAGTTCAATCCCCAGTAACCAAAAAAAAAAAAAAAAAAAAAAAAAGGACAAACACTAGGTGAACACTTCTGCTTGCTGATGAAGGTAGTTGTACCCCAAACTCCATGGATTCCAAGGGTTCCTGCGTTTGGAACCCCTGTGCATGATGCCAGGGTACCCCCTCTTCTGGTCTACCGGTGGAAGAGAACCTAGCTGAGGAAATGGAGGGGAGGAGAAGCAGGAGCACGTGGACTGTCACAAACACTGTTACTCACTAGCCAGTGACCTGGCAGCCACTCCTAGCTTTCATCTCAGTTTCCACAGCAATTTAATAAACAATCTGCACTGGTCCCCACAGAAGTTGTCAGACTCAAAATGGAGTCACTCATGTCAAACGTTGGCAAAAAAAAAAAAAAAAAAAAAAAAAAGAAAAAAAAAGAAAGAAAGCAAGCCAGAGGTTAGGAAGGTAGCAATCTCATGCAGCCTATGTCTGATCACAAGAACACTCTTCCAGAGCTACAACTTTGCAAAAAGGCCACCATGACCTTAGATAAAAGATATTTCTGATTTAAAAGAACAAATAAAAAATTAAAACAAAAAATAATACTTCTGCAAGGACATCTGCCCACCAATAGCTTGTCCAATCTTGGACAGATGCCACTCTTGCTATTGATCCTTGTAGCGAAGAATATTTGTTTCAAATCAACTTATGTAACCCTCTTCATTTTATCCTTAAAAATTCTTTTTTTTTTTTCCCTTTAGAATATGCAGTTTGCAATGGCACCTGTGCTACCACTGCAATGTTCGTTTCTGAATAACCTCGTTATCTCTGGAGAGCCTCTCTTCATTTGTCATTTCAGGCTGTCATCCTTCTCTGCCTAGATTTTTGATATTGTTGGATGTTCTTGACAAACCATTTGAACTTTCTTGGCATCTTTCTTTCCCCAGGGCTTTCTGACCTTTAGACTGACCTTCCACAGGAGGGCTGGTACTGAGATCTGGGTATCAAAAAGTACAACAGTGGTAATGAAAGTAACAAGCTTGCAATAATAATAAAACCAACTGGACCATTCCTAGAAAGGTCTAAGATATTATTTGTCTAGCTGATGAGAGGATTAGCCTGAGCTGAGAAGGTTTGCCGTGGAGCCTGTTGGCAGTTGATTAACTTGGATGCTGGAGAATTCTCTGTGGCATGAACTATTTGTTGTGGGGAAACCTTGAGTAAACAAGTCATGAGAATGCGGGACAAGCAATCCATATTTTATTCCTCGAAAAAGCATCCTATTTCTTGTTTAGCTTCTTTAATTGCTCTATGAGCAAGATTATTTTTTCCCAGTCTGAAATGTTTTAAATATTGCCTGGATTTAAAATTGGTTAAGGAGGTCAGTACTGCCTGACCCAGCTTCAATTTCCAAAGGGCCAGTCACAAGGATATTGCACATAGACTCAGCTGGCTGCATGGAGCAGGTTTTATTTTCAAAACGACTGTTTAATTTCAGTCCATTTCACCTACACTGGGAAGAAAAAAGAGGTTTTTTTTTTTTTGTTGTTGTTAATATAAAATTAACTGAGTGCCCTTTTCTATTCTGTCTTTCATTTTCTATTAAGGATTCAGGTTTGGGGCTGCCTCTCCGGCCAGGTTCCCTTTGACTGGCAGCCTCAGCTGATGGGAAATAGAACTTGAACTTGGGCACCCAGTATTCCTCAGTTCAAGTCCAGGTTCTGCTGCTTACAAGCTGAGACTTTGGTTATTTCATCTCTGAGATTCAACTGTCAGATAAGGACAACACAAAAAAATCCAAGTTCAAATTGACCTATGGGGTGGGTACCCAATAAAGTTTTAGTTCTCTTCCTTTCTATTTGAAGACGCTTCCTCCCAGAGTTTTACTGCTCTAAATGAACCTTGAACCTGCTACATTTAGTCACTCTATCATCTATCTACCTACCTACCTATTATCATTGATCTAGTACTTCTTCCCTTTTTCTATCACCCAAACTTATTCTTCCTGTATCCTGTTCCATTAATGGTTTCCTGGACATTTGGAACTTATTGCATTACTTAACTCATGGGAATGGTTATAGACTTAGAGAATAAAACCTTTAAAGCAAGGAAGATCTTTGGGATTTTGGTCCTAGTCTCTTAGTTTACTTAAGAAGGGGAGTTGAATATCTTGGGCAATGTTTTATGGTTTAGTCAGAATAGCGCACAAATTGATGTGGGTTTCCCATCCTTAAATACAATGAGTCTAAACACATAGAGTACTTTTCCATACTTGTATTTGACCTTGAGGAAAGGTAATGGTGACTATGATAAGGATAGTAATGATATTGATAATGACAACAAGTATCATGTGCCCAATACTATACTCCTATAGTACCTTATTTTGTCCTTAAAAAAGTTCTTTGGGACATCTATTACAACTTTATACATGAAAACACTAAGACTTAGAGAGGGTAAGTAGTTTGCCTAATGTAGGAGCCCTGTTTGGGGAGATGGCTATGATTGTGGTTGACTTTGGGCCATGGGGTTTTGGACATTGTCGCCTTCTGTAGTCTCACGAGACTTGGCCTGGGATCTCGAGAGACTTGGGCCGAGCGCGGAGCCAATCAGGGCCATTTTGGTTGTTGGTTGTTTGCTGGTGTGTGGTACGTGTTAGAGTTGTTAGAGCCAGAGAGAAAAACTGACAGAATAAAGATCCTGTTTGTTTTCAGTCTGCCGCTGAACTTATTCCCGTGGCTTTGCTGCTCCAAGCGGCCATCGCTTCAGGCGGCGACAGCCTAAGATAAAGAACTTGTAACTGGAGGTTCCAAGATTTGGAAACTGCTTTGTTTGAATTCAAATTCAAGCTGTTAATCTCCTACCTTCTTCTGCTGGTCTCTCAGGCCAGAAGATGATGATTATGATGATAAAGATGAAGAGAATGTCAATGATAATTATATCATTAAATATTTATTGAGCTTTTATTATATGTCCACCATGTCTGTGGGCACACATTCACAGATTTAATCCTTACATAAACCCAATGAGGTCAACACCCTTATTATCTCCCCTACTTATATGCATGTAGATATCAAGACACAGAAAGGAAGTTAAGGAACTTGTCCTGTGGCTGGAGTGTGGTAGACCAGAAGTCCAGCACTCTGGTCTCAATGTCCTCACTATGAATCACCCACACAGGGGCAGATTGTCTTGCAGAGGCAGAAAGCATTGCTGGCTGGCCTGTGGAGAGGGTGTCAAGGTTGTAGGGCAGGTACCATTGGAAAGCAGTGTGCACATATCTGCTAATGAAATAATCATATGGAGGTATTTTATAAACTCCAAAGCACAATAGTGGTTACCACAGCCCAGCCTCAGCCTGGCCTAGAACACAGCCAGCAATAGCTCTGTCTCCTAGCAAGACCCACCAAGCTTACCTGTCAGGAGAGCTTAGTTTCCCATTCTCTTAGAGCTCAAGAGCCAGAATTGAAGGCCCCAGTGTCCACAGGGGCCAGGGAGATTACACGATTGAGTGAAGTTTCCGGGCAAGAAACAAAACTATTGTTCACATATTCAATTGGTAGCAATAATCTTCACTTCCTGAAAAACAGTATGGCCACTTAAATTTTTGTTAATATCCAAACTCAGTTCTTTCCTTTAGTTTTTCAACTTTTGAAAGTAGGAATGTCGGCAATAACACTTCTGTCAGGATTTTATCAAAAGTGGCAATGAGTAACCACCCATTGCTGTGCAGCCTCAGAACTGGGGAGTTGCTGGGGTGTGGCTGTGGGTGGCATCCTCCAAAGACCATTGTGATCAAAGCCTTGGTCTGCAGGGTGATGTTGTTGGGAGGTGGTGGAATGTTTGGTGAGACCTGCTGGGAGGTCTTGGGTCACTGTGGTATGAGATATTCCTCATGCCCCTTTTGGGAGTTGCCATGGAACCACTTTGGTGGTTCTCTCAAGAGGGTTGCTATAAAAGGAGCAAGCTGGTTCCACCTGTTCTTTTTCTCTCTGTTCCTGGCTTGAGATGTGACTGCTTACTCTTTTACACACTTCAGCCATGATATGCCGGGTAGCTGCCACCCTCATCAGAGGCCAAACAAATGAGACCACCTGATCTTAGACTTTGAACATCCAAAATTGTGAGTTACATAAACCTCATTTTCTTCCTAAGTAGACCGCGTCAGTCAGGTATTTTGCTATAATGATGAAAAGCTGACAAAGACGAGGGTGGTGGAGATCAGGTGTAAAAGAATGAACTCTAGACCCATCAAAAGGGGTAGTGGCTACTTGGCAATTATTAGTGTAAGATCAAACCAGACTTTTCAATGTGAGCAATTATTATAATGAATAATTAAGCAGATTAGAGATCTGAATAGGCTTAAGGACCACAATAAGATAATGTTCAGCTCATAACTATTAGCTCCAGAAGAACAAAGAAGAGAGTATTGGGTTGTCATAGCTTAGAGCAGCTATATTTAATATGGTAACCACCAGCACCATGTGGCCGTCAAGCACCTGAAACATAGCCAGTCCAAACAGAAAAGTGCTGTAAGTGTGAAATACACACTGGATTTCAAAGACTGAGTCTATAAAGGAATATAAAATATCCCATTACTAGTTTCTAAAATTCATTATATGCTAAAATGGCCATGTTTTGAATGAGTGAAATAAAATTTACCATTAAAATTAATTTTTTTCCTGTTTTCTTTCTAAAGTGGCTACTTTAAAAAAAATTCAAAATTGCATGTGAGTTGCATTTGTAGCTCTTGGTATAATTCTGTTAGACTGTATAACTTAGAAGTTCAGAGCACAGACCCCGGGGAGCTGGACCAGACCCCTGGAGATAAATATGGGCTGACTGGTGCCTGGCTATCAATGATTTGAAACAACCAGGTTTTTTTTTTTTTTTTTTTTTTTTTTTTTTTTTTTTTTTTTGTGTGTGTGTGTGTGTGTGTGTGTGTGTGGTTCATATTTAAAGCAGTGAACCTCAAAAATAGAGTGTCCCCATTTCTAACAACTCATGTGTGGGCTATGTAGAAAAAAACATAAATTGGACCCAATACCCTGTCAGGGTAAGGACTTCTTGCCTGGTGACAATGATAAAGAGGAAGCATACAGGAAGGTTTTTGTTCTTTCTTCTTCCTCCTCCACCTAGCAGACTTTCTTACACCTTTCATTGACAGAAGCCAACAGGGAACCAGGTGGTGAAGAGAGAGTTCCAGAGCCAGCATCATGGACCAGCCTAGGAAAAGATGGGTTTGGAGCTGAGTCAGTAGTTAATAACCAGCCTGCTTGGCTTTGCAAAAATTACTTATTTTTAAGAGGAGTAAG
Organism: Tamias sibiricus; assembly: GCA_025594165.1. NCBI lineage: Eukaryota > Metazoa > Chordata > Mammalia > Rodentia > Sciuridae > Tamias > Tamias sibiricus. The sequence goes on from CM046665.1 coordinate 12,752,412, forward strand.
AGTTGTAGATTTCTCTTAGTGTGAAAATTTCCTAGTTCGAACTGGCAACTAATTCAATATTTTCTAAGACATTGCACAGTGCCCCGTCCAGTCTGCAGGTTACATTGCCCGTGCGCAAGGAACCGGTCCCAAGAGCTGGATGTCTCAAGATCCTCTCCAGCCCTGCGTGTCCATGGTTCTATGGTGTTTGATGAGTATAATAAAGATAATTGACGTTTACCAGGGAGAGACCACTGTGGGCTGCAGTCTGTGAAGGTTTCCTGGGGAGGCACGCCTGGAGTATAACTTTGGCTGCTCTTTCCTGTAAACAGACCCTCTCATACAAAGCCCCTTGTTGGTCATTTGCAACTTTTTCATCTACTTGCCCCCACGTGACTGCACACGTTGGTCTCAGAGTGCAGTCATTGCTTATACCCAAGGGTGAATGTGCCTGGGTCACAAGCTGAGCTCCTACTCAGGACTAAAATAAGGAGATCCAATGACCACCTCTCCCAGCATCCCCCAGAGGCAAAGGAGAACACAGCAACTTTCGGATAGGGGAAGGGGGCATCTTGAAACTCTGAGGAGCAATGGCTGTTTGTTGAGGTTTTTTTTTTTTTTTTTTTTTTTTTTTTTTTTTTTTTTTTGTGGTTCATGTTTAAAGCAGTAAACCTCAAAAGTAGAGTGTCCCCATTTCTAACAACTCATGTTTGTTTAGTGGTAAGGGAGGAATGAGATTATATAATGAGTATTTCAAATATTAAAATGCTAATGCCAAATTTAAAAGTTTAATAAAGAAGAGCCTTTAAGTGCGCTTATGAAAATCTAATATAGAATGATTATTAGCATTTAAAAACACTGAAAATTGTAGCCCGTTTGCAGTGTTGTCTAGGCCAAGCCTATCTCCAAGGGAAAACAACGGGAACACACACTGGTGGGTTTTCATTCCTGGCTTTAGCCCCAGTGCCTTGCAGAAGCAAGCATCCAGCCAGCTCCACTGGAACCCACCTCAGGAGACTTTCCAACTGAGGAGCTCCTGTTAAGGAATCCCTGTAGCCCCTGATGGCCACTTGTGACTTTTCAGATGTCCATGTGTGTTTTGGTTTGTTCCCTGTGTTTTCCCAGTTGGTTGGGGGCTACGGTGGTTCCCCTTATCCATGGTTTTGCTTTCTGTTGTTCCAGTTACCCATGGTCAAATGCAGTCTGAAAATGTTAAATGAGACTTTCCAGAAGTGAACAGTGTGCATAAGTCTTAAATTGCATGTGGTTCTAAGTTATGTGATGAACTCTCCTACTGTCCATCTTGGCCACAAAGTTTCCCTGTGTCCAGGGTGCCCACACCATGTCACCATGTATACCACCCTCTTGTTAGTCATGCAGAAGTCGTCTCGGTTATCATATCCACTGTTACTGTATTCCAATGCTTGAGTTCAAATGACCCTCATTTTATTTTATAATGGTCTCCAAACAACGTAGTAGTGATGCTGACAATTTGGATATGCCAAAGAAAGCTGTATAATACTTTTTTTTTTAAGTTAAAAGGTATAAATTCTTATTTCCATAAAGAAAGAAAAAAAATCACATGCTGAGGTCACTAATATGGGTATAATGAATCTTCTATGTATGCGATTCTGAAGAAGGAGAAAGAAATTCAGGCTAGTTTTGCCATCACTCCTCACACTGCAAAAGTCACAGCCATGAAGCATGATAAATGCTTATCTAAGATGGCAAAGGTGCCAGGCGCGTTGGCGCACGCCTGTAATCCCAGCATTTTGGGAGGCTGAGGCAGGAGGATCGCGAGTTCAAAGCCAGCCTCAGCAATGGCGAGGCACTTAGCAACTCAGTGAGACCCTGTCTCTAAATAAAATACAAAAAAGGGCTGGGGATGTGACCCAGTGGTCAAGTGCCCCTGAGTTCAATCCCCGGTACCCAAAAAAAAAAAAAAAAAAAAAAAAAAAAAAAGATGGCAAAGGCATTACATTTGTGGGTGGAAGATGTGAACAGAAAACGTGTTCCAGTTGGTGACAGCATGCTGCACCAGAGAGCACAGAGTATGTATTCTCTGTGGTTTGGGACATCCACTGGGGCTCTTGGAACATATCCCTTGCAGATGAGGGAGGACTATTGTACTTCTGGAACAGATGGATGGTAGAATCAGTAAAGGCTTGACGTTCCAGAGACTCTGCTCCGGCACGTACTTCCGGGCACTTTCCTTTTGAATCCTGAGCTGTGGAGATGGAAGCCGGTGCCTTATCTGAGCTCCAGCCATGGACAGTGCATCAACATGTACGCCAAAGGTGACTCACCTCAAGATTGACCGTGGGATGACCAGTCACCTTCTGGGTGGCTTGGGGTGGACTCCAGCTAACAGAGGAGCCCTGTGCTGAGTGGTGGCAATGCCAACCACCTGAGTCCTATCTTGGTAGAAATACAGATTCAAGAAGAATAAAGAGAAGGTACCTCACTAAAGAAGGAATGCCAGGGTCCCACGATCTCCCTTGGGAGCATGCCCCCAGTGACCTCAAGACTCCCCAGTAAGCCTCACAGCCTAAAAGATCCACCACTTCCCCGCTGGGATCCAAGCCTTTCTCGCATGCGCCTTTGGAGGCATTCAGTCTGGAAACGACAGTGAGGGCTTTGCCTTAAGGTGCACGGAAGAGGCGTGTTGCTTTGAAAAGACTGTTTGCATCATAGTATTGGGAATTCAGGTCTCAGTACCAGGAACATGGGCTTACTGGGAAATAGATCTGTTTTTATGTCTTCAGATTCCATTTTATTTTTAGAGTGTGGGGGTGGGGGATGGAACCCACTAGGCAAGTACTCCTGACTGCTCTCCACCCACCTTCCTGGGCTGTGGCATGTCTTACTGGTTGGATGAATTCAAGAAGGGGCACTTGAAGCCACCCTTTGCCCTCTCCTTGTTCCTGTGAAGGCAGCACACCTCCTGCTTGGAGAAGCCTCACTGGTTCAGTTTAGGAAGGCCGCACGCCTGCAGATACAAGCCACGTTCTCCACGTCAGCGCTGTCAGTATAAAGATGATGCTTTGATGTTTGATGTCCATAAAATGCAACCACATCAAATTCCAAAATGATTGAAAACTCAGTAAGGAACGCCATTCCTTTTATTGATTGTGATCCCTGCACTCTAATACACAGGAATCATCGTTCATTATTCCCTCTTTGCCTTATCCATCAGGAAATGGGCATCCAAAATGGTGCAGTGGTCAACTTAAGTGCAATCAAACCCAGAAATGGGTAAATAGAATATAAAAGAATTGTGATAAGAGTTTTTAAATTTTTCTCAAAAAAGATCTAGTGAAATCATTTGTCCGGGTATGAATAAAATAACTGTCTCTATTTGTTCTGGTCTCGTTTCTCTTCATTTGCTTTCATTTCTGTTGAATCTGACAAGTTTGTCCCCTATTATTTTTGTCCCAGGTCAGCCACCAGGCTATGTACATGTCTTTGGTTAGTGACATAATGTGAGATTACAGACCAAAATCTTGATGTCTGTATACTACTGATTGAAATTAGTATTTTAATACAGGAACTGCATGAACAATATTTCTTAAGAGGCATTGTTCCAGAAAAGGGACTCCTCTGTTTTAAGATGGTCCTGCCAGTCTTGTCTCTGTGACAGTTCAGCATCTGCCTTTCTCCCTTTGAGTCTGGTGGGCGCTGTGCTTTCATTTCATTCCTCTCAACAATAAGACCAACCCTTTGATTAAGGTCTGATCTGAAAATGGATTCCTCCATTGAGCAGAAACTGAGATGCTATTACATCGCCTGTAAAAATGATGAAACACACTTCCCCCTTTCGCAAGCACAGGAGCTGGGGTTTCACCGTCTGACCGACTTGTGCCCACTGTCACAGGGTTTGCAAGTTCCCCTTCCTGAGTCTCAGATTTTTCCATCCACGAGACACCAAATATAGGTTCTCTGGCCTCTTAGTCCCCTGTTTCTCTTGCTTTGTTTCCAAGGAATCAGGTATCCATGGAAACTACTAAAGATTAATACTCAAAATAGACAATCATTCATTTCTCTCCGAACAATCCAACACAACTAAAGATTGTTTTAGGAACAATTTGAATTCTTGCAGCAAATTAGAAGGTCCAATCGCAGAATACAGATGGAACGGACGAGGCCACCCTCTGAACACTTTCTTAAGCATCTAAATTTAAAAATCATGGAAGGCCAGAGTCAATATGTTCATCACACATAAAAACATCAGCTTTCATAAACACCAAATCTAGTCACTCAGTGAGTACCTTGTAAGACTGGGTCCTACTGGGATGCCATACATATTTTTGTGATAGTGGTGACCCAGCTTACAATCCTGTCCTACCTGGACCCTAGCTCTGTACCTGGAATGATCAGCCAAAGGTTGGTCCTAGCCTGCTCTAGTGTTTTGCATTTTTCATCACCTACATCACTACCAGATATCGTATTTATTTTCTTTCTTCCCCAGAAAGTTTCCCTGGGAGCAAAATTCTGAACAGTATCATTCACATAGATTCCATACTTCTTAAAATACTTTTGAAATTAAGACAGTTTTAAGATGTTAAATACACACTCTTGCCTTTGTTCATTTTATTTCTCTACAGAAATAGAGTTATTTTGATAATAACTGCAATTTTGCTTTCATATTTAAAATGTAACTGGCCAAATTAGGGATCTACTGAAAATGCTCTCAGTTGATTGTCTTGGATTTTCCCCAGGGGAAAAAAAAAAAATGACAATTGTTAATCTTGCTAAGATGGCAATTCTTCCCAGATTGATCTACAGATTCAACAAAATTCTCATTAAAATTTCAGCTGGCTTCTGTGCAGAAATTGGCAAACCAATCCTAAAATTTATAGGGAAATGCAAGCGACCCAGAATAGCCAGCATAATTTTGTAAGAGAAAAATGAAGTTGGAGGAATCACACTTCCCAATTTTTAATCTTACTACAAAACTATAGTAATGAAGATAGTGTAGTGTGGGCATAGAGATATACGCACAGATCAATAGTTCTGTAATTGTAAAGATGGTAAAAATTGTAAAGAAAGACAAAGCAGAAAACCTCACATTTGAGTCTCTGAATTTCAACGAGGATGCTGGGCTAATTAATTTTAGCTGTCAACTTGACTGCATTAAGGAATACCTAAGAAGCTGGTAAACATTATTTTTTGAATGTGTCTTTGTGTTTCCAGAGGAGATTGGCATGTGAATTGGTGGACTGAGTGGGGAATATCAGCCCTCAACATTGGTGGGTATCACCCAGTCAGCTGAAGCCTGGTTAGAACAAAACATCAGAGAAAAGGCAAATTGGCTGTCTCTCTTCCTCTCCCCTTTGGGCTGGACACCTTCCTTCTACCCTTGGACATTGTGACTTAAGGTTCTCAGGCCTTTGGACTCTAAAAGTTGCACCAGTTTTGTCAGCCTCCCACACCCAGCTGAGTTCTTAGGCTTTTGGCTTTTGAAAGAAAGAAACATCATTGGTTTCCCCCTTCTGAGGTTTTCAGACTTTAGTGAGCCACTCTGTTGGGATCCCAAGGTCTCCAGATTGTGGGGTGTAGGAGCCCTAATTAAAGAGATAGCTAAGATTGTGGTTAGCTGTGAACCATAAGCATTACCACCTTCCATAGTCTCGCGAGACTTGGCCCAGGACATTGCGATCAGGTCGGTGCCATTTGCATGATCTCGCGAGACTTGGCCCAGGACGTTGCAGATGGGGTCAACGCCATTTTTGTGGTGTGGTGGTGGTTGTAGGAGTGTGGATGGTGTTAGAGTTGTTGTTAGAGCCAGAGAGAGAAGCTAGCTAAATAAAGAGCCTGTTTGTTTCCAGTCCATCTCTGAACTTATTCCTGTGGGGTTGTTGCTCCAAGCGGCAATCGCTTCAGGCAACAACAGTGGGGGGCATATTGTGGGACTTTTGAGACTACATATATTGCATGCATCAATTCCCCTAATAAGTCTTCTCTCATAGATCTCTATTTATAACTCCATGTCTTATCTGTCTCTGTCTCTCTAGAACACTTCAACTAATACAGATACCAAGACAATTCAATGGGCAAAAAAGAGATTTTTTTTTTTTAAACAATGGTGTTGAGACAACTAAATGTTAATGTACAAATGATGGACGTTGGTCTTCTACTTTATATCTTATATAGATGTTAGCTCAAAATGTAAGTACTAAAGCTATATAACTCTTAGAAGAAAACATAGGCATAAATATTTGTGAAATTGAACTCAGCAATGGTTTCCACAAATGACCAATCAGCACCAGGAATAGCTCAATATAAACTGTCAGAGAAATGCAAATCAAAAGCACAATGAGATGCAACTTTACACCAGTGAGGATGATAATGAAAACGATTAATAATAATAAGTGCAGTTGAAGAGGTGAGAACCTGGAACCTTCATGTACTGTTGATGGGACTGTAAAATGGAATAGCCATTTTGGGAAACCGGCTGGTTGGAAGTTCCCCAAAAATTAGACATAGAGTTTCTGTATGACCCAGAAATTCTCTTAGACGAACTCAACAGAAATAAAAGCATATTTCCAAAAAAAAAAAAAAAAAAAAGTGTGTATGAGTGGTCATAGAAGTACAGTTACAATATCTTAAGAGCAGAAACAAGTCAAATGTCATCAGCTGTAGAATGGTGGTGTAGTTGCATGTTTGACCCCTCCAGAACTCAGATTGTAATTGCCATTAGTATTGGGAAGTGAGATTTTTTTTTCTTTTGCCATATTGGAGATTGAAACCAGGGTTGTTCTACCACTGAGCTACATCCCAAGTCATTTTTATTCTGATTAAAAAAAAATTTTTTTTGGAGACAGGATCTAAGTTGTGTAGGAATGCCTCAAACTTGAAATCCTCCTGCTTCAGCCCCCCGAGTAGCTGGGACAACAGGCCTAGGGAGGTGAGATCCTTAAGAGGTGTTTTGGTTGTGAGCACTCTGCCCTCATGAATGGACTGATGCCATTATCATGGGGGCAGGTTCACCCCCTCATGCTCTCCCTCTGCCTTCCCTGCATAAGATGCCACATGAAGGCATGATGATATTGGACCTCCCAGCCTCCAGAACTGTGATTAGTAAATTTTTGCTCATTATAAATTATCTTGTCTGTTATATGCTATTATAGCAGCACAAACCAGACTAATAGATGATGATGATGATAATAATAATAATATAAGTGGACTAATAACATGTATATCCACAAAATGGAATAGCAATAAAAAGAATGAATTATTGATACATGCTACAAAATAGATAAACCTTGAAAATATGCTCATCAAAGATACGAGTCACAAAAGATCATATATTATATAATTCCATTTATATGAAATATCCAGAAAAGGCTCATAAATAGAGATTAAAAAATGGATTAGTGATTGCTTATGACTAGTGATAGGATGATTGGGTGGAGGGGAGTTATTTCCAATGGGTATGAGCCATGGGATTTGAGGGAGCTTGATGAAATTGATTGTGGTTGTGGTTGCACAACTCCACAAATGTACAAAATATATTGAATTGTATATTTTAAACGTATGAATCCTATGATATTTATTCCAGGAGAGCAACAACCCTCCAAATAATGATTCTATATTGTTTCTAGTAGTTACACATATTTTCTGCTTCATTATAAAAGGCCATTGACACAATATTAACTTTCGTGAACACTGGGTGTGGTCATTTAATGAATAACTTCTAGGTCTAGGTCTGCCTGGGCTTGAATGGAACTGGGGTTACCATCTTGTTTGATTAGCCAAAACTCTATTGAGGAGAATGATAATGACATCAACTATAGCTTCAGTATGTATCTGCTAGCTTTCCAAACATTTTCTTTTACTTGTTGTAATTAATTTAATTTCTACATGTTTACCCACTTTAATGGATAAGCAAATAAAAAATGTTTAATTAAAATATTGGGAAAAATAACAATACAAGTGTTAATGCTCTAAAAACTTAAGAAATCTTCAAACACCATAATTAGAGGGAAATTGTTAGTTTCAATTTTTTTTTATCACTATCAAGCAACAAAGAATTACAATGAAAATTAATCTTTAGCAATAAATTTTAGAAGCACAAGCAAGGATAAAAACAAAAACAGAAAACACTAACAATAGCAACATAAATTAATTAATTTCTATATTATTTTGAAATGAACCTACGTCATTGTAAAAGCCATGCTCAAAAATACTCTGGGTCACATGATTACAATCACATGATTATGACTACTTCCCCACTCCCCCCCCGACTTTCCTAATACTATAATCATGCTACCAAAATTGCTACAGAACCCAGAAAATAAAAAGGATGATTTCAAGCCTACTCTATGCAGATACAGTTCTGATAGCTGAATAGGAGAAAAATGGGGCAAAATAGAATTATAGCCCAATTCTACTCCAGACACAGACACATACAAGCAAATGAAATAGCAGCAAATATAATGTAGCTCTTCATACAGGGAATAATTTAGCATGACCCCGGAGAAATTAACCTCGTAAATTAGGAAACAAATCAGCAGAATAATTCCTGTTAATAGTACAAAAGGAAAAGTACATTAGATCATCTCCTTAATGGACAATATGGCATTTGTTAAAATTTAACTTCCATCAGTGATCAAATTTTTAAAAAATTATAAACAATTAGAAGATGGTTTCCTTCACACATTACGTGATTGGCAGCATCGTGTTAAAGGAAGAAACATACCAGAATCAATTTCATTGAAACCATAAATGATGCAAAGATGTGGTCAGCACCCCTGCTGTTTAACACAGTTCATCTTGTAGCCAGGGCATTAAGTGAAGAAATGGAAGCAAAAAGTAAAAGGTAGAGCAATAGGAAAGGAAGAGAGAAAGTCATCAATATATACATACAAATCAATTATATACTTAAACAGAAGAGAATAGAATGAGGACCTGTTAGAATGAATGAGAAAATCCAGTCTAATTGTCCAATTAGGGATTTAGTGTAGAGAAATCACACCATAAGCAGAATAGAATGGAAAATTTTTCATTGGTTTTACAAGCAGTGGTTTTATTTTGCTTATTTTCCAAATAGCATGTATGTATTTATTTTGTTTTTCTCTGATACAATCATTACTTAAAAGAAATATTTAAAACTGTAAGTGATTAAAAATTTCTGCTTACATTTCTGATAATAATTTTTGGTTTTATTACATTGTGATCTGACTATGCTACCTGAACAATTACTGCATTGGTGAAACATTTTAGGTTCTTTTTTGGCCCTATCATTTGGACAAAAATTTAATGTTATATTAAATGTAACATAATTATTAGTCTGTTTAAAGAAATATGAATCTATTCTTTTAATCTGATTAATCACAAGGTTTAATTTCCCATCTCCTTACTATTTTCCCTGTCTGATCTATGAAAGACTAAAATAATGTGTTACCATTAACAATGTGCTTTGGTCAAATTCTTGACTTTGAATACTTTTGTTTTATATTTTGATGCCAAGTTGCTTGGACCACAATGGCAACTTTAGTCAGCATAAAGTTTAACAGCTTTTTAAACCACAAATTTTAACCTATCTAAAATGAATCTTTTTTGATTTTTGATTTTTTTGTTTTATGCATACCTGATGAATAATTGCCCATTTTTTAAATGTTGATGATTCTCTATCACTTTTTTAATGCATGTTTTCTTAATTGCTGAATATTGATCCATCCTGCCTCAGTCTCTGTTTTGTGTTTGGTTTTTAAAAGGTCTTTTAAACCTTTAAGTTTATTATAGCTATTACTTCTCATCTAGTGTTTTCAATTTTATATGTTCTTGAGACTTTATTTTTTAATACATATAAATAATATACTTGTGTAAATATATAAACTTTATATAATATTTTATATAAATAATACTTATACAATATTTATTTATGTTTCCACTTATATATTCATATGTATAATATATATTTAATGTTTATATAGATATGCTTATAATAAAATGTTTATAGTAATAATTCATCCTATAAGCTATTTCTCATATTTAGGATGTTTTACATATTACATTTAATATGTGGCACAATTCATTGAGTAGGCATTACTTACTACAGATAAGGCAACAGAGAATCACAGAGGTTACCTTGTTCAAGGTCATATAGCCAAGGTTAGGGGATGGAACCAGGTCTGAACTCCAGAGCTCAGATTCTTAACCCCAGTTCCATTTTGCCTTCTAAACATGTCTGTCTGTTTTTTTTTTTTTAATGGCTTCAAGTTTTTTTTGTTTAATGAAGAGATTATTTTTTAGTTCTTAATTTTAACAATAATTTTCAGTTTTCTTCTAGTGCTTTTATTTTTCAAATATCCAATTCATTTGAAATTCTATATGAGAACCAAGGTATAGATATAATTGTTTAGAAATATATAGCCAAATATTTAAACATTATTCAATTTCATCCTTTCTCTCACAAATGTAAAAATCCTTAAATTGCTTAGGCACGTTTCTGAACTTTCCCTTTGGACCAATGCCACACATTTTACATGCCACCTTGGTATCTCTTTCCTTTTGTTACTCATATTTTGAAGAATGTTCTTGGCCATTCCTTCCAGTGTTCTCTCTCAATGATGATAATATCAACTGTCCTCCTTTTTGGTTCTCTTCCTTTTTATTTTTAAAATTAATGTGGGAGGACAATTTTTAAAAACTGTAGCCTGACATAATTCTAAACTGGAAGTCATTTTAAATTGAAAGACATTCATGAACTTCTTTCTTGGGAATACGAAACAAAAATTCACCTGACTTTAAAAATGTGGAGTCAAGCCAGACATGGTGTAATCCCAGCTATTCAGGAGGCAGAGGCTGGAGGATCTCAAGTTCAAGGTCAGCCTGGGCAATTTAGTGAGACCCTGTCTCTGAATAAAAAATAAAAAAGGGTTGGGGGTATAGCGAAGTAAAGTGCCCCTGTGGCCTATCCCAACACTGGAGGAAACAGTGTGGAGTCAAGGAGGGAATTAAGCATCAAGCTCAAGAATGAGCTTGATCAAATTTGATAATGGAGACAATTTGCTCTCGTTGAGGAAATACTGCATCCTTCCTTTAAAATATAGCCTGGCGATTTTATGTCTTTGTATCTATGCTCTTCAGGAAGAGATGCGCTTCATTCTGACACCCCTGGTGTAGCTAGATGTCTGGACCCACTGGTGACTTACAGAAGTCCTGCCCTGGAGATTTCCCCCCCCCCTCACTGAGGACAACATTCCTCTTTATTTGTAAAGACTCTTGACACACTGGTCAAACCAGAAGCCCCAAGCCCAGTTGCAGAGGTAACTGGACTGAAGTTCAAAGCGGCCACACATGTTTCTAATTACTCTCTTGCTTTGCTCAAAACCACAGACAAGCCATCAAGACAGGCTGAAAAAAAAAAAAAAAAAAAAAAAAAAAAAGACAGGCTGGAGTAGATTCTGTCACCAAGGGAAGGGAGGATTCCCTTGGGCCAAATGGAATACTCCTCGGCTGTCTGTGGCATGTTCTGATTGAACCGTGGCTTGGCTTTCTGGCTGTTGGCATAACTGGGGAAGCTGAGTTCTCCTGAACTAAAAGAGTAGTAGTGTGAGAGGCGGAGGGTACTGCCTTTCAGCCCAAACTCTGGTTCCTCAGAGCTGCTCTGGGTCTCGGTGGTTTCTAGTGCTTGATTTTTTCCTTGTTAGCCAACTTTACCGATTGCACTCACCTGGGTCTTATTTAGAAAAACAGTTGGAAGCCATTGGTGTAGCTGAGAAGGTGCAGGCTGTGAGACCTGTTCAGATCGCAGCTCCAGCAGCAGGAGGTCCTTGGGCAGCTCCCTGAAAGTCTCTTCTGTGCCTCAGTCTTCTTTACTGCTTGCTGGAGACATTCATGCCTTTCCCCCATGTTGGGTGGGAGAAATAGAATCAATGTATGGCCAGTACCAAGGACACACAAGATGTCAACAGAGCCTAGCTGTTGGGTTTATGCACAAGTCTGTTTTGCTACAGGTATGGACAGGTTTGCTCTCAACTCCAGGAGTTCCCAGAAACGTGGGACATTTAGTGCCCAATCTGGGAGTCTCAGGGAACCAGACTTGGTTGCCCTGTTGTGACTGCCACTGAAGTCCTGGTGATTTAGAGTGGGGATGGCAGGGAACATGTGCTGCCATCTCTGTTCCGTTGCCGTGGGTCCTACCTCCTGCCCCTGGGTGAGCTGCTGCTTCGGAAGGTTCACTGCACCATCTCCTGAGTTGCCCAAACCAGCAGAGATGACAGGAGAGGTGGCACCTGTGTGATCCCCTCAGTGCCAAGGTGTCCCACAATTCTCTCTTTCTACAAAATGCAAGTGTCCATCTTTGTGACAGTGGACTAGCTCTCAGCCTCAGAATTGGTTCCATGAAAACAATTTCACACTCGTTGGTGAATTTTTGAGGAGCTCTTTGAAGGCATGGGTATTTTCATTAGAACATGACAGTCTGCAAAGCCAAAAGAGCAAACAACTACTTTGAACAAAGGGAAAATTAAGAGAGAGGGAAAGACTTTCTCCTGCATTGACCTAAATCCAGATTCAAAGAAAAGGGCTCAGGGGACAGCGTGTCAGCTCAGAAGGAGACACAAAGAAGGACTTTATCAGGAACAAGGTTGTTTGAGAAATGATTTTCAGGAGATTCTTGGAAGGCTGTGGGGAAATGAGAAAGGTTTTCTTTGTCCATGATGGTTCTGGACAAAGTTCTGGAACGAATAGGAACAGAGAAAAAAGAGAGCTAGGAGTGAGGTCTTCGAGATTACTTCAACAGTTCCCTTAATTTATGGTTTTAATAACCGGTCAGTAACAGGTCAATAGCTTTAATAACCGGTCAGTTTACAGGTCAATAGCTTCAAGTTTAAACAACATCTTTATACCAGCACCAACAATGTGGTTGTGTTAGTTTTTCTTCAAAGCCCAAACCCCTCAATGCTCCCATATTGGCTACACTGATGGAGAGGAGGAGGTATGCCAAAATCCTACAGGCCACCAGAGAAAGTCCCTGTGAAGTCCATGCCACATCACTGTGTCACCGCCCACCCTATGGCGTCTTTCCTGAAGACACTCAATCTCACCAATGGCCTGTTTCTAGGGCTTTCCTGTGGCTTGAGAGAAAGAACAAGCTTTGGCGTCCCACACCCATTTACACTTGACCTTGCTGTTTTCTGTGTCTCCTTGGCTCAGTCAGTCAGCGTCTCTGAGCCTCTTGTATGAGCACTTGCCTCTCCTGCAGTTGTGGTGAAGATAAAACGAGAGGCGGGCACTGCCAGATGAGCCCACGATACAGTGAGCCCCTGGCACGCCCAGGGCTTTCGTTCCCCATTCTCCATTGACACTTTGCATCTATCCAGCCTTATGTAATTGCCTGCCATTTTTTTGTCCTTGTCCTGTGTCCCAGTGGAATTATAAGCACCCTGAAGTACAGGAATCTCCTAGAATGCTCACCATGATGCTGGGCACATATCAAGTCCCCACACCCCAAATTTTGATTTTGCAAACTCATCACCTTTCAGCAGCGTATTAATGGCTATGTAATTCTAATAGGACGTAAAATGAGAAATGAACCAGACACAAATAAATGGGTTAATATATTATAGTATATTCAATTAGTGGACCATGTATGGAAACCAAAATCCTGTTTTGAAAGAATTCTCAATGAAGTGGCTCGTGATAGATTATTTAATGAAAAGGGCAGAATATGTAATTGTTTATTCTGTATATGACTGATATGGTAATGTGTGTTAGCCAAAGACAAAAGACAGGAAGGAGATGCATCAATATATTCGTAATGGTTATATCAAGGAGGTGGAATTGTTTTATATATTCTTATTGTTGTTGTTTATTCAAATGATCTACAATGACCCTGTATTACTTTATGGTCAAGGAAAAAAGCCTCACAATTCCTGGTATGGAACACGGAGGGGATTTCCGATTATAAAATGAGTTTCCTAAGGAGGCTGTAGGGAGATAGATTGATGACCTCGTTGCTGCTGCACCTTCCTGTGTAGAGCCTGTGTGGGTTGTGTTATCCCATTACATTTATGCTCACCTCAAGGTTAAAGAGACATGAAGGGACAAAGGTTTCCCACAGGACTGGGCCACTTATCTATAAGTCCCTGGTTAGATGCCCTTGAGATTTTAAGGTCTGAAGTGGGGGCCTCCTGGCTTATTCCATCACCAGGGATAGGGAGGATCTTGATCTCCAGCAGACTCCTTGGCCATCGCTGGTGAACGGCAGTAAGGTAGCTGTCAGGACCCCACACCCAGGACAGAGGACAGCTTGTGCCCTGACAGAAGCCTGAGCAAAGGGGTTCAGACTCAAGGTGCCGTGGTACCATGTGCAAGCCCCAAGACTCTGAGCAAGCTGTGGACCTAGTCAAAGAACCATCTGAAGAATGGAAGATAATGACCTCACCTCACTGCTAGGGACTGAATGTGTGTGTCGCCCAGATTTCTGAGTTGAAATCCTAACCCCTAAAGTGATGGCATTAGGAGGTGGGGGCCTTTGAGAGGAAATTGGGTCATGAGGGCAGGCCACTCAGGAATGGGGTCGGTGCCTTTATACAATCCCCTCACCCTGAACTCGCCTCCTCTTTCTATCTTATGAGGACAGAAAAAGAAGGTGCAGGCAACCCCCCAGGAGAAGGCCCTGGTCTGACCACGCTGGCACCCCGATCTCAAACCTCCAGCTTCCAAAACTCTGAGAACACATTTTTCATTTGTTTTGTTTCTTATTAGGGATTGAACCCAGGTCATGCTAGCCAAGACTTCTACCACTGAGCCACACTCCCACCCCTTTTCTATCTTGAAACAGGGTCTTGCTAGGTTGCCCAGACTGGCCTTGAACTTGTGATCCTCCTGGGCCTCCCAAGTAGCTGAAATTGCAAGCCCGGACTAGAATAGATTCTGTTTTCATAAGCCACTCAGTCTGTGGGGTTCTCTTGTAACCGACTTAGGTACCCACCAGGATATTGGGAAGATCCAGTGTCATCAGGCTTCACCCACAGAAGAAAACCATGATTGTGACTCCTATTAAACCAGTGTCGCTTTGAAAAAGAAGCACAGGCTTTGGCCCCAAAGAGCCAGGCTGAAATCCCACTTCACCATTTACTAGCTGTACCTCAAATGGTCACTAACCCTCCTGAGCATGGGTCTTCACATCTGTCACGTGGGGCCCATGTCTGCTTCCAAATGTTGTTTTAAAGGGCAAAGAGCATGACCATGGTGAGTAAGGTCAACCAACGGCAGCTGCTGGGCAGGTAAAGTGACTGGGAGGGGTGGGCTGAGTGTGGTGGGCGGAAGAGCCCCCGCTGTGACAGAGCACCAGCCAACCTTACCATCTAGGGATTTGGAAGAGCAAGTCTGTTGTCCGATTTGACTTTTTAAGATAAGCAAGAAAAAATTTCTAGAAAATTCATTAGTTTTTTTAACTTTGAAAATTAGTGAGAAAGCTTCTAGGCCACATTGCTGAGGCCATTGGTGGTAGACTGGATTCCTGATCGCTTTTGCAAACCCTTTGTTTAGGAGGCAGCGTGTGTTTCCCCATCCCACGCATGGCGGGTGTGTCTTTGTGACTTGCTTTGGCCAATGGCTGCAGCGTGAGCAGGCGTGTGTGTGTGTGTGTGTGTGTGTGTGTGTGTGTGTGTGTGGTGTGAGTGTGTATGTGTGTGATTTTTTTCTGGCTTCTTTTCTTCCTATTACCCACTAGGACAAGAGCATGCCCTAGGGTGTCATTGTCCCAGAAACAGTCATGAGATTCAGACTAGAGGCAGCAATGCTCCGGCTGATCCAGTTTCATTAGTGAGAAAAAGGAACTGTGAAGATCATTAGGCTTGCTGTCCACCTGCTACCTTGACCCACAGAAGAAAACCACGGGCCACTGATATTTTTGAGATTATTGCAAAGTAAAACCCAACTCATGCAGCACCCTTGGGTTCTCAGTTTGAGACAACCAAGGTGAAGCAGGTGACTGGTGCATGCATATGCTTGATAAGTGCTGGTCCCTATGATCATTCTGATCCTGACAAGTCTTATGGGATTTACAGTAGAAGTTAGGCTTGGTTCACTGTCTGGTCAAGTGTTTGTTTTGCGCTGACGTGACTTCTGAGAAACTTGAATACACCCGTCTCTGTCTACAGGTTGAGTATCCCTTATTCAGAATACAAGAAGTGCTTGGGACAGGAAGTGCTTCCAAATTTTTCTTCAAATTTTGGAATATTTGCATAAACATAATAAAAATGAGATATCTTAAGGATAGGACACAAGTCTAAATACACAACTCATTTATGTTTCATACATACCTTATACACACAGCCGGAAGGTAGTTTCATACAATGATTTTAGTATACCTGCATTTTTTTTTTTTTTTTTGTATTGGAGACTGAACCTAGGAGTGCTTTACCACTGAGCTACATCCCCAACCCTTTTTATTTTGATCTCACAAAATTGCTGAGGGCCTTGCTAACTTGCTGAGGCTGGCCTTGAACTTGCAGTCCACCTGCTTCAGCCTCCTGAGTCGCTGGGATTACAGATGGCAGGGCTTCTGCATCTTGACTGTGGCCCATCCCAAGAGGTCAGGGTGGAATTTTCCACTGTGGCATCATATCAGTGTTCAGAATATTTTGGATTTTGGAGCATTTTGGATTTAGATTTTTAAATTAAGGATATACAACCTGTATATCTATAGGAATTAATGTCACCCCCAAGTTGTGCCACGGAGTTACAAACCATTTGGTACTTCATGGGACAGTGTGTAATAAACAGTGGTTTTGTGATTTCTTCCTTGAGAAATTCTGAGTTTATTTATTCTTTTTACCAAGATGTATGATAGGGGTTAGATATTAAAGATATTGATTAAAATGATTAAACCTCTCAGCATTAGTGAAGTCTAGTGGGATGGTGAGGGGACTTCTGCAACAACCATGTAACTTATAAGGAAAGTGCAGAGGGAGAATAAAGAACCAAGTCCCCTTGAGCCCAGATGGACAATTGACTGGAACCAGAGATGCTGAGATGTCTCAGGGGTTGTGAGAATCAAGATTTTTAAAGGCAAATAGCTTTGGTTACACAAAAAAAGTGTGGAGCAGCATTGTAAGAGGGGAAAGCATATGCAAAGGTAAGTGAGCCATGAGCACGTGGTGTTTTCAGGAAATGAGGAGGAGGGCCGGGTCCAGAGAATCAGGCGCGAGTGGAGAGGGGCTAAAGATAAGACTGAAAGGTAAACTGAGGCCAGGCGTAAATTGCCGTCGAGGTTGTAAAGGTTTTGTTCTAAAGATGGCGGACATCAGCTCCTCCCCTTCCGGTGTGCACATGCCACTTACCATCTACAAGTGGGGTCTCCCTTAGTGCCTTAAATCCAGGCCGACCAGTGACTGTCTCTGTCACTGTCATGGGCAATGGATACAAGTGACTCAGTCCCAGTTCTGGACACTGGCAAGTTATATTTCCTCTGTCCTGGGATGCTATTTCTTGGGACACTACCTCTCACAACCCACCATTTGTGAGAACTGCCCCACCCCCAGAGAGGCTGTAAAAACACACTCCAGTCACCATTCTGGCTGAGCCCCCAGCCAGTACCCCAGCCCTGTGAGTGCTCCATCTTGAATGTTGATGTTGGTCAACGATGACTTAGTCTGATGACTCCAGCCCCCACTGGCACCTGCCACTCTAAAGTGCACACCACCCTGCAGAGGTCTTAGAAGGTCAAATCAGAATAATAAATCATTCTCTGGGTTTTTTAAGTTTTGGAGTGACTTGCTATACAACAATAGAAAGCCAGAACAGGTGTTAAATAAATTGTCCTTGACATCATCTGTAATAATTGCTTATAGGAGTTATTTTGAAGAATTGATTAAAAAAAAAAAAAAAAAAAAAAAACCTTAAAATGGCGAGGTGGAGTGGAAGAAAACCTGGAAAGGCTCTTAGCAGGACACTAGTGAGAAAGCAGTCAGGCAGCAGTTTCCATATATGTCCCTTGATTCTCTTCCTATTGGGCTCACAGTTTTCCCCAAGTGCTGTGCTAGGGAGGCAATGTGATGTTCTAGGAAAACACGAAGCTATGAGTCAAGGGATAGCTAGAATCAAATCCCAACTGTGTCACCCATGATGTATATAACTAGGGGCGATCACTTAGTGGAGTTGACTCTTTGTGTCTACCCAGATGTCCTTTGCAAAGCCAGCTGTCCATCCCAAGATGCTGTGGCTGTTGACATCTAGTTGGCTCCTGCCCTGCCGAACAGCCGTCAGCTGATGCTGATGGGAGCCATTTTGCTTTGAGGGCCACAACCCCCTCACACACCCCTTGATGGTCCCCAGGCAATTACGGTTGGTTACAGGTGCACAGAAGTGAGTCTCTAGCACAGGAGGGGGTGATTGTGTAGAGGTCAGTGCTCCAGAGCCCTCCCCACATGGAGCAGGCCCAGGAATAGACTACAGAGGTCCACAGTGTTTCTTGCCTCCCATCTCCTTCTTTTCCTGCTTTTCCCGCTATCTAAAGGGTCTTCTCCAGAAAAAAATTACCCTAACAAACCCCACACCCCAAATCTCGGACCTGTGCTCTGCTTCTGGTGATCCCACCTTAAGACACACCATCTCCCTCCATTTCCCTCTTCCAAATGCTTTTTTCCAAAATTTGCTGAGATGATAACTTGACTTGCCTAGCACTCAATAAACAATAAATGATAACGGATTTCCTTTTTTCATCTCTCTCATTGATACAAAGTGGGAAAATACGAGGAATGTTCTTTGAACGTCAAAGTTCCTCAAGTGAATTTTCTGTACTCTGTATAAAAATCTTTCAGAAATACAGGCCAGAGAGGCCTTGATTTTTTAAAATGTGGGATAGTAATGATTATTGGAACAAGTTATTGTAAGAATCAATGGAAACAATGTCTAGGAGCTTGACTGGAGTTTTCCAGTGCAGAGTGAGCACTGGGGAGGGGAAGCTGCGGCCTTTCCTCTCACTCCAGCCGGCGCCCCTCCACACTTTCCATCAGTGTGCCTTCAGTGGGCAGTGTCATGGCAGAAAGGGCACCCCTGTGTCTGCCCCAGAAACCACAGTGAGTAAGGAAAGGAACCATGCTTTATAAAAGAAGGCACTAGCAGCAGGACTGTTTTCCAGTGGCCCCAGCCCAGCCCCTGCCCCCCACTTCCTCACCTGTAGGTCTCCAGAATTGCTGTAGAATGTGCTGAGGACAACATCCTGACCACAGGGGGGACTGACTGGACAGCCCGAGCTCTGCTCCAGTTCATCCCCTGAAACAGGACGCCCTTTGCTGAGGTTTCACTGGGTCTCCCCAAATTCATGTGCTGCTAGAAACTTAATCCCCAGGCTCAATCGTTTCAGGAGTTATGCCTTTAAGAGGTGGGACAGTCCTGAAAGCCCCGCCCTCAAGAGCCTGGTAGTGTGTGCTGTTGTCACAGGGTGGTCAGTCATGGCAGGGGTGGGCTCCTGTTAGAAGGATGAGGTTGCCCCTTCCTCTCTCCCCTTTCCTCCACCTTCACGGTGGCCTTCTGCCGTGGATGGCACAGCAAGAAGGCCTTTACCAGATGCTGGCACCTCGGTTTTGGGGCTTCCGGGTCTCTAGAACTGTGATAAGGAAATTTTCCGGAATCACCCTGTCTGTGGGGTTCTGTGATAGCAACACAAAACGGGCTAAGGCTGGTGTCCCTGCTCAGCCTGGCCTTTGCTCTGCCCCCAGGTGTCAAGCCCAGGCGGGCTGTTTCCAGGGTCCCTCAGCTGCAGTGTAGTGGGGTGTGCATAATCAAGACTCCATCTGCCCTGGGCAGCTTTGCTGTGCCTTGGAGGATGGGCTGGCGTGGGTCCTAGGCCTCTCCTGTCTCGCGCCGCCTGCCTGTAAGCAAGAAATCCGTTTCATGTAACTCGTTGCACCTAAGTGTGTTCTGTCTCCCTGGCCTCAGACAAGTCAGTAGCCAGGACACAGTGGCACTGCTTCACAGGGCTTCCATGATTCCGCTCCATCTGAAGTTCATACCACAAATCTAAGGTCAACACTCGCGATAATCGTGAGCAGGTTCACACACACACACACACACACACACACACAAATTACCAGATTCACTTACTTAGGTCATTAACACAGTTTATTCTTGGCACATTACCAGTGAAGCATACATAAAATACAGCTGTTTTGTAACACACGGAGCCACTGTGTCTTTACATGTGTGGAGGAACATATTAATATGCAAATGGAAAAAATTAGTTCTCTTATAAAGTTTCACATAAATACACTGGAATAGTCCAAAATGAAAAGTCCCCATAAAAGAACCAGGTGAGGGCTTTACAAAATATCATACAAGAAATATACTATGAAAAGGAAGAACAGTCAACTCAGATACAATTTAAAGGAAAAAAAAAAAAACACAAAAAAAGTTTTAGATTTATTAAACTGCCCACAAAATTAATGGATTACATGGCTTGAAAATATTTGGATCAACAGCAACTTTACAAACGCATACATTTGTTTTCAGGGTCCAATTGTCTTTCTTTACATTAAAAAAAAAAAAATCTGCCTGGTGTCTTTGATGATAACAAGACATTTCTTGTTTCAGCTCTTGGGCTAAATCGAACCAACTCAGACTCAAGAACCAATCGACATCAGCTTGACCATAAGTTACCTGGCTGGACCCTCTTGGCTGTTGCTCGATGGGAGAAAGAGGCGAAGGAAAAGAAAAATAAGGGTACATTTAAATTACTTTCCAAAAGCTGAGTTTTTTTCTTTTCTTTTTTTTTTTTTTTTTTTTACTGAAACAAGAAACTCTCAAATGCAAGTCAAAAAGCAGAAAATATTTTACAATCTTAAAAAGTCATCTGTAGTTAGGTTCGGCATATTAATGAGATCCTGAGCACTGAGCACGCATGGATAGCATGGCCTTCGCTGGATGCATGAAAAGGAAATTCAACACAAACACGCTGATAAAACTGTGCCAGGAGATGCGCTAGCGTTTTTCTCTCGTTTTAATTACCATCAGTGCCAGTATCTGTATTTCCCGTGAAGCCCTCCAAGGAAGGGTCATGGAAGCTTATTTGGAACGATCCTCTCAATTAAAAAAAAAAAAAAAAAAAAAATGCAAAAGAAAGAAGAACCAGATCAGATCGTAGTGGTTTAGAAATAGATATTTGCATGGAAAAGTTTTTTTTTTTTTTTTTTTTTTCTCCTCCTCCTTCCTCTCCTGAAAGTAAAGGTCTGCGATGGGAATGACACGTCCCCCCCCAGGCCTATCGACAGTGGATCTGGTGCCGTGGGTCATCTTATTGGGAAGCCTGGGGCGGGGGGTTTTCTGATTTGGTCTCTTGCGTGGCGGGAGGTTTACTGTTCCATGGGCTGTTGTTCCCCAGGGCGGGTGAATTGTTGAAGTCCTCTTCGTCGTCCATGCCGTTGGCCGCATCATACTGCGTGTTTTCTAATCTAGTGATTAGCCTTTCGTCCTCGTCCCCAAACTCACCTCCCATCAGAGTTGGCTCTCCTACCACCATCACATCCTGTGAATAGCAGCTGACATTATTACAGGGAAACCTTGGGAGAGAGAAGCTCAGCTTAAAATAATAGTGGGAGGAGCTGGGAACCTAGGACAGACACACTCGTCTCACAACGGGGGGCCAAGTCTCAATGTCGGGGCCGAGACGCATATTTGATTTCTACAGGAAATAAACATCGCCTCCTGACGTGTAACAACCACGCGAGTTTATGTCCTTAGTGCGCAGCCTGACACCGGAGAACGAGCAATGCTAGCAATCTGCAGAAATAAAAAAATGGATTTTTCAAAATTAAAAAAAATCCACGCTTTGAACTTGCTGACTCTGGGGACTTTGGAGAGGGTTGTGGAACCTTCTGCTGGGTGCTTTTCAATACCTCCAAGAATCCGCCACTTTTATTGAGGGCCCGTGGGCGGCTTTGGAAACTAGTGGCGACCAGGGAAGGTGCGATTCTGCGATATTCACACAACTCATTCCAAATGGCATTTTCTCTGTCCCAAGGACGGCATACATTTTAATTGAAGACAGAATCTCTCTTTTCTCTACTCAGCTAGTCCCTTTTATGCAGCCAATATCCTTGACATTCTGCTACTTAATTATGGTAATTAATTTAGGTAAAGTTTTCGATAAAAACAATGTTCACACTGATTTGACAATTTGCATAGCTAATTAAGTCATTAGCAAAAACCTGCTGATTGCCAACAAGCCCTGAATTTACCATCTGTTATTTCATGGTGCCTGTCACCTAGCCCCACACAGACAACCCTGCTACCAATCTGGGCAGTAAAGAGAACCAGTCTGTCCAGCTGGTACCATAAAAGGAAGATGAAGAGAGCTAATTATAATTACACTGATGAAGCCGGTAGTCATCAGAAATGGAAGTGGGTAAGAAGAATCCATCTAATCACTCCTTTAAGTACAAATTGTCCTTCCATGCAAACAAGAAGCCACCTACTGTAGCTGGGAGCCCTGGGGAGGCCACAGCTGGAGAAGCCCAGGGAGGGGGCTTGGGACAGGGGAGGCACACACAGGCACAGCTCTGGCCTTATTGTTCAAAGGGGGCCATGTGGGTTGATGGGCAACCTGGCCGTGGGACAGGACACCTGTCTGGACAGGTTCTGGGCAATATTTTACTTAAAAGTTCAGTGACTTTAGGAGCCGGGACTACTGCCATCAGCCTTCATAAAGCCAGACAAAACAGCACTGGGCCAGAATGTGGGCGGAGTCTCCTGGTAAGGAGGCTAATTCAATCAGCTGCTTCAACTGTGCAAAAGTTCTTTCCCCTGAGGCTTTGCCAAGAGAAGGCGTCCCTGGGTGGTTTAGTGGAACCCTGTCTGTACTCAGAAGGGCCAGGGGCATCCTTGATCCCTGCTAGAATTCTGAAGGTGCCCAATGAACAAATCTCTGAATCCCCACCTGGCCTTTGGGATAGAAAACCTTGCTTCGTTTATTTATTTATCCGCCCCACCCCCGAATTTGGTGAGATAATCAATAGGTTTCCAAACTGTGTTTTCTGACTAGTTGCCCCTACAAGTTGATAAAAATGGTTTTTAAAGAGACATATCCCTGATGGAGAACATGCGAAAAATGTGAACTCAGTCAACTCAGCAGTAAAGGTGCTGGCAGGATATTGAGCTGGGTGCTTGGAAGAACATATTTGCTAGGCAACGAAGAGCCGGAAATGACACTGACATGGAAGGAGACTCAGGAGGACTCAAGATGAGATGCAAAACAGACACAGTCTTTCTGACTGGCAAGAATGACAATGGGGTTTTGGATGGAATGTGACCACCACACCAAAGTGCGGATGTGATAGGGCAGCTACCATATGACCTGCTGGGGGTTGTTCAGGATAAACATGTGTCACTTAGTTACAGGCCATTGGGAGGCTGCACTTAGGACCAGGAACAAAAGTAGGCAGAAAGGGTAGAGCAAGACTGGCCAGAGCTCAGCAGGAGGGTTAATCTCATTTCTTGACTGGATGCAGCACACTTTGAAGGCCTTGGAAAACTCATGCATTAGGTGTCACCGGGCAGGGGAAGGGTGTTAGAACCAACCACAGGGTCTGCCTTGGTATTGACTCCAAGGTCCTCTAGAGGGGCTGGGAGGAGGGATGCATGATTTGAAAAACAGAGGAGAAAAACAAGAAGCAGCCGACTTAAGCGTGACTTTAGAAGGAAAGTCCCCAGCACTCCAGATGCATTCCTGTATTAGAAAACAACAGTCATGCAAGAAAAGCTCTGTGAAAGGAGTGGTTCAAATCATTTCAAATGGGGTGACATAGGCAGGGGGCGGGGCAGTGAATCTTTTTTTTTTTTTTTTTCTTTTCCTAGGAACAGTTGGGAAACATGGCCCGGCATAGGCATTTTTAGGCATCCTAAGCTCCAGAGATATGCCACAATTACTTTACTGATTATAAAAGAAATATATCCTTAGGTCAGATCCATAATCCTGTGTGTGTGTGTGTGTGTGTGTGTGTGTGTGTGTGGGGTGTTTGCATGATTGACAGGTGGCAAGCTGCAAAAAGACTAAGAAGGCTGAGGACTTCATATGCACACAGACACTTGAGGTCACTTACAAACTTATAGGCATGTTTCTGCTTGCTTCTTTTGAGCCTTCACCCTAGGATAGTGATTCTCGGTTCTGACCGACTGTCGTGATCTGTCATCCTCACACAAAATGAATGGAGACACAATGCACAGTCTGGGCTCCCTTTCACTGGGGATGTGAGTCGCATCTCCCCCACCCCACATCTCCAAAAGTCCCCCCACGTTGGTAGGGAGAGCGCATTTCCTTCCCAGCTCCAGCTCGTGTGTCCCACAGAGGCAACAGTGACCGTCTTAGCGTAGCCCGAGTGCCCTCAGCTCCCCACAAGGCCGACCTCTGCTCCTGGGCTGGAGGCCTAGAGGTGGCGCCAGCTTTTCCCATTTTATATCTTCTCGCTAAATCCCCGTGCAAGGACCACCAACCTCTGAGGAGGACTGGAAGTGACTCCTTTCAGGGCCCCTCAATGCTTCTCCTTAAATTGGCCAGAAGGGGTCACTGCTGTTGAATGACACAGGTCTCCATCCCTCCCAGGGTTGAGGCTGCAGTTCGGGATCGCTCCTAGCCCCTGCTCATGGAGTGAGAAGCAGAATCCAAGGATTAAACCCTACTCCTGGCCACACACACACATTGCTGCCGCAGCAGCTACACCGATCATGGCTGTGGTCCATGGACAGGCAGCTACCGCCTGCAGACAGCACTTCCATTGAAACAGTGATAGGTAGACAGGGTTAAAAGATGTGGTCACTACAAGCTATCCGTGCTTATCACTGGATGTCCATTTAACTCAAAGACACCTAATGATTTGCTCATTTTCCTAACCTGTTTGTCTTCCCTGTGTCTCTGGGCCACCTGAAAGTTTTATTTAATCAAAATATTTTTTAATTGCACAGGATGGGGATAATGCTGCAATGGAGCTCTCCATTTCTAGTGGTGTTTTGCAAGCATAAGAGTCAAAGGGTTTTAAACCATGAAGAACCCTCTTGACACAGGGTCCTCCGTGAAAGTGCAGTCGTTGGGTTGGAGAACAGGAGCATAATGCAATAGGAAAATAATCAGTGCTCTTTGAAACAAAATGGAGAGGAGACCAGGTCTATCGAAAATACACAACTGTATGTGCAGGATTCTACTCTAGGCTTCACACCCTGGCAACCATCAATAATGGGAGGGATGCCACCGAATCCAGGCAGGCCGAGAAGCCTTCTCAACACTGTACTCTGAGCCAGCAAGAGAGAGGAAACCTCTTTCCATCCCTAGATTAGAGCTTGAGCTCTTCAACGTCAATGACAGCATCGAGTCTTTTTCTTTTTCTTCCTTCCTTTCTTTCTTCTTTTTTTTTTTTTTTTTTTTTTAATATTGGTATCACCAGTATCACCAGTGCCTGGCGCAGTGTGAGGAACAGCAGGAGCTCAGAAAACACTTGCTGAACTGACTTGCATTCCTGCAGCTGTTGGGTGCTTTGGTAGGCATGTCTCCCTTCCAGAATTCTCTGAAGTGTACTATCCTCTTTTGTTAGAGGACACTAACAAATGTTAGTTTCTCAAACTCTTGGACTAGAAGAATAAATGGGCTACTGTGCACACTTTTTCAGTCAATTTATATACATTGACCATCTTCTCTGGGCATTTTCCAGTTTAACCAGGAGAGGGCATAGCATGTTGGTACCTAATAAAGAGACTCAACTTTTCTTGGGTTTCCCCCGCTGAACTTCAGTGGTGATAGATATAAAGTCCTGCTCAGAAAATAGAGGACTATCTGAGGATTATTTTGATGATGTGAGGACTACAATTCTTGGTCGTCTTAAAGTTCAAATGACATCTTCCACAGCAGATGGCCATCATCTGTATGACCCCTTCTTTCTAACACAGTGGCCATGGACATTATACCCCCACCATGGAAGATGGGAGAGCATTCCTACTGGCCCAGGGAATTCTCAGGGTACTGATGGACCTGGTTTTGTTTAAAAGAGAATCAACCAATAGAAAGTGAGAAAAAGTGGGTCAGGAACAGATTCGAAAGGCACATTTGGAAGTAAGGGACATTTCTGTGTAAAAGTCTACTCTTACACGGAAAGAGATGGAACAGGATCGGAACAAGACAGGTGAGGACAACAGATTGAGAATGGAGAAAAGTGAGAAAGTTGGACAAGGTAAGTTCATGTTGGCGGAGGGAAGAACAAGAAATGGGGCACGCCTCTGAAGACATGGTATCTAGAGGGCAGCCATTTAGCACCCAGAAAGGGTCAGGATTCAAATGAGAGTCAAACACCTGGTGACAGGGTGATGTGACAAGGACAGAAGAAAAGGAAAACCCACAAGGAATCGTGGAGGGGAGAAGGGACGGTAGATGTTTGCAGGAGCAGGAGAAGTTCAAAGTGATAGTCTGATGCTCGGCTGGGGAATTCGGATACAGGAAGGAATTAGGCAGAAGGGACGCAGTTCGAGAAGGATAACAGATGATAAGGACATTGCTCACAGGTTCCACTACTTGGGGATGACCCTTAGTTATTGGTTTCAGAGTTCCAAGAGGCCCCCTTTCATGTGATCTGTGTCCAGACCCAGCAATGAAAGAAAGGGGTCAAGGGATCAAGAGAGTTGAGACCAAACCAGGAGCTAATCCTCCCCCTGAGCTAATGAAACAGGTACAGCAAAATCTACTAAGCTGCATCTTTAGTGGCTGCAAGTTCGTTACCTGAGTCTTAAAATAAGACCCCCTGTGGAGAGGGCCCAGTCAAATTACAGTACAGGGCTTGGGCTCTGGGGCTAGCTTCCAGGGCTCACAGGGTCTCCTATGCCACTGATGAGAGGCCCTAATATGCCACCAGGCATACTGCTAAGTGACATTTTAATTAAACCTTAAGTGACATATCTTCTGTCTGTGACTCTGATAGCTTTTTAATGCAGGTCCCACTGCAGCACTGACTCTTAATATCCCCGCCTAATGCCCAGTTTTCTGGGGAGGGTTGTCACGGAAGATTCCTTCCTTCTGTCCCACCCAGGTCCTGCCTTGCCTCCTCCCCCGACTTTGAACCTGCCCAGAATGTTTTTTTTTTTTTTTCTTTGCAGCTCAAAGAGGCTTTAATTCAAACCCCCTGTGCAGGGCGACAGGCAACGGCAAGATTTCAGGCCTAAAAGGAAAGCGAGACTTACAGGTACCTGACTGGACAGGCTCAGGTTTGCAGCCGGGGTCTTCTTCTTGCTGCCTGTGCTGTTGGCGTTGTTCCCAGCACTGCTGTTGGAAGTGCTGCTGGTGGAATTTTTTCTTTTTCTCCTTTTGGTTGTCGGTTGCCTTGTGGGTTCTGCTGCAATAAGGAAGAAGGAAGAAGGATCAGCACAGGAATTCAATTTCGTAAATTGAAAAGAGTGGACTACTTAAAAATTTTCCATTTCTTGTAACTTTACAAAAAGCAAAGGAAGAAAGCTGCTGATTCATTTTTAGTGCAGAATTTGAGGAAACTCTTTTCTTTTGCATATAGACGAAATGATTGTTACTTTG
This sequence comes from Tamias sibiricus, assembly GCA_025594165.1. Classification (NCBI taxonomy): domain Eukaryota; kingdom Metazoa; phylum Chordata; class Mammalia; order Rodentia; family Sciuridae; genus Tamias; species Tamias sibiricus. The sequence goes on from CM046665.1 coordinate 12,779,905, forward strand.
TTGTTCTACTTATATGTCTGCAATTTACTAATATCATTTTAGGGATAAGCTGCAGGTACTCATTTTATAATTGCATTTAAAATATTTTTACCATTAGAACATTTGGGGAATTTCTCCCCTGGGCCTGGAAGGACTGCTGGGATCCCTAAACCCTGCAAGGGTGAAAGTAATGGACAGTAGAATTAGTGAACCAGTGTGCAACAGCAGCACCTACTGGCCACATGTCACATTGCAACCTACCTCTATGGCACCTAAATAATCTCAAGTAAGAGAAGGGACCTTTTCCTCAACTGAGCATGTGAACTTGGGGATTCCAGAGCTCTTCAGGAATACCCATGGTTTGGACCCTGGTGTTTTATCAATGCTACTAGTTTCAGGATCTCTGGGAGAAAAAAAGCCTTGTATGTGATGTAGCCAGCATATTAATGAAGGGAGCTAGTCCTATTTAAGAAAGATCCTATTCAGAAACAGAGAAAAACATTCTGCATCTGAAGAACAGAGCAATATCTTAAAAATGAAATGTGGTAAGAGGGATATTATTTATTTGGTTATTATGTATAGAATGTTACTCAATGTGGTACTATTCTTAGTGTTTTCGATGCATCAACTATTTTATGTTCATAACAACCCTGTTACATACTTTTACTTATAATCTTTGTCTAGTAAATAGGAAATATTCAGAAGCTTTTTCCATGTAGTAACTGAATAAGGTGGAAATGGCAAGTAAGCGGGCCCTTTTTGCTAACTCTATTTTAGACTTGACTCTGAAAATGAGAAGGTAAGACAGAGTGAGTTGAACTCGATGAATGGTCCTCCTAACATCTTCTTGACACACCTGGGGTGCTTCTGATGGACAAGGAGAGGGACCTTCTTATAAGGGTCATTTATTTTCTTTCTGTCTCTCTCTCTCTCTCTCTTCTTTTTCCTCCTTCAGTTCTGGAGATTTAACCCAGGGGTGCTCTCCTACTGAGCTACATCCCTAGGCCTTTTTATTTTATTTTGAAGCAGAGTCTCATTAAGCTGCCCAGGCTGGCTTTGGACTTGTGATCCTCCTGCCCTAGACTTCTGAGTGGCTAGAATTATAGGCATGCACCACCACCTGGTTTATAAGTCTCACTACAAAGACTATTTATTCCACTAAGTTATCCTTGATCATGATGATCAAGATGGGATTATGTTCCTATTTATTTACCAATTATTGTCTTTTATATTTTTTCCTTATGCTCAAAGATTTCACATCAAAGTATCCATTATCTCTTTCAATGGCATTATGTGTGCTTATTTTGAAGGACGATAGAAAGAAATAGAATTGATCTAGATCATGAAGTTAGAAGGAGACTTAAGGTGACATTTTAAAGTCAATCAGATACACAGGTCTACCCCTGATAAGCACTTTCTTGTTTTGATGTTTAGTATGTAAATAAGCTATCTTTATTTTTTACATTTATACTTTGTTTATAAAATTTGGGGTGAATGCATCTAAAATGCACATAATAGATGATACCCATTGGTAGCAGGTGACTATGGCAGTGAAATAATAGAATTTGAAGATAGAATCCTTTTTATTTCACAGTCCTACTTCATTTATTAATTATGAGACTGACTTTAGCAAATTACTACTTTAAGTCTTGGTCATCATTATATAAAATGTGAATAAGAATAAATATCTCACTAGGTATGGTGGAGCACACCTGCAATCCCAGAGGCTCAGGAGGCTGAGATGGGAGGATTGCTAGTTCAAAGTCAGCATTAAGCAACTCAGTGAGACCCTGTCTCTAAATAAAATACAAAATAGGGCTGGGGATGTGGCTCAGTGGTTGAGTGCCCCTGAGTTCATTCCCTGGTTGCCCACCACCTCTGGCAAAAGAAAAAGAATAAATATCTCATAAAACTATTGTGAAGATTCAATATTTTGGACTGTTTCCATGTTATACCCATAGTGGTTGTAGCAGTACCTTCTGCATAGTAGGGTTCAATAAATAACTGTTGAATGAATGAATGAATGTTGTGAGTTATATATGAATATGTTGGAAAATATAGGTGCTCAAAGTATTTGGTGGGTAAAGAGGTCTTTTTTATCTTTTCATAAAAGATTATTGATATTGAAAGAGAAAATATTGATATTGAAAGAGGAAATAAGGCCAATTTAAGTACATTTAATATACTTGAAAAATAATATTCTAAAAGTCTCAAATTCCCCTAGGATGGAAATGCAGCCATACTGTGCAAAATAAGATCTATTTTATCAGCTTTCTAAGTATGTACTTGGTTAAATCTTCTATATCCATTTTATAGAAAGCCCCTGGCCAATACCAGTGGAAGGTGACTGTTATATTTTGTGATTCAGAAAGCTATGTGTCTCATGTTAATAATTACTCTTTATAAAAATAATTTTTAGCGAATGGACATGTTTTGCTTTTATGATCAATGAGGCTCGACACAAGCCTGGGAGTGAAAACGTATTAGATAGAAAGACAATTAACAATGACTTGAAGCAGTAATTTCAGAACCTCAGCAGGAGACTATAGTATCTAAACTGCAGTCCAGGGAAGTGAGAGAAATGGAGTCTTTTATGTCTCCTCTTCATAATCAGAGTTCCTTTTGATATGTCTTAAAAATAGAGCAAATTTTATTTATTTTCCCTCCCTGCCTCTATCCTTTTTCACCCTCTCTTTCTTTCTTCCTATCATCCTTAAAATTCAAAACCCCAAAACATAAGGCCACAAAAAGCCAAAGGTCTGGTCCAGCGGTATGATCACTGGATTGGGAGACTGAAAATCCTGGTTTTGACCTTGGCTTTGCCAATGACCTTCCCAATGACCTTGAACAAATCATGTTACTCCTCTGGGTTTCAGATCCTCACCTGGCAAGGAGACTATACATCATCCTTAAGGATATCTGCTCTTTGGAAGTTTGATGTTTCTATGTCCAAAATCCTGGTCAGAATGTCCCTAACAAATGACTTTTTCTGATAAATTTTCCATCATTTTCTTCCCTCTAACAATACTCCACCCCCAGAAGAGAGTGAAGAATGAGCATGTACCTGGCGGTGCCACCATCCGCTGCCACTTCTGAAACAAGCAGGTCTTCAGGCAGTCTCGGGGACTGAGGTTGTAGGTTTTATGTCTGGACATCAGCTCCTGCATTGGCTCCAGTATTACACACAACTGCAAAGAGTCCAAAGACATTGGTGTTCTGCTACTTGATAATATTAACCACCATCAATAAACAGCTGGAATCAATTAGACAGCTTATGGGTACTTTTCTTTCCTTCCTTGGTTTTGATTTTCTCTATGTTTTTGGGAAAAGAAATATTACCAATGCTTGATTATAGCCACTTAATTTAGTATCATTTATAATATGATGTTACAGCTGAATGTGATTTACACACACACACACACACACACACACACACACACTTCCTGTATAGACTATGGGTTATACACACGTAGCTGTATTATAAATTCACATGATTCTCCCTGGTTAAAGGAAAAGCTCTCTTCTGTGGAGCGCAGCGCACTCTGATTTCTCCTCTGGCTTCTGGCTGTTGTTCTTACTTGTGTAACCACACACTGTGAGTTACAATGCTAGTTCATGCAGATGATCTGGCAGTGAAATCCATCTGTGAAACTTCGGCGAGTGGCAAGCCCAGGTTCTTTTCGATTTTAATTTGTACAGAGGCAGATGATGAATGCCATTTTATTTTTATTCATGTACTCGTTTGTATTTTGCACATGACAATAATGTAAATAACATGTGCCAGCATTCATTCCACGTGGGAGGTTTCACTGTGGTTCTGCACACAGTCACCTTGTTTTCTCCTTTGGATAGACTTTTCAGCTTTACTTTGGTCCAAGACATCTGATGACAAAGATTAATGAATTCAACAAGAAGATAAAACCATTTAGGATAACACCTTAGACTTTCCTGAATCCCGTCTCAGTCGCCAGCTTATTAGACTATCACTGCATCAAAAGAACTATATCTACGAGGACAAAGACCACAAATTGGAATGCTACATTCATCGCCATTGCAATTACAGTGATAGAAATATTGGCAACGCATTTGCCCATGTAAAAAAGAATCAGTTCATCATGGAAGACAGATGTGCCGTCTCCAGGTCCAGAGTCCTGCCTTCCTCCTGACCCCTTGCCTTACGTCAGCTTTCACCTTTTGCACCACCTTGGAGGCCATGCTGGTTTTGCCCACTGAATTCTTCCCTCTCCTCTTCCAAGCTAATGCTTGTTCATCCTTGAAGACATGGCTCCTTCTTTTCCCCGGATGTGCACCTCTTCCCTCACAGGCTGAGTTGGTGCCTCCCTACAGTTTGTCCCACGGCACGGCCCGGCACACTGTTCTTTCTGCTCCCCGCGTTTATTCGTGCTTTGTAACCATTTGCTTCTAAGTTGGTCTCTTCCACTAGACCATGAGTTCTTAGAATGCAGAGACTGCCTTTTATCTCTGTTCCCAGGTTTGCCTCAATTGAATGGATACATTTAAGGAGCAGTTGATAAAAAGATACTGTGATCTTTCTAGGCCAATGTCCCTTGAAGTGTGCTCTAAGGAATCCCTCTCTCAAAACCAAATGGAGTACTAAAAATGCAGACTTTCAGGTTCTGTCTCTTCTATTTCACTAGGTCTGGATGTAAGACTCTGAACGAACCTTTAAAAAACCCTTGTAATTCTGATAAACACTGCTAGAGTTTCAGGCCCACTGCCCTACGGATTCTAGGCTTCAGAAGAGACAACAGAGACAGCAAGACATACACAAAGCCCAGTAGTCTCCAGCTCTAGTTCCAATCTCTCTTCACTTTGCCCCACTTTCTCATGCACCCTTCCTTCCTGCTCAAGTCTAAGCAAGATAATCAAGTTTTACCTAGAAAGATTCTTCAGCCCTCTCTACCTATTGACCTCAATTTGCCAAAACCATATCCACAATTGAGAGCCAACTATAATTTTCTTCCATTTGTAGTTTCTCTAAAGCAAGAAAGCAAGGTTTCAAAGGCTGAGCAACACACGTACAATGTGCACCATGGGACAGAGCCACTCAATCCCAGCGAATCCTGCATTACAAATCCAGAAAAGTAACAAGACCTGGATCTTCTATCTCGTGTACTTTCTTGCTTACTTTGGAGTTCTTTTTGAAATCTAAAATGTCAATAAGGTCTGTGAAAGAGGCAGAATTATTGTACAGTAGGCTCTGTATTCCAACATGGTGAAGAGTACTTTTCCCCATTAAGAATTCCTTGCTGTCAATCAAAGTATCTTCCAATTACAGAAAAGCTCACTGTCTTCCCCAGCTACTGTTCATCAGACCAAATGGCCTGAAGGATCCTATGATCATCTCTACAAGTACATCTGAGAATGACTCATTCTTCAAGGTAGAACCACTGCTAGCTCAGGGTCAGCAGATGTCTGCATCCATTATCAAGCAAGGACAGTAGAAATGCTGTCAGAGAAATTCTAAGGACTGGGAAATAATTTTTTAATAAAAAAGTTTAAAAATGTTTTAAAATTTATATCCTTTTGGTTCATTTTCCTTTCACTGTAAATGAGCTTGCCATGGATATAAAATACATGGATGGTTGAAACATGGGATTACAAACTCTGACATCTGGGTATGGATTTTTGACTCCATTACAAGTGTGTATCCTTCAATGAGCTACTTAATAATGCTGGGTCTCAGTTTCACTTGCAAAACAATACCCATTTTGTGCATTGCAAGAATTTGAAATACTGTGTCTAATTCATAAGAGTTCAACAATCTGTAGGTATTAAGATTGAATATTAGCCAGCTCAGCATAGATTACAAAACAAACCACTTTTCTATTGCTTTAAATCAACGAGAATTTATTGAGTTTCATCCAAAGTGTCAGGCACAAAGATGTCCTAAGTGGGGACACAGAGTTAAGAACAATATAATCTCTGCCCTCAAAGAGCATTCTGTCCCCATAAACATATAAGAAACCTACTCTGAGATCAGTCCAAGTGTCTCAGTAATCATATCCCTCTGAAGCACGTATTTTTATTATACGACTAGTTAGATTGCAAAGATGACCTGTTGGGATTTAGAAAGGGCGCTCAGCATCAAACTGCTTCTGCACCCAGAGAGCTATGTTTATTGTGAAAACCATGAGCTCATTATCTCTTTCTTTTTTACAGTACCTTTCCTCTCTGGGTTTCAGGAAACATTATTTTTTTCAGGAGTTAATCCTCAAAATCTCTCTCTTCCCCTTTAATGTCAAAGTATCTCCCCATCATTGTAACCGACCCCAAAGGAGCTTGCATCTCTGAATACTAATGGAGAATCCCTAAAACCATTTTCCTTGCAGTGGAGAGTTCCTGGGTGAAGAGGCAGCCCTCCCCTTATTCATGTATGCAAATGAGACTCCCTCTCTGCTGTGCTGTGTAGTGGCTTTGCTGGGCTGTGGGCTGTAGGTGGCAGAACTAACTCGGATATGAGCCTGTCTTGCCGGGCAGCAGGCCATGTGTCTTGGCAACAGCAAAGACCTGGGGCGCTATGAAATGAAACCAGGAAGATGGCTGGGGAGTGGGCTTCTGTGGTGAATAAGCAGGTCTTTTACAGCTGTGATTCCTGCTGTTCTTAAGGCCTTGGACCCTCTTAGAGGATTTGGAGAAGGCTAGGCCACCTTTCAAATTTTGTGCCAAATTTCTGGAGGTCGATGAATCCTCTGTAGTCCCATCCATGGACTCCAGGTAGTGTCCTGTTAGGAGTAAGTATCAACCAGGCAGGCTAGAATATATGTGCCTTCTCCTTATGCTACATGCCACACACACACACACACACACACACACACACGCACGCACGCATGCACACACACACATACACCCCACTCACATGCACATTAATGGAGCTCAGCAGCATAACACAAAGCTCTTTGAATTTGAAGAACAATTTTATCTGCAAAGTGTAGCTTATACAAAGTTCCCAGTGGAGCAGGATCTTTGCCTGAAAAGAAAGGCCAGTGCCAGCAGGCTTGCAGCAGCATGCCCACAGGGTTGCAACTGAGTTCAGTCTCCACCTGCAGCAGTGCTGGAGGGTACCCTGAGGAACCTCAGGACACTGTGGGAAAACTAGCAGCCAGCAAGGCCTGAGATCTCTCTTTGACTGTGAAGCCCCTAAACATGTGGCATCTGCCAAGGCCAGTTAGTATCCCAAACAAAGCCACTGCTCATCCTGGCAAAGCTCTCAGGCTAGCGTTCTGCAGATGTAGTGAGAGTTTCAGGCTGGGCTTTCTCACCTATACTTCTGATGTCATTTTCTAGGAATCTGGCCCCACAGTGACTCTGTCGTGGAATTCTGTAATAACAGTAGAGGCTTGCTGAGTAAGTGGATGGATGGATGGATGGATGGATGGATGGATGGATGGATGATAGATAGGTTGGCCAGATTAAGAGCAAGGAGACTCTTGTTAGTTGCAGACAAATCAGGCATGGTCCTGAAGGTTTAGAAGTGACCAATTTGTCCACTTGATAAATGACTGGTTGCTTCCCCTGTGCAGAATCCTTGGCTGAAATGCACACATATGTCCTGGGCAGGCAAGGAGAGCTGCACTCAGTTCCAGAAGTCCTGCCTTCTCCTACCAACAGAGGCCTAGTGAATGTGGACAGTGTGTTTTTTCGCTCCCGGTGTTTTCCTCTCACCACTCTCCTGGAAGAATTTGCTTCTCTTTAGATGAACACTGGCGTTCATTCTTCTGGAACTGAAGGAAGAGCTGGTGCTTGACAGAGTTGGCTGTGGGTTATCAGAAAGCCCGTGTCCTGGGCTTGGCCTTGGTTTTGTCCCAACCTCTGCTCTGTCTACTGCTGACACATTTTTTTTTTTCTTTTTCACAGATGCATTATAGTTGTACATAATGGTGGGATTTGTTGTGACATATTAGTCTGTGCACACAATGCAACAATATAATTTGGCCATTATCCTTCCCCAGCACTTCCCCTCCCTCACCCCCTTCAACCCCCTGGTCCCCTTCCTCTATTCACTGATCACCCTTTGCTTTCCAGGTGATTACTCCCCTCCTTTCATTTTCTTTTTCCTCTCTAGTTTCTTCATATAAGAGAAAACATATGAGCCTTGACCTTGTGAGCTTGGCTTATTTCACTTAACATAATGTTCTCCAGTTTCATCCATTTTCCTGCAGATGACATAATTTCATATTTTTTATGGCTGGATACAACTTCATTGTGTACATATACCACGTTTTCTTAGCCATTCATCTGTTGATGAATACCAGGATGATTCCACAGTTTTTGACTATTGTGAATTGTGCTGCTATAAACATGGATATGCATGTATCGTTACAGTATGCTGGTTTTAATTCCTTAGGATAAACACTGAGGAGTGGGATAGCTGGGTCATATGGAACCACCGTTCCATACCTAGTCTTTTAAGGAAACTCCAAACTGATTTCCGTAGTGACCGCACTCATTTACAGTCCCACCAACAGTGCAGCTGTGTTCCTTTCTCTCCACATCCTCTCCAGCATTTATTATTGTTTGTATTCTTGATGACGGCCATTCTGACTGGTGCAAGGTGAAATCTCAGTGTGGTTTTGAGATTTCCCTAATTGTTACTGATGTTGGACATTTTTCCATATACTTGTTGGCTGTTTGTATTTATTCTTTTGTGAAGCATTTGCTTAGTTCATTTACCCATTTATAATTGGGTAATTTGTGTTTTTGTACCACAACCCTTTTATTCATCTGTGTTGAATGGCACCCTCTGAGCGTGAACCGCTTTCTCTTTGTACCTAGGTCAGCTCAGGGATGCCAGGTGGGCACCTTGCTCAGGACTTTGCTCATGATTTTTTTTTTCTTGCCTACAAGGCCCTCTCTTCTCTTTTTCATTCATCTTAACCACACTGTAGCCCATAAGCCAAAATCAGGCCATGTGTACGGATTGTCTATAGCTTTGTGCTACAACAAAGTCGTGCAGTTAGGCAGAGTCCATACAGCCACAAACTCCCAAATATTGCTCTCTTGCCTTCCAGAGAATGTCTGCAGAGCTCTGATCTAAACCAGTTCTATTTTAAGGAGGTGAACTGCAAATGACTTGCTATGTCTCTATGACAAGATGGAAAGGTTCAGGCAGAGGATCATTCCATTCACCGCTGTCTTCATTGAGAAAGTTTTCCATTAAAAAGCGTCATTTGAACTAAACAACATTCCCAGTGACATAGCTGATTTATATTCTGGAGAAAGCTCCTTATCTGTTGTGGAGCAATAGAAGCTTGCAGGTGGGCACTGGTTGGAAAATCATATCTGAGTCACACCAATCTGAACCACTAAGGTCCTTGCCGAGGTCCAGCTCAAATTCCACCCTTGTCTCTGACCATCTCAGCCTGCAGGAGACTCTTTTGCCTCTACAGCACTTATTATGAATCTCTGTAATCTCAGTGTCTATATTGGCACTGGGAATTTTCTTTTCGTGTGGACTTGTTCATCTTCTTTTCCATGGCAAGTCATGTTTTACTTTTATCTTCTTTTTATTTAACACGGTATTAGGTATACTCAAATATTTGTTGAGTCATAGCTTGATAATAGCTATGAACTACCTAGTCTATGTCTGTCCCTGGAGTGTGTACCTTACACATACTAATTATATCATTAACCCTCCTCACCTCCTGGCCCAATTTTACAGGTGAGGAAATTTAGACCCAGAGCCATTAAGTCATCCAGAGCTGATAATGAAGAATGTGACTCTTAGAATGTATCCAAGGTAATATAGTTCTCAGAAGGGCAGGGAAAAAGGTTCAAAGACATTTATCTGGCTCCAACCCTGTGCTTTAACTCAGAAATGCTGAGTTCTTTACCTCTGATAACATAAGTGGCTTAAACCGCTTTTAAGTAGCTGAATTCAAAGACTCTCTCCGTCTTTGGGTAGTTCCTTGCACATGCCGTTGATCTCTACACAGGGGGCAGTGATATGTGAGGGGTGCTGGTTTGGAAGCATATGCATTTGGGTTCAAATCACCAAGTCTGCCATCTACTAGCTGTATGTTCTTCCCCCAAACTTCAGCCTCTTTATCTCGGTTTCCTCATCTGTAACATGGGGATAATGACATTTAACTTGGATGGTTTGAAACAGACTAGGTAAATAAACCCTCAATGAAAAGCCTGGAAAAAGAATGGTACCGAAAAGATGGACATTGTTGGTATGGAAGATGTTGTTTGCACTAAAATTCCAGCCCCTCCGAGCCACGGGACCAATGCATATAGACTACTTTGTGAAGCCCGTCACATGGTCTCTCTGAGACTTAGGTGGCCATTAGATAAAATGCTCATGGGTGCTGTCCGGGCCAATGACACTGACATGCTAGTAGCTAACATCTCTGATAATAGCCCATGTGTGGAACTGAGGGATAAATATCAAAGGTTCAAATCTTCAAGCCACATTTCTTTCTCTTTAGTCACTCCTCTGGCCCAATCTGAATTAGAAAGATATTAGGGGGTAGAGGGTGATTGAGAAACCAACTCTAAGGGTGAAGACCTGTCTCCTAATTAAGAAACACATTTGGAAAAGAGATCTTCTATTAAACTGATGGAAAAAGGTAATGTATAGAATCTAAAAACAAAACCAAAGCAAACAATCTCCACCCAGAATCAGATAAGAATGAATAACAGGCAACCATGTGACTCAGCCCACTCTGCCTTAGAGAGGAAACAACTCCGAGAAGGAAATCCTTGTCCTTAGAGGCTATGCAATTCCAAAGCATCAGATTATGATTTGAGTTTATTTCCTGATAGGATTAAAGGCAGATTGGTTGTCAAATTCAAAGTATCCTCCTTCTTATCTGAAGATTCAACTAGGACAGCTTTTGCCTTTTCTCAATTGTTTTGCAAATTGATTACTCATGAAAGTTTCTCCTCCTGGTCCCTGGAGACTGGGGGCCTCTCTGCTTAGGGAGGAAGTGGGTGGTAGCTGAGGCCAGCTTCGCCACGCGGCAGCTGCCACTGTGGTCTTGAAGGGACCATCTTTCCTCAGAGTGGCAGGCTGCACATTGCAAGTTCTCTTTGCTGGTCTCACTTTTGAGCCTGCCAACATGACCACTGAGGCCAGGGCCTGTGTTTCTGACCCACCCTGTGAAACACTTGGGCTGTTTTCCTGGGCTGCAGCAGCCTGATGAGACCAGCCAGCTCATGATTTTGCTGCACCCATCAGGCTGTGGAGACCAGGGAAGGCCTCTGCTGCTCGTTCCTTCCTTTGATCCCACACACCTAACTCCTCTCCATATCTTTTGGCACGGGCACCCCCTTCCCTGTGTTCTTGTTACCTGCCTACCTGTTCCTAGCTCCATCTCTTCCTCCCAGCTCCCTATTGCAGGGAACAGACTCCTGTTCATTATTTCCCAGCTGTTTTGCAAACTGGCTTCAGGTGAGGTTTGGCAGTTGGAGGCCAAAGCAGGTTGTGTTAGTTTCTAGGATTGCTGGTTCCAAGTAACACAGACTGAGCTGCTTAACACTGTAGAAATTTATTATCTTGGTTCTGGGGCTAGAAGTCTGAAATCAAGGTGTCCATGGGGCCAGGTTTCCCTTTAAACACTTGAATGATGAATCCTTCCTTGTCACTTCCCAGAGTCTGATGGCTCCAGCAATCCTTGTTGCTCCTCAGCTTATATCTCAATCATTGCAGGCTCTGTCTGTCTTCTCCCGGCCTTTCCTTCGTTCTCTGTCTCTTCCTCTTCTTATATGGACACCAGTCATTGGATTAGGGACCACCCTAAATCCAGAATGATTTCATATTGCGATCCTTTAACTAAATACCCCTTTCCCAAATGAGGTCACATTGTAAGTTTATAGGTGAACATGAATTTTTGAAAGGCACCATTTGACTTGTTAGGTGCTTTGAGAACACAGGAAGGGTATTTCTTGCTTTCTCTGAGTTCCGGTGGCCTCTCCAGCAGCTGTTAACAGACAGATCCAAAACACTTGCCGTTGCTACCAGGCGGCTTCACATTGACATGACTGGCTTTTGTTCCGTTAGCCTAGGAGAAGGGACTGCTAAATGTTAGAGCTGCTTCATCTTCCTCTGGGTGCTTGTCCGGCTTCCAGTATCTTTATAAATAATTTTTCATATAATTTTTTTGTATTAAATTACCTGGTATGGGTTTTATTTTTTCCCAGGTGGGCTCTGATTGACACACATGGTTTGTAAGACGTGAGGCAATATGAAAAGATAAACTTTGGGTGTGTGGGAGCCTCACATGTAGTGGTTAGGCACCGGCGTGGAGTGAAACTCCAGCTACTTAATAACTGGGTGTCTTTGGGTGAGCTACTTAATCACTTGGTGTTTGGGTTTCCCCATCTGCAAAGCTGGAATAGCAGTAGTGCTGAATTAACTGATTATTAAGAGAAATAAGAAAATCTATTCAATATTTCCCTAAGTCTAGGATGTGTATGGGACTCCATACATTTTTGTTTTGACTGAGGTGTAACCAAGCCAGGAACAGGGATCTCACAGGGGACATTTTGAAATTCATCAGTATATACTGTCAAAATTTTATAAATGTTTGTTGCCCTATATATATGTGCATACCTATGTGTGTATATGTACCTCTGTGTACGCACACATACAACCTGAAAATGACCCAGTGGCTGTTGAAAGTGAGGTCACTATGCCTGTCCTTACTTGACTTATTCTGATTGTTGAGCTATTGCCTCAAAAGACTCCGTCTATAGGTTCTAGTAGTTTCTTTTAAGCTCTACTACATGATAGCTAGATGTTTCCAAAGGGAAAAAGAAACATCTGCTTGGAAAGCCCACAACTATTAAAGGACGTCAGAGAATGCTGTCTACCGCCTGCAGGGATGTGAGCAAGCTTTAGGTAAATTTAAAAAGATCTTTTTGATCAGTCGCTGTGCCTTCATTTGAGCCTGGTACAGAAAATGAAGACCAGTGGCTCAGGACGGCTCTGAGTAGCCTCTGGCAGACACTGCCTCTTCGTTGACCATCACCCTATTAGTCAGAGTTCTAGAGAGAAACAGAACCAGCAGTATGTGTGCATGTATGCATACATGTATTCATTTAAGGAGCTGGATCACATAATTATAGGACAAGTCCAAAATCCATAGTTTCGACAAGCTGGAGACTCAGGTGGGAGATAATGCTGCAGTCTTGAGGCAGAATTCCCTCTTCTCCGGGAAACCTCAGATTTTGCTTCTAAGACCTTTGACTGATTGGAAGAGGCCCACCCATCTTACCCAGGGTGATCTTTACTTATAGTCATCCAATTATAGATGGAACCACATCCAAAAAATTTCTCTAGGGTAGTAGGTAATGAGATTGATCAAATCATGCTATATGCATGTTACAAATATTGCACAATATTATGTATAATTATAATTATAATGCAGCAATTTGAAATATTTTTTAAAAGTTTCTAAAAAAGAGCAAAAAATATATATCTTCAGGGCAACACCTAGATTCATGCTGACTAAATAACTGGTATTACAACTTGGCTAAGTTGACACAAAATTAACTGTGACAGAGGCCTCTAAATAGACTATAAAAAATGGACAGCTGCCAGTGGGGCTCAAAAAACTTAATTCCAAAAAAACAAATAACCCAATCAACAAATGGGCTAAGGAATTGAAAAGACACCTCTCAGAAGAAGATACACAATTAATCAACAAATACATGAAAAAATGCTCAACATCACTGGCAATTAGAGAAATGCAAATCAAAACTACTCTAAGATTTCATTTTACTCTAGTCAGAATGGCAGCTATTAAGAACACAAACAACAATAAATGTTGGAGAGGATGTGGGGAAAAAGGCACACTCATACATTGCTGGTGGGACTGCAAAATGGTGCAACCATTATGGAAGGCAGTATGGAGATTTCTTGGAAAACTGGGAATGGAACTACCCTATGACCCAGCCATCCCACTCCTGGGTCTATTCCCAAAGGACTTAAAAACAGCATATTCCAGTGACACAGCCACTTCAATGTCTATAGCAGCACAATTCACAATAGGTAGGTTGTGGAACCAACCTAGATGTCCCTCAGTAGATGAATGGATAAAGAAAATGTGGTACATATACACAATGGAATTTTACTCAGCAATAAAAGAAAATAAAATAATGGCATTCGCAGGTAAATGGATGAAGTTGGAGAATATATAATGCTAAGTGAAGTTAGTCAATCTCAAAAATCCAAATACCGAATGTTTTCTCTGATATTAAGGAGGCTGATCCACAGTGGTGTTGGGTCCGGTTACATAGGAGGATTAGAGGAATGCTAGAAAGGTCAAAGGGGAGGGAGGGGAAGGAAAGGAGCAAGGGGGAAGGGAGAGGGAGGGGAATAAAGAAAAGGTGGTTGAATAAGATGGATGTCATTGTCCAAAATGCATGATTGAAGATTTGAATGGTATGAATATACATTGTATACAGTGTTTTGTAAAAAGATGCTCTATACTTTGGGAGGCTGAGGCAGGAGGATCGCGAGTTCAAAGCCAGCCTCATCAATGGTGAGGCACTAAGCAACTCAGTGAGACCCTGTCTCCAAATAAAATACCAAAAAGGGCTGGGGATGTGACCCAGTGGTTGAGTGCCCCTGAGTTCAATCCCTGGTACCACCAAAAAAAAAAAAAAAAAAAAAAAAAAAAAAAGATGCTCTATATGTTTATTATGAATTATAATGCATACTACTATTATAAATACAACAACTTTGAAAAAAAAATAAAAATTAAAAAAAAAAAAAAGGACAGCTGGGCTGTTGTCCTGTTCCTTAACATTATTTATTTCTCCTTTATATTAGCCAACATCAAACAATGGGGCCAAGGTTGGTGGAATGAATGTGATAGATGAGCAACAAAAACAATTGAGGATTTGACATCAGAAAATGGGTCGAATCCTGCTTCTTTCACTTTGTAATTGAAAGACCTCGGGAAAGTCATTTAGGTGTGCATCCTTGCCACTCACTAAGGCCCCCTCTGCTCAGGAAGGGGAGAAGCACTGGACAAGCAGTGGTAAGCACAGTGGGCACTGTCCCTGCCCCCAAGGCTCCCTGATGGAGGGAAAGACCGGTGACCTTGAAGCATTCCAAAGGGACTGCCTCTTGCAAAGTAGAATGGCAAAGGTTGTTGAGAAAGGCTGGGGGGGGGGTGTCAGCATTTAAGTTGAGACATACATAGATTGAATTAGGAGTCACCCAGGTGAACGAAAAGATGCCTGGGACAGACTGACGGGGTACCCTTGAGAGTGTCGGAGAAGACGTGGCTGGACCGCCAGGTCTTGGATGCACGTGGGAGGGAGGGGCTGGCCATGTGAGCTGCTAGGCTTAGGCAGCCAGGGATGCAAGGAATCAAGGGCACAGTTTCTGCCCCACAGTAGAGCTGCAAGGTGCAGACAATGTCGGCAAAATAACAGTGAAATAAACACTGAACCAAAATGTGGTGACTGCCGTGGATTTCTCTCACCTGTGTGTCCTGAGCGGGAGAAAAGCTTTGGCATTTTGATGGGTTTGGCGAAACAAAAGCACCAAATATTCCAAAAGGCAAATATGGGCTGCGTAGTGTCTCCAAGTGGGGAGACCCAGCCCTGCGGAGCTTTTGAAGCCGGTACAGGGAATGGTTATCCTCCTTCAATCCTCAAGAGGAAAAAGGTAGCTTTTGTAGCATCTTGGTTATTTTTCCCCAGGAACTAAGAGACCATGTACTTGCAATCAAGCAACATTCAAACAATAACATTTATTAATGGGGTCTTATAATCTCAGTACTGCGAGTGAGGGAATTGGGACATGGACCTTGGGAGTGTCAGTGACAGTTTCCAAGGAACATGGCTATCTTGTTCCTGCAGTTGTAATCCCTCCCGCATGCTCACTGAGAGCTTATGCCCGTTTCCTGCAGGGCTGCAAATCCTGCGACACTGGTGGAGACACTGTGGGCTCTCAGGGCTGGGGCAGCAGCGTCCCTGATGCTGCTGTTTGGGAAGTTTTCTGGACCAGGGGAGGGTTTTTTTGTTGGCCTTGGGTGGGTTGGAATGCTTGCCTGCCCTCTTGGGTTTTTCGTTGGCCTTGGGTGGGTTGGAATGCTTGCCTGCCCTCTTGGGAGCTTCTGCCAGGCACCAGCCCTTACCTCTGCTTGGACACAAAAGAAAGAAGAGATTTCTCAACAATGTGGCCATCAGCTGCTGTGTTGCTCCCTGACTACCTGTCATCATATGTCTGTGGAGCCCCACTGCAGCCATGCCCCCTCCCAGGGAGAGAAGCAGGTTTGGTGGAGAGCAGATTCATGAGGGTGATGGCAATGCTTTAGGAAAACGGAGTTGGCAGAGGCTGTGGTTCATTGATTCATTCATTCACTCACTCACCCAGCACACATTATTGACTCTATTAATTTTTGGTACTGGGAACACTACAAAGAGGAAAAAAGAAAATGCTTGTTTCAAATGGAACTACATTCGAGTGAGGCAAATGATAAATAAGCAAATAAGTAAAAAAAAATATGCTGTGTTAAATAATGATAAGTACCCAAGATAAAAAAAAGGAAGCAGAGAAGGGAGGGAGGGAATGCTGGAGTTGGGAGTGTTGAGGATTCAGAGCCTTTGGCTAAAGGCACTTGAGAGGAAGAGTAATGACCCTGCAGAGATGTCCCTGTCCCAGTCCACGTCCAGTCACTACAATCTGCAGATCTGTCAGGTTACATCATGGCACAAGGAATTGAGGTTGCTAATCAGTGGACTTTGAGATGCAGGGGTTAGACTGGATTATCAGGTGGGCCCACTGTAACAAAAAGGGTAACTTGATGGCTGTTTCTAGGTGTCAGCTTGGCAGGATAAAGGGATAGAGAGGACCTGGGAAGGCAGATTTGCAGATGTGTCTATGAGGGTCTTTCCAGAGGGGGCTGACTTGCGAGTTGGTGGACTGAGCGGGGAAGATCTGCTCTCAACGTGGGCGGGCACCATCCAATTGACTGGGAGCCTGGACAGAACAGAAAGGCAGGGGACAGGCAAGTTCTTTCTGTCTCTTGTAGCTGGGATGCTTTTCTCTTTCTCTTGGATCTCCAGACTCCCTGGTCTTTGGACTCCAGGATTTATACTAGTGGCCTCCCAAGTTCTCAGGCTTTGGCCTCAGACTGAGAGTAACACCATGGGCTTCCCTGGTCCTGTGGCTTTCAGACTTGGCCAGAGCCAGCTTCCTTGGGTGTCCAGCTTACAGCTGTCCTTTCAAGGGTCTTCTCAGCCTCCATAAACACATGAGCCAGTTGCTCCTCATAAATGCACCCCCATCTATCTGTCTATCATCTATCTATCAATCATCTTCCTATCTCATTATTTTTTATGGCCATGCTTGAGAATGCATCTCTATTACTCTGTGTTATAATGACCTGAATATTTGTCTGTTTCCACAGTAAGATTAGGATCCCGGGCTTGGGTTGTGGTTCAGTGGTAGAGAGCTTGACTAGCACGTGTGAGGCACTGGGTTTGATTCTCAGCACCATATATGAATAAATAAAATAAAGTTCATCGATGACTAAAAAAAAAAAAACCTTTAAAAAAAAGAAGATTGGGATCCCAGTGGCAAGGACAGGCAAATAGCTTTTTATCACTAGAAATTTATATTTAGTAGGTAAAAAGGAAACCATTAATGCAGAAGGAAGGAAGGAGGGAGGGAAAGAAGAAAAAGAGGGTCCTCTCTGAGTCTCGTCTCCAGAC
This sequence comes from Tamias sibiricus, assembly GCA_025594165.1. Taxonomy (NCBI): domain Eukaryota; kingdom Metazoa; phylum Chordata; class Mammalia; order Rodentia; family Sciuridae; genus Tamias; species Tamias sibiricus. Next base: position 12,797,581 of record CM046665.1, read on the forward strand.
ATCAGCCTAAAGAGCCTGGTGGGGCTGGGCCCAGGTGGAGCAGCCCACATTCCCTTGTCCTCCACGGAGCCCAGTCGGAGCTGAGCACCCCTGTTCTTTGTCACTCCTTCTCAGTGGCACTTGAAAATGAGCCTCATTTCTGATCTCAGTGCGCACATACTTGGGCAGTATAATGGGGTGGGAGCGGGGAAAGAAATCACTGAACTTAACGGAGCAGTGTGCTCCAACGTGTAGGGGACAGATAATAAATAAATAAATAAATAAATAAGCTTATGACTATCTTGAGAGGGAGAGCAGGGTATAGTTTCCTCCTCCATCTTTCTACTCTTACTCATGGTGGGGACTTCCTTTCCTTGTCTTCCTCCCTGCATTTTCCTTTATGTGTGTGTGTGTGTGTGTGTGTGTGTGTGTGTGTGTGTGTGTGTGTATGTGTGTGTGTGCGCGCGCGCACGTGCACTATTGAGGATCAAAGGGCTTTGTGCATGCTAGGCAAGTACTCTACCACTGAGCTACACTCCCGCCCCCCCTCCATGTGTTTTATCTTGTTTCCTGTGCTTTGAGGACATCATTGGTCCCCGGGTCCTTTACAGAAATCTGCAGATGACATTTGAAAATCTGCCTCTGTTTGAGCCATCAAATTGATCCAATATACAAGTGCTTCAGCCTCCACCCTGTGTGTGTGTGTGTGTGTGTGTGTGTGTGTGTGTGTGAGAGAGAGAGAGAGAGAGAGAGAGAGAGAAACAGGATAAACAGAGATTGTTGGTTGATATCTGCCTCATCCTGTTCTTTTCTAGCCCTGAATCTTTAGATGAGAGAAAGAACTTGTTCCTTAGCCCCCCGGGAGGAGAGAGGGGCTGGGGTGAGCACATTTGCTGGAGAAAGTACGTCTAATTGGCAGAAATAACTCAGGTACCTTCCAGTAAGAAAGACAAGCAAACACAACCACAAGATCATGCTAGGCTTCTATATTTGGATGAAGTCTCAGATACCCAAATTATTTATAAACCAGCAAGCAGATATGACAAGACTCCAAAGACTGTAGAATTTTGAAAGCTAGAATATTCTTGGACTTATTTTCAGCCATGGAGACGGAAGCGCATGAGGTTCAAGGGACCGGCTGGTCTCCCCACTGAGCTGGGGTCTTCTCCCTCCTGGCTCAAGGTCTCCCCATGCCTGGCACTTGGTAAGCTTTCTCCTTTATCAAGTCAAATGCTTGCTTTCATCTGGGTCTAGTCTCAGTCCTCTTTGCTAGTTCTTGGAAAATTCTTGCAATCTGTAACTTTCCCATGGTATTCAGGATTTTGTGATTTGCAATGCTGCTACTGAGATTTGCCCCCAGAAGAGCGTAAACTCCCCAAACACACAAGGAGGAAAAAGTCCACCCCTGTGGTTCTCTGAGACATAACTTAGTGCTCCAAGTCCAGAAAAGGAGCACTAAGAGTTTGTTTCTGGTTTAAAACATATTTGGTATGAAAGCAGATGAAATGGTGGCTATTATATATCTTCCAGAATTTCCTGCATGTTAAAACCTTGCTTTGAAGGTCCAGAGAATCTTTCCCAAATTACAGGTTCCCATTAACCCTCACAGAGTCTTTCCTGAAGGTTTTTTTTTTTTTTTTTTCCTTGAATTTTATTCATTGGAGCCAACACAAGGAATCCTAAAAATACCAGCTACTATTTATTTTTATTTTGTGGAGGGTGGCAGCAATTAGTTCCTCCATTATTCATCTAAATATCACAGTAGCTCTGAGACTAGGCCTCAATACCCTAACTTTACAGATGAGCAGTCTCTGAGGCTTAGATTTATGTGACTTGCCACTCATAAATTATCACATTTTACCTTTGCAACAACGTTATGGATTAGGATTTATGATCCCCATTTTCAGAGGCCATCACCAGGGTTTTTATTAGAGAAGTTAAGGGTTTCATCCCCAGTCCCAAGGCTAGAAAGTCACAGAGCCAGGTTGGCACATGGTTCCCGTGATCCACGCTCACAAAGGTGGTCAGCAAATAGCAGGTGCTCAGTAAACACCTGTTGGACAAACAGATTATTCCAAAGCCCACATTCTTTCCACTACCATCACAAAGTGTTGTCTCTTCCTCTTGCTTATAACTTTGAAATCAAGGCTGATTAGGAAGCATGTTGCCAAGTCCTCTTTTTTTCAGGCCAGCTACAGGCTGTCCCTGTTCCTCCATTACCTCCCTGTAACCCTGGCTCCCAACAGTATCTTTCGGAAACAGCTTAGGAAACCATTTCCCAGCCTACCATCTCTCTTGGCTATCATGTGTGAAGTTGTAGAATGACATTTCCTTCCCCTTAGTTTCTCCAAAAGGCAAACAGCCTATGATTCAGGAGTCCTGCGTCAGTTCCTACCACCTGATATGTCAGATGTGCAGACTGCTCTTTCTGTTTGTGCAGAAATGAGAGCTTATCACTATTGCTATTCTTCTTTTTGATTATGAAAAGTGTCCCCTATCACTCTTCACCTGTGTGCTTGGCAGCTCCCTAGGTTCACATGGCTTGTCAAATATCATTTGTCATGTTCAAGTTCCTGTGGGTCCAAAATAAATCATGGATTTAGAGAAATGATCACTGTGCCGTCCATACTTAGTGGTGGCAGGAGGGAGTGGATGGAGAGACACATTCGACCCAGGGATGAGGTTTAAGAGAACTCTACTATGAGAACAATTTTGATCTAGGAAGGTTTTGTCCAAAAGCAGCCAAAAGGGAGATAATTTTACAAGGCATCCTGACCAATAGTTTTTCCATGAATACTTTGCAGTTCCACTAGTAAGGAAAAAACAGAGTCGTACCATAGATAAGGGCGACACAGTTCCATTTAGGAATAAAGCCCTCTAATAAAAGCCTTTTTCTGAGATTTCCTTGTAGCTTCCATGACCATTTGTGCACTAAAAATAAACAGATTATACAGAGCTAGGGTTTTAGGGGAGAAAAATCAACTTCTTTCTTCATCCTTCTCTATTTTTCTTTTCTTTTTTTTTTTTTTTTTTTTTTTTTTTTAATTTTACTTTTCAGTTTGCCAAAAATACGCTCTCTTTTCAGGAGCATAACAAATTATGGGTTTTAGGCATGAGGATGTCTTCTCCAGGTGTACAGAGTACACACGCACATACATTCAGGCGTCACACACACACACACACACACACACACACACACACACACACTTCTGTGTTTCTTTACCAGGGCTTATGCACAAACGCAGTGCTTTTCAAAGAACTGGTGCTATTTTTAGCCTGAATTGTAGGAAGTGCGTCGCATTCATAAATGCACAAGAAGCACAGAACCACAGCACGTGGGACCATGCCAACGTGGAAGCCAGGCTGGCCTTTAGCCAATGAACTGTGGTTTGATGTTGCAGCAACGAAAGTAAAAACACCACTTACAAAGGAATGATTAATAAGCTGACAAACTTCCAGGCCTTTAGTTCCTATTCTTTAGTGCCAGCTCTATTAATACTAGCATATTTTCAACTTTATTAGTAAAGTCTGGGAACCTGGTACCCTTAGGTGGATTTATGGAGCTCTGCTTAAATAAATTATTTGGAGAAGAGAACATTTGACAGACATGGCTCTCTCCCTGTCACCCAACAGACCATGCCTGCTTATTTATCCCCAAGATGCCTTGCCCTGAACTACAACTGTGAAGGTTCCCCAAACCTAAAGCTGCAGGAAATCTTCAACTACAGCTTTAGCATCTGGTTTGTCAGCTACTCAGTGTGACGTGTTGGGTCCTGTTTGTTCCAGGGAACTGCTGTCCCTCTCTGGGGCAAATGCTCCCTCTCTGTGTCATTTGGATACCTCTTGGATAGCAACCACTTCCTAGGGAGGGTGCCAGTCAGTAGGCTCTGATCCCTTCTTGATCAGCTGGGAAGATGAAGTAAAGTGAGGGATCATGGGATGGGATTGGGGCGACCAACTTGTTCCAGTTTACCCAGGACATCTCAGGGTTTAAAACTGTAAGTCCCATGTCCCAGGAAACCCCTCAGACCACTTCAGTGGGTGCGTTGGTTCCCGTACATGAAGAGTCACTGACTTGAAGCCAGGAATGGGTGTTAGAGGCAGATGCAGGTTCAAATCCCATCTGGGGCAGAACCATTGGTATTAACTCTCCTCAGACCACAGCGTGCTCAAAATGTAGGATGATGCCTGGCCTGAGATTTAAGGAACTTATTTCTAAAGTTTAAAAAGGTTCGTGCCTGCAAAAATGGAAATAACAGCTACCTCATGAGTCCAAAGAGGCAAAGCATTACCAGAGTGTTCACACACACAAGAAATGGCAGACCTCAGTGTCCTGGTCACTGGGCTCCAAAGTGGACTGAGATGCCATCTTAAAAGTGGGTCCTAACAAAGCAACCAACCTATAGTACAAAGGAAGACTAGGTTCTGATGGTCCTGATGCAGAGCACAGAAAGGAGATTATAGTCCACAGCAATTTATTATGTATTTTATAAGAAGGGACTTCAAAGGTTCCCAACCCCAAACAAAATAATAAATGATGAAGGAGAAGAAAATGCTAGTTACCTTGATATGCTCATTTACACATTGTATACCTGCATCAGATTATCATATTATACCATATACATGTGTAATGAATGTGATTCAATTTGATAAATAAATAATAAATTTTTAAAAAATGCTTTAAAAAAGTTGATATCAAATGACCTAATCCACTCATACCCTTCCTGGCCTATCCTTCTGTTTTCCCTGTGAACCTTGGCTTTACTCTTGACCATAAAGCTGAAACTTCCCCTGGGAGAGCAAAACTCTGAGACCGAGGGCCAGCTCCTTCACCAACTCCCTGACATCATCAGAGGATGTCTAGTAAGCATGGCTACTTACATAAAAGACATTGACCTCCAAAAAAGTTCCATTTTTGGGTTTACATAAAAAACAACAATTCCTGAGAAGTTGAAAATTTTAATTAAATGTATTCAAAGGGAGTATAGATGAATGCCTCTAAGCAAGAGAGTATTTAATGTTTACGGGCCGGCGCATGCCTGCTGAAGCAAGGCTCTCGCTGCCAATGAAGCTTTTAAGTATTGATATTTCCTGCATTAATAATACTCTAAGCCACATTCATAATAATATAATTAGCAACACAATTCATATCATACAGCCTGCAAGGACTCTGCATTATTAATTACACCAGCACAGCCTTCGTGTGAAGCGTTGTGCTGTAATTTTAGCTTTCAAGGTAAATGATCATCGTAAACTTGGGGGATGGGGGAGCCCAGCAGAGAATGATGCATTGTGCACAGCTAACGTCTCCCTGGTGACCATTAAATAACAATGAATGCCCCGTCTGCAGTGCCTGCAGGGGTGACACCCGGTTTAAAGTCCAACCTTGAGTGAATCTGGCCGTTGTGTGGCCAAATATGATTAATGTCCTCAAAGTGCTGATTTCACCCAAGTCTCCATCTTAAAATCCATGGGGCAACACAACACTTTCATGTTGATGGACAGGATGTCTTAGGAACAGAGTCCTACCTCCACGTGGGACCTGCCCCCCCCCAAGTTCCCATCTCCCTCCCAAACACTCAGCCTGGCCTTGCAGGAATTCTTGCTTCTAGTGCTGGATTCAGAGAGGAGCAGATTTTATCATCATCGATGGTTTTGCTGAAGCCTTATAGTATCCCTGAGTCATGATAAAAGGTGTTGAAACATAGTTATGCTAATTTATTTTCCTCAAGCAGTGTAAAAGGACACCGATTTGTGTATCTTCACACACACTATGTATTCTGATTTAAAAAAAATATTTTTACTACCCATCTTATAGCTAAAATGAGATGGAATTATCTCCTCTTTCTAACGTAAATTCAGAAAAGCGCAACGCAGCTGAGATGCCAAGGAGGAGGAGAATATTAGAACAGTATGGATGCCGGGCCTGGTGGTGCATGCCTGTAATCCCAGCACTTTGGGAGGCTGAGGCAGGAGGATCATGAGTTCGAAGCCAGCCTCAGCAATGGCGAGGCACTTGGTGAGACCCTGTTTCAAAATAAAATGCAAAAAAGGGCTGGGGATGTGGCCAGTGGTTGAGTGCCCCTGAGTTCAATCCCTGGTACCAAAAAGAAAGAAAGAAAAGAATGGATTAGGATGGTTTCCAATGTCCCTATGTCCCTGATGTGGGGTCCCCTTGCCATCTGAAGGCTATGCTTTGTTCTTCTGATTGATTCCCAGCGCCCTGTTCACTGGAGATCTTGTGTCTTATAAAACCCATGACAGGTGCCCTTCTACCCAAACCCAGCACTTTAAGTTTTCCTTATTCTTTACATTTAAATTCAGGCAAATGATAAAAGAATAAGAGGGTTTTCAAAGCTCTTCTAGACATTAGGTGGACATTAGACTAACTTCTGGAGACGCAGACATTAATAAGCTGTTTCGTCAACTGAAGGAGCTCAAAGCCTTGTGAGGGAGATGAAAAAATGAAAATTCAAGTTGTAATTCAGTGTGGACAAACAAAAGCATAAATAGGCTCTACGTATGAGTCATGAGGTGCTCTTCCTACCCACGCTACCCCTACCTCACAATGCATATGGACGGTGAGAAAATGACAGTGGCCTCTTGGGATCTCGGGCTCTGAGCCAACCTGCAGAGAGGCTTCCTGGCCAGGGCCTTCCTCCGGGTGAGGAGGGAGAGCTGAGGGCTCAGGGCTGGTTCTGATGCCCAGTGAACACTTAGAACTGGCGTGGCAGGGAATCTTTGGCTCAGAGAAGAATCATTCCCTTTTCCTGGGTGGAAGTTAGAAAGGAATTCCCAAAGAGTAGACGCCCCTTGGGCTATGTTTTCACGTGGAAAGGGATTTTCCAAGTGAAAGAAGGAAAATTGTGTGCAGATGTATAGAAGTTGAAGGTGGCATAGTATATTGGATTGATATTACTGGGGGAAGGATTGGTAGGAAAATATGCCCAGGACCAGTCAAATGTATAAATCAATATTTCCTATAGCAAATTATACAGATATTAATAAATGTTCAGCAAAAGAATACAAGAGATTCAAGGTTGAAATAGTCTGGGTGAATATATTGACTAAACTAGAAGTGAACAAATTTCTTTGCAGCAGGACTTTCGAAGTCTTTTATCTGAATTCCCAAGATTTCCCAAACTTACTATTAGGTTGGATTTTTCTAACAAAATACAAATCAAATATTGATAATTTTCTATGATCCAATCTAAAATTTTCCCACTGAACTCTGACCATGGAGCTTTTGTTTTGGAGAACAGTGAACATACATAGTTCTTCCAACCAGAATACCACACCCATTGGGAAGGAGATGTGTGCCACATTTTCTTTGTCCTCTCTCTCTACTTCCTTTACACTCCAAACTAACCGTTCTTTAAGAAAAACTTTCAAGTTGAAATAAAATTTGATGGGTGTTTCTGCAGGACATGAAGATCTGCCTACTGACACTGGAGTGCTTCCGGGTCATTGCCTCCTCTGACCCCGAATGGATAAGATGTAACAATCGAGAGAGCTAGTCCACGTCAGCCCTCACACATCTGGGCTGGTCTCAAAGTCTGTTGCATGAGCATGCTCACCCTACCCCAGAGTGACACTCAAGCCACACCCTGAGACATGCCATAGAGCCACACATGTGATTCCAGCACATATGACGTTGGACTGTGGACCAGTCTCCACTCTGTGGAAAGGGACAAGAAACTCTCGTTTTTGACAGGTTAAAAGAAGGGGAAACTCTAGCCCCATGGGTTCAGTTTGCTGTGGTTGAGTGAGGGAGGATAGAAGTGACTGCAGACGAGAAAGAAAATCGTTTGCATGAGCATGGAAGAGAGGGGAGCCACAGACGTCCACGGACAGCAGCAGCAGGGAACGGTGCACTGGGTGGACAGAGCCAAGCAATGGTCCTGGCCATCCTCCCTGTCACTGCTGTGCTACTGTCTTCTAGGCCACCCTGAATGGAGCCTCAGCTGCCTGATCGGTCCTTGGGCTCTTGAACGTGGCAGAGCTGTCAGGCCTTCCTTACATCCACTCTCTCAATCCACAGATATGCATGGGTGTCCACACTGCGTGAGCCAGCTTCCGTGCCAGGTGCAGCGAACAATGCAGACACAATCCTTACCTTCAAAGCTGGCTAGACACAAAGCTGGTATACCCACACTGCCACAGGGGGAGAAGAGAGCTATGGGACACGCAGAGGGAGGACACGCTACCCAGGCCCCGGTGGAAGGGCCATGTTGGCAAAGGTTTCTCAGGAGAAAAAAATAATACCAGAGCTGGAACCAGGTTTACACAGTGATTTTAGTAAATGATGGACAATAATAGTAAGTAATAATAAAACCGTCTGAGTGCTTCATTATGGGAAGTCCTGTGCTGGGTGCTTTCATAAATAACTGCTCTGTGAAGTAGGTTTTATTATTATTGCCATGTGTAGACAAAGATGCAGGAGCTATGTGTAGAAAGTTCAAGTGCTCTTTCTATGGTCCCTGCTAGCACTGGCTGAACTTGGGTGAAGGGAGGAATGCAGAGCTCCCGCTCTTGACTGCTGCACCAGGCTCCTCATGTCTGCCCGGGGAAGATGCTCAGGGAAGGGATCTTGGGAATTGGCCTGGGAGCAACATTTGCAGAGACAGATGATGCCGACAGCATCCCAAGGGTAGAGAGCAAGTTAGAAGGAGCTGCAGGCTACAGAGGGAGAGACACAGCCCCAGCAGCCACTGGCTGCCCTCTCCCAGCCACCATCTTTGTTTCCCCCGCTGGACGGGAGAACAGCCTACACCCAAGATGCACAGGTGCTTTGTTTGTAGAAGAGCAGGAACAGCAAGCATCAGCTCCTTCTCTCCCTGGCCAGATGCGACCACACCCATAGGGGGGCTCTGAGGAGGCAGGTGGCTGGGGACCATGTTCCCCTCTGCTGGTGCTTCACTGTGGGTGTATGAGGGACACACCTTCTCTCAAACTGGGCGTGGCCCATCCCAGCCATATGGCCATCCTTGTTGCCGCCTGAAGCGATGGCCGCTTGGAGCAACGAAACCGCGGGAAGAAGTTCAGAGGCGAACTGGAAACAAACAGCCTTTTTATTCTGATAACTTTTCTCTCTGGCTCTAACAACGACTTTAACACGCACCACACACACCACCAAACAACCAACACACCAAAAGGCGCAGACCCGATCAGCAATCTCGGCTCAAATCTCTCGAGATCCCGGCCAAGTCCCGCGAGATCTCGGGCCAAGTCCCGTGAGACTACGGAAGGCGGCAATGCCCAAACATCTCCATGGCCCGTAGTCAACCGCAATTTTAGCCATCTCCCCAAACAGGGCTCCTGCACATCCTGAGCTTCCTCCAGTGGTGCTCAGGCAGGCTGGGCTGCTGGTCCAATGCCCAGGGGACCTTGGCTACTTCCCAGAGAAGTCAGTGCCTCTGTCAGGATGCTTTGGCCTCCAGTGACACAAAATCCCTGATGCCTGTGCAGGAAGGAGGAGCTAGTGGTGTGATGAAGAGGCACTTGTGTTAAGGTGGACCATGGAGTGAGCTCATTTGATCTGGCAGAACAGGAAGCTTTAGTAGGGCGGAGGGAATCCCCCCCCTCCCGCTGCGTTATCCTTGGGAGTCACATGACTCAGGCAGGCGGGGTGGTGGAGAGTGGCTAGAGGATGGAGGAGATTAGGCATGGGAAGGAGGATTCGAAGGAGCCCAGCTCAGAAGTCAGGCATGTCCTAGTACCAATCCCCCTTGCTCATTCGTTGACCGTGTGACCTTAGACTGGTTACTTGGTCTCTCTGCATTCAGCATAAGGCCCCCCTTAGAGCTGCCCTGGAAATTAGGCAAGATGATGTATGTACGGCACTATGTTCCCTAGGGTGCTAGCGCCCCGCAGGTGAATGCGCATCAATCATAATATTACTGGCTTCGTTTTTTTCCTGAAATTATTTTTATAAGTTCGCCTTTTTGGAGTTTTGTGAAAAGTTCATATTTTTACGATTGGCATATGTGTGTGTGGCTGCGTGTCTATGATGTGTTTGGGAAGAGGGACTTTTTTCTTCTCTTTAAATTCTCCCTTACTTATTCATGTAAGAGGATATTTAAAGACTCCCCACCTCCCTGAAAGACAAAGCAAGAAAACTATGGGACAATTAGAGAAAGAAAGGGAAAATACGGTTTGGTTTTTACTAAGTAACAACTATGTCTTTGTTCTTTCTTCTAGAAGGAAATGTGTGGGTTTTCTTAGTGTCTTCCTCCCATGTGAAGATCTAAGTACAGATATGCTGCTGCCCGGGGAAGAATAGCTCAGGAATAAGCAAAGGATGTGGGAGCCATATTTAAAGCAAAGGCACTTTTTAAATCCACTAAGGCCTGGTATAGGGTTACCTTTGGGGAAGGGGAGGCAGGTACTGGTCATTGTGCTTTACCATTGAGCTACATCCTCAGTCATGTTTATGTTTTGAGACAGGGTCTCACTAGCTTGTTGAGGTTGTACTTGAACTTGGGATCCTCTGGCTTCGGCTTCCCAAGTTACTGGGATTATGGGCATGTGCCACCATGCCCAAGGTAAGTTAGGCATTGGGAACTGGGTACTGCATAGTCTCTGAGGTCAATGCCTGTCTTACATTTTCATGGGGGTATGAATCACAGTTACAAAGTGTCCTAATGTCCTGCTAACAAGCCTGTGGAAAGAGCCCATGGGGTTCCCCAGCCCCCTATACAGGCACTGAAGTCACCGTGCAGAAGTTGCATGCAACGCCCAGCTGGTCAACACTGGAGCAGGATTAGAATCCGGTTCTTTTGCTGTCTGTTCCTTGTGGCCCCTGTCCCTAGGCTAGAATCTAGTTCTTTGGTCATTCATCCCTAGCTGCATGTGGCACAGGACAGGGCCGTGACAAGAAGAGCAGTCACACTTATAGAAATTGCTCCCCCAGTGAAAGGAAGCAAGCCAGACTACCAAGGGCTGTCATTTACAGCATGTCACTTTGTCTCATCAGGGCTACGGTCAAGGGACTTGGGCACTGGTGATCTGGTATTTAGGGGACCGAGGAGCTAGCTTGTGAAAGTGGCTCTAGGGTGGCAGGTCTTTGAGCCATTCATTTGCCCTGAGTTGTGGGAACCCCCGCCTCTCCTCTCCATGTGGCTAGAGCTAAAGTGTCATCCTCTCTGATGAGCCTGGATCCAAGGCTCTGGGCTGAACAAGGAGCCCCAGCTGCTTCCTCCGGCCTCAAGGAAGCACAAAGAATGAAAACTGATTTTGTGAGCCAGGCTGCTGAGTATCATGTATGACCTATGAAATGAAAAAAACCCTGCTCCTCACTCAGAAGCTTCCAATCCTGCTGCAGGGGCTGTTTTCCTTTTTTATCTGCAGGAAGAGAATGAGAAAAGCCCAAGAAGAAAAAAAAAATCACAATGGTGAAGATCGGGGGAGAAGCCGGTGCTCTCAGTACATTTCCACATCTTTCCCTTCCCACTATCATTCCCAGGCTCATCGATTTTGATGTTTATTTCACTCACTCCTGGAGTACCTGCTAGGTGCCACCCATAGCAGTTAAAGGATGAGTGTCAGAGTCAACCAGATCAAGCTAGCTGTGTGACCATGAACAAGAAACCTCCCACCAAAGCATCGGTTAGCTCCCTGTCTGTGAATCCCACCTCCTGAGTCCAGTCAATCACCCAAGCATTTATTCCTTCACTCACCAAATACTTATTGAGCGTCTACTTGTGTTAGGTATTATTATCAATCACTGCATGTATATTTTTAATTTAATCAGCATGCTAACCTCGAATTAGTCCCTTTTGCTATCCTCATATTATAAAGAGGAAACTGTGGCAAAGAAAGGTGAAATATCTGATCTGAAATCACACAACCAGAAAGTGGTCCAGTTGGGATTGGAGTCCACACAGCCTCTATCCAGAGCCTGTACTGCAGGAGAAAGACTTGGTTCCTGGCCTTAAGATGCTCACAATCCAGTAGGAGAGACAGACATGTAAATGGTGAAGGGGTATGTTGACAAGGTTTAGACCAGAGAGGTAATCAGATATTCATTCCAAGACGTTTCCCAGTTGGGGACCAGAAAAGCTTTACAGAGCAGGGCATGGTCGTGCATGTCTATAAACCCAGCAGCTTGGGAGGCTGAGGCGGGAGGATCATGAGTTCAAGGTCAGCCTCAGCAAATTGGCCAGGCCCTGTCTCAAAATAAAATAAAATAAATAATTTTATAAAGGCTGGGGGTATGGCTTAGTGGTTAAGTGTTTCTGAGTTTGATCTCAGGTACCAAGAGGGGGGAAGAAAAAAAAAACTTCAAGAGGGGGAAAAAAAAAAAAGAAAGAAAAAAAAGAAAAGCTTTACATAGTGGATGACTTCAAGTCATGCTTTGAGGGACACACAGGAAAAAAGAGAGATGGGCAAAGAGTGAGAAGTCTGTTAGGGAGAATGAGAAGAATGTACAAAGGCACAGGAAAGATCAAGACATGTTCGGGACATTGACAGGAGTTTAGCAAATTTGGAGTGTGAGGTGCTTTGAGGTAAGAGAAGAGACAGGAAGTCAGAAGGACTGCCCCCTCCACTGCCCCCTCCAGTTTGGTAACCATGGTGAAGACAGTGGGGAAGATGACAATAGAACATATTTGCACAACACCTAGAGGTCATGAAACACATCTGCACACGTTAGAGTGCATCATTTGGTCCTGTGAAGTAGGCAAGGTGACACAAAGAACAGTTTAGCTTCCCATTGCTTCCATGATTTGTGCCAAATTTATTCAGTCACCTTTACATGGCAGTGGTTAAACAATGGTCTTTTCACTTGGAATCCATGAGTCCCCTGCCTTATCTCTTATCCAGTAAGAAAAATAAATTAGTCAAACTTGCAAAAATTTCATCATTAGTGGTTAAGTGCTTCTGAGTTTGATCTCAGGTACCAAGAGGGGGAAAAACATGCGGCGGAATTTGTGTTCACCAAATATCCACGTCATACCCTACATTTCCCAGCCTCTCTTGCAGCTCAGTTGGAGTCATGTGACTAGTTCTGGCCAATGGGCTGGGGATGTGCACAAGGCATCACTTTGGGCTGAAGTAGTTATTGCTTTCTCTCAATGGCTTTTCTCCTAACCCAGCTACTTTGGACATCACTTTTTCCAGGTGGGGTGGTTTCAAGACGGAGGACAGTGTCTACTCCAAGCTGGACCTCATAAAGCAGGGAAAAGTTCTTCATTGGATTATGCCAACTGTGAATATGGAGTCTTAGTTCTGAAAAGTTTGGCACTTCTTCTACTTGTCTTTGTATTTTATTTCCCATGAGCTCTTCCTCTCCAATTCATCTTTCAGCTTCACTGGATATCTTAGAGTTCCCTCACTGTATCTTGTTAGAATTATTTACTGACAGCCTTCTCCTCTCTGACTTGATTATAAGTTCCCTGAGGGCAGAGATGTGGCAATCATTTGGAAGAAAAAATTATCCAAAAGAAATGTGCATAGGAATGAATTTCTTAAAAAAAAAAAAAAAAATCTATGAGAAAGGATCATTTTGCTTGGGCTTTCCCCAAGGCAGCCTAGCTGATTTTAGTAATGATATCATTTAGTGTCAGACAACTCTCTGATTTGGTTTTTCAGTCTTTGACAACTTTAAAACCTTTACCCCAAATTAATAAAAATGCAAAGATTTATTTAGAAGTGCCTCATCTCTGCTCAACAAGAGTTCTGTGATTTACATGAGAGGTTGGTTAAGCTACCGAAGAAAAAATGGTGATGTCCACCCCATCTACAGCATGAGGATTGGTTAACATAAAGAGCTGTTAAACTTGGAAAGTGCACTTACAGTATTGCAGAACCTGAGTATTTACATAGCTATGTGTGGGCATGGGACTGGTGGAATCCAGGGGTGCAGTGCAAGCAGAGTCCCTGAATCTTTGAATGATAGTCAAGTCTATGTCAACCTACCTGGAGCATCTCAGGTAGGGGCTGCCGAGCAGGCGAGGAAGTCTGTGTGATATCTGTAACTTGGTGATACCAGTTATCATGGCATCCTTCAGTCCTGCATATCAGAATCCAGCTTAAAAGAAGGATGTTACAAGGATGAACTTAAATCTCATTTGATCTCGAGGATAAAGGCTGATGACAAACCAAGGTGGGTGATTTGGCTACCGCACATGCCACCACTCACAGCTGATGGTGACCCATGGGCATTGACAATGGCTGTTCCAAGGTGTGGGTAGGGAGCCTCTATGTAGAAGGTTTGTCTAAAATGACGGGGATTCACCCAGTCAGGTATGCTCTGGGTGTTTCCCTTCCCAACTGTTTTATGCCTCCATCTTTTTACTTCCTTGGGAACTTTCTAGCAAGACCTGTGGCAGTCACCTCTGTTTTCCAAGTGTCCAGCTCAATGGCAAGCACACAGCAGCAAATCCACGAAGGGTCCTCGCCTGTGACTGCATCAGGGGAGGGCAGCAGGACTTAAGGCCTCTGCCCAGGAGGCAGCCTCTTGGACTCACCCACAAAGCAAACATGACTGAATCCTTACCTCGTGCCAGGCAAAAGGCAGTGAGCAAGGCTGACCAAGGCCCTGCCCACGAAAACCTGGAAAATGTAGTCAGGGAAATTGCAAGTTCAAAGGTCAGTGGCAGGAAGCACACTTACCATGGCCAAGACAGAGCAGGGAGCTGGAGGGCTGATGGAGGGATGCAGGAGCCCTGTTTGGGGAGATGGCTAAGATTGCGGTTGACTTTGGGCCATGGAGATATTTGGGCATTGCCGCCTTCCATAGTCTCACGAGACTTGGCCTGGGATCTCGAGAGACTTGGGCCGAGTGCGGAGCAGGTCGGGGCCATTTTGGTTGTTGGTTGTTTGCTGGTGTGTGGTACGTGTTAGAGTTGTTAGAGCCAGAGAGAGAAGCTGACAGAATAAAGATCCTGTTTGTTTCCAGTCTGCCTCTGAACTTATTCCTGTGGCTTTGCTGCTCCAAGCGGCCATCGCTTCAGGCGGCGACAGAGGGAGACTAGCAGAGAAGGATAGAGCAGAAGCTGGCTCTGTGGATTGCATTGTGAGATGTGAAAGCTTTGGAGAATTTTGAGGGCAGGTGTGGAGACCATTCAATGTAAGCTTGTGACAGTGAATCTGGCTGCTGGCTGGAGGACAGGCTGAGTAGAAATGGGAGGGCAGCTGGACTGGCAGGGGCAGGGCTGCAGAGCTGTCAGCCTCAGGACACAGTCTGAAGATGAAACAGCGGGGCTTCCCAAGAGGACAACGGGAGTGTGAGATAGAGGAGAGACAGAGAAAACGCTGATGCCAGTCTGAGGGGGTGTGGATGAGGCCAGCTTGGGAGAGGGCTAGAGTCTCAGTCCCACTCTCAACCCGGTGAAGCTGACATGTGTTAGATCTCCAAGGGAAAGTGTTGAGGCGGAAGTTGGATCCACGGGGCTGAGCTTCACCGGAGAGGTGGAAGCCAGGAATATAAAGTAAGGAGCTGTCAGTCTAGGCATTGTACTGAAAGGTATGGAACTGAATGAGATCTCCTAGGAAATAGGAGTGAAAGGAGGCAAGAAGAAGTCTCTGCACTGAATCCTGCGGCAAGATAGGTCGAAAGAGCAGCAGACAGAAAAGGGGAACCAAAAGGTCCTGATGGCCTCAAAGCAGGGGAGGAAAGTTTTTTGAGAACCAAAGGATCGCCAAATATTGTCTTCCTCCCTTCTTCTCTCTGTCCCTCCTGTCCTTCTCTTCCTCCCTTCTGTCCAGTCTTCTGTTAGTCTGAGATGCTGAATAGGATTTCTTGCACTCTCTTCAGAACACAGGGCCCTGGATTTCCTCCCAATACCCCACAATGCATGCAGAGACACAGCAGATAAAGAGATAATTGTATCTAACTACAAAATACATCCCTTGCACTCTGTTATTATATTAATAGCACGGCTGGCACTTTCCTTCCAACTTTTACCCATGGAGAATTGAAAAGACACTCTGAGTGAAGGCTGAGAATCATCAAAACGTGTACACGATCAGCCTAAATGTCTCATTCTGGAAGAATCCACTTCAATTATATATTTAATTCAGCTGAGAACTCCCCAAAGAAGGGCTATTCTGTATTCACCAGCAAAAGTATTTCCGATACCCTCATGGGGACAATGATTTGCCAAAAATTCATGCAACCTTTTTGATATTAATGCAGAAAAACTTGAAGGTTATTAAGTCCACGCTTCTGACAGCCCCTGCAGTTACAAATAAAGCAGCTAATGAGAAGAAAAACTGCCCCACCGCCTTATTCCCCAAGCCCCAGCCATCTTTACGCAAGAATGCTGTGACAAATGATACTTTTCACCTTTCTAACATGCCCCTTCTCCGATTATAGATTTAGATGGATAACGTGACTACAAGAGTTAGGCCCTGAAGCAGATGATTGCCTCTGGCACCCGCCGTATGCAATTCGGGTGAAATTTCCAAGAGCCAAATGAAATAATTGCAACAGGGTAAGTCTAACTCTTAAAGTGAATTTATAAAAATTAAAAGGTCTGAGAGGTAATGCTCATGAACCCATTTGTCTCATTTTTCCTCATTAAGATTTAATTGAAATGAACTCTGGTAACTGTAAGGAAAGTAACATTCTTATTCCCCACTAGCAGATAAAAGAAGGTAATTTTTAAAGCATCAAATTCTACTTGGGATCATTGTGATACACTGCTATTTCACAATTGGTACTGGTGCAAATATACTAGTGAAAGTCAAAAAAATAGAAGAACTCCATCCTATCAAAATGGATTTGTGAAACACAAGTGACTATGTTGGAAGGCACAATTAAAATAGCTTTTGGATGAATTCTAAAATGCGAATTGGCCCCCTACCATGTAAAACTAATTTAAAGGAAATGGAAAGTCAAAATATTGTCATCTAAAATAATTACCTTATATAGACATAATCATTCATTTATCTGCCACTTCAATGTATTGTATGAGTGAGGATTAATGTAAAATGCACTCTTTTGTATGCATCAGAGGATCTGGGAATGTAAGAACATGAGTGTGTCCTCATTTGGGTTTTCAGAGCCTGCTTATGTGTATAATGCCATTTAACAGCTTGCAAATACTGTGACAAGACTAGCTATCAGGAATTTCAGTTCTGTGTTGTTCCCTTTTCCCATCAGTAGTGACCAGCTTGGGGGAAAAAAACAAAAAAGTGTTCTTCCCAAGGTCAACAGAAACCTCCTCTTTGCTCCCACCGTGTGCTCCGTGCATCTGGGTGGACCCATCATCATTTCTACATAGAATACTCTCTCCTTCTTGTGGAGTTTCTAGGACTCTCTCCTGCTCCCACCCTCTATCTCCGATGACTTCTTTTTGGTCTTTTCTCAGAGGTCTTCATTTGTGCCCCTATATTGGTTCTACCTGACCATTCTGCCAAAGGTCCACGTGCCTCCTTGCTCAAGACCCCTCATAGGGAAAACTCAGTCACTGCAGTGGGTGGACTAAGGTCCCTCCCTCCAAAAAAATGATGTATTCATATTCTAAACTCCAGGAGATATGCATATAAAGTATTTGAAAATAAGGCCTTTATAGATTCAATTAAGGTTAGGATCACAAGACGATATCATGCTGGAATTAGGGTGGACCTTAAATCCAACGACACATATCCTGATAAGAAAAAGAGAAGGACAGAGAGGAGAGACTCCTGTGAAGACAGGGGCAGTGCTTGGAGACAGGCTGCACAAGCCAAGGAATTCCAGGAGCTACCAGAGGCTAGAAGAGGCAGGAGCATATGGATTTCCCAGAACTTTAGGGGGAACCTGGTCCTCTGACACCTTGATTTGGAAATTTGGGTTTCCAGATTTTGAGAGAATAACTTCCTATTGCTTTAAGCCACCAATATGTGTTGATTTGTTACAGCAGCTGTAGGATACTGATACATCCACCCCAACGAGACCTCCATGCTCATCTTTTTCCTAATGACTCCCAATTCCAGGCCAAACCTCTCCCTGAGTTTTGAACCCTCTACTCCTTGACTGGGACATGTTATGGACACCTCCTTCTCAAGACACAAGTGCAACCCAGGGCTCCTGCCTGCTCTATTGCTTCATCTGCTGATGCTGAAGACCTGGAATTTACAGCCCTGTTGGAGAACTCCTTACATAATCAAGTTGTATGCTAATTATAGAAGCAGCAGCAAGAAGCAGGAGCTGAGACACCAAGGCCTGGGTTTGGACTTGAATCCTCACTCAGGCACCTACATCTGCAACTTAGGCAAGTTTTACCTGTGGGTGTCTCAATTTTCTCATCTGAGATACAGGTTTATAACGGTTCTTATCTTTAACAGGTGCCAGGAAGAATAGACTCATTGCTCTTTGTAAAGGGCTTAGCATACTGCCTCGTACGTAGAAAGTGTTATTTGCTTATTTTTAAGTAAATCAAAATTTCTAGAAACATTTGGGAATTCTCCTGCTTCTGGACTCAAACTCAGGGTCAGCACAACTTCATCCTCATCCAGGGAAGAAAACACAGGCCTTTACCCATCAGCACAGGGCCTTATGTGCTCATTTTCCGTGGTTTACTCTTGGACTCTGCTTAGCCGGCCCTCCTCCAGGTCGAATAATGAAATCAGTCCCAGGCTTCTGATCCCAAATGCGTCTCCCTCATTGGAACTGCTCTTCCCTTTCTCTGTGTTCTTTTCCATCCTCACACTCTTCTTGCCTGATGCATCCCGGCCACAGCCTCTTCCTCGACGCCCCCCCCCCCCCCCCCCCCCAACTACCCCTGCAGGATGCTGTGTGACGATCTGTTTATTATCTGTCTCTTCTCTGACATTGTCAGCTCTTGGAAAGCAGGAATTGTGCTTTGTTTCTATCTGCACCTTGAAGACTTGGAACACAGCCGGCGTGGAGTGGGGACACAGGGAACTTTTGTAAAGTGAATAACCATTTGTGTAGCAGCTTCTGTATCCCTCTGGGTAATGAGTGACAGGGTGGGCCTGAAAATGGATCTTAGCTACCAAATTATAGCCCTGAAATCCTCCATTTTAACAATTAGCTGAAAGCCTTTTGGGAAATGTAATAGTCACTCACTATTTAGATTCCAACAAAGCACAACACCCTGCCGTCTACTCCCTGATTATACAGAGAGTGTATTTCACAAAGAAAATGGCAAAATGAGCAGAGATGCGATGCCAGGGAGATTACGGACAAGGAACAGGATTCTAGAAGATCGAGGGCCTGGAGGCCCAGGGAAAAAAAAAAAAAAAAAAAGTAGAAGCATGACATCTTACCCAATGGGGAGGTGGTGGAGGAGCAAAACTGTCGTGGGTTCTGAACCAACTGTTAGTTGTAACCCAGAATTGACTGAGGAATTTGATACGCGTCCTTCTCCTATTCAGAACCTTTTCTAGGTGTCATGGAGCCAACGAGTACACCGCTTCTAAGACTATCTTGCAGCTTCAGGGTTTTTTACAACTGTTTTCCAGTTTCATCTAAATCCTAGCCCACAGATTGTGGGGGTGCTCAATGGCTTTGTGTTGCTGATGAATCAGCAGTGGCCAGCAAAGCAGGGGCTCCCAGGGGACATTAACATCAGGAGTAGGAACTTCACCAGGGGCCTGCCCTTAAGAAGACTACCTTCACTGATGCGCTTAGCAATTTTCTGAGAAATGAATAGGAAAATAGAAAGAGACTTGATTTTTTTTTTTTTTCTCTTCCATCTTGCATTCAGTCTATCAACAAAAACTGTTGATTCCACTTTTAAAATTGACTTGAGAGCTACCTGCCCTGAAGGCATCTTTGTCTGGGTTTTTGCAACAGCCTCTTGGCTGGTCTTCCTATTTCCACCTGTTAGGCTTTGGATCTGGAAGGTCCCCTAAGCCTCCTGTGTTCAGAGGTGGGGCTTTGGCAAGTGATGGATCATGAGGGCTCTGACCTCCTTCATCCTTGGTTAATCCATTCTTGGTTGAATGGACAGCTGGGAGGTGGGGCCTAGTTGAAGGAGCCTTCATCCTTGGTTAATCCATTCTTGGTTGAATGGACAGCTGGGAGGTGGGGCCTAGTTGAAGGAGGAAGGCCACTGGGGGTGGGCCCTGGAAGGGTTTATCTTCTCTGTAAACCACTTCCTCTTTCTAGCTGCCAGGAGCCCAGAAGCTTTTCTCTGCCACTCCTCCCACCATGAAGTTCTGCCTCACCTCAGGCCCAAAGCAATGCAGCTGGCCAACCAGGGGCTCTGAGACGGTGAGCCTTGAAGTTCTTTATGTTAGGCATTTTGGTCACAGTGATGAAAAGATGACTAACATGCCACCCTTGTCCACCTCTGTCCACTCCCAACCCAGCAGCCAGAGTCTTCCCACTCCACCTAAGCCACACCATGGCGGTCCTCTGCTACAAATCCTGCAACTGCATCACAGCGGAGGAGGAGGCCCCCTACTACCTGCCCTAGCAAGGGTTAGAACAGTTACTTCTTCATGGAATCCATGCCACAAGGTTTTTGCTCAAAAGTGAGAATCTGGTAGATGCTTTCTAACATTGCAGTACCTCCTGGTAGAAAGGCTGAAGTTTTAACTGAACATTCAAATGACCTGTGAGCTAACCAGATGCCCGAGTGAGTTTCCTGTGTTAGGCCTGCTCTTGTCTGACTTGTGCAAACCATATCCATAGGACTCTGAGACCAGTCAAGCCTTTAGGATTTGGTAAACAATGTGGTAGCCTTGCGTGTGTTCTAGCGTTGCCACCAAAGACTTACGTTCAAATGAAAGATGTGTCTTGAACATGAAAGTTGGTCATGATTTCGTATTTCCAAGAGATTTCCCTTTTTGACACTGGTAAATCATATCAAGGTACTAGAAGAAAAGGAACCACTGTAGTTGTATGAAGAAAGCAAGAAAACAATAATGAGAAACCATTTCATATTAAGCAGACTGGTATGAATTCTAATACCAGGTGTTGTTGAGGCTGGATGATGGGGATGCTCGGGTAGGTTGGGTGGGAGTATAAATTGGCACAAGCCCTTGGGAAAACAACACTTCAGATGCACATGGCATTTTATTCAACAGTTCTCTTCCTCAGCATATGCCTTTGAGAAATGTTGCATCCATAAATAAGGACACTTAAGCAAGGATGTTGAAGGCAGTACAGTTTGTAATAGCAACAGAGTTGGAAACCACCTAAATGTCCATCAATGGAAAAACACATAAACATATATACATTGTGGCATACTCTTACCACACGACTCCTTACAACAGTTAAAACAAACGAACGAGAACTGCATGAATGAATGTAAATGAATCTCAAAATCATACTCCTGAAAAGAAAAAATCAAGTTGCAAAAGGATCTGTACTATATTGTACACCACTTATATTAAGTTTAAAGGCAGAAAATACTGGTTTTGGATATGCATATAATCAAGTATCAAATCATGCAAGTGATGGTGATCGCTACATTCTGGAGAATGGTAAGTTTGGGGGACAGGAAGAGGGAAATGGAGTTGAATAAGAGTCTTCAAATGTGGTCATAACGTGGTTATTTGACAAATATAAAGACTCAGAGGAAGATTTTTAAAAGTTACCTGCGAAGGTACTAGATTGCTAATTATACTCACCTTAAAATATTTCATAGATTTTTCAAAAAGAGCTAAGAAAAAAATTGGATTAACTATGGAAATTCATGTCAGCTAACTCTGTTGTAAAGGCAGTTGTGGGTGTGAGACAGCTTTCATACCTTTATTTAGTGTATAAACTCCTTTGGACGCTCCCCCACCCCAAAGTGACTTACTCCATGAAAGTGCTCTGTATTTATCTTTTTCTGTCTTATTTGCATTATTTATTTTCCCTCTTATTTTTGTGGTGGACATAGGGGAGCATAGTACACTCGAGGTTCTTGGAGATATTGCAAATTGTGTGGTTTGTAAATACTTACTCTTTACTGTTTTTATGGATCATTTTATTTTTCTCCTCGCTTAGTCTTACGTGTTTAGTTGTGTTTAGTTCTTTCATTCATCTACGCAAATTTGTAGAACCTTTACTATTATAGGCCCTTTCTACGTCATTCAGGTAGGCTGTCTTCTTTCTTTCTTTCTTTTTTTTTTTTTTTTTTTTTTTTTTTGGTACTGGGGATGGAACCCAGGGGTGCTTTACCAATGAGATACATCCTTTTTTTTTTTTTTTTTACATTACTTTGAGACAGGGTCTCACTAAGTTGCAGAAGCTGACCTTACACTTGAGATCCTCCAGCTTCAGCCTCCTGAGTTGCTGGGTTTATAGGCACATACCACTGCACCTGGCTTGGTGGGTAGGTTGTTGAGAACTAAATTTGATTTGTCCATGTTTATATCTGCTTCAATTCCTTGAAGTATCACTCCCTTCATCACTTGCTTTAGGTTTCCGTTCTTTTTTAGAAATTGTCTCCCCTCCCCCTGCCTCAGTTGCTCTGATCAGTAAACACTGATATTTATGAAGGGGATCAAAGGCATCAAGTTTTACCCTAAGCAGTGTGTGGCATGGCTCATTTATTTCTCATGACAGGACAGGTACAATTATCATACCCATTTGACTCTTAAACAAACTGAGGCCTGAAAGACTAAGTGATTTCTCTAAGCCATCAACTGGGAGGTGGGTTGGCTCAGGAGGGATTCCAGTCCATATCTTTAGAATCTGAGCCACCACAGGGTCTGGATTATAATGCACTTAGAAACAGAGTCACTCCTCCACGTCATTTCCCCCTTACATCAATTAGGCAACTGCTGTTCTGTAATCCAGAGGTCTCCTTTTTGTTCCATTGGGTGCTGCCACCTGCAAAGCTTCACCTCTCCTCTGCTGTGGCAGCCCCTGATCTTCCTTCCCGGTCTCCACTCTCCACCACAAAGCCAGGGAATCTTTTTAAAATATCTCTAGCTTTCCAGCTTGGCTACAAACGGGAACCACCCAGGATTTTTAAAATGTATCAGTGCATCCAGAAAACGCAATATTATTCAGTACTAAAAGAAATAAGCTGTTGTGTGGTGGAAAGACATGGAGGAACCATAAGTACAAGTTACTAAATGAGAGATGTAGATCTGAAAAGCCTGCGTACTGTGGGATTCCAACTATAGGGCATTCTGGCGAAGGCACAACCATGGAGACGGTAAAGAAATCGGTGGTTGCTGAAGATCTAGGGGAAGAGGGGGGTGAGTGGGGAGCACAGAGGATTTCCAGGGCTGTGAAACTGCTCTGTATGGCGCCGTCCTGGTGGATGCATTTCCCTATAAATGTGTCTGAGTTTGCAGAACGCACAACACCCAGGGCGAATCCTGATGCAAGCTGTGAACCTGGTCATTCTGATGAGTCAGGGCAGGTCCACTGACCCTGGCCAGTGCACTCTGGAGCAGATGGTGGCCGTAGGGGAGGCTGTGCCTGTGAGGGGTCTAGGGATTGGGAAATCCCTGCACCTTGTCCTCCATTTTGCTGGGAACATCCTCTAAAAAATAAAGTCTATTTCAGAAAAGTTGATTTGGGAATGGCACCTAGAAAAATAAAGTGGATGTCTGCATCCACCCAGGGATTCTGATTCTCTGGCTGCATTGTGGGTGTAGTCTGAGCACCTGGAGTTTTAAGAGCACCCCACCCCACCTCAGTAGGGTTCAGAGAAACATTGCTCTAAACCACAAATATAAGTCTACAGGAAATGTCGCACCTACGAAAAGGTCTTGAGCAACGAGGGGAAATTTCGTAGTATGGCAGATGGTGCTGCTTGCTAATGCTCCAAGCTGAATTTCTAAATGCATCTTTAAGATTTTGTACTTCTGCCCACCTGGTGTGTGTGTGCACACAGAGAAGCACACACTGCCACCGCACACCACACACCCTGACCGCACCTAAGTATCTTGTGCGTCCTGAATACCTCATGTCCTTTGATGTCACCAGGCCTGGGCACATTCTGTTCCCAATACTTGGGACATCCTTTCTCTTCTTTTTTGACTGCTCAGCTCCTGTTCATTTAAAAAACCTGCTTAAGACCCTCTGTGAGAAAGGTGGTCTCTGACCCTCTGAAGTAGTGGCTCTTCCCTCTGGGCTCAGGACAGTCCCTACGGTTTTTGCTACAAGACTCCTGATGCAGAAGCAGCTGTCTGGATTATGACTCCCCCGCTTTCCTAGCAGGTTGTTCTGACACATAGCATCAAGTCTGTGTCACCCACCACAAACCCCTCTCCCCCCCGTCCCCTCCAGCCTAATCCCACATCTCTCTCCCCTCTCTCTGCACTGTAGCACGGCCCCTCTGCTTCCTCTTGGTGCCATGGAGGCTTTGTAAGGATCAGTCCCTTGGTTTGTAATGCCTCTCCCTTCTAGTTAAAACCAAATCATCCTTAAGACTCAGTCTAAGAAGCCAGGGAAGTGTCTAAGATCTCTCCAAGATTGGAGGTAAGGTTGCTCTGTTATGTTCACTCATAGAATTACGTTCTTTCCCTTAGTTTGAAGTATACACATATTGGGGAGAGATTGTCTTGTAGATGCCTCTTCACCACGCCATACGCATATGAGAGTGGGAATGTAACTACTCTGGCTCCTCCTGGTATCACCAGCACTTAGAACCATTTCTGGTATTTGGAAGACATCCTTTCATATTTGTTACAATAAAGGAAGAAAGAAAAGAAAGAAAGCCAGCCAGCCTGGCGCATAGTAAGTGCTCAGTTATTTTCCTTTTAATTGCTAAACTTGGTGAGAATAGTAGCACATCTTCATTTCTATAATCCCCAGGCTTTGGAATAAAGTACGCATTCAACAAGAGATTGTTTTGTGAATCATCAAAGCTAATGACTATTCCTTGGAACTTCATCTAATAATCAACATTTTAAGTATATCAAAGGTATTTTTCTCCATCATAAAGCCATGAACAATAAAGACTGTTTATTCACATCACCATTGCCACAGCAAGAAATTGCCTGAAGCCACGGGGAAATTAATAGAGAAATAATGGTTTTCAGAGGGTGAAAGACCTCTAATAAGAGAAAACCTAAATGAGCATATGTAGTTAAAAGTTGAATCAACTACATGTAAGTATAGTGATGGAAAAGCATACTTAAAACTACTTTCATTTAAATGAATCAGTCTCCTGACCAACTTACTATTGTACAAAATGAGGTCAGTCTATCAGACATTTTTAAGAAAGAAGAAATAACATAAGAACATTACTTAGGCTCAAATTTTGGAGAAGGTGTATTCTGGAGGCTTCTGGAAAACTTTAGCTCAGAAAATCTAACTTCATCTGTATTAAACAGATTTTTCAACAATAATGCTGTGTGATAATATTATCATATCCACAGATTATTCCAGAGAGTCATATTAAACATGGGGCAACACCTCACAACTATGAAACATTTTTATTAGCCAAAAAAATCTCCTGCAGGATTCTGGGCTCTGGTTTCTAGATGTTCCTCTGGGTCTTAGAACTTTTTGTTTTGTATTTCAAACCTATACATCATGTTTCAAGAAGCTTCTTGGACTCAGGGACCAAATTACACACCACAGTATTATGAAAAGCAGTTAAAAACCTCTACTCAGAGATTGTAAGGAAAAAAAAAAAAAAAAAACAGAAGAAACTGAAAATTAGACACATCCCCTTAAACTTGACCCGAGACACCAAATGTCTCCTTTAGGAGAGAGACCTGTGGGGTCTCTGTAGCTGCAAATTAGTGCTGTCATCTGGAGGATCCCAGACCATTCACAGATCCCTAGAGTAGAACTCACAGAAGCCCTGAGATGGTGGACCCCCAGTAGGCAGCAAAACTGAACAGTCAGTTGTAGGGATGTCCCAAGTCGGGTGTAAGTTAACACCCTGGCCATGTGTGGCTGGGTCTCTGGCTATCTTCTCCCTCTTCATCTTTTCTTCCTAGGTTTGATCCTTTGTAATGATCTTTCCATTTTCAATGATCAGATATTCAAAGATTCAGAGCTTACATCTAACCCTCCCCTTTGGATGACTCTGGATGTCATTTAGTGCCCCCAAATCCAACATGTGAAAAGTAAACAAAAATACTCAATCTTCCCCAACTCAACCATTCCATACTCCTGGCAAGTGAAATATTCTTCCTGTCCTTACTCAGTGAAGAGAGGAAGCTTAAAAACTAAGAAAAAGAGTTGACACCTCCGTCTCCCTCACAGTCCATATCCATATCCAAAGTGATTTCCTGAAATTTCTTAAGTGCATTTTAATGGTCTTCCCTTCAAAGCTTTTCATTGCTTTAGGACAAACTTTTTAACATTACGAGTTTTATTGATTCGTGTCTATAATTCCACATATGTTAAACTAAATTGAAGGCAGGACCTTTGGTTAAAATAAAAAAAATTACTGAGAAGCCACTCTCCAAAAAAAGGCCTAGGCCCAGATGGTTTCACGGGGGACTTAGTTCCACACAGTATCATGGGAAATTTCCACAAAATCTTTAAAAGGTAGATAACTTTAAATACATTCAAATGTTTTTGGAAAAGAAATAAAAGAAAAAGAGGAGGAGGATAAGGGAGGAGGAGGAGGAGAGGTAGGAGAAGGAGGAGTTTCCAAAACATTCATGAGTCTAAGATACCAATAATACTCAACTTACAAAGACACAATAAAAGGGACATTTTAGCTGAATTGTCCCTTAGAATACTGATGCAAAAATGGTAAATAAATATTAACAATATTTAATGTTACTAAATAACAAGACTATACATACTGGACAAATGGGATTTGTTCCAGAAATAAAATGTTGATTTCTTATCAAGAAATTTATCAAGATGAAATTTTGCATAGTGTTTATACACAAAGCGACTGACCAGGGTTCCAACCTCAGCTCTGTTACTTACTGGGTGAGTGATCTTGTCCAAGTTACTTAAGCTTGGTGAATGTGAGTTCTCTTAAATTTGGAATGAGGATATTAATAATATCTAGTTCTAGGTTGGGCAAGAGTTAAATGAGTCACTGCATGTAAAGAAATTAAAATAATACCTTGGATATTGATTTCACCAAATAAGCATGAATTATCCTTATTAATATATTTAATCATCATAGAGAAAATGATACCATCTTTTAGACACCAGAAATCCATTTGACAAAATTCAACATCCATCTTTCTTTTACTCTAAATAGCTCTTAATAAAGTAAGACTAGATATTACCTTGACATGAGAAGTGTGTTTATCTCAAATCAGAGGCCATCATCCTGCTTAATGAAAAATCTGGGAGCATCCCCATTAAAGTTGGATACAGACTAGGATGTTCATTATCCTCACTTGTCACTGTTATTTGACAATTTTTCTGATGCTACTAGCCAATATAATTAGATGAAAGAAAGAAGATGTAAAAATTGAAAAAGACTTGATAAAATAGTCATTTGCAAATGATATGATAACTTACCTAGAATACCCAAGAGGGTCAACTAACAAATGAATAAAAGCTATTAAAACATTAAAAATATTTTAGTTTAGAAAAAAAGCAAAGATTTAAGACTCCTAAAAAGAAGAATAATGAGTTTATAC
This sequence comes from Tamias sibiricus, assembly GCA_025594165.1. Taxonomy (NCBI): domain Eukaryota; kingdom Metazoa; phylum Chordata; class Mammalia; order Rodentia; family Sciuridae; genus Tamias; species Tamias sibiricus. The sequence goes on from CM046665.1 coordinate 12,824,977, forward strand.
CAATTCTACCAGATAGCAGTATATTATAATTATGTATATTGTATACCAGTATATTATAATTCAACAATTTTAGAAGTGTAGTACTGGTTTAAGAATATAAAGGAAGTTAACAGAACAGGACTTAGAATTCAGAAATGGACCTGAAAACTTAAGACAACTTAGGATATGCTAAAAATGGCATTTTAAATCAGTGAGAACAGTACATATTAACCAACAATTGGTGTTGTGGACAACTGAATGAAGAAGTGGTTTCTTCACACTCCACAGAGCCCTGAATTCCAGATAGATCAATTCCTTAAACATGAAAAAACTCCCCAGTTTAAAAAAATGGCATTAGAAAGCACAGAAGGATAATATATTATTAGCTCAACGAGGGTCATTACTAAATGCAAACATGAAACAAGACATTAGGGAAACACTGCCTCATTTAACACCCACAAAAAACAAACAAAACCAAACCAAAACAAAAAATTCAGTGGATAAAACAAAGCTTTAAAAAAACCCCCACAAACTTGTGAATTCAATTACATCACAACAAAGTCATTTCTTTAAATATAAAACCCTACATATCTATAAGAAAAAGAATAGCAACCCGATAGAAAACTGGGTAAAGTATATGAACAGATAATTCACAAGACATACAAATGGCTCTTAAAACACAAGAAGATAATGACACTCTTTTGTAATAAGAGAAATGCATGTTAAGATGAAAATGAGATACCATTTTCACTTATAATACTGGGGAAAATGAAGAAAAAATAATAACCCCTGGTTGTGGGCATGTGTAGGAAAAAGGGCATTTCCTCATGCTGCAGGGCAGAGACTTGGTACAACTCCTGTGTTGAACAACCTGAGGATAGCTATCAAAACGCCAGCATGCATATCTTTTCATCAGGAATTTCTCCTACAAATTTACTTTCTTCCTTGCTCTTGTGCAAAATCAAATATGAAACAATATTCGCACCGCATTGTTAATAGTAGAAAAGGATTAGAAACAACCTAAATGTTGAACAATGAAGGAAGGGTAAAATAAATTACGTGTCTCTCCAGAGTGCTATTTCTCTCTCTGCTGCTTTTACAAAGAAGCCACTGCTTGACACATGCCACTGTAGGCATAGCTTGCTCCTGTTGTGTGGCTGTATTTGTAAATATGTGCTTAAAGCAATACATGCTTGTGTATGCATAGAATGTCCTTGAAAGGAAATGAAAGAAACTGGCTCGGCTGCCTCTAGGGAGGGGCATTAGGTGATGGGTGGGTGTGGGGGTGGAAGTTCTACATTTTAAAGGGTTTCATATTTTTAAAAATTTGTGCTATAGGAATAAATTACCTATGCAAAGTACACATAATTAAATTTGTGTAAACAAGTTGAGGGCAAGATGACTTGCAATGTCTGGCACAAAATCATCAAAGTAGCAAATGGGGGTTATATTCACAACTCTCATATTGGACAGGAACTGGATGAAGAGGGTGGGCAGTGGAAAATCGTGGAGCCAAGTGATTGTCTATCATGAATAGAGGATCTCTGTCCATTAGCTGTGAGGGTGAACCATATGAAATAGCGGATATTTAGCATTTTTTGACCTGCAAAAATAGGAATTTTATACGATCCAGTTCAATGTTATTTTCTTCTGTGTAAATTAGACCATGGAGTGATGGTGATGATAATGGTAGTTGTCAGTTCAATTATTCTCTGTCATCCAAACCCATGTGGCTTCTAGAGTTGGAGAATGAGGATTCAGAGAGTGCACTGGAATAATGGGGTTCCTGACCTAGATGAATCAATCTGGGTCCTGTGTTTTGGATAGTGAGTAGCTTGAATGGTATTATGAAGGATTTGTTTGCAATTTTATTCAAAACTCATGGATTTCTGAGTTTGGAGGGAGAGAGTTTGGATATTGAGGGTTTGGATGGCAAGGAAGGGGCCCCAATTTTGCAGAGAACCTGACAGCTTACAAAGCCTTTCAAGGTTAGTGGCCTCATTTATTCTTTAACCTCTGCCAGCAGGTGCCACCATTTGACACAGGAGGAACTGCTTGTGGTCTTCATGGGAAGCCAGAGTTACTGGATACAAGGTGGTATGGAGGAAACTGACATAGGACAAGACCCACGGCCGGGCCTGGCCACTCTCAACAGTGGGACTCTGTTTCACATTTTCCCCAAAGCAAGCCCTGTCCTTCCTACCTCCCATCTGTTAGTGCCATGCCAAAAAGTTCTGAAGCCCAGATGTATAAATGGGGTTTTTACCATTTTGCATGTTTGTGAATCTTGTCAACCAACATGAAGACCTTCATTTGTCTACCTACGTTTTCTACCCTGGTAACCCTGTTCAGGAATGGCCACTAATTTCTTGTGTAGATAAAGTGCAAGCAGAATCCAAGGAGGAAGGTGGGTGGGAGCAGAAGGAAGAAACATTTCTTTGATCAATTACTAAGGCTGAAATCCACCACTGTCGGGTTTCTGGAGGCGAGGTCTTCTCTTACGCCCAAAGCTTCCATGATGATCTATGGCACTCTAGAACCCGACAGGGTTCACTCCTCCCCTCCCTTAAAAGCTTGGGAAATGGGCTAGAAGGAAAGAGGAGAAATCAGCTGCCTTCTTGGAGAGACTTTCAGTCTTACATTATGATTAGCTAGCCAGGGAAAAATTTTAAGGAGGTCAAAGATGATGTGCTTGATCTTCATGAGCTGAGATGTACCTAGTATCAAATAGGAACTCTGCCAGCTAGAGACCACAGTAGAACCAGTTATACAGTAGATGCTTAGTAAATGTTTGTGGGTTGAACGAATATGAATGAGTCTTGCCAACCGAACACCAAGACAAAATCAAAATCCATCCCACACGAACATGCAGATAGATCTGGGGCGGCCTCCATCCATCTGTCTCATTGTTTGTTTTTAATTCCTTATTTCTAGCATTGTATTTTAGATATTTCATATGTGAGATTTAAAGTTATATCTTCTTAGAAGAAGAAGCTATTCCTTCTTCTTAGAATGCTTACATTGGAAAAGTGCTTGGAAGTCATGCTTATTTCCCTTGTTTTACAGATAAGGAACATTTATCAAATAAAGTTGACGATACCCCACACCCGCCCTCCCCTACAGGGTCGTAAATAATGGCATCAAGTCCACAAACAAAGACCGCAGGCATTCACTCTCTGATGTCGAGGACAATAATGGCTCCCACAGAGGAGACTCTTAGATTCCAACTCCACTCTGGGATGTGGGTTTTTTTTCCAATGGTTTGCTGTAAATAACGGAGCCTCTGTGCTGTGCATGTCAGGTCCTGCTCTAGGCCTTGATAAAGAAGAGACACAATTCCTGCTTTGAATGAGCCACATTCCCATGGCAGGGACCAGAGGCAGAGAAACACTGGAAGATGATGATTATGCAAAATAACTCAACTGATGAAAAGTGTTACAAAGAAAACCAGACAGGTGATGCGATAGGATAGGTAATAATTGCTGTGTGTATGTCACTTTAGATGAGCTGATCTGGGAGGACCTCTTGAAAGAGGGGACATTTGTCCTGAGCCAGCCATGCAAACTCTAGCCACAGCATCCCAGGCTGCAGGAGGAGGAAGAGAGAAGTTGGAAGAGAGGAGGAAGAGGATTAGGAGGAGGGGAAAGGGGAAGAAGAGGAGGATGGGCAGGAGGAGGCAGGAAGAAGGAGAAAAAGATTATTAGAAAACAGCAAAGATGTCTTGTGCACTGACTATGTGAAGGTCCCACTCTAAGCATTTCACTGGTACTGCTGCATTTAACCCTCTCAACAGCTCAGTGGGGTGAGGAGTCATTATTATCCCCATTTTATTGAGGAGGGCATTGAGGCACAGAAAGAGCAGGCAATGGTCCAAGGTCTAGAGCTGGCCAAGTGGCCTGATTCAGCAAGTACAAAGGCCCAGCCCTAGGATAAGAACTGAATGTGTTAGAGGAGCAAAAAATGAAGCCAGGGGTCCTGGAGCCCAAAATGAGTGAAATGGAGAGTGAAGACCCCACAAATCCTTGAAGGCCACTCTAAGGGTTTAGGATTTGACTTGGAAGTGCAGTCTGCTGTCACTAGATGGCCTAAGGCAGATGGTTCTGAGGTCCCCCTCAGAGAAGTGATATGGCGTGGTTTACGTTTTCAAAATATATGTGCAGGCACCACCATGGAGTAAGAGGAGTCTGGGTGGAGGGATGGCCTTGGAACCCAGGTTTTGGAGAAGTCTGAGATAAACAGCAATGTGACGCGCCATGGAATGCATCCAACTGTGGCTCTGACCCTCGTTACACTTGAGCGCTGGGTGGCTTTCAGTATTTTCAGTCCATTGCATCTTTTGACAATTTGGCAAAATAGCCTGGTCATCTCAGTGGAAGTGACCGGCCTTATCTGGGCCTGCAAGCCAGCTGTGTTGACAGGTGACATTTCCTGCAGCCTGACAGAGTTGTGGAGCAACAGGGCCAGGTGGAATCCCATCCCAGGCTGGAGGGTGGCCCTCTGAATGGTGGTAGAGTAGTCCCAGAACTTTCCTGAATGTCTGTTTCTTCTGTAACATGGAACCAAAGCCATAAACCCCTCCCTCCCCAAGTTGTAGTGAGGAGGAAGTATGGCCAAATTTGTCCTTCCTGCGGGAGGACTCAGTGATGCTCTTTCACTACCCTCCCTTTTCCTTCCTTAGGCATTGGGTGGGCATTTTAAACTTTACTTGATTTCTCTCAAGTGCAGTACAGACTTAAAACAACTCCTAAGCTCATTATTGCAGATCAAGGCCTGAAATGTTAATTTCACCTGTTTATCTCTTTTTCACATATTTTCATATTACTATATACTATGTTCCTCGAACTCCGTTAGGCACAGATGATGGGCTTATAAAATCTAAAAGCAGTTGCTGTCTTGAAAGGATCTGAGCTTTCTGTGGGAGCAAGATGGCACCCGTGCCAAGAGAAGGAGCAGCCATGAGCCGTACAACCGAGCAGTGAAATTTACTAGCCCCTCTTCAGATTGCAGCCTCCTTCCCATCCATTCTCTTAAATTAAAATGAATTCAACCAGCTCGCCCTTGCCCCCTTGTGTCTCTATTTTCCGGATACACTTTTTTACCTAGACAATTCCAGACAATTGGGAAGGCTATTTCCCAAGAACATCAACCCTGGGCTCTGTCCAGCACTTCCTTTAGAGTCTCTGCCTATTTCCTGCCTTGCCATCTCCTTTGGTTTTCAGAAGCTTGTCAAACAACAATTTCTTTCCCTTTTTCTAGGGCTCAAGCCTGGGGAATTACTTTCTTTAATCCAGGCCCTATTTGTAGTTTTAAGGCCAAGAATTTTAGAAGCACCTATGGCTCTGAAATTGTTTTCAGTTAGAATTATTCTGCTAAGATACTGTTTTTATGTGGTTGTTTTATCCTGTGTGTGTGTGTGTGTGTGTGTGTGTGTGTGTGTAATATATAAACAATGTTCTAATGGCCATTTCCTCTGTCTTTAGAAATCACCGTTTCCAGACCCTGAGAAGTCCACGTATTATGTCACTTCTTTAGGAGTTGACTGCTTGGATTCCCTTATCATGCAGTCATATGCACTACTTTTCTATCTCCAAATGCAATTAAAAGTGCCCTTCGGGTGTTACAACTTTTAATCATTCTGTGAGTGGAGCTCTCCCATGGCTCTGAAGGACTTTCTCTGCCTCCTCTCAGATGAGCTCTTTCTGGGAGGAGGAGGAAGAGCAGCTGCAGGGGGATCAGGTGGAGCAAGAGGAAGAGGAGGAAGGGTCTGACACCAAGAAAGTGTCTGTCACCAAGGCCCAGCTCTGGCCCCAGCGTGGCATAGCACAGCATCTTGCAGACTCAGGTCCGGGGAAGCACTGCAGCCTGGATTAGCCTTGCGACCTTTGGCACTGGCCGATTTGTGGCTGTGGCAAAGTGGGGATAACAACACCTTTCACATCATTACACAGGGAACCCATAGAAATCCCTCAATAACTACTCAGAGCAACAGCTTGGATGGTATCTGGACAGTCCTTGAAGAAGTGGAGCTGCTCTCGGAATCAGATTCCACACACAGCACTCTGCCAGTGACTCCACGCTCCCTGTGACATAAGCTCTGCTAGCCTTTGACCAGCAGCTGCTGACCACTTGAGTTTGATGACCTTGGAACTGCTCTGTATCTCAACCAATGGGATGAGTGCATGGGTCGCATCAACTTGGATGTCCCCAAAATGTCAAACTGCTATATTACTTTTAAAGTTCTTGCTCTCATTTTCTAGACCTTCAGATCTCAATAGCAAGCAGTGCGCAAGCCTGCTGTGTGTGGCCTGTGGACCACACTCTGCACAGCCCACGTCATGCTGCGGGTCCTGGGAAGATCTGTAATGCGCTGGGCGCTGTGTGAGGTGCAGGAGATTTGCTAGCACCGTCTTCGCCTCCCCAGAACCTGGGGCTTTAGTTGCTGCTCTGTCTGAATGCATGAAGTGGCCAACCTAGGTCCCAGCCTGTCCAGGCCACTTACAACTGTGGCTCATCTCAGTCTCCGAGCAGGGATTCCTCATCCATCCTCAGGCTTACTGTGGCATGGAGATGAGAAAGGGGACTAGATTGCAATCCCTTCTCTGTCCTAGGATCAAGGGGAATATTTGGCTGGGAGTCAAAGCCTTACAAAAATAAGAAACCAAGAACCCTGGGCAGGATTCCAAATGCTGACTCTGGTCACACTCACTCGCTCTCCTGGAGGCCACTTCATGTCCTTCTGTTGGGGGTCATTTTCCAAAGTTAATTGCCCAGTTCTTTGAGGCACTGGACGACGCTCCTGTAGCTATCAGTGGCAGTGACACGCAGGGACCAGTGTTCTTTAAAGCATAACAATAACAACAAAAATCTTTATTCACTTGGGAAATTAAAGGTACGGGTTCAAAAACCATGACTGTGAAACCCAAATGCTTTCACTTCCAGTTGATGATACCACTTATCTGAAGAGTGAGACTTATTTAATAATAACAACAGCAGTGTCTATAGGTAGCATTGAAAACCCACAACAATAATTTCATGTTTGAAATACAGCTGTATCCAGGAGGGGTGCCAAATATATGGCACATGGCCCAAGCTCCTTCCTGCTACCCTACTTCATTCATCAGTCATGTTTCTCTTCTCTGATCTTTCATATGGTCTCAGAATCTCAGCCCAGAATTCAAGGCCATGACCAATCTACAGAAGATGACAAATGCGATGAGACTGACTTGGTTTTCTGGAGTGGTCATTTAGAGTGTAAGAGCATTCTTCACATGCATTATCATTTTAACCCTCACCTATGATGTAGTTACTGTGATTCACGATGGATATAATCATTCACATATGCAAAAATTGGGACTCTGAAAATTAAGTCCCTTGGTCAGTGTTATACAAAAAATAGGCCAGATGCCTGTAATCCCGGCTACTCAGGAGGCTGAGGCAGGAGGATTGCAAATTTGATGCCAGCCTCAGCAACCTGGTGAAACTCCATCTCAAAATAAAAAAAACAAAAAGGCCTGTGGATGTGGCTCAGTGGTAGAGCACTCCAGGGCTCAATCCCTAATATCGCAAAACAAAACAAAATAGCAACAGCAGAAGTTGAACCCTGACCTGCTGCCCTCAGATAGTACAGGGAGGGTATTTATTGTGCTCCTTCTGTGTGTCAGGTTCTTATAAACGATCGTTCATCTAATCCTCATGACAACCTGTGAGATATTATTCTTCCCAGTTTTCAGATGGGAAAAGTGGGGTTCAGGAAATGTTAGTACCTTGCTCAAGGCCAGGTAGGTAGTAAGGGGAAGAATCAGGATTTGCATCTACATTTCTCTGAATCTAAAATATTTATGTGGCCGCCTGAAGCGATGGCCGCTTGGAGCAGCAAAGCCGCGGGAATAAGTTCAGAGGCAGACTGGAAACAAACAGGATCTTTATTCTGTCAGTTTCTCTCACTGGCTCTAACAACTCTAACACGTACCACACACCGGCAAACAACCAACAACCAAAATGGCCCCGACCCGCTCCGCGCTGGGCCCAAGTCTCTCGAGATCCCGGGCCAAGTCTCGTGAGACTATGGAAGGCAGCAATGTCCAAAACTCCATGGCCCGAAGTCAACCGCAATCATAGCCATCTCCCCAAACAGGGTTCCTGCATATTTATTTCTCCTCCCATATGGCCTCTATAAAGTTCAGCCTTCAACCTGCAGGAAACATTGCTGAGAGCTGGACATTGTAAAAGTGTCTAGAGGAATGGCATTAATGAGAACAACAACTTGAACTTGGCTTCAACACCCAACACTGGGGAAATGATTTAAAACCACTGTTATAGCACCACGCTGGAATATTTGTAGCCGTTAATAGGATGACTGTGTAGAAACAGGCAAATGTTTATCAAATAACATTAAGAAATCGTATGCAACCTGATTGCATTTATGCAGAAATTATGCATATAGATGGGTGAATAATAAAAGAACAAAAAATATCTTTTGGCTGACATTCAGGATAATAAGATGTTTTAAAGTTGTGTTAAACATAATGCTAAAAATATCTCCAAAAAAGTATATGTATCCCCACAGAGCATCAGGAAAATCTGGCCAAAGGAAATAGACAAAAATAATTACCCATTAAAAATTTTGCCCTCAAGACTTGAAAGAATGCATTTCCAAAATAATGAAAAGGGCATAATGACATTTACAGTAAAAACCAAATACTGATTAAGAGTTAGCGGAAATGATATTAGAATTAAAACCTGACATTAGAAATTTTGAGCATTTAAGTAGGAATTTTGCACATCCGGGAGCCCTGGGGGCCTCATGGTCTGTTTCCTTTCGTTTTCTCAATGTGGCTCTCTCTTTTGTATCTTAGATTTCATGGTGAAGTTCTAGGCTGACACTTTTGCAATGAACCAGACAGTTTTTTGGTGTCGATCAAAATCAAGTTTTCCATTTACCAAACTACCTATCTGCCAATCACTCATTCAAGAAGCACTGGGTGCTAACAGGTCTTCACATTGCAGAGACCATAGGGCAGGGGACAAAATGAGTGGGGGAACAATCCTTATATGGGACTTGCCAGGAAGTAAGCACAAAACTATGAGCACTGAACTCTGGGAATACTGGGAGAGACTCCACTGGGGGCTGGGGAGAGATTCTCACGGGTGATGGATGAATGAGTCTGGTGAGAGGATCTATACAGCCTGGGAAAATAAGATGGGAAGAGGTGGGTAGAAAGATGTGCAGGCTACTCAGACATTGCAGGTGGGGCTGCAAAATGGTGCACCCGCTATGGAAAGCAGTATGGAGATTTCTTGGAAAACTGGAATGGAACCACCCTATGACCCAGCCATCCCACTCCTGGGTCTATTCCCAAAGGACTTAAAAACAGCATATTACAGTGACACAGCCACTTCAATGTTTATAGCAGCACAATTCACAATAGGTAGGTTGTGGAACCAACCTAGATGTCCCTCAGTAGATGAGTGGATAAAGAACATGTGGTATATATACAAAATGGAATTTTACTCAGCAATAAGAGAGAATAAAATAATGGCATTTGCAGGTAAATGGATGAAGCTGGAGAATATAATGTTAAGTGAAATTAGTCAATCTCAAAAATCCAAATACCCAATGTTTTCTCTGATATAAGGAGGCTAGTTCACAGTGTTGTTGGATGGGGGTACATAGGAGGATTAGAGGAACACTAGAATGGTCAAAGGAAAGGGAGGGGAAGGGAGGGAGCAAGGGGGAGGGAGGGGGGGAAAAAGGAAAAAAAAATGGTGGTTGAATGAGATGGATATCATTACCCTAAATGCATGATTGAAGATCTGAATGGTACTTACTTATATACTTTGTATACAAACAGTTGTATGTAAAAAGATGCTATATATGTGCATTATGAACTGTAATACATACTACTATTATAAATAAAAAAAATTAAAAAAAAAAAAAAGAAAGATGTGCAGGCAGTGCGCCATACTGTCAGAAGACACCAAAGCAAGACAGCATGACCAGTTTGCACCAGCTGCAGGTAGCATGTGTGCAGGTGGCAAGCTGGGCTAGTGAGGTGAGGCTGGATGGCAGAGGGCTTGAGTGCCCAGGTCAGCAGGCCTGGTGCAGCACAGCAATTGACCACTAGAACTGAAAATGGCAAACACATCCACCTGAAGCCATTGATAAGGATCAGGTATCTTCAGGGCTATCGGAAGAAGAAATGAATCCTGGCATAACGTGAGGTCCCCAGCTGAGATTGCATAGTGGGAACTGGACGCAGACCTACTTGCTCCAGAATCTTGCCCTCCTCCAGGAAGGGAATATGCCTCGGCCAGTCTTGCAGGCACTCTGCCCCATCCCTCCTGTACCTAGGTCACCCAGAGATCTCTCCTCTCATTCGCTGACATAAAATTAAAAAAACAAAAGCAGACTACCCCAAATCCTCCAGAAGATGGACAAGGGGTAAACCAGGCTGTCCCTGCAGCCTTCTGACCATCCAGGGAGCAGGAACGTCCAGTCTGTTGTTATAGGAGATAAATGAAAATCACAATTGCACATTGCACATGTGGCCATGGTGGCCAGTGCTGGTGGTCTCCTTTAAATTCTAGAGAACATGATTTTTGCATGGCCTACGCTTCCTCTCTTTATAGTAGTAGAAGCAAAACAGACAAACCCTTATTTTTTAATTTTAAAATCTTATCCTTTAAAGCTAGTTAAAGCAAACACAGTTATTGCATACACATATAAGAATTTCATATGAGAAATTTGAAATGACAGCAGTTTCAAATGCTGCCTTGGAGGGGCTTTCACTTTGACTTGGATGAAAGGCAGGAACTAAGGAAGAAGTATCAGACCCTCAGAAGCTCTTTGAAGACACTTTGCATTCAGAGTAATCAAATCAACAACCCCACCCTGCCTAGGAGAAAGGACCAGAGGCCCTAGAGTACCCTTTGGTAAATAAGGGAAGTTCTACACGCATTTATCTCCTTAGAACTTAAGTGAAGATTATGTTATACCCCATTTTGCAGATGAGAAAACAGGTTCAGAGAGATCAAAGAACTTGCCCAGGGTCACACAGCTAGTAAGTAGATGTTCCAGACACCTCCTCTTGTGTAACCCCCAAGCTCATGCCACAGCAGGAGACGGCTTCCCCTGACCATGCTGTGTTGTCACAGAAAACAAAATTTCCAGAATGATACTAGTTGGTGAGGCTGTACAATTTTGTCCAAAAAACACCTACCTCCTCCAGTACCTAAAACAAACTTGAAACTTATATTTCAGTCATAGAAAATTCCTAGAGCTCCCCACACCCATCACATCAACTCTGTCCATCTTTCTCTGTCCCAGCTCATGGTGACCTGTCTAGATTGGCTTCTGCCTGCCGGCCTGGTGACCACCTACACATCTTTCAGAGACAATGCAAGGGCCATCTCCTCTAGGAAGACTGCAGCCACCCACATCCACCCTGAACACCCTCTCCGTTCTCAGTGCCTGAAGGCAGAAAGGGGTTCAAATCCCTACTCTGCCACTTATCAGTTTGGGGACCTTGGGAAGTTACTTCTATGTACCTTGGTTTCCTCATCTACAAAATGGGACTACAGTAGTCCCTACCTCCTACGGCTGCTGTAAGGCTTTAAAGACAGAATTCCTGCAAACTGCGTAACAGCAGTGCTTGGTGCATAGTAAATGTCCCATAAATGTTGGCTATTGTTGCATTTATCACTGTGCCTGGGACCTTATTCTCTCTCTTAAAGTGCATACGTGTTTCTCCTGGGCTAGGCAGTGCTCTCTGTCCCTGAGGGCAGCCACCTGACACAAAGGGGGTGCCTAGGACCCCCTTGTGACATGAGCAGAGACTCATGAGCAAACAGCCCTGGGGGGACGTCTCAGTGCTGCACAGAGCCTGCCTCAGTGTCCAGCACACGAGCTCCCTCGTCCCCTGGTCACTGGCTGGATCCTTCATGAAAAGCTGCGGATGGCGGGACACGCGCCCTGTCAATAACCGTACAAAGAACCCCTTCCTGCATTCCCGACCGCCCTCTGCATTCTAGGTGTCTAGCTCCATCACCTGAGTCTGGAGGTCACTGGACAGCACCATCACCCCATCATGACACAAGCCCACCCTCTCCAGGCCACCGCAGCAGCCTCCAGGGGAAGAACAACTGCGCCTGGACAGTGCCATCCCACCTGGCCTGGGGTGGCCTCCAGCCGCAGCTCCACATGACCCGTCAGGCAGCCGTCATCACACCTTAGCACAGCCCACCTTCAGCTTCCCTGCGCTGGAAGCGATGGGAGGGGACAGCAGGAGCATCGACAACCCAAGTCCAATGGCAGCGGATGTTCTGTCGCTTCAACAGCCCCCACCCCACCCCCAAGGGCTGCCGGCAAGCATCTGAGTTAAGCTCTGTCATCTGCATTCACAGCCCCAAGCCTGGCCTTCGTCCTTCACCTGCTCCTTCCTCCAGTGACAAGAGCCACGTGGGCCTGCTCTGCCTAGTTCTGACTGCAGGTTGGGTGAGAATGATTGGGACTTTCATGGGAATAAGTGAACTCATTTTGACGAGGCTAGATGACTGTAATTGCTTACTTTCTGCACTGCTTAATTTTCTTACATGTAAGAGACTGCATATTGAAATTTTAGATGTCTGTAGCATTAAAGTTCTCTATCCCTCTTTTTCAAAGCAGAACACATCAATTTTCCAGATTCTTCCATTGAGACAGGAGGCCTTGGCTTGGCCAACCTCCTGGTTGGACCTTCTGTTCTGATATTAGGAGTGGGTATGGAAGCTCCTCCTTAGCTCTGTTTGAATGACACTTCAGGTGACCTTCTGAGAGTGGTGGTGGAGGCCAGGTTCTTCAGATACACAGGGGAAGGTCAGTGGTTAGGACACTGCTCAGTTGTCTAGACGATAAGACCGAGAATCTTATAAGTTTTAAACTGAAGAAATAAACCTGCCATTCTTGGTGACTACTGACCTGTGCCAGGGAGGCTGACCCCTCAGTGAGGGCAGGAAAGACAAGACCTGGCTGCTAGCAGCACCTGCATCCTTAATTTCTTATTAGTCAGGCAGCAGTGCCACAGTGGGGGAAGGGCGCGCACTCTCCAGCAAACTCCATGCGTTCCAACCCCAGAGAACTGCCACTTCCATGCGAAGCTGAGTGACTTCTTCACTGACGCAACCTCTCTCCGCCCCTCGCTCTCTCGTGGGGACGGTGACCGTGCGGTCCAGGACTGGCAGGTAGTAAGCAAGACACAGAAGTGGCAGTAGAGCCATTCACTGCTGTAGAGCACCCAGGTCCAGAGATGGCTCCCTGGGTTCACGGTTGGCGAGGGGTGCTGCCCGTCTTCCCTCTCCTCACTCCTCGTGGGCTGAAATCCAGGTCCGCAGGATGTGGGACTGGGAGGGCCTTGGCCACAGGGTGGAAGTCAACCTTTTTCAGATGCCCATGAGAGGCAGGGGAGGGGAGGAGGAAGGGAATTTAGCATGTATCAATCTACTTTTAAGACCACTAAGTGATATAACTAAGAAGCTAAGATCCGGCCAGAGGGTGGGTTAGTCACAAAGTCTGGGTCAGAGTCCCCTAAGAGGGGTCTGCTGAGGATGCAATGTGGAATTTCTTGCATCTGCCTGAGAAGGGGCATCTTCAATTTTTACCTCTCCAGGTCTCTGGCAAGATGAAGTGCAGTGGTGTGGTGTAGCCCTCTGGATTCTTATGCAGAGAACAACCCTGCGGACCCTGACTCCCCAGGCCTGGCTGCCCACCCCCACGGTGCCAGCTTGGAATGCAGAGCCTTGAGGTTTGGGAGGTCATGGCCCCAATTTCTCCGGTAGGAGCACCTGCCTGTCCACCCACAGCCCTGGTGGCCTCCTTCTGGGCAGAAACCATCGGCCTGTTCGCTGGTTCAGTGCTGTTAAAATGGCACAGGTGCTGGGATGAGCTGGCAGAAAACATGGCGGATCCCTGCTCCTGCCAGGGCTTGGTTTGGCTCCAGGGCATCTAGGCTACACATGGAAAGAATCTTCCCCCTTCTACACAGGACAAGGACTCTGTCTTCTTCCTGTTTAATGCTTTCAGAGGTTCCTCATCCCCACAGAACTTCCCTGGCCAACAGCCCAGCCAGCCAGCTGCTCCGAGACCTGGCTCCCAACTTTCCCTTTCACCCCTCCCCCACCCCCAGCTCCTCATTCCAAGTCCCAACATCATCCACCATTTGCAATTCCATCCCTAAGGCCCGCTCCTTTTTCCTGTCTGGTGGAAATATCCTGCTGTCCCCCATCTGCTTTACCTGATTCATTATTTCACACCCAACTTTCACATCATCTTGCCCATGAAACCTTCGCTGGCTGATTCCTCTCAGATGTCTGTTTTTTTGTGTTCTAATAATTCCTTCTGGAGACTTCCATCATGGTATCCATCACTGTCTGTGTTTTCTTCTCTTTATGGTCTGCCCCTCATCGCAGTGAATTTCTATGCACTAGCATGACTCCTGTCTTTGCGTTTTCAGTGTCTAGAAATATGTGAGTGACTTGGAAGAATCTACACAAACCATTCATAATTCAAGAATAAGCTTGGCCCAAGCATTTCAGCATTTCACGAGATACACAATGATCGCACATAGAGAGTAGTGACTACAAGAGGAACTTCACAAATCCATTGCTCTAAGGACAAAGAAGCAACAGCATAAACTCAATGACAGGGTGGGAGACGCAAGAGGAGAGAAATGCTGTCCGGCCCAGGAGCTCAACATCTTGGAGGCAAAGGCACGCGGGACGCAGCCCTGCCTTCCCGGGGATTCTGGAGGTCAGTGCTCACTTTGTAAATGAAGCATCCTCCTCCACCGGAAACCATCCCTGTGACTCCCATCTGAACAATCAGTGTGACTGTACTACCCTTCTAGGCCAAACAGAGAAGCTGAGAGTATCATCTGGGCAGGAAATTGTGCTTAAAACACTTAAGTTTTCAAATAAAAACTACATTTTAATCCAAATCAGAAAAGTCCATTACATGTTATTCGGAGAAACATGGAGAAGCCTTAAAAATGTGTGTCAAGGTACTGTGTGAAATTTCTTAAGGAGACCATACCGCCTCCGTGACTCTGTTGGGACAGCACACTGATTCTCCCTCGGTGGGGACATGTCCCGGGGTGGAGGCACAGAGGCAGTGAACGAACTCAACAATAGCAGGTTACAAATCCAAGACAACCAGAAGGGAGGTGGCATCAAAGTATTTTGTGAAACGGAGACATTGCTAACTTGGAATGCTTAATTCCAAGAGTCCTACAAATGTACAGAGGCAGCCCAACCCTGACAAATTCTAGGTTTGATGCTTTGTTAATTCAGCCACATCCTCTGTTGAACACACACACACACACACACACACACACACACACACACACACACACAGTGGGACAGAACATGCATCTCTTAGTTCTAGGCGTACAGAAATCTCTGAAGTACTTTACAAACTTCACCGGGAAATCCAAAATTCAACTGGTCTTACCCTGAGGTAGTTGAGGGTGAAGTTCGTTAGACCCATCCTGGTGATGTTTTTGGACAGTTGATCCAGGACCTGAGGATCTTGTGCCTAAACAAAAACAAAACAAAACAAAACACAAAAATCCACATATTTTATCCCTGTGAGGTGGTCCCACAAAAAATCTTAAACTGCGCTACTGCTGTTAAGACATGCAATCTTGACATTGTTGATTTTTCTTGGAGGGACAGATTGCTGGAGACAATTTAATTTACATTTTGAAGACACTTGCATATAGCACTCAAGGACATTTTTGGATCAATTGTGCAAGACTAGGGAAAATCAAACTACCTCAGACGCGCATTCAGTCCTAGGGAGAAATGACGTTACTTTCTCTGCAAGAGGCCCTGGCGCTATGTCTTCAGGCTGAGAGCCACGGAGCCCTGCCAGGAGAATTCCAGGCCAGTGCCCTGAATTCAGGAGCCTCTGAACTTGTCAGAGCTGTGCCTTTGTTTCCCACTGAGATAGTGGTGCTGTTTTTACAAGCTCGGGGTTGAGAATTGTATTTGAAAACTTTGCAACCACTATGAAAAACTATATGCGTATAATTGGAGAGAGAGGGAGAGCGAGAGTGAAAGCAAGAAAGAGAGAGAGAGAGAGAGAGAGAGAGAGAGATAAGAGAGAAACACCTTCCTGTTAAGATGAGGCTAGAAATAACTATCCTTGACAGTTTTCATCCTGCAGGACTTTAAGGGTAAGTATCACATTTTCCAAAATTTGAGCCACATTTTAATACGGATGTAAAGTACCATGGCCACCCCAAAATGTTATGCTTGGCCCAACAAAAAAATGAAAATTCTTTCTGCATTCCATTTTAAAATGAGTCTCTTGGTTGGTGTGCTTTCTTTCTGCTCGTCTTGATTCTGTCTGACTTAGTATAAACAAACGGACCCTATGCAGAGGGAGGTCTAAGTATATGAGCCTTTGTCTCCACGGCTGCATTCATGATACTACCTAGGTTATAGTAAAAGGACTTTAATTTATTCTTTTCTCTACTTATTCGTACAGTGATACTATCAACAGGATCTGTGTGTATAAATAGATTAAAAAGCATGGGAGAAAATAAAGGGTCCGAGCTTCATGTTAATTTCTTGGAAAGGCAGTCTTTATGGACATTGAGACTACTGACCCTCTCTAGGAAGAGCTTGTTACACGGATGCATCTACATAGATGCATCAAGCAGTCATGGCCAATGGCAAGAGCTTATGTTGCAGTCAGAAGACAGGACGCTAATAAAGGAATAGAAGAATGTGTCTGCTGCTGATAATGAAAACTGACCACTAATTCTTGCAGAGGACCTACTGTATCATTCTAAGTGCCTCACAGTTATTAACTGGTAAATCTCAAGTTGATTCTCTGAGGCACACTTTATTACTGTTACCCTTTGCAGATGAGGGATGGGAAGCACAGCGATGTTGTGTCATTCTCCTAAGGCCACACAGGACCAGGAATAAGACCCAATGTGGTCTCCATCTACCTACTCCCTCAGCTGCATCTCAGTCTATTATGAGAATAATCAGAGTGGCTAATCCAGACTTCCTCAAGGACAGTGAGGGATCTGAACTGCGCTCTGAAAACTATAAAGGACATGGGTAGTCAGAAAGGAGGTGCCGCAGCAGAAAACCCAAGCGCAGTGGAGAAGACGGAGCTCGGCTAAACTGTCATGACGAGAAGATGGAGGGCAAAAGCTTGGAGCCAGAGAGCTGGGACACATGGGCTGGAGGGCACAGGCATTATAGTCAGAACCAACTGAGTCCAAACATTGGTTTTGCCACTTTGGGCTGAAAAACATTGGGAAATTTATTAAACTTCTCTGAGCCTCAGTTTCCTCACTTCTCAAATAGGAATAATAAGAACTTACTTTGGTAAGCCACCGTGAGAATAAAAATCGTGATGTATGCAAAATGTTTAGTGCAAGGCCTGGCACAGCAAACACTCGTAAATGCTACCTGCTGCTGTTTTCTTCTCTGTCGATTACTCCAGGTTTAAAATCAGGTTCATTAACTCTGATGTGGTTCCAAAAGTTTGGTTTTTTTTTTCTTCTTCTTCTTGGAAGCTGCTGCCTTGTGTACCAGAGAGAAGGAACTCGCTCCAGCCAATGCTGACTCCTCCTTCAGGGACCACACTGGCTACTTCCCACTTACCTTGTAAACAGAGCTCTAGAGTGGCATCAAATCCACACTTGACCTAGTCGGTGCTCAATAAAGTTGATATGACTCATGGCCAAATGACACCAAGAGAACCCCAAATATGCCACCTCAAATCCAGCACCACTGTTAGGAAGGACCGGCTCCTGTCAACGCAGTCGTGAAGTCCCACATCGCGTCAGATGGTTTTAATCAAAGCTGGAAACAGCTCCTGTTTTATTTCACTCCCCGGTTATGTATAACAGGTTTATTAGCCCAGGCAGAGCCGTACTGATAATGACGGGACGGAATTTAAGAAAAGCACAAACCATTTATTGAGGTAACTTCAATTTGGAGTTTAAAATAATAAAGTATTTAAAATAGTCTTGAAATAATAAAGTACTGAAAATAGTCTCACAATGCCCCAAACTTGGAAACAAAGGAAGCAAAACACAGGCCTGTGGTTTAAAACGATTGAGGGCAAAACTCAATATTTAGAGTTAATTACCTAAAGTGTAATGACTACTGGAGTTCTCTCTCTCTCTCTCTCTCTCTCTCACACACACACACACACACACACACACACACACACACACAGAGGGAGAGAGAGAAGAGAACTAGGTTTTTTCACTGGAGAAAAATGGAGTGAGAAAAAAAGCAAAGAAAGTAAAATAGAAATTAAATTACTTACATGCATGGCTAGAATGCTTCTCGGGACTAACTCTCTGTATTGTCTAATGGTAAAGTGCCATGTTTTTATTCTCATGAGATCATCAAAGGTGAACTCCAAGATGAGCCTGCCTTCTGTACACACCTACAAGAAACAGAAACACTCTTTTGCTATGCAGTTTGCAGGAGCCACATTTTAAAACTCACTGAGTTCTCAGCATGGTGCCCCTTACTGCCTTTGAGTGGCGCTCGTTCTTGGCAAAAGACTTGACACCAGTGGTTCACCCATAACACACAGGGACAGGTGGTCAGCTCCAGATCTACGGGTTGCAAAGACAGCACAGGAGCTTATAAGCCATGAGGTGCTGGTTTCTCCATTAACTGCTACTGATGCTAGGAACCTCCATTTGTCCTTCTGCATAAATGATGACAAAACCCATCTCATTGGGTCAAAAATGCCCAGCACATAGTATGCATCCTCACAGTGGTCCTCTCTCACTTCCCGCCTTTCCTCACATTTATTGTTCTTCCCTGGTGGGAGTTTTTCTCACCGAGACAGGAGTGGTGGTAGCCTGTTGGTCCAGTTTAAATAGTTACAACTCATAAATCAGCCTTTGGGAAGTGTACAAAATAGTGGTTGGAGGATGTAAAGTTTTACTCATTCTTGAAGTTTGGGAAAACCAAATAAATCCCCTAAATTCCACATTCCTTATCTATAGAAAGGCATAGTAATATTCATAGGTAGGAGAGTGAGAAAAATACATGGAAGGAAATTATGTGTGTGGATTGCTAAGTAGAATGGCAGTGAATTACACCTGACAGACAAGAAACAGCCCAAGAGAGTGCTGAACCCTAGACCTGGTTGTCCTAAGGTGCTCCCTGAGCTGTGGGGGTTCGTAAATGGCATCTTGGGGGCTCTGTTGGGAGTAGCTGGGCCTCTACCCTCCACCCTGACTTCTAACCTCCACCCACTTACTGGATTCCACCAGAGCACCTTTGATTATATCTGCTTTAATATATTGGACTTCTGATCAAGTTTTATTTGGAGAGAATTTACACTAAACGCAAACACACAAAACTCTGGAAACTTTTAAATACACATTTATAAATAAATAAATAATAACCAAATAGAGGCGATGCATATTACTAAAACCACAGTCCATAAAGATGGTTAACAATTTATATCGACCTTTTATGAAATATTACTGACCAATTTCCTTGTTAGGAATTGAATACAAAATGTCACCATTTATTGAGTTATAGCTATGTCCTCAGTACTGGGTTAGGTGCCTTTCACACACTCTGACTGAAGGTAATGTTTCCTTTAACAAGCCAAAAATAGTACAAAATTACTACCAAGTGCTAATAGCACACTATTCAAGAAAGATGCTGTGAACTTCTGCCATATTTTTTTCGAAGATCTCAGAGACATTGTAAGATAATTATTGATAAGCTGGGTGAAGACCTCTTCCTCAGAGCCAATTAGCAGGATCTGTGGGTGATTTTAGGCATTTGGCCACCCTTCCCCAAAAACTCTGGGTCAAATCACCTTCAGAGCCTCATTTCTGTTTTCTTTCTTTCTTTCTTTCTTTCTTTTTTTTTTTTTTTTTTTTTTTTTTTTTTTTTTTTTTTTTTTTTTTTTTTATCTGTGAGAACTAAGTACATGGGAATGGGAAGACTTCAGTGTCCCAAAACACTTTCTTGAGAGCAGCTTCAGCATTGGAATTCATTTACCAGGTTTTCCAAAGAGTTGTGTGGAGATCAAGCCACACAATTCTCCCAGGGGTGTTAGTGTGACAGAAGCCACCAGTGGTGACAACTTTTAACAAAAGGGAGGTAGCTACAGCCAGCCATCAACATCAGAATGTCCTGACAATATGGGACAGGGATATCTGGAGCTATAAGCCTCTTCTTAAAGAGAGGAGATTATTGGATATTTAAACAAATATTACCCCAGTTAAATGTCAGGATTTTTTATTATCTAATCTATTTGTTTTGTGTTTATGAACCACAAACTTGGGGCAGGCAGAGGTTTTGGTTTCCTTCTATTGAACAGAATTTCATAATGGGAAGGCATGTATGCAGTCCTTCTGATGGATTACTCAATTGGAGCGTCTGTAAGGTCAAGCTAAATTGTGTTCTTTGCACTGTGACATAGCGAGCCAGTTGGGGACCTCTCTTGCAGTCAAACGGTCGCGGGCCTACCAAATGGAAAATTGTCACAAGCCTTGGGCTCCTTCTCGTCTAGTCCAAACCAAGGAGAGAACTTTAACCAGGACATACTATTTGCAAGATGGAAATCCTTTGAGTACAATCTGAAATGACTGTGTTGGGTGTGTGTGTGTGTTTAAGAAAAATTAAATGACTTCCTTGAATGAAAGAATGGAGGAGAATTTTGGTCACTGTTCGTATTCCCCGCATAATTACCCACAGCTTCATTCCAGGTCCTAGGCAGCTCTCTGCTCTCATAATGGAAGTTAAATGAAACCAGAGGCTTTGTGATTTGTTTTATATGCAACATTCAGGAAGCGGAATAGAGGCACATATGAAAAAATACATGTATTCCTTGCTCTGAAATGGTAAAAAAAAAAAAAAAAAAAAAAAAATAGGCATAGCCTACTAAGGGAAATTAATATCTTTTCCCTTCAAAAAAATATTCTGTGAATTACTCTTAATCAATACAATTAATGTAGCTTTTATCTAAAGTTGGCCTTTTTTTTTTTTTTTTTTTTTAAGCTGCCTTTCCTTGGAATCCAAAATCAAAAGGGTCCCCAATTAAGAAAACATTTTCTGTTGTGCTGAATTCATGTTACCGTACTGTGAGCTCTGACATTTTGTTTCTGTGGTAACCAAAATCAGCTGATTAGTTGGCATGGCAACAGAAAAGATGTAATCCCAGCAGACACACTCTAATCAATGCCCCCAGCACAGATGGTCTCCGGAGGATCAACAAGAAAGAGGCTGGCAGGCATTCAGCAGATCACGTGCTACCTTGAGACTAGGCCAGGAACAAGAGAACTAAAAAAGAACATTTCTCAAACTAACCGGTAGCTTTTTAACCCTTTTCTTTCTTTGACTAATTGTAAAGCGACAGGGACCTGACCATGTAGTTGTATAACACAACGTTCTCATATTGCTGTTATGAAATAAAGTGTGCTTTTTAGGTGGGAGTGCTTATTTAATTTCCTTAGTCTTTATGCTTGACCAGCATGCATGGAATAGTGCTTTCAGATTAATGGTTGCATAAAGCTCTCTGGATCTTACTTAGAGATCCTGTGTGTGGAAATGCACATTAAAGCAATATGATCATTGCTGATACTTTGGCAAAAGTCAGAGGAAGAGCAGAAATTCTGGAGAATTATGTGGTATGCTGGCTAAGGTAAGATGAGCTGTCAAAGACATAAGTGAGTGTTCATACCGGAAAACTGGCTGGCCACTTTCAGAGTAGGTTTTTGACAGTAGTTAGTAATTTCACAATAAATAATTGAGAACAGAGAAAACACCACCCTATGTTCACAGAGGTGGTAAAGGTGTCCAGTATGGCTGAGACTATTGTCTCTGGTTCCAAAACCTAAAACTACCCAAGAATGTCACTGACACAGTGTTCCTCTCAGCATCTGCCACTGTTCATAGCCTCAAATTTAAATGTAACTGGAGGGCGGGGGAGGTGGTCCTTTGCTTCTGCAAAGCTTGATGCCCGTTCTTTTGATTATAAAGCCTTATTTACTATTTGATTCAATATTAAAAACATAAAAGAAAGGCCCTATAATGTGTGTTTTAAAATTCTAATTACATATTTATCCATAATCTATAATGTTCCTGGTATCAGGAAATTGCAAAATGCTCACTATCCTCCTGAGGAATATTTAATATTACTGTTGATTAGGACTGCAGCTGATTTTTTGATTCACTAGTTGACCAAATTTTCATAAAAGCAACCGAGAACCACTGGGTCAAATGCTATTTGGGGAATGAGAGTTTATTGATAGTCGAAATTAGAATAACGAACGTGATGCTCCTCACAGATACATAATGTGCTAGGTTACTAATAGCAAAAAAATAAACACTGGATTCCCAGGTTTTTCTTTGTAATACTGAAAGGTCATTAGCTCACAGTTTTATTCTGAGTAACCATGGTATTTTATTATATGAGGATGAGTTATTTTTAATTAATATAAGTGCAAAAGAAAAATTGGAAAGATTCCTTGGGTAGTGCAACAATCCCTAAGTCACCAAGGAGAAAGAAGGAAGGAAGGAAGGACAGAAGAAGACAACAAATGAATCTCATCAAATTTCCTAAAAATAAGTATACATAAAATTAACACTTGGACTAGGTGCCTATAACTAATCTCCCTGTGACATTGTTTATCACAGTAGGGAAATATTCATCACAGGAGTGGGCAGATGTGCTGCCGTGGGGTGGAATAACATGGGTGGTCCAAATAATTGATGCTTGGGGCCAAGGGAGCCATATTCAGGGGAACACTTGGGTCTTCCCGGTGACTGCCTTGGGTGCCCACCTTGGGTGCCCAAACAAACCACTCGACCATCTGGGAGGGAAGGATTCCAGGGAAAGAAAGAATGAGACCGAGAGGGAAACCTTGGTTTCTTGATGGGAATGAAACCAGCACTTTATCAATTCATTGGAATAATGCAAATCTTTTTGATCTCAAATAAATCTAGAATGTTTAGCTCTTTGCCTTCAGAGCAACTAACTGCATTCATTTATGAGAAAGTTTTGGCCTGAGAAAGAAAGAAATTGAGTAAGTATATAAAAGAGCTGCTATGAAATGCACTTTTAATTTCAATGTCTACAGATGTTAGAAGTTGCTCCTTCATTAAGGCAAAGCCTTATTTAATTACCATGGATTTTTTTTTTTTTTTTTTTTTTTTTTTTTTTTTTTTTTTTTTTTTAGCCCTGGAAAGCATAAGGAGTTGGTATGTTTTCCTTAAATCACCTAAAAGTAATATTAAGATGAGAAAGAGAGAGGGAGAGGGAAGGGTGGAGAGAGAGAGAGAGAGAGAGAGAGAGAGAGAGAGAGGGAACTCATAGTGAGGCAGCAGAAGCAGACTTTCTCTGCAGAGCTCAGACTTTGTAAGACTGGAGATGAACCATGGAATCTGCAGGAAATAAGAAACCCGGATGGAAGAAACCATCCTCTTATCCAGGTGCCATTCCTTTCCCCACAGGAAGCTCCTCCCATCAGGGTCTTCTGCTCTCCATGTGGAACTTCTTTGTCTCTGAACCACAACTTTCCTCTCTGCTCAGTTCTTAAAACGGGAAGAAAGAGAGAACCCTACCCTGCCCCATGCTTAAAACATCTAGTGTCAAAATCAGGGGCACTTCACCGCTTATCTCAGCATTTTATAAACATTTCCTTTGCTGTGGGCACCAGCCTGGGCACCAGGCAAGATTAAACTGAGCCACTGATACCAGTGAACAAATAAGAAACATTGTATTTTTCTTCTTGTAGCAAACCTGCCGAAGTAACAAATCCATCTTCTGTTTTATGGTTTGGTAATTAACCCTGATGATTCAATGTCTTTTAACTATAAAGAAAGGGTTGTCAGATGTGTTTTGTACTAAGAGATTGCTGCTGTCATTAGTGTCATAAATTAGTTTTACGTGGAGTCTTAGTCCAAATGCAGGGAACCAGTGTTCATTAAAAGGGATTTCTGTGGGGCTGGGGGTGGGACTTTGTGGTCGAGTGTATGCACACAGGCGTGAGGCCCTGGATCAAACCCCAGCAACCCCCAAATAAATGAGTAAATAAATAAAATAATTCACCATATTCTTTGAGTAAATATCTGTCCTAATTTTTCTACTAGAGAGGGGACATTAAGGGGTACCTGCAGTGTTCCAGAAAGGTCTGCGGTGAGAAAGGAGGGTCCATGCCAATTTTCTGTACAGGGCATGGATCATAGGGGTAAGATATACAGAAGATGAGGCTGAATCTTTATCTTTTTTCTTTTTTAACTAGGGATTGAACCCAGGGGCACTTTACCACTGAGTCCTTTTTATTTTTTATTTGGACACAGGGTCTCACTAAGTTGCTTAGGGCCTCGCTAAGTTGCTGAGGCTGGCTGTGAGCTTGTGATCCTCCTGCCTCAGCCTTGGGAGCTGCTGGGATCACAGGGCTGAGACACCCTGGCTCTTTCTCTTTCCTAGGTGTCACCTCAAGTTCTTCACCTTATCTGGACCCCCCCCCCCCCCCCCTGTCTTTTCTCACTCACTGTCTCCGCTGTGCTCACTTGCTGGGCAGCTCATTAGATGCACTTACCAACCACAGAACTCTTAAAAAATGGGGGGAGAAAACCTTTAAAGCCTGAATTCCCTACTTTCATTCACTATATATTTTTGTGTTTATATTCCTTGCACATCACAGTTTGGTTGTGGTTGCTAGATTTTTTTTTTCCTGTTTGTTAACATTTGAATTTGGTTTTATTTGTTTATTTGCTTTCACATAATACAGTATGAAAACTGCCTGCATCCTGGGAGCACATTCTTTCAGCTGTGGAAGGCCCTTTGTGCACCACACGCAAACCCAGATTTAGCTACCAAGGTCAGAGGAAGTCGCACACACAGGACAGGCCTCTGTCTTGGAGCCGAAGGTAGCTGAGAGATGAGATGTCAGCTCAAAGTTCCAGAAGAAAGTGATCATTAATACCTTTAATTCACTCAGAGAAGAAAATGCCAGAGCGCTCTGGGCCCGGCCCGTACCTTGGTGAACATGGGCTTCCCATGCTGGGTGACCATGGCGCACTGGTCGCAGTCCACTGTGATGGATGAGTTGTGGTAGGACTCTTTCGAGTGTTTGAGAATGTAATACAGGTCGGTCACCCCTCCTTCGAACACAGTGCTAAAGTAACGGGGGATGAGGGTCCTGCCAATGGCTGGGAGAGAAAAAAACAGAGAAACAAGCCGTTAACGAAAACATCCCGCTAGGCCCACATGCCCCGCCCCTCCGCCAACCCTGTGGCTGCAGGTGAGTCATCTCCAGAAACCACACCAGGAGGGGATTTTTCTTGGGAAACAGCCATGACCCTTCTGGGTTGTGGCTCATAAAACACAATCTCCAACTATTCAGCAAAAATGTGGACTCTCCTCTCCCCACATTTTTGTGCCCGGTAAAATAAGATTTAATAGTTTTAAAATAGTGAGAGGGCTACATTTACTACTTTGGACCTTGCATATACTTTTAAAAAAATTTTGTTCTTAGACACACATGAAAGTAGAGTGTATTTTGACATATTATATCTTATTCTAATTAGGATCCCATTTCTTGTGGTCATTAGTACCCTTTAATTCACTCGGAGAAGGAAATGCAGACATGATGTGGAGATTCACTGTGATGTACTCATATAGGAACACAGAAAAATTACGTCTGATTCATTTAATTGTCTTTCCTATTCATATTTCCCCCATTCAATCTACTTTGTCTAATCCAATGAACTTCTATTCTTCCCTCACCTCCTCCCCCTTATTGTGGATTAGCTTCCACATATCAGAGAGAACATTTGACCTTTGGTTTTGGGGATTGGCTTCTTTCACTTAGCATGATAGTCTACAGCTCCATCCATTTACCAGCAAAAGTCATAGTCATTCTTTTTTTTTTTTTTAATGGCTGAGCAATATTCCATTGTGTATATAAACCACATTTTCTTTATCCATTCATATGTTGTAGGGCACCTAGATTGGTTCCATAGCTTGGCTATTGTGAGTTGAACTACTGTAAACATTATATTTTTAAGTGAACCCATTTTCAACAAATAAGATTGATCCAGTCTACTTGTGTTTATTATTATTATTATTATTATTTTTACTTGTGTTTTTCAATGTATCATTTACAGACCAATTACCCACGTATGTTTTAGGTATTACTAGTAGTAATAATGTAAAGATTAATGCCATGATACTTTGAAGTTTGGGAAGTATTTTGGCATTTTCTCATTGAATCTTCAGAACAACCCCCAAAGAGTACAGAGTTGAGACCCAAAATATCTTACTATGGAAAAAAAAAAGTGTGAATGCTTCTCAGTTACAGGACTTGTAAACAGATCTTTGGGGTCTCTAGCTCCATATCTGCAAACACCAAAGCATCTGCTCTTTCCAATACTGTGTCTCAAACCACTTTAAAGAATAGAAATCCAGTCCGGGTCTCCTACTCAGAAATGCAGAACTATGCAAATGCTGGGTTTTCTATCTACTTTTGAGCTGGATAAAAATCTCTCTCTAGTCTAGGGAGCCCATTTTAAGAGAACTTGATACCTTCCACTTGGTCTAAATTGGTCTGGTTCACTCCATGTGTCTGCTGCTGCCCTAATTTAGCTTGAGCAGTTGTGTAAGGAGCTGGGCCCTTCTGATAGACGGTGCTTAGGAAGCCATGCTGGGCAGCGATCTGAAATCCTCTTACACTGGAAATCCCAACTCAGAATATCAGAAATTTTGCTTGTGTGCAGATTTCAAGGCAAAGTCCTGAAAGTACTCTCAAGCAACCCAAGGTTTTTAATAAATCTCTTACATTCACTATATAGTATCCCCCAAAGACAAAAAAAAAATAATATTTAAGATAAACTACCAAAGAGAGCTTTAGCTAGGAAAAAAAATCACCCAATTGCCACTTAATGTTTTAAAATATTTAATTTCATTTTGAAAGAATCAGTGCTAATCCGTTCCATATGGGTCTATAGCTCTTTTGGGCAGGGACTTGGAAAAAAATAAGTATAAAGACAATATCCTGCCAAAATGTTTTCTGAAGTGATCTTTAAAGAGTTCCAATATAGACGGTGAGTCTCTGAATAATTTATATGGTTGTTATTGCTTCATATTCGCCTCAGGTAAAATCAATCAACAAGTGTGTGCTAAATATTCCAGGATCTTGGGCGATTCCATCCCAAATAATCCTTACACGTACATTTCCCAAATACTTTTTAATCCCCAATACTGCCTGTTCATTTCTGAATATAAAATTCAAATGAGAGTAATTTGAGTCCACCATACATTTCAACATGCATTGTTAATACTGTAAATAAAACTCTATGTCTTAAAACCTTTTTGTTCTACACTAAATAGATAAAATTAATTGAAAGCATTTCAAATATTCTAACTTAAAGCTAATTACCATAAATCAGTTCAAGTAATTTGACATTTGGAGATCTGTACTGTTAAGAATAAATACAAATCATAAAAATGTGGTTGAAGGGTGAAAATATTTCAGTCCAACATCCAAGGACTTGTCACATTAAAAAGGGCACAGCAAACAACCTGGCTAGTGACACTGTAGTTTATTCAACAAGAATCCTGCATAGTTTATTTAATTCCTTGGTAGCATGGTTTTCTATATATTATCATCATTTCTATTCAAAGTATATGACAAATTGAAAGGGAAACAAGTTTTAGATTCTTTCATTTTAAACCTAAATTTGTAATTCCTTCCTGACTCCAGAAAATATACAAATTGTATAGTAAATATACTTAGAGCATAACATAGCTTTGCTTCAGCAATTGCCAACACTCCTGGAAGAGACTGTCGTGGACACTGGGACTTGTTTCCAGTCCCATTTCCTTGGTGGCACTGCCCTATCATTTTCCCCATGGTCTGATTTGGGACCCTGGTCACAAAGATCCATTTTCCACTGTGGTAAGCTGCTACTCTGGTGGCCCCAATGGACAGTGACAGTGCCATCCGTGCCTGCGTATGTAGTCTGTGCTCCTTAAATCTGGCTGGGTTCTGTGATCTGCTTCAATCAACAGAATGTAGCACAAGCACTTTGGAGCTGCACCTTAAGAAAACCTGGAGGCTTCCATTGGGTGCTTGGGAAGAAGTCAGCTGCCCAGCTACTCCAAGGTCACCACACAGTGAGAAGTCCAACTCAGCCAGGGATGGAGGAGCGTCTCCTAGCCAGTAGCCCCGCTGAGCTGACAAACTGCACATCAAATTCAGGATTCAGAAAATATTGGTAAAGAGTTCAAAATCACAAGAGCATTTTGTTAAAACTTTATCAGTGATCACATTGTTTACAGATTAAGGTTGTTAATTGTGGTGTGAATATACTTTGCATACAACCAGAGATATGTAAAAATGTGCTCTATATGTGTGATATGAAATGTAATGCATTCTGCTGTCATTTATAACAACTTAGAATAAAAAATAATTTTTTTTTTTTAAAAATAAAGGCATTGTGTACAACCAAAACAGATAAATAAATATTGAAAAAAAAAAAAAAAAAAAAAAAGAAAGAAAGGAAAGGAGACAGGGACAAAAATCTACATTTGTGCTTTCAGCATCTACCCTGGGGCATGCTCAGAATTCTTTCCCGAAAGAAAGAAGCCACAAGAAACTTGTGAATCATAGACATAGAAAAGCCTGCATTCAGAAAGAAAGAAAGCAGACAGAGAACCTTAGTCGACTGATTTGGGCCCTCGACTCAGCAGGGTATGAAGCCGGCTCCACCCTCAGAGGTCAAAGTTATGGGAGAGGTGCTCTTAGCCTTTTTATTACTTTAGGCTCTTTTGTGTCAGACTTTTGTCATCTGCAAATGGAGGAAGGCTGATTAATGCTGTCCTGGTCCAGTATGGAATAGGGTAGCAAAAGTGGATAGAGGATGAAGAGATGTCCCAAAATGATCAACTGCCAGAGATCTCAGAGTCTTTTTCTGTGCAACACACTGTGTTAGAAGCATCAGGAGATAAAAAGGGGTGTCAGAGAATACATCCGTTTCCTATTGCTGCTCTAGCAAATTACCACAATCTTAGTGGCTTAAAACAACACAAATGTACTATCTTATAGTTCCAACAATCAGTCTTGCTGGGCTAATATCATGATGTCAGCAGGGCTGAATTCCCTTCTCGAGGCTGCCCGGTAGAAGTGGTTTTCTTGTTGTCCCTGGCATCTAGAGGCTGCTGGCATTCTTGTCTGTGACCCTTCCCCCTCTTCAAAACCAGCAGCAATGGCCCCTCTTGCTCTTCCTCTTCTGCCTCCCTTTTCCACATTGGGACCTTTGTGATTGCACCGGATCCCCCCAAACATGCCAGGATCATCTCCCAACTCCAAGTCCTGAATTTAATCAGATCTGCAAAACTCTTTAGTCGTGTAAGAGAGCATCCATAGATACTAGGAACTGGGACATGAACCTCTTTGAGGGGCCATTATTCTGCCTAGTACAGAGAATGTACTTGCCAAGAACTTCTGCTCTGCAAAGGAGATATAAAAAATGTACCTGGTACACGTACACTTTGCCCCTCCCACACACACATGCACTCAAACGGAGCATAACATGTCAATAATGTGCAATGAATGGGATAGAGAACCAGAGCAAAATTCTGAGGACTTGAGAAAATCAGTCACTCAGCCCTCAGTTTCTTCTATCAACATTTGCTGAGCCTGGAGCAGGTATAAAGCTCCAGTGTAGGTGCTGAAAGCACGAAGGTGGATTTTTGTCCCTGTCATTCAAACTCTGTCTGTAACACAATGTGAGAATTGATCAAGTTTAAAAAAAAAGTGGATTTGTGATTTTGAACTCTCAATCGATAGCTACTGAATCCTGAATTCAATATATAATCTTATTATTTTTGAAGCACCCAGACCACGAAAACACATTCTTTTGAAGTAAACCTTGCAACCTCATGGAGCAGTCTAATAGAAATGACTTCAAATATGGGAACATTTCATATTTAGATTCAGTGATCTTGTAATTCATCAGCCACATCACTTTGAATCTATTTAGATTCACATGCATATGTTAAGTTTTATACTTTACACTTGTACTTTAATTCCTGGAATTAGAATAATTTAAATATTGATACATGTAAATCTGCACTGAACTCCCTTGCAAAGGACTGTATCTTCAAATATTCTCAGAGTGAGATCAAGCATGAAAGAGATTCCATTCTTCTAACACATTTCAGGCAAATGTCCCACATTGGGAAGTATGGAGAGCCAGATAGCAAGAAGATTTTCTGTTATGTGAGATGAGTGGAAAATACTATATATTATTTATCTATGTGTTCATGAAAGAGTAAAGAAAAATCATACATTAAATTATTCAAGAGCTGAGCTGTATAAAGAATGTTTAAATAATCCCCATCTTGTATATAATTATTAAAAGCTAAAAATTCATTCCCAGCTAATTTAGACATTAAAACCTGCAATCAACTTCCTCAGAAAGTTTTTCACTATTGTTCCCGCCCCTGCCCACCCCTCCTCCCCCCAAGTTCGGTGGAAGTTGGGCAGATGGGGTACCGAGGCAGGCTCCAGCTTACCTCTTTTCTATAGGTACTACTGGTAGATATCAGGATGCCTACAAGGTATCTGTAGATATTTGCTGAAGTTTTCCCTACTTAGAAACCAAATGGTACCAGTTGGGAAATCAATAGGAAGAATAATAAGTTATTATGCATCCTCCTTTGAGCAGAAAGAGATAGAGCTTTCTATCTCTACTAATAATTATGGAATGCTTTGCTTAAACTCTCAAAGTGGTTCATAGTAATTCATGGGAGAAAATCACACATCAAAATAAGCACGTGGGAAAATATTTAAACTGGTAATTAAAGCATAAAATAATAACAATAACAATAATAATAAATGATAAAACATAAACCTCGTGAGGTTGTGGTAAAACAGGCATATGCAAATAAAAAAAAAAAAACAGTGCAGCAATTACTTTTTATCTAGAAAACTGATTCTTTCAAAGCCTACTAGGGGTGACTCTAAGCTCTTAGTAAATACCCTCCTGAAACTGTAATTCTAATGTTTATATCTTAAATACTAAACTTGAGAAACCACTAAGTCTTTTTGATTTGGGACCATCATTCATCATTTAAGTGCCAGAAATTTCTATATTTCAAAGATAATTTACTTAAAAAAAAAAAAAGAAAAGAATATTGAGAACCTGATTAAAATGTGGAATTGGAGGAAGATTTGTGACTAACAATGTATCAGTACCACTTAACACTTGGACATTATTTAGCTAATAACTTTCTAACTATAGAGAGAAATATACTAACACATATTAGTGTCTTCAATTAAGCAAAGTTAATTGTATTAAAATTGTTGATTATTCTGTGATATTAAATTTTTTTTTCTAAACATGGTAATAAATAAATTGGCTATCTGAATCTGCATAGCTTATATAGTTCTGCTGAGGTTGCTGTACTTCAAAAATCCACATGGAAATTCTAGTACCGAGATATACAACAAACACAGAGACTCATTAAACCTCAGACTTATCTGTATTCAGAAATCAGTGAATGCATTATGCTAACATGTAAATGAAAATGCTCCTAGGAATGATAAAAATAATACTGATGATTTCATTTATGGTAAATAACCATTATAAATAGTCAAAACAATGGAAATGAAGCATGATAACATTTTAATGGGGATGGTATTCGTTCAAAACAGATTCCAGATTCCATTGTTCTTGATAAAGTGAAAGCAAATCCAACCAACTTTACTTTGATCAATCGACATAATTTTCATTCTCATATGCCCTTTTCTCTCATATTCTCAATCAAAGCAATTTGATTTAAATATCTTTCGATTATCTCTCCTGCTCTTTCAAAGTTTCGTTCGTTTCACGAATGCTTGTTAAGCACCTTCTACCGGCCAGCTCTTGGTGCAGGAGGAAAAGCGCAAAATGCTGACCAGCCCCGAGGGCTGCAGCGACAGATTCTACTGCTGCATCTGGACTGAACACAGCTACGTCAGATCTGCGGTTGGAGAGGGCCAGGGCCAGGGACCACTGATAGCAAAAGCCCTAAGACAGGTAGGAGCTGGGACCACATCGGGTTGACGAGCTATAGTAGTATCAGGAAGCAGGCTGTGTGGCCCAGGCGTGGTCTGGAGAATGAGATGGTAGGTGGGATCAGAGAGGGGTGCAGGGCTAGGCTCTGCGCAGCTTCTTAGGCTCTGGCTAAAGGACTACTTTCTATTCTTCTGCGCAATGACAATGGAAGCCTTTAGCCAATGGTATCATCTGACGCATCTACTTTTCTTTTTCTAAATGTATTACCTATTTGCCAACATGGTATCAAAACTCCACAAAATATTTTAATCTACCCAGAAATCTAATGGGCATTTTTCCCGTACTAATTTTTTAGTACGTTGATTAAGACTTCAGTCCCACCACTTTGCACTGGTGCTTGGCGCTGGAGAAAAAATGATGACGGAGGTAAACCCCTTCCAGGCTCTTGGGGAGCTTCCCTCAAGCAATTCTTAGTGCCATTAATTCAAGAATAAGGGAAAGCAGATGAGGCTAGGGCGGCATTGGGTTCTCCTTGTTTCCCCATTGCCTAACACACGACCAGGAATGAGTTGATGCGACACATGAAGAAATTCACCGGTCCCAACTTGAAGAAACGTATACTTAAACGTGATAGACTTCATCTCATTTAATGCAACCCGGTGTTTCGGCATACTCACATTATTTTAAATCCTATTTCTGTTAGTCATAACTACAGGGTATTTTCTCGGACCTTTTATAATGGGCAACAATCCTTTAGACCTTGATCCAAGGTACTGACCATAGCACTGTGCAGGAGAAGTCCCAGCAATGGAGACAGAGCTCCTCCTAACTGGGGCATGGAATTAAAATCCTGTACTGACGCCCGCATCCAGTCCATGCTCTAGCTACTGATGGGATGGCTATGGTGCAGGGTGTATGGGGAGAGAGTGGGGTGCAGAGAAAGGCCCAAGCTAATAGATGATCCACTTCAATCAGGCACAAAGGGGGGCGGTTCCTGGCAGGAGGAACAGCATGTGCCTGAGGAGGGTGTATTTCCCATCTCTGGGTTGCTGCCTGGACCAGGGGTTCTATCTTGATACCTCAAGAGATCTCTCCGTTGCCTAGAAGTCTTGCTCTCTCCTTAGGGCAGTGCAGTATTCTTTTAGTTATTGAAATTTTATAAAGTGGTTTACATCTGATAGACTAATTTCTGCCCTGTGGGTTGTTTTTTTTTTTTTTTTTTTTTTTTTTTTAATGTCAACAGTTTCATAACTATACTCTGGGTTTTATTCTTCAAGGTAAACTTAAAGATAATTGTGTTATATTTTCAAAAACTGGGAGGGAGACTGACTCAAATTACATTTGCTAAGAAAGAGTCGATATCTTTAAAATATTCAGTCTTCCCATACAGGTGTATATTTTCATTTTTGTTTCAAGGGAATTCTCTAGTGTCTGACAGAATGTTAGGTGTATAGATACATTTCTTAGGATGATTTTTGAATATTTTAGTTATGCTGAATAGCTAATATAAATTTTTCATTATATTCCTATTTGGAACCCATATATTTAATAACTGAATGCTGTTATTAATATTAATAACTTTTGAAGATTTTTTGAGGCTTCTAGGTAAAAAAATCTATTATTTCCCAATACTGACAATTTTGTTACCTTTCTCCTTTCCAATATATTTTTCATCTCACTGCAATGGTTAAAACAGAATTTGTGGAAAATGATTAAAATAAATTCTACTTCTAATCCTTGTTTTTATTATTTTTTTTCTTTTTAATATTGATAGAATTTTAATTTGATCAAATGTCTTTTCAGTAACTATTGATTTTCTTTTTGAAAACTACTAATATATTTTCAATTTTTGAACAACTTTTGTACTTCTAGTACAAACCTTCCTTTCTCTTGCACACACACATTCGTATGTTTTTTGAACAATTATTTACTTTTGCTTATACATTCATTCATCCTTTACCAAATATAAGTGAAAGAAGTACTCTACCTGAGCCACTGCGCCAGGTACTAAATTAGTTGACAGATCCAGAAAAGACCTGAAGTCTAGTCCAGTAATTCCCATTAACACTTCCTAAGGTTTCTAAAGATCTTTAAATGTACCTGTACCTGGTTCCATATTTTTTTAAAATCACTAACAAAAGAACATGTTTAATATTTATCTGATTCAACTAGGAATGATCTCAACTCATGGTTAATAATGGTTATGAATCACACTTAACATATGTGGATAAAATGAAATACAAAATACTTATGAAATTACTTAATAAGTGCAATTTGGTTTCTCATGATTATATTCTCATTTTATCAGAGAGGAATCTGATGTTCAGAGAAATAAAATTGCAAAGCTATTTGAAATTGGAGTAGAAAAGGTAGGATGCTTTGTTTTGAACCAATCAATCTTCGTTTACTTCTATGTCCTGATTTAAGTTTAATACCTTTAAAAAAAAATCACATGAGTAACACATGTGCAAAAAATTAACATGTTACTGTTGCAGACTTTCTAGCTACTCATGAGATGGGATTCCGTTCTCTAGGCATTGGGCCAGGACTTATTTTTCAAAGTCCCTTTCAGTCAAGAACCGCTTTGTGGCAGTCAGAGCCAAGGCTCCATGGACATTTCTGTTGTTTCCTTTTTATTCAACAGAATAGACATCAAGACACCACCAGCCACGTTAATAAAATCATGTATGTGTAACCATGTCTGACAGCCACAGAGGATTCCATAGACCCTCACCGTGTTATAGATGGTGGAGGCAGGATATGGGACCAGCTTGGATCTCCATGTCTCACCAGGAGAAGAGCTGCCACATATGGGGAAATTTTATTTGGACTTTGGTGGAGAAAAAAATGTTTATGGTTTTAAGCCACAGAAATAGTGAGGTTTCTTGTTTAAATATCTCAGGCTAACTAACACAGTTACTAATAAGTCTGACGTTTCCCTGATCACCCTCTACCTCTAGCCATTAATCCTAGTGCCTTCACTCAGCCCTAGGTCACTGGAGTTATTAACATGTTATGTAACCTTTAAGATGTTTGAATTATTCATTATATATATATATATATATATATATCCCCATAGAAAACACACATAATTTTGTATGAGTGCTTTTTGTTTTGTTTTTAATATTTATTTTTTAGTTGTAGTTGGAAACAATACCTTTATTTATTTATTTGTTTGTTTATTTACTTTATGTGATGCTAAAGATAGAACCCAGGTCCTCGCATGTGCTAGGCAAGTGCTCTACCACTGAGCCACTACCCCACCCTATTTTGTTTTGATTTACATAAAAGATGTAGTGGATATATCTATACGGAAATTGAATTTTTCATTCAGTAATACATTTATGTTCTCTAAACACATTGTGTATATAAGGAAAATCACTAACTTTAAACACTGTATCATATTGTAGAACATGACTCTTCTACACGTTATTTAGACATTGTCATGTTGAGGGGTATACAGATTATCTTTCAATTTTTTTTTTTTCCCTGCAAGGCAGACCCTGAAAAGGGGAGATCCATATTTTATTTTGCTCTGTGCCAGCAATTGCCCTTCAAAGTGCAATGACCAGTTTGTTTCCTCAGAAGCAGTGACAGGAATGCTTTACCTAAAACTTCACCAATACTTAATATTACCAAATTTTAATTTTTTAATTTTTTAATTTTTTTTTTTTGCTATTTAGATCACAGAGTGTGCCTCTCACAAAGTGTAGATGTATCACATGTTGATGATAAAGTTAAGTGCTTAATTACAGTCGTCCAAGTGGTTATTGCTGCAGGAGAATCATCTCCACTAACCACTTCAGGTGGTGTGCATCTCCGGACCCAAAGCCCATTGGCCTTGCTCAGGGGAAGAAGTAGTCGAGCTCAGATGTGGAAAAAAAAAAAAAAAAAAAAATTCCACTCCTTTATTTTTCAAAGGTGCCAAACTTCAAGAATTCTTATGAAATCACTTTAGTATGATTTACCAGGTCTTCTCAAACTCAGACAACCAGGGGACAACACAAATCATTCAATTTTGTGTTTTAATATCAGCACAATTCATCTTGGTTAAAGAAATGTTGCCAGAGAAACAGACATATGTGTGTGACTTCAAACTTAATCTACACCAGGGATCAGAAACCTTTAGCAAACCCAGGAGTAGTGAGAGGGGTGATTTCCTTTCTGCAGAGGGATGGCCAATGGGTAAGTCTGGGCCCTCCCCTAGGGCTGGATATTATATAAGACATTCCTTCTAACATGCTAAGTGGTCCCTGAAATAGAAGCTCATAACAAATCTAACCCTTTAAAGAGGATTTCGGAGTCAAAGGACAGGTTTGTAGATTAAAATAATAAACTGGCTCTCCCCTGCCCCTTTCCCTTAATTCCACTCCAGCCTCATCTATTTATTATTGCCACACATTTGTGCTCTTCAAAAACTGGGGTGTCCTGTCTCCTCCCTTCTGTTTCACCCAGCTCTTGGGCATCCTTACACTTCAGCCATGGTGCCACATCCTCTGCTGAGCTTCCAGCTCCTTTTCCTTTGACTTATCCACCATCTCCTTTGCACAGTTAAGGTGACGATAAACTTGGGTGCCGCATTGACCATTCTTCATTCATGTCCCAACTATACTACTTAGTTAATCTGTGATCTTGAACAAATGATTTATGTCCTCTAAATCCTAGTTTCTTCATCTGTCCAATGGGACAGCAGTAACTTACTAATTCAGTGGGCAGTTACAAGCACTAACAGGCATGTAGAGAGTGCTCAGCACAGAGCCCAACGCGGTCGAATGCGGGTAAACCCACCCCCGCACCTTCTACATGCACAGACTTTGGGTAGTACCCTGAGAGATTGTAATGGTCCACTTTATTGTCTTTCCTTCAGTAACTGCAGGTCCCTGAAGGCAGGGAACATTTCTTGAGCATCTAAGAATCACAGCACATTTGTGATGTAAATAGCCACTTATAAGATGCTTGGCAAACAAATGAATGCAGCCTTGGCACGTCTGTTCGAACAGCTTGCCAATCTCACACCTGTTATGCGCACACAGGAGTTTCCAGTACAGAGGTAAGGCGACTTCCGGTTCAGGGCTGGAGAACTCCATTAGAAGAAGAAAATAGGGCTGTAGGGCCCCTGTCTGGAATTCCCACATCTCCATGTTCTAGTCTTTATAATTACGGTTTAGACACTAACCATTTTGAAAGATTCATTTTGGGATCAAAGTTAGCTTTGAGTTTTTGCAAGGGAAAAAAAAAGCCTCCCATCTGAGGCTACTTAGTTCCACGGGGCTGCTTCTCCCTTGTCTTGATGTGTGCAATTCACAAACATCCAAATTCCATACCAAAAGCACAGTTAAAAAGAAAAAAAAAAAAAAAAAAGACTTCAAGTCAGCATTCCAGGGCATTTTACAAGAAAGCTAAAGTCCTTGGAAATGAGAAGCCATAAAGGAGGGTCAGAATCACATTCCACTGCAGTCCATCTGGGACTGTGCTTCTGACCCCGAGATTGTGTCGACAAGAACAGGAACAGGCATTCCGACAGGATTAAATGTTGCATAGGCTGCTGGTCGCGCAGCGGAACAGCCCAACTGTGTCCGCCTGAGTCTGATGGAGTTGCATGGGCGCCAGCTGCTGGGGCCTGCCGTCCTGCCTGTGCATTTCCATCAAGGCCTGAGGGTTTCCCTAGGAGAAGGCAGCCTCTGGGCTTCCTGCAGGTCCTGAATGGCTTCGTTGGACTGGGCTTTGGCAACTAGCAGCCAGTGCTTTGTAGAAACCCACTAGCGTCCCGTGGGCTAAACAACACACAACCCCCACCTTCCACCGCTGTCCAGCCATCCGTTCCTTGTAGCTGCCCCATCTGTTTCCAATGAAGGGACTCTGGCTCAGTCCCTAAGATAAAATGGCACTTTGAGACTGTCTGCACTTTGGGACTGGGGTTGTAGCTCAGTGGTAGATCACTTGCTTTGCTTGCATGAGGCACTGGGTTCGAATCTCAGCACCACATAAAATAAGTAAATAAAGATATTGTGTCCATCTACAACTAAATAATATTAAAAAAAAAAAAGAAGAAGAAGAAGAAGAAGAAGAAGAAGAAGAAGAAGAAGAAGAAGAAGAAGAATGTGGACCTGAAGACACCCTGCCTGGACTTGGATCCCAGCTTTGCCATATAGTAGCTGTGTGATCTTGGGCAAGTTACTGCATCATTCTGGTCTCTAATCTCTGACAAATGGGGATGAGATAAGTGTGAATCTCACAGAAATGTTGTAGAGTACAGTAGGCCATCCTGATAAAATGGGGGTCTATTTGAAGACTACCAGTATATGCTTGAAACCATAGATGGTACCAAACCCTATACATTTATTGTGTTTTTATATATATATATAATACTTATGCTAAAGCTTAATTTATAATTTAGGTTCAGTAAGAGATTAATAATGATAACTAATAATAAAGTAGAGCATTATAACAATAAACTATAATAAAAGGGGAATGTGGTCTCTCGAAATATATTGTTCTGGCTCACCCTCCTTGTCATGTGAGATGATGCATACCCATGTGAGAAGAGAGGCAAGTGACACACACATAGTGGCAAGTGTTCCCTGAATGCAAGCACTGTGACACTGGGACAGTCTGATAACTGAGAACGTCACTAAGCAACTAATGGGCGGGTAGCATATACAGCATGGATACCTGCTCTATGCCTCAGATGGGCCAGGGTTGGATGGTATAAAATTTCATCATGCTCCTCAGAAAAGTGTACAATTTAAAACTTTTATAAATCGTAGGGCTGGGATGTAGCTTAGCCGCAGAGCATTTGCTTGGCACATGTGAAGCCCCAAGTTTGATCCCCAGCCCAGCAGCAAACTTATGCATTGTTTGTTTCTGGAACAAATTTTTATGCTTAACATTTTCAGATCACAACCGACTAGGTAACAAACTACAGGAAGCAAAATTGTGACCGAGTAGCGGATATCTTTCCAGATGATCGTGAGGATTAATTGGAATATACAAAGGGAGCACAGTTAGAGCCTTGGGTACAGCAAATTCTCAATACCTGCTTGCTGCAGGAAGGAGCACAGGGTGAAATATAGACATCATATTGAGACTCATACATACCTAGTCTGCATTCTTCTTCCCACACAGAAAAACAAGACAATTCTAAGTGTTTTTATAAACAAATTTGCCAAGATGGCTGCATTCAAGGATCCTGAGAAAGCAGTGTATGGGCCCGCACCTTGCTTCTCTCCATGGCAAACCCAGGGCTCATTTGATTCACTTGTCTGCTGTTTCCTGGTCCAAGACTCCAGAAATTAAAAACGGGAGGGCAGGGCAATCTAGGTACATTTCTTCCACCTGTCTGTTTTTGTTTTCTCAAACCTTTGGAGAGTCTTGGTGTTCTTTCTGTAGTGTGCATTTGAATGACGGGTAGACTGTACCTTGCTACTTTAATAACAGCTCTTCAAAATTCTCCCTCACTCCCTTCTTCTGTTTTCTCTCCCCCCCCACCGCCACCCCTTTTCTTTTTCCCCAAGGCTTTTGTTATCAGAATTTCGCTCTCTCCTTAGAGAGAACATTTTAGCAGCACAGGTTTATGGCTACCGTAAAGAAGAAAGTTCGAAAGGCAAAGCCGGACGTGATCCCCAGCTTTATAACAAACTCCTGTCAAAACATAACAAACCGCAGCCAGACATGAGCTGCAGTGACAGAATGCAAGACCATAAAGATGATGGAGATCTGACGGGACAGGCTCTTTACAGAAGCACACACCTTCCCTGCAAACAGACAGGGCGAGCGGAACAGTGGAAACCCTTCCCCAGGGGGGAGAAGAAAAAAAAAATGGTCAGAAGAAATAAGGACAAAAACATAAAATTCAAACGACAGCCCAGCCCAAGGAGATAAACCCAAGGCAGACAAAGAATCCAGTTTTACTAAATCAAGCCGACATCTCCTCCTGACTCTAATTGACCCCAGTAAGCTGGATCCTGAACAAACACGAAATTAAGAAGCGGTTACGCCCACTGAAATAAATGGACCTCCCGTGGGGAGGCACTGACTCTCCTGGGACCTAACTTGGTTCTGTCCAGGAAGTGTAAAATCACCCTTT
The DNA here is from genome assembly GCA_025594165.1 of Tamias sibiricus. Taxonomy (NCBI): domain Eukaryota; kingdom Metazoa; phylum Chordata; class Mammalia; order Rodentia; family Sciuridae; genus Tamias; species Tamias sibiricus. The sequence continues at coordinate 12,865,097 of CM046665.1, forward strand.
CAGCTGGGGCAGTCACCGAGGAGCCTGAGTAGGGCAGGAGGTCAGGGATTCAGTTCCCCTAAGAGTTACACATGGAAGGTTCTAGATCCAAGGCGAGGATCCTGCAGTGTACCCAAACACTTGTTCAGGTTTCTGTGAAAGAAGTAGGCCCAGGGAAAGGAAGAGAAAGGAGGGCATGCATGAGCTAATCAGTTTGTCAAGACTCACAGGAAAATCTCTCCTGTTGAATTTGAAGCATCACAAATGGAGAAGCATCACACTGGTCTGTAATTGATGGAGGACTTTAATAGGCCTTGAAAAATCTTGCCATCATGTCTCTGGCTTTCTCCTACCGGATATTCTTTCTGGCTGCTCTTCCTTGCTTTATTTTACTGGACAATACCTTCTCTCCTTGAGCTTCTAACAGGGTAGACTTCCTCCAAGGTGCCTTCTCTCATTCCACATGTCACCCTGGTTGGAGCACCTACTACATGTCGCATGAACAGCCAACACTTCTCTGCTATAGAATTTGCCACAGTGCAGTGCTTCTCAAACTTGGACTACAGCTGGGGAAGTGCTAAGATGACGATCCCCGATCCCCCCAGCCTCACCCCCAATATATCTGGCTTAGAAGAAGTGGGAAGATACCAGGGTCTGACATTTTTAACAAGGATCTCAGATACATTGGATGCAGGTAATCAAGAGACCATATTTGGAGATGCTGCTTTATTTGAATTGTCTCTGTGTCCTCTTTGCATGTGGGTTTCTTGGGGAACCATTGCTCACAGCTGTCTGCATAGCATTTGCCAGAACACCTAGCACCTAAAACCAGCCACCGCTCGTGTATATGTACATATATGAATATACATGTGTGCGTGTGTTTATATTCATGCATTCCAACATGTTTGCATGTGCATGCTGATCCATACACAGAGATAGATATATACTCATATATATTAGTGCCATATTGTTACACTGTAGGTTACTGAGTCTGCTCAACAGAGATGAGAAAGCAGCTGATCATGGTGTGGAGTGCTGGGGTCAGCATCCCACAGCGTCTGGTTGTTATCATAGATTTCCTCCATGATGGTTTGCAGAGAGAACTCATGGGATATCAGAAAACCAAAGCCAAAACCAAAACCTCAACTTCTTACTGTTACCAACATGTAGGTTACGCGCTGGCTGCCTTTATTGGGTCAGAAACTCAAGGCTCTCCCGGCCAGTGATGCCCAGGTACAGACCCTGATCAAGTGAAGTTGAGACCACCAAGCGAGGGCCTCTCCGAGTGACACGTCTGCTAACAAGACAAATATCTCGGCTTCCAACTACTGGGATTATCATGGGGCCACGTGGTGAGAGAACTCTGGGAAGCAGATTTGAAAGACAAAGTCTCTTTTTAACATTCCCAAACCATTATGTTTCCAAGACTGCCCACGCTCCACTTAACATGCTAAAAGACAATTGAGTGCTGAGCTTTACCCAAAGTTCATTATAGTGGGGACTTTGGATGATGAATATGCTGGAGATGAGGGATTTGCAGCAATCCAAGAAGGTAATTCCTGAAGCCACCAGGCCATTGTGAGCATGTATGAATTGATAACCAGGGTGATCATTCGTGCAATTTCAGCTGTGGAGATGTGAACAATATCTCACTAGTGGATAATATCAGTTGTCAAGCGTATGTTTTATAACCCCCAGAACTCCCTCTTGTTTTTGCAAGCTGCTAGTGCATATCTTTGATTTTTTTTCCCCTGACTGCATGGAACTTTGGAAGGGTTTTATTCTGTTTTTCCCTTCTTTTACCAGAGAAGTTAATGGTAGAGAGAAAAAAAAATTAAAAACCAAGATAGCAGATAAAAACATTATGAATAATCATTTCATCAGCATATTAAATGCCACAGAAAGGGTTCTAAATGTATGTTTTAATATCTGTGGCCAATGCTGGGAGGATCTCACAATATGTCTGTTGTATTGCTTTCTCTGCCTGAATAATTATCAGGGTTGGGATTTAATTATCTGCTACATCTCTCTAGCCCCTGGTTGTCTAGAAATTCTGGGAGGGAAAGGACCATATCTATTTCTATCACCTCTGCATTGTGAATGTCCAAGACAGTGCCTGGTACAGTTGCCAAAAAATTAATGTGTTCATTCATCAAATTGAGTCTCTAACAGCTGGGAGATTGAAATGACCAGGTGGGCTGGGAGCCAAATCAGGCGGATAGAGTCCAGGCAAGAGGAAGAGCCTACATGCAGGATATAGGCAAGAAAAATCAGAGAAAAAGCAAGTCCTCTGTTATTGGAAACACAAGTCAGGCTACTGAGAAGGAAGGATCATCAGCAAGTTAAGTTAAACACAAAGCACACAGGCAGAGAACAGGTTAAGGACGTAGCTCCAAATCACCCCAGCTGCCAGGGGACATCTCTTCTGACTCCTGAGGGACCCTGTTGGAGGGATTCCCTTTAGGGTGATGATACTCCTTGTCTCTCTTTCTGTGCCTCTTGGTTCCCTCCACCTGGATGAAGTGGGGAGATGGGAGATGCGAAGAAAGATGGACACATTAGAGCTACTGTTTGCAAGGAAAAAATGGGCATGTAGGGCAAGCCTTCCTCTTCCCCTTCTTGGAGATGAGCTCTACAGGGAATATCTGCTCTTCAGTTTCTGCAGGGCAGACCCTGGCCCGCCTCAGACCCAGCAATTCTGGAAAGTGGATGGCTACATCTACTTGTTCTTCCATTTAAAGCTATGACAGTCATTTGCCTGTATACATAAGTCATGTTCTCCAGTGACTGTTGTTTCCAGAACTATAGATTGTGTCTTTATATCTACCATCTCCTTTGTCTTATATTTCTCAATTGGTCTAGAGTTTAAGGGTTAATTAAGGTGCCATTTGTTGAAATCATGTCTCACTTACAAGCAGTTTTCAGGAAGCAAATAAATTTCAACTCAATTCCATTCCACAAATCCTTTTCATGCATCTTCTGTGTGTATAGCACCATATTGTGATTCTGAGTGACTGCAGCAGTAACCAAGACAACAGTCTAGGCCAGGCCAGGGGGTACCCACGTAATGCTTGAGACGCAAGACCAGAGCATCTCTCTGATGTCATGACAACCAATTCAAAGACAAAACCCAGCTTTCCAGAGTTCAGGTTCAAACATCTAAACACTTTAGTTGCCTTGGCACATCAGCCGCCCCAGCACATCTTGTACTGTAAACTCCTTGAAGGCAAGGACTCTGCCTGGTCTCCGTCTTGGTCCCCACATCTAGAGCAAGGCCTATCCTAGAGCATCTTAAGAGGGTGGTTGACCAGAAGGATGAACAGATGGCACAATGGAAGATTCCTGCAGGATATAGGAAGATGAGTGTTGAAAAGAAGACACAATCACCTACCTCAAGGGCTCGTGGCCACAAGCTAGAGAGGATTGGAGCTCTCTCAACAATTACACTTCTAAATAAAGTATGTACATTTGAAAAGGCTTTAAAAATAATTTGGTGGGGGTTTTCCTAGATTAAGAGCCATATTTCAATACTACTAGTAGAGGTGTTTTGACATAAAGACAGATGACAACGACAAGGTTGGTGAAGAGCAGATTTAGACAGAGAAGCTACTCCTACTTCCTTCGGTGAGTTTCTTTGGCTCATAGAGCTGGTGAATGATCAGCAGAACAGTCCAAATCGCTGTCTGAGAGGGAAGGCTCCTTTGTTTTCCAGACGTATGGACCAGGTACTATGTGGAGAAGCCACAGTGAGTGCGCATTTAGGCTAGGAGAAAGCACAGACTGGATTATATATTTTAAGAGGGAATAGAGAGAAAAACAAAAACCATGAATGCCAGGCACTGAGGAGGCATTCAATAACAATTGGGTGAATGACATAAATGAACCAGACCCATGCTTTAAGAAAGAAAGCCAAGCTGGGTACAAATCACTAAAATGAGACAGAGCTCAGAGTTATGGGAAATGGTGTTAGTGTAATTTTCCTCTGTACCCAAAATCCCTTGACGTTGCAGGATGCCCTGGGAATTAAGATAAGATATCAAGAAGAGCACCTATTGGTCAGATTCCTGCGGAGGCTTCAAATGGAAAACTTTGGAGATCAGCTTTCCCACTGCACACAGAAACTACTAACTGGTTTGAGCAGGGTGGGAGTAAATCTGGATTTAAATATTCCCAGCTTTAAAATTTCTATGATTTTTTTTTAACGTCTGAGTAGTGCTTAATTTTCTCTATTAATATTCATAAGAAATCACTGCAAAACTCAGGAAGAATTTTATGGCCCTGTTGTGGGGAGGAGGTGTTTGTTAATAGGGGAAACATTCAAATCTCTCCATGCCAGAAGAGTCACTGGTATGGTTTTAGGGACTTAATCAAAACTTGTACCAAAGCAATGTCATGAGAAATCTGTTGTCCTAAAGCTTGTGATCTTTTACGATGATCTGTGTTCTGATTAACTTATTACTCTCTCAGAGACCAATTTTATCACTTTTATTTTTTTTAAATCTACCTCCACACACCGTTCACCAGCTCACAAATGCCATCACTGCTGCGTCCCCAAATCTATGGCGAGGATGCTGGTTCCAAGAGGGATGGCCCTTGTCTTTTTGTTCATCCCGGTATCTCCAGCACCCAGTCTATTTCTTAGCAGAGGGCAGGCACTCAATAAATATTTGCTGAATAAATAAATAAATGATGACTTCTATAAATTCAGAATAACTGGAGAAAAGCTGGGGGGAAAAACAGGATGTACCAAAATAAAAATTTAAAAAAGGACAAAATGTTCTGCAAAGATATGCTATTTAAAATTGCCTTCAAACATATTCTTTAAAATAAATAACTATACAGGTGCTATCAATTTAAGTGACACTTGGAGATACTTGAGTAAGTCAATATGGTCCCATTTATAATCAGTGTATTGCATGCCCAGAAAGCTGCTTACAGTGATAAACATATATGTGCATAATTTTTTAAAAGAGCTTAACATCACCACCTCCTAATCATCTCAGCCCACGCAGCAACACTTTCTACTTTCCATTTTTCATTTTTTAGGCAAACTGGTTATGGTCTTACAGAGGAAAGAAGTTCATACTAAATCAAATTACTAAGATTCTGAATTTGAGATGTCCAAATATCAGAGAGTTTATAACAACTGTTAGTGTGACAGTAAGAGCTTCTCATTGCCACCCCCTTCAAACTCTTTTCTATCAGTGTTAGCTTCATGAAGATACCAATATTACTGCTGTGACCAAAAATAATGTTGATAAAACTGTATCATTTAGGGATTTCTGTTAAATGAGCAGGTTTTAGCTGTTATTGCACTCAAAGAGTAATTATGTGAAATAAGATGTTAATGTGCCACACCGTAGCAACTATTTTACTGTCTGTATGTATTCCATAACGTCATGTTGTAAACCTCAAACATACATTATGTAATTGATCTTAAAATATGGAAATGAACGAGCAGGCAAAAGTAAAAATAATGCTAGTTACTAACAAAATTTCTGATTGTTTGCCAGTCATTGTGGTCACCTATCTCCTCCAATATTCTCAAAGACTTACATTGTAGATATTATTATAATCTCAATTTTATGTGTAAGGAGACTTAGACAAAGCTCTCACATCTGGAACATTTATCTCAAAATCATCCAGCCACATACCTTGAGCCATCTCTCGTATTGTGTAGGTAACAGGGGCATGTGTCTCTTGCACTTTGATCTAACTTTATTCACAACTGAATCCCCCTCCACACCCAGCTCAGGTCGTCCACACCACAGATGAGCAGCAAAAGCTTTTTTTTTTTTTTTTTTTTTTTTTTTTAATATTTATTGATTTATTTAGTTGTACACAATGCAATGCATTTATGGTCTTTTTTTTTTTTTTTTTTTTTTTTTTTTGTGGTACCGGGGATTGAACTCAGGGGCACTCGACCACTGGGTCACATCCCCAGCCCTTTTTTGGGATTTTTTTTTTTTTTTATTAGAGACAGGGTCTCACTGAGTTGCTAACTGCCTCGCCATTGCTGAGGCTGGCTTTGAACTCACGATCCTCCTGCCTCAGCCTCCCAAAGTGCTGGGATTACAGGCGTGCGCCACCGCGCCCGGCTGCATTTATGTTTTTACATGGTGCTGAGGATCGAACCCAGGCCGCGCACATGCGAGGCGAGCGCTCTGCCACTGAGCCCCAGCCCCAGCCCGCAAAAGCTTTTCTAGTTGATACGATTTTGCAATCAAGGGTATAAAAGTGAAATTGATTATTTTTTAAATATTAAAAAAAGTTTATTTCTCTAGATAGAAATTCAAAGAGAATATATGTGTATCTGTTTAGGGTGGTTGAATGACACAGGGGCCTTAAAAAATCTTCTGATTCAACCATCTGCCAAAAGTACCTGGCCAAACCTGCTCATCTTTGAAATCTTTCAGTGGCTTCCCGTTGCCCTTAATATGAAGCCCAAACTCCTTAATATGATTTGCAAGGATCTTTTGTGGTCTGGCTCCAGCTCTTGCTCCCCTGGCCCCTGTATTACTCTGAATCCCCACTGCCCACCCCACGTCACAGACAGACACACTTTGGTTTCTGGTAGCACAGAACTTCTTCTGGCTCCTCTGCAGTGGACAGCCCTCCCTGACTTAATAGTGACGGGGGGGGGGGGGGCATCTCCCACCAGATTGACCTCTTTCCCTCCCCTCACCCACTCCAAACCTCCTGGTATGGGATGCCTTGGAGAATGTGAGATTTCTTAATCAGATTACTTTGGGGGTCCAACCTTGAAAGTCATGACTGTGTTGTTCCCACTTTGGAGAGGAGATTGCTGAGAATCCGGGGACCTCACATGGCTTGCTTAGGACAAACTGCCAAGACAGTGGCAGAGCTAACACACCAGTCCTCCTGGTGCAGCAGGAATCAATCACACACGCATGCTCTGTGCCCCCTCCCCACCCCCATGCACTTTCTCCTCTTCTCTCAAACTCATCAGGCCCAAGAACTGGGAATGCAGAGCTACAGAGACGCACTTAACAGGCAGTGGGATCTTGGTACTCTACCGGATGCTGGTCTGTGGAGCAGATTACATGTGTCATGTTTCTGATGGGGCTCTGCGTGTTTAGAAGAGAAGCTGATCCCTAGACAACGAGATTCTGTAATTTACCTGCAGATCCTTCAGGCTGTACAACAACTTATATTTATGTATTTTGTTTTCAACGCTGCATCTTTATTCTTTGAGGTTAATAATAGAAATCACTTTATTACAGTAAATCCTCTTACATTTGGACTAGGGGGATGCAGGGTGGGAGGGGAAGAGGGGGAATTGGAATTGGTGAGGAACCAAAACCATATAATGATTTTAGAGAGATGACATCTTTTTTTAAATTTTTTTTTAAATTTATAATTTATCCAGTAGCTAAAACGAGAGGAACAAAGAGCTTTGAAGCAGCTGGGAGTCAAAGCAGTTCAAAGAGGATTTGCAAAGAGGAGAGCTGAGCAGCCATTTGGCAGGGAAAGTGATACAATTGTCCTAAGATTTTAAGTAGCACTGTCTTTACTGTATTAAAGTTTACTTTACTGTATCAAAGTTTGTAATTTGTATTCCCTGATAACAAAATACGTCCAGCTAGGAGTCTGTTTGCACCTGTTTTAATTGAAACCAGAGAACCTCCCATCTGATCACCAACAATTTGGATGCTGAGGTTCCTCAAAACCATTCTGCTCCAAAAAAAAAAAAGCCCGCCATCTTGTTGTAAGCCAGTGGCTGTGGAAACACTTCCTTCCATTCAGTCCTTCCGGATAGAACACGCACAACTTCTACTTTGGTGGAGTCTGTATGAATGAGACCTCAACCACAGAACTCCATTCTTTCCCTCTACTTGACACAGGAATCTGAACGTGCTGAAGCAAGGCTCCAATGCCCTGGAAATCCTGGCCCAGGCCGACTCTTTTCTCGAGCCAACCCTTCTCTTTACAGAGAGGGTGACTGCTTCTCTAAGGAGGAGCAGCTAGAGAGTTCTTACTCATGCAAGCAATTATGTGGGTGCTTAAATGATATAATGTGGCCACTGTATGAAGCCAACAATGCCTTATTCATTAATACCACAAATATTTATGGAGCACCTACTCTGAGCCAAGTGCAGGGCTGGCTACCAGAGGTCCCCATTTGTCCTCTTGGAGTTGAAAACCTACCAGACAATAAGCAGATGTTGTACAAATAAATGGGTAATAATAAATTATGATAAAAGCCCAAGAGAAGGCCCGGGTGCTCTGAGAATGCAGTGAAGACTTTATTAAGATGGGGTGCTAGGAAAGTCCATGCAACAGAGTGGGAATAAAGTCCCGGGACAAGAGCATGGGAATGAATTATCCTTGATGATCTTAATTGTGGAGATTTCTTGTTCCATTCTTCTATTGAGCGTCCACCAAGAGGTAGTCATGGCAGATGCAGGCAGCAAAAGTTTGAACAAAGAACACCTTCTATGAAAGGAGAGGGGCCAGGAGAACTTAACTCGGGAACCCAGGTACCAGGCTTTAAATCCTGACCCTGCCACTCACCGTCTGGAAATCTTGGGCAAGTGGATTTCATTTCTCTGCATTTTCCTTATTTTTAAAACAAGATATCAACAGCATCTATCTCATGGGATTAAAGGGTTACAAGGATCAAATAAATTAACATACTGGAAGGGCTTAGTACATGGAAAGGGTTTTTTGGATTGGAAACATACGGAATTTGCAATCTAAGAGGAGGGACAGTGTCATACTAGAAGGGGCTACATGGATGAAGAGCTAGGGATTCTGCTAGAATGTACATCTAAAAGGGTCTAGTATTATTGGAAACCATGCATTACACCGTACAAAGAACATCTCTGAGGTCCATATTTTCCATCCATGGAATAGCCCTGGCCACTCCCTCAAGCGTGGTATCTGGAGTATGCTCATTAACAAACGAGGTCTCTCTGTGCAGTAGCAAAGGTGACCTGGAGAAAATGCAAATGTTTGTTGAGTGCCACAGGGGCCGAGCATGGGAAGCCATTTCACCGAACCTAGCCAAATCCAGCTGAGACTTAGAGAGTAACTGGAAAAGGAGAAACCATATTTTTAAGCAAAACTTAAAGAACTTACAAAATGAAAAGATGATGGGAAATTTTTTTAATAACATCCAGTGTGTCAACCCTTTCCTTTATTCTCAAATTAACTTTTCTTGCTTCTGTGTCTTGGCCAACGCTTTCTTTCCATACTACACAGCTGAATCGTCCTTCATTCATTCAGAAGACATCTCGTCCAGTGAATTGCCTCTACCTACCCAGCACAGTACAGGGTACTAATCGGGGCATGGATGTAGGCACCTTACTCTTCTGCCCTCCAGGAGGCTGTCATCCTGTACTTGATCCAATCAAGATTGACACGGCATGCCAAGAGCAATATGCTCAGTGATAGAAACAAGCCCTGGGGTTTGTGGGAGCACAGGGAAGTAAACCTGAACTTGGAATTGGCACGATGCTGTTTGAATGCCTATTCTCCTGTGAAACAAAACAAGAGTGGACTCCAGCTTGGATCCTTCAACTCTGGAATCAAGTTTCAGAGCAGAGATTAAAAGCTGAGATAAAGTTCCACAAAGTTTGCTGAAAGAGGAAACCAAAGAAATAAGAATTATAATCTTTGCCGGCTTTCACATTTTTTTTTTTCCTCCCTGAATAATTGTATGTGGAATCAAGTCTATGGAAAGTGTTTTCAAGGTTATCCGGCAGGAAGGAAAATGGCTCCCAGTTTCAGTTGCCACGAGGAATAATTCAAGATCCTTATGTTAATTCGGGTCTACAGAAACTGGACATGGGCATGTCTTGGCTCCAGAGAGGGCCATGAAACAAACCAAGCCCCAGGACAGGTGTGACATTCTAAATGCCAAATTGACAACAACATATTTTTAGCAGAAAGGGATAATAATTAAGTTGTAAGAAAATAAACATAGAGGAAGCGAGAGACAAAGGAATTATTTCATTTTATTTCTTCAGATGTTGAAATATTAAATTAATTCCTTCAACAAATATGCAATCAGGGCCTGGCACTACCCAAAGATCAGGAGGGTCAGAAGCCCGGGAGCAGATATGGCCTACCTACGTGGCACTCAGGTATGCGAAGCACCTGCATTGTCTGCCTGCTTCCCAATGCCCTTAGGACACCTTCTCCTTGCTGGTTGGTTAATCTCCAAATTTTCATCCACCTCTTCTCCACCCCTTCATTATTTATTTAACACCTACTCTATGCAACCCTATCTTATATATTTTCACAGCTCCCTGGACTTCTCCTCTGTAGCGCTTTGTCAGCCGGAGGGTGACTACCTACCTACCAGTGTAATCGTCTGTCCCGTGTCTTATTATCCTTTTATTCTATCAGGTATAAGACAGCAAGGGTCCCCCTTGTGGGTATGCAGCAGAATAATTACAGAATGAACACACAGATGGGACTACCAGTCTTGAGGGGAAGCAGAGGGGGAGCTAGGAACAATGATGCAGTCTGGCAGGTGACATAGTGGCAGGTCCTTAATGGTTAGTGGGCTATAGATGGTTACCAGAATATGATGGGTGTCCTAAGTGTGCTGGGGTTAAAGAGGCATCAGAGGTGGTGCTGACATTGTAAGGAGGAAGAAAGAGCGACGGGACAGTGTGGGGGACATTTGTTCATCCTTCTGTCCTTCTTATTGTTTTCCAGATCTATGGAAGGAAGAAAAATGATAGTGGCAGCTAACATTTTTTGACCTTTTACTACACATCAGGAACTGCTATACTTTGGATCTGGAATGTCCCTAAAGACCATGTATGAAAGGCCTGTCCCTAGGGTGGGGAAACCTTGAAGAGGTGGGGCGTAAGCTGGCCCGGTGGTGCATACCTGTAATCCCTGCAACTTAGAAGGCTAAGGCAGGAGGATCTCAAGTTGGAGGCCAGCTTCAGCAAATTAGCAAACCCTAAAGCAATTTGGCAAGACTCTGTCTCAAAATGCAAAATGGGCTGGGGATGTGGCTCAGTGGTAAAGTGCCCCTGGTTTCAATCCCTGATACCAAACAAACAAACCTGAAGGAGCCCTAATTAGGAAGGGCTGTTGTAGCTAGCTGGAAGCCATAGGTTCCACCTGATATGTATGTGACGCACCTGTAGGCACCCGCAAACCTGAAGGTATATAACCGGGTGAAAGCGGTCCGAGTTAGGAGAACAAATTCATTCGGTCAGTCGGGTAGTCACTCGGTCGGTCAGAAGAATCAGAGCGGCCAGAACGTAGGCAGAGCGGTTACAGAAGAGAAACCAGATAGAAGTAGTAATGACTGGTCAGAGTTAGGCCGAGGCTCCCAAGGAAGACAGAAGACAGAAGAAAGAAGAGGGAAGAAAGAAGAGAGAAGAAAGAAGCTCTAATCTTTCTCTAAGCTAAGCTCTACAAGAAGAAAAGCTCGCTCTAATCTTTCTCTCTAAAAATCTTTCTTTCCCTCTCTAAGCTCTCTCTAAGAAAGTAGAAGTAAAAGTGGTAAAAGCTTAACTCTGCCTCCGAGAGTTTTTCCTCCCGGTTTTCGGTACCAGGTAGCTTACACAAACCAAAAACAAAAAAAAAAAAGAGGTGGGGCATAGTAGGAGGTCTTAGGTCACTGGAAGCATTCCCTTGAAGGGGGTGTGGGACCCCAATGCCTGCTCTCTTCTGCCTCCTGAGCATGAGATGAGAGGTTAAGCCCTGTCACCTGCACCCATTACGATGTGTACCTTGGCACAGGGCCAAAGCCATGGGCCAGTCAATCCTGGACTGATGATCCTGTGAGCCAACGTAGGCTTTTCTGTGGTAAGTAATGATCTCAGCTGTTTTGTTGTGCTGGAAAGCTGACCTGCGCAGGCACCTGCCACCCACCAGCCACCTGTTAGGTTAATATCCTCACACCAGTCTAGGAAGCACAGTTGTCACCAAGTGTATGCACATGGACATTGGTCCCTGGGGACAGGAAGCAGCTCAGCCCAGGTCTGAGGACTGGTAATGCACAGATGCAAGTTCAAACCCACCCACGTTGTGGTGCTCTGAATTCCCCTCTGGAAAGAGCAAACTCTACGCTAGAGAGCTCCTGAGGAACTCTTTATCTGTTATCTTATATCTCAAATAAGATTCATATTTGAAACTGGTCCATAAAAGGAAATATTGCCATTTTTACATCAAAGTCAACAATGATTTCTGGATACCAGTTTGGTTTTCATTGAAACTGGGTCAGTTTTCACATTAGCCCAGAGGCCCTTTGTGTTGCAGCAAAGTGTACTAATATCTCAGTAGTCCTGCTGGCAGGGAGACATTTGTTTTAGCTGATTTTGAAATCAGGCAGTTAACAGAGTATGGTCCACATCACAGCCTTAAAGTGTGTGTGGGGTGTGTGTGTGTGTGTATGTATGTGTGTGCACATGATGCGCGCATGCTTGTGTGCTATCCCAGGATTCACACAGTAAAGACAGAGAAAACCAGTTCCAAATGATAGTGGGAAGTTGAAAACGAGAAGGAAGAGGAGGCAAGTGGGAAACGTTTAGAAGGTGATTCCTGGGCAGAATCTGGAATAGCTGATAACTTTTGAATAAAAGGGCAAACTTTGAATATCCACAAAAGAAACAGGAAATGGGAAAGGGAAAAAAGGTGATGTTCATAGTGTGATGGCTGAGGGCCCAGGGACACCCGCGTTGGGAAAGCATGTAGTGTAGGAGACTGTAGAAAGGACTGGATAGTCACAGTCCCCAGTCACACAAGAGCAAAGGCGGGGGGGGGGGGGGGGTAGTAGGGGGAGAGCAGAGCGAGCCTTAGCATGAAATGCCATTAACAAAGAAAAGGAAATCACAGCAAAGTAACTACTAAGAGTAACCCAAGAAGCCAAGGGGCGTGGCTTAATGCAATGAGATTTAAGAACCGGTGGCCAAGAAAAGGAGTGAACAGTTCTGAAGTGGAAGTTGCATCCCAACTCAGCAGGACTCCCATCCCAGACTTGGTCTCACCTTCCAGAAACCCTGTAGCTTCAAAAAGGGAACTGCTTGGGGGGAAAACTGTAGCAGTCCTGGAAATCACAGGAGAGATGGGCAAGGTCGTGCCTCCAGCATTGGGCCGGACCCACAGGTCGCAACCTCCTGCATGACCATAGGACAAGGAGCTCCACAGAAACTGTGAGAACATGCAGAAGAAAAGCAAGATCAAAGAAAAGAAAGGAAGAGAACGTAGTGGAAAAAGCAAAAACACCCTCTTTTAGGGGAAAAAATAAAAAAAAAAAAAAAAAAAACAGAAAATGCCCCATAGATGCTCCACAATACAGAACGTGATAAGAAAACGAATCGGTGAATTGAAAGCTCAGTGACAAGATGATGAAGTACCAGAGGGAGATAAATAGAAAAAAAAAAAAAAATATATATATATATATATAAAATAAAATCTAATAAAGCATTAAGGAGTAAAATGGTATTATGCTGAACCAATAATGGTCTAATGAGATGTCTTTCTCAAAGACCTAGATTCAGGGTCTGGTTGTTCCTCAGTGTCAATGGCTCTCCTCCAAGTGGCCATGAGCAATACCTTGGAGGTGGTTCTGGTGAGGGAGCCCACGGACCATCAGCATGATTACATGTGGCTCTGTCCCACTGAGACTCCTGGAAAGCAGACATTCTCTCTGACTTCCTGTGACCTCCCCAGGGTTGGATACAAACGCTTAACCGATGATTGGTGAATAGATGTAGGCTAAACAGACACATACGTGGCATCAAGGTCCCTGCAGTGGTTCAGGATTAAGTGAAATAAATGGAAAAATTGGAGGGGGGGGGCACAGCAAGAGAACTTTCTTGTCTTTTTTTTAGAAGGCAATGAGAAGGTTGTCCTGCCTGAGTGGCAGACTGGGTTAAGCCTTGGAGCTCTGAGTACGGTGCCTGGTGCAGCCACCTCTACGCAGGTGTTGTTCACATCAGAGACATGATGGCTTTGTCTATTCATTACATGTAACAGTTTTCCAACAGATGGCCGTACGGTGTTTTGGTCTAGACAATTAGCCTATTATAACAATTTTCTGACAGATTGGTGTAGAATATGCTGAGGGAAGGAATTTTCCTAATTCCTATGGTGGCCTCATACAGGCCAGGTGCCATGCCCACAGCTCAACATCCCTATGCCCTATCCTGAATCCTACAGTTACTAGTGGTATCATCTTGGGAACTGCTTGAAGGTTCAGATTCCTCACCCCCAGCAGAGGGTTGATAATAGTCCCTTTCTCATGGACAGGTATAAAGAAATTGCTAAGCCAATGCCAGAAAAACATTGAGCATGGCTAACGGGTACAATATAAGACCTAACTGTTATTTGTGATCATAAATATGATTGTGATGATGATTATTTTATGGTCCAATGGTGCTAAAACCCCAATTTCCTTTCCATTTTCCAAACCAAATATGTGAATTATTCTCAAAAGAAATCGAGTATGCAGATCATGCCTGAAAGTATAGCAATTATGACAAGCTAATCAGATATATTTTATATTTTAAGCACTTCAAACTATTATGTCTATTCCAAGTGTTTGCCGTAAAGAGACATCTTAAAACGACTTCTACACTTTGGTCTTTGGGAGAGAGTTATTAGTGATCTTTAAAGGAAAAAAAAAAAAGGTGCCTATAATTAAGTGTGCCTCATACATCAAGTGTAAACTTGGTGTGTTATGATTCATCAATTCATTTATGGGCTTTTTTCTTAAAGAGCCTTGAGACGCATTCTGAGAAATATCTTTCTGCAGCAAAAATCGCACCTCATGAGCTCCTTCTCTGTTTTTGTCATCGTTGGTGTCTTCCACGCCACAAACAACCCTTCCAAGTGCTACTTCTTGAGTCATTGTTTCTTGTCCATGTTTTGTCAACCTGTCAATTGCTCCCACAGCAGCAGAGGCGCGCCCTCACAGCACAGCTGTGCAGGGGCTGGTGGGGGACTCCTCCCGCAGGGGGGCCACTCGCCCCGGCAGCCGCGCCTAGGAAGAGGGGGAGAGCGCCTGGGAGATTGATGACTGCCACTTGGGCAAATTCTGATTTTGACAGAATTTCTGTGAATACAAAATGCCAACCTGAGTGGAGATAGAAATGATGGTACCTGTGCTTCAATATTTCATGCCCAGCTCCAGGTGTTTGCTTGAGGAGGGCTGAGCTCAAGCCATTTCCTCCTGCCTCTGCCAAGGTGCCCAACCCAATCACTAGCGGCTTCACATCAGTCAGGTTTTTGTTTTTGTCTGACAGAATCTGTTTCCATGAACCCCCTTTTAGCTCCCCTAACTCTTCCCTAATAAATATACATTTTTGTTTACTTTATGTCAGATATTCAGGCCAATTAACCACTCAGGCATTTTTTTTTTTTTCTAATGTTGGCCTGCCTGATATAAAGATTAAGTATAACATTTGATTTGGAAAAAGAAAAATTCTTACTAATGTGGAAACCAAACCAAACCACCTCCTGCTCTGTATATCACCCATGTTTAATTCTGGCTATGATGAAAGAGAGGAGGACAGAATGCTAACTGCCCCTCCCCCCCAATACACACACACACACACACACACACACACACACACACATACACACTCCACATATTAGACAGCAGACTAAGCTCCTGTGACTCACAATGTTGGATTCCAGGCAGGAGGCTGCACCTCCCAGGCAGAAGGCCACACCTCCCCAGGTGCTTTGTGAAAACCTACATTTCCCAAGATCCTCAGCATGGCCAGCAAACCTGGTCAGCAGGTGCCCTGGCCATCACCTCCTGACCTCTGGTAGCCTATAGGGTAAGAACTCACTGCAGGGGGGCTTTCTGACCCCCACTCTATTTAAGCCAGCCCCGGACTGAAATCCCTCTCTGTTCGCGCTTGCCCCGGGTCCAGTCCGTCCCCTATTTTCCCTTTTTTCTCCCCCTTCCACGTGGGGTCCCTAATAAACTTCCCTTTTATTAAAATGGCATTCCCAGCGTAAGAAACTTTGCCTAAATTCTAACACACAGTCAATTAAGAGCCTAAGCCAAATCACAGGATACCTAAGGTTTCCTTTCATAATAGCTGTGATCATAAAGGAAAGGACCTGTTAGGTAGATTCAAAGTCTAACCAAGACTGGGAGAGGAATGCTTTACCTATCCAAACACAAAGAAAATCTAGGATGAATGGATAACAGGAGGTAGAACGAGGTTCAGACAGGCAGCTCGGAATCCGCGGAAGCACACATCCAGGAGTGTGCTTGATTACGCAGGTGTTTGGTTCAAGTTTAAATCTCAGACCTGCCACTTGGTAGCTGTAACTTTGGCCTTGATCTTCCTAAGTGTTAGAAAATGCTGAACAAAGTTAACTTAGCTGGGAACACCATGATAGTGAAATAAAAGGGTTTATTGGGGTGCCACCTGGGCAAGGGTAGGGAAAGGAAGGGAAGGGAAGGGGCTAGGGAAGGGGGAAAAAGGGACGAACAG
Source organism: Tamias sibiricus (assembly GCA_025594165.1). Taxonomy (NCBI): domain Eukaryota; kingdom Metazoa; phylum Chordata; class Mammalia; order Rodentia; family Sciuridae; genus Tamias; species Tamias sibiricus. The sequence continues at coordinate 12,881,524 of CM046665.1, forward strand.
GAACAGGGACAGACGCGAACAGAGAGCACGGTTTCAGCCGGGGGAGGCTTAAATAGCAGTGTAGTGGTCAGGGGGAGACCCATGGGGCAAGTGTCCCCATAGGCTGCCAGAGGTCAGGGAGCAGCGGCGAGGACACCTGGGAAAGGTAGTCTTTTACCTGGGAGGTGTGGCCTTCTACCTCCCTGCCCAGAATCCAACACTAAGACTCAGTTTCCTCATTTGTAGAATGGAACAACAAAAGCATTTACTTCAAGAGATGTCTCCAAAATAAGTAGGATGTAAGTGAGCAGTCTGAGAGCCAGCTGGGGAGGCTGGCAGAGGACCAAGTGGCCTCAGGAAGTACAGGGCACCCCTGCTGCTGGGCCCCCGTGAGTATTTTACTGACTTTCTAGACAGACTCCTCCTGGCTCCCCACCCCCATTTTATTATTCCATAAAGCATGAAGACTCATTAAGCATTAAAATGGAATATGAAAAATCAACATCTTATTTATAAATATATTCACATTTCATTAAAGCATATCTCCAAAGAAAGGCCTCTAAGTTACTACGACTTTCTCATTGTTTTTAAAGTATGCTATGATTTGAAAATTTCTCTTCCTCTATTTTCCTGCTTACCTTCTTGATTTTGAAAAACTCACTTTCAGATTACCATAAATTCCTTATTAGCTGCAGACTATTAGAACATTCTTCTCAATTTTAAATTCATTCTTATAATAGGATTTTTATAAATACTTTGGTATGTGACATTGTGGAATCTTCCAGAAAAATGGGTAAAGCAAACTTTGCCCTGCCGTTGACTTTGGGCTTAACCAGGTGACTTGCTGGGACCCAGGGTATTCTAGTGGCAGGACATGGCCTCCTGTAAATCTTCCATAGAGAATGTGGCCTAGGGAGCCACTGGCCCTGAATGAATCTGACCTATAGCCTGGAGCCAACCCCTAACAACACAACCCGGCAGAGCCCAGCCTAGAAGTTTGTTTGTAAACCTAAAACCAAGAAACAGATACTGGTCATCATAGACTGTAAGAGCCTTAATGAGGAGGTAGCTAAGATGGCGGCTGACTGAGAGCCAAAGAGGAGACGTTTAATTGTTTTCTCCTGACCTTAATGTAATCTACTAAGAATCTTTCTGTGCCCGTGAACACTGTGTGACGCACCTGTAAGTTGAGCTTGTGACACGTGTATACTTGTTAAGGTGAAGAGTATTTAACCAGGTAGGGTGGGGGTTGTTGTTGGAGTTGGAGAGCGAAGTCAGAAGAGAAAGCAGAATAAAGAACCTACTCCTTTCCAGTCTGCCTCCGAATTCTTTCCCGCGGTATCCTTGCTGCAGGCGGCAGCAGCTGCAGGCGGCAACAATAGACCATTGCAGTTTTCAGTTTGTTAAGCAGAAGCCCCACAATGTCAGCTCCTGCCTTGGGCCATCAGACAGCAAAGGCTGAATTGAGCTGTGATTCCTTCCTCTGGTTCCTGTCCACCAGGTTCACAATTACAAACAATAATGAATGCATCAGGTATTAATAGAAAAAAAAGGGATAAAGGGCTCAGCCATACTGAAAGTCTGACAGGTCTTCAAATGTTAAACACAGAAGTACTCTATGGTCAGCAATCACTACCAAGTGTGTAGATAAGCGTGTAGGCAAGAGAGATGAAAGCAAATGTCCACACCACAGCTTGCTCATGAGTAGTCATAGCAGTATTAATCATAAAAGCCCCCAAATGGAAAAATACCCACATGCCCAGCATTGGAGAGGTGAAGAGATAAAATGTGTCCCATTCATACCAGGAACTCTTTGGTCATCGAAAGGAAAAAGTGCTGCTATTTACAACAACGTGCACGAACCTCGAAAGAAACCAGTCACAAAAGACCATGTCCTTGGTAAGATTCCATTTGTATCAAAGTCCAGAAGAGGCCAGCCTGCAGGGGCGGAAGTACTTGAGAAGCCCCCAGGGGCTGGAGCAAGAGAAGAAAAGGAAGCTCAGCAGTGAGTGTGGAGTTTCTCTCTCTCGGGTGTGTTTATAAACACTTTCAGACTGATTGTGTGGTGGTTGCCTAGCTCCATGAATAGAGTAAAAATTATTGAATTGTGCACTTGTTGTAGGCGAACTATACACTGTGTGAATTCCCTCTCAGTAAAGCTGTTCTGTAAGAAACACTAAAGAAAGCTGAGCAGCGTGCGGAATTAGGCACTGCAGTCCTGGTGAAAGTCACCTGTGCAGAGCTTCCACATGACACTTGCCTCTGGTGGCTGCATCAAAGCTCACCCTCCTACTCCCTGCTCAGGGGCGCTTCAGGATGAAGCCTGGCTTCTGGGCCACTAAGTTTCCCCAGACTGGCCCTGTCCTCTCTGCTTCATTCCTGATTCCTCTTAAGAGAGTGCCTTGCGCTGGTTCTTGGCGCATGCGCAGCAAGCGTGAGCACACCTTCCAGGTGAGTTGGGCTTTCTCCTCCGCTAACCCTACCTGCCAACCAGGCTTCAGTTTTATATCTAACCCCCGATTCTCATCATTGTTCACGACTCTGGATCCCCTGGTAGAATATTCCTTGGGAGGAGTAAGCGTATCCAGCATCCTGGGTCTTGTATCCCTCCCACTCTACCCAGCATCAGGCACACAGCAGGTCCTCACTGCGTATTTGTCATTAAATCATTGAAACAGTGGGTCTCTTGCTCTCCACAGCAATCTGAAAAAGCAGATGCTCCTCTCGTTGTCCACGCAAACCAGTTGCATCTCAGAGAGCCAGCCCTGCCCTGGGACAAGCAGGCCCCTTCATCCTGTCCCTCACTTCCATCCTGGCACGCCTTCCTGCCCCTGCTACCACGCAGCGGCTGGCTGCACACCCCATCCTGTGGCTGTCCCTCCCCAGCCTCCTTTCACAGGGTCTGCAGTCAGATGAAGGGACAGGCGAGTCTGGTAGACACTATTCCATTCTTTTCACTGTGCAGAGTCGAGGAATAAAGTAGCTACACAACACAAGCCTGACTTTTTTTTTTTTTAAATATTTATTTATTTGCTTTAGTTGTACACAATGCAATGCATTTATGTTTACGTGGTGTTGGGGATCGAACCCAGGCCGTGCACATGCTAGGCGAATGCTCTACCGCTGAGCCACAACCCCAGCCCCACAAGCCTGACATTTTTATGCAAAAAGACTATTACTTGTAATCACTCCTCTCAACTCCTTTATTTTTTTTAAATGTTTATTTATTTGCTTTAGATGTACACAATGCAATACATTTATGTTTACATGGTGCTGAGGATTGAACCCGGGCCGCGCATGTACTAGGCGAGCGCTCTACCACTGACCCACAATCCCATCCCCTCCTTTTTTTTTTTCCTCTTCCTTAAAATTTCTCCATTTTTTTTTCCTTAGCTGAAAACTCCAAATCATGCTAGTTTTTTTTTATTATTTTTTTTTAATCCAGCCATAGCTGGAGCGATTTCATTTATATTTATAGTTAAAGTCCAACTGCAGATACTCCACACATGATTAATTCACAGACCACGGGCTCTGAAGTTTGAATGCTCTAAGTACAAAGCAGGACAGAGTTTAAAATGTTAGCTGAAGCCAAAAATTTGAATTTTTTTAAAAAGTCAGAAATCAGACAGTCACTGGTTTAAAAATTTATGACCCCTTAGAAAACTACTTCTTTATGTAGAAAAGGAAAATATTAATCGTATGTTAACGAGACGATGACAAGATGCCAGATCTCAGCTCTGCTTCATTTCTTTGCATCTTCTCTTGGCAAAGCCCTGGGAGGGGCGTTACCCAGAGTCCTCTGCTGTCTGGAGGGGACTCCGATATTTGACCTCAGGCTAAGCTGAAGGAAAAGCCGCAGGTAGAGCTGCTGTGTTTACCCTGGGAAAGGACTGTTTCCATTCCTTGGGACGAGTGCAAGTTTGCCCCAAATGGTCCCTGTAAAATAGATGACCAAGGTCTGATCACTCTAATGTGTTGTAAACTTTTCAACTTCCTTGGGGTTTCTGAACACACAGATCTGTTTCCATAAAAGAGAGGGAGAGAGTCAAAAGTGCTAAGTATTTTCTTACACAAAACAGCAAAGCCTTCTGCTTGGGGAGGGGTGGTTCATCTACAAGAGGCATTCTTATGCTTCTTCTCCAAAACGTGCATTAATAGACCTTCCAGGAATGACAGGAGCCACTGCAGACCCAGGGTCCTGAGCTGCACCTCAGCCACTCAGGAGCTCCTACCCTCTGCACCTGTTTGCTCATTTGCCAATATAGTGCCTGCTGCGTGAGTCACGTAAAGAGCGTAGACCAGCGCCTGGCATACAAAAAAACACTGAGCTGTTGACTTTTCTTCTTATTACTATCAGAGTTTAGAGACTAACACAAAATACTGAAGATTAAACTAATAATTAATGTAATGCTGCTGAAGTATTGCAGAGCTCAGGGTTAGTGGATGGAACTGACTGGGAGCATATTTGTTTTACAGACTAGCTATCTTTTCTTTCTCTGCCCACAATTTTTCCCATAAGGGAGACTCTAGATCTTTCTGAGATTGCTCTTTAACAGAGAAGAATAAACTCTTTCTTTGAGAGAAAGTCTTTCTGCTGTTTAATCAAGGTAAGTTATGGTGAGAAGCACAATCTCTGAAGTCAACCTGACTGATTTCCAATTCTGTGTACCTCCATTTCCACACTGTGTGTCCTAGAGAAAGTGTCTCGACCTCTCTGTGTCTGATGTTCTTATCTGCAGAATGAAGATAATGATAGCATTTTTCTGCTGGGTCTGGAGGAGCACTCATTCGAGTTAAGTACATGCCAAGTACTTAGAACTAGTCCAGAGACATAGTCAATACCAAATGCACATTTGCTAGAATTATGTCTAACTTCTCTAGATCTTGTTGGTTTTCTTCATGTAATTCCTTCATGCATTTAGTAAATATTTACTGAGAGTTTACCACGTGTTGGCGTCTATGTTGCATTGCTACTCCCCACACACACAAATTTAAATATGGGATTTTTTTTTTTAGATATATATTCAAAAGGGGAACAATTCTTCCAGATCCTTCCTGTAGTCATTTATGCAACCTAAAAGCAGCTGTGTCCTAGAACTCTATCTATAACAGCAACAACCGTAAACACACTTGTGCTTGTGTTTTAGAACATGAGCCCTGGATGCACAGCTGTGGCGGTGTCTTCCCTGGAGGTGGACTGTGTGGTGTCTACGGTGAACACACCCAGAGGCACTGAGACCACCTGGGTCGTTCGATGTGAGGCTGCTCCTGAGCTTCTCATGGTTTTCCGGTACCTTCTTTTCACATCCGGTTCCTTCCTTTGACCACAGTCAAGGGTCCGCTTCCCAAACACACACACACAAACCCTCTAGAATCTTAACTGCTTCATCCCAGGTGTTTTCCATAGTCATGGTCAGGGGGCAATTTGGTTTTTGTTAACTTTCTTCCCACTTTCTCCTGACATCCTCCAAAGTGTCATATATTGTTGCCGCCTGAAGCGATGGCCGCTTGGAGCAACAAAGCCGGGGGAATAAGTTCAGAGGCAGACTGGAAACGAACAGGCTCTTTATTCTGCCAGCTTCTCTCTCTGGCTCCAACAACACCCCAACACGCAATCCACACTCTTCCAACCACCACCAAATGGCACCGACCCGATCCACAATCCCCCCGGGGGCCAAGTCTCGCAAGATCATGCAAATGGCGCCAACCCGATCCACAATGTCCCGGGCCAAGTCTCACGAGACCATGGAAGGTGGTAATGCTTATGGCTCACAGCTAACCTCAATCTTAGCTATCTCCTTAATTAGGGTTCCTGCAATATATTTGTTTTGTCAACAAAATTAAACAGGAAACTCTTTTGGAGTCTCTGGGAGGTTTGATGTCTATCTTGTTGCACAGTGTTGAGAATGACGATGTTGTACAGGGTTCTTTTTAATTCCCCACCAGGAAGATTCGTTTGCTCACTAAGCCTTTCACACTCACTGTGTGCTGGGCATTTACAGAGTGGCTGGGATGGGCAAGGTAAGTTAGTTCTCCACTTGGTGAGGGCTACATTGCAGTTTCAAAGTCCAGGTGGATCCAGCATGTATTTTAAAGGTCATCCCTTGCTGTTACTTAAGCCAGTGCTTGTGAACAGATGCCAATGACTTCCCATAAATATTCTGACATGACCCACCAGGACACAAGTTCCAGTCAATAAGAAAAAGCTGCATGTAATTCTGAGATGAATACAGTGACAGCAGTCACACTATCTCAGCTGGTCCTCTTGGACCACAGGATTGTTTTCTTCCTGATTTCTTTTTTTTTTTTTTTCTTTCTTCTATCTTTTTAATGTACAGGCTTATAACCAAACTTGAAAACTAGAGATATTTACCCTAAATAATGATATTTGGAATTGGGGATTCAGTCTTCCCTTGACTTCCCATGAGTAGGTCTTACTATGACCTAGTTTTCTTTCTGGCATGAGAAAGGGATTAACATTATTCCTCCAAAGGATTTGGTCACTTGATCCCAACCAAAGAATATCAGCAAATGTGGGATTTTACTCAGACAAGAGGTAGACATGGCCCTAGGACACTTGTCACTCTAAAAGTTCCCTTGCAAGTCACTATGTTCCAAGTATGCCATAAAGATTGCATAGTAGTCTCCACCTATTTCAATTACCCATCGTCAACTGCAATCCAAATATACCAAATGGAATATTCTGAAAATAAACAAGTTGTAAGTTTTAGATTGCACACCTTTCTGAGTAGCATGATGAGATCTCACCCCAACCTCACTCTCACCTGGGTCTGGAGTGATTCCTTTGTCCAATGTACCCATGCAGTATTTGCTACCTGCCTATTAGTCACTTCATAGTCAACCTGGTTGTGCAGCAGACTGTCAGGTACCACAGTGCTTCTTCTTAAGAATGCCTTACTTAACAATGGCCTCAATGATGTTGGCAATTGAGATATTCTGCCTAGCTTCTCCCTCACTCCGTGAATGGTGGCAGGGGTCCTGTAGGTCAGGGGCAGGTTAAACATCTAACTGCTTGTCTATCCCAAATTCAGAATTGCCCAGGGCATCTCACTCAGCAACAAATCACTATCTTTGGACTTGGCATTTGAGTTTTTGGTATTGGAATAAGTCAACCCACTGCAACATGCTTATTTTATGTGAGAAGGTAAAAGTTCTCTGCTCCATAACAAAAGAAAGGAAAAAAAAAAAACACCATATGCTGAGGCTGCCAAGCTCTAATGAATGAATGACTCTTTTATATGTGAGATTGTGAAGAAGGAAAAAGAAATCTGTGCTAGTTTTGCTCTTGCACCTCAAACTGCGAAAGCTACAGCACAGTGCACGTGGATAATAAGGGCCTACATTATCAGAAAAGACAGAGCACAAGTGGGGGTCACAACTACGCACGTTTCCGGGCAACCTCTAGGAATGGGTCTTCTTGGGGAGTGCTGACTTGTTTTTGTTTTGTTTTCTTTGAATAAACCGAAAAGAGTAATTTACTCTGAATGCTAAGAACCCAGAACCAAAGCATCTGAAACGAACAAAACTCAAAAGAATCAAAGCGCACCCTTCCAAACTTAAAACCTGCTTAAACAGATGATTGATTGATTGATTGATTCCAAGATCAAGAACTCTGAATGCCAAGATTGAGTTCAAAGATGATGCTTTGTTGGAGAGGGAGAAGCCCTGGACAATTGTGAAGTTGGGATGCCAGGTCAGTAGCTGTTTAACCTGCTGGTCCTAGTGGGTCCCTGCCACCTTTGGGTGAAGTGAAGGAGGCGCTGGGCTGCGCAGACCCGTTTCCAAGGAGCCACTGAGTCAGATCTTGGGTGCCACTTCAGAGCAACTCCAGGGCTCTGTCTGCCTTAGGCTTCGGGAACTCAGAAACCTCTGTAAATGAAGCCATCTCCAAATCTATCAGGTGCGAAGCAGGAAGCCTCAGCGACTCCCACTTTTTCAGGGACGGGGGCTACTCTGGTAGCAGCTGATTCTATTCAGTCATTCCTGCAGCTCCCCCAGGACACGGTTTTTATTTTTAGAGAAGCCTCTGCCTGCTGACTGTCGTGAAGGGAACACTCAGGAGGAGCTATTAGCAGTCACTTGTTTCAGTAAACATTGAATATAACATATGCCTCTCAAGTAATGTGTATCCAAACATACAATTTACAAATAATTAACATCATGTTAATTAGTCACATTAATTTATGCCACTTTGTGGAATTATTTCCTCCGAGTGTTTAGGAACACTGCCAGGAGCTTGAGCCAGGCATGTGTAAATGGGCTGGAAGTTAAGCGTGGTGTGCTGCTGGGGAGCCCAGCGTGAGCGAGCCTCGCGGGGGCCGCAGCGCAGCAGAGCCGGCCCGGCCTCTGGAGCCCGGCTCTAAGGCGCATCTGCACCAGGACACTCTGCCTGCTCCCCTCTGCCTGTTCCTGAGGGTGGCCGAGGGCCCGTTCTCCACCACCAGCTGCACACGGCCAGGTGCACCCCACGCCCAGCGGTGGACTAGGGTGAGCTTCGCAGGCAGCGACACTGCGCTGACAACTGCTGTGGGTGATTATGGAACAAAGGCAAAAATAGCACCTGGGAATTATTTCCTGTGGGCAAAGCTCCGAAAGGAGAAAAAAAAAAAAAAAAAAAAAAAAAAAAAAAAAAGGCCAAAGTAGGGAGTTACAGTCTCCAGGCAGAGGGGATCCTCTGGGAGCTTTCATCTGTACTTGAAACTTTGGCAACTTGATAAAGACCGGAGCCCAGCGATCCCCCAAAGCACTTGAACCTGGGGGACAATCCAGCCATGCAGTTCAGGAACAAAAGGGAGAGAAGGAGAAATTAGGCTTTGTAGGCTTTGCAGGCGGTGTGAATGCAGCAGAGAAAACAATCTGCCTACAAAACCAAGCAGAAGTCAGAGTGCAGTCAGAGGAACTTGGGCTCACTCCGGAGCTGAGTGATTGTAGGAGCAAGACAGCTTTGTAGCGTAGCTGAGCTGGCCACCACTGTGGGGACTGTGACACGTGCCATGCCTGCTCCCTCCTAAATCTGCTCATGGCCCAGAGGTGGTTATAACTGACATCTATTGTATTAGAGTAACTATTAGACAGGAAGGGATGAAATATAGACCCCTTTCTAAACCTCAAGTGTGAATTGTCCATATCCCCAGATGAGCCAGGAAACTATGTTTTTTTATTTTTATTTTTTGATTGGTGGGTTTTGTTTTGTTTTGGGTTGTTTTTTATTTTATTTTATGTTTTTTAAATTGGGGGTTGAACCCAGGGGTGCTTTACCACTGAGTACATATCCCCAGCTGTTTCAGTCAGCTTTTGTGCTGCTGTCGATTAAAAGACCTGACAAGAACAACTTCAGATAAGGAAAAGTTTATCTGAGGACTCATGGTTTCAGAGGTCTCAGTCCATAGACAACAGGCTTCATTCCCTGGGCCTTAAGGTGAGGCTGAACATCATGGTGGAAGAGTGTGGCAGAGGGAAGCAGCTCACATGGTGATCAGAGGGCTGAGACAGATTCCCCTCACCAGGGATAATATAAATACCTCTAAGTCACACCCCTGATGACCCACCTCCTCTAGCCACACCCTACTCATCTTCTGTTCTCACCCAGTTAATCCCATCAGGGGATCAATTCGCTGAATAGGTTAAGACTCTCAAAACCCAATCATTTCTCCTCTAAACCTTCTTGCATTGTCTCACATGTGAGCTTTTTGGGGACACCTCCCATCCAAATCATAATACCAGCCCCTTTTATTTTTTCAAATTTTGAGAAAAGATCTCACTAAGTTACTGAGTTTGTCTCAAACTTGTGATCCTCCTGCCTCAGCCTCCTGACTCCTTGGGATTATAGATGTGAACCACCACAGCCGGCTTCAGGAACCTGCTTTTAATGATGGCATTCCAAGTGGGTTTGTGATTACTTACTGATCATAGATATGAAGACTAAGAGTCTGTAAATAAGTTATTACTCCCAAGGCCCAAGTAGAAGAGAAAAGAACTTGTAAGAAAATTTAGTGCAAACAAATATTGGGTGAAAAGGGAAAGCATCATAAGGGGATTTAGGAGAATAGAAGGAGCAGTCCCCCCAGGCTCAAAGACTCTCCTTGTGAAAACAAGATGAATGGAGCTGACCATCAGCATGATTCCTATGAATTCCTGTCCTGTCTTTTTATGAACATAGCTCATCACACGCTGCCTCGCCCCAGCCAGATCATGAGAGGTGTACAGAAGACAGTAGGCAAAGAGGGACACTGGAGAGGTATCGTGAGGCACTAACACCCAGGCCACCCCATCCTCTTGGAATTTTATAACATAGGGGGGAGGGGCAGGAGTGTGCATGAACAATACAAATAAATGGTGACGTTAAGATATGACATCAGTGCCAAGGAATCATGGCATAAAGGAGGTCCAAATATCTGCTGTGGGACCCAAAGGAAGCCATGACCCATTTAGAAAGTTAGTGAAATTTAACCAAAGACAGGCCCTTTCCTGATACTTGTTCTTAGCCATCTTCAGAGATAAATTTAGAGCTCTATTTCCATGTAGACACATTGATATATTGGTATAAAGAAAGGTATTTTTTTGTCCGTAAGAAACTCTTTGACTTATTGGTATGAGAATCACACTAAGTCTATACCTTCCCCAAAAGTCTTGGTTAATAACAATATATTTTAAGTGTTGCTTTTTAAATTTTATTTAGGGCCTATTTGATTCACTTTAACTCTGATTCAATTTGGTTCTCTTTAATATTTATCCAATAATGTTTCAGAATCGCAAAGATGTGAATACATGAAAGCTCTTCCCTAATGTCCAGGAAACCATTGAGAATATAAAAGCAGCAAAAAAAATTCATCCCAGGGTTTCAGGACGTTCTGAAACTTCAAAGAGAAGCGAATGAAATCTGCACCTATTTTGCCCAAACTGAAATTACACTCGGCGGGAGAGGCTCTTCTCCCCATGCAGAAATCTGAAAATGCATTTGAAAAAACTAGATCCATATTTTAATTAAAAGGGGCCATTCTGAGCCCGGCATGTGGAAGCACAGCATTAATATTTGTGACACTAGCCACAGGGAACAGGCGGGCAAACAGGGTCTTCCATCAGCAGCGGGAAGTCAAGGTTGATCTTTCTTGAAATCCAGATTCTCACAGACATGAAGGGGTCTGCTCTTGCTTCAAAGCACTTCCCAAGGACAAGGCACCCAGATGGAGGGTCTGGAGGCCTACAGGACTGCTGCAGAGGGATCAGAGTTTAAGCAGGGCAGTGTGTCTAGTGAACCGCTGTCAGGTGCTGCTGAGCACAGGAGTGTGTGTGTGTGTGTGTGTGTGTGTGTGTGTGTGAGAGAGAGAGAGAGAGAGAGAGAGAGAGAGAGAGGCAGCAGGCGACAATACCCCACCCTTCACGCAAACATATTAATAACTGTCGCTCCACAGTTGTACAAATTTTAAAATGAGCATCATTTGATCCACAGACTCCATAGGGTGAATACTAATTGGCATTATTTGATGGAGTAGATAGCCCCATATTTGGCATTTAATACAAAAATGAATATACTAAGCCAACTTGTGGTCCAACCCCTCAATGCCATAACGCAGGGACCAGCATAATGGCTTTGGCAGCCAGTCTTGGCATGTTCTTTACTGCTGGGTTGAGGGACAGGTACATTTAAAATTTAATAAAAAAAAAAAAAAAAAGATGGTAGAATGAGATGGATATCATTACCCTAAGTGCATGTATGAAGTCACGAATGGTGTGAATATACTTTACATACAACCAGAGATATGTAAAAATGTGCTCTATAAGTATAATATGAAACGTAATATATTCTGCTGTCATTATAATATGAAATGTAACACATTCTGCTGTTATTTTATTCTAACTTAGAATAAAAAATAAATTTGAAACAAAAATAAAATAAAATTTAATAGATTAAAAAAAAGATCACAAATATATACACGAATTCTTTTTTCCTACATCAAATGTATAATTTCCTTCTCTTAAAGAAAATGTTGGTTATTCCATGAGGAGCAATGATTAAAATACATGATCTATTTTTTTTAATATTTATTTATTTGTTTTTAGCTGTACACAATGCGTTTATTTTTACGTGGTGCTGAGGTTCGAACCCGGGCCGTGCGCATGCTAGGCGAGCGCTCTACCGCTGAGCCACAACCCCAGCCCGCATGATCTGATTTTTAAGGATTGGAATCTACATCGCCTTAGCATGTTTCTTCCTGTCGTAGGCATGTTTCAGTGTTGAGCAACCCAGGGTGAAGAGCAGGAAGCAGAAAGTAGAGCATGTGTGGCATTGGGGACTCCCTTGTCCGTGGGGAGCAGGCCGGGACAGTTCCAGGCAGCGGGGAAGCTCTGCACTGAATTCCCTGGAGCTGTGCTGTCCAATGAGGCTGCTGCCTGCCACATGTGGCCACTGAGCTCCCCAACTGTGGCTTAGTGCCCCCAAGGGACTGAACTTGAAATCTGAGTTCATCTTCACTCAATAAAATTAAATTAAAAACCTGAACCAGTTCAAAACACTCTTCCAACAAATGCAACTTTACGGTGTCTTTATGATGGCATTTCTATTAAGTATTTTATTAGGTAAGATATTGTTCTATAGTGACTATGCTGGGGACGTGCATCGTTTGGACATCTTGGCTTATCCCTGTTACCTTTTACTCAGTGTGAATGACTTTTTCCTTTGTGCCATATAACACTGTAATGTTCTTACTTGAATATTTCATGTAGATGGCATAGGTTGACAGGGATGCCTGTGTAAGTCATAATTGGTAATAAAATTCAAAAACTTTTCACTATTCATTATTAACTTAGCTTCTAGTTAAATAAATATAGGCAAGTCAAACTTTTAAATGATAGTACTCCAACAAATCAAGGAGGGAATCATGAGCTACAGTTCTACTCTTGTAGAAAACGTTAAGAAAAAAAAGATAAGAAGAAATAGTATCACAAATTTCAGGAGGAATGTCAATTGTAATTTCCCTTAGCACAACAAAACAAAGCTGTTTGTTGTGTAAAACAGAAATTTAAGGTAATAAAGTAGACAACATAAAGAGATATTTTCAGCAAATACATAGTAAATTGGAAAAGACAGTTCTTCTCAACACTCAAAACAAAAATGTTGCTGCTGGAAAATGTGGTTCCTAGAATGCATTTAAAAGAAAATTCAAAATTATACATGTGGTTGGCATTACATATCTGCTGGATATTGTCATGGTGCCAACAGAGGTTCCATGTCCCAGTTCTGTCTGAGATGTGCCCCTAGGCTTTTGTTACTCTGTGGTCACTGCCCATTACCTCTCACCTCTCACCTGCTCTGTGTCAATCACCACCTGATAGGGCCCCTGATACCCCTTTGTCCCTTGCATTCCACTGTCTAGGTAGTAGCCTGCATGACTTTTGCAAAATGGAAATCAGATCTTCCCATGATACCTAGAAAATCTACCACGTCTCCAAGGAGTTTATAGAATCTGGCACTGTTCTGGTCTCTAATCACTTTCCTCACCCCTCCTGGTTCCCTCCCCAGCTTTTTTTCTGTTTCTTGGACTGTACCAAGCTGATTCCCATCTCAGGGTCTTTGAGTTGGCTGTCCCTCTGTCCACGGTGCCATATGCATTTGTCAATGAAATCCATGGATGGGTGTGGGAAGAAGGGTGAGCAGGATTAGGAATCTGAATTTCATCTGACATTTATTAATTCATATATTTATTTCAGTGGAAATCCATCACTTAGTTCCCACTATTTACCAGGCATTAGACTAGAAGTTGAGAAACCAGATATTTTAAGAACTTTTGTCTCTATAGGAGAGAAAAAGGAACATGGTCTCTGAGAGTATTCTCCTTCACTGAATTAGAAGACTAAATTTATCTGTGGCTAAGTCACTGCAGCTCTTTTATGTTGTAAGTATATTGAAAACAAAACAAAACAAAAACCAGGGCTCAACTTGATGGTGTCGTAAGCAGAATATAAAAAGTTAATGATATTATGAGTCTCGATCTGGGCTGGAAACAGAAATATAGAAACTCCAATTCAATCAATAGGATTGAAGAGGTCAGCAGGGCAGGTTCCTCTTGGGCAAGGGCTATATCTTATTAAGTTTTGTATCTTCAGTGCCTGGTCCACAGTAAGAATTCAATAAATTCCTGCTAAATTGAAATCATCACTTACAATAAGGCCTTAATAAGACTGAGAATTTATTGAAGGCAAGAGTCTATGCCAGTAGGCCTCTGCATTCTAGAGGCTGAAGATTCAAGTCTCCAAAATTGTCTAGGTGTATTGTGGCTAAAGCCTTAAGTCCTAAACAGATCAGATGAGCAACGTAAGGGAGTGAGGCTGGCCAGATGCAGACATTGTGGGTGGGGGGTGCTGGGCTGGGAGGACTGTTTGCCACCTATAGGTGCTCAATGTGGCTAGATGGTCTGACATTTCCCTCCCCAAAAGCCTGAAATTTAGGCTTTTATTTGAAATCGCCTGATTTTCCCACGTTGGCAATGAATTCAGAATGTTTTCAACACATTGTGGAAAAAACACACGTGCAGGTTACATTTGGCCCACGGTTGGGGGGGACAGGGTCAGATAGTGACCTTGGAGTTAAGAAAAGGGGGGCAGGAATCAGCCTTCCTGAAGCATCTATATACGCGCAGCAGGCCCCACGCTTGGTGTTTTCCATCCTTCATCCCCTCATATTCTCCCAGACTCCCTGAGTGGTGGGTGATTAGCTTCACTTATGGAGGAGGACATTAGGACTCTGAGGGTGAAGAAGTTTTCCCCGGGGTAACACAACCAGAAAGTTGGTGGATTAGGATGGAAACGTCAATGCTATCGATCTTTCTGATATATTGGGCTGTCTTCTAAGTGTAGATTCCATCCCGATTTTTAAAAAGGAAACAAAATTTAATAAAAACAAACATGATGGGAACCCACCAAAAGGGCCTGGTGTTTAGGATGGGTCGGTTGTGAAACGTGAACAGGGATACCATCTGGTGACTATTCTCCAAAGAAAGACTCATTCTCACATGTGTCAAGGTCCTGCTGTACTTGAAGCATGTGAAGACTAGCACTGCCCTAAGACATAAAAGTTACAGGCATGGAGAAGGCTTGCGATGCACTTGGCAGTTTAATCTTTCTGTCTTTGGGTTGCACAGGCTCCTTCTGCAGACATGTGTTTTTGCTTAGAAATGCACAGAGGTGGATAAATCACTGGGTAGTCATCCCCAGACCAGCTCCATGAACTTTCTTGGCATGATCTCACCACTGAAATCAGCATAGCTTAAGGGTTATATAACATTTTATTAGCCCTTAATTCCACACTTTTCTTCAATTTCAATGTTAATCTGTTGGGTAAAAAATAAATGTTGCTTGTGGGTCAAAGACCAAAGCTTTGTGACCTTATTTTTAATTAAGTTATTCAGCTAATTTTGATTTTAAGTGGGCAGGAGAGAGTTTTGAACACTCTTGAAGAAACTACAATTTTATTATTGGTTCTTTTAAATTATACATGGCAATGGAATTTATTTTGACATAATTGTGAAAGCATGAAATATAATTTGTTTTAATTCAGTCCTCAATACATATTCTTCCACTCCCCTTTCCTTTACTCTTTTTGTTATTTACTTATATTTTGTGTTTTTTTAATTAGTGTCTTGTGGATATATATGATGGTGAGATTCACTGTGACATATTCATATACATACACACACACACACACACACACACACACACAATAAAGTTAAGTCAGATTCACTCCACTGTCTTTCCCTATTCCGTACCTTCTCCCTTTGTCTGCTCCACCAATTTTTATTCCATTCTTTTTTTAGGTCCCTCCCCTTATTTTGGAATAGGTTCCACATATCAGAGAAAACTTTGAATCTTTGACTTTTGGGGACTGGCTTATTTCACTTAGCATGATAGGCTCCATATCCATCAATTTACCAGCAAATGCCATAATTTCATTCTTCTTTATGGCTGAGTAATACTCCATTGTGTTTATGTACACATTTTCTTTATCTATTCATCTGTGGAAGTGCCCCTAGTTTGGTTCCATAGCTTAGCTATTGTGAATTGAGCTGCTCTAAACATTGATGTGGCTGGGTTACTGTAGAATGCTGATTTTAAATCTTTTGTATATATACCAAGGAGTGCAATAGCTTGGTCTTATTGTGGTTCCATTCCTAATTATTTGATGAATATCTTTACTGCTTTCCAGAGAGGTTGCACTACTTTGCAATCTTAACCCCTATCTCTCACCCTGCACAAAACTCAGCTCAAAGCAGATCAAAGACCTAGAAATTTGACCAGAAAACCTGCAACTGCTAGAAGAAAATGTAAATCCAACATTCCAACATGTCTACTTAGGAACTGACTTCCTTAACAAGACTCCTAAAGTGTAAGAAGTAGAATCAAAAATCAATAAATGTAATGGCATCAAATTAAAAAGCTTCTTCACAACAAAGGAAACAATTAAGACAGTGTAAAAAGAGCCTACAGAATGGGAGAAAATCTTTGCCACCTACTCCTCAGATAGGGCATTAATATCCAGATATATAAAGAACTCAAAACACACACACACACACACACACAAAAAAATAATAATAATAGCCCACTCAATAAATGGGCAAAGGAACTAAAAAGATACTTCTCAAAAGAAGAAATACAAGTGGTCAACAAATACATGAAAAAATGTTCAACAGCTCTAGCAACAGTAGAAATGCAAATTAAAATTACATTGAGGAAATTTTTTTACACATTCACATACATATGTACGTATAAATAGACTGCAATATTATTAGCCTTCTGAGAAGGGAAAGTGGACAGAAATTCATGTCCTGGATAGATGCATATGCCACAAAGAAAAAAGACAAGAGTGTTTTTGCAGTTGTCTTTGATCTCAGGGCAAGAAGAAGGTCCGTATTCCCCTATTTCTTATTTTGCAGTTAGACAGCAATACCTCCCATAGTCATAGCAAAGGCACAGAACTTGGGAAGAGAGAACTCAAGACAAATTTTGCACAGGCCATGAGTGGTCATGGGCAAGGTCCTTAAGATGACTGCAACTCAATGTCTTCACATATATATGGGTGAAGATGAGGGACTTGCCCTTCTGACCACAGAGGCTACTGAAACAATCCAGTGAAATCATGACTCTCAGTGTGCACGTCAGCAACCATGATCACCGCCACCATCTGCTTCCAGAGAACCAAAACATCTCTGTGCAAGTAAAATGGTTTCCTTGCTCATCCATTCATTTCTTCATTCATTTTTTTTTTTCTGCAAACATGTACTGTATACCTGCCACATGCCAGGCACTCTTCTAGGTTCTTGGGTTACATAGATCAGCCAGACACCAAGACTTTAGCCCCTTACTAAATCAACTCTCACTGGATAGAACAAGAGAAACCGGTTTGGGGAGAGATGTCTTAGGCCATTCCTGGGTTCCTTAATTCAGAGTCCCTGTCATAACTTGGGAAAGAAGGATACAGTGAGATTAGGAATGTCTGGAGACATGTGTTGGCAGGATTAGAAAAAGGACTGCATAAATCCGTTGGATACTGGCCCCGTCTGACCCAGTCTCTGGCTTACCCCTGTCCCCAAGGGGGCAGGCCAATGGGGGATACTTCTGCATGTGGGTAAGGTTTCTGGGCTTTAATTCCCTGGAGGATTTCTAAGCAGAATTCTGATTTGTGAGGCAAATCACATCCCGTGGGTTCAAGCTTTCTTCTAACACCCTAGGATGAATCACTCTCCTCACTCCCTCCCCTCACACCCACCCTCACCCTGCTTTCTACCAGGCGGGGGGGGGGGGGGGGGGGGGGGGGGGGGCGCATGGCGCACAGTGTGTGCGCATGTGCATGTTTAACGCATCTGTCTCCCTGCTAGACAGTGAAATGAGGGAAACAAAGGAAAGGAGCGAAACAGCCAATACCATGTTCCAAGATACGCCAAATAACCAGATTGCCAAATTTTGTCAATTTCATAAATGCCTAAGAACCTTCTAGAAAACTACAGAAATGCGGAGGCCATACGTACTAGGTATGAACAAGCTCCTCACCTCTCTGCGGTTCACTTTCTCCATCTCTCATGGAGATAGATTATCTCCCTCAGGGCGGCTGTGGGAACGAATGGAGGTCACGTGTAAGACAGAACAGTGCCTGGGACCTCATAAGTGTTTGTTGTGGCAGTTATTACCATGGCCACAGCTATTTCTATCATTGTCACCATAATCACGATCACTCGAAGCCTGTGGCCCTGGACCAAGTGTCAGTAGTTTTTAAAATGGTCCACAAGGCTGAGAACCAGAGACTCGCATGCAGTAGGCACTCTATAAGTGACTGAGGAAGAAATGAATGATTGAACAAAATGAAGACCATTTTGCAACAGAAGGGACACAGAGCAGGAAACGAGAGCAGGAAGGATTTAGTTAGACCTGGGTAACTTCTTGCCAGTTAAGAGTAGTTGGACTGTATAAGACATTAGCGGAAGAGCTCACAGGATCTTCGGCTCTGAACGTCACTTGAATGAATGGCGGAGGCGATGCTCATTTTTGGAAGGTTTCAGTACAGATTCTAGTCTTGAGTCAATAAACTTAATAAACTCTTGGTCCCATTACGGACTTCCAAATATTTATTTATCCTTTCTATGGGGCAAAGGTAGAAGGGAACGGAGTACCAGGCTGATGGAAAATTCTGGATTAATTCTATGCAAATTCTTTTTGTAAATACCTTTCTGTTTGCATCTGACCCTGGCCAGGCCATTCCTCACTCTGCCATTCCTTCCGTAACTGTGCATTACACCCTGGTCCTTTGCCACATTCTACCTTAGCCTTGGGAAATGCTATTACTGTTCTTTGACCCAAACCCAATAGAAGATGCTCAGTCATTTCATGAAAGATGAAAATAACCTTAAAAAAAAAAAAAAAAAAAAAAAAAAAAAAAAAAAAAAAAAAAAAAGCTCTGTGTAGGAGGCAGCTCAAAAATAAATACCAGGCATAAAGTCCTGAACTCCCCTTCCACCCATTCCTGGTTTTGATAAAGTTTCCCTCTCCCTCATGGTGTTTTGTGCAAATTAATATTTGGTGAAAATATATCATAACCAACAGTGAGGAAGATTTCTAAATTATGCTTTTATAGGTTACAGAGTTGTACTTCCTTAAATAAAAGGATCCTTCGCAACATCACAATTACAAGCAGAGAAGGACTCTTCCTCATAAAATCTGCTATTGATTCTTGCAGGATCCTGAAAAATTCATGGAACCCCTCCAAGTATTTGTTTCCTGGGGTCAAAGAATAAAGGAAACTAAAGCTTTTGGTCTAGGAAGCTCTACGTACTTCCTTTTGTATGCTTTCTTTGCTTCTCACAGCTTCCCTTAAAAGCATGTGGGGTTCTCGCAGAAGCACAGAGATGCTAAATGGCCTGCTTTAAAGTGAATTAGCTGTCAAAATGAAAGCCAGAGGAAGAAATCACAATTGTGACTTTGGTGGCATGCTGGCAAATGCTGAACAACTGGCTTTCTGGAAACAAAAACGTCCTGATTTGTGGCACTTGCCAGTTCCTATGGTGTAAATACTCCCTCTGTGACTCTTTACCATGAAGTCACCCAGTGCAGAGCTGGCAGAGACAGGAAGAGAGGCTCAGGAATGGCTGTCTTGAACTGCTGGCACCTGCCTCCAGCACCACTGTCCCATTTCCCAACCCTACCCCTCAGGGCTTTGGTGGTCGAGGTGGTAGGTGGCGACTCCACATCCCATATATATATATATATATATATATATATATATATATATATATATATATATATATATATATACCCTCATGGTATATATATATATATACACAACTGGGGCTGCTATATTTCAAAGCACGGTGCATGTTACCATGAATTTCCTTGAAGGCAAGGTGGCAGCCATCTGATCCTTTTGCCCTGGTGTTTAGTACAAGGGAGACAAGCAGCTACTTCTAAAAAATGATGATTGACAGATAGACACATATTTATGTAATATATGTAATCTACATACATGCAATCTATACACAAATATGTGGTACATGCAATCTGATATATATATATATATATATATATATATATATATATATATATATGATTGGCTAATTAGATTATATATATATAATCTAAGATTACTCAGAATAAAACTTGCTTTGCTAGAAAACAATTCCCATTAATCACACCAACTTCTAAGGCCTCGGATTGGCCTGATTTTGTTCTGCTAACATGACCTAACCCTTCCAGATTGTCAGGCTTATAGGCATGGAGATTCTAATGAGCAAAACCTTTCTTTTAGAGCTGCGTAATATCCCACTAGTGACAGATATCACCCTGGGAAAGACAGACCGCACAATGTCCATCACCACATTATCACAGATTGGTATAAGATATTCATAATTTCCTCTCTGGACACCTGGCAAAGCAACATTAAGTTTCAACCAAGAGGGAGAGAGAAAACAGGAATTGAAAATGTGTGCTGTGCTCCAAATAATAACATCAAGCCCCTAATCCCCAAAGAAATGGTGTCAAGCCGAGCGCGGTAGTGCACGCCTGTAATCCCAGCACTTGGGAGGCTGAGGCAGGAGGATCGCGAGTTCAAAGCCAGCCTCAGCAATGGCAAGGCACTTAACAACTCAGTGAGACCCTGTCTCTAATAAAATACAAAAAAAGGACTGGAGATGTGGCCCAGTGGTCAAGTGCCCCTGAGTTCAATCCTCGGTACCAAAAAAAAACAAACAAACAAACAAAAGAAATGGTGTCAAAAGGGTGGTGCACTTGTGATGGGATTAGTACCCTCATAAAAAAGACCTCAGCGAGCCTCCTTGCTTTTCCCACCATGTGAGACAAAGAAAAGGCCCCTCCTGGGAGCCAGGGAGCAGGTCCTCAGTAGATGGTCAATCTGCTGGCACCTTGACCTTGGACTTTCAGCCTCCACAGCTGTGAGAATGTCCTGTGGTTGACAAGTTACCCTGTTTGTGGGGTTTTGTTATCTGAAGAACTAAGGCCAGGTGGAACTTAGGTTTGTCCCCCCAAAATTGGGACAGGTGGGAAATTTGAAATAGGAAAACAGAAATGAAGACCCAGGTGGAAACCAAGAATTCATTGTTGATTTGAATTTTGAAAGTATTCTTGAGTCTCCACTTCTTCAATTACCAAGGACTTTATTATTTTTTTTTCAATCAAGGAAGACTATCCAATACCTCATTATTTTTCAGATTCGATTTTTTTAATACCACTATTCAAGTTTGCATTGCTGGGTTCCTTCCTTCCCTTCCTTCCTTCCTTCCTTCCTTCCTTCCTTCCTTCCTTTCTCCTTCCTTCCTTCCTTCCTTCTTTCCTTTTTCCTTCCTTCCTTCCTTCCTTCCTTCCTTCCTTCCTTCCTTCCTTTCTCCTTCCTTCCTTCCTTCCTTCTTTCCTTTTCCTTCCTTCCTTCCTTCCTTCCTTCCTTCCTTCCTTCCTTCCTTCCTTTCTCCTTCCTTCCTTCCTTCCTTCTTTCCTTTCTCCTTCCTTCTTTCCTTTCTCCTTCCTTCCTTCCTTCCTTCCTTCCTTCCTTCCATGTGGCATAAAACAATGGACCATGTTGATCTCTCTCCTATCAAGGACCTGCATCAAAACTGGCACAGGATAGACACACATTTGTACTCCATGAAAATTCCAGAAACTTTAGACTGGCTTCTCTGCAGAGACTCCCCCACCTGCTGTGCTTTGCCTTCTCACTTTCTGTAGTGAATGTCAAAAGAGTAGGAATGACTTCATTAAAAATGTCCCCGGTGCCCTGTATCAGTAGGCTCCCCCCTTGTCCACTGCAACTGACCAGCCCCTGTGCTCATGCTCCCAGTCCACGTTTTTGCGTCAGAATATCAGAGACTGGGTAATTTTAAAAAAAAAAAAAAAAAAAAAAAAAGAAATTTATTTCTTAAAGTTCCCGAGGCTGGGAAGACCCACGTCAAGGTGCTGACATCTGGCAGCATCACAATGTGGCAGAGGGTGTCACATGACAAGTGAACAAAGGAGGGAAGGGAAGCCAGGAAGAGCCCAGGAAGTCCAGCTCGCTTTTATTTTATATTATTTTTTGGTACCAGGGTTGAACTCAGGGGCACTTGACCACTGAGCCACATCCCCAGCCCTATTTTGTATTTGATTTAAAGCCAGGGTCTCACTGAGTTGCTTAGTGCATCGCTGTTGTTGAGGCTGGCTTTGAACTCGAGACCCTCCTGCCTCCTGAGCTGCTGGGTTTACAGGCGTGCGCCACCATTCCTGGCCCAGCTTACTCTTATGACAAAGTTGCCCCCATGATCATGGCCTCGACCCATCAGGACAGTGGAGCCCTGCCCACCTAAGCACCTCTTAGCGGTCCCACTCCCCTTCACAGTGGCAACTGGATTTCAACATGGCTAGCAGGGTGACATTCAAACCGTTGTGTATGCACGGCGGGGGACAGCAGGACACAGCCTCGTGCAGCCAGGCAGAGCAACCACATCAATGAGATAAGTAGGGAGTTCCTATGAAAAGAAGGAGCAGACGGGTATCTTTGGAAGTGACAGTCAAGAAGACACAGAGGATTAGAGATTGGCCCGCACCTGAGGAAGTGGAGAGAGGAACAGGCTTGGAATGCAAGTGCCAAGAAGGGGCAGAGGCTGGATGCCACCGGGCACCAGAGATGACTGCTTGGTAGAGCGGAGCCTGGAGCCTGAGGGCTGAGGGGCACGTGCCCCGCACGTGTTTCCTGTGAGCCAGATGTGCAGAGAGAGCCAGCGCAGGACCAACAAAGCCGCACCACTGCTGGCGGCTGCATGCCAGGGCTGGGAGCCAGGTGCATCACCTTGGAGCCAGGGAACTGCAAGACAGAGGGGACCCCAGGGAGCACCTGGAGTCGCCAAAGCTGCCCATGAGAGACGGAATCTGCCACGGTCACTGGCTAGGCTAACCAGGGTCTCCTTTTTAAATATCTGCCATGCCCAGATGACACAAAGCCACCTGGCCAAGCAGGAGCTATCCCTTCGCTCCCACCTCATCCATGCTTAGTCCCTGGCAAAAAGGAACACAGAAGCTTTTTGTGGAACTGGGGAGGAAGGACATGAGCCAAAAAGAGAGGGAGGAAGAACAGGGCTGACTCCCATGATGCATCCCATCTGGGCTGCAGAGGAGGGATGGTCTAGCTCACATTCAAGCGCTGCTGTCTCCAGCAGCAGGTGCTCTAGTTACCACACGGAGATCATTTCCAAAACTTAGAGTGGTTGAACCTTGACTGGGGACAGGTAGAAAAGATGTGGCAGGGCTGGGGCTGGGGTTCAGTGGCAGAACGCTTGCCTAGCATGTGTGAGGCACTGGGTTTGATTCTCAGCGAAAGAAAGAAAAAGGAAAGAAAGGAAAAAAAAAGAAAAAAAGAAAGAAGGAAGGAAGGAAGGAAAGAAAGAAAAAAAGAAAGAAAGAAAAGAAAGAGGGCTGGGATTGTGGCTCAGCGGTAGAGCTCTCGCCTAGCACGCAGGCGACGCGGGTTCGATCCTCAGCACCACGTACAAATAAAATACATTGTGTACAACTAAAAAAAAAAAAAAGCAAATAAATAAAAATATTTAAAAAAAAAAAAAAGAAAAGAAAGAGGGAAGGAGGGAGGGAGGAAGAAAGGGCCCATCGACAACTAAAAAACATATTTCAATTAAAAAGAAAAGATGGGGCTGGCACTCTGTGGGCCCAGGGGGGAGAATTGCTGCTGTAGGTTCCAATAGTCACCCCCAAAGATACGTCCATCTGGAACTTGTAAATGTGACCTCATAGGGTGCTTGCAGAGGTAATTAAATCAAGGATGTCAGCATGGGGTGATCCTGGATTAGGGTGGGCTCTACATGCAACGACAAGTCCTTATAGATGGGAAGGAGGGGAAACAGGCACTGGGAAGGGGCCACGTGAAGACAGGGCAGGGACCGTGGCGTAGCCCCCAGCCAGGGCTGGCCAGGTCCCGCGGTCAGCAGAAGCAGCAGGAGAGGCAGGGAACAGATGCCGAGGCTTTGATCTTGGTCTCCTGGCCTCCAGGACTGTGAGTGGACCTTCCTGCTATCATCAGTAACCCAGCTGGTGGTCCTCTGCTCCCCAACATAGGACCCCAACAACCCACACAGATGTGAAAATAAGGTCGTGCTTTATCACAATCCCCGGGACAGCTGTGCGTGTCCTGTGCCTGTTACAGGGCTTGTCCCCTCCCTGCTCTGGTGCCCATAGGGACAGCAGGTGAGACGGGAGGCCTCACAAAGCCTTGCTGTGGTCCCAGGCTGCCGGTCACCATGGAACCAGAGGGCCAAGGGCGGAGAACCCAGGAGATACTGCATGGGGGTCACTCTGCCCTCTGGCTCCTCTTCCTGACTCTGGCAGGAACCAGGCTGAGGCCACAGGTCATGTAAATGCAAAGGAGGACAGCTTCCTGCCACCCTCCCCGGGTGTCCCTGCTGGTTCCTGGGGCCTTGCTTCCCGCTAAGAGAGAACCCAGGGTCTGCTGGATTCTCCTGCCTGTGTCTCCCCAGCTCAGGCTCCGGCTTCACTCTGGCTCCGTGCTTCCAAGGCGCAGCTTATACACACTGGCCCTCGGAGAGAACATCCGCAACATTTTGCAAAATGCGAGAAAAGGCGTGGCCCGGGGCTATTGGAACAGCCACAACCAGGACCAGTGACCGGTGACCGTCCAAAAGCAGCGCTGACCTGTCTCCCCCTCAAATAGATGTTGACAGAACAGGCAGCAGCTGTTTTCTGACCGAACCTTGATGTATGTTTTTAATGGGGAGGGGCAACAAAAAGGACCTTACTCCCCCAACATCCACGCTGATTACCTCAGGAATGCCCTTTTGAATGGAGTGAGGGGATGGGAAGGTGACAGTGTGCAGAAGGTCCCTAGTTCACCTCCTGAATACCCAACCCACTGTTGAATTAAGATCATCAGGGCAGAGTGCCTAGAAATGCTGAGGACCCCCCAGTTTTCATCTATTTATTTAGAAGAAAGGGAAGCACAGAGAGGGTGAGTGATTTGTCAAATGACACCCAGCTCAGAACCCTTCCACCTCCAGGCTTGGCCCTGCCAAGTGTTCTCAAGACATCTGGAACTAGTGTCTCACCAAATGAGCAGAGGGTTTCCTCCAGACCACAGCCTCCAGTGTCCTCGACGGTTTAGGGGATGAGGAGGGAAGGACATTGGCATCAGCAGAGGCCTGGCATTGTGATGAACCCTGGGCAAACTTCTCTACCTGCAGTCTTCTACCCTGTCCTGGGACATTCTACCCATCTTCTTGACAAGCCTATTAAGACAATTATTGTCCCCAAGTTAGGGCTGAAGAAACTGAGGTCTAGGGAGGTGGGACACCTTGGCTAGTCTCCAGCAGACTTGGGACCTCCTGAAGCCCTTTCTGCTACCCCTGCCCAGGGCGGCACAAGATGGGGCAGGAGAAAAAAGGAAAATGCAAACATTTTCAGCAGAGCCAGGGTTGGGGCTGGATCCCGACCTCAGGCCTCTCGGCTTCTCGCACCTGCTAGCCTGCCCCTGAGTGGTAGGTGGATCTCTTCTTGTGGAGCCGCTGCCCAGAGATAGGGGTTGAGAAGGATTCCGAGGCATCCACGCCTGGAGAAAAGAGAGCTGGCATCGATGCGCAGGGTCTGCCTGCCCTGGTGGGGGACGGAGGTGCTGCTCCTTCCTCCCGGCTGGCCCCCCTCCTGGGTGCACTGCTGCTATCTTCTGTTATAGAAGGACGACGCTGGTCAGGGCAACTTCCCTGGTGCCCTGGGCCTCTGCTCGCCTCTGGTACCATCTGGGTCTCTTGGAGGATGAAATTCCAGAAAATTGGCAGAGGAAAAGTGTAATTTAATTCCTCACTGAAGGGCTCGCCCATTTGGGCAGATGATCACAGCACTAGCCACAGAAGAGATCTCGGAAGAGATCTCCTGTACCTTGGAATCTCACCACTCCCTCCCTGTCTCCCCCCACCCTCTACTCTTCCAATAAGGAGCTTTGTCCTCCCTGAAACTTTTCAAGGCCATTATAATAGCGATCTATTCCTTGCCCCATTCCTTGAACAGGACAATTGGGCACATCCTACCATATGACATTCCACGTATCCATGGTTATTTCAGGCTTCTCCATATGGATTTATATAAACAATAAGGCAGAGGGAACTTCATACTCAGAAATGATTCGGGAATGAATTTTGTCCTTTTTAAATCTGTGAGCCTGCATGTCTCATGGTCTCTGTGAACTTGCTGGCCTGGACTGTAAAAGCGGGGCTGTAACATAACCAGACCAGGTTTGCAGACCACGCACAGAGCCTGGCATATTGCCTAGAATGGATAAGGTGCTCAAAAAGAAAGTCTGGAAGTGATGTCATGAAACTGTACATACTGCAGTGTGAATTTTTTTGTTTTGTTTTTTTAATCTTTTAGTGTTTACTTCCTGCAGTGAATTTGAATAAATGAGGAAAAATGCAAAAAAAAAAAAAAAAAAAAAAAAAAAAAAAAGAAAGTCTGGGGCTGGGGTTGTGGCTCAGTGGCAGAGCACTTGCCTCGCGCGTGTGGGTACTGGGTTCGATCCTCAGCACCACATAAAAATAAATAAATAAAGATATCGTGTCCATCTACAACTAAAGAAATATTTTTTAAAAAAAGAAAGTGTCCAATAACAATTATCTGTGCTCTAAGGGGATTCATTACACTTGGAGAATTGCAAAAATAACAACAAAATCATGAGACAAGTTGGGTAGCCCTTTTCTGAAGGGATTGGAACCAGATGTGTTTTGGATTTGGGATTTTTTTTTTTTTTTCAGATTTCGAAATATTTTCACCAACATGATGATATACCTTGGGACTGGAACACAAATGTAAACACGAAATTCATTTGTGTTTCACATAGACCATATCCGCCTAGGCTGAAGATCATTTTATATAACGTTTCATTGTGCCTGCATTTGGGTTTTTGTGTTTTGTTTTTGTGTTTGTTTGTTTTGGGTACTGGAGATGGAACTTGGGGGCATTTGACCACTGAGCCACATCCCCAGCCCTATTTTTGTATTTTATTTAGAGACAGGGTCTCACTGAATTGGTTAGCACCTCGCTTTTGCTGAGGCTGGCTTTGCACTCGCAGTCCTCCTGCCTCAGCCTCCTGCGCTGCTGGTATTACGGGCGTGCACCATCATGCCTGGCTGAGCCTGCCTTTTGACTGCAGCTCCTCACATGAAGTCAGGCGTGGAATTTTCCACTACCGGCATCATGACTGGGCTCAAAAAGTTTCAGACTTTGAAGTTCCGGTTTTGGGGGTTTGGGATACGCAACCTGTACAGAAAGCCATTACACAGCCAGATTCCCGTGAGATAGCAGCAGAAGAGTGAAATGTTTAGGACAAAGAACACTGGACTTCCTAGGGTCTCAGGAGGCCTTGAAACCCACAAGGACTCCGCAGGTGCAGGGATGAGGAAACAGGCATGACAACACTGTGCCCAGAGAGGTCTGAGCTCACTGGCAGGATAATTTAATGTCCTCGTGAACAGAGGACATTAAAGCCACAGATTTTCCTCGCTTTTTATGTTTCCTGCTGTGTTAGTCAGCTTCTCATTGCTGTGACCAAAATACCCAACAAGAACAAATTAAAGGAGGAAAAATTTATTTTGGGCTAAGAGTTTCAGAGGCTCCGTCCTGGTGGCTGACTCCATCATGGTAGAAGGGCGTGGCGGAGGACAGGGGCTCTGCCTGCAGCAGGGAAAACCCAGGGAGACAAGGTACATTTTCCCAGGGCACACCTCCAGTGACCCAATTTCTCCAGCCATACCCACCGACGTAGAGTTACCACCTATTTAATCCACTGAAATCATTAATTCACTAGTTTACGGCTTTTATAATCTAATTATCTCACCTCTGAACATTAACACGAGAGCTTTTGGGGAACACCTCATAAGCAAACCACATCATCTGCTAAATGGTTCATGGTGCTAACGTAATCCTCAGTTTTCTGATCTTTAAAGTGATGATCATAATGTTTTTTTTTTTCCTACCTAATTCAAAAGAGATGTTGCTATATGCAAATTCTCAGTGGAAATCGAATTACGGACGAATTTACGTTAGGGTTGTGGGTCTTGTTGCCCAGCTGGCTCCATGGGTAGCCCTCTTCGCACAGCAGTCATGGCTAGAATGTGGGAAGTGGGTGGCCAGCACGTGTTTCTTGAGTGTTTTAAGCATCTTCCTTCCTGTGGGAGCTATAGTTGCCCTTTGGCTTAGGAATGTATATGATCCCATTCATTTTACAGATGAGAACATCGAGGAAGAAAGAGATGAAGTGACTTGCTCTAGGCCACACAGGGGAGCCAGGCTCTGGCCCAGGCCTACCCTCCTGTCTTAAAGAGGAGTGATGCGGTTTAGAGTGACTTTTCTGGAACAGCATATTCTGATATATGTTGTTGGGGAGAAAGAATTAATGGATGGAAGAGTAGTTGGTAGTGTGGAGAAAACAAGGGCATGGATCTGGGTTCAGGTCTTACATCAGCCACATCGTGACTCTGGGCACGCTGTTTAACCTTTCCTGAATCTCTCCCTCCTCAAATGTGGAATGCAGATAGAGATGAAGACAGAACTCTAAACAGCACGCAGAAGACAGCAGCTAACAAGTAGATGACATTATTTTATTATTCTTTGGAACAATAGGGATTAGGCCTCTTATCCCTCAAGTTCACAGTTTTCATCTACTTGATCCACATCAGAGATCAGTAACCTGTGGTGGGAGGTTTAGCTCACTGGGCTGGCCCCCAATCTGTGTTTTCTAAATAAAGTTTTATTGGCACACAACCATGCACAGTATTTAGGAACCACCTCTGGCTGCTTTCATGTTACAACTCTGGAGATGAGCTAATTGTGGCAGAAACCTAAAGGTCTGCAAAGCCTGAACTATTTGCTTTCCGGTCCTTTACAGACAAGTTTTGTCAACTCTCAACCAAAGCCATTGATGGAAAGCTGTACTGACCCAGCCAGAGATCTGCTCTGTGGTTTGTCACCAGATGACCTTATCAGGAGGCCAGTGACCAGAAGTTCTTGTAGTCGGTCCTTCTCCAGTGACAAAATACAAGGACAGTTCTCTAATATAACTGATCCAAAGAGGCAGCCTTGGGGTTGATTTAATGATGGGTTCTCCACCAACATGTGCCAGCTATTTCTAAATATCTACCACCTTATTTAGCTCTAGAAAATGTTTCTTTCCTCATTCCTGCAAATCTCTGATTTCAGAGGTTGACCATTGTGCTTGTTCACGCAGCAAATACGAGGTCCGCAGCACTGTGCTCTTTGCTGTCAATCATTGAGAGCAGTTCTCGAGGGTGATGTCACAGCACCTTGTTCTCAAAATGATCTGTAAACATCCACAATTAACTTGCTAACAGCAATAGTTCAAGTCCTTTAGCTTAGGGCTAAATTGCTATTTAAAAAAAAAAAAAAAAAAAAGAACCAATTCCAGTTCACAGTAAAACATGCTATAATGGATAGAAACAATTAATGGCTGTATATCTTGGCCTAAATCCAGCCCATCTCAGTTTATTCTACCTGTGTGGCCTTGGGCAAATGACTTAACTATCTTATGCCTCAATATCCTGAGTTATAAAATGGGGATAATAACAGTACTTACCTGAAAAAGGTTATTGTGGTTAAATGTTAAAATTTGCATTGCCCATAAAAGAATGCTTGGCAGGTAGTGAGGTCTGTGTATGAGCTCGGTATTGTTCTTAATTGTGTGTTCATAATATGCAGTTGTGCGCTAAGAGCTTTGCGTGGATTATCTTGAACCCATAACCCTGCCACGGGCCCCCGATTTATGAGGTGCTTCTATATGGGAAAGAAGGAATTAGTTACAGCTGGCGTGTGGGGAACTGTACCGAACCCACAGCCTGTCTTATCTATGCCATATTCAGAAATAGATCTTTAACTGGATGATATCATTATTCAAGTGCTCAGGGGAAAAAAAATCTTTTAAAAATAGCACATACACAAAAACAAGAGCTTAGAGCTTAAACCCAATTTCTTTAACTTCTTAAAACTTGGCAGAGGGGTTATTAAAACCTAGGTGTACCCTGGAGAGTACACAGACCACGTGACCATCATCTGTCAAATGTATCCTGGAAGAAAAATCCTTGCAAATCTCTACTTTGAGGCACGTGGAATCACATTTTTCTTTTCAGTTCATCGTGAGCTTCTTCAACGGGTAAAACCCGTTTGGTTGCGAGAAGCTAATGAATTATGCCCCATGAAACATGCTTCATGCAGCCCCTGGCTACTGGCACAGGCTATGGTCACCACCAGAAACCTCAGTGCCCTGCTGGTGCCCACAAGGTCTGGACCCTCTCAGAAGTCATGGATGAGCACGCTGCAGTCACACAGCTTAAGCAATTCCCCAGCAAAGCAACGATGTGAACTCTGAGCATAAGATTGCCTGAAGGATGATCACCCCAAGGCCAACACTGGGGACTCGGGTAGCAGAAACCAGCCTCTGAAGAGTCAGAAGAGGTCTTGTGGGTGACTCACAGAGTCCAACCCTTTTCCTGCAGCAGACTGAGTCCATGCAAGAGCCAGGTGACCAGCAAAGGAGAACAATGCCACTGCACCTCATAACCCACCCACAGAGCTCCTCCACGAGCAGTTGATGGTTGGGACTATAAACAAATGACACGGCCCACACATGAGAAGGCAAAGAACGACAGTGAGCTGCAGCCAAGTGGCTTTGTTTTGATGATTATCATTTTTCTTAATCTCTGCATGAAAAATGCTGCCTGGGATCCGCTGGTATGCAATTTCCAGAGCTGCCTCTTGGTGCCCTGCACAGGTGCATGAGACGACCAAGACTCAGTGACAGAACCACCTGGTAATTCCAATAGCCACCATGACCCCTTAATGAGCACTTAGCAGGTGTCTTAAAATTTTTTCCTCTTTCATTGCTCAGACTCTATGATGTAGGTACCATTATCATTCTCAATAGTATAGCAAAGAAAAACAAGGCTCTGAGATAGCAACCAACTGGCTGAAGGTCACACAGCTTGTGAGTAGCAGAGATCAATTAGAAACCAATTCAGTTTGGATGCAGAGGCTGTAAGCCTAACCCCTATCCTACTCATTCCTAGGATGGGAATGGCTCCAAGACCAATATTCTCCATGACCAGGAGATAGAAGAAGAGAAAGGAAGGACGCTCAGAGGGGCTGCTCAGAGTTCAGTGTGATTGTCTGAGCCCAGAATGAATCTGAGACAGCAAGCCCCCAAATAACCACCAGACAGGCAAGAGTTAAATGGAAACTGGGCCCTTATTTACTGTGTTCTAGTTTCTTTTTTAAAGTATACTACTGGGAAGAACTACAAGACATTCTTGCTCCTTATTAAAAATAGAAAATCTGTTTAGGCAGCAGCTACAGCATAAAGGCAGAAAGATACATGATGGGCAAGGCAGAGCGAGGCTACAGACAGGCCAGCATCAACAGGGCGGGGCTTAGAGTCCTCTGCCAATGGGCCTGCAGACTTCTAATTAAACATGGTGCCTCTCTGTGGGTCAGGAAAAAAACATACAATAGCAATCCTCTCTCCTGCTGCCAAAGACATTCCTTCAAGGGAAGGACCGCACTGCTTCCTTCCTCCTCGCCTCCACCCCACTCCTCTCTTCCTGCTTCTTTTCCCAACTTTTTGAATTTTCTGCTTTGTAACCAGGGGATTTCTAACTCTGGAGAAGGATGATCATTATCTTTTTATTTTTCCTTTTCAGGGAGAAGGGCATGAATCTGCCTCACGGGAAATTGCTTTGCTTATAATCCGGAAGTACAACATTTTATTTGGTGGGATCTGGCTGTAACACCATGTGATCTTTCTCCCTTGGGAGGTCTCCAGATCCCCAGATCACCAGCAGGCACAGACGCCACTGAGGTCATGTGGCGAACACTTGCGGGTACTTAGCAAATAGTTGCTGAGTGAATGAATGATTCTCACAAGCCCCAGAACTCCAGAGTCAAGGTTACTGCTGCTGCCCTAGTGTTTGACCTTGGATCTGGGACTGTGTTCACTTTCAACTGGCAGCAGTGGGTCGAGAGGGTCTGCCCTCTCCCCATGTTTCCCACATGCCCCTGACTGAGTATATTCTAGCTACACCTGAAAATTTTTCCATTGGCTTTGAGGCACTGTTGGATTTCCACTGAGGGTCTGGGTCCCTTCTTAAGTTATTGAAGGTTCTTTCCTTTGCTGCTATTAGAGTAAGCAACTCCTGGGATGAATTTTGCCTCCAAGGGAGCATTTGGCAATATCTAGAGACATTTTTTTTTTTGATCCCACAACCGGCCAGATGCCACTGTCATATAGCAGGTAGAGGGCAGTGATGCTGTTAAACATCCCAAATACACAGCACCGCACCCCTCCCAAAGAAAACACCAGAATTGAGAAGCACACACGTTACCCCAATGAGAGATTCCTGTTGAAAAGAGAGGAAATGTGAACACAAACATGAAAGCATTTCCCCCTCTTTTCATTTCTTCTCCACTTTCACAAGATGCCTGACATTCTGTGGGAAACCTGCGCCCAGAATGCTGAGAGAGCCTGCAGGGCAATTAGAGCAAAGATCAATAATAATAATAACAGTAACGACTCACATTTGTACATTGCTTTACTGTTTATCAAGTGCTTTCCCATACACTAACTCAACTGGAGCTATGCTGGGAAAGGAAGTTGGAAAGATCTCCCTAAGAATATTTCCCAGTTTATGCGTTTCCAGAATTAACGGTTTAAAACAAATTAGAAATAGATTAAACGAGGTACCTTTGGTCAAACACAAAAGCAATTACATGATAGGATATTGTAATAATCCATCACCGGCATCTGGTTCTGAGGCCCAGAGCTGGTTGAGTTTCTGCAGCATCTGCCTAGGAATGTATAAGTAGTCAAGAGCCGGCTCTGGGTCCAGAGAGGCAGAGATAAGAACAGGCTTCCTGGGCCAGGAGGGGCTGCCCAGGCTTTCCCAGGGGAGATTTGGGAGCACCTGTCATGTGACAAATGCTCCCTCACTGGGCTCTACTGGGCCTGGGGTGAGTGCAGACAGACCGCCAGTTCATGTCTGAGTGCGTAGCTTTGGAAGACGAGGATTATTGATCACCTGTATTTGATGGATAAGAAAACAGAAGTTACACAACTGCCTCAAAGCAGATGGAAGCGACACCTGGTGGACCATGATTTGCACCCTGGCCGATCTGTGTCCTAGTTGTTGCATTTTCTATTACATCAGTTGAGAGCTCTGAATGCATGACACCTGGCACTTGGGAGGTACTGAATGAACGCTTATTATTGTCACTTTTAGGGGAGAAAACTATAGAATGAAAATCTCACCTGTTGACAGAAAGCGTGCGTGGGAGTGCGCATGCGTGTGCACGAGCGCTCCCCCTCCCCCCACCCCTTTGGTGAACTCCACATCGCGATAAGAGATTAAGAGAGTGTGACTGGCTTTAGTTTCTATCCAGCACTGTAATACCAAATTAGCTGCTTTATTATCTAGGAACTCGAAAATGAATCTCCTGTGTGCTCTCGTGTTTGCATGCATGGAAACTCAGCAAACAATGGCATATTCAAATTTTCAACTTGTGTGTACCATTCAAATTATCCTAACTGCACCTCCTCAGTACTTCAGATATACTCACGTTTTAAACCTTTTTTATTTTGAGATGAACTATAGGTTCACATGCAGTTGTAAGACATAACTCAGAGAGATGTGGACCACTCTTCACCCCAGTGAATTAGCTTTCTTAGCTCTAATGTACCCGGCACCCCGACAGTTTCACCCATCTGCTTCAGATTTCCCCAGTTTTAGATGCATGCACATCCTCATGGGGATGCATGTGTGTGTGTGTGTGTTTGATCTTACACAATTTTATCACATGTGCACTTATTCTATGGCATGACAAATACTCTGTGTAACTTCAATATGAATCAAAATACAAAAGAATAAAAAGTTGCATTTCTAATGTAGACACAATGGACCAACTGAGTCATTAAGGGTCCTCTTCTTATTAGCCATTTTTGTATGAATAAAAAGAAAAAGGGAAAATGTGGCCCCTGTTATTATGGAACTTATTGTCTCATGGGAAAGGCAGGAATATAGATAACTACAGTTTAGATGAGTTCACATCAAAAAATATATTCAATTAGATGCAAAAATTATTATGATGCATAAGATTATATATTGTGGTGCTTATTATATTGATTTTAATCCCAAAATCACTAGTGCCTTTAGCATTATACATGTCTTAATATATTGATAGTGCTCATGTAACATGTTTAACATTTAAAAATATTAGCTCTAATGAGCTGTCAATATGGCCCTTTGTATCTTTTCCCATTGCAAGAATCCAAGTCAATATGTTAAAGCATAAAAATAAACCAACTACAGATTTGATTTATTCATGCAAAGTTTCCCCATTTCCTTATTATAAGATTATCTAGAATTCTTCTAAAACAGAAGTATCTGTCTTGTTTCATTAATCAAAAATGTTTGTCATAAAAAGAAGGAATTTCTGGCATATGGGGAACTGCTTTTTTATAAATAATTTTTAAAAGAACAGTAGTTCATACTCACCTGAAAGCTTCTGTTGGAAGCTCTCCACTGGGAGAAGCCAGAGAAAAAGTGTTTTATAACTGAGTAGTATCATATCCAAATACCTGACACACTCAGTTCCCTGCTTGTGGGGTGTGGGTTGAGTGTTTGTGTGTGCGTGTGTGTGTGTGTGTGTTCAATAGCTTCACCTCCAACTGAATCCAAACACATTTGTTCTTTGTTGCTAAATCTAGGGCACTCTCTCCTGGAGTGTATTTCCCAACTTACTGTTCAGGAGCAAAGTGAAAAATCTAGAAGATATTGATGGGAAAAAAGAGTAAGACAAGACTAAATGCAAAAGACTAAAAGTGGGGCTCTACTCCAGCTCCATTCCTTAGCACGGAGAGCTGATTCAGCTGTGGGGACAGCCCCCTGGACGAGATCACAGCACACATTGGCAACCCAGCCTGGATGTGAGCATCCGCTCCGAAGTTCCTGCTTCATCAATGCACCATGTCAGGTGGAGGCATAGGCAGAAAGGGGAATCTACTCACTCCCTGTCCCACACACAGCACTAAGTTCTGGAGATACAAAGAGCTGTAAGAAATCATTCCTGCCTTTAAGAACTATACAACATAGACAACAAGTCAGGCATTCAAAGCCTTTCAAGGAGTAATAAAGGATGACCTGGCTTGCGGTGTAGCTCAGTGGTAGTGTGTGCTTAGCATGCACAAAGCCCTGGGTTCAATCCCCAGCACCCAAACAGAAAAGAATGACAGAATACTTGATTTAAAGAAAATAAAACCTAAGGTCTATGCTATAAATACCATAGGAACACCAGAAAGTAAAGAGGAAAATGAGAACCAACTCGAGGAAGGATTCATGAATATGGTGGAATACATGCTTAGGCCTTGAAGGTTGGAAATATTTTCATGGATGGAAGCGTAGAGCAAAGCGCGCAGGTAAGAAGAGCCAGAGGCCAGATGGTGACTCAGAACAGAGGCCTGGCCTTCTAGTCTTGCAGTCAGACAAGTTCATATTTGATTCTTGGCCCTTTGCTTAACAGCGGTGAGTCTGAAGACATATATTAGCCTCTCAGAGAGAGTTTCATGTGTGAGTGGGACAGGATAGTAACTGCGGGATGGAGTTGTGGTAAGGACTGCGTGTGTCCGTACCTGTGAGGTGCTTACATAGACCACAGTGCTGGGAGAAGACTACCATGGGGTGTCGGAGGGATTAATAAGAGAGGGGTAAACAGAGTTCAAGGGTGGCCTGAAGCCTGGAAGAGGAACTGAGCTTCGTTACCAAGTTTCCACTGTCTTCTGAACCAATCTAAGTACACCAAAACAAATAAGCATATGTGCACAAAATATGTGAACAAACAAAGCTGCCCTTAGAGCCCAGAAAAGAGAATGGAGAAAAGTGCTGATCTATGTTGGTCAGCACAGGACAAATGGAGGGAGGGGTGACTGCATGGGGCACAAGGTCGCCAGGACCATGCACTGTCCTCAGGGAGAAGAACTGGTCTATCATCAGAGCCCCAGGGCTTCAGCTTAGCAGCCTGGCTCTGCTGGTCTTGTGTGAGACAGGACCCCTCATTGGGCCAGGATCTGATGGCTAACTAATCCGAAATTCTAGTTGATTCCATGCGGCTCCAGAATATATATTATTTTAAGGACAAACATTTTTTTCCAAATAATTAAGGTGCTCATATAATTTATTGTCCAAACCAGGAGGCTTTTGTTCCGACACATGCTAAACCAGATGGCCTGCCAGGAAAATGGAAATAAACACAAGCTACACAGCCAAACCAGGACACGCGCTTCCGTGTCGTACAACCCACACGAATAATACTAAATTCCTGCTTGCTAGGTCCATTATGGAGACACAAGGAAATAGCTAGACATATTTTTTGCCATATTTGGTTGTCTCAATTAGAATATGAATATGTGCAAAATTGACATTGAGGGGGCATGGGAGGTATCCCCCCAAAATGTGGATAGTCATTGCCCATAGCACCTGAAACTTGATTATGAAAAATGCTGGAAATTTCCATCTGGAAGGACAAAGTTCCCACAGTGAACAGAGAAAATAAAGTGATTTCAACGATCAGCCTCAAACCAGAAAGACCAAGGACAGATTGGCCAACCCCACCACACAATGACCAGGGCGGGCACAGCAAGGTGTCTTGTCACTGTGCAGACCTATAGGCCCAGCTGGGGATGAGGAGTGGTGGGGTTTATCTTCTTGACAGTGCAGTAAAGGCCAGTAAAGATTGAGCATTTGTTGAACAATGGTTCTGTGCCAGGCCAGCTGGTGAATTTGGTTCTTTTTTGAACAGCTGTACTGAAGTATAATTGACATATATTAAACCAAACATATTGGTTTTGGGCTATTCTTACTTCCATTTGGCCATCAGTTAGTTGTCCGGTCTATGTGTGCCCCACTCATGTGGCTTGTGAAGTGGAGTTTTCAGCACTGGTGGGGATTCAGGGATGCAGAAGGACCAGGCCTCAGGCTTCAGAGTTCCCGTGGAGTGAACCTCAGTGTGGGAAGCCACTCAGGGATGCCCTGGAGCCTCTTCCTCAGTCTACCCTAGGAAACGTGGGACAAGCCACTTGGTAAATTCTGGACTCGTTCCTGAAAAGAACCAGCTTGGTTTCCTCCTCCCTTTGGGGCAGAAGTATTGGCAGGAAGCCTCCTTCTCTGCTCCTCCTCGCTACATGCAAGGCCTGGCAGAGGACGCAAGTCTTATTAGCACTGGCCACGACACCGTGTGAGTGAGTGGTCTACTCTGGGGTCCTCTCTAGGGGATCCCACTTACTTCACAGGTCTAAAGCCCCGTTTTCCAACCGAGTCTTCACTTCTATAAAGAAAATGTTTTATTTCCACCTGCTTGAGTTCTTTTATTTTCAAACAAGTGTAGGGATGAAAGGTGCTATTTATTACACTTCTCCAAATCTCAACCATTGGGGACCTAAGAAACATAAAACAAAGTCTCTAACCTTACTGCTTGGTTATAGAGGCAAAACATCCATACACAAACCAAGGAAACAGATGGGAAATATGACATCGCATCTTCTTAATGCCTTGTAATAATATAGATGGTACTAATGTAATTGCTTAGCCTTCACCTTCTATATTTTCATTCACATGGTCAAGGTAAAATAATCTTAGTGGTGTCACCATGAAGACATGATCCTTTTAATTGTGGACGTTACACTATTGTATAGTAAAGAATAAGAGCCAGGGGGGAAAGGAGAGATGGAGGAGAGAGTGCAGAAGGGAACTTTTCTAGGCTGTCAGTAAAATAATGAATGACAATAATGATGATCGCTAATGTTTGTTAAGAGCGTGCTACAGGGGCTGGGGGTGGAGCTCAATGGCAGAACACTTGCCTGGCACGTGTGAGGCACTGGGTTTAATCCTTAGCACCATATAAAAATAAATAAATAAAATGAAGGTATTGTGTCCATCTACAACCTAAAAAATTTTTTTTTAAAAAAAGAGTGCACTATGATCAAACATTAATCCTCTGCCTACGTTAACTCATCTAAACCCCATAATGACCCTATAAGGTGGGTGCTATTATTTACGTGTCCATTTCAAAGATGAGGTTAATGAGGTAGACAGAGTTAAATGACATGGCCACAGCCTCCAGACCTGCGACAGGCAAGGGCAGGGTGTACATGTCTGTGGACTCCCTTCAGCCCTAACCATGGTGCTCTGCAGCTACCAGTGATGACCATGATGTCACTGAGAGGGGTGGTCAGAGAAGGAAAATGGGGAGAAGCTGGGGGAGGAGACACGAAGGTACTCCCAAGGGAGGAGCTGGAGTCAATAGGCCGGAGGTGGGACAGGACAGGCTAAGGACCCTTGAAGGAACCCCTGCTGGTAGCCTGGCCAGACAGGCATCTAGGAAGGGAAAGAGGGTGTGGGCAAATCTCAATTCTCTTTGCCTTCATACAGGAAAAAAATAGACCTTTTTGCTCAAAACTATCATCTGTCTATCTATCTATCTAATCTTCTGTGTGTGTGAGTAACTGGGGATTGAACCTAGGGTTGCTCTTCCGTGGAGCTACATCCCCAGTCTTTTTTTTTTTTTTTTTTTCCCTACTATTACTATTATTATTTTTAATTTTGAGACAGGGTCTGGCTAAATTGCCCAGGCTGACCTATAACTTGTGATCCTCCTACCTCAGCTTCCCAAGCAGCTGGGATTACAGGCATGTGCCACTGTGACCAGCACATCTTTTCCTTGCTGCTGTCTATGAATTGAAGCTAATTTCAACGTTGACCTGATAAAGATGAAAGGTTTGTGCTCCCCCACGTTCATATGTTGAAGTCACTGTCCCAATGTGATGGGCATTGGAGGTGGGGCCTCAGGAAGGGGATTAGGTCTCAAGGGTGGAGCCCTCAGGAATGGAATTGGTGCCCTATTAAGAAGAGATGTGAAGAGATGCTCTCTCTCTGCCAGGTGAGGGTTCAGCACGGTGTCTTGAAAGCCAGGAGGAGGCCCCTCTCCAGGAATCAAATGGACTAGCACCTCAGTGGACTTCTGAAGACTCCCCAGCCTTCAGAACTATGAGGGACATATTCCTGCAGTGTCACTTACTGAAGTCACCCAGATTGATTAATGCATACCTTGGGCTCAGTGAAGGAATCAGGGATGTGTCCCCAGCCCCTGCCTTATCTTCTTTGCCAGCTGCACTGGCAGGCGTGTCCAGGAATAGGGGTCAGTACTTATCTGCCGAAAACTTATTCTGTGAGCTATGAACACAACCACCATCTACAGGGTCCTTAGAGTGTGTGGGGAACTACACTAAGGACTTACTCCTCTCATTCACTGATGGCAAAGATCATGGAGAAGACAAGGGCTGTAGTTTAGAGATGGGGAGACTGAGATTCAGAAAGGCTACGTTGCCTGCCCCATGCCACACAGCAGGCCAGCATAGAAGCCCGGATATGAGTCCTGACCTGTCCTCCTGCAGGCCCTATCCCCATCCACCTGGGGATACTCTAACTTTTCTCTACCTTCTCAGTAACTGACAGAAGATAAAGAATTGGGAAAAGGATAAATGCAAATGAAACCAAAAAATAAAGAATGCACATACAGCCAGGCATGTCTGCATTCTCTTACCTTACTCTATAGAACCAACGGTCCCTGATTCTTATACAGCAAAGAAACACAAGGACACACACACACACACACACACACACACACACACACACACAGAGAGAGTTCAATTCAATAGTAAATTTGTCACAAGGACTGTGAATAGCAGACCTATAAGAGGACACCCCAAACTCCTGGCCCTTGGTTACTCGATACAATAAGAACCTGAGTACCAATGAAAATGCATTTGATAGATGTAATTAAAATTCCAAATCAGCCAGCCTTAAGATATGACGTTTATTCATGTGGGTGATCTAAAGGACCCAATCACTCAAGTCCCCTGAACATGGAAAGCTTTCTCCAACCTGTAGAAGTCAGAGACAGACAAAGGGTGACAACGATTCAATCTGGAAAGGTTCTCCTTGGCTGAAATGGAGGGCATGGGGTGACCTCTGGAAGCTGAGAGGTGACCCTGCCAACAGCCAGCAAGAAATGGAGGACTTGAGTTCTATAGCCATCAGAAATTGAAGTCTTCGAACAATGTGAGTGAGCTTGGAAGACGCCAGAGAAGACCCCAAACCAGCTGCCACCATGACTTGAGTCTTACGAAATCCTAGGGTGAGGACACAGTTGAACCCAGCTGGACTTCTGCCCTGCAAAACTAAGCCAGCGAATGGGTGTTACAGTAAACCATTGAATTGGTTTATAATTTGTTACACATCGATAAAAACTAGTTCAAGAATTTCATTGAAATAGTGCAGATTATTGAAATAAGCTCAAGTTTCTCATTTTAATGAGATGTACACATTTCACTTTCGTAAACTTGAAAGCTGGGAATTCCCTTCTAGTCTAGTGACATCAAGTGAAGTGATCTACAAGCGTAAGAGATGGATGCCTATTTATACCAGAAGATTTACAGTAATATGCAGAACTGACTGATTTTCCAGGTGAGTATGTACTTTAAAAACTGTCATTTCCAACACTGCTCAGCAACATGTTTATTTTTTATAGACAGAGTAGAGACAATTGTGTAAAATGGTTGAAGGCTTTTGAGCCTTAAATAAGTAAAAAGTGCATGTTCCCATATTGTTACAATTTTAATCTGTCAGATTAAAAGAAAAAGTAAAACCTTAGGAGCAAGTCAAAAAGTAGCAAGACAAAATAAAAAGATTTCAATTCGGGTTCTGCCAGCTCTGGAAAGAGTCTATTTTGCCTCTCTGAGCGCAGGAGTAAGAGACGGGGAAATTAAGTAAGGCCACAGGGAGGAGGGGTGGACCAGGTACTGAGAGTCAGCTCTTCCCTCACTGACAGCTCTGCCTCCTCACTCACCGTTGAACCTCCACACAAAATGTCCATGGAGATAACCAATGTCATGTCACAAAGCACTTAGAATAAGAGCAAGTGTTGGTAGAAACTCAACAAATGTTCATTGGCGTCTCTGGACTACCCATCAGTTAGCTGGGAATGCTACTTCCCTACTCCTTAGGTTTCCTGGCTCTGACAGCAGCTCAATTAATTTAAGACCTTGATCTGCTCAGCCCATCTCCTCCCTTTCTCCTTCAGGAAGATTCCCCAGGGCCAACTTAGCCCCTGTGGGAAGAAACCTGCCTCTGCAGTGAAGCTGCTCCTGCATCTGGCTCTGAGGATCACAATGAGGAGCCCACTTGGCAGTGGACGTGAGGCAAAGTCCTCCAACCTGGCCTCTCAAGAGCAAAGACCACACCTGAGCCTCATCTATAATGCTGTGCTTCATGTTACCACTGGCTCAGAATCAAGATGAAAAACAGTGCTAGTTATTGGGGCTCCTATTCTAAGTCCCTAACAACATCCCCCAAGAAACTATAACTCATCCCAGTTTCTTTTTGATGTACATGATAAACAGACCCTCTGCCTCTAGGACACGTCCCTTAGTGGATAGCTCTTCTTTTTCCAAAGCTCGCTGGTAAATTACATTAATGCAGTTTTTCAGTCTGACAA
The DNA here is from genome assembly GCA_025594165.1 of Tamias sibiricus. Taxonomy (NCBI): domain Eukaryota; kingdom Metazoa; phylum Chordata; class Mammalia; order Rodentia; family Sciuridae; genus Tamias; species Tamias sibiricus. The sequence continues at coordinate 12,923,161 of CM046665.1, forward strand.
ACTCAACCCACTGAGAACTCTCGCTCCCAAAGATAAATGAGAGGTGAACTTCCACGAATGTTTATGGGATTCAGAAAATACTGAGGTGCCACTTTAAGTAATTCATTACAAAACCAGCAGCTGTACTTATCTTCAAATATAGTCCTGCTTGAAAAATTCCACTTGTAGATAACTGTACAGCTGGAAGATGTCACACCAGACCACTTCCTGTTATGGCTGCCCAAGCCCCAAGGGCTAACTGTAAACTACCAGACTAGAAATGCAAACCATGGTGAAATGAGAAAACAACAGGATTTGAGCAGATCAAGACGCCTGAGTTCTGGAGCTGGTGCCATCCATTGATTAGTCACAGGGCCTGACTGAAGTTACCGGACATCACTGATGTGCTGAATTGTATATAACATCACTTGGAATGTAATCTCTACTTCCAGTGCTGGAATTACGTCTCTCTGATTCACAAAATATGACAGGAATAGAAACACTCAGAAATGTGGAAAATATTCACCCAAGAGGGAAAACTCCCAGGGGTGAGCACCATTGCTACTGGAAGCTTTCTACCTAAGGAAGATGTCAGTAATAAAAAAAAAAAAAAAAAAAGCAATTGTGGATTAGCATGTCAATTCAAATTAGAAGCGGCAGCAGATAAAACCCCAAGCCTTAGCGTGTAGCTCAAGAGAATTGTGTGTGTGTGTGTGTGTGTGTGTGTGTGTGTGTGTGTGTGTGAGAGAGAGAATCTGCTCTCTGATGGGTAGGTCCAATAGGCAGCCTACTGGATAATGAATGGTTCTGGGACCTAGCTCCTTCCCTCTGTGGCCCCATCACCCTGGAGCCTTGAATCCTTCTCAACCACCTGGACGGGGCAGTTGTGAAGAAGGCACACTTGCTTCTGACGCACAGCTGGAAAGCCCACACATCCCTTCTCTCATGCTCTGTTGGCAGTGATGGTTCCTAAGACCTTGCCCAGATACACAGGGGCATGAAGGAGGGGTTGTCTTCTATGGAAAATGGGACTCAATCACTGGAGAGCAATGGCCGCATCTGTCCCAGTTAATTGGGTTGTGCTTCTCGCAGAGACAAACTTTCTATTTTCTATGGCAATTTTTATATTAGCAAGTAAATTTCTGCTTCTTTCATCTGGCTTCAATTATGGGACACACGTATGCCAAACAAAACAACATCCGCCGTGGCTCAAAGCAAGCTACGCTGTGTGTACCTCTTTGTTTCGATGTGTACACACAGAAATGCAAGCCAGATGACTTGGAGGAAGAAGCCCGACTGCAGCCATTTCTGCCCAATTGTAATAAAAACCAACACGTGAAGAATGGCTGGATTTCGGTAGAATTCAAATCATCAGGAATATTCTAAGAAGTATGTGTATGTTCCTTGATTGCCCATTCATCATATTTTGGCTTATTGAGCTGCTGACAGAGCTATATTTCTTGTTTTGTGAAGAAAAAAACATACTTTGAAAAAGTGGTATGTTATTATCGGGATAGCTGAACCTGGTTTTCAATTTGTTCTAGAAGGCAAAGATTTAGCATATTCACATTTCAACCCAGTGGAAACATTTGGACCCTTGGCTTTTGGAATTGGTTACGCTTCTATCATACCTTATCCTGTATGACAGGGGAGAGAAAGAAAGAACAAACAAAAAAAACCTTTAGTAGAAAGGACAAATTCAAGACTCTAGGCCAACAAAAAAAATCATCAACTACAGCAGGAGTCTGCATACTTTTTTAATAAATGACCAAACAGTAAGGGCCCGTATAGTTCCTGTCATAACCACTGCGCTTTGTCTTTAAAGCAAGAAAGAAGGACCAGTCTTCTGTGATGTAAAGGTGAATGAGCAAGGCTGTGTTCCAATAAAAACTTTATTCATAAAAGCACACAGCCTGGGTTTAACCCACGAGCTGTGGTTACTGATTCCTAAACTACAGCCAAGATGGCAGAAAACCCTTAGTGGAAAACTAGTGCTGGCCCAGGTCTAGGAGAGAGCCTCAGTTTTCCTCTTCCAGTTAAAAGCCAAATCCTCTAGTTTTGTTTGGAACATCCTATATAAAATAAACATCATTTGTATTATAAACAGATGACGAAAGGAGAGGCTATTTACCAGCTGTTAATGAACAGTTTGTGACCCAGGAGACCAGATTCTAATTCTGGCTCTGTCAGTATGGAGGATGTGATCTGCTCTCGCCTCATTTAACTTCAATAGGCCTTTGTTTCTGCTTCCCTAAAATCAGGGAGTTAGCAGGATTACCTCAAATATCCCTTACATCTCTCAATTTCTTTTTAAACTGTGCTAGGGGAAAACTTTAGACATGGACCCAGAAAACAGTGCCTTACAGTTTGCTGAGCATATTACTGTGGGTGAGGTACTTAAAATCCCTAAGGCTCAATGTCCACATCTGTTCAATGGACCTAATTCTCCCTACCTGAAAAAAGTTAAATAAAATTATGCATGTGAAAATAAGGAGCAGGGGAAGGATGCAGACTTCATATCGGGTCATCCTGATTAATGTCAAGGAAACTTCTTCACTATTGTCCTAATATCACAAAGCTGCCCAAGTTCCTGAGAATCTAGAAGCTTTTAAGTACAGTGAAATCATCATACTAGTGACTACCAAGTGACACCACAAGGGGTCAAGGCAAGTAAAAATATATAAACATGGCAGAGCAAAGTTAATCACAGTATCAAGAACTCTGTTCCTCCCAATTGGGAGTGGCCGTGAATGGGGAATCCCTGATCTTTTTCACTAGATCCTCATGGAAAAATAGCCTAACTTCCCCCTGCCATGCAGCTGTTCCTTTAACAGACTAAGCCAAACCCCACACCCCAAGAGATGGCCGCAGAATGCACCATCAAAGAGGCTTATTATTTTCCTTGTGCAGGTCACCATGCTGACACCTTAGCACGCTTCTTCTCACTGTACTTAAACAATCACGCACCAGGGTTGGCGCCGTGATCCTCACTCCTATGGATGCCAAGGCCCAGGCTCCAGGGATTACAGTTTACTAGAGGAGCATGCCACTCCACAGGTTATGCTTTCAATTTTAGGCACAAATGTCGAGAAATGACAAGAATCTTCAGGCAGAAGTGACAACTGAGACAGAGACTCTAAAACCAACCTTCCCTGTGAACCTAAAAACTGTTTTCCCCAAACTAGTGGGCTGTCAGAAGATGGATAAGGTGGGAGACCATCAGACCACGAGTCTGGAGTTACTAGCTTGTTCTTTTTAATTTTAATTTTTTTTTTCTGTGCTAGGGATTGAACCCAGGGCCTTGTGCATGCCAGACAAATGCTCTAAACACTGAGCTACATCATCTGTCTGCACCAGCTAGTTCTTAATACTGGAAGAGAGCTTATGACAATGCAGGTGAAATCTACCTGGCTTTGAATGAACAGATCAATCAAAGTTCAAATTCCAGTGGTCCAGGAATAAAAATGGTCTAGTCCTGCTTTTCTGTTTTAAATGTATGTCCTTGCTCTTGCTATGAATCACTTTGTCCTTATCCACCCAGCTTTCACCCTTTCAAAGTCTGAGTACCTATTTTCTCCAGCATCATAATTATCTTCCCTTGTTAATACTTCCCTTCTCCATCTTCACCCCAAATGCTTTTCAAAAAATTAGGATTTATTTTTTATTTTTTATTTTTAACCAGTGGAATTTGAGGTGAGAGTAAAAGGTTTTATTTTGTTTTTGTACATAGTTAAATTGTTTGACTTTCCTTGGGAGGGATTAATATGAGTTCATTAATTCAATGCCATGCAATTTCATTAAGAATTGTTATAGACTGATATGCTTGTGCCCTATCCCCCTTCAAATGCATAGTTTGAAATCCCAATCCCCAATGCAGTGGTATTAGGAGGTAAGACCTTCAGAGGTGGTCAGGTCCTGGGGGTGGGGCCCTGGTGGATGGGATTAGTATACTGATAAGAGGAGACTCCTCCGATAACCTTGCTCTTTCTCTGCTCTCTGCCACATGAGGATATAGCACAAAGATTTCGGTAAGCCAGGAAGCATAATCGCCCTAGACCCCAGGTCGGCTAGAACCTTGATCTTGTACTTCCCAGGCTTCAGAATAATGAGAAATAAAAGCCTGTTGTTTTAACCATCCAGTGTCTTATAATCTGTCATAGTAGCCTAAATAAGACAAGAATCCATTTTCAATGGCAGGAATAGTAATAGTAAGGAAGAGGATGATGTAAGGAAATTCAAACTAAATATGGATTGCTTTAGACACCAAATAATATCACAACCTATTGGGAGATATCACTTCCCCTCATATCAATTAACACTCACTCATTCATTCAGGGAAATTTCACTTCCATGTGTCCTGTGGTCAAGGTACCAACTTAGGCCTGATCAAAATGGAATCCAGGAAAAAATGTCAGCAAGTGAGACTATATGACTCTGGGAGGGAACTGTCTTTCAAATTTTCAAGATGCAGAGGTAAGCATGGTTTGGAACTGGTATCGACCACTTTCACCCAAACAAAAGTGTGGGATACCTGTTTGAGAAGGAGCCCTTCTCCAACCCAACACACGTGGCCTCTAGTTAACTGGGAAACAGCACCACGTACGAGTCAGCACCAGGCTAGATTTCTATATATTCAATGTTAGCTTCTGAACCACTTCATGAGTCTGAGACACGAAGACTTCACCATTCCAAGTTACAAGGTAAGGAAGTGTGTGAATGGGACTTTAGTCCTTCAGGGCCTGACCTCCTTACTGCTTTCAATACTCCTCTGCCTACCCAAGGGGCCTCCACACAGCAGGACGGGAACAATTCAACAGTAGATGGATGTGGGAACTTGGTAGAAAGACAAAGGACATCCACATGAAATTAACAACATTTGAATAAAGTGGACATAGCTTCAGGGTTTCCTTGTCCTCCTGAATTCAGGCAATTGCTCAATCAGCCTCCTGCACCCACTGATGGAAACGGCCCAAGCCTTGGAGCATGGAGAAGATAGCTGCAGTGGTCAGAGGCCTCGGAGCACCGAGGCATCATCCACCGGCTGAAGGTCGGGCCTGATTCTCGGTGTCACTGCATATTATCAGGAGCAGCCCGCCTGCTGTTTCACCACAAGCCAGTCATGGTGCCTTTCGCTCAGCTTCTACATGCACGATTTCATTTAACTTGCATAACCCTCCACGAGTTACTGCCACTCTCGTTTGATTATTTATTGTTAGTAAATGAGGATAGTGATGCTTAAGAGGATGATTTTTCTAAGGTCCGCAGTCCGGTTGGTAGCACAACTAGGGGTCGAGCCTGGCTTGGTCTCTTGCTAAAATCTTAATCTTTAATCTCCCCATTCATAAAACAGCTGCATGTACTGAAATCTGATAACTGTGTAGTTCACATATCAACCCTGACACTAGCAAATCATATGTGTGGCCAGCAGGATTTGCCGAGAGATGTGAGCCTGGATAGGATGTGGGTAGAACTAGAAGATAGAAGAACCAGGTGGAAGAACCCCGGGAGGGTCTATACAGGAAGACACGCTTAGCCACTGTAAGGAAGGATTGCTAGTTAATGCACACACCACCTCTGAGACTCCTATTGTGGCTTTTTTTATCTAAGGTTAACACACGCACATACGAACACACACTAGAGTGACACATAAATACAGTCCTACTTGACTAATCCTTTTGTGTCTAAGTTGAAACTTGATAAGGAGATGGATTTGAAGAGAGGCAGAGCAGCTGACAAGGGTGTGGGTGCCCCCCGCCCGGCGGTAAGGAAAAATGATTATGGACACCCTACTACTGACTTCACGGCAGTCATGTGGATGAGGCTGGATGGTGGGGTCTCTGTCGAGGAAGAGGAGCAGCAGATACTAAGAGAGGGCCAGGGTAAAGCTGGCAACTTAGCACCTCCTGAGGAAGCTCTGAAGAAAGGAAAGAACCCCTCTTTGGATCCACAGGAGGAATTCAAGTCAGTTCTAGTCCTGCTGACGGGGTGGGGGTGCTGCTCCTTCACCTGCCCGGAGGAGAAGCCCCCATAAGCCAGGCAACTGAGGGGACTCCACTTGCTCACCAGGGTCACTTACCTGTTTAAAGCTGCTTAAATGGCAAGTGGCAGAGGACACAGAAGCTGCCACTGCTGCCCACACACAGGGCAGATGACTTACTTTCCCTGTCATTGCATTCTCTGACAAAAGCTCAACGTGGCATTTTGCTCTGTGAATACTGTTACCACATTGGATTACCATACAGGTCTGGAAGATTTTTAGAGATCTAGTATCCTGCAATGCTTGTCAAGGAAACTTAGTTTGGGGATTTTTATTTATTTATTTATTTATTTTTATTCATGTATTCAAAACAGAGAATGGGCTGAATCCTAGTGAGGTCTCATACTGTGAAACACTCTTCACCCCAAATCTGCAGGCTTGGTGTCACAAACAACCAGGACTGAAACCTAAGCTCAGGTTCTTCGTCTTCTGTTCTTACCCCTGACACTCGTTCCTCCATCCTAGTATTTCTGTTCAAGTCTTGACATGTTCTTTTCAATACTTTTTTTAAAAAAAAATGAGATCATGTCTCAGTTCTGTAGTTTTGGATTCTTTATCAGCAAAGTCCAGTCCAATAAACAAACAAACAAACAAACAAAAACAACTAAGGTGTCTCGAGCAGAGGGAATTTAGTAGAGGGATTTAGTCACACAGATGATGGAGGTGTTGAGGCCACAAATGGCACAGCAGGCACTCTGAAGGTAGCAAGCTCTACAAAACCTGGTGCTAGAGAGGAAAGGAGAGGAATTCAGGACCCAAAGCCACTTGGTGAACACTGAGGCCAGTTATGAGCTGGGACATGGAAGGAAGGACTTTCCCATGTGAGCTGGATCACAAAGATGCACCCAGACCTGGGGTGGGGTTGGGCTATGGGAGGAGATGGAGGCGATGCTGGCTCGTGCCCTCTTTCTGCTCTCCAACTTTCTACCAGTGTTTACCCTTGGCCGAACTTGCCTGGTAGCTGATGGACAAAAACAGAACTGGAAACTTCCAACTTACTCCTTACGGTCTGCTTGGCAAACGGTTTCCTCTACAAGCCCCAGCCCCCCTCCCCTTGGACTCCCAACTCCCTTTACATAAACTTTATCGTGATGTCACATTTGGCTATGCATCACAGTTCTATATGTGCTGCAGCCTGTGAGTTCTCCAAAAATAAGTGCTACGGAGGAGTCTTTGTGGTAACCCCAGATCATCATAAGAAATGTGAAGTACTAAGAAAGGAAACTTGGACAGAGCTGGGCTCCCGCCCTAGCTCTCCTACTTCCAAGATGTCTGCCTCTTGCTGAATTCCTTTACCTACCTCAGTTTTCTCATCAACAATACGGGGGAAATAAACTGAAGATCCGTGCAAGGATTAAACGAGGTGGCACCTCAGCCATCTCTGTCCCTGAGCACAGAAACAAGTAGCTTCTTAACGCAATCGAGCCTTGCCTGGGTGGCAAGTGAATGATGTCGCATCTGGAGAACTGATGGCTTCTATTTGCTCGTTTTCCTAAATCAGCCACGGGACCCTATTACCACATAGCCTAATGGAATTGGTGGTGTCCAGTTAGAAACTTCTAAGAATAGTTCAACCTTGAAGCTGACTGTGTAAATATCTCTTTGCAAAGCTCTGCCTTCCTTGACACCATCTCTAGGAAGAAAATCCCAGCAGAAAGCAGCATCAGAAGGAGGTTGCAGAAAGGGCCAGCCCAAATTGGGTGAGACTCATGTGCGCCCTCAATTGAGTTTAGCCAGCCAGTCAAGTCAACAAAGATGGTTGGGCTGATTTCCATTGGCCATGTTGATCTTAAAACAAGAACATGCTGTCCTCACGCTAACTCACAGGGGAGGTTATCACAAGCATGTGTCGTATGAATAGTGCCACCTCAGCTGCTGCCAAGATGTCTCACGGAAGCGTACTTGACAAGATCTAGGATTTGTACACCTGCTTTCATTATCTTAGCAGCTGCTGTCGGTCCTTCTAAACCAAGGGACAATTCTCAGGCTCAGGGAAAAGAAGGCACACAAAAATGTGAATTCTATTAGCAAAGTTTGAGTAGAGCCTTCAATTTAAGGGTTGAAACATGAGAAATTTATGGGAGAAGGAAACAAAGTTATGCTTCAGTAACTTGTCATATTGGAATAATTTTCCTAAATCTTAAAATAAATTCAGTCATTGGCTGGACTCTAGGAACATTTTAAATACACTATAGATTGATCATTTTTCAATTGTCCAGGAAGTTATAAGCTTGAGTTGAATGAATAGTTTCCCTTAGGTGACAAGAAAGCCATCTCAGATTTCATCTTATAGTTCTTAGGAGTAAGTTCCCACCAGTACCGTTTATTAGTTTTCCATTTCATATTAATTTATTTTCATTAATGATTCCTAAGTCATGGTTTGTAACCACAAGGTCTGCTGCACTATCCAAATCTCAGAGATGAGGAAACCAAAATGTGGGACATTAGAAGGTCAGCCAAGGTCAAACAGACTCTAGCTGGAAGGGCTGTTTATCTCTAATCCAAGGATGCTTGCCTCTGAGCTAGACCACTCTACCTCTCACACAAGATGGTGTACTTCTTACCCACTCATTTATTTATTCAATAAAGAGTTAATGAGGTCTCAGCATGTGCTAGGTACTGTACTAGGTAATAAAGCTACAAGCATAAGTATGTGGCAAAGCAGTTTTGCAAAGGCAAATATTCACAGTAACTGCAAATGTCTCTGCTTTGAAGGCAGATAGGCTCTTCTATAAATAAGGACTGTGTTGTCAGAGGCATTTGCATGGTTCTACCCATTAGGTGGAAGTCCAGGCTGGAAAACAGGACTGGGAGGAGAAGGAAGAGGCGTGGAAGAACAAAAACCATTGTTTCTTGCATAAAGGAACAAGGCAATATCTAATTTCTAGGAGGGGAACTCTGGCAAGTATGTCTGAGATCAATCTCAACTTGGCCGATCAGCTTTGGCAGCATCTGTCTCAGGCCTTCCTCAGGGAATACAGCCAGTTCGGCATCTTCTAAACTCCAATTTTACTGTTTCCTCCCTCTTAAGGGAAAAGGAGACGTTAACTCATTTTCTTCTCAAGATGGTGATGGCTAAAAGGAGTTTCAGTGTCTCACACAGATTTTCGTTTCTTCTCTTAGGGAACCCCTCTCTTTTTAAATTAATGATCCTGTAAGAAGCTGCTTTCCGCCCTGAATTTTATTTACATCCTTTCTCTGCCTGCTAATTACAAAGGCTGCATGTGATTACATGAAGTTGAGCGCCTGACCTTTCTTCTTTGATAGTCCAGTGACTTTATTGTGCTGAATCTGTAGCTCTGGTAACAATCTGAGAACCACAGGATTGAAGTATCAAAAACACAGGGTGAAAGAAGCATTTTTAATTCATCACAGAATGTAAATATGAGTACTTGGAAAGAATAATCTTGGGTGGAAAACAGCATCATGTAAGTATAAAGACATCAAAATATAGATATAAGTGGCTGGATGCACACCTGTAATCCCAGCAACTTAGGAGGCCTAGGCAGGAGGATCACAAGTTCAAGGTCAGTTTCAGCAACTTAGTGAGATCCTAGGAAGCATAGTGAGACCCTGTCTCAAAAATAAAAAAAAACTTTGTGAGATCCTAAGAAATACAGTGAGACCCTGTCTCAAAATAAAACAAAAGTCCTGGAGATGTGGCTTAGTGGTAAGGTGCCTCTGGATTCAACCATCATCATCATCATCATAGAGAGATACAGATAAAGATATAAACATATGTGATTTGCCATCAAAATTTGGTGAAGTGCAAATTAAATTAATTTAAGCCCAGAGACTATAAAACAGAAAATGATCTTCCATTATTTGCTGAGACCCTCAAAATAAACATGGTTCATGTCTTCTTATCACATTTCATGCTGAAATACACCCATAAAAAAATAAGGTCTGACCTCCGCTCTAGGGATGCATCCAGTTGGAATTCCTAAGGTGGCAGCCAAGGGGTTACCTCCTCCCTCGCCCTGGAAAGAGAAATACTCAGGTGCTGGGCCCAGGACATGTAATATTTACAGCAGTCATACAAGTTTAATTTTTTTTTCTTCTTTACTGTGGAAGGAAAGAATACTTTTCCCTGTTCTTTTTTGGTAAAACTCAGCCCTGCAGGGGGGAAGAAATAAAAAGAACCTCTTCCGACTGGAATTTTCCACACCCCTACCAGTCTAGGGAGGAGAGCAAAGAAATGGAGAGACAACTGCATGCAGCGATTTGTCTCCCCGTGAGTTTCAGAAACAATTCACCGCTGGTGCGCGAGGTTGATGTCGCCTGAGCCAGGTTGCTGGGAGGCCTCACTCCTGTGTTCCTCAGAGATCCACAGAGTGGCCCCGGTGTGGACAGGCCAAGCGCCACACTGATGCCTGCCAAAGAAGCCCCGTGGAATCTGTCCTTAGTAGTGGCCCTTCACGTAGGACTCACCATCAGAGTGTTCACTCCCAATATTTTCTCCCTCACTTCCAAGCCCTAGTTATTTTTAGAGTGAGAATTAGGTAATTATCTGGACCAGGCTCCTGTTCATAAAAGGCAAGCAAATAAAATGAGTTTCGGGGGCTTGGCTTGGCTTCAGGCAGGATATTGGGAGTGGGGACACCATGTCCTGAGATATGCAAGGAATGAGTCCCAGAGAAAAAGAATGAACGGTGAACAAAGGCCTTCGTACGTATGACTCATTATTGTATTGGAGCCTCAAGCATTTTGGTGCCTCAGAATCTTTAGGGAGAAGAGCCTGGCAATTCTTAGAGCCTTAGGATCTTCTGTCAGGGCGGGGCCCCTGCATTGGGAGCTGCCTGCTCCTTAGATCAGCAATTCTTATGTTTTTGGGGGTCTACATCCTCTGAGGCGCTGATAAAAAGCTGTAGACACTGTGCCTAGAAAAATGCACAAACACAAACATATTCAAAGACCTGCATGCGTTTTCAGAGCAGGGGTAGATCCCTGAAGCCCTCTGTTGAGGTTCCTTGGATCTCAAGCTACCTATCCGTGCTACCGGGAACCTACAAAGTAATAGCCAAACTTTGTAAGGGTGAATAAATGAATGAAAGAATCTGCAGAAAGGGGAAGAGAGACAAGAAAGAAACTTAACTATAGAGGTTCCCGCAATAGGAGCTGTTTCCTCCCTTCACATCGATGTCAAGAAGCCGAGGGCTCCCTGCCTTGCTAGGGCATCAGGGTTATAACCATGCCCTCTAGTATGCATTACATGTCAGTTACATGCCCAGTGCATGCCTGGCATTGTCCTAAGTGAGTCAGCTGTGTCAGTACTTCTATTCTGCCCACTCTGGAAGCTAAGTAGTCATCTGTCACTTAGCGACAGGGCTAGGTCCCGAGAAGTGAATTGTTAGGTGGATTCCATCCTTGTGTGGATATCATAGCGGGTGCTCACACACAGATGTCTATGACATCACCAGGCTGCATAATCTTCTGAGACCACTGCTTTTTCTGCAGTCGGTGGCTAACTGAAGCACTGTCACATAGCACATATCTGTACTTGCTGCATGTGTGACCAGGGAGCGCGCTGTGGCACTGAGTGAAGAGAGCTGTGCACACAGGCCATGTGACACGAGCACCTCTAGGATGAATGACAGCAAGCCAGCTCTCAGCAAAGGTCTGTCTTCGTGCCGGAGCCTGCAGCACACGCACCACACCCTGGAGCCCTGCTAAGATGTGGGGGGTGAGGAGGGGAGACCTTCTCCAGATGTGCAGAGCGCAGATGCCTGGTTTAGCCTGTTGTGTTTTCTTCATAGAAACATTAACAACAAGGACAACAGTGACGCTTCCATTCCACGCAAGTGAGCTTGCCTCAGCTGTGGATTCCGGCACCAGCTGTGATCGGTCACTGTTCTTAATGCAGAGGGAGAAGCCGCGTGCAGAGACAGGGTGGGAGATGAACAGAAATCCTCTCCTCCAAGTTTCTTCTCCAAATCAGAGGAAAGTGTGAATATTCAAGTAAACATGGCAACGTGTTTGTAAAATGTTGTTTTCACAAGCAACTATCGGGGTCAGGAATCCATTACGATCCTTCCAGTGAGTTATCCCAAATGTGCAGACCAAATCCCAGCTGAAGATGCTTGCTCACAGTGTGGGCATCCAGCTAAGCTCTGCAGCTCTCAGGCAGAATGAAATAAAACCAGCCACAAATTACACTGGCAGCCCCAGAGCAGTTCATTGGAGCTGTGGTTTTCAGCTGTGTTCTGATGTGGTGCTATGATGAGATTAGCCGAGAGGGGCGACAACCGGTAACTTCCACTGTCCAAGGCTTGAATAATTTATTTTCTGTATATATTGAAACAGACTTAAGGTTATCCCCATAAATTTACATCCTAGTTTGCTTCCTTGTGAGAGTGAGGAGGGCTGATGGTCAGGTGCCTCTGTGATTGGTCCTTACTCTGGCTAATATCAGCATAGGAACATTTGCCTCAGCAGAAAGGGAAAAAAAAAAAAAATATGTGTGTTTATGGAAAATGCAGCTTTCACACTCCATGGGGACATGAATGTATCACAGAAGAATGATTCTCGGCCTCAGCATCAGTGTGGGCCTCCCGGATTGTCACAAAACTAGAGGCACATCACAGAAGGTGATCAGATATAGCAGGAAAAGATTTAGCAAAGCCTATAAAAATGGAAAGCCTTGTAAAACATTGTAAAGAAATTATACTAAAGCCATAGTGCTTTAAAATATATCTGAACGTTTTTAGCACAAGCACCATCAGATGTAGCTTAATGGTAGAGCACTTGCCTATTGTGGGCAAGGCCCTGAGTTCGATTCCCAGCACTGCACAGAGGGAAAAAAAATGAATAAAACCAGGGACCATCAATCTTTTTCTACAAAGAATTAAATACTAAGTCCTCAAAGCTCTGCGGGCCCTAAGTCCCTGGGAAGACTGTCCAAAGCTGTCCTTATAGAACAAAAGCAACCATAGAGGAGACAATACGTGCAAGAAGAGCTGTGGCTATGTTTACAACAATGCTTTATTGATGGTCATTGGAACTGGAGTTTCACATAACTTTCACGTGTCATGAAATATCCTTCTTCTGATTTTTTCCCCCAAGCATCTAAAATGTAAAAGCCACATTTAGGGTGCAGACTATACACAAAGAGGGGCTGGGCCCGATTTTTCTCCAGGTGTAGTTTTCCAGCTCCTGGGTTGTCACCCATATGGCAGAATCAGTGTTTCTAGACACACTGTCTTCAGCAGAGCTCTGCTTAGAAGAAGGTCAAAACCCAGAGCCATGCGACCCCGGACTTGACTGTGGGCAGTGAAGAGGCAACTTGGGGACAGCAAAGGCCTCAAGAAGGGAGAATAAAAAGGGCAGTGGGATCAGCCTCATGAGAGGGAGACTTTCTCTGTCCCCTCTGCATAGCCAAAGGACCCTCAGTGGCCTGCTTCCCAGAGCAGAGGCCCTGAACCTTCTTGAGCCCTGATGAGAGAGGTAAAACAATTTCCTGCTCCATTATCTAGCCCTAGCAAGGAGCATGAGTCCTATGAATGGCAGGTTCCATATGTAGGGTCTGTCCTTATGGGTGGGTCTGAACCCACAGAGCCTCACGGCTGGCTTGTCTGTTGTCCTTTTAGCCGGGACAGCTCCAACTTTATAAATAGCAGTGTTCCAGTAATAAACTAGTGATCAATCTGCTGAAGATAAACAAAAGTAATCCAAGTCACTGCTCACACTTACATTTTCCCCAGGCATTGATACATGTGAAAGAAAAAGTCGGCCCCAGGAATCAGACTGCTGTTTCTGTATAGTCTGGTTTGGGCCTTGTAGGAAGCAGAGCTGTGGTCCCAGGGTGAGGACATCTAAGCCAACCAGCGCGACAAAGCCCCCATTTGCCAAGGGTCTGTACTGTGCTTTCTGCCTCTTGTTAATTCCTTGCAAAAGGTGCATGACCTCTTTCTGCCCATAAGAATGTCATTTTGTTCAATTCATGTTTGCGAGAAAGAATTTTCTTATAGAAATCATCAGGGCAGCTCCAGGATGGTTCTAAATGCTGCCAAAAGGTGGGGCCCACAAGCCTGGGCATTTGAATTACTGCTCACTTGCAGAGCTTCTTTAAAAACACCCATCCCCAGGTTCCACCCAGATTGCTTCTGATTCAGCAGGTCTGGGGAAGCGTCCAGGGATCTGTATGGAATAGAACAATCACCCAGGTAAGTCTAAGATCTGCCAGGCCATGAACTCACTTCTCTAGTCCACACCAGAGCCACCTGGGTGAGATGTCCCTGGAGATGTGAGGCTATCATTTCATGTCTGGGCTACACCTCCGCGATGCTCTGCCCCTCGGAGCTGGAGGGCTGCAGCTCCCTCTGCCTGGGTTGCTAGGCTCCCCCTCCACCCGCAGGTAATTGCAAAACCAACTGCTCTCTGTCTTTGCAATGATGCTGAACTGTTGCCTCCTCTGGGGAATAAAATTATTGGGTCAAAAGAAAATCAGCAACATAATTTATAAAGACATTGTCAAATTATCCTAAAGTCTCTGTCACCATTTGTAGTTTCACCAGTACTTTCCAAACACCTCATAGGTCTCCATTATTAATAAACTTTTCATTTACTAAGTCCAATAGCTTTCTTCATGTTGTGTTTGATTTGCAATTTTTTAATTATGGATGAAATTGAGTATCTTTTCATATGTTTATTGGCCATTTGCATTCCTTTCTGAACTGTTTTTCATATCCTTTGCCCTTTATTCTATTAGGTTGTTTATCTTTTTGCTCATTCTTTTCTCTGGGTTCTTTATAAATTAAGGAAATTTGCTTTATGATTCATATTACAAATATCTCTTCCTGGTTTGTTATTTTTCTTTCACTTATTCACTTCATATTTATTTTCCACACGGAGAAGATTTTGATTTGTAAAATGCAAACTTATTATTTTCCTTTATGGTTCCTAGGCACTGGTTTATTTTTTCATGTAATCTTAGTGATCTTGCATTTTAGTGGAAGATCTTGTCATGAACCAACTTATATAGAATACAGAATTCCTGGAGCCTTGACAATAAAAGAACTCTTAACAAAAACGGAGGGAAACTTTGCAGTCAATGACTGAATCGCTTCCATGATACCTCTGAAGTCAGATTAGCCAGCTTCTCTCCTTCAGCCTCCCAGGGATTAAATTTTCTATTTTAAGAGGCAGCCCTTTATATTATTAAACAGCTTTTTCTTCATTTGTTCAAATAAGAGGTAGAGGAACTGTATGGCCCAGGCAGGAGAACTGAACAAACAGAGGTCAAGAGCAGCAGATGATGGCACTGTCAGGGAACTACAGTCCCCACCTTTAATTGTGAGGGTCCCTCCTAACACAGAGCCCCAAACTATCTCCCAGTGCTTCCTCAGGACACTGTGACATAGTGAAGACATTGGAAATAAAAGATTCTGCCACTTTTTCTGATCCATGTTGCAAAACTCAAACCACCACTACATGATAAGGATCATCACTAAACTAATTGCGTAGTAAATCCTGGTACAGACTTCATTCCCTGACGATATTATCAAGCAATAAGTATCTCTTTCCAGTGTGTGGGAATAGGATGTACTTCTGTGTGTTTGCCTGTAAAATAAGTTCTGTATATCAATACCATTTCCCACTGACTTTTATTATGTAATTAGGTCTGTGATGGCTCGGTATCAACATCCATTATGCAAATAGAGATATGTTCCCATGGAGAATATCTGCAATGGAAAGGTCTGGAGAGGAACTAGAAATATAAAGAATCTGCGCTGAGAATTGTGAGAGGACTCAGGCAATAATTCTAACCTTCAAATGCAAAAACTATAGAGAGAAGGAACAAGGAAGAAGGAGCCAAAGATAGATTTGTAGCTCAAAATGATCATTCCTCCAGAGGGCAACTTTGGCCTTTCAGGGTTCATTTCTGTCCCCTCTGGGTGAGGACTAGGGAATTCCCATGATGCTCTCTGTTTCCAATATGGCTGATGCCGCATAGATGTACAACCCACAAATGCAGGGCTGTGAGCTTTAGCAAATAAAAGCACAGAACACCCAGTTCAAATTGAATTCCAGATAAACTATGAAAAATAAGCATTACTGTAAATATTTCTTAACCATTGTATGGCTGCCCTGTATTCTCTTTGGCAACACTAATGAAAGGTCAACTTTTCATGTTCCATTTATACCCAAACTCCATTAAGGGTGCCGTTCAGGCAACTCAAAATATACGCTTTTTTTTTTTTTTTTTTTTTAATGCCACCTGTTAAATACACTTGATAACCATGGAAGAAGATGTCTTTATCCTGAGAAGTTCCAAACATCCTAGAGAAAAAACACCAAACACACATTTCATTCACACCTCAACCTTCTGAACTGAGAAACCATGACCGTTTGCTTTCCTACTTGAAAACTTCCTGTGGGTTAGAAAAATGGTGGTGTTTATTCTATTTTGCATGGCATTGCATATTCAATTGCATCAGACCTGAGAGGACAGGTTTGAATTGGAGTGACACAAGCTACGCAGAGCAGGAGCCAGGCTGGTGTGGGAAGAAGCCCGTGGATCCTCTTCCCGAAGTCCCTTGTGAACCTAGGGAGGAGACCTGCTGGGGGAGAGAGTGAGCAGGCACATCTCACACCTCTTGGACCAGTTTGAATATATGAAAACTGTTTAGTAATGACTTCATAAACACAGTTAAGGCCCCCTACTGAATGGATAGGATAAATGTTCTCATCAGCTAACAGAAGCAAAGGGACAATGAGTGAGCGAATCGCAGCTTGTATTGAACTACGCGGATATAAATAGCTCTCATGCTGCATTAAGTGTGCTTCACACATATTAACTCATTTGTTACTCACAACAGTCCTCTGAGGGAGGAGCTTTTATTCTCTCCATTTTGCTACTGAGAAGCCTAAAGCACAGAAGGGTTAAATCATGACCCAAAGCAACACCCTCGGAAGAGGCTTCAATGAAATGCAAACCAAGACTGGAACAGGACAAGACACTTCCCTTCTAAAATGCCACTTGCCCCTCAGATTATCTGACAAGCAAAGAACGCATTTTTCCTCAGTGTCACTCTTCCTTGTTTTTTGATGTTTGGTTTTGTGGGGCTGGGCATGGAACCAGGTTCTTGAACATTCTAGGCAATGGCTCTCCCACTGAGCAACCCCAGCCCCTCGGAGTCACTCCGATTCCACCAGAATCCTCAGTGGACAGCCTCAGCCTTCACAAGGGACACCCACATGCTCAAATGATAGCCCTGGTGTAGACCAGCTCGGTCCTAGTCGACCGTCCAGCCTTGCCACCCATTTTGCGGCCAAAAGTGAGACAAAATGGATTGCAAGAGAGTAGAATGGATTGGGTGTTCAAGATCTGTCTGGAACCCTGGTGACTTTGAGTGGCCCTGTCAGGTCGTCTGAGGGGCAAGTGCTATCTTAGAAACATCCTCATTGCAGCCAGTTTTCTTATCAGAACTGGGAGGATGGGATGATATTAGCAGCCACGTTAGCGGGAGACTCGACTGCAGGGTAGGCAGGAAGCCAGGTGCAGGACACACAGGTCACCAGGATCACTGTGATCACCCCTGTGCTACCCTCGCTTTGTAGATGAGGAAATGGGGACACAGAGGAGTAAAGCAGCACTCCAAGAGTCACAGAAATGGAAGAAAAGATTTGCAACAGGTCTGTTGACTTCCAGGGGCAGCCACAGGGCCACAGCCCAGTGCATAGCCCTATGGCTCGGACGTCCTGGGATCACGTCCCGTTCTTGTGGGGTGATGTTGTTCGCATTGTGTAACCTTTCTGTACCCTTGTTTTACCCTTCTGTAGGCTGGGGACATAGTAATAGTAGAGTTTATAATAGAATTAAAAAGACAGCTTTCATGAAGTGACAAGAACTTCACCTGGCGCAGAGTGAGCCTGGAACCAGCTGGGCTGCTGCCTCGTGTCCCCTGTTAGGCTCCTGGTGCTACCATTGTCAGGGCGATGGCGCTGCTGCTGCCACCTATACCCTTCCTGTTTCAGCACATTGTCTCTGTCTTATAAAAGGAAGAATTTACAGCTCAGAAGGTCTGGCGTTCTTGAAATTCTAGAAATATGGAGGTGAGAGGAGGGGGAAAAAGAAAGTGAAACAAAGACCAAAGTTCCTTCAGGAGAAAAGAGGTCCTTGTGAAGGGCTGCTGGGAAAGGATCAAAAGGAGAAAAGATCTGAAATAGCGAATCCTTTGAGTTTCAGATGTTTTATTCCCATTTGGTTTGCGATATCCAGGTGCCAACACTTGGCCGGAACCTGGAGAGTTCTCTTTTTGGTTATCAATATATTTCCTAAGAAAGAGCCATGAAAGGACAGATCCAGACTGTGTGCCCTGCGTGCAGTCCCTCCTCCCGCTCACCCTGATGGCATGCCACCATAGTCTCTGAGCCTGCCTCCTTAAAAAAAAAAAAAAAAAAGTCAGCCCTGAAGGTCCCCAAGGCTCTCTTCCTCCACGTGTTCCCCCAGGGTCAGTTTCAAAAGGAAGGGAAAGAAAACGCAAGGTGAAGGAAGCTGCCTCCGTGTCTTTGGATTCATTGGACTTTATTTTCCTTGCCCAGGCCTGTGTCCCCTGCAGACCTTGTGCTGGGGGTTGGTGTCTTTCTCCTCTTACTTCATTCAGGGGAAATTAAAATAATAGCTGCTGAGGTCATCCTGTCCTCTCAGTCTGCATGAGGTGCGGCCCTGCCCATGTTTGAGGGACACTTCCCCTGTAGAAAGACTGGCAACGTGTCACCCAAGGGGCCATTCACGAACTGCCCAGGTGAACTTCTGGCCTTATCCCCCCACACCCAGTCACTCCCAGCCTGGAGCATGCAGGGTATTCTTCTTGCCTTAGTGGGAGGAAGCCCCTTGCACAAAATTCCCCTGTATACAAAAATCCCTCCCTTTCCCTCCTCGCCTCTATTCATCTCCACTGGCTAAGTGTATTTTATTTTTTATGGTTCTGGGGGGTTGAACCCAGGGGTGCTTTACCACTGAGCTATATTATACTTCCAGTCCTTTTTATTCTATTTTTTATTTTGAGACAGGCTCTTGCTAAGTTGCTCAGCCTGGCCTCACACTTGTGACCCACTTGCCTTAGACTTCCAAGTCCCACGGATCACAGGTGTGTGTCCCTGTGCCTCAGCTCGACTGGCCAGGTTTAAACACAGCCTCCTCTAAGAACCCATTTCTGATCATGAAGCCTGAGTTCATTGTCCTTCCCACATATCTCCATACAATCCACCCCCATTTATTCAGCTTCTCCTACATCTCCTCTAAACAATGGAGGAAAGCAGTGTTGAACAGGCAGAAGTGGAGAGGGAAATGGTACCATGAGCAAGCCAATTTCAAATACCAATAAGGGTTGTAAGAGGAGGATGTGGTAGAGGAAGGAGAGGCAGCTACGTAAATCCTGGAGACCTGGTACCTCTCCCAAGGAGAAACTAATATTTAGGCAGAGTCCTGTGGGCTGAGAAGCAGTCAGTTATGGGCAGAGCTGGGAGAGAATGTTCTACGTAGAAGGGACCATGCAAAGATGCTGAGGTTCCCCAGGGAAAGGCTGGGAATGTGGGATGCACAGAGAGCTTCCTAGAGGAGCTAGGCTTATTTGCAGGTCAGTAAAATCATTTTCATGGCTGGTTTACATTCACTGATCATCTGATGGACAGACAGCAATTGGACATATAAAAAGAGCTTTACATAAGCTCTCTATGGCATATTGGTTGTGTGGCCTTGGGCAAGTATTTTAATCTCTCTGATTATGAGCACATGATAATGTCAACAAGCAAACCACAAAGTTAATCAGAAAACTTTATTTTTCTAATGGGTGGCAACATATTTCATTTTTCTGATGCTGATTTTTCCTATATGCAAAGTAGATCATATATATAAAGCCCAGCATTTAGTGTATGGTTAGTAAATACATGCATTATCACTGTTATTAGGAATCATTTATATATGCAGGGAATAATACTACCTACCACTCAGATTGTTTGAAATTAGAAATAATTTATGTGCAGTGCCCAAAATGTAATATGAATTTGCAGGGTTAGTGTACAGGATGCTTCATGTTTTATGGGTACCCAGCAACCATTCCTGTAGCTAGCATCTTCCTTATTTCCTTCAAGGAAGTACATCCTCCTATGGGATGTATTTTGTGGGGCTGTTAATTGGGTGCTTCTGGTTTCCCTAGCCCCATGACCCAGGCTAAGCAGACGCTTCTTCCATGGAAACTGAATCTTGAGCAGAGTCAGCAGCAAGACTGAAAAGAGATGGAATAAATTCACTGTACAAATGATGCCTAGGAAGGTCTCTTGCTGTTTTAGACCATCATTGTGATTTCGCTGGCCTCTAGAACTGCAAAAAATAAAATAAAATAAAATAAAAATAAACTCTTTCATAAGCTGGGTTCTTCTTTGTCTGTGAATTGTAGAAGTTCATGATAGCTTTCCAGTAGATCCCCTTTTGTTTAAATTAGCCAGGGTTGTTTTCTCTTTCTTGGAACCCCAAACTGTAGCCAATCCAGAAAGCTATATTATTATTCTTGCTAATAGAAAGGAAGATTTAGCTTCAAATACCATTGATTATTTTTATAGTTTTATGGTATGAAGGAATATAAAATGTCCCCAAAATTTCTGCCTAATAAAGTCAAAAGCAAGTCCTCACTTTTACATCTGCACCAAAAACCTGCTCTTTATACATATCTGTTCATATAACTCGTATGATTTTTAGTTAAAGACTAACTCCTGGCTAAAGTTCAGAGCAAGGAAAAATTTATAAATGATAGTCTTCTGGCTTGCTGTCTACTCTCAAGGTCAGGATGTAGTCACATAAAGGAAACCTCTGATTGAAAATTAGTCAGGAATTGTGCTTGCGAGGTCGGCTCTCTGTAAGAAAGACAAATAGACTCAAAACTCAGCCAAAGCTTCATTTCCTCACATGTAGAAGCCACAAGGTGCTTTCTCACAATTTACTCTAATGAAACAGCAAGGGAGGCAGGCGAAAAAGAAAGGTAAACAAGTAATGACATTCCAGAGGACCTGGTGGTATCCTGTTTTTCCCTCCAGGTCTATGATTCCGTTGATGATTTTATTGATTTCTTTTAAGTGCCTGAAGACATTGGTTTATGAGGAAATTTTGCCTGCCTACACTATAATCTTTATCTTGTTCAAGTTCCTCACCTCTGTAATAGGAATAGACTCATTTATGTCACTAATTATAAAATAATAATTCTAAACGTTCCTCTCGTAGTTTACATCAACACCATCATTTAGAATTTGCAAAGTTGTTGTAGAGACTAAAAACAGGGCCCTCTTTGCATGATAGCAGATTGGATCAGTGTCCACACTTCCTTTAGTTCTCCCTGTGCTAGAATTACAGGTACCCTGTGGCATCTGACTTGGCCACAGGGAGTGGAGTAGGGCACATTTTCCATTCATTGAAGTTGGATGTGAACATGTGACATCTTGGCTAACGGACAGTGGGTAGAAATAAGAGGCGTATTCTCTGAACTCAGCTCTCAGGAAGCATAGAGAGTTTCCATCTCTCTGTCCCCTCTGGGAAATTCACTCTGAGAACAGCATGACCTAAAGCTGATGTTCTGAGGAGGATGAGGCCTACCAAACCCAACCTGTGGCACCCAGCCAAGTTCAGCCCACCTGCCGCTGACACAGAGCTGCCCCAGCCTACCTTAGCCCCCATGAAGAAAGAAAGAAATGCTTGTTCCTCCGAGTCACTCGGTTTTGGTGTTATGCTGAGACAATTACACCATCCTTTGATTTTAAACTCTGCAAAGTCATGGTCAAGATCTCTCTGGTTCATTGTCACTTCTCCACATTGTAAAACATTTTATAGTAAGTCATATTTAATAGCACATGGGTTTATCACAGGAGTTCTTGTTGGCCTAGATCCCTTTCTCCATGCAGATATTAATTTGAGAACAGTAAGCAATCTTGCTTTAGAATGATGTCCACAAAATACATATAAGACTACCTTTCACTTTTCCCATGAATTATAATATCTTTCTTTGCTAAGTGAACAAACAACATAGGCAAATCATGTGGACAACAGCCCAGATGCTATTGTCAGAGAAAATATTCACTATTTCTTCTGAAGATGGAAGTACCAACAATGCTGGGGAAAAAAATTCTGGATTTATGTGTTCAACAAGGCTTTATTTGTGCTTTGTGCTAAGGCCCATGTTAGGTCCTTGAAATCAGTGTGACAGATTGAATGCTTGTCCCCCTCCAATTCATGTTGCAGTCCTAACCTCCACAGTAAGGTTGGTAGGATATAGGCAGTGAGGTCATAAGGGTGGAACCCTCATAAATGAAATTAGTGCCCTTATAAAAGAAGCCTGGAAGAACTTTCTTAAATCTTGGACTTCCCAGCCTCCAGAACTGTGAGGGGAAAAAAACAAAAACAAAAACAACTTTTGTTCTTTACAAGCCACCCTGTCTATTGTGTTTTGTTGTAGTACCTGAATGGACTAAGACATATGGAGAGTGAGATTTTGGTTCTTGGTCTTAAATCATTCATGATATGGTGGCAAATATGATCCCATAGACCTCTGAAGTTTAGTGTTGGGATAAATAGAAAGAGCTTGTTTGTATGGGGACATGAAACGGGTACCTAATTCAGATCAGGGTAAAATCAGGAAAGACTATTTTGAGCAGGTAGTGGTGGACTGTATTTTAAATGATGAGTAGGAGATAGCTGAAGGAATAATAAAGAAAAATGAAACCGACTACAACTCTCCTCTGAGACCTCATGTGTGTTAGCTTTCCATTGCTATGACAAAGACCCAAAGAAAACAACTTGAAGGAGGAAAGAGTTATTTTGTGTAACGGTTTCAGAAGTTTAGGTCCATGGTCACTTGGCCTATTGCTTTGGACCTGTGGCGAGGCAAACATCATGGCGGGAGTGCGTGGTAGAACAAAGTGGCTCTCCTTGTGGCATCAGGGAAGCAAAGAGCAAGACAGGAAGTGTTCGTGGACAAAACATACCCTCCAAAGCATACCCCCAGTGGCCCACCTGTTCCATCTAACCCCTGCCTCCAGAAGGATCCACCATCTCCCAAGGGCACCACCAGATGGGGACCAAGACCTCAGCACTGAGCCCTCGGGGACGTTCCAGATCCAGGCTATGCCATCACGGCAGGGAGAATGACATGGATCCTTCCATCAGGAAGCAGTTCACCATTGCTACGCACAGGGAATAAACACAACGCCCTGCCCACCTGTGTGCCCAGTATACGTCCTTCTCAAGAACCCAGATCCTTTAGGCAAATGATTGATTTCACTTTGGTACACAGACAGGAGTGGGACAAAGACTACAGTGTCAGTTTATTTGCTCTCCATAATAAAATTGTACTTAACTTGGGGACAGAGTTGCATATAAAAGTCTGGGAATGAATGGAACAAGAAAAAAAAAAATCTGGTAATTCATTAATTATTTCACCACCCAGAAAGACGATGTTTTGGGTCACTTCATGTCACTGAGAATTTCACCTTAACACCACATGGGTGAAAGACACTAATTTTCCATTACATACATTTGGTAGATCACTGAGCATAATAAGGAAACAGTCTTCTGATTTTGTGCTCAAACATTTTAGAGAAGGAAAAACCCCTATAATTAAAATATTATACAAAATGACCAAATAGATGTGGGAGTAATGTAAAATAAATCCTGGAATTTAATCAGCTTTTTAATCATCACTAGTTAAGACAATTGGTTGGGCCTGTTATTTTCAGTAGCAAGCTAAAATCATTTCACGTGATAATTTCGAGGGTTAATTGTTGCAGTTTATTCAATGCAATCTTCTCTACCGGCTTTATTTTTATCTGCCAGTACACCCATACGCCATGATTAGCATAAATTAAACTAAATGAATTCTGTGGGTTACTAAATTATTTTACACCGGTCTTTTTTTGTTTTCATCTCCAAACATTTAAAGGTTAGGGACGGGTGAGCGGTTTGATGGCAAATTCCAACATCCAGCTGCTCAGCCTTAGCTTAAAAAAAAAAAAAAGTTCAAAAACTAGGTGATTGATTTTCAGAAATTTTGAATAGAAAAATACATCATGAAAAAATGTCATCAGGAAAGATGTCATATCATTATACACTGACCTTTTGTAGAGGCCCACACGACTCAGGGCCAGGACCCGAGGAAACTCACATGCAAACGTAGATAAAGCAGAAGGCAGCAGCGATTTGCCTGCGCACTTCAAATGAGCCATTTCCGGTGTCCAAACTGACACTCGGTGACCTTGAATGGCTCTGGTAACATTGGTTCTTAGCAAAGTGACTTTTATCGAATTTAGAAACTGTTCTTTTAGCAGCCTTCTTGGTGCTAACTCATTGCTCACTGAGCAGCTCACCATAGGAATCCTTGACCTACACCAATGCTGGAAAGAAGGTCTCTTTTTTTTCCACTCAATGGTCAGCCTATCCCAGGACCTGCCTCTCATCTTCCTCATTACCCACCTCCTTCCTCCATCTGCAGCACCCCCCCCCACTGCCCACTTAAGAGTGAGCCCCCAGCCACGTCCTCTCCCTATCCACCAACATGCCTCCCTCCTCCCCACTACCTCGCTCCTGTGGGTCACCCACCACCTACCACCTTCCTCCGCTGCAAATACAGCCCCAGATAAAGTCTCCTCCTGAAGTGAACATCCTCTTCTGTGCACTTAGTAGGGACCAGCCTCTGGGCCTGGTGCTGGGGATACATTCTTAGGATGAAGCAGGAATGTCACAAAACTTAGAGTCAATGGGAAAGATATAATAGATCTAATAATGGGACAGACATATTGCCTTAGGGGTAGCACAGAGACCTGTAAGAACACAGGACCTCTCTTGTCTTCCCATCCCACCCCACGTACCTGCTTTTCTCCCACATGAAAGGATTGGGTAGGTCACACCTCAGCTTTTACTAAAAGGGAAAAGGGGACAGCAATAACTTGCTCCTCATTCTCCAGGTCCTCACCCGGAAGCCACCTTCTCCTCCCCTGGTGTCTTGAAGACTTGGGAGGTAAGAGCTGTCCAATTCCTTCTCTGCTCCCACAGTGGGGATCTGAGTTCAAGGCAGCTCTTCCCTCTACCACGTGCTCCTCCATATGGAAACTGCCTCTTCAGCCATCGCCAGGTTACCTAGCTCAGAATAGCTGCCCAACAAATATTTCCTGAACAAGGAAAATGAGCAAATGTATGTTCCATCAATGAGCTATTTTAAGAATCATAATATATTCAAGTAAGGTGGATGTTGTTTGAATAAAAGGATGACCAAACAAATTAATTCCTGAGGATATAATATGCAGGGAGGTGTTCAAACCTTCCGAGCCCACTTACTTCACGGCCCAATGGGAAACTCAGCCTATCATTTACCAACTAATGGATCATCACCAAGAGTCTTCAGGTCCCCAACGCCTAACTCAGTTGTCAATTCCACGCATGCACAGGATCTTAGTCTCTTTTATGCTGCTAGCAGAGAATATCAGAGACTTGGGTAGCCTATAATATGCAGAAATTGATTGGATCACAGTTCTGAAGTTTAGAAGGTCCAAGATCAACTTGTCAACATCTGAAAAGGGCCTTTCTGCTGCGTCATCACATGGTGAGAGACAAGACCAGGAGAGAAGACAGGAAGGGCTTGAACTCACCTTTGTTAACAGCACCAAACCCACCACGATGGCTCTGCCTTCTCAGCCTAATCACCTCTTAAAGATCACACTTCTTAATACTGTTACAATGATAATTAAATTTCAACGTGTAATTCGGAGGGGACAAATATTCAAAACATAACAAGAGCTATCTTGGCCAGCACAGAGTCCCCATTAGTTAGCACGCAGCTTAACACAAAAAAAGGGTCTTAATTAATATTCGCTGAATATATTAGATGAATGAGCTAAAATATACTATGACTCACAAGTCATTTTTCTGGTAAGGGTCTGCTGTACTAGAATATATTAGCTGGTGGCTTGTAGGAGTGTTTCATTTTATCTGCACATTGTTCTTCTAAATTTTGAATTTCTTACCAACAAAAGAAATTACACATTAAAAAAAAAATGTTGACTTCCGTGTTTCCTTGAAATATCAGAGGCTCTCAAGAAAGTGTAGGTGGAATAATGTCAGTGGGCCTATCGTCAGGAGCTCTCTGGGGTGGACTCATTTGAGTGGGGCATGAACTCTCCCATTCACCAAGTCCCCACCTGACCAATCTCATGCATCCATGCTCCCTGGGAGATTTTTGGCTTTGTGACCCTGAGGAAAAAGCAAGACAGGTCATTAGAGATTGGGAGCTCAAAACCAGTCTTACATTCTTAATAATATGTAGCTTAAATCCGTTGGCATCTATTTTTTTTTTTTTTTTTTCCAGCAGAGAGTTTAAGATGAAGAGTGATGGGGTGGGAAGGAAAGCAGCTAAAAATACTTCTGCCTTTAGGAATTTAACTCAAAATATTCCCCAAACCAGCCAAGCAAGCTGAGAAGAGCAGGGTGGAGTTAGATAACTTGTTTTCTACTAGCCTGTAAGGAAGAGAAAGGATAGCTATAATTATAGAAAGGCTGGAAGACACAGAAAGAATAACTTGTTTGACAGTAAAATGAACCAATAGCTTGAAAAAGTGGAGAGTAGTGGCTTTCAGAGTCCGGCATCTGATAGTTAAATTATTTTCCTGGAGGTACTCTTGTCAGTGGTATAAATCATGTGAAAATTCCTGCAATTTGCTAGAAGAGAATTCAGACTTCCTGAAGAATACGAACTTACATATTTTGTGAGCATGATCCCAGAAGTTGGCATAAAAGACAAATAATAGTTATTGAGATGGAATAAAATAGATTCTCAAAGGGGAAATCACCCTAAGGAAGCCACCCTTTTGTAGTCAACTGGAAGGTTTTATTTAATAAAAGAAAAAATTTTTAAGTATATCTCCAAAGATGAATTTGATTTGCATAGAGGAATCAGAGTAAATTATCTTTAAGTAATATGCAAAAAGTAATAAACATTAAGAATTGTCCTTGCTTACTTCAACTCTTTTCATTTCTCAATCTAGAATCAACTCCCAATAATATGTTGTCAACAGAAAAAGATGCAAAAGTGAGCTCAAGAAAGATCCAAGAGGCAACTGGCTCTGGCCACATTGCCTGTGACTGGGAACAATTTTATTACAATCATAAGGGATTCAGACTCCAGAAAATCTATAATGTATCTGTCACTAACCAAGACCCTTTCTGAGATTTTAAAGCATACATTTATACATTCAATCCTTCATTCTTCAATAATGCTATTGAGCATCAGGCATCTTGAAGAACAATTCTAAAGTTCTTAAAATCTAAAGGATAAATACCCATGGAATATGAAAAAAGATATTTCTAGTGAACCTAAAGTACGTGGTAACAGAGCAGCATTTGGTCAGCAAAAAGCTTCTGGTAGGTATTACCCAGTTCAAAACACAAACTGGCAATTGATAGATGGGCTACCCTCCCCCCCCCCCCCCCGCCCCCCCCCCCCCGAGTTTTCCACATCTTGAGAGAAGCAAACTTGTTTCATTCTCTGGGCAGGATGTTTCTTCCCTGGGCAGGATGTTTCTTTTCCCCAGGCAAGAGCCAATAGGCTTAAAGGTTGCCCTGTTCTATGGGCAAAGAGCCAATGGCGTTGGGGTTGCTCTGGTGCACCTCCCACCAGAAATCCCAATATAGGGCCCTGTTCAAGAGACTCAGAACAGACACACGGACACACACATCAGCTCGTCACTGCTGAGAGGAGGAAGCCACTGCAACAGCTCCAGACCCATCACCGTCAGCCAATGGCAGCTGCCCCAGCTGGCCCCTCCAGACCCATCGCCTTCAGCCCGACGGCCGCTCCCTGCCGACAGCTCCAGCCTCCATCCAGACAGCAGCAGCTTTAGCTGATAGCTCCAGAGATCCCAGCCAGTGTGACCAAGCACCCACCTTCTGTTTAGAGCCTGCACACTCCCCTCTCCCTGACTCCCCTCTCCCACCAGAGCTTGCACACTCCCTTCTCCCTGACTCCCCTCTCCCAGCACCTCTTCGACCTTCCACCAGAGCACCTCTTCTCCGGTTTTGCTACCAGCCACGAAGGCTGTTGAATAAATCTCTGGGCTGCACGGCTGTCCCCGGTGTGATGTTTTGCCCTTCAGCAATGACTACATGTTCAAGTCTTGTCAACTTGATAGGATGATTTTGCACCCTGGTTCCTGGCCAGTGTGCTGTGATCTGGTATCTGAAGCTGTTGGAGCCTATGGTCCCTTATGCACTTCGAATAGCAGAGTCATGCTGGAGTGAATGAGGTAGTGTAGAAGACGATGAGGGGAAATGAGGATCAATAGCTTGGAGGCGGCAATATCACCAAGGCAAAATTTAGACTTATTGAAACTGAAGCAAATCACATGCATTACACTGGGATAGCAAGAGCGATCTGGGTGGTAGAAGATCTTTCTAGCAGCAGCTTAGAAAATGAACTGCAGAATTCAAGGAGTGGAGGCAGGGGACCAATCAGGAGGATGACGTAGTACTCCAAAAACCAGAAAATGAGCAGGTTTTAAAAATTACTATAAAACTACAGTAATAAAGGTAGCTTGGTCCCAACACAAAGACAGACAGATCCGTGGAACAGAATTCATAGTACAGAAATAAGCACTTTCATTTGCAGTCAATTGATTTTAGACAAAGGTGCCAAGACAATTCAGCAAAAACGGAAGAGTTTTTTTAAAACCCAGTGGTGCTGGGCTAGCTTGATATCTTCATGCATAAAAATGAATTTGGACTCCAATCTCACACCAAACCTAATAACAAATTCAAAATGGATCATATACCTAAGTGTTGGAGTTAGAACATAAAACTTTTAGAAGATAACGTAGACCTTTGACCTAGGCAAAAGTTCCACAGAACAACACTAAAAGTCAGTCCACAAAAGAGAAAAAGTTGATGATTTGGACCTCATCAAAATTAAAATTTTTAGGCTTAAAAAAATCATTAAGAAAGTAAAATAACCGCCCACAGACTTAGAGAAAAAGTTTTAAAATCATAGATCTGATAAGGAACTTGTATCCAGAATATGTAAAGAGTTTTTCCAACTCAACAACGAAAAGACAAATAGCCCAATTTAAAAATAGGCAAACGATTGAGTATACATTTCTGCAATGAAGATATGTGAGTGGTTCAAAAGTAGATGAAAAAATTACATCTATATTCAATAATGTTGAATTAATGTTTAATATTATTTGTCATTAGGAAATACAAATCAAAACCACAGTGAGAGGCCTCTTCTTACCCACTAGGATGACTAATCAAAATGATCAAAAATGTTGAAGACAACGTGGAAAAACTGAGGGGGGAAATGCAAAAGATGATGATATTTTGGAAAATAGTTTGGAAGATCTTAAGCATAAAACTCTCATACGACCCAGTAATTCTACATTTAGATATCTGTTCAAGAAAATTTAAAACACTTCTACACAAAGACTTATACATAAATGTTCACAGAAGCATTATTTTAATTGCCAAAGAGTGGAAATGTTCCAAATGTCCATAACTGTGCATGGATAACCAACTGTGGTATATAACAAAGTATCATTAGGCCATAGAAAGGAGTGAAGTATAATAATGTGAGAGCATGGATGAATCCAAAACATATTAGCTAAGTGAAAGAAATCAAATATTATGTGATTCCACTTACAGAAAATAGCCAGGAAAAAAAGCACAGAAACTACATTAGTGGTTGTCTGGGGGTGGAGACACAAAAGGTCCCTTACTGCAGTGATGGAAATGTTCTAAAAATGGATGGTAATGTTGATTACCCAAGTCTAAAAATACATAAAAAATCACTGAATAGTATATTTATTTAAGCATAATTTTATGATACGCATAAAATAAGCAATAAATCTATTTTTTTTTTCAAAGAATGTTTGAGGAATAGAAGAAAACGATGTGAACCAACAATAAGAAATTTACATCAGCAGAACTTGGGAACCAAAATGATCTGAGAAGAGGTGACAAAAAGGACTCTGGGATCACAAGCAAAGACAATGGAGAGCACTCGTATTAACTGATCAACTACTATGTGCCAGACATCGTTGTATTCCTATTATAAATCATTCTAAGGTTTTCATAAAAGCCTATTAGATTGGGACAATTATTGTCTAGGTTTTACATATGAGAAAACTCTGCTGTGGAACACAGAGGTTAAGAAATTTTCTGAAGGTGTCACAATAAGTAGTAACTGGCTAAGCCACTTGTTAGGTTAGCAGGGTGAGAGGAGGGGTGGGTTTCACTGAAGGAGTCTGTTGCTTCTGTACCAATGTCCATTGGTAGATTGATTATTTCTAGCTGAGGGCATCAAAAGAGGTGCATGGTAGGTCAAAGACAGCGCCAGGTGAAGTAAGAGCAGTTGGGCCTAACTCATTAATGAGGAGATATTTAAAGGGCAATTAACAATTTTCTTCTGACAAGCAGCTGGAGATAGCCACAGAAAAGCTGCCAGGTACAAACCAACTTCCTCTGGGCAGGAAACAGAAAGTCATCGAATAAGCAGTTCACGCTCAGAAGTTTGTCACGAGAACCTGGTTTTTCTTTGGTATTTCAACCAGGGAACCATTTTGCCTAGAGGATGACCTTCGAAGTCGGAAGCGCATCCTTGCTGTGTTTCTTCCGCAGGAAGTTTCCTCGTGCAGGAAATGAACGGATGAGCAACACATCCCTGCTCAGCTCAGGAGGCTATGAGAAAACTCACCCAACTGGCCTCAGCCTCTCTGACCAGGCTCAGTTCCCCTGGGCACAACGGCCTGGTGCAGGCAGTGTCCAGAAAAGACCAGGTGTTCTCTAGAGGCCTTCTTTGCACTTCATGTCCTGCACTGTCCCGTCAGCTTGCTGTGTGGCTTTGGAAAGCTCTATCACCTCTCTGGACAGAAAATGAAAACACCGAGAGGGTGACTGCCAGCTCTCTTCTAGCTTAGAAAGTCTTCACTTCTACGTGTCTCTCTAAAGTAACCCAGCCAGATGGGTCCTTTGGAAGTTCTGAGAAAACTTGTTCTGTCCTTCCTCCTAGTGCCTTGAGGTTGCCTCGGTGTTAGCTTATAGACACACCACTCGGATCCCTACCTCTGCCTTGCCAAGGCTCTCCTCTTGTATGTAAAGCCCCTTCTTTCTCTTATAGAGATATAAGCCATCAGATTTAGGGCCCACATTAAGTCCTGGATGAGCTCATCTTGAGATCCTTGAAGTAACTACATCTCTAACATGATTCCAAATAAGGTCACTGGGTATACAGGTGTATCTGTCAAGGGGGGCATAACCAACCTGCTAACATTTAGAGAGATTTAATATGTTAGCAGTTTGTGTCTAAGAGCTTCACCTATGTTATCACAAATTCAAGACACAAAGAATCAGTCCTCTGTGGTAAAAACTTTTGTTTACCATTTATAAATGAGGAAACCAAGAGTTTGACAAACTGGCCCATATTAGCCCGCTATTAAGCCAGGCAGGCAGAGTGTCTCTATTCCACAGGTATTCCTTGTTGTGTCCCAAACAGACGTAATTATCCAAAGTGCCAATATTATGCAGATTATAGGTGCCATCAGATTTCAATCATTCCTTCATTCACAAAGGACACAGTACATGCTCAACACATACTTATTGAATGAATAAATGTCTGAAGTGCCTCAGATTCTATGCTGATCACTGGGGTATAGATGTCAACAAGACTCTAATAGGTCCTAGACAAAATCAGGAGTGGCTGTTGTCTAAGTCAGGCCTAATTTGGGGTTTCAGTAAGGCTAGCAAAAAGACAGAAACTCAAGACACAAAGAATCAGCAACATATGACCAGTCTTCCTTCTATCCATTTTTCGTGTATTTATAAAACTATCAAAAATAAAAATAAGTGAAACCATTAGGTAACTTTCACATATTACCACAGGAGTCCTAGCTATCTGCTTGAGAAATCTCTCCTTTTTATTTTTCATTCTTGCTGTCTATTTCTTATAGTAGGTGAATCCCCTCAACTTGATTTTTTTTTTTTAAATGAGAGCATGAGACATTCACTGAAGTTTAGACCAAAGTAGGAGTCTTCCACAAGGAGCATGGAAGTAGGGGTAGGGTGATGTGGCTGTGCACCTTTTTTTATAACCTCCTCTAGGCAGACTGACTGGCAGGTATGATATCCAATCACAACCCTCTTCATTTAAGGTAGAGTCTCTGATCTCTGGGTCTCTGTGTCTCTGGTCTTAGAAGAAGCACTTAGCAATAAGCTAGTATTTTTTTTAATTTTTTGATTATTTTAATTAATTATACATGACAGTAGAATGCATTTATGCACTATGATATATCATACATAGATGGAATATAATTTCTTATTTTTCTGAGTGTATATGTTACAGAATCACATTGGTAATGTAGTCACATATATACATATAGTAATAATGTCTGTTTCATTCAACTATTTTTCCCATTCCCACATCCCCTCCCTCCCCTCCCTTCACTTCCCTCTACTAATCTAACACTAATTTTCCCTAGTGCCCCCCCCACACCTTATTGTGAATTAGCATCCATATATTAGAGAAAACATTCAGCCTTTCATTTGGTGGGATTGGCTTATTTTGCTTAGCATGATATTCTCCAATTCCAACCATTTACTGACAAATGCCCTAATTTGAACATGATTTCTCCTAGGAACATTTTAGGCATCCCATGCTCCATTTGTTGGAGTAATGAAAATTTATCTTTTTGAGAAAGATTCACACAGATATTACTGTAACTTCCTTGAGATTAATAATTAACAATCACAAAGAATTGATTTTATCTGTTTCCCTATAGAAAGGAGGAATAAACCCTTTAAATATACAGTGAGTGATAGATAGGCTTGGGCTACCTCCCCCATGGAAATTTCCATGAGAAGCAACCTGGTTTCATTTTCCCTGGGCAGGAGCCAATTGGCTTAAAGGTGGCCCTGTTCCCTGGGCTAAGAGCCAATAGCGTTAAAGGTCGCTCTGGCACACCCCCCACCAGAAATCCCTACTTAAAGCTCCTGCCTGCCCGGAGCTCAGACACAACAGCTCGTCCCTGCTGAGAGGAGGCAGCCGCTGCGATAGCTCCAGACTCACCGTCTCCAGCCCAACGGCAGCTGCCCCAGCTGACAGCTCCAGCCTCCAGCCCAATGGCAGCTGCCTTAGCTGACAGCTCCAGAGACCACAGCCAGCGCAACCAGGCACCCACCTTCCGTTCAGAGCTCGCACACCCCCTTCTACCTGACTCCTCTCTCCCACCAGAGCTTGCACACTCTCCTCTCCCTGACTCCTCTCTCCCCGTACTTCTTCTACCTCCAACCAGCCATAAAGGCTGGTGAAGAAATCTCTTGGCTGCACGGTTGTCTCTGGTATGATTTTTGCCCTTCAGTAAGTATCTGGGACTACAAGCCTCCAAAGAAGAATGTGGACCAGGGCATCCTGTGATAATGTTCCATGGAGGGTCCCATATACAGAAGTGGTGAATGTAGGCTTCTCAGTTATTGTGGGCCAGCAAACTCAGGGAGGAGAGCGGGGAATACAGTGAACAAAGATCAGACTAAACACCCGCATTTATGGGATACTAAACAGAATATTGAGGGTGGAGTAGAGGATTTATTTAGAGAAGTGTGTATTTTGAGGCTGAAGAAGGAGGTTGTGGCATGCCCAGCTATGGTGTAGCATGCCAGGCTATGGTGTAGGAGTTATGAAATGGAGCCTTGGTGACATCATAAGTAGCACTGTTTCCATACATAAAACCTTAGGGAATTAAATAAACCTTTGCCACCAATGATCAATGATTTATCAATGATTTATAAATCTAGAATTTGGAAATTAGCATTGAACATTTTTTTCTCAACCACACTCCTGTATGGACTTCAAATTACAGAATTGGAAAAACTGCCTTCTTGGATTCCTTCTCATACAACCCATACCCTGGAGTTTCTCAGAACATGAATTTAATCCTCACCCCACTCCATCCCATGAAACAGGGTTATACAAATTTGGTGTGGTACTTATGCCATTGTGACATAGTAGGTAATCTATTATGATTAGAGATAACTATTTATGCTAACTTTTAATATCCATTTGTTTATTTTAATGGATTTGATTCTAACACAGCCATGATTTTATGGATATAGTGGCTTTAGAGGAAGCTAAATTTAAAGAGAGATTTGGTTTAAATTCATTTGAAGATAAATTTTAAATGATGTGCAGATAAGGTTTTAAATTATATACTAGATCCTTCTCAATCATTCATTCAAAGTAATAGATGGTTTTATTAGGATGGGAAAAAGGAAGCCTAATGATTTGACCAACCCATAGTACCTTGAGTTTCTTTACCTTTTTGTCAGAACTGGTGGCAAATAATAATGATAATGATGAAGAATAGATTCATTTTTCTCTCTATCCCCATTCTCTGTCTATTAGCACAAGAAATAAATAAGCAAGCGATGAATTAGCAGAAGAAACAATTGTTTTGGCTATTCCTCAAGCCAGAAGAGGTAGTCCTGGTGAACTGGGTATTTGCTGGAGAAAACTGGGTTGTTACCTTGACACTCAGCATAGCTGCCTGCTCCCCGTCATTTATCAGATGTGCGCCAGAGAAGGTGTGGGCAATGCAGACAGCTGGGCACTGAGCCATTAGGCTCAGACTTGCTTATAGTGGCTGCAAAGTTTTCCCAGAGGAACAAAAATGATCCCAAACTATGATTAAATTGATTGATTGTATATCTTCTTCTGAGAAGTGTCTGTTCAGTTCCTTGGCCCATTTATTGATTGGGTTATTTTGTTTTTTTGGTGTTAAGATTTTTGAGTTCTTTATATATTCTAGAGATTAGTGCTCTATCTGATGTGCATGTGATAAAAATTTGTTCCCAACTAGTAGGCTCTCTATTCACCTCACTGATTGTTTCTTTTGCTGAGAAGAAGCTTTTTAGTTTGAATCTATCCCATTTATTGATTCTTGATATTAATTCTTATGCTATAGGAATCTTCTTAAGGAAGTTGGGGCCTAATCATTCACGCTTTAAGAATCTTAGTGATCATATCAAAAAGTCTCTGTATTTCTCAATCCATTAGCACCTACTACCCACGGTGAGCAATGGATCCATATGATCTGGCTACATTCATTAGCCATTGTGCTTTATTCTCTGCAAATCTTTTACCTGATAAGGACCCCTCCCTTGCCTGGACTGACTGTGTTGCTTAATACTATTCTCAGATTATCATGCCAGTGACTACCCTCGTGCCTTTACACCCTCCAAGTGCTCAAGGCATAGACCTCCTAAAATACATCATTCCCCACCCCAAATATGGCTGCCACGGTTAACTAAAATATCAAGTTTCTTTGCTTCAGGCAAGAATTTTAGAAACTCAGCTTCAGAACTATACCTGCATCCTGCATTCGAAAGCTCAATAGCAAACAGTGGGAAAAAACGAGTTAATTGTTATGTAATAAATGCAGCTTGGTAGACAAAAATCTTTCAAAATATGGAACCCAAGGGAAGATTAATAAAAGATACCCATGTAAGTTAAAAATGCAAATAAAGATGAGTTTTATTGGTGAGAGGGTGGAGTGTTGGCACTGTTGCATATTCATGGACCTACCACAGAATAATTTATTCAGCCTCCACAGAGTGCTGGGCATGGTACCAACTGCAATGGAAAATAGGCACATAAGACATGGTTTCCACCCAGAAGAAAAAGAATGGTAAATATATATTTGCATATATATGTAACATATAATTTGTACATAGCTATATGTGTGGACATATATTTTTTAATCCTTTTGATATACTGAATCTAAGGCAATAAAATAGAAAAATGAAATTTGTTTCAAAGGATTTTTGAAGATGAGACCGCATCTGAGATTTTAGTGACTTTCACCTAAACAACATCATGACTCTGACCTCCTGCCTCCTGCTCCCCTTTCTCCACCAAGGCATGTCATCAAAACCAGAATTCCTCTTCCCCAAGGCTCATCATGGAACTACAACCCGATCCCTCAAAGCCAACCACAAAAACCTAGAAATATTATCTTAATCTTCCCCCATCTTTCTGTGTAGAGGCTGGCCATAAAGAATTTCTCTGATCTACCTTGTCTGATAGTCTGTCATTAGATCCCAGTTTTTGAGGGATCCTGACCCATACCCAGGAGGAAAGCTGCACAGAGAGGCTAAGAAGAGTGTGAACACACAGCCTTGATGTTTCCCCTCCCTGTCCCGCTCCATCCGATTGGACATACCCTTTATGTCCAATCACATTTCTACATGACTGACCATTCTTCATCAAATCTAAACAGAAGAATAGTAGTTTTCCCTGGGGTATGAGGTCTTTATTTCTGAAGAGGTTCATGTCACATACAACTTTGATTACATAAATTTGTTATGCTTTTCTCTTATTAGTCTGCCTTTTGTTAGAAAAATGTCAGCCCTGACACTTTGATGAGTGAGACTAGATCCTGCTTTGCTTTCCCTACAAGGGCATGGTCTTCAATTTGGGAACCACTGAGTACTTCCTCTCTACCTTAGATACTCATGCCAAACCCTTACATAGAAGAGCTGTGTGAAGTATTGTAACACATTTAGATAAAGTGGGCCTTGACTTTGTAAGGTTCCACTAACTTAATTAAGCAGCTTTAACCACATGCACAATGAATAAGTAATATGGACATTCTTATATTTACACTAGCACTATCTTTCTTGTACTGTTCCTCAGAAGTAATAATAATGCTAATAGTAATTAACGTTTACTAAGGAGTTCCTATTTCAGCAAGGACAAAGATCTTTAAAGTCATTATCTTATTCAATGGGTATAATCTATAAAGAGAGAAGATTCTTCTCAATACAGGGAAGAATTCTGCAAGCACAAGAGCAACCTAAAGATAGACTGGGATGATCCAAGAGATGGAAAGCTCTCCATCTGTCAAGGAATGCAAGCCCAAGTTCAAGTCACTTGACAGGGAAGAATTCAGTGTTGGATGTAAGCTGAAGTTGACAAACCTAAGCTCCCTTATTCCAAAACTATGTTTCCTGGAAATTTACATAGTCTCCATTATATTTTTAAATTGCTGATAAGACTGTCCTCAAATGACTGAGTATGTTAATATGTGGATTTTTTTGCAATATGATAAATAAGTCAATGAACCTTCTTTACTTCCATGGCCTCCTACGAGGATGACTCCATAGATGTATAAACAGGTATACAATAAGCACAATCTAAATCAGAGTCAGTTCTCAATTATTCACACTGACAGTTGGAGCACACGGACAGATAAGGGCCATCATATTTTGTCTTTGGCCTTTAAATTCTAAGCCCCACCTCCTTTGTAAAAAAGTGTTAACTTCAGCTAAAAATGTATGTATATGGTAAATAGAATACTTGATCATTTTTTTTTAAACCTCTTTGTTAAATTTATTAGAATTTTTAATTAAAACTGAGTCAATAAGAATTAGCAGCAACTTTCCTATTTGATTTTCCCCGGGACTTGAAAGTGCAGGTCATCCAACCAAAAACTTGAGGCAGAAAAGGGAAAAATCATGGCACACAAATAATTCCATGTTACAGGGATTAGCAAAACCTAAAGTGTGAAGCTGATTGCTTTGTTAATAGACGAAAAGTTCTTTGTTTCATGAAAGGAGTTTACAACAAACCCACTCACAGTAGAAGGCTCCAGTCCTAACTAGAACTTCAAATAGAACCTGGAACTATCCAGTGACACCGTGGACGGGGTTGGGCTGCAAGCCAGTAGGTATCAAGTTGGTCTAAGTAAAAAGACTAGTGAGGGAAAAGACAGTGGCCTTTGTGAGCAACTCCCAGAACTTTCAGGGAACTGGGAATAAGGTAGGAATCATTTCCTAAGCCACAGATCATGGATCAGCAAAGTGAGAAGTTCCAACTTCATTTTAGTTTAAGTAAAAAAAATTAAAATATAGTAAACTAGTTCAAAACAGAATGAAATGCTGTGTCCAGGAGAGACTGTTAGGCTAAGAAATAGGAGAGAGCCCACGTCTGTTGGCAATTACCTACGACATGTAGGCAAAAACCCTTCTCTGGCCTTCAGATGCCTCATCTTAGTATCAGCTACTTCTTGTTGAAAGCTTCCTTGCTTTCCCCAAAGCATGCTGCATTTTGATTCACAGTTCTTGCTAACAGCCTTGTAAACTGGTACCATTAGAAAACTCATCTTCCAGATGAAAAAGGGAGACATAGAAAGACACTGGCCCTGGGCGAGGTCCTAACGCAGGATGTAATGAGATCCTGGCCCATGGCCTTAACCTTCAAGCTACACTGTCTCTTAGCTAGAAAATGTGGGAGTCAGATCACACGTCCTCTCAGGATTCTTCAGCTTGTGTGCTCTGTGATTCCATAGCATAGCAAAATATCTAAAGGGCTGGGCTCAGAAGGAGTATCCATTTAAAGAAATATCCTTCCAGACACAGATTCAGTGTCACCTCCTGTATGTCCTGAGCATGTGTGTCAAGGGGCAAGTGGTGGTTTAAATCCTGGCTTTGGTTTGCACCACACTTCCTGGGACCACCTTTAGCTTGTCTTTTCTTTCCTGTTGTGTGGCTAGCTCTTTGATGTCAAGGCTATGGCTTGTTTATCTTTGTGTGACTATAACATGGCAGTACTCAATAAATGTTATATGTATTTGTTTGTACTGTATTTAACAGCATATAAGTTGAGCGGGGACTAGACACTTTGTAATTGTGACAAAACTGGGGGAAAAGAATAGTTAAATAATACAGTACAGTGGTTCCCCCTAACCTGTAGTCTCACTTTCAGCTATTTCAGTAACTTTCAATCAGGGGATGAAAATATTAAATGGAAAACTATAGAAATAAACATTTCAATAGGTTTTAAATTGCATGCCACTCGGAGTAACATGATGAAATCATGTGCCATCCCATTCCATCTGGCCTGGGATGAGAATCATCCATTTGTTCACTGTATCCATGCTGTATGCTCTACCTGCCTGTTAGTCATATAGTAGCCATGTCAGTAATCAGATCTACTGTTGAGGTATCACCATATTTACATATAGAAATTTCTACTATTCATGATTTCAGATATCTACTAGGAGTTTTGGAATGGATCTCTAGCATAAAAGGGAGGACTACTGTATCACAATAGCTTAGTCCCCTTTTCTTGTAACTCATAAGCTCCTCTCATCCTACACCCTAAAACTGTCTTCTCTTGCTTTCCACTGCAGCTCCTGCCATGGTCTCCTGGAGTCACACGGGCCTTCTTTCTGTTCTCAGCACGCTGAGCAGCCCTGCTCTCAGGACCTTGAGTTTTCAATCTTCTTTCCCTTCACTTAAATCCATGAGACTTACTTTCCTTAGATCTCTGCTAAAATGCCAGTGAATGAGAGTCCTTAGCTGACCACTACAGTAAGGAGCAACACCCCCAACTCCAGCTTCCTCCTGCCCCTGCCCTGTCCTCCTGCCCATGACATTTCCTACCAACAGGACAGTGGTACATTTCTCCTCATTCAAACACAGTAAACTTAGCACCTTCCATCTGCTCCCCTATTACTATATCTCAGTTCCTAGAACAGTGCCCAGCATGGTGTAGCCAATCGAAACCATGCAGGTAAGTGGATAAAAAGAAAGAAAGTTTTTCATCTTACAAATACTGAAAACACTTTGTCAGGGGTTTATAATGATAGCAATTAAATGAGAAGTTAACCCGAATTTTATTTCTGATCAACTTTTGGCTCATGGTTTGTTATACTTGTTAAAACAACTACCAGTAGGATGTAAAGTTCATTTCTTAGCTGAGATATTCAGGTATATAAGGTGCAAAGCTAAGAGGGAATGTCTTCGGATGCGGAGGGTTTGTGGGCACATGGGGGGAGAGGAGATCAATCACCTCAGTGTTGGAGCTGGGTGCCTCTCTGCACTCCTCCAGGGCACGACTCCTTTCTGGTGCACCCCATCAGTGATGGGGCCTGGCAGAAAGCAGTGCTTGACATGCTCATCAAGAGTGTGGAGACAGCACTAAGCTCAGAGGCTTCTTCCCAGCCCCATTTCAAGTCTCCCTCAGTCTGGCCACAGCAACGCTCTCACGTGAGGTTCAGCTCCCCTGAGACACTCTTCTCCCAGGACCAAGTACCTTCTGAGCCTTGTCAGTACTTGTCAGGGACCCTGTATCCCACAGATTGGCAAATTATGGTAAGGAGAGACTGTGTCCAAATGTGAGTCAGTGTCCTATGTAAACTCTGGCCTTATGAAAACTAAATAAAACGTTAAATAAGTGAACAATTAAAGAGTTCATGCAGAAGCTTTCCCAAGAGGACGGTGAGCACTTAAGCGTTCCTGCCTAGGGTGTATGCACATTACTCTGGACACTTAGCTACTGGCAGATGTTGGACCTTTTGTTTATTTTTTAAAATTTATTCATTTATTCTAATTAGTTATACAAGACAGAAGAATGCATTTCAATTCACAGTACACATATAGAGCACAATTTTTCATCTCTGGTTGAACACAAAGTAGAGTCACACTATTCGTGTCTTCATACATGTACCTAGGGTATGATGTCCATCTCATTCCACCGTCTTTCCTACCCCCATTCCCCTTCCCCTCCCCTTTGCCTTATTGAGAGTTCTGCCATTCCTCCCATGCTCCCCCACACCCCCATTATGGATCAGCATCCACATATCAGAGAAAATATTTTACCTTTGGTTTTGGGGACTGGCTGGATCTTTTATTTTAAAGGGATAGGAAGAGTAGCCCAGATATATAAATTGTTACCTAAAGACATTTCACCTACCAGTGTCGGGACCTTACACTGTCTGCCAAGGGGATGGAAAAGCTCTGGCTTTCTGGCTGCTTGCCACATTACCACGCCCTGTTACAGGACCTAGGCTAAGCAAGGGGCGTGGCTGTGAGAACTGAAACCACCCCAAGGATAGGCCAATGGTTCCGCCAATGGCATCCGCCCATGCTCCTTATGTGTCCCTATGATCTTTCTGCTGATTGGCCCATGTCTTCTATAAGACCGTCCAACTTCCTCAATAAACCGAGTTCCTGCACTGATGGATGACCAGGCTCCCTGGTATGTTCCTGGGCCTTCTAAAGGCGGGGGAGGGAATATCAGCGGCCTTTACTTTCCCAATCTAGTCTCATCGTTGGGGTAGGCCTCTCTGGCCTCTTTTGCTGAACAAGAGAGGTCCATCCAGGGTACAAGGGGGCTAAAGACCCCAACCCCTTATAATATTCTGACATACCAGCACCACTGTGTGTGATTTGCAGATGGTGACACCTATTATTGGGAAAAGAAAAAAAAAAAATTTGAGGTCTGTTTACTTTGCCTCAGAAAGCAGAAGCTCTAATTTAAAAAAGGGCTTGGCCCATCCTTTCTTTTGCAATTGCTTGTCCACATGCAGGGAAGCAGGACAGCTTCTTGGGGTCTTTATATTAAGGCTACCACGAAGTATCCACTGATGTGCACTGGCGTCATGGTAAGCCTTAGTAGGTAAAGATCTAAATGTCTACCTACCTGTGTGTGTTTGTGGTTACATGAGATCTGTAGACACAAATACAACTTGCATATAATCCACATGTATGAAGATACACGTGTATAAAGGTATATATTCTATATACTGATAGCTTGTGCATATACATGTGTGGACAGTGCACGAGCCCCTGGTCATCAGCTGATCCTGCGGTGTTGGCAAAGCCAAGCCTGGGAAAAATTCCTTGCCAAAGGCGAGGATGCTATCAGCCTTGACTCTCGGCTCTGATGCTAACAGTTATCAGACATCTCAAGACAATGGGTGTCCTGGGTACAGCAGGATAACAGAATGTTTTTAGCACTGTAACAGTATATAGCTGCAAAAAAATAAATAAAAAATAAATAAAAATGTTCCTAGCTCTGTAACTTTTTAGTGCACAAAGAAGCACCTGACGACTTATAAGCCTTGAACAATTTACAGTGCCTCTAAGTTTAACTTCCTGATGATGATACCCTATGTAATTGTGGAGCTAGTTCTAGGTCACAGTTCCACTACCAGGATGCGGTGCTCCACCTAGCCCCAGCTTTTTGTGAAAACATCTCGGTGTCTTCTTTGTCTCTGTGTTTGTCTTCATCTCCTGTCGCCTCTACTCGAGAATCCTTTGTTGATGCTGCATGGGTCTCAGCATACACTCACACACATACACATATGAAAAATAAAACGTGTGTGTGTGTGTGTGTGTGTGTGTGTGTGTGTGTGAAGAGAGAGCAAGAGAGAGAGACTGAACATACATAGACAACAGCCAGAACATATGTAAAAGTAGAACTCTGACCGACAGTCTGCAGCCACCTGCCCAGGAGACCCACCCCTGATCTACAGTAAGCATTGCAGGAAGCCAACCTGCTGGAAATGAGACTTCCAGGAAGCTGGTTTGCTGTCTCTAGTGACAATCCAGGAAGACAAATAATAACTTCGTAGAAATCAGCCCCAATCAGCCTTAATTAACAGCTGCCGGCTTCCCTAGCTTTTGTCCTCACTTCCAATTTAAAACTAACTACAGAATGCCAAGTGTGCCCACGACCAGTCATCCAGCCTGCCCTGCTACGACTCCACACCACCAGCTTCCCAGGCAACAGCCTCCAACAAGGGCCATGTAGGAGATCCTCTGCTACTAGAAAGCCCTCCGCTCCTCTGCCTGCCTTTGGGTCCTTGGCCACAATGTGAGTGACTGTGGCAAAGTCTCTGCGGGAGCAAGCTCTGGGTGAATGGCCTTTGCTTGTTCTCATCCGGTTAGTCTTCATTTATTGTGTGTGTGTGTGTGTGTGTGTGTGTGTGTGTGTGTATACACCCATACCATCAGTATATAGATACATATCTTTATACATAAGTATCTTCACATATGCAGATTTGTGTATATATATAATGTAATCACAAATTATTATTTGATATTTTTCTTTAAATATTTTCCTTATAAAATTTTTAATTTAAACAATTTTAATATTTCAATCCCAAACAGAAAAAAAAAATAGTATTTTTCTAATATGCACTAAAAACAGCTGCCTATTAACTTTAATCTGTTCATTGCATTGTTACCTAATGACAATTCACATATTACCAGTACAGCTTAGCTGGGCAGTTGTCAAGTTTAAAGTAGGAAAAATAAATAAATAAATAAATAAATAAATAGAACTGTGTTGGAATTCAGCTCCACCACTCATCTGCTGTGTGGCCTAACACAGAGGTCTAACCTCTCTGCAACCAAGGTCCTTGCCTAAAGGATGCCAAAGATAGATCCAAACTTACACGGTTAAGGTGAAGGTGAAATTCGGTGGTGCTTATTCGTAACACCTGACTCGGGCAGGTGCTTAATAAATACATTTATATTTCAGTACCTGAAAAATAACAGGAGGCAAAAAGGATGAGAAAGTACGAACACCAGAATCCGTTTCCCTGAACGTGTTCACGTCTGAATGAGAACATGGAGTCCACCACTGATCCACCATTGAGCAGCCAGAAAATGCTCATCTGCATTAAGCGCTGCCATGAGAAGCTCTTACGTAAACCACCTTAGTTGAATCGCAAGATATCATCGCGCAGGAAAGCTTTAAAGGGGAGGAAGAACCGGCCTGTGGCCATTCACAACCAAACAGAATCATTACCCACAACGTTGTTCAATGGCTGTTTAGGGGGACTTTGAACGCTGGTCGAAATTAAAGCCGAGAAAGATATTCAGCAGATGACAAAACAGTCCCAAATCTATTTTCACACATTTTCCAGGAAAAACTGGGTCTCTTTCAAAAGCTTTAAATAGACACTAACAGTAAGAAATCTGGAATGCAGAAATTACATATGTATATTATATGTGCACACATAATTCTTTTTTTAACGACCTTTAGCACTAACACGGGTCAGGTTGCTTTAGAAAAAGTGACATAATTAAGGTGACTTAATGGTAAGTTATTTCATAAATAACTGTATAGGTCAATAAGTCAATGGAATGCCTTTAAAAGATGGGTAGGTAAGGGGGATCGGTTTCCTCTCAGGGTAGCTTAGAAGCAGAACTAGTAAGTTAGGTAGATGCTATTGGGGGTGCCAGTTCTTGACTCTTGGACCCAAAGAGGATGGCAAGTCCCAGGACACTAGAAGATAGAACAAAATGGGTAGAATAGGGGAGGGTCTATTCTGCAGAAAGAAGCTGAGCTGATGTATGGGGTGATACAAAGCAAGGCCAGAGCTGGCCTCTGTCCCTGGAACCTGGGCGCTGGTCTTGGTACCTTCTACAACTCCCTCCAAGAACTGGGAGACAGGGCAGGGAGAGAGCAGTTAGGATGAGGCTCAGACCCCTTCCTGAGGCCCTCTGTGCCTGACTTTCCCCTTCTGTCTGATGAGTT
Organism: Tamias sibiricus; assembly: GCA_025594165.1. Classification (NCBI taxonomy): domain Eukaryota; kingdom Metazoa; phylum Chordata; class Mammalia; order Rodentia; family Sciuridae; genus Tamias; species Tamias sibiricus. The sequence goes on from CM046665.1 coordinate 12,967,519, forward strand.
ACTCCTCAAATGCAATAAGTCTTGTTTTACTTCTAAAGAGAGCTACCTCACAGTCCATCGTGAGATATTTGGCCTATTCACGACCAGCACCTCTTTTCTTATATCCGCCCCCAAGCTAGTTTCCACCCAGCCTCCCAAGATGCCTGTCCTCACCTTACACCCTCTCATTTCCAAAGTTTGGTTAAGTCTCCCTTTTGCGTTTGCTTTGCCTTTTTAAAGTGGGTGGACCTATAACAATAGAATGTTAATGTGGGAAGGAGGGTCATTCAGTACCAAGCTCAAGAGCTTCAGATGAAGAAATGGACACCCATTCTAATCATGCGTAAGCCAGGGGGCCAGCTGTCCCCTGATTTTCAGTTTGGTCCTTAGGAGAGCTGAGCAAAGGTTCTCCCTGGGGGAGCCCAAATGAACAATACATTTCTGAAAATTGTATTTTTCTTTAAGTCTGCACACAAGAATGAGCATGCTTAGTGAAAAGAAGAAGGAGAGGGGACAGTGTTCCTGCAAAGCCTTTTCCCAGTGTAGGAGAACTGGCCCCAAGGTGTCATGAGACCCTAAGAAAGAGGGGACCAGATCCAGGATCACAGAGGGCAGTTCACTGGGAACCTGGTGACAGAAGAATGGTTGTGCATGTTAGTGAGACTCGTGGAGCCCAGCAATTGGGGTCATATGGAGGGGGGTTGAATACTGGTCAGGACAAAAGTGACTTCATTCAAGCCAGAATGTTCCTGGCTTATCTCAAGTTAATAGTGCTTGGTGCCAGGGTCTGGTGTGAAGCTCCTCATACCCCTGTAGTGGTTTTGTTTCCTTTTAGTTTGCTGGGAAACTATGCAGGGGAAACCAACCAGGGTTACTCAAAGACAATCATGGCAGGTGAGACTTAAGATGGCTGCAGTCATGTCAAGCTGAATCCCTATGGCTAGCGTGGTGGGGAGAGGGGGGAAAAATCAGGGCAGAAGATGGGAAACACTTGGGTAGGAGACAGGGCAAATCCCTCACGCAACAAGACCCATCGGATGTGGAACATTCCCCTCAAGAGGCATACAGAAGTTAGCTTACCTAGAAGCTTGGCAATTTCATACATGAGAAGAGAGAAAAAGAAAGAGATGGATAAACACATGATAGATGATAGATGATTCAATGGTACAAGGTAACTCCCAATGTTTTCAAGTCCTCCCAAACTAACAAGGCAAGAAAAACTACATTTGGGGGTTATATGAACATGTCATTGAAATAGGTGATGATTATATTTAAAATTTAAGCTTCATTTCATGATCAAAGGCCACAACAGCGTGTGTCATGTGACTCTTCTTGATAATGCTGGGATTTCTGGCCGACTGCAACATGACCATTACCCAGAGTATCCCCCTCTTGTGGGCAGGACCACACCATGCACACCTTTGTACATTTCAACGACAGAGCCAAGTGTTCGTAGGAGAAGGGCACGAAAAAAATACCTGTTCAATAGCTAAATGAAAGAAAATAATGACCTCACCAACAAATAAAGAGAGGAATAAAGGGATTCTAGAATGAAACTCCACAGGACTCTCTGTCCTGGCAGCTCGCATGCAAATAACAAAACCCTGTCAAGAAATCAAGGGCACATTTGAAAATCAAATGAGATCCCTTTTTTATTGGAAGGACTTGGGTATGAATCCATGCTCTGCAAATGCAGGAAGATGGTCCATGTCATTATCAGCCAGATCTTGAAAATATGGACACCAAACGTCCTCTGTCACACAGGAAGCAAGTCTTTGCTGCACAGAACACTCAAGGGTTTCAGATTGTTTCAGATTTCAAAGCAAACTTCATCTTTCACGTTAAAAAAAAAAACACAAGCCCTCCAGGCTTTCTGCTCACGCTGTGAATTAAGCTTGTCATATTAAAAGAGGCTTTATAGGTTCAGCCTTTATTTATCCTATTATTTATCATAAGGCTGCACTATTTAGGGGTAACGCATGTTTGCTTACGGAGGATCAGCCCCAGGAACAGCTGGGCACGTGAAATTCGGTCGAAAATTCACACTTAAAACTTATCATTTTCTCTTTGAATGGCAACTGAAAAAGGAAAAAAAAAAAAAAAAAAATACAAAATACACCAGCTCAGCCAGAGAGCAGGCGGGAGGGGGAGGAGGGGAATTAGCAAATCTTTGAAAACTAAAGCTGCATAATCTGCTATATTTCAGGCTGCCTTTATCCTCCAAATCCCCCATCTTTGTTTAAGCTACAAACGGACTCTATAAAAATCAGCTCACTGGCCTCCCCATATTATACACCTCCCTGCACAAATCAAATGAAGCTTTGGCTGAAAAGCCGATAAAAAAAAAATACAGCATCACCCAACACATGAGGATGCTGATATATTTAAAAAGTGGTTATCATTTCTAATCCTTTCCTTTCTCTCCAGGGAATAGATCATCTTTCTAAGGAGCATTCAGAACACTGGCACTGAGGACACTCTGGCCCTTATGTTTGTTTTGATTAGGGATTTTCTAACATAACCACCCCAGAAAGTGGTCCGTTACTAGCGCTGATGCTTAATGTCTTGGAGGTGAGCAGTTGTCAGGAAAGGGTTGAATATCAGGGCACAACCAAGATCACCTCATAGCATTTTCTCCTGTGAAAACACTCTCAAACCATGTGGCTCTGCACTACCTAGACACTCTAAGTCCATTCCCTTGCATTTTATTTTAATTTTGGCTGTTCGCAATGAATTCTAGAGCCTGGCCAGAGACCTCAGAAGAAACAAGCATTTCCTGGCCTTTTGTCCCTCCTCCTGAGGGCTGGCAGGGTAGGGACATCCCGAGACCTCCAGCATCCAACGCTGACTTACAGGCTGCCCCGGGGCACCAGGAATCTCTGCCCTGCAGGTGATAGCATCCTGACAAGTGGATATTTTCTACTCTTTGATGAATGCCATCTCACCTGCGACACTGTAAATGAGTCTCACCATGGCAGAGATCATTGTTAATCTTTGATTCCTCCAGGCCCAGCCCAGTGAGCAAGGTATAAAACACACTCACAGACCGTGTCACTTAACCATATTCTACTTTTTTTTTTTTTTGGTAATCATAATATTGTCTGAAGTGTACAAAGTGTGTACTACAAACCAGGAGCTTCACATACCTTATCTCGTTTATTCCTTGAACTGTGCAAGGTGGCTACTAGCACCACCTTCCTATTTTAGAAATGCGAAAGGGAGGTATAGAAGGGCAAAGTCATTGCCATGGGATGAAGACAGGGCTTAAACTCACACAGGCTGATTCAGGGACCACAGTCTCGTCTCTGGTAGCTGCATCACATGCTAGGCCAAGAAATCATCAGGACGGAGATTGCCACATGTCATCCACAGCTGATGCCACCTGAGTAATCCTGTTCCTGTAAGTCACTGAAAGGCTACCAGCCCAGCCAGAGCACGGCTTCCAGGAGTTCAAGGGACTTCTCTGAAGGGCTCATGGAGAATAAGAAGCAGGCTTAGGTTTAAACCCAGGGGTGGACAAAGTTTCCTCCATGCGTCCTCAAGGGAGCTGGAATTGGGGGGAGAGAGGGAAAGCAGGGAGGAAACTGGCAAAGGAACTGCTCTTGGTCATCAAAGGATCAGGTCACAATAGAGAAGGCCGAAGAGGTCAAGGGAGAGGGAGTCCAAAAAAATGGCAAACTGGGTCTAAGGTAGAACTCAGGGAGGTGTTTGTTAGAATTGGCCGCGAATGGATTTGGTTGGACTGGAATGCATGGAATGGCATGGCAATGGGACTAGAATGGAATGGCACGGAATGAGAAAGATGTCCCCCTTCCTGCTGGGCATAGACAACACTACTCTAGCTTCCGGCATATGGATTTACTTGTTGCTATGGAGCAAATGGTCCTCCTACCTCAAATTCCTATGTTCAAGCTCTAACCTCCAATAGGACAATATTTGAAAATAGGGCCTTTAGGGGTGTAGCTAGGATTGGAAGAGGTCATGAAGGTGGGCCTTGGTGATGGGATTCTAAGAGACCCCAGGCAGCACGCTCTCCTACTCGTGTGAACACAGAGAGAGCGGCCAGCCTCCTCCAAGCCAAGGGACTCCTCACCAGGGCCAGAATCAACCAGAAATTTGACCTTGGACTTCGGGCCTTCAGAACTGTGAACACACACATGTCTGCTATTTAAGCCATGGTCTGTGATATGCTAGTACTTTCCTGAAAGGTCTTGGGCTACTTCTCAGTCTCCTCCAATGTCCTTGGTCTGGCCTAAGCTGTCTTCAGCTGGTAAGATTTTGTGGTCTTTTTTTTTTTTTTATTTTTTTTTTGGCCTGATTCCATTCAAAAGTAGTGGCTTCAACACAGCAAAGCAATACAAACCCAAAGGTACCTGAGGCAAATTCTTCTGCAAAGCCCATCCAGTTGGCCTTGCAAGCTATAAGGCAAAATTCTAAGAATGTTCCAACAGGAATTCAGAGTCCTTGCTTTGAAATGCATGATCCATACCTTCAATGCAGTAAAGAATTTGATCTATCAATCTCAAGTTGTTTCAATTCTGATCTGTCTAATTATGGGCTTCAACCAGCCACACAGAGAAAAGAAACAGTCTTCCCTCAATCAACTGTTGTTTCAAGACACCCAGCTTCGTGGGTTTTGCCCCCAGTTTTGTCTTTCAAAGGGTCTTAGAACTTGGTTGGAGTTCTCTTTTATAAATGCAAATACTGTTATTAGTTATGCATTTTGGTACACCCTAAAATAAGAAAGGACAGTACCATGGCACTCACAATAACACATTCCTTTTCATTCCCTGCCGAGTTCCCAGTGTCTCCTCCTGAGTGTGGGTTTGATCACAATGCTCTCTGCCACTATAGCTTCTATACCAGAGCACAGGGAAGCTGTGATTGCCGCGGAATGCATGATTATTACCGTACATCAAGCAAATCACAGTGGCTCGGTATCCTGTTTTGCTACTAATTCAATCCCTCATTAATAACCTTAATTCTTATGCATGGATACAATAGGATTTTATAGGATACATAGCTAGAAATTGCCACGGCAAACTCATTACCATCCACGTGGGGCTGTGGATCTATATAGAAGTCAAATTGGAAAATGTGAGAAACGGCCTAATACAGAAGGTTTTATTTTGATGGGAAATAGCTGAGAAGCTGAGATGATTTCTCCTCTGTTTGGACAAACACACACAAACATCTGAAGTCTCAGCTGTTAAGGACCAGGATGGGGGGGTGGGGTGGGGTTGTAGAATGCATTCTTTCCTGAAAAGGGGTTTAGGAAAAAAAAAAAAAAAAAAAAGTAAGTTAAAAATGAACACTGTGCTTAGAAGACCAAATTATGCAAATCCACCCACTTTCCACCTAGCTCCTGTTTCTCAGCATTGGCTGACTTTGTAAGGTCAGGGAGAGAAGCTGCTAAAGTTACACTCAAATCGCAGTTGGGGGGAACTAGCCTTGACTGGAATCAGACACATCTTTTCAATAAAACCACCAGGACAAAAAGAATGAAACCTTGAACTAGGACAATCACCTGACTCAGGGCCCTTCTTAGACTGAGAGGCATTCAGATTAAATAGAACAGCTCCACAAAGCATGCAGTCCCAAATCAAATGAGGTGCTTTTTACCTGGATATAGCATATTTTCCTACTTATAGTACTTCAAGGTGGGAAGAAACGGGATGTAACCTGGCCATTCATGATTATAAGGTAGACTGGAGGGGTATAACATCTAGTCCTGGAGAAGATGCTGTGAGCTGCATAATTGGAATGGGTTTGAACAGCTATCCCATCATTAGGCATTTGACAAAAGGGCTAGTATCCAGCTGGCATGGGCGCACTGGCAGCTGACTCCTGAGCAGGTGTGGAAGTTGTCTCAGATACAGTGTGCGCAGCATCTCTGGGAATGAGCCTGGGAATCTGAATGGCCTGCAAAGGACTCTGGGTTATGCAACCTAACGCTGACAACCTGAGTTTTTAACACTCCTGCCTCAAAGGGAAGCCAGAGGGTTAGAGTGAAAAAAAACGGCAGCACTGAGTACAAAATACCTGTGTGGCAAATGTGGACTGGGAGCTTGCTCCTGTACCAGCAATCCGCTCTTGGGATGAACATGGCCTTGAGATTTGGCTGCCTATGGAAATCCTGCCTTCTGATAAGAAGACGCTTGATGTTGTCCCTGCTACTGTACACAAACCACCCTCTTCATCAAGGCAACAATTAACTTCATTTTGATGTTGCCTAATTACCATGTTTACTTTTCACAAAATCATCACACTTTGACTTATTTTTTTAAATATTATTATTAGTGGTAAATATATATAATAATTAGAATCTCTATTTAGGAGATAAGAAGCTACAGAAAGACAATGCATATGTTTAGAGAAGAAGCCCAACATAGGAAAAAGAGAACAGGATTTGGATTCAAAAGGGAAAAGACAAAAAAATCTGGGTGTAAATTCTGACTGGGTCTTAGTTTTCTCATCAGGTAAAGGAGAAAAAATAATAATACTTCTTTTTAGACTTGGCTGGGTTTAATGAGATGCTTTAGGGAACTGTCTTATCCTAGTTTGTGGCACACAGTAGGCTCTCTTTCAATGGAAACTCTAACAATGATGATGGATGATAAAGTTCAGTCAGCTCTTGGGAACAAGGTGTTTGAAAGCCCATATACTCAGGTATATTTAGTCAGCAGCTCTGTGTTTAGTCTTATTGATTAAGTAAATGAACCAGTGAATGAATGAATATGATTTAAGGAACATGTCAATATTACTAATCCCTAAAAATTTCCAAAGTTACCTCTGATCCCTGGAAGAGTGACTGGTGCTCAGAATTAATTGTCGCATTGCAGTGAAACTATTCAAAACAAATTCCCAAACGAACACAGTGGCTCTGAAGGTCATTGTTTCCTGGCCCTTCACCTTTCCCTGACCCAAGAAACTGCACCTGAGCCTCTCTGCCCAGCCCCTTTCTCTCCCTCTGCAGGCTTGGTGTCCCCTTCCTCCCCCCTCATCCCCCACATTTGGGGCTCCCCATTCCTCTCATCACCTCTCTCCAAAGAGGAGGAACGGCTGCTTCTTGTGTTCTCAGGACTCTGGCTGTGAAGTGAAATGCTGGAACGTGGGTACAAAAGAACAGTCATCACATCTCAAAGATGGGGTGCTTCTGTGTAGGGGAACACCAAACAACAAATGCCTGTCCCCTCTGGAGCTCCTGGATTTGGGGTTGCACACCACCCTCCTGCACTTTCCCCTTGGTCCCCCACCATGTGGGAGGTGGGGAGGGAGATTTAAGGGTTGGTCGTAGAGGGACTCTAACAGGACAGTTCCAGGCTGCTGCCCCCTTTGGACCTCTTTTTTTTTTTTTTTTTTTTTTTTTTTTTTTTTTTTTTGTGGTACCAGGGATTGAACTCAGGGGCACTCGACCTGAGTTCACATCCCCAACCCTTTTTTTGTATTTTATTTAGAGACAGGGTCTCACTGAGTTGCTAAGTGCCTCGCCATTGCTAAGGCTGGCTTTGAACTCGCGATCCTCCTGCCTCAGCCTCCCAAAGTGCTGGGATTACAGGCGTGCGCCACCGCGCCCGGCTTTTTGGACCTCTTTTAAGAGCAATGACCCATGGAGCTGGACCGCTGGGCAGGTGCAGGGACCCTGTCATGGCCTCTGCAGCAGCCTGTTGTGTCCAGCAGGGGGAGGCCAGCCCCATGCTCCTGCTCCTCATCCACTGCCCTTTCTGCCTCCCTACTCTCTGGCCCCAACTACAGCGATGAGCAGTAAATATCCCCTCAGCCCCCCTGCTCCCTAGGCTGCCCGTGGCACACAGGGAGAGAATGTCCAATGATGCCACATACAAAGTGCGAACCCTCGAGACTATTCTTTTCTACATCCTTCCTATGATGCAGATCCATCTTCCACGACCAGAAGCCGCCAGAGAGCCTTTGCGGCTTCTGATAGCTGTTTCTACAGTACACACAATCAATGGGGATTTTGTAAAGCAAAGTCCAGATTCACTTGTGTCAGCTGTAAAGAGATGCCCCTGGCTGGCTCACTGTCTAGGCAGACTATTAGGGCTGCCAGAGTTGTCCAGGGGCAGTGAAGATCCAGTTCACATGCATTAGGCACCAGGAGGCAGGGAACACTTGCGGATTAGTGGATGGACATCAGTGACATTGAGTGGGCCTTAGCATTTGGGGTCCACATGTCGACTGAATTCGTGTCAGAGATTGTTTACTTATATTTTATGCAAACCTTCCCAATTTGGGCTGGCTGATGGTTCCAATAATTTGGATCTTTTGCCGAGCAGGGGGTAGTTTGTAATTCTGGGCCCAATTCCTCTAACTTGGGAAAATCCCCATAATTCTGGAATATCTGTCTCCAAAGCTCTGTAACACAAGTAGGGAATAAGCGACTGGAGGGGAAAACCGGGAGAGAGATTGAGGGAGACTGCAAAGGGACTTCCAAGCAGCCTTCCCTGCAATCAAACCAATCAGAGGCCTCGCCCCAAAGAATCTTCCTTCAGAATCTGGACCACTTGTCTGGTTCTGAACTTCCTTTTCACGATATAACTATTTTAAATTTTCTTTCGTAGAGAATTTTTGGAGAAGGAGTGGAGAGCCAGTACAAAGCAGAAAAGGGAAGGTGAGTGAGTTATGAAGGCTTTAAAACAACTTACTTTTTAATAAAGTAGATGGCATTTTCTATCTGAATTCAAGTGTTCATCCTTTTACTCATTACAGTCAAAATGCACTACAGAAGCACTCGTTTGTTTATTTGTAGAACTGAATGAGGGTGGTTTCTCGAACATGAAATAAAGGCATCAAGCAGTAATGTGGTCCAATTCATATGTTTAAAGAAAGGAAAAACTAAAAATTAAACTTGGAACTGGAGATGGGAGTTACCAGAGATTTTATTGGGAGACCTCCATAAATATTTCTTGGTTTTGTTTAAATGGCACTAAACCATGACATCCTGCATTTAAAAGAAATTAGCTTTGGGGGCATTCTCTAAGAGACGGTCCCATCTTGCGTCTCCTGGCAGACACAGCTGTTTAAATTCTTTCATCTTATTGCACTTGGTTATATCCCCAACTCACACGGCCCTGAACAAGCCACTCATGAGCCTGGGAGGGTTATAGGTGTCTGTCACCAGGCATTCTCTGGTAACAGTTGCTTAGCTACATTGCAAATCTTTTGTTCTTTGCCCATGGATCAATCCCCCCAGGCCTCCAATAGTGTGAGCTGTTCTTTTGATTGTCCCTCCACATCCTTTGCTCTTCCTGCAGCTAAAATCAGCATGCCAGGTACTAACTCATGAACTTTCTGCAACCGTTTGATTTTGATCTCGTGCTAATGTGATACCTGTCTAATCTCACTCACGGACTTTGGAACATAACCATTCCTGCGGTTTCTCTCTCCCACTGGAGAACTGTCTTCTGGGCGACATTTTATTCAGGGATATGAATATACATTTTCTTCTCTGCTAAGTGACACAATTGCTCTGTCTTGACGCCTCACTTTCTGGCTCAGGCATATCTTCATTCATAGTTTGACAGACTTCTCAGCCTTGACGATTACTTGGAAGAGCTCCTTAATGTAATCCATGTATTTTATTTATAATTTAAAATCCTTATCCTCCATATCATAAATGTAACTTTCAGTGATGAGACCAAAATGCATAGCACAAACCAGAAGTTTATGGCCAGGAAAGACTCCCCCAGCCTGTAATGTTACTTGTGGACGTAAATCAAGCGTGTTAAAAAAGGCATTAGCTTTCTCAAGTAATCGGGATCCAAGACACAATTTGGTAATTGAGAGGAGTTAAAATCAAGTTGTTCAAATTCGGCTTTATTTCTGTTTTGATGTGTCTATATGCAGAATTATGGGACTTTTGTCACCTCCAGAGCCAATGAGCTCTGCCTGCCATTCCGAGGCAGATCATTCCATTTAGCAGTTCTGTATATTTGAAAGCTCTTCCTTTTAAAGCAGTGCAGTCTATTAACACGTTACTTCCATCACGTCCAACAGGATCTAGTTTATTCATTTAATAGATATTATTCTGTGTCAGGTGAAGTATCAGATACTGGTGATTAAGAGATTAAAAGGCTATAATCACTGTCTGAGGACATCTCCAAAAGGTCCCAGCTGAGCAGCATATAAACATGAACCATGGAAGATAAGTGGCGTATATGATATGCTAAGTGAGCAGAGAGAAGGGATTAATTAATCGTGCGGAGGGATCTAGGGAACGTAGCGTACTGTGAAGAAAGAGAACCAAATTCCAGGAAGAAGACACGAAGGACGCATCCAGTGATGGTCCCGAATCCGAATCTCTGCAGGCTGACAGCCCCGTCCACACATAGGGACACTCTTGCGCACCTTGACACGTCTGTTCTCCAAGGTACAGTATTTTTACAGTATTTTTTTTTTCAACCTTGAATAACTTCTCAGAGAGGTCTGGTGTGACCTCCTCTTTACCTTCCTCTGCCATTCCCCACAGAAACTGGACGAAGCCCTGGTTTGCCCAACACACAAATCACAACTGAAATTTATTAATAATTAGTGAATTAGTGTGCCCTTCATTTCTGTTAGCTCTCTGTCCCCTCAAGAATTTAAAATCTAACTTGTTCAGAATTACCTAGGATCTAGGTGGAGTCTAGATCTAAACCCTATGAGGTCAGTGGCCACAACCCTGTTATCTGAGGCATCCCCAGAGCAAAAGGGGCTTGGATGGATAGGCGGAGCTTAGCAGGCATTGCTGAATGAACACAGGGGTGGATGAGTGGACCATCTCTTACACAACACCAGTTTGAGTTCTTTTATCTACAACCAGCTCCAGCTGATTTGATGTGTAGCTTACCGAATTGAACCCATTTTCCCAGAGTTATCTACCTTAATTCTATGTACAGGGGAGACGCCCTCCAAGAAAGGCATTCATTAGCCACATGAGTCCCTAGGCTTGAAATTCTCTGACACAGAAAGAGGTAGTAGAAACAATCGGATTTTCCCAAAGCCTGAAGGGTGGCCACAGAGAATGGATTCAGGGGGCTCTCACGCAAAAGGGCTTGTGGCCAGACCAGACTTATCCTGTTCTGATTACTCAGCAATAGGAAGGCAAAGGGTGCTCACGGAATCAGTGGCCTCCCAGAGAACCCCCCCGCACATTTCGTATTGGTTTCATATGTTCAAAACACAACAGTCTCTTGAACACCGTAGAGCAGCTTCCGAGAGCCAAGCTCCAGGAAGCTCAAGCAGATTGGTCTGTTCTTCCAGTCCGTCCTTCCTCACTGAGCCCTCTCCCCTCTACTTCTTCCTACCCGAATTCCACCATAGCCTCCCCACCCTACAGCAGGAAGGACCTCTCCTGTCCGGCTTCACAGGGTACTTTACACCTGTCTGAGGACCTTTGTCCAGGGTGACTAGTATTATAATTATAATAATTATAATTATGTATGTATCTCATGTTCAAGTCTACCAGGGCCTCCACAATGTCTATTCCAGTGTACCCATTTCTATAATCCATTCCTCTTGATTAGAAGCAGGACTCGTGACTGTGACAGGATATCATTCCATCATTCCATGACTATGTGACATTAAACAGCAGAGAGATTTTGCAGGTCTAATTAAAGTTACTAAATCAAAAAAAAAAAAAAAAAAAAAAAAGAGGAAACGACCCTAGGTTGGCCTGAAGTAAGCAGGTGAGCCCATCGTGTCAGCGGGGTTTGAAGGGCGGGGGGATTCTCCTGCTGGTCTTGAAGAGTAAGCTGCCAGGTTGTAGAGGGGCCCATGTGTCAGGGAACTGCAGGAGACCTCCGGGGCTGAACACAACCCAGGTTAACAGCCAGAAAGAGGGTAATCCCACTGCGAGGGGCTGAATTCTGCCAACAACCCTGAGCCTCAGCTGGTGTGGGAGCCCCAACTGACAACGCCCTAGCAGCATGAGCAGAGTTTGCAGATAATCTCCCCTGGACACCTGACCCAGGAAAACTGTGAGCTAATAAATGTGTGTGTGTGTGTGTTTGAGCCAATAGTGGATTAAACCATTTTCCTAGACATATCTAATTAATCATTGTATGTAGCCAATTGTGTAACCAATTGTGTAGTATTTTGCTGGGCTGCAATAGAGAACCTAAACATGCATCAAGTAGGTTGTCTCCTATGTTTTGCCCATCTTGAATTCAACGAGTTGGTGAGCTTCCTGTTGCACTCGGCTCTGAAATATTTTGAAGATGATTCAAAGAACAAAATGCAATACTCTGTGGTCCCTGTAAGCTATGATTCTTTTAGATTATTTCCAATGAAAAAGGGAACTTATACCTAGTCCTACTGATATGTCATATAAAATATATAGACACATAACTCCCAGTCTTGGTTTTTTCCCTAACCAGCTAGGTCACCTTGAACAAGTCAAAGTCAAGTCAACTTCTTGGAATGTTAACTAGAAATAATCTTTATCGTAGTTACTGTTTGTTGATAAACTCCAATGTTTCAGGAATTGTATGTGCATTTTTTTGCAAATACCATTGTGCATTGCCTGGTAGATGCTGTTTGAATTATGCAAATTAGAACATTGAGCATCAGAGAAAAGAGGAACAATAGTCATGTGGTCACTAAAGGTTTGGAACCAGGCTGGTCTGACCCTCATCCTGGGTCATTTGCCTTAAACAGTGCTTACAGCATGGTACTGGCTACCTGGGTCATCCTGCAAACACAGAAAGAGCTTTCCATGGCACGAGGCACAGCGAGGACCACCCTCCCTCCCACCACAACTTAGAGGTGAGTCGCATTCATGCTTCCATCAGCCCAAATGTCTCCAGGCTGAGACAATGGCAGGGACCCTGAGCCCGCGCAGGGCGACTGCACAGATTTAAGAACACTTTTCCTTAGAACAGTGAAAAGGAAGTCAAGCGTGAACTTTCTGAGCTCCAAAGATATTCTCAGGGCCCCATTTGGGAATAAGCATAAATCTTCAAATTTATCCAAAGTTGAGCAAATTCACAATGACAAATGTAACAGCTCCTCTAAATTGAAGTTCATCTCTTGGCAGTTCGGAAGGCTTGGATGAAATGCCAGCAACAAGGACTTGGAAGGAAATAAATCTTTAGATTCCCTGAAAACATGGAGAGTTACTGTGGAAGACATATGGAGGTCCTATACTGCATGGAAAAAGAGAGTTTATAAATGTCAGCTGTGTAGCAGCAGCGTCGGGGGGGGCGGTTCAGCAACCCACACTTAACCACCATGAGGAAAGAGACACTGGTGGGACACCAGCCTCCACCGGGTGGGACACCAGTTCCCCAATTTGCCCTTCAGAACTAAATACTCTTAATCTGCACCATTTCTGGGAGGAGTAGATGAGGAGGGAGGGAAGGTCATTTTCAGGAGGCAGAGCTAGAGGTTTGTTTTTTGTTTTTTGTTTTTTTTTTTTTTTTTTTTGTTTTTCATTCAAACAGGTAACATTAAAGATTCTTTAGTGTTTAAAAAGGTTCCCAATAGTGAGATGGTCAAGGGGCCACAGCGTGGGCCTGAGTGGCTGAGGAGTTGAACTCTGCACTCCCTGGGACCTCACACTGCTCCTGTCTTCAGTACAAGTGGTCAACACAGTACCTGCGCCTGGGCAGGAGGAGAGGGCAAAATGAGGCACTGCATTCAGTCTTGCTCAGCATACCTTAGGTCTCCTGTCGCTTACAGTGTCAGGCACAGAGACCACAGAGGGGAACAAGATGTGGCCCTCACACACAGTGAGTCTATGGATGGTCCTGCTTTATCAAAAGAAAGTTTGTACATTGCAAAGCATTATGAAGATGTTTGACATTTTAACTCATTAACCAACTCAGGAGATTACTTTTGCATGCATTTGAAAAATCCCAAGTCAAAAATCTACTAAATATCTGACTCCTTTGTTTTTTGTTGTTGTTGTTTTTACTTTTTTCAAATCAAGATATTATAGGAAGAATTAATTATTTCAGATTTCCAATTGGAATCCTTGCCTGTGTTTTTTTTTTTTTTTTTTTGTACCGGGGATTGAACTCAGGGACACTCAACTACTGGACCACATCCCCAGCCCTTTTGGTATTTTATTAGAGACAGGGTCTCACTGAGTTGCTAAGTGCCTCGCCATTGCTGAGGCTGGCTTTGAACTCGCAATCCTCCTGCCTCAGCCTCCCAAGTGCTGGGATTACAAGCGTGAGCCACAGCGCCTGGCACCTGTGTCTTTTATTTAAAGACAAAACCACAGATAATATTGGAGGGTCTTGGCTTTTTTTTCCCCCTTAACTTTCCAAAGGGGAAGAAGTAATAAATAAAACCACAATTCAAACACAGGGAAGAGGAAGAAAACTTGTATCATAAGCATTCCTTATTTCCCTGGGGATGGGTCATCTTTCCTGTCCCTCGTGAAGTCTCTGCACGGAGATTGCACCAATTAAACAACATCCTTATTGGCCACAAAGCTCAGAACCAAGGAAGGAAGGACGAAAAGGAACCACCAAGTGTCAAGAGATGCAACCAGACCTAAGGGCAGATGCTACAAACATCGAATGAGGAATACAAAACTTCTTAGAACTTCCGTAACTAATGACAATGAGGTAATGCTAAAGACGAGACTGGGTTTAATAAATCTTTTAATATTTCTACAGCTGAGCCTGCTTACGTGGGGCCGGTGAACCATTTTCTTAAATAAGGCATGGTGCTGGTCTGACATTAGTTTAACAAGTTAATTATCAAGTGAAAAATAGCTGTCGCACTGCTGTGAACCTGAATAATAACTCTCATAATTACTGATTTTGGGCCTATCTTAAAAAAAAAAAATAGAGCTCTAAGTAGTAAAGCATTTTATGGGAAATACATTCTGGTACAGTGTCTAAAAATGTGGAGGACTATTAAAGATATAATTAGCAGTTTATTTACATAATCAGTCAAATACCGTTTATCATTTCTCTCCTGGTCCTACTGAAGAAAGCAAATAAGTATGAGAGTGTGGAGTTATTTCATGCAAGAAACCTTGAAAAAGTGGATTGTTACTAATTTTTTTCAAAGCTTGAAAGTTGAACTTTCCTAAATGCCTCTAATGAAGACTAAACACAAGTGTGGCTGGCTTTACCAAATCCCAGCGCTACCTCACACATGCCATGGGGAACCGTCCCAGAGGAAATTTTATGGGGACAAACACATCTGTCAGGTAGCTAACTTCAGTCTTTGGAATATTTTCAAAGCTTGGGCGAGGTCTGAAAACACACTTACAAATAGTTGTCCTTTATCTGAGAACCATCTTAGGTGGTTGATTTTTACAGGGAATCCGGGAGTGGCACAAGGACCCCATGTGTGTTTCTCCAGGCTGGGCTGGGCATTCACTCAGATTCTGAAGTTAGTCTTTTGGATTTTCATTGTTCTTGGTGTAATAAACCATCTTGCCATAGCCAACGATACATTTTTCAAAATAAAACAAAGATGATCAAATTGACTAAGATTATTCAAAGGCAAGAATAAGTAAGACATATGCATTTTTAGGAAGGTCTGTAAAAACAATGTCATGCTTTATTTGCTCTAGACAGCACAGAGAACAGATTCTCATGAGTAATTGTGCTGTAGCTCATAAAAATGGAGTGGTTTTATTACTGTGCTCCCAGGTGACCGTACATCTTCCGTTGGGTCTCCTACGTGATTATGTATAAGTGTTAATTGTTGTCAAGTTCAGGGCCTCCTGACTTGTTGGGAAGCCCAAGATAGAAGTTATGACAGGAACGATCCCATCAACGAACACATTAAAGAAAGCTTCGCGTGGGAGAGAACCAATGTCATAAAAATAAACAAGCACATCGGCATGGTTGTGTGAAGTAGATTCTTCCAGAATGAATAATAAAAGCAAAATACATGAAGGCAGCAAGTTCTGTAAGCTCTTGAATGCAAATGCCCTAACATGACTACCTTGATTAAACAATAAATAATGAAACAGACCCTGATGAGTAGTTCTGTCATGGCGTCTCGATATCCTTAACAAAATTCATCTGAACGTTGCTTAATATAGTTGTAGAAGAATGCTAATTTAACCTGACTTCAACAAATGCTTTATTTTACCTCATCTGCATAAATGAAGTGTGTTCACAACTTGAAAACACGACAGGAAAGGGAAGATAAGCTCTCCAGTTGGCTTGTGGTGGAACATGCCTCAAATCGGCTCTCGCCAATCAACGAAAATATCACAGGCCAGTGTTACACAAAGGAATCATACACACGTCTCGATTTAACACTGCTTTTTTGCAAATGCTTTACATTAAAAAAAAAATGATACCAATTTTTAAATGGCACTGATTTGTAGATAAAGATCTAAAGCCAGAGAGTTAAGCATTATTAAGAACAGGTTCATAAACAGGGGCAGAGGGTATCTATGTGAAAAGACGTGGCTAAGATCTGCTAAGAGTCAAGTCCTTTAACTAATAGCTCACTAGACCTTTAGCTTCTCCAAAGCTCATTTATCTTCTTGTCCCTAGGGCACAGAAAGATGACGCACAGAAACTCCTGAAGGAAGGTTAAATAAATACTAGGTGTTTCCACAGAAATTACATCCAATAAGACCCATTCGATAAGATTTAAGTACCTGGTTAACCATTGCTGAAACCTATTATATAAAATTTGATGACTTAATAGGACTTACCATGACATTGGCTAAATACATGGTGAAATACTTCAGGAACTTATGATCCAAAACACTAAAGGAAAAAAAATAAATCAGTCCTGGTACGTGCTATAGTTGGACAGATATCATTTGAGTTTTTAGTTTAAATGTGAGTCACAAGCCCTGGTTCTCTTTGTATACAAATTTCCAAATTGTTCTGTGACATTCATCTTATTCTAGAATATCAAACAAGTTGTAAAAACTTGAGATTGTAGCGGTGGGAACTTAAAACATGAAAACCATAGGGGCAACAATGTGCCTATGGTCTAGATAACCAGGTATGTTGGATCACACTTGAACTATTTATCAGAACTGCACGGTTATTTAATCCATAAATATTTACTGAAAGCCTTATCATTGCAAGATACTGTAGTCAGGTATTTAAGGTGCACAGCATGGTGTTTTGATATACACAGTAAAGTTATCACAAGAAAATTAACATAACCATTTCCTTTCATAGTTCCCTTTAATTGTTATTGCTACTGTGGGTGTACCTGAAATCTACTCTCTTAGCAAATCTATAATATGTAATATAATATTATTACTACAGTCATCATGCTGTGTGCATCAGATCTCTGCTGCCCACAGTACCTTGCCATCCCATCGTACAGTGCGAATGGTATTGTATTAGAGTTAATGCAATAGTGTATAAGTCTCCCTTGCTAAACTGAAAGTCCCGTTAAGGTAGGTCATAGCTGATACTTGGGTGTGTGCTCAATACCTCTCAAATATCAGACACAGTCAACTGTGATGGCCTGTAATGTGAATTTGGAATTTAAACTCAGACACACTTTGATCTTACTCTCAACCCTCTGTGGAAGTGTTTCTTCCTCTAGGTGTAATCCATGACTAAAGCAACTAGACATTAAACAGAGGCAAGACTTTTGTGAATAAAAAGACATTTTATGGGCTGGGGTTGTGGCTCAGTGGTAGAGTGCTCACCTAGCATGTGTGAGGCACTGGGTTCAATCCTTAGCACCACATTAAAAAAATAAATAACAAAATAAAGGTATTATGTCCATCTACAACTAAAAAATATTTTAAAAGAGATTTCATATGATCATATGATATGCCACGCTCACCCCCCACTGTAGCTGCTCTAGAATTATTAAGATTTCATATTTTAGTATGAATGGGGGGTCCTTTGGCAGGCTGCAATAATTAACAAAGAAAAACAGGATGTCCAGTAAGATTTTACTTCAGATGAACGTAAAACAATTTTGTAGTGCAGTCTCAATTTACAGTGGTTCATCTTAAAATTATTTTTTCTGTGTAATGGTGTGAAAGCCACATGCATTCAATCGAAACTATATTTGGAATTATGCATTTTGATCTTTTCTTGGACTAGAGATGTGTGGTCTGACACACCCTTGCAATTCTGGGCAGCAGCTCAGTGGTAAAGCACTTGCCTCACAAGTGTGAGGCACTGGGTTTGATCCTCAGCACCACATAAAAATAAATAAAAATACTGTGTGCTCCTCTACTACTAAATAAATATTTTTGAAAATCTAAAAAAAAAAAAAAAAAAAAAAGAAACACTTTAGACTTAAGATACTTGAAGATTACAATGGGTTTATCAGAATATAACTCCATTGTATGTCAAGGGGCATTTGTATAATTATGTCTCAAGTATTACACTTGTATATTTATATTTTATCTGGCAACCCTACCTTCAAGATGATAAGTTGGCGGTTGAGAGAAAGGAGAGGTGTTTCTCAACAATTTTGTTGTTGTACAGGACACTTACTATCTGAAAATAAGTGTGCATAGCAACACTTGTCATTTTTGACCATAAGAAAGTTCACCACACTTTTCTCATAATTCTCTATGGGGCAGTAATCTTGGTTTGCGAGCCATGTGTAGATTATGTAGCAGTATACTCTGTGAAGATAAGAGTCAGGAAATGTATGTGCCAGAACCCACAGACCTCATAGTCACACAGTTTCAAAAACAACACATGATGTCTGTTTTCTCCTTAGTACCTTATTCTGACCTTCCAACTGAGCTCTTGTGGGCACTCATGTGTCTGACTTGCCTAAACCTATGTGTTTGACAATTTTAGCACCATGAAAAAAGATCCAACAACCACTCTAGCTTTCCTAACAGCTTAATTTATAACATATAAAGGGAAAATTAAAAACTCACCAAATCTGAAAGATCAATTATAAATATGATAATTATACCTTCAACTTGTATAGCACTTTAAATTTATTCAAAGCACTTTTCTGTCCATTATCTCATGTGATCATTAGTGTGGTATTTATTAGAGATGAGAGAATGGAATGTCTGCTCAATCTATTGTTACGGCCAATTTGCAACTTCTGATACCATCAATTTGAAACCACAAATGGGAAAGAGATTCAGTCTCTTTTTCTCCTTCAGAAATCTGTCAGTTCATCTATCAGTTGTGGGCTTTCTCTAAATTTTACATTTATGACTAGTCCTAGATTTTCCATTCATGTCACAAGAATATTGTCTTTCTGAACCATATGCTTGATTATGCCAATTTAACCCATTTTGTCCCATATGTGGAATACCTATAAAAACTTAAGTATGATATTTAATATATGACATGTAAGTAGTTATATAGTTATAACATTATAATTATATTTATTAATGTTAATATGCATATATACACATGTAAAGTCTAGATTATGATTTCCAACCTACTTTAATGCACCTGTGTCAATTTCATTGAAATATTCACAAAACTGAAAACTTGGAAATGGGCTAAGGGAAGGATTTTAAATAAAATGACATCAAAAATAAACAACACATTTTATGACGAACAGTTCTCCTCCAAAGAGCTGTCTGCTACACTGTGTCAATGTCTGATAAACAGCAGGGGTTCGGTGCATTTTTGAATGAATCAATGAGTCAATGAATGAGTAAAAGAACAAATGAACGTTGAAGCAAAATCTGTTTCTGTCCTAATTTAATTTGCTTCAAATCTCACCAGCCTATTTGAAGACTGTAGTGGGAAAGGATCACTCTCTAAAATCACATCAGTGGCTAGAACTATTCAGAAACCATTTAATGCAACTCCATGTAGAAGAATGCCCTGTCCAGAGCCTTCTGAGATGACAGTATCTATGTCCTTATGCAGCCGAGATGCCATAGTCACCAGTGAGCACTCATTCCTGTAATTAACCGTCCAAGTCTGCTCTGAGACTTCGCAAAGGAAGGAAATTCTTTTTGCTAAGATAAATTTTGGGATGCAATCAAAGTCAATTTCCTTGCATCTGATCTTCAGTAAACAAGATATAGAGCCCTAAGTTACCCAGAGAAGTTGCTGGTGCTCCATTAGTTTTCAAGAGCTCTTTGCTCTCTGAGAAAAATGGTGGCTGGAAATCTTACCTCTGCCAGGAAGTTTGGGACTCGTTTTCATAAATCATCATCTTTTCTTAACATCAGTTTTTCTCCCAAGTGGTCATTACATTTTTAGGGTTCCCATACAGAAAGAAGACAGATCTGATCTGGCTCTAATCTAAGTCACATTTCCTCCTATTATATGCCAAGTGACTAAATAAGCAATGGGAACTATCATCTGTTTTAATTCCAACTAACTGTCAGTCATAGGTTTAACTCATTCACTTATTCAGCTAGCCAGCCATTCATCAGTTCATACAATAAGCATTCGCCCTGTGTGCTCCAAGACTGGCGCTAAGCTAACCAATGTGTGGTTTCATCTTCACAAGTATCCTGTGATGCTGGCATTATAATTTCCTTGGTTACAGATGAAGAACTGATGTAATGATATTTAAGCATCATGTGCAATGTCATATCACATAGTTGTGGTGAAGCAAAGACTCAAAATGTGTCTGTTTGAATCAGTCTATAACTTTGATCTCCTCTCCCATGAATGAAGGAGGAGGAAGAGGAAGAGGAGTAAGAGGAGGAAGGGGAGGCAGAGAAATGTGTTCAGGAAACAGTTACTTTATGGTAATCCAAAGCTCCAGGACCATCTGGCATTAGAGGAGGCACAGGAATGTTAACACTGGCCACATGAACTTGTGCCTCTCCAGGTTTCCGGTGGACACTGCAGACTTAGTATTCAGAGGGAAGAAACATACAGATTCTGACCTTGAGATCCTTTTTCAGTGGGCTACAGTGTGCATCTACATATGACTTTTAAAAAAGGCCACAGTAGTTATTAAGTATAGTGTCAAAATGCCCTTATGCTTATTACCAAGGAATCATTTCCCCAGAAATATATTTTTTAATCATGAAGAAAGAGAGAGAGGGGGAAAAAAATGGAGGAAATGCTTTCAGAATTTCCATATGACAAGCACAGTAAAAATACAGGTGGTCCTGGTGAACTGATAAAAGCAGAAGAGAAGTAGCAACCAGAGACAGTGACGCTACTTGGGCTGTGTGGACTTTCTCTATCTTCAGGGAACTTGCCCAAATACACAACACATAAAAGCACATATTACACGACAAAATTGAAATCTTAGTCAATATTGTGAAGGTCTCAGAGCTTTCATAAATAAAAGGGAGATGGGGGAAGAAAATGCAAAAGAGAAACATAGCAATGACTCCACAGAGGTGCCAACGTGCACTTCCTCAGAATCTCCCTGAGACTTGCTGACTGAGGAAAATAAAGGCACAAAGAACAGTATTTCCTGAACTGGCTGCGTTTTTTTTTTTTTTTTTTTTTTTTTTTTTTTTTAATTAATTTTTAAAAAATATTTATTTATTTACTTTAGTTGTACACAATGCAATGCATTTATGTTTACGTGGTGCTGAGGATCGAACCCGGGCGCGCACGTGCGAGGCGAGCGCTCTGCCGCTGAGCCACAACCCCAGCCCCTTTAATTAATTTTTGTTTTTGTTTTTTGAGAGTAGAAGGTCCTCCCAGTCCCCACAGGATAGAACAAGATAATTTTTGTCTAGTGTGACCATGAGGAGTGTGGTCCTGCTCAAGTCCTTATTTTGGACACAATATGGAAGCCAATATGGAACAAGAAGTGTACGATAGAGAATTATTGGGACCTTTGGTCAAAAAAATCACACCTGAGTGACTGATGGAAATTTAGGTGAATTGTCCTGGGTCTCAATCTAGAAGCAACAATGGGTTCTGTGAAATTTAAACAAATAATAATATTAAAAGCTAACATTTATGGAGCGTTTTTTTTTCTTTTTTTTTTTTTTTTTTTTTTTTTTTTTTTTTTTTTTTTCTTTTTTTATTCCAAGTTGTTATATATGAGAGCAGATTATGGAGCATTTTCAAGGGGCTGGAAAGGCTGCTGTGAGTATTACATGCATCATCCCATCCAAACCTCACTTTCAGAAGAAAAGATGACACTTCCAAAGGGACTTCTCTCAAATCGCACGGGTGGTAATAATAGACAGCTGGGTTTGAGCCCAGGTATGAGACCCACAGCCCCTTCTAAGAGACAGGTAACAGGAAGTGCTCTGAAACAAGATGGCATTGTAGTAGTTATGCCATTTCCTCCTACCTTCCAATCCATGCCTGCCCACACATAATTTCACCCAAGGTTCTGAACTCTTGCTTCCCCAAATACAGAGCCCCACATGCAGCTAACCAGCCTTCCCCTCCCTCGTTCTCCCTCCTGCTCCTCCCTCACTTAGTGGAGTGAGGGGGGCTCTCTGGGCATCTGGAAGCCAGGCAGGGAGCAGCATCTCCTCAGAGCTGCCTTTCAACAGGAACTGCCCAGCAGAGAGGTGGTGAGGCTCCCACCCCACCAGGGGACCTCTGGCTCCAGCCTGACGTACTGCACATGTGGCAGGTCCCTGGCAAGTGGGCAGCTTCTCAGTGCTCAGAAGCCACGAGGCCGAGAGCGTGCACTGCTGTCAGTAATTGTGACACTGATGACTCTGTGCTTCAGAAGGTCCCAGGCCCTTTGATTACATCATCTCATTTAATTTTCACCAGGAGCCAGTGATGGTGGTGTTATACCCACTCTGCACATCTGGGAAAGAAGGCTCTGTCTATCCAGCAAAGCATGGGTGACAGCCTTCATGCCCTTTTCCTCCACCATGCAGCCTCTGCCTTAGACAGTGCCACCACCATGCAGCCTCTGCCTTAGACAGTGCCAGCCTGGCACTGGCCTCACAGGATCTTTCTTTATGTTTTTCTCCCAATAAGAATATGTTTTCTGAATGAATTGAGAACCTCATATTTTCTAAGAATGGATGTAGGCTAAACCTATTGAAGGAGCTGCCAGCAGCAGGTCCCCTACTTGGTGACCATGACTGTCATGAGAAGAGAGAACAGTGGGGGAGCACGCCTCATGCCTAAAATGAGTAAAGGAAAATCAACACTCTGCTTGAAGTGAGCCATCACCTAACCTACCCATGCCCCTTCTGTACCAGGCCAGGGGGGAAATGACAACAGACTCGCTGGGCTGGGAGCTGCAAAGCAGGCGTGTCAAGGCCAGGAGGAAACCCTGGCTTCTTCTGCCTTCTATTTTGAATAAAGGCATAGGAATTACTTGTGGTCTCTATGTCTGCTACCAGGAACGTGTGCTCCGGGGTAGCCATTTCTTTCGTCGTAACTATGGGGTGAATATGTGGGGACCGATGAGGTGGTGCTGAACTTGGAGTCAGCAGACCTGAGGCCCAGTGAGTCCCAGCTGAGGCCACGCTTCCAGTCTCAAAACTGACATGCTCTAATGTTCTTTATTCTCTGACTTGCTGACAAAGAGGGAATTGCCCACCCATAATCGTCTACCCTCCTGGTACCCCACCTGGTGTCAGGAGAGAGCCTCCTCCCTGGAACTGCAAGCGTCTCCAGCCAAAGGACTCCTTCTTGATGCTCCCCAGGACAGGGCCAGGCACAGGGGGTCACACTAAGCACCCTTCCCGCACCTCCCTACAGCAGCCACCACCACCTCCTAGGAAGATGGCAACGGTCTCCACTGAACCAACAGTGTCCAGTCCACCCTGCCTGAGGATCCCACCCCATCAGGACAGTGGAGGACATAGGTGCAGGCGAGGTGCTTAGAGCAACAGGATCAATACTGAGGAGCTTTCTGAAAGGAAGGAGCGATGGATCACCCAAAGCAGAATTATTTCCTGACTTATTGTACTGCTGGGACTGTTTTTTTTTTTTTTTTCCACTTGAGTAGATCAGAATCATATCCTAGAGTTTATTTGAAAATGCCAGTAGAGGAGGGACTGTGGATCAAGTTCTCCTAGTAATAAAAAGTCCAGAGATCTCAGAAAAAAAGAAAAAAAAAAATTGTCTGTTCCCTCATCCATTCCTTCAATAAATATTTATTGAGCACCTATTACAAGTGAGTTCTTGTCTGTATCTGACAATTCAGGAATTAACAAAGCCTCCTTTCATATAGAAGTAGCATTCTAACAAAGAGAAAGTCAAATAATAACAAATAAAACATATGCCAGATTTGATGGTAGCTCAGGGAGGGTATCTTAGCACTGAAAAGACATTCTGAAGACATAGATGGAGACAGGGGAGAAAGGGTTTTTCTAGGAAGGCTGGAAAAAAAAAATTCATCTAGAATACTGTTTATTACTTAGCATAAGTAATTTGGGGAATTTTTTACAAATACAATTCTATTAGGCAAGTCTAGTTTTCCTTCTCAGGAATACAAAGCCTTTAGCTCCCTGGGCAGCATCAAGGAAGAGCCTCGGCTTCCAGCCCTGGGCCCCCCGCGGGTCTTCCTAGCCCGGCACAACGTTCCTGGACCGCGAACGGGTTAAGGCAGCAGCGCCTGCGCTCTGAGCCCTGCACAAACAGTGTGCGTCAGGCGTTCTAAGCAAGCTTCATCTTCCCTGTCTCCCAGTCCCAGGCTGTCAATCTGCTGTCACTCGCCTGCACATCAGCAGCGGGTACACATCACCAGGCTGTCAGCAAGGCAGCTGATGAGACTCGGCTCAAGGCTGTCAATCATCTTTGTTTCTCTTCTCCACTCAAGAAATATTTTGGCTGGGAGAAACAAAGACGCTTGGGCGATCGTGGCTCGGAGTCAGGCATGCACTCCTGAGCGAGGATATAATATCTTACAGGGACCCCAATCACGCCTCCTCCCCCAGGGGTGGCGGGGCTGGGGTGGACGGAGGAGCAGCAAGACTCTGTTTTATTAGTACAAGCTTTAAAATCCTAATCCTAGTTTCCGGAGTAGACCGTGATGAATTCCCGAACCAGCAAAAAACAGGAAAATAAAACAATGATAACTTGAAGTTATCTGAGCCATGCCTCAAAAGATAAATAAATAAATAAGCAAATAAATAAATAAAAATAAATAAATAAATAAATAAGGCGCCTCCCAGGGTGGATGGCTGCTCGGTTAGAAATGATTCACCACTGATCAGGCAGCCCTTGGAGAGGGAGCAACTGAGGGACTGTTGGGGTCATTTACCTCCTGGGGACTTCAGAAACATGCCCTAGTGCTCGAGGAGACTTGGGGACACCCACTTGGGAAGGAAAGGACCCCATGAAGTGGCTTAGTGCTGCTGCAAGAGTCATTTTGTTGAATGTAAACACATTCTAACAGCCTATTGTCTGACCTAACATCTGCCCCCCAGCCAAAATATTTAGGGGGTGGGTCCACGCCCTTATAAACCCACAATATCCAAATCTAAAGAGATGCTTCCAGCGACAAGTTTCAATCGAGTCACAAGTCCCTGGTGGCCTGCTCTACCTCCTTGGCCACTGTTGTAAAATCACCACCTGTGTATATTAGCATAAGTAATCAAGTAATCATGAAAAGATCCAGATAGGACTAAGTTGTCTCAAGATCCTGCAAATTAAATATGTGTGTGGGTATATATATACATATGCATATATGTATATATGTATATATATATATATTTAAAGTATCTATAAATTAAATATATGTAAGTGTATAGTGTATATATATATATATATATATATTTTTTTTTTAACCTAGTGACTTTGAAATAGACTTAGCAACTCTTGGAAACTTTTTATCATGTTTATCAAGAGCCCTATTACCTATCAATCGCCAAACACTCTGGATTGACTGGCTCACGCCGGGGGCAGGTCTGTCATCTCAGTGTTTGTGACAGCGGGAATGTTTTCCCCTCTGTCAGAGCCTTTCATATATGTGCAACACTGATTTCTGAAAACACGTCTCTCTCTGATCTAACCGGACATTAATTGCTTTTGTGTTGATGTGTCTATGCCTCTTGGTCTGATAGCACAACTAGCAAATCTGATTTCTGACAAGCTGGCTGAACCTAATCAGGACAGATCAGCTGCTACCCAAGGTGCCACAGGCTGTAATTTGAGGATCTTTACAGAGTTATCACTCGCAGGAAAGACAAGGAACTATAATTCTGTCAACACTAATCCCAAACTGTATGTTCTAAGGCAGCTGTGGCCTCCCCCCTCCTCGAGAAAAGATAGCACTTGTCAAATAAATACCAAATAAACACCTGAGATAATTGATAAGAGGGAAATAGAAGGATGTGGCTGATATAGTGATGGTGAGGCTTTTTTTTTTTTTTTTTTTTTTTTTTTTAGAAACCTTCACAAGCAGAACGTTGGGGGTCAAGTGTGAGCCATCAAGGATAAAAGAGAGCCGCGGAGAAGAGGTGTGTGGGAACTTTGCATCACTCTGCTCCCGCTTATTACTGGGTGGCGTGGTTCGTATTGGCTCCACTCTCCAAACAGGCAAGTGCCCAAACAGCCCAAGCCTCGCAGGAAATCTCTGAGCACCGATGCACTGCCACCCGGTGACAGTGCCTTGATGGGAAGCGAGAGCACTGTCAGGACCGGAGTGTCACTGTCAGCCCCGTCAGCTCCACGTTAGTCTTCAAAGACCCCTGTGGCTTCCTTACGGGCGCGAAAAAGAAAGACTATTAGAAAAATAAACTTCTTTCTTACTGTATCGCTTTGGTCCATCTTCCAAACAAAATGAAAGGGTTAATGTGGCGTCGTCCTCAAAGAATTCAGTGGCAAACGCGTCCCACCAGAGGTTGTCACTGTCCTGCAAAGAGACAGATCATTTATTTAACAGGCGAGAGCGTAAAAGAGCTCAAAGAGGACAAGAAAGAGGAAGAGAAAGAAAAAAGCCCAGTGGCTGCGGGCTTGGTGGCTGGCATATGTGCGTGGGTGTGCTGGCGAGGGCGGCGGCTGGGTGGTCACTCTTCAAATTAATTGCCTCGAATGGGACCGAATCCCAATTCAATAAGCGAGCTAACACCAACCCCATGAAAATTAATTCTTGAGGATATATTTGGGGAGATTTAATAAACATACTATGGAACACAATGTGACTTTTTTTTTTAAACAAACTGTCTTGCATTTAATGTAAAATATACATGAGGATTTTTTTTTTCTCTCTCCCTCTCTGCTCTCTGAAGAGCCCGTTTCTACAAAAAGAAAACACAATATTTCAACCAAGCTAACAGGGATAATTTTTTTAAAAATAATTTAACCCAAAAGGGACGTTCCTGGCTCTACTCTATGCAGCTATTCCTATAAAAGATAAAAGTATCGCTACATGGATGGATGGATAGACGAGTTTGTGCACAAGCAATGGGCTCATGCATGTGGACTGAGCTTTAAGATTATTGAGGATAACAGGCAACCACCATTTATCATAAATAAAATATCAACAATAAATTGTATTACAACAATTATTAAAAACAGAAAAGTCGGTAAAAACAGCATACTACAGGGACACAGCCACATCAATGTTTATAGCAGCACAATTCACAATAGCTAAACTGTGGAACCAACCTAGATGCCCTTCAGTAGATGAATGGATAAGGAAAATGTGGTATATATACACATTGGAGTATTACTCAGCAATAAAAGAGAATAAAATCATGGCATTCGCAGGTAAATGGATGAAGTTGGAAAATATACTGCTAAGTGAAGTTAGCCAATCCCAAAAAGCCAAATGCCGAATGTTTTCTCTGATATAAGAAGGCTGATTCACAGTGGGATTGGGATGGGGATCATAGGAGGATTAGAGGAACCCTGGAATGGCCAATAGGGAGGGAGAGGAAGGGAGGGGGCAAAAGGGTGAAGAAGAAGAAAAAAAAAAAAAAAAAAAGACGGTAGATTGAGATGAATATCATTACCCTAAGTGCATGTATGAAGTCATGAATGGTGTGAATATACTTTGTATACAACCAGAGATATGTAAAAATGTGCTCTGTAAGTATAATATGAAATATAATGCATTCTGCTGTCATTTCGAACAACTTAGAATAAAAAATTAATAAATTTTTTTAAAAAAAGAGAGAAGTCGGGCACATGCAGTCTGCCTGCCGGGGCTCTGCTCGGTTTGGGTTGAGCGATTCTCTTGCTCATCCAGAAAACACTTTGGAACAGATCCAGTTTAAGGCAGCGAGAACCACTGCTAATCTCCGTGGGGAAAGGGAGCCTCCTGCAATGGTAAACTAGGAAGGTGGCAGTGTCCCGGTGAAAGGAGCACTTGCACCCCAGCCCCACCCTGTGTCTAGGGCCCCATCTACCCCAGATTCTTGGGCACACCCTTCTCCAGGGAGTTGCTGGTTGGTGCCAGGACTGAGGACAATGAGCTTCCCTGCTGCCTGTCAGCTGGGAGGGGGGACAGACAGGGAATTGCCGCTCCCCACTCATTTGTCGCCTCCCCGGGGCCCTGGCCAAGATACAGCAGGCCTCTCTGCTGCCCATGAAGTTGTTCTGCTTATGACAACATTAAGTTGTCACTGGCAGGCTCCAGGAATGTGCCTTCTGTCCTAGCAAGGATAATTAAGGAACCATGGAAGATTGATGCTGCCCTCTTCTACAGAAAGAAAGACTCTCAGACAAATGAACATTTGTGTGTCTCTCTCTGGCTTCTTCCCAACAGCCACATCAGAAGCCAATGCTTGCCTTGGTAGAATGATGTAAATATAAAACCACCGAGCACAGTGCGTGGACCTACCTACAAACCACCTCCTTTTCTCCTTTCAAAACACACAGTTTTTATTGAGCACTTACTATACTCAGGTCCTCAGAATACACAGCTGCAAGAGGTATCTGTCCCTTTCCTCAAAAAGCTGCAAACCCACTAGTAGAAGACAGTCAAGTGAGCAAGGAGCAGGCAGCCTTGCTGCACATGTGAGGTCACAGTCCACGAACTCAGTGCTGTGTAAACTGTGGGAGCTTCTAGAAAAATCAGGGAGCTTGGAAGTGGAAGAATCAGTTATGCAAAGAAGCCCGTCCGGGAGACTGGGTGCTTCAGTTTATTTGACTTCAAATTGCTTCACATATGGAAAAAGAGTTGCCACATACCACACGCTATCCTATATTCTGTATATTTTCCTACTTAGTCCACACTAGAACCCTGTTTCCAATTTGGTTTTCTCTCCAACACAAACATAAGCTTCTCGTGAGCAGGGCCTTGGCTTTCCTCCCTGCTCCATCTACCAGCCCCTGGCATGGTGTCTAGCCCACGGGAAACTCGGAAAAAGTAATTCAGTGAATGAACGAAGCTGCTCACAACATTATTCCTACTTTGCAACTGCAGAAACTAAAACTTGGGTGGTGAACGTACCTTACCCAAGCATACTCAGCTAACGAATGGCAAAGACGGGATTCGAACTCAGACCACAGAACATCCCGGAGCTGCCCCTACCTGGGCTCTGTGCAGCCACTGGCTACATTTCCCGACAGTCGTTGGGGGGTGGTAGTTAGGATTCCAAAAGAAGGCGGCAAGAGCTGGAGGGAATATTTTGTCTTGGGTTTGTTTCTTTCCCAGGTTCCTTGTTTGTCGTACAGATCTGTCCCCAGGACCCAGGCAGAAAAGAAAGCCTCGTGCTACTGCATCACCTCCCCCAAGCAGGGCTGCCTCTTCCCAGCCACTCAAACTTTGGAGACTTGTTTTAATTCCTGAGTGCATTTTCTTATTGGAAGTTGATGACAACAATAATAATAACCATCTGGCAAGTGGGCGAGAGGATTCAAAGGGTCCTAAAGTCCCATGAGACTCCACAGAGCATCGTGAAGGTCAGTAAGACTTCCTTTCTATGCCTCCGTCTACCATCTCTAACATCATTTCTAGGGCCGCAGACACCCCATGTTCTAAAGAACTGCATCGAAAATAAACTTTACGAAACCATCCATAAACGAAGTCCTTTCCTGTCCCTCGGACTGTTGACAACCGCTTACCTAGCAACAGCATCTCTCTACCGTGCTGGGGACAGCCCGAGTGGAAACCTGTAAACTCCCCTAGAGACAGGCAGCCACCGGCAGCCACCAAATCAGCTCTCACCTCCATTTCCTATGATCGACTCTTGGTCTCTGGCACTTCCGCTGGAAAATGAGCCCATGAAAGGCAAAAGTCAAGGGGAACCTAGGCTGACCGGAGGCTGCTGGGACAAACGAAGACTCTGGCTAAAACGAGGTGCAAGAACCGTCCATGAGAAGCCTCGAGGTTGCACAGGGCGGAGGGAAGTGAGCTCCGCACAAGTGGCACCAGGTCTCACGATCCAGGCAGAGGTGGCATTGCACTCAATTGACGGTCACAGAACACGCGGGGAGTGGACATCTCCGGAACCGGTTTGTTAAACTACACCCACGAAAATAACTGACATTGATCAAAAATTAGAACAACCCCAAAATAAAAATGTAATCTTTTAAGTTCATAATGCAAGGCACATAACAGGTGGGCAAAATGATGTTTTGAGGTTGGATGAATGAATGGAATTCCTTATTGTCCCATCACAAACCGAACTCAGGAAGTTCAGCGTACGAAGATGTCCTGTGATCTTAACTGCCGACTCCACAGTGTCTCTTGGCTGATGATTTGGGACTCGAATGTAACAATTCTTCACAATGTATTCAAGTTATAATTGTCAACCTCCCTTACGGCCCCCCATCCAATACGAAGCTTTTGAGTGAGTCCTAAGCTATGAGAGGACAAATGTCTTCTTAGACAGGAACAGAGGGGGAGCCAGGCTTGGTGGCGCACGCCTGTAATCCCAGCACTTGGGAGGCTGAGGCAGGAGGATCGCAAGTTCAAAGCCAACCTCAGCAATGGCGAGGCACTTAGCAACTCAGTGAGACCCTGTCTCTAATAAAATACCAAAAAGGGCTGGGGATGTGGCCCTGTGGTCAAGTGCCTCTGAGTCAATCCCCGGTATCAAAAAAAAAAAAAAAAAAAAAAAAAAAAAAAAGAAAAGAAAAGAAAGGAACAGAGTGGGTATAGCTTAATGTTGGTACAGGCCAGTCCTGGCAGACTGTATATAACAAAGCCTACATTTGAGGGCCCCAAGTTTAATGATAGTACCATAACCAGCAAATCTAAGTGCTTTACCTATATTGAACCCTCTTAGATTCACAATTGCCCTAATTACTATCAAGGAGCAGAGCCAGCAGCCTTAGTGAGAAGTCAAGTTCCTAACCTCTGAGTTACATTGATGTGAATATAGGAATTTCACATTTTACTAGCTGAACTACCTGAGTCAATTCCCCTAACTGCTTTGCATCTGTTTGCTTATTTGGTAAGTATAATAATAATGTCTGTGGATGGTGTGGACTAAGAAAGTCCAGGACATAGTAGCTGACCAATAAATGTCATCGATTAGCATCCATTCTTATCTCATTTGACCCTTACGTTATTTATAGTCTGAGCTTCAAAAAAGTTAAGCTACTCAAACAAGACCAGACAGCAAGCACGTGGTGATACAGTTTACATACCAGCCTGCCTCCAGCGGATGTTTTCTTTTCTAAATGATTCTGCTTAAAAAGTGATTTTGCACCTTAGGTTGAAAAGCAGAGTGGTCCCCAAGAGCTGGAGAAAGGAGTCAGCCAGGACCGGTCTAAGGAGCATCCTCCTGAAGAAATTTTCTCCTCCAGCCTTTCTTGGGTCTGCACCCTTTGTTTGCAGTCACGTGATTTGCCCAACAATAAGCCTCCTCTCTGAACACCTTTCCCTCCCATTTTGCTGCCTGGGATACAGCAGCTGGGATCTGTTACTCAACTTTGTAGAATAAATTTGCATGATAAAGAGGCTAGGCCTTTAAGAAGTGGCTGAAATGCAGCCACCGGGACCTGGGGAATCAAATTAGAAATCCCTGAACAGGACCTAGCAATTCAAACAGGTGCACTGACTGCTTGGCCACAAGCTACCTCCTGAGTTGTGGACAATGAAACAAAACAAAGTCCCTCCATTTCCCAACACGTCCTTGCGCCATCCAGAAAGCAAGAGAGGCTACAGGACTCTTCCCATCCCCAAGTGAGAAAGGGAGAGGGCAACAGGAATACAAAAGGAAGGGCGCTAGTTAAAATTGAGCACTTCTATGTCCAGGCCAGTAGTTCCGCCTCTTGACTGTAAACTCTGGCCCAACATCATTGGAAAATGGAAGAACCACAGAGTTCCCAGTTCCCCCGTTAGGTCAGGAGGGTAGCCAAATTCAGGAAGCTGCGTGAGCAAAGTTATCCAGGCTGTTCTCAGGCAAGAACTACAGAGCAGCTCACTACATCTGGGTTCCTCTCAGGTTGGGAGGGGGAACAGGCGTGGCTGTCCACTCTCCACACAGGCAACTAATGACCTGAAACCAACTCACTTGGAAAGTCACCAGGAGATGTGTGAAGACTGAGCAGTCAGTCCAGACCACCTTTGGGGACTTCTGAATAAAGGCTGTGGCACATCCCTTAAGACCCAGCTGGGAGCCTGTTCCAGCTGTGTCTGGTGGGCACCCCCACCTACTGCCAGCAGAAGTGAGATAAGCACTTGCTGTATACATCCTAAGAAAGATTTTGTCCAGGGAAAGATCCTTCTTACCACACTAGGAAGGAACCAACACAACACAGTCAGGATCCCACGTCGCCTCCCAGCTGGGACCCTCTGTGGCCAAGGGGCCTCGTCCACTCACCTGGTCCAGCCAGGAGCTCCCGGGGAACTGGTTCCTACCTCTCTGCCCTGTACGTCATTCTTGGGGCCTGGAAAGTCCAGCAAATGCCAAAGCCACTTCAGGGGCCCTCTTCCGCCGTCTCCTGTGCTGGGGAAGCGTGCCAGCTGTCCCCAGGTGGAGTTCTTACTTAATCATAACCAAGTCCGCACCTGTGATATACGCGTATCCACAGTCCTGAATGCTGTGGCAGACCAGGTTCCTTGTGGGCAGGGACAGGGAGGGCATTTTGAGGCTCTCTGTCCTTGCCGGAATGTCCACCTATAAACTAGCATCCAATTGAGGAGCAGACAAAAGCAATGAACGGGCGGAGGCCGCCCCACACAGAGATTCAACCTCTAATGCTGTAGGAACCTGAGAAGTCGAAGCTCACTGGCAGGGGACCAGGACAACGTTCAAGCGAAGCCTCTAGGTCACCCTGTGGCCATCTCTCTCCATCCGGGACGCCCCACACATGCAGGTCAGAAGTTCACCGTTGAGGCAGAAGTTTTAAAGTCTCCCCCACCCCCTCTGCCATTCCCCAGAGCCACCCTCTGGATGTGCATCTTTTCAGTGAAAGGTTGGTTAAAATTCCTCGTAGCACTCAGGCACGTTCTACTATCACGGAACTAAGTCAGGCTGTGCTTTATTTGCTTTCAAAAACCAGAGAGCTGAGGATAGTATGGCAAAGACCCATGGCCCATGACCTGGAATTAACAGTTATTGAAATGATATCTTAATTTCCTTTTTAAAAAAGAATTTAAAGCACCAGGCACGGTGGCACAACCTGTAATGCCAGCACTTGGGAGGCTGAGGCAGGAGGATTGTGAGTTCAAAGCCAGCCTCAGCAATGGCGAGGCACTTAGCAACTCAGTGAGACCCTGTCTCTAAATAAAACACAAAAAAGGGATGGGGATGCAGCCCAGTGGTAGAGGGCCCCTGAGTTCAATTCCTGGTACCAAAAAAGAAATTTAAAATCATACATAAAACTAAAGCCTGGATATCAGTACCCCATAGTATATTTCTTTTTCCTCCCCTCAGACCTCATGGATCTTCCTAGCCCATCTTTTAATATATATATGCATGTATTTTATTTAGAGACAGGGTCTCACTGAGTTGCTAAGTGCCTGGCCATTGCTGAAGCTGGTTTTGAACTCGCGATCCTCCTGCCTCAGCCTCCCAAGTGCTGGCACTACAGTTGTGCGCCACCGCGCCCGGCACTTTAAATTTTAATTTATATATACACATATAAATCACGTATATCTGAATCCATTAATATATAATTCTATTTTGTTTTTAATAATTTATTCAAATGATATAATATATTATGTTTTCTTCCTTGAACATGATTGTTTAATTCAACATTGTATTTATTTTTACTTTATTTAGTTACTTATTCATTTCTGTGGTGCTAGGGAGCCAACCCAGGCCAGCCCAGGAGCTCTGAGCTGCAGCCCAGCCCTCAGCATTGAATTGAGAGCTGTATCCATTTTATATATGGAAGCCTCTTCTCTCCTGTGTAAGCTGTGTAGTAATGCAGGGGATGAAGGGAATATATTTTATGTAACATTTTGCTACTAACGATCTCTAGTTTCTTATTTTTGCCATTATAGCAATGGTGCCCTAAAAACCTTGGCAGCACTCCTTTGTGTATCTGGGCAAGAGTTCTAGGCGTGCGCCTAGGTGGCCTTAGGCGTGGGGCGCACACACTTGTCTGTAGTTTGGTTGCTTTACTAAAAGGATCCTGGGCTTCTGGTGTGACCGATGCACAGGTACCTCGGTCCCAGCTCTGGTTTTCCCAGGGGGATCTGGTAGTAGGAGAAGCGTGAGAACAAAACAGAGATCAGCTCTGCTGGGAGAGTGAGCCTCTCCAAGCCCAAAGAAGACAGCGATGCAATAATAATGAGGAGGGGGGATAAAGTTTGCCTATCATTCTCTTAAAGAAGTGTACATAGGAGCATCATTACCAACAAGGAGGATTACTTCCTGACACTGATAGAGCAAGGAAGCCCAGGTTCTCCATGGTCTTCCAGTGACCCATGGGACAGCATGCCTCTGGACCCCCACACCCCAATTCTCGTGCATTCCAGCACTGCACGCCTGCCAGACAGCTTTGAATCCAGGACATGCTTTTTCCCAAGAGATGGGCACTTCCAGTCCTTGTTGCACATTTCTTGTCTGAACCACAAACGGTTAGTGCTCCGCGAATATTAATAAGTGAAAAGTGAATTCTTCCCCCCAAACTGGAAGGTAACAATAGCATGCAGCAACTTTCAGGTAAATATCATGAAATTAACTCAGCCCCAACTCAGGTCCGGGCAGTGCTGCTTACCATTCTTGTATATTTTAATTAGGTAAAAAGACCTTTGAACCTTCTCCATCTGAATCGTTCCCTATATGCATTTCTGTGACTAAAACCCTTGGTCCCTTTGTGCCGTCTCAGGTGAGCCCGAGTTGCACTGACGGCCACATCATCCATCAGGATGAGGGATACACTCATGTCAAACGGCAGAAGAGTCTTAATTATATTTAAAAATCCACAAAAGCACTTTGCTTCTGTCCCGGATTCTCTCTGTCCCAGCCCTGTCCTTCTCCACCAAAAACAGGATTCTGGTGCAGGGGCTGCCCCCCGGCATCTTTAACTTAAGCAGTGACAGGTTACGTGGGATTTTTGCCAGAGTAATTATTTTTCAATTCAACAATAATGAGAAATTACCATGGCAAACCACTTGTCACATGATACACATACACCCCTCCAAAGAATGAACCATACTTACAGCATCTATTCCTTCAAAATGTGTGTGTGTGTGTGTGTGTGTGTGTGTGTGTGTGTGTGTGTTTAATTAAAATACACTTAAACAGGTCAAAGTTGAGAGTATTACAAAAGGGTCCAAAATGGGCAGGTTCTTGATGTGCTTTAGTGTCTCATGGTTCTAGAAAATGAGAATATCTCCTCTTACGAGACCGCCCTCTTGTACACACACACACAGGTAAGACTCTACTGATTGTGTCTTGCTGTTTGGTCACCCTGGCTTTGCAGACATCAGCTAAATTCTCAGAAGACACAGAAGAAAGAGGGAACATGCCTCAGGTGACAGAGGAGAAGAGCCTTAGCTCCACCCCTGCCTTTGCCTGTCACATGCACAGAGGGAGGCAGGACACAAAAAGATCCCAAATCCCTTGTCTTCTGCTTCTCATTGAGACCCCTCACAATGAAGGAAGTGTAGGTCGTGTTTTTCCTGTGTTTCCGGTCATGTTTTATGAGTCCTTTTGCTTCCTTCATCTCTAGTCGCCCTTTTCTCCAAACCTGGATGCCTGTATGTTAAACATGTTTATTCTGAATCAGCCGCATTTAACACCAACAGTCTACAGTAGCATGGTGCTCACTCTGCACCAACCAGTGTTCCCAACCCTGTGACTGTAACTCCCTAAACCTCACAGTGATCCAAAGAGAGAAGTTCTGTTATCAACCCCATTTTACAGATGAGAAAATGACGGCACTGAGAAGTTCAACACCAGCATAAGACTGCATAGCCATCAGATGTGGAGGGGAGAATTCAAGTGCAGGGACTCAGGTTCTTGAGTCTGGACTCCATATAACCACTCTCTATGATGTTCCTTTATCCAGAATGATATCCTTCAAAACATCTTAG
The DNA here is from genome assembly GCA_025594165.1 of Tamias sibiricus. Lineage (NCBI taxonomy): Eukaryota > Metazoa > Chordata > Mammalia > Rodentia > Sciuridae > Tamias > Tamias sibiricus. Next base: position 13,003,636 of record CM046665.1, read on the forward strand.
TTGCCCCAACATCCAGTTGATGCTATGTTTGGGGCTCCCCGTCCTGAACACACAGCCAAAGCAAGTCTTCCCACCACCCCCAAGGAATTCCACACGGAGACACAGAATTAGAAGTGACAGAGTAGGGACTGCAGGAGCCCTGTTTGGGGAGATGGCTATTGATTGCGGTTGACTTCGGGCCATGGAGTTTTGGACACTGCCACCTTCCATAGTCTCACGAGACTTGGCCCGGGATTCGAGAGACTTGGGCGCAGCGCGGAGCAGATCGGGGCCATTTTGGTTGCTGGTTGTTTGCTGGTGTGTGGTACGTGTTAGAGTTGTTAGAGCCAGAGAGAGAAACTGACAGAATAAAGATCCTGTTTGTTTCCAATCTGCCTCTGAACTTATTCCCCCGGCTTTGCTGCTCCAAGCGGCCATCGCTTCCGGCGGCGGCAAGGGACCACCTGCTCTCACCGGCTCCTAACTGCAAAGGCATGTAACAGGCACAGACAGGATTTTAAATTCCCCTCTTTTTTTTTTTTTATTTTATTTATCTTTATGGGAATTTTCAAATAGTCTCATGTCCCATAGATTGAATATTCCTTCTCTAATTCTTAAATCTGATTTTGTTTATTCTTAGCTAAATTGCAATTTATTTAATAGTAAACATTAGTTATCATCTTAAAGAAGAAAGCTACAACGGCCTGTAACCAACATAGTAAATGGTGTCATTGGCGGAGCCTCTGAGGGCTTCAGTAGCAATTCAAGCCTTCCCTCTTAGACAGTGCTGCTGCACCCTGCTCCCTAGAACATGAAGATTTGGCCGTGGGGAAGAAGAATATTAAAATGGCAGAAAGACAAGACTTGGCATCTGGCAGACAGAGCTCTTCAGCAAAAATACAACAGTGCCCCCCAACACCTGGTAAACTCATGTGTTTTCATCTCCATCTCTGACCCACTAAATCTTTAGTTAATTGTGAGCTTTCCAAAGAGAAGGGCTACTAGAATCATCTAGAAATAATATATATATATATATATATATATATATATATGTGTGTGTGTGTGTATATATATATATCCCCCAAATTGAGCCTGTTGGCACTGGACTTATCACAGCTGTAATGAAATAATAATTTTTCCTCTTGAGTTTGGATTCCCATCAGCTTCAGAAGATCTATACCTATGTCTAGTACACTTTGCTCACACAGCACCCAGTACTTGCAGGTGTGCAACAAATAATTATTCGATTATTTATATTTAGTATGTATTATTTTCTAGTCCTCACGTTAGTTATCCATCTCAGGTCACTACTTTTATTATCCTGATTTAAACAGGGGAAACTGAGGCCCAAGGAGATTAAGAAATGAAGCCAAGGTCACAGACCAGGTAAGTGGCAACGCTGACATCGACATCCTCTCTCATTCCTACACTTTGGTTTCCATCCACAAAGCTCTACTCACTGTTTTAATTTGGAATCTTCTGGTGTGAAAGAAGAATGGTATTTTTCATATTAGTCCGTATTGCTAAATTTCCTACCTTGTACTAAAACATGGAAACATGACTCCATCATATCAAATATAATACACAACGGGCCCTAAGCAAAGCCACTTTGGCAATGAAGAAGCAAGGTGTTACCCCAGGTACACAGGTCTCCTTGCTGACAGTTCTGTGGCAAGGAGCAGCATGGCTCAAATGACATCACACCACCAGGGCGTGAGAGGTCCTGGGAGGCAGGGTCCTGCCATGAGGCAGCAGCTCATGTATCTTGAGAAAAACTCAACATGAAATCAGGCACTAATTTTCCATTCCGACATAAAAGCAGCAGACAACAGAACATTTCTGGAAAAACTTGCAAGATGCAAAAGCTTGTTTTTCTGACCCACCCGATGTCATCTGAACAGTTGATCAAACGACAGAAATAATTCCTCAAGTCACCAGTAAACGTGGGAAAAATCTTGCTAGGACAGAGGTCTTAGGAAGCCACTGGAAAAGAAAGCGTTTTTTTTTTTTTTTTTTGTTTTGTTTTGTTTTGTTTTGTTTTGTTTTTTTTTTTTTTTTTTTTTACCTTTTCTTCTTGGATAAAATGAAGAAAAGATTTTGGTTCACAAAGATAAATAGAGGAAACTCACCCTATCCTCCTAAAGGTTGACTGTTTCCATTCTCTTGTGTTTACACATCTGTTTGCCAGGAGATTTAAGCCTCCATAATGTGCCAACAACACCCAGGCTCCCAGATTTCCCCCAGGACTCCAGAATTGTGGCTCCAGCTACCTCACTGACCCAGCCTTCTTAACCAAACAGGGGTGTCAGACTTACCGTGGTCAAAGCCAGTCCCTCCCCCACCTCCACCCTACCCTACCTTATTCTCCCCAGTCCTTTCCATCTCAATAATGTGATTGTAGTTTTCCAGATGTTCAGGCCAACATTTTTAGACACATCTTTAATTCTTCTCTTTCCCTAACTCTACACCTCCAACCCAGCAGCAAATCCCACAGAGCTCCCTCCAACCCTTCAGGGGAAATCCTTCCAGCTTCTCTGCCTCCCCCCCACCCCCTCTCAGCTCCCCCAGTGACTGCAGCCTGGACAGAGGTGATTTCTTCCTAATACATCTCAGGGCCCAGTAACCAGTGCCTGGCAGAAAACTTGAGCTGGTCTTTTAACCACAGCAGTTAGATTGTATCCCTCCTCCTAAGACCCTCTGTGGCTGCCCAGGGCTGCTGACTGCCACAGGGCCACTGCCTGTGCCACCCGGACTCGGCCCCACGTTGGGCTCACTTCCCGTCACCCCCAGCACAGGCCAGAGATCTGGGCTCTGTCTCCTGTCCCAGGACCACCCTTCACTCTGCCACAGGGTGCTTGAACCAGCTATTGTCCCCCTACCCAGATGTTGTTCCCCTACTGGGTGGATGCCTTTCCTTTAGTGGTGTGGCTTTCTCCTTGTTGTCACTGAAGTCTCAGGTTCCATGTCACCTCAGATCATGCAATCTACAAAAGCCATCACACATGCCACCACACCAGTCTCTGTCTTCCTCCAGGGAAGCCCGTACTGCTGGGTCCTGTTAGTTTGTTTATTGTCTTCTCCTCCACTAGGAAATAGCATTCATTAGGAACACAAGGGCCTACTTCCTGCCTCACTGTGAAGCATACATAGGTGCTTAATAAATGACTGCCTGAATAAATGAATATACAAAAAAAAAAGCGTTAAACAAATGAAAAATAAGAAAAGATAAATCTGTCGAGGGGACCACATTAATCTCCTGCTTGAGCTTCCACAGGGCAACCTTTTCTTTCCCAGACCCAGACTTGGCACAGCCCAGAGGACAGCAACTACATAATAGATACCAGGAACTTACCAGAATCTTTATTCACTTTAATTTTTTAAAATAAATACATGCCATGAATTAAAAGCATTAAAAATATTCATGCCCTTTGACTCAGTAATTCTATTTCTGGGAATGCATCCAAAGGACATAATCCAAAAATATGTAAATGCTTTATACGCAAAATTATTCACCACGGGAGCATTCATAATAGGCAAAAAACAAAAAGCTAGGAACAATGTGCTTACCCTACGATGGAGGAATGATTCAAGAAACTATACAGTCGACTAGAAAGAAAAGAGAATTTTTTAAAAATCATGTTTACACGTGGTCTATAACAACACAAAAGCACTTTTGCATTATAATGTAAAATGAAGAAAGGCAAGACCTGCAGAGAAACAGGACAGAATGGGGGACAGGGGGACAGAGGCAGGCATGGGAAAAAGAATGCCATGGAGCATTGCTGGAGGTGACTTATGTGATAAGGAGTGTTGGGACAACTGGCTTTTCACATGGAAAAGACACATCTGTACATTATATCTCACATAATCAAACATAAGTTCTTGGACAAATAAAACATCAATAAAGAAAACCAAGATTTTCAAACTGCTAGAAGAAAAGAGGAGAGAATATCCATCTTTAGGATCTCAGATCAGTGGGGCAAGTTGGTAAACATGTTGAGAAGATGAATCACATGAGAAATAAACTCACCAAAATATAAACATTTCAGAAGACTTAAAATATTATATGCAATGTTATAGTACAAAGGACAATCTGAGGAAGGATTAGCACCTAGCATAAATAATAAGCTGCTATAAATCAATATCACTCTACTATAAAAGAGCCACAGATGTGAAATAGTAGCAGTCTCAGAAAATCAACCAATGGGTCAATAAAGCTATGAAAAGATCACTGGGTGTGGTGGCGCACACCTGTAATCCCAGCAGCTTGGGAGGCTGAGACAGGAGGATCGGGAGTTCAAAGCCAGCCTCAGCAACAGTGAAGCGCTAAGCAGTTCCGTGAGACCCTGTCTCTAAATAAAATACAAAATAGGGCTGGGGATGTGGCTCAGTGGATAAGTGTCCCTGAGTTCAATCCCAGTACCCCCCCCCCCCAAATAAAAAGTAAAAGAAAAAAGCTATGGAAAGATGTTCTGTTTCATTCGTAATTAAGAAAAGGGAAATTAAGACATTGCATACTTAGTGTCAATATTTTTTTAATTGAATAAAACCGCATGTTGTTGGAGATGTGAGGAAACAGGGACCCTCACACACATCAGTGTTGCTTCTTGCTAGTGTCTTAAAAAACCAGGGCACGGCCTGCCAAAGCCCAGCACACAAATCCACACATCACCAGAGCTTTTCTGTCCACCTTGCAACCTGATAAGCTTCTCTCTGTCCTCCCCAGTCCTTGGGTTGCACTGTTCTTGTCACCTGCATCTTCCCACTCCTTCCTGCCGCCCTCTGCCAATTATTTAAGGCTTCCATCCCAATCTTGCCTACAACCCAAAAGCGCTCAGGCCCCCCAGTCTACAGGGATGTCTCCATGTTCTGAACTAGGAAACTTGATTTGTTAAAAATCTTTTAAATGGATTTTAAAATCTATTTAAAATGGATTATGAGCTTTATGGTAACTATTCTTATAGTATTTTTTTTTTTTTTTTAATTTTAGACTCTGCCCATTGATTACATTTTCATGTCTTAGCAATTACAGTCTGAGTTCCATGGGTGGAGACTTTCTCTCCCTGGAGTTCTTTGTATTTCCGTTGTTGACCTGGCACCCATCCATTGTGTGTTTAATTATGAACCAAACACTGTGCATCATCTATTTCAGGCTTCTGAACAACCATATCAGGGAGGTGTTATTACTTTCCTAATTTTACACATGAAAAACCCAAAGCTCAGAAAGGTTACCAAATGTTCTCAGGGTTGTGTAGCTAGTACATGTTGGAGTCAGTGTTCAAACTAATGTAATCTGGTTCCAGAACTCAGTCCTTTTAACTGCTGTGTGTGTGTGTGTGTGTGTGTGTGTGTGTGTATGTGAGAGAGAGAGAGAGAGAGAGAGAAAGAGGCAAAAGGGAACAGAGACAGAGTAAGAGAGAATGTGGGGAAATGCCCAGTAATAAAGTCCATACATGCATATGCCCAAATGTTCATAGCTTCATTATTCACTAGAGTCAAAAAATGTGAACAATCCATCAACTGATGAATAGATTTTTTTAAAATCCCATATAATGAGATACTATGAGCAATGAAAGGCATGAGATTCCAACGAGTGCCATGCATGTAGGGAACATGCTAACAAAGAAGCAAGACAGAAAGACCACACATTGTATGATTCTGTTTATGAGGAACTCCCAGACTCCTGGTCTGCCACATACTTCCTCTGTGATCTCATATGAATTACCAAGCTCTCTGTGCCACTGCTTTGTCATCTGAAAAATGGGTGTAACAGTGTCCCCCCCCCCCCCCCCCCCGCACCACTTCACTGTGTTGATCAAACTAATTGATACGCAGGCCAGTGGCCAGACCAGAGTACACAGCCAATAAAGGGCACTGTTATGAAGAGGTAGAGAAAGCCCAAGGCCAGAGTGGTTGTGGGTGTAAATCGCACACCCCAGTACTGCAGCTGGCAGCAGAGCGTGCCCCTTCACAACCAGACAGCCCAGTCGAGATGGTAGTGCTGTTACTCCTTCCCTCTGTAACTCTGGGCAGCTTTGTGGGGAAAGCAATCTCATTTGGATAAGGACAGCTGTCCTACAGTACTGTGACCACGGTAAGCACTCAAAAAACTTTTATCCTTCACTGTCGCCATGAATGCCAATGCCTGATGGCATAGAAGATGCCCTAGACAGGTATCCTGTTCTCAGCAAATGTGTGACCTGATTAGCAGGGTCCTAGCACTGTTGACACATGCTGACACTGATGGTGTGTACACTCTCCCGCCATTGGACTAAAATAAGTCCTGTCCTCTGTGTCTCTCATTAGACTGAGAATGCAGACTCCTTGAGGGGTGCGCTTTGATGCTTACTGTATACCTCAAGCCTTGCCCGGGGCCTGCCTGGGAGAGAGCAGTGGCCACCAAAGGGAGTCTCCAGTGCAGCCCTCTTGGAGAAAAGCATTCTGCTGCCTGGGACATCCCGCCACCATTGTGCGTGGCTCAGCTGATACGCATCTCAGGAAGCTCTGTGCTGGGCTGTTTAATTTGCTTCCTTGGCAGCTGGACATCACAACTGGCAAGGCAGAAGAGAGCTTAGTCTCCTCCATATTTAGACATGCAGGAGTTTTGACTCCCTCTTCCATTTCCACGAGACTCAGCAAACTGGGTTGTAATTCTGATCCTAGCACTTCTTTGCTGTGTCACCTCAAGCAAATACAAAACAAAAAAAAAAATTGCAATTCTTCAAAATGTCCTTAGATGCTATGCTTGGGCCTTAGTTTCCGCATCTGTCAAAAAAAAGGAGCATTCTAAGCATTTGTACAAAGGCATCTTGCCAGAGAACTCACTCCTGCAAGAATTCATGGTTCACGGAGAGAGCCTGCACGCCACCCCCACACACACTGTCTTCAATAACAACATTTCCAGAAGATCTTAGAGCTAAAGTGGAGACAATATTACCACCAAAGGCACAAGAAAAGAGTTCACCTTTTATCACCTTTCAAGGTCCAAGGATAACCCGACAGGGATGCAAACATTTCAGCCCTCCTGGACTCCATGATGGAGGGAGCAATGGTCTTGGCCAGACTCTGAGTTTACTCACACATTCAGCGCATGCGTACTGAGCACCTGCCGTGCGCCATGCATGGTCCAAGGCGCCACTGAGAAAGCAGAGAACGGAGGCTCACCAGGTCCTGAGCTCATACAGCTTACACGCCCCACCAAGCAGGTGACCAGTGAAACAGGAGGCAAGTGAGTGAAGCTCACCATTTCCTAGGTAGAGATCCGTGCCCAGGGGGGAAAGCAGCCAACCAAGAACCAGGGCGTGAGACCTCGGGTGGGAAGAGGAGTGAGGTTTGGGGTGAGCAGCTCCCCTTTACTGGAATGCCTCCTCCTTGACCCTGCCCTGACCATCCCCAGTACCAGACCGCTCTTGCCTTGCAGTACACTGTATTTCTACTTTTTCTGCACATGCTGACTGCCAACTTCTCAGCACACCTGGACCTCAGATTCCCCATCAGCAAATATGTGACTTGAAATCTTGTGTCAAGGATCTGCATACACACAGTCACACACCACAAACAGTAAATAGGCTGTGACCTTGGGTAAATTCCTTCCCTATCCGGGGCCATGCAATGCCCACACAGTCTTCCTACCTAGGAAGCCCTTCCTGGCCTCTCTTCCCTGTCCTTGTACGGACTGCTGACTACCACCACCATCGCCTCACACAATGGTGGCTTCTTCATTGTGGGCAGCTCTGCCCTGCTCAACTCAGAATGCCAGAGCCAGGAAGTCCCCGTGCCATGTGGTGGATGTCTGTTGGCAGGAGTGGATGTGACGCAAGACCACATACAGCATCTTATATGTCTCATTATATGTCTTATATGTCTCATTCCATCCTTATACTAAGCCTCTGAGATCAACAGGTATTTTCACATAACAAAATAACGCAGGCTCGTGGAGCTTAAACAAGTCCCCAGTAAGCAAGTCCCAATGTCATAACCTACATAGAAACCTTCTAACTTCCAGGGATGGTGCTTTTATTTTTAGTTTTTTTAATTGAAACAAATATTTTATTTTATTGTTTTTTCATATTTGTGTATATTTTTTCATTTTTTAAAAAATTTATTTATTTACTTATTCATAATGCACAAGTATAGCATCTTTTTACATACAACTGCTTGTATACAAAGTATATAAGTACAATTCAAATCTTCGATCATGCATTTAGGATAATGATATCCATCTCATTCAACCACCAATTTTTTTTCCTTTCCCCTCCTCCCCCCTTGCTCCCTCCCTTCCTCTCCCTTTCCTTTGACCTTTCTAGTGTTCCTCTAATCCTGTGTACCCCATCCAACAACCCTGTGAACTAACCTAAAAATTTTAATTTGTTTCCAATTAGTAGGCTCTCTATTCACCTCACTGATTGTTTCTTTTGCTGAAAGGAAACATGCACATCAGATAAAGCACTAATCTCTAGAATATATAAAGAAATTTAAAATATTAACACCGGGGCTGGGGTTGTGGCTCAGCAGTAGAGCGCTCGCCTAGCACGTGCACGGCCCAGGTTTGATCCTCAGAACCACGTAAAAAAAAAAAAAAAAAAAAACATTGTGTACAACTAAAAGCAAATAAATAAGTATTTTTAAAAATATATTAACACCAAAAAAACAAATAGCCCAATCACTAAATGGGCCAAGGAACTCAACAGACACTTCTCAGAAGAAGATATACAATCAATCAATAAATACATGAAAAAATGTTCAACATCTCTGGCAATTAGAGAAATGCAAATAAAACTACTCTAAGATTTCATTTCACTCCAGTCAGAATGGCAGCTATTAAGAACACAAACAACAATAAATGTTGGCAAGGATGTGGAGAAAAAGGAACACTCATACATTGCTGGTGGAACTACAAAACGGAGCAGCCATTATCAAAAGCAGTATGGCGATTCCTTGGAAAACTGGGAATGGAACCAGCATATGACCCAGTCATCCCTCTACTGGGCCTATTTCCAAAGGACTTTAAAAAGCATACTACAGGGACAAGCAGCACAATTCTCAATAGCTAGATTGTGGAACCAACCTAGATGCCCCTCAGTAGATGATGGATAAAGAAAATGTGGTCTATATACACAATGGAATTTTACTCAGCGATAAAAGAGAATAAAATCATGGCATTCGCAGGTAAATGGATGAAATTGGAGAATATAATGCTAAGTGAAGTGAGCCAATCTCAAAAATCCCAATACCGAATGTTTTCTCTGATATAAGGAAGCTGATTCACAGTGGGGTTGGGTTGGGGAGCATAGGAGGATTAGAGGAACACCAGAAAGGTCAGTGGGGAGGGAGGGTAAGGGAGGGAGAAAGGGGGTATAAAGAGAGGATGGGAAAAAAAGATGGTAAAATGAGAGGGTTATCATTACCCTAAGTGCATGTTTGAAGACATGAAAGATATGAATATACTTTGTATACTAACAGTGATATGTAAAAAGGTGCTCTTTATGTGTATTACGAATTGTAAAGCATGCTACTGTTATAATACAACAACACTGAATAAAAAATTTCTCAAAAATTTTCCTTAATTTGTTACATATAACAACAAATGCATTACAAAAAATATCACACATATAGAGCACAATTTTTCATATCTCTGGTTGTACACAAAGTAGAGTGACACCATTCGTGTCTTCATACATGTACTTAGAGTAATGATGTCCATCTCATTCCACCATCTTTCCTAACCCCATGCCCCCTCCCTTTTCCTCCCTCCCCTTTCCCCCTTTGCCCTATCTAGAGTAGATGGTGCTTTTATTTCAAATAAATCTTCCATTTTCCAAAATAAAAAAAAAATGTTTTGACACAAAATATGCTACAAATAACATATAGCACATATGTATGAAAGCATTGCCTATATATTCCTGTACTTACTATTATCACAATACTGTGCAAATAGTAACAATAATAAACACCAGCTTTCTTTGGACCAGGCAGCATACCAGGTAGTATACAAAAGTGTCTTTATTTGATTCTTGCAACATTCGTACTAGGAAAATTCTAATATTTCCAATTTACAGATGAAGAGAGTAAGGTTTAAGAAGGGTTAAATAGTTAAATCAAGGCCACTTCACTCGTAAATGAGAAGGCAAAATTCAAATTTTGGCCATTGGGATGGATAACTGTTGGTGGTCTATATCAACCCTGCTGGCTGCTGGAGTTTGGACACCAGTCTGTCCCTGCCCTTGGACTCCAACTCACACCATAGGATCTCCTGGCTCTTGGGCCTCTGGCTCCTCTGGGTCTCCAGGTTGCTGACTCACCCTGTCACTCTTGGGCCTTATTAGCCTCCATAATAGCACATGCCGATTCCTCATAATAGAGATGTCTTCTATTCTGTCTCCCTGGAGAAATCTGACTAATACCAGGATTCATGCCTAAGCACTGGTATGTTACCGTTCTCTCTATTAAGTAAAAATAGAGCTACTTTTCCTCCAGGTAGAGAAGAGGCATTAATTATCAATAGTGTGCAGCGAGGGACTCACTAAAACATTTCACTAGATGTTATTTGCTCTGTTCCAACATCTCAGAAGTAGCTTTTTTTTTTTTCTTTCTTATTTGTGTACATGTTAGAAAATCATACTACATGAGGCAGGTGGACAGAGAGATGGCGTTGGATTTCCAGGAGGCTGGCTGGCTCTGTAGCTCTGACATGCTCCACATGGTTAACCTTGGATAAGTCATTTCATTTCTCTGAGAAGGAAAGTCCTTCACCTCAGCTGCAAAATGAGGATTACATATACCCATACCCCCCACCTAGGACAGAGCAATTTACATGAGATCAGGTATTGGTTATTTTCAATCTCCTTCTTCCCCAAAACACTGAAAAGTTAGCAAGCAAAGGAAACCATGGCTTCAGCATCAGTGCACCATGAAAAAGAGATACTAATTCTGTTTCATCTGATTCTGGTCCAGCCCTCTTAACTGAAGTCTAAAAGTGATTCAGAAGTAATAAAGGGAATTATAATACATGATTGCAGAAGCTTGGAGAGCAATTCCAGCAAGAAGCAAATGATTATACATTGCAACAAATTAAAACTACAATAAAGAGAGAGAGAGAGAGAGAGAGAGAGAGCAGAAGCAAGGGAGGAGGAAACCAAAGACCACTCATATCCCTTCAGAAATGCTATTTAATAAAGCAAACGCGATTTTCTATAGAATTCTAATCAAGAAACGTTTTGGTCACACGGAAGCAATTAGAGACATCTACGATTTCAAAAAATGCAAAAACCAAAGACGAACAAGACAACTTTGTAACAAGAGGCCACTTCTCATATCCCTGCCACCAAACGGCAGGACACAGAACCGCTGACTAGCTCGTACCAGCGACACGTGGCTAACATCAGCCAGAGATGTGACTCCCAAAAGTCAGGGCCGCTTTGCTTTTTCACTAAAACACAAAGGAAAATAAAGCTTTAAACAAAGTAAAGGGCGGGCTTGAGCGCACCAAGTGAGGCCAGCCTCCATGGGAGGCCACTGGGCCTGGAATTTAATGAGGAGAGAGCGTGAAAGTCTGGCTTTGCTCTCTTTGGCCCTGGTGAGAACACGGCCCCGTTCTTAGGCGGGATTCGATGCACCACGGGGCTCCCCTTGCCAGCCATAAACATCTAATGTAATTTTAATTTAAGCAACATTCCTAACAGGAGAAACATGTCAGTCACCCTCCTAGGGCTTGGAACTCTTCCGGCTCAGACGATGAGGAACAGGACCAATTTGCCTCACGAACATCAGGCCCCCGTCCTCTCAGTCCCTTGTGCTTTTTTGCTGTTTCCAAACACCCCATTCGAACACTTCCACTTTGGGGTCTCACTGCTAGCTGTTCCCGGCCCATGTGCTTGGCTTGTCCTTCATATTTGAAGATGAGACCTTATTGTTCAAGTCTCAACTGCAATCTCATGTCCTGGCTAGCAGCCTTTCCTAGCACCCTCTAACTGAAGAGACACCGTTCCTGCCCATGATTCTGTTTTCTTCCCTTCGGGGCATCTATCACTATCCAAAGTTACCTATGCCATTAATACGTCCCTGCCTTTGTTTGTTGGTTTAGCCCCTCTGCCAGACAATAAGCTTTGAGAAAGCAGGAATTTGTTCTTTCATTTGTTTAGCACTGTGTCCCCAAACCCTGGTGCAGCGGCTGACATGGACTGGTGCTTAATAATACCAACAGAGAGTAAATTAAATGGCGGGCTGTTTGGGGTTTCTGGGTCTTTGGAAAGACTATTTGAGTCAATAAGTATTTATTTAATATACTCATCCTTTCAATGTTTGGTGGGTGCATAGTATGTTCCAGGAGCTGCAGATACAGTGATGGAGTCAATCTGATCGCTGTCCACAGGAAATTCAGAGGGGAGACAGAGAGAAGGAAGCAGCCCACGTGGGATGTGAGGCAGGGAGAGCTGGGCGTGGAGGAGTTTGCTGGCCTTGACTATCTGGCCTGAGTTTCTGAACCACAGCATGGAATTTCAGAGATGCTCCCTGTTAAGTAGGTGGGTGTATGGTGTCCTGGTGGCTGTTTCAGTCAGCTTTTTCCACCACTATGTCTTAAAGACCCAACCAGACAATTGTAGAGGAAGAAAAGTTTATTTGAGGGCTCACAGTTTCAGAGGTCTCAGTCCATAGACAGCCAGCTCCATTCCTCAGGGCTCAAGACGAGGCTGACCATCATGGTAGAAGAGTGTGGCAGAGGGAAGCAGCTCACATAGTGATCAGCAGGCGGAGAGAGACTCCTCTGGCCAGACACAAAAATATACCCAAAGCCACGCCCCCAATGTCCTCCTCCTCCAGCCACACCTACCATGCCAGTTACCACTCAATTAATCCCCACCAGGGGGTTAATTCACTGATTGGCTTACAACTCTTACAACCCAATCATTTCTCCTCTGAACCCTCTTGCATTGTCTCGTACGTGAACTTTTGGGGGACACCTCACATCCAAGCCACAACAGTGGATTAGAATAACAGAAACTCACTGTCTCCCAGTTGTGGAGTCTGGAACTCTGGAATAAAGGTGCCTGCAGGGTTGGTTCCTACTGAGGCCTTTGAAAAAGCATCCGTTCTATGCCTTTCCCCCAGCTTCTGGTGGCTTCTAGCAATCCCTGTGTCCCTTGGCTTGCAGATGTATCACTCTACTCTCCGGCCCCAGTGCATGCTCCCATGCATGCCTGTCTCTGGGTTTTCTCCCCTTTTTCTTCCTTTTATTCTTCTTTGTGGTGCTCGGATGGAAACTAGGGGTTCCTGCATACTACGCAGGCACTCTACAGCTGAGCTGCACCCCAGCCCATTTTCTCTTCTTACAAAGAAACTAGTGACTAGATTAGGTCCTATCATAACCCAGTATGACCTTATCTTTAAACTAATTATATAGGTAATGACCCTATTTGCAAATAAGTTCATATTCTGAGGTTCCAAGAAGGGTATACAGTTGTCTACGACTTACTCCTTGATTCTGGGAAAGATATTTACTTACATAAGCACCAGTTGCCTGATGAGTTGCACGTGACAGAATTTTACTGTCCACTGAGCACATGGGTGTGCTACAGCATGGGCAGCAACCCACATGCCCTTCTCCCCCAGCCCATTCAGTTTACCAGGGGGAGAAGACCAAGGAGTCGGAGGCTGGCTTCCAACCTCACTTGTTGTCTCTGCTTTCTGCGCTGCAGCCTCCCTTGGCTGAGAGCTGATGCTCAAAGCACTCTGGCTTCATTTTCTAAACCTACAGTCTGGTCTGTGTTCCACCCAGGCGCAATCCCAGAGGAGTGCTGCCCTCACCAGAGAAGCTCCTAGAAGATTCATTCAAAAGTGCTCAGGGCTGCTGAAGACGCTGCCACACATTCCCACTGCTCCCATTTCCACGTGACCCTTGAAGTCCCCGTCTTTCCCGGCTGGCTGCCCACTCTCCAGCCTCAGCCGGGATCCTGATCTATTGTTGTCCTATTTCAGTCACCTTCTCCTGAGACATTTTCCAAACCAGAGTTGGGCTCCTGTCTTTGTTCCGACTAGTGATGGGAACCAAAGTCTCTGAAACACAGAGGAAGGACTGGAGTCGTAGAGTTCACTGGTCTCCTAAACAAAGAGTGCCCCAGCCACCTCCAGGAGACCCTGATCCCAGAGATGTCAGGAGGACTCAGAAAGTGAGGTCAGGTGGAGAGAGGAGAGATGTAAGAATCCGATAGCCCAGAGTTCAAATCCATGCACGAGGCTTTTCCCTATAGACAGGGCGCTACTTCCAAGCAGCCATTGTCTTGTTGATATTAATTCCCACCCTATAGAGTTAATTCATATATTAAATTAAAAAGTAATAATGCATTTACGACAATTGAAGACACATGGGATGTTCTCAGGAAATGCTTTCTGAATTGTACCAAGAAAATTGAAATTCCTAACACAGAAATGATATGACTGTGAAAAGGAGGGAAAACAGGTGGTTGGGATCTGGAGAGAAAAACACATTTATTTTCATTGATGTACAAATACAGTGTTTTCCCCTGGCTGGCACCTGCTTGTTCTTCAGGCAACTTAAATGTCACCTCCTCAGGTGGCCTTGTTGAGCCACCATTATCTGAAAGAAGTCACCTCTCCTCTGTTTAGTCTCAGTCCACTTTCCTCGCACAGATTATTACTAGGAAGAACATTTTTGGTTTTATTTGCTTATGTATTGATGGTTTGTCTCCTGTTCAAAAATTTAAGTTACATGAGGGTACCAACTATGGTCTAATCCTGGCGCCCAGGACAGGACAAAATACTCAAAAAAAAAAAAAAAAAAAAAAAAAAAAAAAAAAAACCAAGTAAATAAATTCTGCTAGAGCAAATAGAAATGAAGCCATGCTATCAAAACGTTTCAAAAAAGAGGGGGAGAAATTATGGAAATTATGTGTTTTGGAAAAGAAGATGAAAAAAAAATCAAAATATTTTCTAACTTAATTTTTAACTACTGGAATAATAATAGTCAAGAATGGCAGGGACTTTGCCTGCCACCTAAATCAAGTGCCCAGTAGACAAAACCTGAAATCCTTGGGCCACATTCCTGGCCTTTGTATTCAGTCAACTGTTCAGTCAACAAGAGGATCATAACAGGGACAGGGGAGATTAACTTGATTAATTTGCCCTATTCCCCTTGACCACCCAGCATTAGGGCTGGTTGAACACCTGAGGGTCCTGAGAGAGAGAGAGAGAGAGAGAGAGAGAGAGAGGAAATAAATAAATTTTAAAGAAGAACCTTCACACACACAGCCATGGCTATCTCCGCCTCCCTCCCTCCCCAGTTAATTACCCTCAAATCCTTCCAATCTTTCCTAGAGGGCAGAGTAAGGTCTGGGTATCCAAGGTGGCAGGTGGGGCTAATGTCAAAGCACTGTTTAACTGGCCACCACCTCTGTGGATGACAGAGTGGGAGGGAAACAGACCCGCAGACACACTCTGGGCAGACCATGCTTAGAAAGTGCATTTTGTTTCCCAGATAGCCATAAAAGGTTTCAGATAACACATTTGCTTCCAAAAGGATAGATTCTTAAATGAGAGCGATTTCAAGATGATCGGGCATCCTGCGGTGCACTCAGGGAGGGAAAGCAAATTGCATAACCATTGCTCATCAGAGCAGCCCAGGAGAGCTGCCAGCCACGCACAAGTTCAAGTCCCAGGCGCCCTGAGCCAAGTTCTGCAGAGAAGCTCCCTCCAGCGCTCTGCCCCCCCACCGCTAGGCAGCCAGGCTAACCCATTCATTGCACCATGTTTCCCTGAAAAGGGAACACAAGAAAGAAATAGGGTGAGCTTCATGAAAACCATATACTGGTCCTTAAATTAGCATACTCTGAGTTACAGAGAGACAAGGAGACTGGGATGAAAAACACTGGGCCAAGGTCAGGTTCTCCAGGCTGAAATTTAGAACTGGAAGAGCCCTTTGACATGAGCTGTTTCCTCTAATTTTCTTTCCTTTTTTTTTTTTTAAATATTTATTTATTTGCTTTTAGTTGTACACAATGCGTATTTACGTGGTGCTGAGGATCGAACCCGGGCCGCGCACGTGCTAGACGAGCGCTCTACCGCTGAGCCACGACCCCAGCCCTCCTCTAATTTTCTATCCACACTGAAGCTTGGGCTAACTCTGTTATCTATTTATCTGTGCGATCCGCAGCAAGTTGCTAAGCCTTGCTAGGCTGTTTCCTAAACTGTAAGATGGGATGGTGACAACGTTATCTGCCCCTAAATAGCTGTGATGATTAAATGATAATGCATGTGATATGCCTGGTAGGAGAAAACACTCCTCAGTGGCTGTTACCATTTTATATTCAACAAGCAGTCATTGGGCTTCTACTAGTATCAAACCATGCCCCAGGGGATGGTGGGAATACATCAAGAAATGAAACAAACACTGACCTTGTCCTCTTGAAGGGCGAGGGGAAGGTAGACAGGAAAACACAAAATGGCAAACACCCTTGATGATAGTTGAGGTGAGGGCGGGTGCACCCATAAGCTCGGAACTAGAAGGGACCAGCTTGGCGGTTTTTAATTTTCTTGGCCCTGTTGATACCTATACCAGCTCCCCATCCATGAGGAAGCAGGCTACATTGCCTCAGCAGAAGTCCCCTGCAGTTGATGCTGATGAACTTGACACAGAAGCATCAACCCAGGTCGGGGCAACCTCCTTTTCAATAAGATGTGGACCATTTGGAACCAGGTCCAGGAATCAGGACAGAAAAAAAACATAGCAGATAAGGAAGCTTTGGAGATGGAAAAAGGAGAGAACACTGGTTGCGGGATCAAACAGAGCAAGGTTAAAACCTGACTACGTTGTTTACAAGCTATGCGATCTTAGACAAATCACTGAGTCTCCTTAAGCCTCAGTTTCCTCATCTGTAAATTGGGGTTGATAGTTCCCATCTCACAAATTCAGTTCAATAATGAATAAGAAAGTACACCTAAGGAGCTGTGCGGAATAAGGCATGCAGTAGGCATTTGATAAATGTCATCTGTGATTAGGAGGAACATAAGAAAAGCCAAAATACAGGACTTTAAAATGCAGATCGGGTCTCTTTGATGCTCCAAACTTCTCGGTGGCTTCATGACCAATCTAAAGTAAAAGGATAAAGTCTTCAGAATTGTCTGTAAGACCTGCCACCCTCCGTTTGCTCTGGTCACATCACCGTTCTCCTTGTCTTCTCCCAGGTCACTCCACTCCAGCCATCCCTCATTATACCTCGGACACACTAAGCACAAGTTGCCTTGGGACTTGCCCACCCTCCTGTGGGAGACAGGACTGCATGATGATTAAGAGAACAGGCGTCTGCCTCAGACCCGGGTGTGAACCCCAGCTCAGCAGCGTACCTGGAGAATGATTTGGGCCAGTCACTTAAACACTGTGTTTAACCTAATCACCTGTAAAATGGGAGTAATAACAGCAACCTACCTTATAGAATATGACCTCCCTGTGTAGACAAGAAAAAAAATATGAACAAATGCAATTTATTGACTGGTCACTTAGCTAATCAGCTGATGCACAATCCCTGAACTCCCCACACCTCACCTCTAATCCCCTTCACAAATCTCAGAGATGGCATTCATAGACCCATTTCATAGACAAGGAAACTGAGGCCATGACTAATTAAGGCACATCCAGGACTCAGTTCCAGTCCTGGCTGGTTCCAGAAGTCTTTCTACTCTGTGTGTACGCTCAAACGTCTTCACATTCCAAAGTCCTTCAAATCAAGTTATCCTGTGGCACTATTTCTATATTGCCCCTGTGGGCCTGAGTTTCATGCAGGGGCCTACATCTTCCTGCTCACATGTCCAGTGAACCTGTGAGTCCCTTCCTGTCCTGTACTGGAGGCCACGTGGCAGACCCCACCATTGCCTTGTGGCCACCTCAAAAGGAGTGGGGCAGAGACTGAAAACACTTCTTCAGTGACTTAAGTGGCCCAGCCTTTTTCCAGCACCCCCTTCCCGGTGAATCAATACCTACTGAAGTATAGCCAGGCGCCCAACAGTGTGGCTTGTAAGGGTTTTTCATTCCTTCCATGGCCAAGTGTCTGTCACTTCTACTCCCTTTGATGCGAGGAGCATGGAGGCAGAGCTAGCGTGGGCAGTTGTGCGTGGTAGGTAAACCCAGTGCTCGTCTGGGAGGGCCTGCTTGCTGGAAATATGGGGCCCCGGGGCTTATAGGGCATCTTTCCACATGGGGGTGTAGAAGAAGAGAAGGAGAAACAGATGCCCAGAGGCAGGGCTGGGAAGCAAGCTCTAGACAAACCCACGTCCACTTGAAACATGGCCACGTGCATGTTTCTCTTCCAAGGGCTGAAATAAATCAATAGGTTAAATACACTGCAAAGTCAGAGAGGCCGCGCAGAAGCAAAGTACTTCTTCAGCATGGCCCCGGTGCCGAGTGCTAATGGCCCTCACAATAATAGAGGCAAAAACAAATTATGTTTTCAAAATCCCAATCTTTAAGAGTCTTGTGACCTAAAATGTTAAATAAAGTGGATTTCCAGCAGGCAGGGAGATAGTCTTAAGGACTCAGACTGAGCCAATGCTCATGGCCAAGATGACTTAAGATCTGCTTTTTACTAACCAGTGGACATTAGATTTTTTGACACCACTGATGCTGCACTGCACTGCACAAATAATAAGGATGATGGTGATGGTGGTGATGGTGATGGTGGTGATGATGGTGATGGTGGTGGTGATGATGATGGTGATGATGGTGATGTTGGTGATGATGGTGATGGTGATGATGATGGTGGTGATGATGGTGATGATGGTGATGGTGGTGATGATGGAGATGATGGTGATGGTGATAGTGATGATGATGGTGGTGATGATGGTGAAGATAATGTTGATGGTGATGGTGGTGATGATGATGGTGATGGTGATGGTGATGATTATGATGATGATGATGGTGGTGGTGGTGATGATGACGATGATGATGGTAAAGATAATGTTGATGGTGATGATAGTGGTGATGGAGATGATGGTGACAGGGATGTGGTGATAGTGATGCTGGTTATGATGGTGATGATGATAGGCACAGTAGTCACTGTTACCTGAACATTTTTACAAGTGTCAAGAACCAATGCTAAATACTTCACATGCTTGGACCCATTTAGCCCCATCAACAGCATTGTGAAACAAGTACTCTGTTGTCCCATTTTGCAGAAGAATACATGGAGACTCTGAGAGACAAACAAGTAACTCCTGGTTAGCAGAACTACTACTCAAGAGCTTGTACCAAGGACATGATTTTATAGCCATTACTAATCTGACTTATTCTACTCCCTGGACTCAGTTTTGAGGACCTGAAGACCTTCAATTCTGTGCACCAGGTGAAGTGATTTCCAAAAAAGCACCTGGTGGCCTGGAACTCTAACCTTCCAGACTTCCAGACCGTTCCCCAGTCTGCAGCAGGCCACAGGTAGCACCTTCTCTTTCCAGGATTCAGAAGCTGGTCCCAAGCACAGGGGCCTCTAGGAACAACCTTGTACATTGTCCCCTGGTGAGGAATGGCTCAGGGCCTAGGAGCAGCTCCAGGGGCAGAGGTGGCCGAAGATGAGGGCAACAGGAATGCTGGGCATTTCCCAAGGCTCACCTCCACCCGTTCCCCTCCCTGGTCAGCTCAGGGAACAGAGCCGATCATTTCCTCAGCAGATCATTGAGGGCCTTCTGGGATTCAATCCCAACCTGACTTCAGAATAGGGTACGATCATGTTCCTTCCCCTCCTCCACTGTGACTCTACCGCGTGCCCTATGAGCTCCTGCACTCACTCTCTTCCAAAACAAAGTGACAGAAGCCACCCATGTAGCAGCATGTCCAAGCTCTGGTGTGCTGGGTGTAGACTCTCTCCACTCCTTTGCTCTGCCACCCTTCCATGGCCTCCATTCCCCAGAGCACCTCATTTACTGTACTTGCATGGGTTCTTCTTTATTATTGAGGAAAAGAGGTATTTGTGTTAATAACGACATGAAAAGATGCTTATGAGACAGCAGTGACTGAAAAAATAAAAATAAAAACAGTATCCAGTTATACATAGACATATGTATGTTTACTGACTGATCTCAATTTTGTAAAAGAAATGATTTTTAGAGCCTGGAAGAAATTCCGTGGTTGGTTCAACTAAAGGTGGGCTCGAGAGAAAGCCTATGGGCAGGATACACATGACCCCAGCCTGCAGTCCTGAGTACCTGCTAAGCACCGAATTACTCCAGTGCTCAGAAACAGCGGGGCAGAAGCAGGCATCAGCTATGCCAGCTTTTGCCCAGATACAGCCTGAGTCCAAGTTCTACTGCAGACCCAGCCAGAACAGAAGAGGACGCGCAGCTTCCCGGGACAGCTCACCCTGCTCTGGGGAAAACACTGGCGTCACTGGTGCACGGTCCCCACCCCCAAGGCTTAGGTCTGGCCAAAATGCAATAAGGGAACATCAGTGGCCATGGCTAAAATGGCAGAGAAGCCACTGCATCGGGCAAAGGAAAGAGAAAACGAGGTCTTGCAATGCTCCTGCGATCATGCGCTCTGGTGCAACGTGGGATGTGGTTTCTGAGAAGCGCGGGCGAGGACGCAGGACAGCGCATCTCCAGTCGGTGTGCAGGCTGGCATCGATCGCTGCTCTCTTCCCTGCACACCACGCAGATGAAAGAATGACCTAAGCTGCCCGCAGAGGAACCTGGCCGCTCCGCCCCGCTCCAGAAATGCCCCGGCTCCAGAAATGCGCAGCTCCGAGCGCGTTCCTGGAATCACATTAGGTATTTTTGCTTATCCAGGAGGTTAAAAACTCTCATGACCCTCCCGTCGGCTTCATTTTCCCCTCAAGTTTTGAAAAGCGAAAAACTCAAGGGACTCTCCCCAAAATGAATTATGCAAAAGATATGATAAGATGAGATTCCACCTGCTGCTCAGGGACTCGCCTTAGAAAAATGTAATCAGATATTCATTTCCTGATATTAACAGCCACTAAAAGGGAGCTCCGATGTTTGCAACAAATACCTCAGGAAGAAAGTTTAAACATATAGGTTTTAATTGAATTTCTTCCCAGTCAGAATGAAATGGACAGGATCCACAGGCTCCGAAGCTCCTAAATCAGCTGATCTCCTGGAAGGACTTTTCCAGGTTCTTAATCCTCTTGTCAACCCCTCAAGTTTCCAGGGACATCATTAGCTGTGCTGGCAAATGCTGTCGTGGGCATCACTATCAACCACAAAGTTTTGAGCATTTGTTCTGCTTTCCTCTGTGTTTATTTGTTTGCTGTCTGTCTCGCCACCCCGAGAATGTGGGGTCAAGGAGGAAGCGGTTTTTACTTATCCGAGGTGCTCAAGGTGGCCAGGACTCCGCCTGGCACTTGGAATCCCTGCAACATGGAATCTCTTGAGCGCTAAGAAATCAGAGTCTAGGTAGCAGACCATCCTTACCCTAAAGGAATTTTTGGTCCCCCTGATAGGTGACAGGCTCGCAGAAACACACATCCCAACATGAAAAAACACTTGGGCACAGACAGAAAGAGGCAAATGGTTGGTAGCAATTTTAAGGGCTAGGAAAGGGGGGCCCCATTTGGTTCTCCTTCTTGCTAATGTCAGACCTGGTTGACAAAAGATTTAGAACATGTTTGATCACAAACCAGAGTCCCCTGCTCCGCCCCAGGAAAAGTCCTTGCCGCTGTGACTAAAAGACCCCACCAGAATAACTTTAGGGGAGGAAAAGTTTATTTGGGGGCTCACGGTTTCAGAGGTCTCAGTCCATGGACAGCCACCTGCTTTCCTCAGAGCTCAAGGTGAGGCAGAACAACATGGCAGAACAACAGGGTGGCAGAAGGAAGCAGAGAGAAACAGACTCCACTGGCCACTTACACATATATACCCCAAAGCCACGCCCCAATTCCCACCTCCTCCAGCCACACCTACCACTTCAGTTACCACTCAGTTAATCCTATCAGGCGAGGAATTCACTGATTGGATTAAGGCTCTCATAACCCAATCATGTCTCCTCTGAACCTTCCTGCATTATCTCACACATGAGCTTTTGGGGGACACCTCACATCCAAACCATGCCACTCTGCTCCTCAGCCTCCTGCCAACTGACCCC